>CM072779.1:196126148-197376148 GCA_036936925.1 Cenchrus fungigraminus | reverse complement strand
GAAGTTCTGAGTTTTCAAAATGACTGTTAGGTAATTATACCCCCTTTCGTCCCAACGGCCATTCTTCCTTCTCCCACTGTTCAGACACCCCCTTTGGCTCCTCTTTCACCCAATCATTGACTCTCACCAACTTGAATCCAAATCCAACCCTTGTATTCAAGTCTTGAGTGATTCCTAGTGAGAAAAGAGCAAAGAAATCCCTCTTGTGTTCTTGTGCACTTGGTGAAGCTCTAGCCTCTTGGTGGATCTATTACTCTTGGAGCCTTCCTCCTAGATAGCTAGAGGTGCTTGGAAGCTCTCCAATCTTCATGTGGAAGCTCCAAGAAGTTTGTATCACCTTTTTGTGCTTAGTGGAATCCTCCACCTATTGCTTATGTGATAGGTGTGAGAGAGGAGTTGATTGAAAGATATCTCATAGCCTTGTGCGGCTAACCTCAACAACATGGATGTAGGCCAGCCTTTGTGGCGAGTTGAATCATGGGATAAATCGGTGTCTTGTGTGCTTTACTTTCATATAAATCTTGCTTGCTTGGTCTTAGTTGCTTATCTCTAGATATATTAGGGTTTGCTCTACATCTAGTTGTTCATTGTGCTCTAAGGTTGGTTTGTGGGTGTAGATCTTAAGTTCTTAGTCTTGTTGATCTTCCCTTAGCACTAGATCTGTTTTCCTTATTGTTATCCGCAAGACATCTTGTCCAGGTTGCACATTCTGCAGTTTTCTGGGAAAATTTTCAGAAGTTCCGGAGTCTGACAGTGATCTTGCAAGAAAAGTTCAAATTTGTTTTGTAGGCCTATTCACTCCCCTCTAGGGCACTTGTCTTGATCCTTTCACATAATGGTGTCGTCGGCGGTGCATACACTGGCATTTCAGCCTGCTGGTGATGGTGAGGAACTGAGGATTAATTCCAGCAAGCGGGTCGAATTAATCATGTTCATCCAGTACCATCTTTCTGGAGCAATGCCATGCGACAACGAGTAGTTAGTGCCAGTGAGCCATTGTAACTGTAATTACCTCCAGCCTCGTCTTGCCTACGATGTCATCAGTGAAGTAGTCCTTGTACAATACTTCAAACTGCACAATATGCGATTTGATTTTGTATCTGCTCTGTGGTCCATGCCTAAATGGCCTTATGATTTGCAAGTTTACCTGATGGTAGAGTTGTATTGATGTTGTTTCAAGTTAACTGGTGCAAAATATTACAAGAACTATTATTGTCAATTATCAAACATGTTAGATTTTTTCAGAGAAGATATTTTGTGTGAAGATTAGAAGGTTAGTAAGTTTCTGGAAGCTTTCCGGTTGGATCTTGTGTAGCTGACTACTTTAAAGCTAACTTTCGTTTATTTTGGCATCAGCCACACTTACAAAACATAAGCTAGTTTCTTATATTTTAGTCATAATCTCTCACACCGTCACTTTCTTTGAATGTACCAATAATCTCTAAATTATGTTGCTTAAGACCGTATACAACCTTGTTTAGATTGGCAATTTTCCACTATTCACTAGTCAAATACGATGTTTGAATGCTAATTAGAAGTATTAAATGTAAATTAATTATAAAACTCATTTCATAACCTCTAGTTAAATTCACGAGGCCATGATTAAACAAAATGGTGCTACAATAAACATGTGTTAATCATGATTCAAACAACACAATAGGGTATTTCATTTTGTATATGCTCTGTGATCCATGCCTAAATGGCTTGACCTCGTGCTAGAGTTGTATTGATGTTCTTTATTGGTCCAAAGTATAAACCCGGTGTCATTTGAGCTACCATCCCAGCCAGAAGGCACGCTTCCGTACAAATTTACTTGCCGATGGTAGAGCCCCGACAATAAGCTACTTCGTTACATTTTAGTTATAATTCCCCTCTCCAACACTTCCTTTGAATCTACTGTACTCGAAAAAGTGTTGCTTAAGATTGTATACATGACAGATTGCGTTCTAAGCATGGACAACAAAAATGTTGCTTAAGATTGTATACATAACAGATTGTGTTCTAAGCATGGACAACAAAAAAAGAAAAAAATTCAACAGACATATGGGAGTTTCTTCTCTAACAACTATCAGGCCACAAACATAGCATACTACACACCTGCATCCATGACTTGAAATTAAAAGGTCACCCTAACATCAGAGACTTGCAAACATCAAGGCGATCACTCATTGCTTCCCGCCCCCGCCGCCTCTCCCTCTCCGCCGCTGCAGCCTGTGCCACCTCCACGTTGGCCGCCGCTGCCGATGCTCTGCCACCCTACCCGAGTATGCCTCCCTCCACCAGTGGAATGGAAACAAAGTGTCACACCTTGATTCCCACAGTCACGTCCTCATCTTCTTCTCAGATCGACTTTCCTGAACCCAGAATCCTCCATCGCGTCCTCTCAAAACTTTCCTTGATCAGGTTCGTCGGTGGCATCTTCGCCTCAAAGCTCAACGTGCGGCTTGACTGTGGCCTTTCGCTTCCCCATACTCCTACCTTTCATCATCTAGATACAACAACACACGAGATATAAATCGAAAAAGAAAACAAACAAACAACTTCCATCCAGTTCGCAACCGTAGCATACTAACATAGATGGATCTACCAGCATAAGGATCGAAACATGAGATAATGTACAAATGGGATAGGATCTAGAGATAGCAGGAGAAGGAGGAGAGATTTTCTCTGTGCTTAACTTTGCTCTGGCAGAGAGGGTGAGAGGAGAGACGGGGGAGGTGCAGTTTTATACAGGGAGCACGTCACCTACTCGCACGCCCCGACCACTTCGCGCAATTCACTTTGCAACAACATCAGCTCGGCGCCTCAGCTCAACCTCGTCTCCTACGAGTACCATCGTAGCATGCACAACACAACAAAATGGTAAACATTATTAGCAACAAAATTGTACTTTCTAACAAATCTGTTTTCGACGTGCATAACCACAAAATATCTTAGCGTGGGCGAGGGAGATGATTTACCCTCTAGCAAGACAGGGCTCCTATATGCCTACCGGAAGATGGATAAGTATTGCAACTTCCAGCCCGCCAAGGTTCATCTAAACTTTCTTTTTATCCATCTAAAAGAAGGAGTTGATATCCATCAAGTTAAGGTTGATTTTTATAGGGAAGCAACGCAAGGTGATGGATTGGAAATCATGTGATGGCAACAATGACAACTGTCATTCAAGGAGAATCAATGGTGTATAATCGAATGCATTTGAGTTGGTGGGCAGCTAATGTCATTAATGAGGAGAGATCACCCGAAAGATATCGTTCGGATTGATTTTTCATTAAATTGAGATCAAGGAAGATCACAAGGAATCTTTAGGGATTGAAAGGGAGAAGTTAAGAATTTTAGAGCAAAAGAAATTTACTCTGAAACTAGGGGGCATGTGTTGACACCGTTTTTTGACACGTGTCGGAGAAGAGCCGAAGAGATATCATGAAGACTTTGGAGCCGATAAAAAAGAGAGAAGAAGCGACCAACCGATCTAGGATCAGACGATTGATGGAAGAGAAATGTGGCAGAAAAAGAATACGCCAAAGGAAAGAAGAAGGAGGTGGGTCAACATCAGTTGACAATGGGTCAAAGGTAGTTAGTGAGTCCGACTCTTGCACGAGTCGTTTATTTTTAACAGTTATAGTTTCTTCTAGTTAGAAAAGGTCTTGTCGTAATCGACTAGGAGTTCGTAGCATCCAAGGGTATAAGTAGCGACCCTACGCGGTCAAGAAAGTTTGTACACACCAATATACACAAAACCTTTACTCTTTCAACAAGTCGGCGACTTCGCCAAAAGTTTATTTCTTCATATTTTCTTGTTTCTTCAAACATCGTTCTTCTGGTTCGTCGAGCTGCATCGATCGATCTCCGGCAAGCTTGTAAGTACCGTTTTATCGAATATTCACTAGGCTTTAACCTCCGGGCTCATCATTGTGGTTTTGTCTAGTTTTATTCACAGTTTATCGATATCAGCTAGGTTTGCAAGTCTTTTCTTGTTTATTTAGCTTTTATCACCAATTTATCCAACTCGTGATCATATCATATAGGCTATCTTCGCTCTTGCATTGATTCATAACGATACAACCGATCTAGATTGGTTTCGAGTGTTGTCTTGTAGCGCTTAGTTTGCTCTGCTTTTGCTTGCGCTTTGCCTACGTCATCAAATCAGCTGATCTAGCCATTTTGAATATACTTGCACTTCAGCTGCTACGTCAGCTAGCCGATTCGCTCTACAGTCGTATCGGCCGATCGGGCTGTTACTCGTTGAAGACACACATCGGTTCTCTAGCCGATTTAACCTATATCTAACGTTTCCTATTTTTCCGTGTCGATCAATAGGTCAGGTCGGCCGACACGCCTTGTTACATCCCGGGGATCCGTTACGTGTTGCCGTTGAAGAACTTTATTCCGTTTTTTTGCGTCAACACATCTTGGCACGCCCGGTGGGACACGAAGAACTATTCCACGATGTCAATTCTGTAATAGCCTAAAGGTGTTGATCAGGCCAACATCCAACCGATCACGTTGGATCAACTCCGTAAGGAAGATAAAGATGAATATGAAGAGCGCATGGCAGAATATTGTCAGCTTTTATTGGGTAGTTTCGGCCTGAGCAAGAAAGGAGCATTCAAAAAGACTCCTCTTCCAAGGTTCAATCAATTGATAGTGCAGGCCGAACCTGAAAAGCTTCAAGACATGATGACAGAAGCTATGCGACAAACACTAGTTGATCAAGCCTCCGTTCTCAACAATACTGTTCACAATGGTATAAAGGTGGTTGTCAGAGAACAGCTTGCAAAAGGATTAGAAGAGTTGGAAACAACCATGGAAGCACCTGGTCAATTAGAATCCCAGAGCTACAAATCTCCTACATCAGCTGCACCAATATATCCAGCAATAAGGGATGCGAGTGGAAAATTGATTGGATTTGATTTACCGAAAGACTCTACAGAGGGGTCCAAACAGAGATCAAAGAAATTTCCTCTTCTTATTTAGCAGTTGTTGGTGGTCGATTTCCGTCAACCTAGCCATGAGTTTACCTTCAATGTTGGTATTAATTTGATGTTTACACTAACGATCTTAACCCTCATTATATGTTAAGTTAGCACTCGCGCATGGTTTTTGGAGTTTATTGTTTACACAGGAATCAAGAGCCTAAACGAGGACTTCCGGGTAAGATTCATCAAGGGTTTTACGAGAAAATCATGAACCCCGGGACAAGTCAAGACACAAGATGAACATGACTCCAAATCAACCAAGGACTAAAGCGTGAAGCCGAGAAGTATCGAGGACCTAGACGGAAGATGCGGGAGTTCATACGCCAAGCACCCTTATCTAAACCGCGAGGAAAATGATGTCAAGGACCCACATGCAACTCAGCAAAAGTTCTAGAAGACACGAGAAGCGACGGGAAGGAAGCCGGGGGCGAACTGGGCCGAAATGGGCCCAGGCTGGTCGGCCCAGCCCATTCCGCCGTCGAGGAGCAGAGAAGAGAGGGACACCCTTCCGGAGAGGAGAGGGTCGAGATGGTTGACTAGGGTTTCCCTAGCCGACGTGGGAACCTTGCATGAAAGACCACCTCGGAGTTCTAGAAACTAGGATCGAGATCAAGGTAGGATCCCGGTGGTGATCTTGTCCATGTATTATACTTCATGTTGAATTTGCAAGATTGAATCCGATTTCTAGCGATCAAGTGCTTTCACTACGACTTTGTCTTCATTTGGGTTTTCTTATTCTCCAATCTATTCCGCAGATAGATTGCATAGGATGTTCTTGTAGCCATGGTGGCTAGAGGTGCATACCTGACCTACCGAGCGTTTTCAACACGTTCCTCGTGAACGTGCTCTTAGGTTCACCTACACAATAAGCGGGACATCATGACAGGATGTTGATCACATGTACGGTAGGTGCCTTTGAGGGTTGGAATGGAAGCCAAGATTTAAAGAGGCTTTTAATGAGATTCATTTGCTTTATTCTTCTTGGTTTTGGAACTTCAACAAAAGACTCGATCCAATCTCTAGATTGGTTTTACCTCCCCTCTCTTTCTCTTGCTACCTTTGGTGTTAAGTAGATTAGATGTGTTTTCATGGTTCTTCCATAGAATAGATGCAAAACCCCTTGTCAAGATCAAAGTGTTTTCCGCTTATTAGATAGGATCTTGCGTTACACATTGTTCCACGGATTCGATACCTTGGGTTCACCACTCAAGGGAAGTAGGGTCCCTTGACTACAACGGGGGATTTGTCCGCTTGCAAGTCCAAACGAACTTTGATACAACAATCAACCGTCAACAAGCCCCTTTTTCTGGTGTTGTTGCCGGGGAACAAGTAATCAAGATTCAATCTAGTATTGCGTTTGTGAATATTTTCAGTTTTTCTCTTGATTTTTCTTTTGCATCTCTTAATTTCGATCATCCTCAATAAAAAAATCAATCTAATCTAGGATTTTGCTAAACCCTAGTTTTCTTTTAGTTTTTGTATATATTTGGCTAACCCTAATGGGAGGTGGACGGCTACATCTCCATCAAAAAAACATATATTTTGTGGATGGTCTAGAAAAATTTTGCAGGCAAAGGTGACGTGCAACACGAAGATCTAAAAGTGGAGGCCGGACATCGTCGGAATCTCCAAGAGAAACTCCACCTCCAAGATCAAAAGGAGATCAACCTCATCCGCCACTCATCCTAGGGAGATCGTTCCTCAAGACCGTCGGAGCAACAATCAACGTCGGCAAGGGGGAGATCAAGTGATGGCGAGAGGAGTGCATTCAACTTAACCACGACTTGAGGTATGTAACATGGTCAATATAAAATACATTCTGCCTCATCATTGCATCGGAAGAAGGAGAACGAAGCGAAGAAGACACAAAAGTTGTTGCATCCGTCAAGACCGAGAATCAACGCCCGCCTGTGAAGACCAAAAAAGACGACTAAGCCGAAGAATAAACCTACACCAAATCCAAGGATGGTGTAGAAGTGGGGTCCCCAAGATTGCAACGCCCACAAAGAGCGTTGATCCGAAGTGAAGAAGAGAAGAAGTCTAGCTATAGACTATAAACGAAGCACTTTGCGGGAGGCAACCCGTTCGTCGAGTCAAGAATAAGCTGTCGGGAGGACAACCCGATCAAGAACAAAGCTACCGGGAGGGCAACCCGGAAGATTTCCGAATTTCAAGTAAGTGAGTCTTAGAATTTGCTACGCAAAACATTTCATTAACTCTTAAGTGGTTGAACAAGTTTCAGAGAACTTTTTATTTGCTCGGTCGTTTTATTTGGATTTCTCGATCTTAAACCAATGACATGAGTCATCCCATGATTTATTTGCCTCTTTTCGAGAAACTAGAACAAAAAATTCAAATCCTATCCAAGCCTTTCATCCTCTCCATGATGTTAAGGGTGGGTAGTTTTACATGATAAGGACACACGAGTAGAGCCTTGTCGTGTTCTTTAATAGTTTTTAATCTTTGATGCATGGTCGGACTCGTGTGAACCTAGGAAACTTGATTTTTGGTTTCTTTCAACTTGACATCTACCGGTTTCTCTAGAATTAGAATTTATCTAAGCCCTGTTGAATTTATTTTTATTCAAAATCTCTCTCTCTCTCTCTCATGTTTGGCTAAAATTAGAACCTAAACCTATGCCCCCACGGTCAAGTCGGAGGAGCTTGTTATCAATTAATGAAAGCAATCGATCCCGGTGCAACCAAAATAAATTTTACAATTGTCTCGGATGCCTAAAATCTCCTCTAATGATATATTTGGACTCATCACTAGTGCTGAGTTAATTTTTAAATTTTCAGAATTAGAGGAGTAATTAGCATCTAAACATGATTAAGGGGAGGTTTTTGAGTTTGATTAACAAATAGTGCCCCATGATGCATCTTGGGAAAGCATCAATCGTTTGGCATCTTGGGCACATGCAAAGGCCAAGCATGGGGGAAGCAAGAGCTTTGTTTTGCAGGAAATTAGTGGAAGCACATAAAGCAAGGAAACAAGGAAGTGACACAAAGCAAAATAATGGAGGTGGAACCCTAAACCACGCAAGCAAAGGAGTGGTTGTGAACGTTTGGGCGATGGAATCTCATGGGTCACGCGGACACAAGGCAAGAAGGGAGCAAGAAGCATCTTGAAGAAAACTGGAGGCGAAAGGACTAGGAGGCCCCCTAGGCCGATCGGCCTAGGCCGGCCGGCCTAGCCTCCACTTATGGCCCCCGATGCTCCCTTTCGCCTGGTAAGTATTTTATCCATTTGTTAACTTACGTTCTTGAGTTCATAGTCCATAAGTTCCAGAAACAACCTAGCAATTTTTTTTGAGTTCCATGGGGGTGTAGGATCTTGTCATGTAATCGCTGATTCTTTTGTTTTCGATCTATTGTTCATGTTGATGATGCTTTGATGATTAAGGTTAGCTACCTTGCTTTCGGGGTTGCTCCCGTAGATCACGTCAACATATCATGTCACACCTCAATAGATTGGTTTAGCTTCACCATGATAGGCGGTTGCATGATCAAGTATTCATAAACCCTATGGGCAAACATCCCTCCTATCTTGTGTACCTCACACTCCACCCTTCATATTCTTCTGTTGTGTGTTTTTCCCACCGGCAAGCAACCCCCGGTGCACTCGTTGTGAGTTTATGCAGCAATTATGTGGAAGAAAGCCACCAATGTCATCTTGAGAGGAGGCTTGTGACTTCGATGACGCCCTCCAAGTGTAGGATTCTACTCAGATATCAAATCTTGAGCAACCTTGGATGGGTGCAATTCTTTAATGGAGTTGGTGTGACTACTCACAAGGAGCTTGCCTTGGAAATTCTTATACATTGGCACCGGTCATTAATGAAGGGGTGTCATGCCTCTCATTCCGCCTTGAAGATAAAGAGCAACTAGTTCCCTATGGATATATTGGAGAACTACTCGGTTACAAGAAGGAAGCCCCGAAGCAAGTTGATATGTTAGAAGGATTTTTGGGGAATGATTTCGGGAGAAGATAATAAGGAACCCAAAATTTCTCCTTGTCGGGATTTCTTTGGGATCGAGTACATGAAGCAAGGAAAATTTATGAGAGGAGAAGGTACAAATTGACAAAGATTAATGTTCCTCTTCCCAACATGAGGTTGAGATTGAATGAAGACAAAATTGATTAGAGGAAAGATTTCTTGTACCGGCAAAGAAGGAGAGGGATCATCCTCCGCGGCCCAAGACGAAGGAGAGGCCGCACATCAAGATAATGAACAACCACATGGAGGGATTCCGATGCCACCACCATATGGAGGAAGTATGCCAATGCAAGCATGGGGGAGTGGGCAGCCACACCACCACATCCTCCACCATACATGGTTCCTAACGAAGTTTTCATGGCACCCCATCCAAACCAATGTAAGTCAAATGGAAGAAGGGACCGCAAATATTGCCTATCAAATTGGTCGCCTTCACATATCACCACGGGAATAATTTCAGGAGGACCGGCGCAACCATGCTACAAGCAAGATCATCAATATCAACCACCGTAAGATGAAGAATGAAGAAGGAGGAAGAAAAAGAAATAATAATGCTCTCAACTTCGGTTCGATTTTCCCTCTTTCCTTTTCTTTATTTTCAACTTTTATGCAAGTTTATATATGCGTAGTTTTTTCTATTTTTATTTATTTTCAGCATGTGTGTTAGTAGTAGTGTTTACTTTAAATCAACATGAATAAATTTTGCCACCATGATTATCACCTTTAGTGAAGATAATAAGTTGATGCCATGTTGATATATGATGAAAATTGCCGCGTTGCTCATCTTTGTGCATGATTATGCTCTTTTAATATGAATCTGAAATTTAATTAAATGCTAGCCTAATCTTGTGTGGACGTTATGATAACTCAAGTCCCATAGTTCTTTTTCGTTGCTCTCGATTTTGAATGAATCAAAGAACCTTTTTATTCTCAAAAAGTTAACCTTGTCATGAGTACCGCTTGCATTTTGCTCTACCCATCCAAAGCCTAAATTTACTTGAGTGCAAAACATTAGTATATACAAGATTTATTTTTGGGTGCATTAATTCAAGGCCTGATTTCTCTGGCCCGAGACTAAGAAGCTGGTCATTCCGTTTTTGCATATCATTCTTTATGCTAGCCTCTTCTATCCGTGCATTGTGAGTTTTCACATTGGGAATTTTGCAAACCTCGCCGGATATCCAACCACAAAACCCAAACATATCTTTTTTGTGTTCACCTCCTTGACCACAACCCAATATATGAGTATGGATGAATATTTCAAGGAAGATTACAAGGAAAGTGCTTCAAGTGAGTAAGGGAGAATTCCAAAAGGACCCCTAGAAGATTTTTCGAGTATCTCTCTCTAAGAAAATATGAGAGCTTAAATTTCCACCTTGGCATATTTATCACCTCTTTTGCCCGAGGACGAGCAAACGTCTAAGCATGGGGGGTTGCCAAGGAAGTACTAGTATAGTCTAAAGTTCAAGGGGAGCAAATAAAAAAAGTATGATGAAAGAAAAAAAATGAATGAAAAAATGATAAAGAAGAAAAGGTATGATGAGAAAAAGAAAGAAAGAAGAAAGAAAGAAAGAAAAATAATAATAAAAGCTCCCCGGTTCTCTAGCTATGTTTAGTGCTTTTTGAGTTTTCAAGAGGATTCAAGATCAAGACTCATACTCATCTTTCCAACCATGTGCAATCCGATAACGAGGACTTCGTTTGTGCCTCGGGATCACTCTTTGACATTTGCACATGCCCACCTATCTAAAAGTGTGTGTTCATCTCTCCCCCCTCCTTGATAACATTATTTTTCCAATAACCTTTTTGACGAGTCTCGGTAAGACCATGAGAAGCTAGTATTGTTTTAATAATATCTCAACTATAATATCTTGGTAGAACTAAACTTTCCTATAGGTCCATATAAAGCTTTCCACCATATACTTTGAGAGAGGAAAGGAGTAGAACAAGTAGGCTTGAGAGACAAGATGAGATGAGAGTACATGAGCAAAGTGCAAGATGGTTATTTTTTATCTTGGTAAAGCAATTTTTCTCGTTATCTCATTCTTTATTTTTCAAAATTTCTGAGATTTGTTTAAAAGTTTGAGAGCATATCAAGTACTTGTGGAAAGAGCTTGAATGCTATCTACCCTCCATAAAGATAAAAGTTAGTACATTATGGAATTTAATGAATATAAATCTAGAGAGCATTATGTTTTCTCATGTATGATCAAGTGCAGGATATGAACATTGAAAGGCAACACTGATATCCATTGAAGGCTTACTCGAGGACGAGCAAGGTTTAAGCATGGGGGGATGTTGGTGGTCGATTTCCGTCAACCTAGCCATGAGTTTACCTTCAATGTTAGTATTAATTTGATGTTTACACAAACGATCTTAACCCTCATTATATGTTAAGTTCGCACTCGCGCATGGTTTTTGGAGTTTATTGTTTACACAGGAATCAAGAGCCTAAACGAGGACTTCCGGGTAAGGTTCATCAAGGGTTTTACGAGAAGATCATGGACCCCGGGACAAGTCAAGACACAAGATGAACATGACTCCAAATCAACTAAGGACTAAAGCGTGAAGCCGAGAAGTATCGAGGACCTAGACGGAAGATGCGGGAGTTCATACGCCAAGCACCCTTATCTAAACCGCGAGGAAAATGACGTTAAGGACCCACATGCAACTCGGCAAAAGTTTTAGAAGACACGAGAAGCGACGGGAAGGAAGCCGGGCCGAACTGGGCCGAAATGGGCCCAGGCCGGTCGGCCCAGGCCGGCCGGCCCAACCCATTCCGGGCCCGGTTCGACACCCCCTTTGACCTAGATGACCTTCGAGCTATTTATAGTTCCCGTGCCTCGAGCCACGCATGAAGCCATTCGTCATCCGCCGCCGAGGAGCAGAGAAGAGAGGGACACCCTTCCGGAGAGGAGAGGGTCGAGATGGTTGACTAGGGTTTCCCTAGCCGACGTGGGAACCTTGCATGGAAGACCACCTCGGAGTTCTAGAAGCTAGGATCAAGATCAAGGTAGGATCCCGGTGGTGATCTTGTCCATGTATTATACTTCATGTTGAATTTGCAAGATTGAATCCGATTTCTAACGATCAAGTGCTTTCACTATGACTTTGTCTTCGTTTGGGTTTTCTTATTCTCCAATCTATTCCGCGGATAGATTGCATAGGATGTTCTTGTAGCCATGGTGGCTAGAGGTGCATACCTGACCTACCGAGCGTTTTCAACACGTTCCTCGTGAACGTGCTCTTAGGTTCACCTACACAATAAGCGGGACATCGTGACAGGATGTTGATCACGTGTACGGTAGGTGCCTTTGAGGGTTGGAACGAGAGCCAAGATTTAAAGAGGCTTTTAATGAGATTCATTTGCTTTATTCTTCTTGGTTTTGGAACTTCAACAAAAGACCCGATCCAATCTCTAGATTGGTTTTACCTCCCCTCTCTTTCTCTTGCTACCTCCAGTGTTAAGTAGATTAGATGTGTTTTCATGGTTCTTCCATAGATTAGATGCAAAACCCCTTGTCAAGATCAAAGTGTTTTCTGCTTATTAGATTGGATCTTGCGTTACACATTGTTCCACACATTCGATACCTTGGGTTCACCACTCAAGGGAATAAGGGTCCCTTGACTATGACGGGGGATTTGTCCGCTTGCAAGTCCAAACGAACTTTGATACAACAATCAACCGTCAATAGTAGTCCTCAATAATCTAAGGGGATTGGCCAGTGAGCATGACAATGGAATTTCATTCACATATTTAATCCTGAAGCTCAAATGTCTCAACGTATTGAAGTAGCAGCTATACATGCTCACCTCGTCAAACCAATACAAGAGGATTCTTACAAAATTCCTACAGTATCTCAGCCTTCAACGTTTGAGATGGCATCGGCTGAAAAGCCGATTTCCAGTTATCAGTTCGCTCCAGAGCAGATGAGTCCATCTGATAAGGCGTATGCAGTTAGGGTTTATGCTGCAAAGATTCAAGAAGATTATAACAAAGCAATGCATCAAGCCATGCTGCTCGATCGGATCGCTCAACCTATGTCTTCAATTTCTCAATACCCGAGACAGTCAAAAATCACAAATGAGCGACTCATTCATCAAGAAACTCCGAATAGAATACTTCATTCAGCTGGACCTCCTTAGTATACGGCTCTACATACTCCTTTGGCTTCGCAGCCAAGTATGTATGAACAGCCAGGGACAGTGGGAATGATGCAGAGTCGGCCAAGTCCTTCGGCAGGTAATCAGCCGATTGATTAGAATAAAAAATTTATGGCTGAGATTACAGATTTGATACAAAAACAGTTTGGGTTGAAACAGAAGCAACAAACTGATGTATATCGGACACCTTACCCTACCTATTTTGATCAAGTTCCATTCCCTCAAAGATATAAGGTGCCCGATTTCACCAAGTTTTCTGGCCAGGATGACACCTCCACTATTGAGCACATCAGTCGATTCATCATTCAATGTGGAGATGCAGGGACAAATGAATCATTAAGGGTGCGTCTATTCTCATCTTCACTATCAGGGCCAGCCTTTGCTTGGTTTATATCGTTACCGGCCGATTCTATTCAGAGTTGGGAGGATCTTGAAAGAAAGTTTCATGGATATTTCTTCTCTGGAATACATGAGATGAAGATTACTGATCTGACCAGTCTGAAACAAAGGAACGATGAATCAGTGTTGATTCGTCCAAAGGTTTAAAGAGATGATGAGGAACAAATGTTATAGTTTATCTCTGACCGACAAGCAATTGGCAGAATTGGCTTTCCAAGGACTTTTGCCCTCAATCAAAAAAAAATATGTTTCACAAGAATTTGAGAGCATCAGTCAGCTAGTGCATCGTTTGAGTCATGAAAGTGCTCGGACTTACGAACCTAGGAGGAATTATCAGAATAAAATGTCTTATGTTGAGGATTCTGATTTAGAGGAAGATGCTGAGATTGATCTTGCCGAGTGGGTATCAAACAAAAGGGCGATTGCATGTCCCTTCGGCAAGAAAGAAACTGAGTTGCTCGGTTTTGATACAACAAAAGCTGATGAAATATTTGATTTTCTCCTTCAACAAGGTCAGATCAAGCTCTCACAAGATCATACTATTCCAGATGCTGAAGAACTTGAAAGGATGAAATATTGTAAATGGCACAATGCCACGTCTCATAATACCAAAGAGTGCAAGGTGTTTCGTCAGCAAATTCAGAATGCAATAAATCAAGGAAGGCTCAAGTTTGCAATACCTCCCAAAGTGACCAGACTGATAAAAACTGGTCAACATTCTTTTCCAACCAATATGGTTGAAGTAACCAAGGATTCAATCTCACAAGCAAGAAACTCAACATCTGAATTGGCCAAGAGTAAAGAAGTCATCAACCCTCAAGATCAGTCAACTGCAGAAGAGTGGGCTAGTCCAAGTGGCCAGTTCCAAAATTATGGTTTAATGGATCAGTTTATAAAAGATGAAGGAAAGCTTGGGCACGGGTTTACATCGGCCGATGAGTTAGAAAAATAGATCTTGGTGATGGAAGCAAACCAAGGCCGACATTTATCAGTGCCAGACTAGAAGCAGATTATAAAATAAAGCTGATTGCATTATTGAAAGAATTTAAGGATTGCTTCGCATGGGAGTATTACGAGATGCCTGGTTTAGACCGATCAATTGTAGAACATCGGTTGCCAATCAAGCCAGGATATCGGCCGTTTAAACAAAGGTCGAGACCATGCAACGACAAAGTTCTTCCGGATATAAAAGCCGAGATAACCAAGTTACTCGAAGCTGGTTTCATTCGGCAATGTCGATATGCCGAGTGGATTTCAAACATAGTTCCTATTTACAAGAAGAATGGCAAACTTCGTGTATGCATTGATTTCAGAGATTTGAATAAAGCAACACCGATGGATGGATACCCAATGCTGATAGTTGATGCACTGGTGAACACTGCCGCTGGACATAAAGTCATCAGCTTCTTGGACGGTAACGCTGGTTATAATCAAATATTTATGGCTATTGAAGATATTGTGAAGACAGCTTTCAGGTGTCCTGGTCATGTCGGCTTATATGAGTGGGTAGTCATGACATTCGGTTTGAAAAACACGGGTGCTACATATCAGAGAGCAATGAATTATATTTTCCACAACCTTATTGGCAAGATAGTGGAGATATACATTGACGACGTAGTCGTGAAATCTAAAGATCATGCAGAACATCTGGCTGATCTGCGATAGACACTAGAAAGTACAAGAAAGCATGGTTTGAAGATGAATCCTCACAAGTGTGCTTTTGGTGTATCGGCTGGTCAATTTCTGGGCTTCATGATTCACGAGCGGGGCATTGAAGTTGGAGAAAAATCAATTACCGCAATCGACAAGGTGGTTCCTCCGACTAATAAGAAAGAATTGCAATCACTTATCGGCAAGATCAACTTTATCAGGAGATTCATATCCAATTTGTCCGAAAGAATTCGATAGTTCACCCGTCTGTTGAAGTTGAAGCCAGATCAAGAGTTCGTATGGGGACCAGAACAACAGAAAGCGTTGGATTATATTAAGCAATATTTAAAGTCTCCTCCTGTGTTGGTTCCTCCTCAGCACGGCAAGGCATTTAAATTATACTTATCAACTGCCGATGATGCTATTGGTTCGGCCTTAGTCCAAGAATTTGAAGGGAAACAAAGGGTAATCTACTTCTTAAACAGAAGGCTTTTAGATGCAAAAACTCGATATCCACCAATTGAGAAGTTATACTTATGTCTATATTTCTCCTGCACAAAGTTAAGAAACTACCTTCTATCGGCTGAATGTACAGTAATATGCAAAGATGATGTGGTCAAATATATGTTACCTTTGCCGATATTGAAGGGACGCATTGGAAAGTGGATTTTAGCTTTGTCAGAATTTGATCTCAGATATGAGCCAGCACGAGCGATCAAAGGACAAGTACTGGCTGATTTTGTCACACAACATTTGGGGTCAAATGAGGTTGATATTGCTCCTTGGATATTATTCTTTGATGGATCATCATGCGGTGCTGGAGCTAGAATTGGTAGTATTCTGATTTCTCCTACAGGACAATCATATGAGCTTTCTGTGCCAATTGAGAAAACTTCTACCAATAATCAAGCGGAGTACATAGCTTTGTTGAAAGGGCTTACATTGCTTCGGGAGGATGGAATTGAAGCAGTTGAAGTTTTTGGTGATTCATTGTTAGTCATTAAACAACTAACTGGAGAATATGAATGCAAAGATGATGTCCTAAGAATTTATCATGAGGCTTGCTTGGATTTGCTCAAAGAATTTAGGACGGCAACATTATGGCATATTCTGAAAGCACATAACGAAGATGCTAATCGGTTGGCCCAAAATGCTTCTGGATATCGGCCAATTTTAGTCACAGAATATGAAACTAATGATTGGAGAAAAGAGATAAACGATTATCTTTCGGATCCTTCAAAAAAGGTAGATCGTCGTATTAAACTCAAAGCTCTCAAATACGTGCTGCTAGATGATCAACTATATTATCGAATGCTTGATGGAGTTCTACTCAAATGCTTGAGTGAAGAAGAAGCAAAGATATTAATGGGTGAGATTCATGAAGGAGTATGTGGAGCTCATCAATCAGCTTTCAAGATGAACTGGATGATCAAGAACAATGGGTATTTCTGGCCGACTATACTAGAAGATTGCTTTAAATATTACAAAGGGTGTCAGGATTGTCAGAAATTCGGAAGTGTGCAAAGAGCTCCGGCATCAGCAATGAACCCAATAACCAAACCATGGCCGTTCAGAGGATGGGTGTCGACCGGGCATCCCTGGGGCCACCAACACATTGTGGACCATACCCGGGAGATGAGTTCCTGTACACCTGGACTACTCGACTAGTGGGCCACGGTGCTGGTACCGTGGACCACAAGGCAAGACAAGGCGGACAAGGACTTGTACTAAGACTAGGATAGCTTTCCATACCTTGTATAGGCTACTCCGGGTCCTACTCAAATAGTACCCTTATACCAATCCAACTTGTAACCCTGCCTCCCGTGGCATATAAGGCGAGGCAGGGACCCCTCTCAAAACATACGCAATCAATACAGAGCCACGCAGCATACAGGACGTAGGGTATTACGCACATTGCGACCCGAACCTGTCTAATTGTGTGCCCCGTGTCTCACCATCGTGTTCCTGATCTTGGCGAGCCCCACCGCACAATCTACTACTTCGGGTACCCCGTCGTAGGCTCGGTGTCTAAAACACTGACAGCTGGCGCGCCAGGTAGGGGATCTCGTCGTTGATCCACTGGCGAACTCGATGGCTCTCGTCACCATCAAGCCGATCGTCGCTTTCCAGCAAGGTGACACCTTCGTTTTCGGCTCCTGGGTTTGCGTTGCTGATGGCGCTGGATCGTTCCTGCGTTTCCTAGCGCCAACTCCAGTGTCAAAGCTCAAGTCCTCGACGCTTACGTAAGCTTCGATGGAGAATCTCGTCGAAAATTTCGGCGAAATTTCGATCTCTGACCCGCTCAGAGAACTCGAGTTGGAGTCCGAGTACAACTCGACTTCGCCTCCCATCCAGCCTGAGTTGCTTTCATTAGCTTCACAGCTTGCACTCAGCCTGGATAACATTCAAGCACCACCCCTCTTCGGTCACCGCCATGTCAGTGCCGCTTACCAAGCCGCATTGAAGCGCCTCATGTGCCCTGGCCCGAAGATCGTGCTCGAGTACTCTTCAGATTCGGACGACAACCTTGACTACTCTTCGGATTCCTCTGAGTTCGAGTTCGACTACGGTTCGGATTCTGTTGAAATACAACAATTGTCTGGCCCTGCTCACGGACTGGTGATCACATCGACACCTGAGGGTAGATTCGTCTACTGGCCTGAGCATGTGCCTGCTGATCTCACATTGGATGATCAAGAGCGCTTTATCGCCTGTCTCGACAACTTGCCTTTCCAGGAAGGCGTCAAACTTGTTGATTATGACACCGATACTGAGCTCATTCAGAGTACGGGTACTTATTCATCGCATCGAGAAGTGTTCGTCGTTGATGCATCTACTCCGCAAGGGCACCGCTCCAATTATCGTTACCCGGATGATGTGTCTGATGATGAACTCTCTGCTAATGCTCCTGCTGATGAAACCGCGGAGGACAAGGCTGCACGTCGCCAACGCAATGCTGATCGTGCAACTCTTCATCGAGAACTCACGGAAGCTCTACCTACCCGTAATCTTCAAGAGGCTTTGGATGTGGTGACTACTCGTCAATATAGTACTCCAGAAGAAGCCATTAATGCGATCAATCTACTCAGTCGCTCTATGCCTCGTGACAGGGCGACTGCTGAAGTTGCGAAGCTGGCGGAACTAGCCTATACTATGCTATGGTAGAGTACCAGTGCTTCTAGTCACCATGGCAGCAGTGGGGGTCCTCGTCGTACTACTCCCACTCCTAATCGCACACGTCTGGAAGCGAGCAACAAGGCCAAAGGCGACGATGGTAGTGTCAACAGCAAGTCGGGAGACTCTCGCTACGATGCTCGTACAACTATCAACGCCAGACGTGCTGAACGTGAGAAGCAAAAGGATAATGACTCTGATTCTTTTCCTGCTTTCTCCGCTCGACTTCAAGCTCTATATCTTCCGGAGAAATTCAAGCCTTATGGCATCTCCAAGTATGATGGCAAGCAGGATCCAAGGCAGTGGTTGCGCTGTTATGCTCTATCCATCTCCAATGCCGGAGGCAATGATGATACCACAAACGTGGCTCCATCGACTTCGCGGGTTCTTTGGGCCGTCATGGCACAAGGATGGACCTTGCCCTGATCAAACAAAAACAAGGCGAGACTCTTCGCGAGTACATGCACCACTTCTTTGAGAAAATGGCTACTGTTGTTGATGTCACTGAAAAAGAAGTCATAGACACCTTCCAGTATGGTTTCTATGATGACAGGCTATTCCAAGACTTTGGTCGTGCTCTCCCAGCCAACATCACCAAGCTTAAGGAGATGATCACTCACTGGGCAGACGAGGAAGACAAGGCTCGGAATTGATTCAATCATCTTCGCAACAACCAGAACAACAACAACAACAACAACAATGCTGGTGGAAGCGGCAGTGGCAAGCAATAGCAGGGTAACCGCCAAGGGAATAACTACTCGAGTAATCCCAATCACAAGCGTAAGCCCGAGAACACTGTCGCAGCCATGGAAACTACTGCCAAGCCTGAAGATGATCCTCACTGGGCAACATTGACCAAGCAGAAATGCCCATGGCACCCGGAGGGTGATCATACTACAGAGCAGTGTTACCAACTTCGACGTGCGTTGAAGAACACACCTGAGCCATCGCACCCAAACTCGTGTTATCGCAAACACAAGGGGAAGAAGGCTAACACAGACAAAGACACTGGGTTCCAGAACCCGTCCAATACTGTCAATGTCATATTTGGTGGAATTCCAACCAAACGCATGCAGAAGCTAGCTCTCAGGGAGATTATGTCCATCGAACCAGCAGCTTCCACTTATCTTAAGTGGTCTGAAACCCCCATTACCTTCTCAAGGGCAGATCAATGGACTAGTTTCTCTGAGCCAGGACGATATCCTCTCGTTCTGGATCCGGTGGTGGCAGGCTCCAGACTTACCAAGGTTCTCATTGATGGCGGCAGCGGACTCAACATCCTGTTCGCCAAGACTTTGAAGAAGATGGGCCTCGATATCACCAATATGCTTACCAAGACCAACTCACCGTTCTATGGTATCATCCTGGGTAACGCAGTTGTTCCCTTGGGTTCAGTTGTACTACCCGTGACCTTTGGGACCAAGGATCACTACCGCACCGAGTACATCAAGTTTGAGGTCGCTGACTTCGAGACTTCTTACCATGCCATCAGCAGCAGGCCCGGTCTCGCTAAGTTCATGGCAATCCCTCACTATGTCTACTTGGTTCTCAAGATGCCGAGCCCCAAAGGAGTTCTTTCATTGCAAGGAGATCTGAAGCGCTCCTACGACTGCGACACAGAAGCCGTGGAACTTGCCTTGACTACTCAAGTACCCAACGCAATGATGGAAGTCTTCACTGCCGCTAAGAAGCTTGCTCCAAGCGAGCTGGAGGTTCCTGAGAAGACTAACAACAACAACAAGCCTGCACCATCTGGTGACGTCCTGCTCAAAGCCATTGACCTCGGTACTGGTGACAGTAGCAAGACGACCATGATCAGTGCACAGCTTGATCCTAAATAGGAAGATGCGCTCATCAACATCCTTCGAGCTAACCGTGATATCTTCGCGTGGAAGCCATCTGACATGCTAGGTGTGCCCAGGAGGTTGATTGAGCACTCACTCAATGTCAATTCTAATGCTACCCCCAAGAGACAACACCTTCGTCGCTTTGCTGATGACCGCAGGGCTGCCATCAAGAAAGAGCTCGCTAAACTACTCGCGGTTGGCTTCATCAGAGAAGTTTTTCACCCGCAGTGGCTCGCTAACCCTGTGCTTGTCAGAAAGAAGAACTCTAATGACTGGAGGATGTGTGTCGACTACACTGATCTCAACAAGCATTGCCCCAAGGATCCTTTCGGGTTGCCGAGGATTGATCAAGTCATTGACTCTACGGCGGGCTGTGCTCTACTCTGTTTCCTGGATTGCTACTCTGGCTATTATCAAATTGCAATCAAGGAATCTGATCAAGAGAAGACCGCGTTTATAACCCCGTTTGGTGCTTATTGTTACACAACAATGTCCTTTGGGTTGAAAAATGATGGTGCTACATATCAAAGGGCTATCCAAGCGTGCTTCCAGAGGCAGCTTCACAAGAATGTGGAAGCATACGTGGATGACATCATTGTCAAGACTAGGGATCCAGACATGCTTATCACGGATCTTGAGGAAACTTTTGCTTCGCTACGCGAGTACCAATGGAAGCTCAACCCCAATAAGTGTGTTTTTGGCGTATCTTCAGGAAAACTACTCGGGTTCATCATCAGCCATCGTGGCATCGAAGCAAACCCCGAGAAGATTACAGCCATCTCCAACATGCAAGCTCCGACTACTATCAAGGATGTCCAGAAGCTTACTGGTTGCATGGCGTCACTCAATCGCTTCATCTCACGACTTGGAGAACGGGGTCTACCTTTCTTCAAGTTACTCAAGCGGCAAGAGAAGTTTACGTGGACAACTGAAGCTGATCAAGCTCTTTCTCAGCTCAAGGAGTTCTTATCCAAGCCTCCAGTCCTCACAGCTCCTCTGCCCAATGAAGAGCTCTTGCTCTATATAGCTGTGACTACTAATGTCGTCAGTACTGCTATTGTCGTGGAGCAGCAGGAAGAAGGCCATGGCTACCCTGTCCAGAGGCCTGTTTACTTCGTCAGTGAAGTACTCTCAGAATCCAAGGCTCGTTACCCTCCGGTACAGAAGCTCCTCTATGCAGTTCTGATTACTTCACGGAAGCTCCGCCACTACTTCGACGAATACAAGATTTCTGTGGTTACTAGCTACCCGCTTGGCGAGATATTGCACAACCGGGATTCCACAGGAAGGATTTCTAAATGGGTTGTAGAGCTTGGTGCTCTATCGCTCGAGTTCAAGTCTCGCACTGCCATCAAGTCTCAAGCCCTGGTTGATTTCATGGCTGAGTGGCGGGAAAATCAAGTCCCAATTCCAATTGAGCGTCCAGAACATTGGGTCATGTACTTTGATGGTTCCCTCAAGTTGGAAGGTGCTGGTGCCGGGGTACTTCTGATTTCTCCCAAGGGCGAGCAACTCAAATATGTTTTGCAGATCTTTTGGAAGGCCTCAAACAATGAAGCTGAATATGAAGCTCTACTGCATGGTCTTTGCCTTGCAGTCTCTCTTGGCATTACACGACTACTTGTCTATGGTGATTCTTTGGTGGTTATCAATCAAGTCAATGATTCATGGGATTGTAATGCTGAGAATATGGATGCGTACTGTCAGGAGGTACGCAAACTTGAGAACAAATTCCATGGTCTCGAGTTCCATCATGTGGTCCGCGACAACAATGTTGCTGCGGATGTCTTGTCGAAGCTGGGATCTACACGAGCTCAAGTGCCAACTGGAATCTTCGTCCATGAACTCCACAAACCATCAATTCCAGAGAAATCATCTGTACCTGCGACTACTTCAGTTCAATCTGATCGAGAAGTGCTTATGATTGATGTGGACAGGAGAACTCCCTTCATTGACTACATTAAATATCAGTTGATTTCAGAAGACAAGGCAGAAGCCGAGCGCATCTCACGCCGTGTCAAGGTTTATGCTCTAGTCGGAGATCAACTCTACAAGTGAGGCGCAAGCTCTGATATACTCATGAAATGCGTTTCTCGCGAAGAAGGCAAGAAAATCTTGGAGGAGACGCACAAAGGAATCTGTGGGAATCACGCTTCTTCCCGCACCTTGGTGGGAAAAGTGTTCAGACGTGCTTTCTACTGGCCTACAGCTCTTGCTGATGTAGAAGAACTAGTCAAGAAATGTCAAGGATGCCAATTCTTCGCCAAGCAACAACATGTTCATGCCTACAAGCTCATCACGGTACCACCAACTTGGCCTTTCGCTTGCTGGGGGCTGGATATGATTGGTCCTCTCCCAAATGCGCTAGGAGGATTCAACAGAGTTCTGGTGGCTATCGACAAGTTTACCAAGTGGATTGAGGTCAAGCCTGTTACCTGTCCCAAGGCTGATCGTGTCCTCGACTTCTTGGATGAAATCGTACATCTCTATGGTTTCCCTAACCGCATCATCACAGACCTGGGTTCAAATTTCAACAATCACCAGTTCTGGGAGTACTGTGAGAACAGTGGAATCGACGTCCAGTACGTCTTCGTTACTCACCCACGTGCCAATGGCCAAGTGGAACGCGCCAATGGGATGATACTCGATGCTCTCAAGAAGCGACTGTACGATGCTGCAAATACCAAGGGCAGCAAGTGGATCAAGGAACTACCCAATGCACTCTGGGGGCTTCGTACTTAGCCTACTACTCCCACAGGGCAGTCACCTTACTTCCTGGTCTACGGCTCTGAAGCCGTTTTGCCTGCTGATGTCATGTGGCGTTCTCCGACGGTTGATCAGTACGAAGAAGGCGTAGCTGAATTAACAAGACAGACAAATGTCGACAGTCTCGAAGAAACTCGCTACAACGCACTTGTTCAATCCACTCGATATCTTGAGAGGATCCACCGCTATCATGACCGCAACGTTAAGGAACGCTCCTTCAATGTTGGTGACTTAGTCCTTCGTCGCATCCAGAATACGGCAGGACTACACAAACTCAACTCGCCATGGGAAGGTCCTTTTTCTGTTGCAAAGGTTACCGGACCAGGCTCATATCGTCTTCAAACTCTTGAAGGTGAGGAAGTCGATAACTCTTGGAACACCGACCAGCTTTGTCGCTTCTACCCGTAGGGGGTCTCAACAACCCTCTCCAGACGGCTTCGGCTGTAAAATGACTCGTATTGGGTTTCAATAACCCTTTCCAGGCAGCTTCAGTTGCAATCACTCAATAGACAGCTACGGTTGTCACTACTCGTAGGGGATCAAGATAATCCTCTCCAGACAGTTTCGGCTGTACCTTCTCATGGCTTTCAGCTGTGAGCACCCGCAGGGGGCTTAGTCAACCCTCTCTAGGCAGTCTCATTCTGCGACCTCGTAGGGAGTCATGATAACTCTCTCCAGCAATCTTGTATCGTATAGGGCACTAAGTGACACATGCTGTCCATGTTCCTATTTTTCAATAAGAGGTTGCGGCCTAGAGTAACACCCTGCTTGTAGGGTCTCAGTGGAACTCTCACACAAGTTGCTGCTACAGCAAGGAGTAGTTCATCACACTGTCTCCTACGGTCTTACTCATTCTTCGGAACATTCTTGCGAGTACTCTCTCACTAGGCTCATAGCCTCAGAGGTACTTAAGACATTGTCAACTCTGTACAATGTATTCAGTAATAAAGTTGCTACTCTATACCGACTTGTTACTGTTCTCTACTTGTTCATAACAAAGCCTTCATAATGCTGCTACAGCTAAGGTGTTCAACTCGTTATGAATAAGTTCTTTTCGAGTACTCTCTCACTAGGCTTGTTAGCCTCAGAAGTACTCAAGACATTGTCAACTCTGTACAATGTGTTTAGTACAAGCCGCTACTCTATACCGACTTGTTACTGTTCTCTACTTATTCATAACAAAGCCTTCATTACGCTGCTACAGCTAAGGTGTTCAACTCGTTATGAATAAGTTCTTTTCGAGTACTCTCTCACTAGGCTTGATAGCCTCAGAGGTACTCAAGACATTGTCAACTCTGTACAATGTGTTTAGTACAAGCCGCTACTCTATACCGACTTGTAACTATTCTTTACTTGTTCATAACAAAGCCTTCATTACGTTGCTACAGCTAAGGTGTTCAACTCGTTATGAACAAGTTCTTTTCGAGTACTCTCTCACTAGGCTTGTTAGCCTCAGAGGTACTCAAGACATTGTCAACTCTGTACAATGTGGTTAGTACAAGCCGCTACTCTATATCGACTTGTTACTACTCTTAGCTTAACTCATGACAAAGCCTTCTTTACGCTGCTATAGCTTAGGTGTTCAACTCGTCATGTTTTAAGCTAAACATTCTTCGAAACGTGTGTACACTTGAGTACTCCTACTCATGTATCGTATCTCTTTTGTAGCCATACATTCAGTACCAACTCAAAGTACTCGGCCAACACAGATGCAAACAAGAGATCCAGATAATTGATTTCTTCAAAGTTTTCAATTATATTTCATAAATACTTGTTTGAGATTACATTGGTTTTCTCTCTAGTATTTCTACTCTACAGGTACATCTAACGGAGATCAATGAAATTGGAAATTGCTTCCACGATTGGAGAAATCTGTTGCATCAGCTCGTTGAGATGATCGTCGGTGCAGTCTCCAGATTTGTCGTTCATGATGGCCATGACACCGCTCATGCAAAACTATATTTATAGCTTCTTAAAGCTACAAGGAGTTTGGCCCTTGGCCAAATTACAAGATACAAAGATCTTAAAGGTCCTGAATCACCTTCCAAAATGCTTAAGACAAAGTCTACACTAATAAAGCTTGTCGCAAGCTTTCTTCTGGCTTCAGGGCCTACTCGACGACCTCTACAGCTACTGTGGAGGCAACTGTCACACAGCCACCTCTACTCGCGCACCAACTGGTCTCATGCAGCGCCCAGCATCAAGTCTGAGCTTTACGGCAAGAGTGCAGAAGGTCTGAGCTTTAACACCAACCTCGTCGGGTGGAGCGCGGTGCTCACCAGCAGCACTTCAGACCCCAAGGTGTGAGGGCCGACGATGCAACTGCTGCTTCATACTCCTTCCGACCTGCTCGGTGAGGCCGAGAGAAGAAGCTGATAGAGTTCTTCGAGCCTCGCAAGCATTCTTCTAGCTCCAAGCATGAACTACATCACCTCTACACTCTGGTGGGCGAACACAAGCCCACGGCGAGGCAATATTACTACACTAGATCATCCTGGATCCCCTTGAAGAATGGTGTGGCTTGCTTCAAGTCGTGGCCACCTATTTATACCGGCAGGCATCCACATCAAGTCTCACTTGCAAAGCCACCCTGCGTGGCGTCCTTATCCTCAATGGCACTGTACCCTCGTGAAGCCCGAGGTTACTGTTCGCCTGTGAAAGGCATCAGCGCACCTGATCCTTACCTGACTGCACACTGAGGCAGCTTTATCTTTTGCGGATGACAGTGACTCGTGCTTCACGAGTATGCTGGCCTGTGACTGTACAGTGCACCCGCGCCTTTGGTTGTGCCTCAGGTCTGCAAGATTTTGGAAACCTAACGATTCGGCCTGGTGACCCTTCGTATTCAAGAGATTGGTTTCACACAGGCAAATTTTTGACTAAGTCAGAGGACTCAAATCCAAGACCTACTCGGCTCTATCTCGAGGGCTCGACTACTCGACGGAATTGGATATCACTCAGCTACAGTTCACTGAAATCAGGCCACTATTTTACAGTCAGATTGGATCCTTCAATTCGAGAAAGTACTCGACTCAAGGCTCGGGGGCTCCGTGCCACGTGTCCTTCAGTTTTTCTCAGGATTTTGCAGGATTATTTGACGAAGACTACTGATTGACCCTCAGCTTGAATTGTCAATTCGAACTAAGGCTCGGGGGCTACATCCATATAGGATGCGATTTTTGCAAATCGCATTCCTATATTATTTCTTCGGATTGTCTACGGATTTTTCGGAGCAAGATCAAAGAGTTCAAGATTGACCCTCAGCTTGAATCCTGGATTCGACCTAAGGCTCGGGGCTACATTCCATATGGAATGCGATTTTAGTAATCGCATTTCCATATGGATCTTTGATGCAAAGATTTCAAAAACGAAGCGGGAATTATTGAAGACCTTCAAGGGAAGTACTCGGGGACGCTTGGGAACAACTCGAGAAGACTTCAAGACTACTCGTGGAGTTAGCTGGAGTACCTTCCAGCCTCGTGATGATTCAAGTACTATTGAAGATTGAAGCTTGTAGAACTCGGGGACGCTTGGGAACTACTCGTGAAGACCTTCAAGACTACTTGGAGCATTGCACTCGACTATAAAGTACTCGGGGGCTTGTCGACCGGGCATCCCTGGGCCCACCAACACATTGTGGACCATACCCGGGAGATGAGTTCCTGTACACCTGGACTACTCGACTAGTGGGCCACGGTGCTGGTACTGTGGACCACAAGGCAAGACAAGGCGGACAAGGACTTGTACTAAGACTAGGATAGCTTTCCATACCTTGTATAGGCTACTCCGGGTCCTACTCGAATAGTACCCTTGTACCAATCCGACTTGTAACCCTGCCTCTCGTGGCATATAAGGCGAGGCAGGGACCCCTCTCAAAACATACGCAATCAATACAGAGCCACGCAGCATACAGGATGTAGGGTATTACGCACATTGCGGCCCGAACCTGTCTAATTGTGTGCCCCGTGTCTCACCATCGTGTTCCTGATCTCGGCGAGCCCCACCACACAATCTACTACTTCGGGCACCCCGTCGTAGGCTCGGTGTCTAAAACACTGGCAATGGGCAATTGACCTTATCGGACAGATCTTCCCTTCGTCAAGCAAAGGACATAAGTTCGTACTTGTGGCTACCGATTACTTCACCAAGTGGGTTGAAGCAATTCCTCTCAAGAATGTGACGTCGAGTAATATGATTGATTTTGTGAAGGAGCACATCATCTATCGATTTGGAATACCCCAAAGCATCATAACAGATCAAGGAAGCCAATTTACGTCAGGAGAGTTTGATGAATTTGCTACTGGTATGGGAATCAAAGTATTGAATTCTTCTCCTTATTATGCTCAAGCCAATGGACAAGCTGAAGCTTCCAATAAAAGTATTATCAAATTGATCAAGAGGAAGATTGATGAAAGCCCAAAGCGATGGCATACCGTACTTAATGAAGAATTGTGGGCTTACAGGATGGCTTGTCATGGAGCCACTAAAGTTTCTCCTTATCAACTGGTCTATGCACATGATGTCGTTTTACCTTGGGAAATAAGGACAGGATCCAGACGTATATCATTACAAGATGAACTATCGGCTGATGAATATTCAAATTTAATGAAAGAAGAGTTAGAAGATCTAGCTGGCAGTCGACTCAGGGCCTTGATCAATATTGAAGAAAACAAGAAAAGGGTATCCAAGTGGTATGATAAGAAGGTTAATATCAAAGAGTTCTCTGAAGGAGATTTGGTGTGGAAACTTATACTGCCGATCGGAACCAGGGATCCCAAATTTGGCAAGTGGTCGCCCAATTGGACAGGACCTTTTCGCATCAGTCAAAGTACTCCAGGTAATGCGTATATTTTGGAGACATTGGAAGGTGAAAAGTTTTCAAGAGCCTTAAATGGAAAATATTTGAAGAGATATTATTCAAGCATTTGGGTCGGTGCTTAGTTAAAATACTACTTCTGGCTTCTAGCTGATTTAGTTGTGGATATTTTAGTTGGTTCCACCTTCAGTTTGTTAGCCGATTGTTACTACTAATTTTTAGCCGATTGGAATTTCGGATGGTCAGCCGATTTCTTAGCAATCATTATTAAGATGGATAGCCGATACTCAGTCATCGCCTTTAGCAGGAAAAATAAAAGAATAAAGTATTTTTCACAACTGATGAGAGATTCAGATCGTGGCCGATGTAACAATCGCCCTTAGAACAAAAAATGAAAGTATATATTATTTCTTTCTCTCATATTTCAATACATGGTGATTACATCTGATTGAAGATACTACGGATTACATAAACGGCTTATCATCTCCGGTATGATGAGGATATGGAATCGATGAATACCAGAGAGGAAGATTTGGTGAAGAGGAAAAGGAAGCGAGGTTTAAGATCTTCACCAGATTCTCGCCGAGTTGATGACCAAGATGGTTCACCTCCCCTTGGAGCGATCCTCCGCCAATAATGTGTAGCCGGCACTCTCTCTTACTATTGCCTAACAGCCGTTGAACCGAAGCCTTTCACAAGGGTTCTTCTAACTGTTGCACCTCCTGACTTCACAAAAGATGCCAGTGAGAGAAACAGGCTGCTACACTACTTCACAAGAATTCTTCTAACTGCAATGAAAAGAAAGAGGAGAAGAAAGACAGGCAAAAAGAAGGAGCTTATATCCTATCAGATCTACCTGTTGTGCCATGGCTGAAGTTGTGAAGAAGTCGATACCTTTCGGATGCTATTTATAGCCAAACACAAGGGGCAAGGAAACGAAAGGTTAGGAAGGAATCTCAGAAGATGCCGAATATAGTAAAAAATGGAACAGTTTTCCCGTGAAAAGCTCAACTTCCAATTGTCCATAATGAGGTCAGTGACTCGAACAGTTTTCCCATGAAAAGCTCAACTTTCAATTGTCAATTATTCCGTTTTTTACGTCAACAGTATGCCACCGACTTGAACTTTTGAGACCTGTGTGTCATTCTGTCCACCTTGACCTTCGGTCACATTTTCACGATTTGCCAGCTTTGTCATGTGGGTCCGGTCAACAAAGAAGTCTAGAATACCCTTCTCCTTCCTTCCTCTTGCTTTTCTTCCTCCTCTTCTCCTTCACCCGAACAGGCCGGCAACCGGCACGACACAGCAGCCTGGTAGCCGGCTCCCGTAGCGTGCTACTCGACAACCTCTGGCCTCGGTGCGGCACGAGCGTCCCAGGTCATCGTCGACGGCCGCGACGTCGGTGTCAGCGGAGCTCACGAGCGCGGCAAACTCGGGCAGGCTACGAGCACGACGAACTCGGGCGAGGAGCTCCGACAGCCTCGATCCCCAACCTGCGCGCGACGGACGAGGCGCCGGCACCCCGTGCAGCCACGTCGCGCTCGCCGCGTCCGCATCACATCGCCGGCCAGTGCGCAGTCGCACTTGGGACGGGCACGCCTGAGCCCGCGTCATGTGCGTCAACGAAACAGGCGCTACCTCGACGTGCCGTTTGCCGACCTGGGCCTCACGCGCGGTCGAGCAGCTGGCGCCGGACTTCGACGCTGTGGGCGGCCGTCGTGGGGAGACGACTGTGTCTGCAGCTTACCTGTGTGCGCGTCCGACTCTGCGGGTGGCCGCCGCGGCAGCCCAGTCTGAGCTCGACCCCGACCCATGCCGCTGAGCGTGCACGTTCCGCCCCGTCGCCAGGGGCGTGATGAAGCCGAGCCATTCGTCCTCGCTGTGACCCTGGACATGGACTCGACCTCCTCGAGCACGACCACCACCTCTGCCAAATTGTTTGTTATTCGAATGTGTTTGTTATGGAGAGGACAGGTGGAGCAGCAGAGCCGGCGACGCCGCGCGCGGAGGGCAGGCGGCCGCTAGCGTCGGGCGGACAACGCGAGAGAGCGCCGCAGGTTTCGGTCGGGCGGTGCGTGATTTGGTCTGTTTCCACGGTTGTTTGCCCACGCGCGCGTTCTGGTGGAGCGAACTGCCGGCCGGCGGGTGTTGGGCTGTGCGCCCGCGCGAAAGATCCATGCTCCGGTGTACAGCCTCGTTCGTGTTGAAGTTTGGAACGGAGGCGGGCAGGGTCGAGCTCTCCCGCGGTGGCCGGAGCAGAGGTCCCCCTGTGCGGGTCGGAGAGCGCGAGGAACGCGAGCAGCGCGTGGAGCATAGAAGCGTGAAGGAGAGGAGGAAGGAGAAGTTTGGGTGGACCCGTAGGGGTAAAATAATCGTTTTTTTCTATCTATTTGACACCGTTAGCTGAAGAAATGGACGGAATGTCAGTCTCAAACGAACTTTCCAGTGACACACAGTTACGAAGCAATTTTTTTTAATGGCAAAGAGGTAAAATTCTGAAGAAAAAATCACAGCCATTAGACCACCCGCACCGGTTCCAGGAGACGGATCCCGTTTTCGGCGCTGCAGCGGCTTCCTGGAGGCGCACGTCAAAATCGCGTGCCCCTCCCGTCTCCTTCAGATTCGGCGTTCACCAGGGCAACGCTAGCCCGTGCCGGGCCCACCACGTGCCTCTGCCCCCAACGACCTCGCGCAGTCGCGCCCGTGCTCGGAAGCCGAAGGTCCTGCGCCTGCTCCTGCGCCGCCGCCGCTGGTCCTGCTCCGCCACCGGAGCTCCTCCAAGCTGCCGGAGATGTAGCCCGCCGTCGAAGCCGCGCCGCTGCCGGGGAAGGATGCCCACCGCCGACCGTTCGTCCCCGCGTCCTGCTCCTGATGAGGACGCGCGCGCCGCGGCGTCGCCGTCGTCGTCGTGGCGAGGTGTGCCGCGCCGCATCCAGGAGCACCTCCGCCGCCACCAGGTGCTGCTCGGAAGGTGTGTGGCGCAGGGTGCTCCGCCGCCGTCGCACGCCACTGCTCGCCCCAGCCGGCGCGGAAGGAGGAGGCCGCCGACGGGAGGAGGCCGCCGACCCGCGAGCACGCCAGAGAGATTGTGAGGCCGAGCCGGCGCGGATGGAGGAGGCCGGCGAGCCGCGAGCACGCGAGAGAGATGGGGAGGTCGGCCGTCGCAGAGGGAGGAGGCCGGCGCGGGGAGGATGGGGTCGGCGCCGTCGCGGCCAAGCCGCCGCCAGCCACCACGCATAGCTTCGAGGCGGAGCTGTTCGCCGGTCGGAGGGAAGAAGAGTACCGCCGCCTTGCTCCAGCACCGCCGACGCCCAGGAGCTGCTCTCACCGCCGCCTTGCTCCGCATCCGGCCTGCCTGAGCCCCTGGTTCGCCGCCGGCCTGTGCGCCAAAGATCCGGTTGCGGCAGGGCGAGCGGTGGCCGACGCCGGCGAGGAGGAAGGAGGGCCGCCGGATAAGAGGGGGCGGCGCGCCGGTGAAGAAAGGGCGGCGCTCCGTGGGTGGGCACCTGGCCTCGCGTCGCCGTGCTCGTCCGCTCGCGAGCGCCGCTGGAGAGGAGGGGCAGGCTGGATCTCACCGCACCTCCTCCACCACCGCAAGGGAGGCCGGCCACCGCAGAGCTAGGAGCCTCCGCCCCACCTCGCTGCCTCCGCGCCCGCATCGCCTCCGCCCGTTGCAGAGAGGAGGCCGGCTCCTTCGCGCCGCCCCCCACGCCGTCGTGCTCCGCGCCGCCGCGCCGTCGTGCTCCGCGGCAGAGAGGAGAGAGGGAGGAGCGCCGGGGAGGAAGAAGCAGGGGAGAGGCAAGGCGGAAGGAGCGAGGTGGGGGGAGGGGGGTAGGTGGTGGGGTGATATAGGAGGGGTGAGGCTGACGTGTGGGTCCCGCCGGAGAGTAGTTGGGATAAAGTGGAGATATAAAGGATGATGAATGCGGGAGAAGGGAATATAAAGGAGAGAATCTGAATGAGTATGGTGGCATATTCCGTTTTGAAGGAGGTTTTGAAGTACGACGAGTGTGGACTTAACGCCCAACCTGTCCGGCGGCTTCCTTCGTCCTTCCTGTAATCCTGTCCTCCGCTCCAGTTTACTGTGCACCTGCATTAATCTCTCCAACGGTCTTCCAAATCACTCCTCGGCCGAATCGCACGGCCCCACATGCCAGCCTCCCCAGCGCCGTCCTCCTCGCTCCCACGTGCCCCTCACCTGCCCCATTTGAACACCCAACGGCTCTCTCCACATCCCTATCCCTCGGACCGTTGCAACTTGCAACCCGAGACGAAACGCTCCCCCGCCCGCCTGCCAATCCAGCTCCGCTAAATTGCTCCCGCACTCCCACGCACCCTCCACTCTCTCGCTCCCGATCCCGATACGTACGCGCATCCGCTCACCGCGCACCGGCGGCGAAGATGGCTGCAGCAGCGTTCACGGAGGAGGAGAAGGCGGTGGACGACGCGATGGGGTACCCCAAGGCCTACGCCAGGCTCTGCCGCAGCGGCGGAGGAGCGGCGGCCGTTGGCCTGCCCTACGCCCACGGCCCGCCGCACGCCTTCCTCCCCTACGTCCTCCACCCGCACGAGGTACGTCGTCTAGATCCGACGCGGCCGCCGCGCCTGATTGAAATGCCTGATGATCACCCCCCGCTGCTGCCTGTGTGATGATCGATCCGAGTGCGTCTGAGCTGACCGAGTGATCCCCGATGGGTGGGGGTGAGCGCAGGCGCTGCGGGCCAAGGACCTGAACGAGATGTTCCCGGTGACCGACGCGGAGGCGCCGCCCACCGCCAACCCCCGCGGCTTCGCCAACCTCCTCTGGAAGCAGCTCGACCACCTCGGGTGCGTGGCGAACCCCAACCAACGATCTCAGCTAGCGCTGGTTCTTTTTTGGTGTCCCCGATCTGAATCGAGCTCGCGATTTTCACGCCATCCGTTTCGGCTGATTGGTTTTGGTTTCCGCCGGCACTTGGATGCAGGAACGCGGGGTTCGATCCGGCGCTCTTCAGGGTGGACGCGTACGGGAACGTGCTCTACCTGCACGCGGACTCCGCGTCGCCCCTCGCCTGGGAGATCGACCACTGGTTCCCCTGCGCAAGTAAGAAATCGATGTGATCTGATGAGATTTTGTTTATCTGATTTTGGTCAGTCTGACACTCCTCGAGTTCTGACCGACTGACCGGTCGCTGTGGATTTTTGCAGGGGGAGGGAAGACCGTGCCCAGCAACCTGCGGATCGTGCAGTGGCAGGTGTGCAAGAAGAAGCAGAACAAGCTGGAGTTCCTCATGCCGTGGTGGGATCTGCAGCTCGGCGTCTCCGTCAACCAGTTCCTCTCCATCTTCGCCTCCAAGAACTCCGACTTCAGGTACGCTGGCATCAGACAAGTTCCGGCCTTCTGTGCTGGCGATTGGTTTGCCTTACTGTACTGATGGAGTCTCCTGGGATGTGCAGAAATAGAGCATTCGCGTTCCTGTTCGCCGATGGCTCCAGCGAGGAGCTGAGCTCGCTGCAGGTGGTGGAGGCGCACGCGTTCCCGCAGCACTTCTCTGAGATGACAAGGAAAGTGGGGCTTGCGCCTGCTGCAATTGTTTCCGCGAAGGGTCCTGACAACTCGGTGCTCAAATCTCTTGATGCAAACCGACCACTCAGGTCTAATTACCCTTTGATAGGTAATTTTGTGTTCCATTTCTTTCTTATTGGCATGCCTGTTCTGATATGAACTGTGGAGTACTAATTTGATCATTCTCTATGTAGCTTCTAAGAAATTCACGAGTGAAAAGGATGAGAATTTCAACTTGCCAATCTCTGGCCAGGGGCCTAATTCGGCAAAGGAGAACGATAACCCGGATGCTGATGGCTACATTAGCAATCCTTACTTGTCCATAGCTATGGCTAGGGATTCACTTAGGCACCGAGAAGAGGCCAAGAAGAAGCAAGCTGAGCTCACTGAATTGGAGAACGAGGCCAATGAGCTGAAGCAGAAGAATGAAGAGGAGCGGGTGGCGATCCAGGGCTTGGAGGCACTCCTAATAAAGAGGAAGCGGCGAGTTGAGAAATGCCGTCGCTTGGCGGAGGCCCAGTCCAACTACAAGGCTGTGCTGGAGAAGATGATCAGAGATGCTATGCACCAGTAAGCATGATTGCTTAAATAAAAAGAAAACTGACATGTAGTAGAAGTTCAAAGATGCTAATTATTATTATCTATTTTTGTATGGATTCAGGTCCGTTGTGTACAAGGAACAGCTTAGACTGAACCAAGCTGCAACCAGCACACTCATGGCCAGATTGGAGGCCCAGAGAGCAATGTGTGACTCATCTGAAACCGAGCTCCGTAAGAAGTACCAGCAGAGAGATGATTTGGAAAGACAGATAAAGCCAGAAAGGAAGAGATATCGTGTTGATGATGGATTGCTTGAGGAAAGGCACAGTGAGAGTGTAAAGTATCTTTCAGCAAGAAAATTGAGTAGTAGCCCTCTCAAGCAGGAGCTGAGGGTTTTCCTGGAGGAAGCTCAGAGGAATTCAGATGCGTACATTTCCCTAGGAGAAGAAGAAATTGGAGAAGGTACTTCAACTCGTGCTTCAGCATTCAGCAATGCCAGGAATGAGCAATCGAAGGTGATAAACTTCCCGAGGAGGTCTCTCTCCATTGAACAGAACACTGTTGATTCTGAAAGAGGTAGAACATTGGTGCGGGAGAAACTAGAAGAGCTGGCGATCAAAGAACGGCATCGTAGCAGGAGAAGAGAAAGAATGGAGACTATGACATCTAGGGGTGCTGGTACACCTATGAGGTCAAGAGATGACAAGGGTAAAGCAACCACGCAGCAGTGCTTCGAGTCTGAGACTGAAAATTACCATGCCAGTGAGACAGTTTCAATACCGAGGACCTCGTCACTTCCCCCAAGTCCACCCTATAGAGCAGTTGGCATGCATGGAACTCCTAGGTACCCTGCAGAGCAGTCAAGGCTGCAGCAAAAGAGTAAAGTACTTCATCACCGACTTGTTCCCAGGTCTGAAGATGATGAAAACATGAACCATGTTGGAAAAGGAAATGTTGATAAGTGGCTCCATATGCTCATGGATAACCAGCAAGAAGGTCAAGCTGTATATCATTGTTCAGATGAACAGCATGACGATGAGGAGGAGAATGCGTCAGAAGAGCAGCATATGCAAAGCAGAATTGATGAAGAGAGCTGCAGGAATGAAATTACTGAATGTTCTGATGAGATTGTTGAGGTGGAGGGTGAGATTGCTTCTGATCAGGGAACAGCACTATCCAGGGACAACTTTGGCATTAAGGAGAGAGAGGAAAAGAAGATTTGGTTTCCAAGGTCTGACAGCAGTAGGGGTTTCCGATCGCTGCCCTCATCACCTTCCAAGATCCTTGGAATGAGAAGAGGTGTGGAGTGCATTGGCAGGAAACCTAAGGTTGCTGGTGAGGATGACTGCAGATATGGCTATGAGGATGCAGTGTCCACAAGCAGCAGCAAGTTCCTCAGCAGATGCAAGCAGGCGATCAAGAAAGCAGTAAACAAATAAGTCACTGCACCACACGTCTGGACCTATTTATTCTTCATTCAGTGTGTTCAAAGTTTACTCCATTTGTTATTTGTTTCTGTAGCTGAATAAGTGAGTTTAGCATAGCTTGTAGACTTCTGTCTGAGGCTCTGCCTGTTACTTAGTATTGTATTGTTTATGATCACCCCAATGTGATCAGATATTCAGATTAGTGTGTGTACAACTATTTGTTGACTTGTGAAAGAATGAATCATTCTTTGTTCTTGAGCTAGCGCATCAATTTTATTGTCAATGTTGATGCTTTCAGGCTGCTTCACACAGTTCATTGCAGATGATCTGATCATGAACAGGAACTGAAGATGACAGTAACACAACAGAGCATTCAAACTCAGAAATCACTGTAACCAAACCAAAAGCCAAAAAAAAAAACAACAACAACCCATAGCGTTGCTCCAACCCCATATCCATATCATGAAGCTGATTTTCTTCGCCACTTCGCGTTCGGCGTCTCCGAGGCTGCGCTGTCCTTCTTCCCCTTAGCCGGCGTCCCCTTGGCCGGCGTCCGGCGTTCCATGCCGCTCTCGGAGTCGTCGACCCTCGCGACATCGGCTCCCATGCCGCCACCGAACCAGAACGCGCTCCACTTGAAGAAGCCACCGCCGCCGCCGCCGCGCCGCCTCCTGTCCGAGCTCAGCCTGTCCACCTGGGCCTGCAGCGCGCTGCACTGCACCTGCAATGGAGATACGTTTACAGTGTCAGACGACTACTGGATCGGAGCACTGAACTGGGTGTGGACTGCAGACTGGAGAAGCTCTAGACGACGAAGGACCTGGAGCCTGGCGACGTCGTCGCGGAGGCGGCGCACCTCCTGGTGCTGCGCGAGGACCTCACGCTTGGACGGGCAGCGGCCGGGGAGCTCCAGCGCCGGGTTGGCGTTCCGCGGGCCACTGAAGGAGGAGCTCAGCTCGGCGAGGCGGTTGAGCTTGCCGTGCTCCGAGAAGAGCACCTGCATCACGGAGCGCACCGGCATGCGCTCGTTCTGGACGGCGTGCGCCGCGGCCTCCGCCGTGAGCTTGCGCGCGTCGATCAGCCGGCACAGCGACTTGCGCTCCTCCTTGGCCGTGTTTGGATGCGCCTGATGGAAATCAGGAACCCAAAGGGTCAGTAACCATTTCTTTTCATGATTATCACTAGATTACCCTAAATGCAATTTCATTCTATAGTACACAATCCAATTCTCATTGCACGAACTAGCGATTCAGAATCTGACATGACTTTTCATGACTACTAGTGCACCATGGATCTGACATGAGAACATGTCCTCTCGGACAGTGCTGCTGTCACCATTTCTGCTGACTACATGCACAGAGCAATGGAACAGAAATTCCCAAGATTTCCTTGGCTGCATTTCGATCTGAAACTGTTAATGTTCTCATCATCCGGCCCATGAGATCAAATGATAGATCCTGCCACTGTTCTAGAGCCCGCACTCTGTCCATGTCTGCAAGATCCCTGAGCAGGGTCCGCCTTGCAAGCACTGCTTGCTTGGGAATTGCATCCACACATTTTTAGAGTAAATCTGAACTCTGAAGGGAATATTAGTACCAAGAACATCTAGTTTCCTGCGACAGACGCAGGTGTACAGTAACACTGCTGGTGGTTGGCCATAGCAGGACAAGAAGAAATACGGCTGAATGGGCACCAAGCACCAAGGGACAAGAGGGATTTTGATACCCCAGAAGCACCTATTCCCATGGTGTGATTAACAGGTTGTAGCTCCTTTTGTTGGTTAGCGGGTGGAGCTCACCTGACATCTCTCTCCCCCATAATGTTTGATCCTCACTACGCAAACGCTAACAGCATCAGGAGCAGGTTTAACTGAACCTGCAATTGGTAACTTTGGACGCTAGCTACAGTGACACCAGCAGATAAGACATTTCAGAGTTTTGACACAAGCAATCTCTTCACGCAACAGATGGATGAACGGAAGTGTCTTAAGCTCTCGACGACGAGAAGGGAAGGGATTTGATTTTTGCATTAGCAAACCTTGGAAGCAACTCATCTATCATTCAGTTCACAGGCCAGGCACAAACAAACTCATGGATAAAATAAGCAAGCCTGCAGCTGTTCCCTTCCCGATAGAATCGTAGAATATGCGTAGTTGTGTGTTGGAGGCTTAATGATCTTCCTCTGATGGTACACACAGGACCTTAACTTATGATTACAGAATCATTGGGTTTACGGCTAGAAGATACCCCAAGCAATAAAAATTGGACATTGATGGTACTATACTAAAATTATTTTATACGTATGCACATCACAGTCTAACACAATCTAATGCAAATCACAGTACAGTCAAACACAGAACCACATGAACATGCCTCGCTAGTTTTCAGGTGGCCAAAGCCCAAAGAGGCAAAGACCAAAGTCGCCGTCCAGTCCAGTATATGCATGCCTGATTCCTCTCACTTTTCCAAAGAGGCAAAGACCAAAGTCGCCGTCCAGCTCCAGGATGGGAATTTGGGATGGGCATAGTATGTGTGTGCAACCCAATGCAGAGGCACCCCTGCCATTCCCATCAGCTCAAGAACACTGATTTTTAACAATCATTTCGCCGTGCACAAAAAGGCGTTGCCAAGTGAAACCAACACAGTCTCTGCAGCTAAGATTTCCTCTGTTGACCAACCTCACTCCAGTCCAGGCTATGGCGATTGCAAGTACGGAGCAAAGCTACTCTGCAGAAAGCACTAACACTGACACGTTGGCAATGTGCACCTGTAAACGATTTTCTCTTGTCTAAAAGTCTATCACTGACACAGTATCGCCGTGGCCTTTCGGCCCTTTTTCCGCGAGCAGGAATGGGCACGTACGCGCCTAGGCGGCACGCGCGCGCGCGCGTGCCGTGCCGCCGAGTCACGGTCATGGAGTGCAATCGAGCAGGAAGCAGAAATGGAAAGGGGTGTGTGGGCGAGCGCACCTTGAGGTAGGTGTCGACGGCGCGGTAGAGCGCGTCGTCGGCGGGGCGGGCGTGTGCGGGGACGGCGCGGGCGAGCTCCTCGAACTCGGCGGGTCGCAGGCCGGCCTCCAGCGCGGCCTCGGCCAGGTACGCGTCCACCAGCCTGGCCACCCTGGCGGCCGCCGCGCCACCGCCGCCGACGACGGAGCTGGGTTTAGTGGCGGAGGCGGCGGCGGCGCCCTCCTTGAGGAACCCGCGCACGAGCCGGAGCACGAGTGGCACGTCGAGCAGCAGCGCCGCGTGCTCGCCGGCGTGCCCGAACGCCGGTATCATCACGGCGCCGAGCGTGGCCTGGTCCAGCCGCCGCGCCGCGCGGGTCTCCAGGTCACGCAGCAGCGCCGCGTCCGCGCCCACCATGCTCCCCGCGCGGAGCAGCTTGAGGAGGAAGTCGCACGTGATGCCGTCGTCGACGACGCCGCCGCCTCCCCCGCCGCCGCAGCCGCCGCAGCCTGGAGCCGGCGGGTCGGGCGGGAGCGCGGCGACGAGGGACTCGAGGAGGAGCCGCTTCTTGAGCCACGTCGCCGTGGGGCTCTCCGGCGGCAGGAACCGCCCCGACGCCGACGAGGCCGGGGACGACGCGAGCGGCGGCGGCGGCGCCACGTCCGGGAGCCACTTGGCGGCGTAGTGCGACAGCACGGACGCCAGCATGTCCGGCCGCGCGCACGCCGACGCCGACGACTTGGACTTGACGGCGGCCACGGTGCGGGCGAAGTTGTCCACGTCGTTGACGCACGAGTCGTCGCTGGGGCTCATCGCCGCCGCCACCACCACCCACGGCTCCGACGCCAAGCGCGCGTGCTCGGCGCCGGCGCCGGCTCCGCCCCGTGGCGACGGGGTCTTGGGGCTCTGACTCTGAGACGAAGACTTCATGGCTGCAGCTAGCTGCTGGCGGGCGGCGCTCGCAAGCTCTCGGCGGCGGGTTTTATGTGCGTGCGGGAGGGTGTAGTAATAGTAGTTGGTGAGCAAGAACGGAGTAGCTGCGAGCTCATGGGAGACGTGTGAGCAGCTGGAGGCTCGCTCACTTGAGTGTCTGTGGTGATGTGGACCAAAGAACAAGCTGTGCTGGAGGTCGAGTCGAGAGAGACGACGACGTGCTTGGATGGATCGGAGTGGTGGGTGCACAGGTACATGCCCGGGGGCGGATGCCACCATCATTAGCATCCTAACACGTACAAAAAAGTTGGTATAAATTGACAACATGCCCGTGTTTCTATGTAATCATTGGCATATATGCTGGGGTGAAATCGATCCATTTACATGCTCGAGATGCTTCTTCCTGTGTCTCTGGGCCATATGCAACTTACACCAACGGGGTCGGATAACATGGAGTGGTTCGTTCTGAGGAAACAAGAGCAGCAGCATGTACGTGCATCACGCCATCAGGCATCAGGGTATATGTGTGTGTAAGTGTAACGTAGCTGTGTGTGGACCTAGTACACAACACAGAGGAGTACATCCAGAGCCATGCAAGCGAATCTACTGTCCAATTTACTGCTTCATCCGCATAATAGGACACATCAGCCAAAGCCCGGAAGGACCACGTAGCCGTCCATGTGTATTATTCGTGAACTATGTGCACATCTGTACTCCAAAAAGAGTTCCAGGGGCTGCAGCTCATAATGTAGCAGTGTTTTTCTAAATGGTAAACGGTAGATAATTGTTCGACTATTGTTTATCGTTTAATCTGTTTATTAAACGATTGTTTAAACAGGGCTAAATGACATTTAAATGGGACAAACAATATTTAAACGGGCTAAACGACATAGACGGTGATCACCTGTTGAACGTTTAGACGCTGTTTAAAGAGAGTTTAATTCCGTTTAGTAAAACACTAAATGGAGTACACCCTCCTAGCTTAGCTTCTCCAACAGGGCAGTTGCACTGCCAGTTATTTTTAATGTCTGAATCTTACTATTATTTTTTTAGATGAAGGGGTTGCTTATGCCCCCCGCCTTAAGAAGGTCTAAGCGTGCAGCGCGCTGGATTGGAGGTTCCTTTTGAAACTTTCATATGTCCTCGATAGACACTTTAAGAAGAGAGAAAACTCCAGAAAACCTCCACACGAAATTGGAGGCGTACCCACAGAGGGGCGCACCCCCCTACTAATGCCACAATAACTAATTTCCTTGTAGATCTTGCACTAATCACCAAGGATACAGTCCAGCAGCTAACTGGAACATAGGGAGCTTGGCCCATCAGCTCATTGAACCAGGACTGTTATTCTCATGCGTTAAATCTTTTCTTAATCATTCTCACATGGTAAATCAGACTCATGAGATAAATTCAACGAAATTAAATGGACTTATTGATGATACAAGATAAGAAAAAATGACTAAAATGGTAGTGTATGACAATACATATATCACCTAACATCTATTCCCTCTATCCCGCAAAGAGTAGTCTAGTTAAGCGCCTTCAGAGGTGAAGCCACATTGAGCTTTCCTAGTGCTAGTGTGCCAGGGTAAGAAATTTGTGTCCACTAAGCTCAAAATCACCATATAATCCAGAGAAATTATACAAGTCCTATGAGGAGTGCACCACGATCATTTTGGACCTAGCTTCGCCCCTTAGCGTCGTGTTATATTGGCCCCCTTACATCCAAATCCTGGCTACGTCCCTGCATGAAGGCACCTAAGAATCCTAGGTGGACGCTCTTAAAAGAGAGAAATTCTAAAAATTTCTAAAAAAATCAACTTTGTTTCTAAAATTACCCACCTATGCTATTATGAAGAATTAAAAAAACCTCCTATATTTATGTTTAAATTACCCACATATGTCACTATAAAAAATTAAACGATCCACCGATCACATCATACATAATAAATATCTTTGCTTCAAATAAAATAAAAAATCATCTAATTAGCTATCAAGCCATGCCGGTCATGTGTGATGCAACTAATCTCTTACTCTTAATCTCTGTCCAATATCTAAATCATAAAATAATTTTATCGTTATAGGATCTTTAGCCAATGCTCATTAATTTATTATTCTACACTATTTAAATAAAAAATATTATTGACTGCTCTCCCTAACTAAATAATAACTTATAATATTTACTACATGTCATCTAAAAGTACTAGCCGGTCCAGATGCATGGTTTGATGAACTAGTTTCACAAAAAGGGATCGATTGCTTTCCAAGAGTATGGCAAAATTAAAGAATTTAGCGGTCGTTTTGCGAAACAACATAGTGAACATGTCAAAGATTCAGAAAACCACATGTCTAAGATACTGCATCACAAACCTTCTGGTTTTGAGTGAGTGAAATTACAAACGGAGTATATGTCTATAGCTAGGTTACTAGGTAGTTGTCTGTCCATGTACTGGTACGTACACGGATGGGAGTGTGCTGACTCACGTGAAGGGGTTACAAAAACGGCCATCACCTCATGTTCCCCAACGCAGCCAAAGGCGCCAATTGTCCTGGTGCTCCAGCTGCCCTCTTGCTACTTCTTCCTTCCCCGTTCAATTACTTTTGGGTCACACTTTCATCACATATATAGCCTCACGCATGGATCATGCATAGAGAGAAAAACACCTCATCAATCTGGTGATTATTCTCAATTTCTCATCTCTCATCTCACCCCGGCTTGGCAGTTGGATCGTGGATCGATGCTGCACGGGCTTGATTGATCGATTTTGTTCTCGCATGGCCATCCGATCCCCAGCTAACCCGGGGGGACAAACCAGATGCAGCGCCGCGACTGTCAGAGCGGGCGCCGGGCGGCCATGCACGCACGCGACGACGCACGACGGCGCGACGCGACGGCGACGGCGGCGAGCGAGGGCGGGACAAAGCGCATCTTTAATGCGCGCATGTTCCTGTACGTACGCGCGCGCACAGCGGTCGTCGTAGCTCGCATGCGTCTCCTGTACAGAGCCAATGCCGGATGGGCGCGTCGCCGGGAGGGTGTGTATGGCGCATGGCTTCAATTCATGGCGCGCCGCGCCACCGGGGTCGTCTTCGAGCATACCTGCATTACTGGCGCGACGTAATCATGCATGAGACCAAAAGGTCGTCGACACTTCTCGTCTCGTCTGTGTGTGAGTGAGAGAGAATGAGAGATCTTCGCTTGGCAGTTGGCGCCTTGCACACCAGGCCTCTTGCACACTCGAACGAGATCCAAATGTCCAATGCAGAGCGTTGCCTTTGCACCACTGAACTCTCTCTCTTTTTATGAAAGAGCACCACTGATTTTGGCCTGAGATCGGACGGCCGGCCCGAAGCTGCCTTCCTCTGTCATGTCATTCTGAAGCTCTGAGCTCTTTTTTTTTTTTTTGAGAATTATGAAGCTCCGAGCTCTGACGCGGAAGCCGAGCAGAGAGAGGAGGAAGAAGCACCTGAAAAAAATAGGAAGAAGAAGAAGAGGGCCCGCCCGCCGCCCACGTAGGCCGTGACCCATTCGCGGCCCGCGATCTACCTACACGCTCGCAGGCCCGCCCGCCCGCATCGTCGTGGTCCTTTGCGGCCGGCGGCCTTCGTCGGTTGTTGGCTCCTACAGGCCCACGTCCACCTACCCGTTCGCCCCGTCCCCGCTCGTTTGCGCGCTGCGCCGCCCTCCTCCCCGCAAATCTTTTACCTACGATTCCTGGCCAATACCGAGGGCAGGGAAGCGGTCCACGTCGCGGGATTTCCCAGGGCGTCGGATCCGCGTGTGGACGGCCTAGATCGGGCAAATAGCGGCCTTCTTTGCAAATAAGCCCCTAAACTTTCTCAGAATCATTCTGCAGTCCAACAAAAGGGCTCCGGCGATCGGCGGCATGCTCGAGCAAGGCTGCTTGGGCGCTTGCCAGCCCGACCAGCGCCAGCGCGCCTGACCACGCGCCGGCCTGCGGAGTGAGAAGGGAAGAGGAAGGAGGAGAAAAGTCGCGCCACCGGAGAGCAGCGGCCGCCCGCCGGCGAAGCCACCGCGGCGAGCGAGGGGGCGGACACCTACCTCCCGGGTTGATCTCGATGCCGCTCCCGCTACACCTACAACCGGTCAGAGAGGAGGAAGAAGGAAGATGACCGCGCCGCCGGCGCCGGAGGAAGCCGTCGGACTCCTCAGACCTTCCGCTCCTCGCATCTGCGCCCTCCTCGGACTACTTGAACCGTGTCTCGCCGCCGCCACAGCTAGAGAGGGCGGATACCCCGCCGCCACTAGATACGACCGCCCCCCAGCACCTCCAGGCTCGTCGCGGCCCCGTCCTGCACCGGCGACCGCCGGCGAGACCACGCGGTGCCGACCCGCCCGGTGCCCCAGGAAGTGCTGCGCTGACCAACCTTCGACCTCGCCACGGGTAGGCGCTGCTGCCCGCGCTCCACCGGCCCCGTGGCCGACGCACGCCTCACCGTCCGCCGCCGACAACTGCACCAAGGGCCCCTGCCCGCGCTACACCCGCCCTACACCGGAATACCGGACCCGTGGCCGCCGCAGGCCTGGCCGTCCGCCGCCGACAGCAAATGCCCGAGGATAAAGACACGGAGAGAGACGAGTAGATAAGGGGGTTTTTTTTTTGAGAATGACGAGTAGGTTGGCCGGCTGTGAGAGACGAGAGACTGAACGAGATTGGTTTGTACCTTGCACGTGGCAATGAGATGTCAAACGTGGCAGCAAAAGGGTTGATGTGGAACTGGTCATGGGCTGGTGCACAGGCCCGTACAAGGCACAGTGCAAGTGGAGCGACGGAACAGGGCCACCAAATGTGAGAGGCCTTCAAAAGATCAATAATTAATACTTAATTAGGCTAGGTACTGAGAGATCAGTTCTATTTTGTTCCCCTGGTAGTATTTCACGTACTACTTCCTCTCCACTGCTCTCACTCTATATCTCTCCCCTGGCTCACTTGGCTGTCAATATCGATTTATTGCTTTCACAAACAACTTAATCACTGTGAAAAAAACAATTACGTCCATGTAATTCTTATCCTACCAATTACGGAGCAAGCACAATTTTCCTAGAAAAAGGATGTGCTATCTATGATTAGTGCACTTCTGTGGCTTCATATTTCTTAGTGCACTGCATTGGTGTCTAAATCTTTAGTTTTGTTCTTATATATATTGTGAAACTGGGAGGTGTTTTCTCACACCTTCGTGTGTTCAGAAAATATGATTATGGTGATGATGCTTTTCGCTTGAAGTGAAGGTGTACAGTAAGCCTTTGCAGATTATTGTATTAACCTACTCTTCTAGCATATGCTGAATGATAAATGTGTTTCCTTATTGTAAACGAACATGCGGTTATATAATGGAAAAAAAATATTTTGGTTCTTAAACTCATTAGCATTTTCCAAATGAGGGCCACCATTTTGTTTTTGCACCAGGGCCTCAAATTCTTAGGTACGGGCCTGCTGGTGCATAGTGTTAGACCAAAAGTTAATAAGGCCTAAAATTATGTTGAAATTTAACAATAATTTTCCAACAAGTTTTTTGGATATGAGCTGCATAGAAACGAAATATGTTTAAGCCTTTTGAGTTGAAACTCAAATGGGCTGAAATGAAATATGTTTTGGGTTGAAACTCGTTGCCTTCAATTTTCGTTGAAGGCACTAATCTTTACGGAGTACATGCTTAAATAAAGTCAACTGGTACTGTATCAAAATTAATATTACCATAGTTTTTTTTAAATAAATATTACCATAGTGAGCATTATGTTCAAACCATTTTTAAAAGAGCATTAATAACTATAACATACTGCAAAATTAATTTACAATTCTTAATTTTGAATAGATATTTTAAAGCCTAATTCAATTATGGACCTAATTAAGAAGAAAATATGATGAATAAGTTTTCATCATGAACATTAAGATATGAACTACTATATTTTAGTTTTGAAGTTGAATCTTACATGGGCAATAAAATGCAGGGGTCATAGGTTCCATTTCAAACACATAATTTAACTTTGTAGAACTTTAACAAAAAAATCATCAGCCAAAAGAGGAAGAGGGAGGGGCAGACAGACACAGTGGATCAAGCGATGCCTTCATACAAACACAGGAACAGATAAATGTGACACATATATGGATCGGCCAAGCATCGGCATTCTTGCAAAAAAAAAAACTTTGTATCTAGCGAAAATTGATACCACGATCCACAAAGTTCTACAAAGGAACTTCAAATTTTTTGGCAAAACAAGCTTGACATCCACAGTCTGACCCTTTTAAAAAACCTCCTTTTTCAGTAAACTCAACTCATCAATCAATAGTTTTTTAAATAAAGAATCAATTGTTTAATTATCTTCTCTCTGGAACTATCCATTACTCTCCCAACCATATTACCCTCATTTTACAAGCTTGGAATATAAAGTATTTTTTAAGCCAATAAAAGTATTATAGAAACATGACAACGGCTGAAAATTCTAGACGAGAAAAAAAGTATATTAGTGGAAGCACATAGGCTACACACACGCAGATCAGATGCAGTGATTATAGGCACTATATCAATTTTGTAGAAATCTAAGTAAAAACATTTACTTTCCGCCTCTAATTGTTATCCTACTGAATTAGTGCTAATCAGAGTTCACATGCTTTTTTATTTAACCCAACATTTCATATCCGAGCCCGAATTGATAACCACATCTTCCTGACTCAAATCTTCGAATACAACTTCTCTATCAAACATACAACCACATATACGACTCATATATCATATTAAGTGGCAAGAGATCAACACGAAATGAGCAATGATCAAAACATGAAATTTATATACACACATACAACAAAATTACAACGGAATTGGACTATTATAAAAAAATAGACTCCACCACTGGCCATCCGCGGCGAGGCCGCGAGACTTTCTAGTTACTCCGATTAGAGCAACTCCCAAAGTTCCCACCCATTCAATCCCGGGAGGTCCCCCACCCGCCGCGCGGTAACCGCCGGCGAGTTACCCGCGGTTACGCCGCGCCGCGCGCGTGTATGCTGCTGAGGCCGTCGCGTTCCCGCAGTCTGCTCGACAGAATCCCGCGCCGGGGCCCCGCCGCCGCCGCCGGCTACCGCGCGGAGCGCGAGCGCGGCGCCGACGGGGAGGACGGGGACGCGCTCGCGGCTTACGCGGCCACGCTGGCGCGCGGGGTCCGGCCCGACGCCTACACGTTCCCGCCCCTGCTCAAGGCGGTGGCGCGGCGGTGCGGCGGACCCTCCGCGGCGTCCTCGCCGGCGCCCGCCGCCGCCGCCGCCGCTACCGTCCACGCGCACATGGTCAAGTTCGGTATGGGCCGCTGCGCGCACGCGGCGAGCGCGCTGGTCGCCGCGTACGCGGCCGGGGGCGACGGCGCGGCGGCGCGCGCGGCGCTGCTGGACGCGCCCACGCCCGTCGCGTGGAACGCGCTGATCTCCGGCCATTGCAGGGGGAAGCGGTTCGCGGAGTCGTGCCGCTCGTTCGCGGACATGGTGAGGGCCGGCGCCGCGCCCACGCCGGTCACGTACGTCTCGGTGCTGTCAGCTTGCGGGAAGGGTAGGGACTTGCTGCTCGGGGTGCAGGTGCACAAGCGCGTCCTGGAGAGTGGAGTGCTGCCGGACCTCAAGGTGGAGAACGCGCTGGTTGATATGTACGCCGAGTGCGCTGACATGGACTCGGCTCGGAGGTTGTTTGACGGCATGCAGGTGAGGAATGTGGTGTCCTGGACGTCTTTGGTTTCCGGGCTCGCGAGATTAGGCCAGGTTGATCGTGCCAGAGACCTGTTTGACGGTATGCCTGAGACTGAGAGAGACACTGTCTCGTGGACTGCGATGATTGATGGTTATGTACGGGCTGCCTGGTTCAGGGAGGCCTTGGAGATGTTCCGTGAGATGCAGCATAGCAATGTGAGGGCGGACGAGTTCACCATGGTGAGTGTGATCACTGCTTGCGCGCAGCTAGGTGCTCTGGAGATGGGAGAATGGGTGAGGGTTTACATGAGCAGGCAAGGGATTAAGTTGGATCTTTTCGTCGGCAACGCCCTCATAGACATGTATTCCAAGTGTGGAAGCGTCGAGCGAGCATTGGAGGTATTCAAAGAGATGCACAGCCGAGATAAGTTTACTTGGACAGCTATCATACTTGGCCTCGCGGTGAATGGTCATGGAGAAGAGGCTATTGACATGTTCCACAGAATGATCAGGGTTTCGGAAGCTCCAGATGAGGTGACTTTCATTGGTGTTCTCACAGCCTGCACCCATGCTGGCTTGGTTGACAAAGGACGAGAGTTCTTCCGCAGCATGATTCATTCCTATAAGATTGTCCCAAATGTGGTGCATTATGGATGCATGATAGATCTCCTTGGCCGAGCTGGGAAAATTACAGAAGCTTTGGAGACAGTAGAACAAATGCCAGTGACACCCAACTCCACTATTTTGGGAACCCTGCTGGCAGCTTGTAGAGTTCATGGCAATTTAGACATAGGTGAATTGGTAGCAAAGCGCCTCCTTGAGCTGGATCCAGAGAACAGCATGGTGTACGTCCTTTTGTCAAATATGTATGCAAAGTCTAACAGATGGGAAGATGTCCGACGGCTTAGGCAGTCAATAATGGAGAAAGGAATTAAGAAGGAACCTGGTTGCAGTCTGATCGAAATGAACGGCGTGATTCATGAATTTGTAGCTGGTGATCGCTCTCATCCTATGAGCAATGAGATCTACTCTAAGTTGGAGAATATAATCACAGATTTACAGAATGTTGGTTATTTTCCTGATGTAACTGAGGTCTTTTTTGAAGTTTCAGAAAAAGAAAAGCAGAAGATTATTTATTGGCACAGTGAGAAGCTAGCACTTGCTTTTGCGTTACTCATTTCAGAACCTAATACTGTGATAAGAATTGTGAAAAACTTGAGGATGTGTTTGGATTGCCATAATGCAATTAAGTTGATATCAAGATTGTATGGAAGGGAGGTTGTTGTGAGGGACAGGACACGCTTCCATCATTTTAGACATGGACTCTGTTCTTGTAAAGACTATTGGTAACTCCTTAAACATCAGTCGCACAAGACGACTGAATATTGGTTACCTCAGGTTTGAGTGATCAGTTGTTGGCAAGAGTTTTCACTTTTAATATGGTATCAACTGTGCTTCAGGAATTGAAATGAGAAAAGTGATAGCATTATTAATCCACTGGAGCCTCCATTTTGTTATTCTGTTTGAGCTCATCTTCTTGCATGTTGCACCTTGATGTAAACCTTGACATAGCTGATGGTTCTGCTGGCACATTATTTGTTCGAAGAAAGGTACTATTACATGTTCTACTACACATCATAAGAAATGTGTTCTATCTTTGTCTGTTAGGAATTGGTATGTTTTCTCTCTCTCTCTTTTCATTTGAACATCTCTCTCTTTTCTGATTTTTGTTTAGGTATTTTAAATGTCATCAATATCTAACTCTTGGATTTATTTTGCAGAGTTTTACATCAAAGAAATACTTGCTATAGCTTTTCGGTTTTCTCTGGTGTGAAACAATTTTTTTGGCACAACTGCACGAGATCAAACATTTGGTTGATTTATTATGTCTTCTGGAGTTTTACTGTTTGGGCCTTCATAAAACAAGGTATGCTCAACATTTTTCAGATCCGTGGCTTTCATATGTTTGATCCTTTTGGCTTGGTTTCTATTTGAAACTGTAACGAACTTGAAATGTTGAGCTGCTTTGCACAAGGAAATTTAATTCCGGATCCATAAATCTTGACAAATCATAAGAGATAAGAAACATACAATTTTTATTTACCTCCTTTAATGTCAGGCATTTTCAAATGCAGTTACTTGATAACTGTCCTTGCTAAGATTTATTTTAGAAGGCTAAACTTCATCCTCACAATGTGTTGATTGCTATGAAGATAAACATCAATGTGCACAAAAGATTGTGCAGTAACTTAAGAATGTTATAGTTGATATTATATCTAGATTGTCTGCCTGATTCAGACTGCTGGTTAATTTGACACGACACTTTATAGTGATCAAACTTTTGTACTGTCTTATGCTTTATGTTTGCATCCTGGAAGGGGAAAAACTTTATCCTTTCTTTATCAGCCAGATGCATTTGCCTTGTTTCCCATTTCTTGAATCATTAAATTTATATTGTTATAAGAAGAACCACCCTCTTCAAAAGCTTTCCTTGCCTTTACACCAAATTCTTTCGCCCTCGTCTTCATCTCCTCTGTATCCTTCCCCTCACCCATCAACTTGGTCACTGCTGTCTCCACAGCATCCCTTGTCACTGTAACCTCCTTTGGTTCATGCCCCCATTGTGTCACTGCTTTAACCCCAACCTCCACTCCAGTTTTGAGCACATCCACCACCAACCTCTCGTTCACAAACTGCTCTGCAAAGTGTGGCCATGTGATCATGGGTACGCCTGCACAGATGCCCTCTATTGTTGAGTTCCACCCACAGTGCGTCATGAAACATCCAATGGCTTTGTGCCACAGGATCAATACCTGTGGCGCCCAGCCCCTTATGATCAAGCCTCTGTCCTTCACTCGTTCTTCGAACCCCTCTGCGAGCCATTCGTCAACTTGTGGAAACTTATCTCCTGCTTTAATCACCCAGACAAACGGCTTCTTGGAAGCTTCCAGTCCTAGTCCCAGCTCAATAAGCTGTTGAGGTATAGTGGAGGCAAGACTGCCAAAGCTGACAAAGGTCACTGAACCTGGCTTCATCGAATCCAGCCATTGCAAGCACTGTGCCTCATCCATTGAGGCCTTGTTCCCCCTTGCAGCCATTGTGTTTATGTCCTGGTTACACAAACACATTGGCCCCACCGTCCATACCTTCTTCCCTGTAATCTGCTCAAAGGATTCGATGTACAAAGCCTCCAGCTCTTGGAAGGTGTTCATGACAACACCGGTGGATTTCATCTCCTCCTCATAGATGTTCTTACGGATTTGCTCAAAACCACAAACATTTAGTCTTCCAGGGCATCTTTCCTTTGTCAGTTGAAGCGGTGTAGGGAATCCTGGGATGTTAATGAGCTCATTCTCATCTTCAACGTGTTCCAGTAAGTTGTCGCGGACAATGATGTACCTGTGAGATATATTGTAGTAAAACACATTAAACTGCAAACCTGCTTCATTTTACTGCCAGTTTTTATGGAACATGTTCTTGTGAATTTCTAGCATTATGCCATTATGGTACAACACTGTTAAGTAGTTGTACACAGATTATTATTTTTCATTTATTTTACAGTCATAAAAAACTGTTACTAACTGTATGCTTATGTGTTTCTTTTCTGAAAGGAATCTATGCTTCTTTTTGGCTCCTATTTTTGGGCTGAAGATATTTTTATGAAAAATATGCCTTGCATCAACATAAATACCTGACAAGGGATGCGAAGCCGCAGAAGCCATTAAATGTGAGCCTTGGGATACCAAACTCCCTTGCGATGCCAGCGCTCCACCAGTGTGCGGTGTCGGATATGATGCAGCTTGGAGATAGGCTTTGCTGACGGAGGTATGCTGTAAGTGGCTCCCGAAGTGCTGCACAGGCCTCCATTAAATTCTTGAACTGGTCTATGGATTTGATCATGTCGGCGTTCTCACATCCATCAGGCAGGCCAACTTCAACAGCGGGGAAGTGGAGCTCGACGAACTGGATTGTGAGCCCTGCTGCCACCGTTTGGTTGATGAACCCTGCCATCCTGGAGGCGTTCACCGGTGTGGTGATGAAGCTAACCTGCGCACCATGCTCAGCTAGCAGGCGTGCCATGTCAGTCATAGGAATGGTGTGGCCCTGTGCCATCAATGGAATTAGCACAAAGTGTGCCCTTTCTGAGGCGTTCCGGCTTTCGATGAGTGCTTGGCCGGCTGAGGCCATGGTTGTGATTGTGAATTGAGCTAGGACTGACGAGATCTGCAGAAAGCACGTGCGAATTTGTTCTGGGAGGTTGTATGCTGTTTGAACTGAAGGAGTTGGCAACTGAGATATATGCAGTGGCTGTGCCTCATGTTTTGAAAGCGACATGTCAGGTGTTAGAGTTAGACCAGCAGCATATCAACTTGAACACAGCTTCGGTGACGTATGTTCACACGTCAATCATAGAACCGTGGTTACTTAAACTGTTGATAATTGGGAATTTTGTGGCTGGGCTAATTTCTCCCCACAACACTTCTCTTCTCTATATCTTAGTCATTTTACACAATACTCCTCACACATTTACAATATTACACCAACACTCCCCCTCAAGATGGGCTAAAGATATTCAACATGTTCATCTTGTTACATGACGACTCATTATCTTTAGGACCTAAACCTTTTGTAAGACAATCAGCTAGCTGATCACGAGACTTGACGTACTCCAACCTTAAAGCCCCATTGTCCAGCTTCTCCTTGATGAAGAACCTGTCAATCTCCACATGCTTCATTCGATCAAAATGAACTGGGTTATTTGCTATGTTAATTGCTGCTACATTATCGCAGTGAAGCAGCATGGTCTCATTCCTCAACACCTGAAGCTCCTTCAATAGACTCTTTAGCCACATCATCTCACACACGGCCAAGGCCATTGCTCTATGCTCGGCCTCTGCAGTGGATCGTGATACCACAACTTGCTTCTTGCTTCTCCATGAGACAAGATTGCCACCCACAAAGACACAATATCCAGATGTGGATCTTCGATCATCCTTACAACTTGCCCAGTCAGCATCACAATAACCCTCCAGATTCAGGTGTTGATTTGCTCTAAACCACAATCCCTTACCAGGAGTTCCCTTTAGGTATCTCAGGATTTGGTACACCACCTCCATATGCCCAGTTCTAGGATCATGCATATACCTGCTCACCACACTCACTGCATAAGCAATATCAGGTCTTGTATGGCAGAGGTAAATCAATCGACCAACCAGCCTTTGGTATCTTTCCCGATCCACCGGGTCACCCATCTCACTACATGTTTGGTGATTCCTATCAATGGGTGATCCACACGGACGACACCCAAGCATTCATGTTTCAGCCAACAGATCAAGGACATACTTTCTTTGGGAAAGAATGATTCTCTTTGGTGACCTAATAATCTCAATCCTAAGAAAATATCGAAGTGGTCCAACATCCTTTACCTCAAAGGCTCTACCTAGCCTTTCCTTCAATTTCTCAATCTCCTTTACATCATCCCCAGTGATTACTATATCATCAACATAAACCGCCAAGATAGTGATACAAGAGTCCTGATGTTTGTAGAAAACTGTGTGATCTCCATTGCATTGGGAATACCCCATATCACACAATGCTCGCCTGAATCTATCAAACCATGCACGTGGTGACTGCTTTAGGCCATAGAGTGACTTCTTGAGTTTACACACCTTCCCAAGAGTCTGTTCATTTTCGAACCCAGGTGGAATTTTCATATATACTTCTTCTTGTAGATCACCATGAAGAAATGCATTCTTCACATCCAGCTGATGAAGTGGCCAACCAAAGTTGGCTGCACAAGAGATCAAGGTCCTCACCGTGCCCATTTTTGCCACAGGTGCAAAGGTTTTATCATAGTCAATTCCATATGTTTGACTGTACCCCTTTGCAACCAATCTTGCTTTGTACCTATCCACTTTTCCTTCGGGAGTTTGTTTTACCATGAATACCCACTTGCAACCAACCGTCTTCTTTCCTTTTGGAAGATGAACAAGTTCCCATGTCTTGTTCTTTTGAAGGGCACGTAGCTCTTCTTGCATTGCATCTTTCCACTTTGGATCCTGTTTAGCACACCTCCAATCCTTCGGAATAGGCACTGCTTGCAATGATGCAATAAATGTTCTATATGCAGGTGAGACATTAGAGTATGAAACATACTTAGCAATGTTGTGTTCATAGCCATAACGAGAAGGAGGTTTTCCAGCATTGACTCTAGGATCTCTACGTTGTGCAAGGGGTAACTCTACATGTTCAGTGGCGGGAGAGATGTTATCAACTGGGATTGGTGAGCTTGATGGAGAGGAGTCTGAGGAGGGATATGGGACTAGAGTTTCAACTTGTTCTGGTTGTGGTTGCTCCCCCTGCTTCTTAGTCCGCTTGCGAAAATACACTATTGGTCGCTCCACCTGCTTCTCATTCACCTTCTCCCCCTGCTTCTCACTCACCTCCTTCACCTGCTTCTCATTCACCTTCTCCCCCTACTTCTCACTCACCTCCTTCACCTGCTTCTCATTCACCTTCTTCCTCTCCTGCTTCTCACTCACCTCCTTCACCTTCTCTCTAGTGGGACCTGGGATTGTCCCAACAACCACAGCTTCATCATCCTCTATCTCCTCCTGAATATCAATACTTGGATCATCATGATCCCCACTCACTCCTTCGGAAGCCTCGCTAGTCAAATCTCCTGAACCAACATTCTCATTTATATCCCCACTCACTCCTCCGGAAGCCTCGCTGGTCAAATCTCCTGAACCAACATTCTCATTTATAGGATACGGGATTGTCCCAACAATCACCTTTTCATGAGTCACACCGTCATTTTGCACATCACCATTCTCATTCTCCCCCTCTCTACTGTCACTCTCAGTGACTGAAGAGAACTCTCTCAAGAATGGATCAAGATCACCATTCTCTGTGTAGTATGGTACTTCCTCACGGAATGTTACATCCATACTCACAAACAATCTTTTTCCAATAGGATCCCAACACTTGTATCCCTTTTGTGTAGATGAATAACCAACAAAAATACACTTCACCGCATGTGGATCCAATTTTCCCACTGAAGGCCTATGATCTCTGACAAAGCAAACACAACCAAACACCTTGGGTGGTACCTTGAACTCTCGTCGTCCCAACAGGAGCTCAGCAGGTGACTTCATGCCAAGTACCCTAGATGGCATGCGATTGATGAGATATGCCGCTGTCATCACAGCCTCACTCCAAAGGTATTTAGGCACATTCATCTGAAACATCAGGGACCTTGCAACCTCCAACAGATGTTGATTCTTCCTCTCAGCTACACCATTCTGTGGTGGAGTACCAGGACAAGTAGTTTGATGTATAATACTATGATCTGAAGTATATGTCCCAAAATCATTGTTCACATACTCCTTTCCACTGTCACTGCGGATAATCCTGACCTTTGCATTAAATTGATTGGTGACCAGTTTATGAAAGTCTTGGAAGCACCGAAGGACTTCATTCTTACCCTTAAGCATGTAGACCCATGTCATACGGGTATAGCAATCAATGAAGGTGACAAATCCCTTGTATCCACTCACAGATGTAACTGAACAGGGACCCCAAACATCAGAGTGTATCAGCATAAAGGGTTCACAGCTGCGAAGACCGATACTAGGATAAATTGATCTTGTATGCTTGCCAAGTTCACATGCATCACACAAGAGTTTACTTCTGTCTACCTCCTTAAAAACATCAGGGTACAACTTTCTCAGGCTCTCAAAAGGCATATGTCCTAACCGACGATGGAGCAGTGAGGCCTCCCTCTCATGTCCTCCAGAACTTGTTGTCAATGCTGACTCCTTATGATTGACAAACCACAACCCATTATTCCTGACTCCAGTCCCAATCACCCTCCCCGTACTCTTCTCTTGAAAGATACAAGAATTTTCGTCAAAAGTAACAGTGCACTTGAATTGATCAACAATGGAGCTAACAGATAGGAGATTAACTGGGAAGGATGGAGCATGCAACACAGACGATAAATAAAGAGATGGAGTGCACTCTAAGGACCCTACTCCATGGATAGGTTGGGAAGTGCCATCAGCAGTTTGAACAGTTTCAGAGTGGGTATATGGAGTGTATGTTTTGAAATAATTGGACATGCCTGTGACATGCTTGGATGCCCCTGAGTCTATGATCCATTCTACATTATGCCTATAAGTTGAGGCAAGAGCTTGTGCCTGAGTACCTTCGCCCATGTGGGCGTAGTTGGCACAGTTACCGAAGTTACCGATGACTGGAGGTGTGGTGGTAGAGATCTCAGATGCTTTGCTCTCCCATTGCATGACTTGCTCAGCATCACTTGGATCAACAGCAACCTCCTCCTTTACCAAATTAGACTCCCTTTTCATCAACAACACCTCAGCCTCCAATTCCCTTTTCTCCGCCACTGCAGCCACCAACTTCGCTTCTAATGACTCTACTCTAGCTTCAATCTCCGCCTTTTTAGCACTCAACACTTTCAATTTCTCCATTTTCGCTTTCACATTGCCCTTCATTTCCATCTGATAAGCCATCAGTGAACAATCACCACTACTCTCCTCAAATTCCTTCAGTCCAATACATAGCTTCTCAAATTCCTCTCCATTCCTAAGCTTCAAGTCCATTTTCCTCACAGCTTCACGCTCACCACACTAGCACTCCTGGCAAACGCACCACAACCAGCACACTCCAGCAGCGCCCACACACTAGAAGCGGCCTCCTGCACTACCAGCAGCTCCACAGCACCTCCACAACCTGCAGCAACTTGGCCCTCCAGTCCTCCACGACCTGCAGGCTGCAGCACGGCAGCAGCACCTCCAGCACCGGCCGCCTCAGCAACTCAAATCACGCCACGCACACTTGCTCCAGCCGCTAGCACAGCAGCAGCCCAGCAATTTTCTTGCTTCTTCCGCACACGCTTGCAGCTAGCACCAGTGGCCGTCCCTTGCGAGAGCACTCGCGTGTCGTGCTGCTCCCGCGGGCTCGCAGTAGGGACGCCGCGCACGCGCCGCCGCGCGCGCCCCCTGCGAGCCGGCGTCCTCGCGCGCCCATGCGCACCTCCGCGAACACCTCCCGCGGCTCCACACGCCGCCACAGCACCCGCCTACGGGCTCCGGCGGGCCAACATCGCCGGAATCGCCCTAACCCTAGCTCTGTATACCATGTTGATAATTGGGAATTTTGTGGCTGGGCTAATTTCTCCCCACAGCCCTTCTCTTCTCTATATCTTAGTCATTTTACACAATACTCCTCACACATTTACAATATTACACCAACATAAACTTTGTGGAAAAATCTTTTAAGTCCTGAACTATGAGGAGGGTTGCTGCCTAATAGGAGTATGTCACATGGCCTGGAATGTATAGCAGCTCTCTTCTGAAAACTCCTGTGGCTAAACTGGGTAAGCAAATAAATCCACTAGGACTAATTCTTTGGTTCTGATACAGTAGTGTTGATTTTTTTATTTTTTATTTTTTTGCAACAACTCCTGTGGCTAAACTACTGTATGTCACATCCAAATCGTTTACATGGTTGTAGTAATGGTTTTGGTATGTTTTCTGTTAGCAAGCCATGGTTTTGTAGCCTGAGAAAGGCAATACCCATTTGATGATTTGATCTTGCTGGTGATGCTTGCCTTTGCCTTGACTGCTCATTTGTATGGGCATAGGAAGTCTACTCTGAGAGTGGCAGGGTCATCTTTTTCTTTTCCTCTGGAAAACTGGGTCATCACGGGTCCAATCATTTTGGAACGATATGTCATGCCTTGCTGCTTTCTATTACGGTCTTTGATGTCGACCAGTGGACAGTGATTGTGCTGCTATCACTTGCTATCACTGTTCGCCTAAACGGATGTTTCAGTGGCTCGCCGCTTCCATTTAATCGCCAATTTAACTCATTTAATGACAGTTTAGTTTGTGTTATGGCCGTTTAGTTCGAATAAAGAGCTAAATGGCAGGTGACCGATTGTTTAGTATTTAGGATAACACTAGCTGCTATGCGGTATGCATATTCGAAATTTTGTACGGCCTATTGGAGGCAAAGGTGCACAATCTTTACCAAGGGGTGCGCTTGAAACGAGGTTTTTTACGGTGCACAATACTACTCTATACTACCATTTGAAAATGACTCATATGTTTTTTTTAAATAACGAAGGATCTGACGGTTGAAATTAATTCTATACTATCGGTTTTTAGTGGTAGTATGGGTAGTATTAATAGATAGTATGAGTAGTATAGAGATATAATTGGAACTATAGAAAATAGTATTGTTGTAATATATGAAACCAAACATATGAAATCGTTTATGTAACCTTATCTCACTGGGTATTTTGAATAAATTACCATTTTATATTTCGATCAAATTACTATTTTAACAAAAAAATCGATTATACTATCATAGTACTACTGGGTAGTGTTGTGCACTATAAAAAATCTCGAAATCAAACCTTTGCTGTGGCTTTGGCTTTTGCCAGGGGTCTAGTCTAAAGAAAAGACGCTTGCTTTCCTTACCACATCTCCACGGTGACGTGGAGCCTCTGTCAATTGTGATTGCCCGTGGCTCTATGCACTGAATCCTGCAAAGCTGTCAATTGTGATTGCTCGTGGCTCTATGCACTGAATCAGAATCATGTGGGAATCCTATCTTTTAACACTCCAAACAAGTGCTAAAGGACCCGGCAGTTTGGCACACATCGGGACAGACAAGTTGGGGCACGTTGACGGTTCTGCACACGAGGCGTGGTAGACTGGTAGTGATAGTGGTAGGGGCAGTCCCAACCTAATGACTAGGATGATGTTCATAAAATTAAATAAGCTGTTACATAGGATGATGATGTGGCAAGAGAGTAAATGAAGAAAGAGAAGGAAACTGTGTCTTGCATGAGATCCAGTTTCTACACATCATTCAAGACATAATGAGAGATGAGTAGCATTTAATTCAAGTACGAAGTAGTAGTATTTGCATGGGAAGGATAGTGTCTCGTACTAATTTCTTGTACTAATTTCTTGATGATGTGTAGCTTATGGAAACTACTCCTATGTCTATTGTTTTGGGTTGGGACTGCCCTTATCCAGTATCCGCCGGAGCCTCTCGCGTACTCCGCCGGAGTAGCTTTCTACGGAGTTTCTTGCCGGGCTGATTCGCTTTGACCTCGACACGCGGAAGCCGGCGACAACGGAGCTTCGCTCGGCGCCGACGTCATTCAGCGACGCTTCAACCCCTTCTAGAACAGCTTCTCCCGCCACAGGCGCCCGCCATGGACGCCGACTTGCCGCGTCTGCGTCAGATGGCCACCGCCGCGACGTCCCGTGCCGCGCCGCCACCCGTCACGGCGTCACTTCAGGTCAATCAATCCCCTGCACCTCCCAGACTCCAAACACAAACGCTCCTCGGACCTCGGCTAATGGCCGCTTCCTCTCTCTAGCTAGATCTCCCTCGTCGTGCACGTCACGTGTCCTTGCACGCGTCACGCCGCCAACCTAAGGAATCCGCCAATAATGGCGGGGCTCCACTTCCTGCTCGTGCCGCTGGTGGCGCAGGGCCACATCATCCCGGCAGTGGACCTGGCGCGCCTCTTCGCCGCCCGCGGCGGCGCGCGCGTGACGGTGGTAACCACCCCCGTCAACGCCGCGCGGAACCGTGCCGCGGTCGAGTGCGCACGGCGCGCGGGGCTCGACGTCGAGGTCGCCGAGGTCGCGTTCCCGGGCCCGGCGCACGGGCTCCCGGAGGGGTTGGAGAACATGGACATGCTGGTGGAGCGAGACCACTACGTGGCCTTCTTCAAGGCCGTCTGGAGCATGGACGCGCCGCTGGAGGAGTACCTCCGGTCGCTGCCGCGCCGCCCGGACTGCCTCGTCGCCGACGCGTGCAACCCGTGGACGGCGGCGGTGTGCGCCCGCCACGGGATCCCGCGGCTGGTCCTCCACTGCCCGTCCGCCTACTTCCTCCTCGCCACGCGCAACCTGTCCAAGCACGGCGTGTACGGCCGCGTCGCGGGCGAGCTGGAGCGCTTCGAGGTGCCGGACTTCCCCGTGCGCGCCGTCGGGTGCAGGGCCACGTTCCGGGGCTTCTTCCAGTGGTCCGGCGCGGAGGGGTTCCAGCGCGACGTGGACGAGGCCGAGGCCACCGCCGACGGCCTGGTCCTCAACACGTTCCGCGACATCGAGGGCGACTTCGTCGACGCCTACGCGGCGGCGCTCGGGCTCGGGCTCGGCCGGAGGACGTGGGCCGTGGGGCCGACGTGCGCCTCCGCCTTGCTGGACGTGGACGCCAAGGCCGGCCGTGGCAACAGCGCGGCGGACGCCGGCATCGGCGCCGGCGTCGGCGGCGTCGTCTCCTGGCTCGACGCCCGGCCGCCGGCGTCCGTGCTGTACGTCAGCTTCGGCAGCCTCGCGCGGCTCCCGGCGAAGCAACTCATCGAGCTCGGCCGCGGCCTCGAGGCGTCGGCTCGGCCGTTCGTGTGGGCAATCAAGGAGGCCAACTCCGACGACGCCGTCGTGCGTGCGTGGCTCGCCGAAGGGTTCGATGAGCGCGTCCGCGACAGAGGCCTCCTCATCCGCGGCTGGGCGCCGCAGGTGACCATCCTCGCCCACCCGGCGGTGGGCGGGTTCCTGACGCACTGCGGGTGGAACGCGACCCTGGAGGCCATCACCCACGGCGTGCCGGTGCTGACGTGGCCCAACTTCTCCGACCAGTTCTCGAGCGAGCAGCTGCTCGTGGACGTCCTCGGCGTCGGCGTCAGGTCGGGCGTCACGGCGCCCGCCAGCATGTACTACCTGCCGGAGGAGGCCGAGGGGGTGCAGGTGACGAGCGCCGGCGTGGAGAAGGCGGTGGCCGAGCTGATGGACGAAGGGCGTCCCGAGGGGGACGCAAGGAGGGCCAGGGCTAAGGAGATCGCCGCGAAGGCGAAGGCCGCCGTGGAGGACGGCGGGGCGTCGTACGCCGACCTCGCCGACTTGATCGCCCACGTCGCGGAGCTCAGCAGGACGAGGAGCGATGATGAGAGGGGCACGGGCGCGAGGGCGGCTCTGGCTTCTGCATTGTCAGTGCAGTCCTAAGTTGCATTTGATATGAAAATTTTTAGAATTGTAGGTAATGGATATCGGATTGTTACTTTGTTAGCTACAGATGCAGTACGTAGTTTGTATCAGGTGTACTGAAGTGTATTTTAATCTATCCCTGTAACACTCTGATCAAGTAAAGAACTAAGATAAATGGGCCTAATTCATTTACGACTTGCTAAGGCCCAACGGCCCAACACACTGTACTATAAATGGGCCAGACTTCTTCGCGTAACAAGAAAGAAGTTGTGAGAGCACGAAATTTCCAGCCCAATAAGCGAACACACACAGAAACAAGCCCGCCACAACAAAACCAAACCACACTGACGATTCCGCATTTTCTCCTTGCACGAAAGCAAGCAAGAGAGAGAGGCACGTGCACGTGACACGACAGGTACGGGGCTTCAAAAGTTGGAGACCTGTGGCGGTGGCGGCCAGTCGCCGGCAACGTCATTGTTCACGCGATACGGCGGCACACGAGGCCCACCGGAGCATCTCTCTCTATCGGCAAGCTCTCCCCGGAAACAGATCCGATCCGTCCCGCGCATGTCCTTGTGACCACATCACATGGCAGAAGACGCGCGTATGCGTATGAAGCCAGCCGTTTACGGACCAAGATCTATCGCTGTCACGAAATCATGGCTTCTCTGCACGCGGCTGGCATACTAGCCCGTGGACTCGTGGTGAGTTCTCGGCTTCGAGCACGGCATTCCGGAAGAAGTAGCTTGCCAAATTAGCTGCGTACTACAGAGGCCTGGCATGGCAGGCAATGCATGCTTTGCTTTGCTTGCATCCTTGCCGTCTGAGCTCGAGACGAGGGCAATAATGGCACCTCGCTGCCTTGCAGCTGGCTCGACCTCCTGACAATGGGGTTAAAACCGCTCCACGGTTTTCATTAAGAGAAGAAAATTTAATTCCGACTTAGAAAATCTTCGAACTCCGGTTTCACCGGCGAGAGAATTTTTTTAAAACCAACCTCATAATCCGCTCCAATAAGAAATCGAACTTAAATCTCCTGATTACGATCATACTTCAATCCCTTCTAACCAAGCTAGAAGACCCTTGGTAGGAGGCTCGAGCAGTTCACCCACGCTTCGTGAGTATAGAATTCCAAATGGACCGGGCACGATTGGCGGCACGAGGCACGACCCTAAAAAACACGGTCCTAGCCCGGCCCTAGGCACGATAAATAGGGCTTAGTGCCGGCCCGGCCTGACGGCCTTTTAGTGCCTGGGCCGCTACCCCGGCACGTCGGGCCGACCCGATACACGGCCCGATAGGAGGCGACACGAAGGCGGCCCGACCTCAGGCACGAAATCGGCCCGGCCTGCCAACGGCCCAACACTCCTCCGCGCCCATTCCTCCCCTGGACCGTTGGATGCGCCTCCCACTTCCCCCAGCCGTTGGATCTGTCCATTGGGAGCGGCATATATAAGCCGAGGCGGCCGCCCCCCACCTCACTCGAAACCCTACCTCTCATCCTCATTCGCGCAGCCTCAGGGTCACGGTGTCTCCTCTCTCTCTCGTTCCTGCTCTTGCTCCCCCCGTCTCACTTCCTCCTCTGCGCTCCAAGATAGAGGTCGCGTCGACGACCCGCCGCCGCGCCGCCCACCGGTCACCGCGAATCCGGGGAGGGAACCGCGGCGTCACGCGTCGGGGCCGCACACGACAAGGAGGGAGATGCGGCCCGGCGGCGGAGTCGCCCTCCCCACGGTGGAGCTGACCGCAGTCCGACGACGAAGGTTGCCTCCCCACGACGGATTCGCAGGTAATGTTGGGCTCTAAGCCTCTAGACCTATTCCCTAACCCTAGATCTCGTCGTCTCCTCCATTCTTCTTGAATCCTAACTTCTTCTTCTACCTGCTCCAGATCTCCGACGATGGCGAGGATCTTGGTCACTCCATAGTGCTTGGCACAGCACTAGCCCGGCGGCCGGCACTTAGTGCCTGTCGGGCCACCGCCGTGCATAGTGCCGGCACGGCACGAAAAAACGGCCTTCGGGCCGTGCTTTGGCGCCATCCCAGACACGGTAGCACGGCACGACACTAAAATACCATCGGGCCACTTAGGGCCGGACCGCTTAGGGCTAGGGCCAGGTTAGGACCGGGCAGCGCGTTTGGAATTCTATTTTCGTGAGGAGCTGTGGATGTTGGTTGGCCGGGGATGCGCACCTCCTGCCTTGCGGTAACTTGTCCCTATCACCGTACCACTTCACCATCACTACCCTGCCTTGCCTTGCCTTGCGTTGCGTGACTGGTCTACTCAACGATGAAATCAGGTCTACTACGCACCAATCCCGGCCCACGTTGTTCTCCGTCCTGGTGCTGCTGCCAGACCTTGGTTGGGGAAAAGACGTTACCTACTTTACAAGCATGCAAGAAATCAAAGTACATAAGAATTCACAAAAACAAATTATCTTTTTTTTAAGTAAAAAAACAACAAAATATCTCTCTGACCAGCTTCACCAGACTGACCTGCCGGTTTCACCAGAGACTACTGCAGCTCGACGCAATCACACAAATATCTCTCTGGCCTCGCAGCGATGGCCGGTAATAAGAAAAGCAGATATTTTCCCTTTTCCATCCCCGGTTCCCCTTGCGTCCGCTCGCTCGCCCCCCGCGTGGGCGACGGGCGGACTCCGCAACCCTAGCCGCCGCCACCCGAGCGTCCCCTCGCCCCTGCAGTGCCGCCGCCCAAGTGGGTCGCCGGGATCCCGCGCGGCCCGCGAGGAAGGCGGCGGCGGGGCTTTCCTCCTCTCTCCGGTGGCTAGGGGCAGGCGCGGCCAAGGAGCACCTGGGCGGCGGCGGCGGGCTTTCCTCCTCTCTCTCTCCGGTAGCTAGGGGCGGGCGCGGCCATCCCGGTCCCTCGGAGCTTCCTCGCCGGCGAGGAGCACCTGGGCGGCGGCGGCGGCGGCGGCGGGAGCCACCAGATCCGGCGTTGCTCCGGCCGGATCTGGTGGCCGTGCAACGGGAGGGATGTGCGTGGGGAGCGGCTGTCGGCGTTGGAAGCGACAACAGTGGTGGCAGCCGGCACGGACGGCGCTGGCGGCGGTGGCGGTCGGCGCAGGTCGTCGGCGGACGCGGCAGCTGTGGCTGTGGCCGGCCACGGCTGGCTGCGGCCGGCCGCGACGCGGCCGTAGCTGGTCGGCTGCGGCTGTGGCTGACCGCGGCTGGGTGTGGCCTGGCTGGGGTCGGCCCTGGCGATCTGCGGCTGTGGCTGGCCGCGGCCGGCGGTGGTCTGGCTGTAGCCGGTCCTGGCTGGCCGGGGCCGGCCGTGACCGACTGTGGCCTGACTGTGGCTGGCGGTGGCTTGGCTATGGCCGCCGGTGGCCTGGCTGTGGCTGGCCGGGGCCGGCTGGAGCGTGCGGGCAACATGCGATTCGGCAAGATGGTGGTGCTCCTCCTCGACGACGATGTTGGTCTGGCGCCGCCTAGGTGGCGGGGTCGGGGGGTTGTCAGGTGCTGGCCGGTGGCTCCGAGGTGGGGCTTCGGGCTGCGTCGGACCTCTTCCGGCAGAGACACTGCGGAAGTGGCTGGGAGCGTGCTGCTGCCATGACCGGGATTGTGCGGCTGGCCTGGTGCTCATCCGGGCAAAAGCCTTCACTGACGTGGTCAGTGGTGATGGTGGCGGCGCCCATTGGGCGTCGTCCTTCCCCGCTGGGGGCACCATTGCGGGACACCAGACTATTGTAGCACCGGAGCTCGGGGTGTAAACCCTGTCCGTCGGGACGTGTGACGGCGGCGCCTATGGTGTCGTGCCCTCCTTGGAGGCGTCGCATCTGGAGCTCGTCTTGGCTTGTGGCAGTGGCAGTTGGTTGCTTTGGTGGAGTTGCTCGTACGTGGCGGCAGTTGGGGTGCGCAAGGTCCGTGTTGGCGAGAAGGTGCAGAGGAGCCATAGGTCGGCAGTCTTGGGATGGTGCGCATGATGCTGTGGTGATCCTGGCGTTGGCTTGGTGTAGGTGTTGCTCTCAGAGCGGTTTCGGTGACAAGGATCCTTGGAGCAGTGTCCAGTGTGACGGGCGGCAAGGTCCCCGTACACTTTCAGGTGGTTGCTTCTGAGGAGCATGAGAGGACCTCGAGTTTGAGGAGGTGGATGCGGCGAGGCCCCCACACATGGTGGTGTTCAAGTTGGCTGCGCTGGTGCTGCGACGGGTGCTTCTTCTTATGTGAGGCTGGAGTCAGGAGATCGGCGGTTGTGTGTGCGCGGCTCAAAATTGTTCACCCTGTAGCGGAGGAGTTCGAGTGGTCACTCAGGATTGCAACGGGCCGCGGTTTGGCGTGGCACAACGTTGGCAACATCAGCGCAGTTCTTGGTGCCTTTTCTCTGGCTTCTCTCCAAGGATGAGGTGGCGTAGAGTTTTGTTGGGTGCGTTGTTGTTGTGGTGGTGGTGTTCGCTTCGGCTCGTGATGTAAAATTGCTTCTTTTTCTTAAATGACATGGCATTACTCCTGCCTTTTATTTAAAAAAAAGATATTTTCCCTTTTATCTTCACTTTTCCCGTACGTAGTTTTCGCCACGCCGTCTGGCGACGTGCAGAGGCTGGACGCCTGGACTGGATGTCCATGTCGTAGCTAAAATCCGGCAGGTGCAGTTGTCGCCGGCGATCCGATGCTGTTACGAGAATCGCACAGGTACACGGCTGCAGGTACGCTACCTTTCTCCGATCCCGCGGTCTTTCATCCTGTGTACCCGTGCTACTAGCCTACTACTACTACCTCCCAAAGGAAACCAGACGGCGGCATCCCTAGCTAGCAGGGCGCCAGGGCCCCGCCGTGTGCTGCCGCCGCTCCGCTGGCTGGCCACCACGTACCACCGGCGGCTTCGTCTCAGCCTCGACGAAGCATCCACTGTGCGCACGTACGCCGCCTCGCGCGCGCGGGCTCGAAATCACTTGCCCCCCCACGGCCTTCGTTCTCGTGCCTTGTATGGCGACTGCGACAACGAACGCGCGCTTTGGTCACGCGACTCACGAGCTGCGCGCCACCGGCCACATCACCGGCGACTGGCTGGTGGCGACTGCCGTGTGTCATGTCACTAGCTAGCTACTAGCGCGTCCCTCTCCGTCTCGCCGGACTACGGCTACGGGACGACCGGACCGGACGCCGGAATACTTTTCCAACGTACTACAAGAAACCAAAATGGAGGGGGAACGAAGGAAGATGATGACAGCACTGCATTACTAGTCAATACGTGTATATATACATAACATAGCAGCTGGCAGCTAAAATATCACCTACAGTAGTGGCCATCAGTCTTTGTCCGTAAGCCCGAATCATTTCGGGTCTTTCAGAAGGAAAAAAAAAGTCTTTATCAGTAGTCACGCTTTAGAGAGCATCTCCGACGATATTGCATTGCCATCTCCCTCTACAAGTCGAAATTTGATATAACTCTGCTGGAAAATCACGATCCAAGTTGCTATTTCAAATGAGTATTCCATTGAGCCCCACGTAAGCCGGAATCATTTCGGGTCTTTCAGAAGGCCGGGACGAGAGACGCCCGCGTCACACGGGGCGGACGTCCTGGATCCGCGTACGTACGTGTCAGTTGACTCCATTCCCCGATCCCAGTTGTTAATTCTAAGAACTTTCTGGTGGTTTAGCCGGAGCTACATACTAGTATATATAGTATATATTCATATCCGTTGTTTCATCTTCTGTCCAGACTCCAGACCTGTGTTTGCTTCTGCAATCTGATAGATTTGATATATGTGCATGTGGCCGGAAGTCATCTGGCGACTTATTTGCTGCACCAAATCGATCACCCTGGCTGTTTGCATTATCGGCTTGTTGCAGAGTATCAAGCTAAGGGAACGATCGATCAGCTGAAATTTTTAGGCGAAGGCGACGGGTTCTGAACCATGGAGTTAATTATTAGTATAGTTTAGTCGTGTTGCTCTCGGCCTAATTAATCCGCTCAACATTTTGTTCTTGTGTACCCGCCGTGCGAGTCAATAAACTAACATCCAGGTGAAATGCTAAAAAAGAAAACCAACATCCAGGTGAACGACACTCCATTCTCTAGAGAATATACTCCCTCCGTTCTTAAATATATGTCGTTTAGGACAAACTATTTAATTCAAAAACGAACTAACTTGATTGTCCTATATATTTAAGGACGGATGTAGGATTTATCTATGGTATACGTCCTTTTCACGATTCCAGCCGGCCGTCCGCGCTCATCTGCACGCGACGCGACATAAGAACCAAAACATACAATGAAACAACGACCAAACATGCTGAAAACGAAATCACATGAACCATGTAACTAGCAACTAGCTAGCTTGGTCTCGGCGAGCGAATCTCAGGTATCGTCATCTCTTACATCACGCGCCGTTTGTTTATTTTTATCTCACCACGGAGTTGCAAACACATACATGCGCCTGCATGCAAAACATGGTTCGTGCATGTCTATTGCTCGCTCCAAAGTCTCCAACCTTGCTCGAAAAAAATAAGAGTTCTGTTCGGGTTTTTTATTTGCATAGTATCTTTGCTTCTTTGCGTACTATATATCTCACAACAAATTAGCCGTACAAATAAAAAACCGTTTCAGATCTCTAATCTTGCATTGCACCACACCAAACACGTACATTTGATGCAAGACGTGCTAGGGAGGACCGAGGATTAACTTTGGACATAAAACTAAGCTGGTGGGGGTCAACACCACCTCACGATTGTCATTAAGAGAGGAGAACTTAATCCCGATTCAGAAAATTTTTTAACCTAATCCAGTAAATTTGGTCTGACGAAGAACACTGAATCATCTCTGTCAATCCGGATCTCATAGTTGCCTAGAGAGAAGAGCACCTTTAGTGCGTGCGAGACGCGATGCGGACTGACTGACGTGCAGGATTATTGCCAACGACGATCTCTGATGCGCATGCGTGCGGTGGTGGTGCTCACCAGCGGCGGTTGCAGCAAGGTGCAGTGCATGCGGATGATATATGATGACACGTACTACCTTGCATACGCACAATGCGTTGGTCACACATGAGAGAGAACGTTTTTTTATTTCCATATAAAACGAAGAAGAGAAAACGTCGTCACGCTTTGGCTTTGTGTTTTAGGAGGCGTGCACTTGGATTCTTGGTCAGGTGCCACCTTGTCCTCTCCAACACCATGCGCATCACGCTTCGTTTCCCTGAGGCAACACACATACATTGATACATGTCTTGCCGTTGATGCATGCACGACGATGGAACAGAAAAACCTTTGCGTCGCAGCATTGGAGACTCGACCGTCCCCAAAACCACGGTCACCGCGCCCCGCAGGCCGGCCTCGCGTCCGCCACGTGCCGGGTGGGCCCCTCGCGGATCACCATCGGGCCCCAGTAGTACAAGTGTTCCTGCAGCATTGACCCCACTCGTCGGCGACCGAGACCGGAAGAAACGCTCGCGCCGCAGCCCCACTCGTCAGACGGGAGCGCGTCCTCCTCTCCTCTCCTCCCTCCCTCCCTCTGTTCTCTGTCTGTTCTCCCCTGTCCCCTGCGCCTGCGCTTCTCTTCTCCCACGCCTCGTCTCCTCCCAATAAATACCGGCGGCATTCCCGGGACTCGAGCAGCCGCCCACCACGCCGCGGTCCCGACCGCCGCCTCCGCCTCCCTCCCCTCCGCGCGCGCCTAGGGTTCCGCGCCGCGTTTCTGGAGAGGAGCGAGGAGGACCCCGGCATTGCCGATCGATCGGTCCGGACGCGCGCGCCGCCTCCCCGCGTCGTCCACTCGCGCGTCGCGCCCCCCCCCCCCCCCCCCCCCCCACTCGCCGCCGCCGCCGCCCTGCGAACCGGTACGGCATCCACTCCCCGATCGGTTCGATTGCTCGGTCGATGTCGGATGATGGGTTGGTTCTGTGTGTTGGGTGGACGGCGTGTATGCGTATGCCTGCGGTGCGGATTCGGAGTTGTTCATGCCTTCATGGTACTTTTGGCGTTGTGAGACTATTCTGGAGCCGCGTTCTTGTGCGTGTGTGTGAGGAGCATGCCTGCATGCAGTTGTCATGCGTGCGTTTGTTTTTTTAACAACCAAGTGGGTTGAGGTTTTTCATGTGCGTGTTTTTTTAAGAACCATGTGGGTGTTGTTAATTTCTCTCCGCCCATCAGGTGATTTTTTGGGGGGAATTAGTTGAGGTTCCGATCGGCTTAGCGCAGTGGGTTGAGTGCTTGGGCTCTCCTCGTCGTAATTAGCCTCCTGTTTCTGTTCATGTGGGTTTTGATTTTTGAGTAGCTCCATCTGACCGAACTCATGCTCTGGTTTCCTGGAAATCCGTTGCACATGGTGGCGGTGGCATGAGCTGCGCTCTCCGTACGTTTGCGTTTTTTCCCCTGTGTTTTTCGACTGCTTTGTTTGATCGATCCCTCTCGTGTGGTAACTACGGTTGGTGTGAGTTGTTTCTCCTTAAAAGTCGTCGTTGAAAATTGATGCGTGCGTTCGTAAGTTTCGTAACTCTTGGTCTGAATCGGGTCCCACTCGTGAGAGTGGTTAGTGGACGTCTTCGACCGGACTGTGATGACTGATGAGTTGCAATTACCCGCTCCGGCTGGAACAATTCTTAGTGCTCCGTTCTGTTCGTCAAAGGATTTTGCACAATTCCTAGTTTGGTTTACCAGCTGAATTAATTGTTACAGTGGTTATAGTTGCTACACCGGAGAAATACGTAACAGTACTTCATCAAATAAGCTTATGTATTAATAATACAACATATGGTGGATACCATTTCCAGAACCAATGTTTGTCCAAAATTAAATTGACCTCACCTGAGCTTGAGTTGTGACATAGATATTTGATTTTCATGGCCACCTAGGACTTTATTTTTTGGATAAACTTTCTCTGATTATTTTGTGATTGACTTGCTGTCTTTTTGTTCCTTGAAAAAAAGAGCCAGAGTTGATTGCAGATGAACCATCTGATGATTTAAGCATGATTTAAATATTTTCTATCTACCCTCCATTTCATTGATTCCAAATATAATTGCTATTTTCCTTTCTGACAGATTATGGATCTACTGAGGAATCCCTTCAAGGGAGTCATTGCTGATATCAAAGGAAGGGCAGCTTGGTACAGGCATGATTGGGATGCAGGATTCCGTTCTGGATTCAGGTCAGTTTGGCGCAGACTATCATACTGACTATCATTAGCTGTGCCTTTTGCTATTTCACTTTTCATGCTAATTGAAAAGCTTATATGTATTGCTGGCTTATGGATCATCAGAATATTGGCCCCTACCATGTATATCTTCTTTGCCTCTGCACTTCCTGTTATTGCCTTCGGAGAACAACTGAGCACGGCAACAAGTAAGACCTTATCCTCCTGCTACCATGCTAACTAGGCTTGTATGTCACATAAACAGTAACAAGACAAAATCTGCTTGTTTAGATGGCATACTCACAACAGTAGAAACATTGGCATCTACTGCAATATGTGGCATCATACATTCAATTCTTGGAGGGCAGCCTTTATTGATCGTTGGAGTTGCCGAACCAACTATTATCATGTACACTTATCTCTACAACTTTGCCAAGAAGCAGCAAGGCCTGGGAGAGCAGCTATATTTGGCGTGGGCTGGATGGTAATAACTGAAATAGAATAAATCCGAACCTGTGTTACCTTTCAGATAAACTGAACTCATTTCCTCTCTGTCTGTAGGGTCTGCATCTGGACTGCCATCTTGTTGTTTCTTTTGGCAATGTTCAATGCTTCCAACATTATTAGCAGATTTACAAGGGTTGCAGGAGAACTTTTTGGGATGTTAATCACTGTTTTGTTTTTGCAACAAGCAATCAAGGTACTATGATACTGGTAAATCCTAGTTATTTCTTCAATGACAGAAGCATTTAACGCTGGGCCTGTCTACTACAGGGGGTCATAAGTGAATTTAGTGTGCCTGAAGATGCAGACAGCAGCTTACCAATATACCGATTCCAGTGGCTGTATGTCAATGGCCTACTTGGTGTCATATTTTCCATTGGTTTGCTGTACACTGCATTGAGGACCAGACGAGCAAGGTCATGGATCTATGGAGTAGGTTGGTCACTCCTTTTCTACTCTTACATCTTTCTTGTTATATCTAAATTGAGTGCAAATTGTTATGCAAAATCAACGTACATCCATTCAATTGATCCAGCAGTCCAGCCTAGACGCCCTGAAATTGTACTAACACAATAGTTCCTCTATCATTATTGTATGGTGTGTTTTTGGTATATGAATACAACAATAATCACAGCAGAGTCTTTAGTCTTCAAAAAGTAGTTATCAGCCAGTATATTGCCATTTTCTACAAAATCAATATTTTATTAAAACGCTTTGAAATATTTAACCTGTGGATAGCCCCGGGCATTTTGCTAAGAAGAAAACCTTCTCACAGGTCAAAGAAAACCCGAACCCCTGCCCGACCCTTTCATAACGGTATTGTAACCTGTGTGAGACGACCAACGACCTGGGCTGGGCCTTAGACAGTTAGACCTATGCTTTGGCGTGGGACAGACGAAGACTTTTTTTAACCCCCGCCTAAAATTTGCTCTCACATGAGTAGAACCCAGAACTTGAGGAGTGCTACTAGAGCCACCTAACCAACTCAGCTAGAGGCCCGTTCGCAAAACTCTTTGAAATACAAATTATAGTTACACAGTAATGATGCATCCAGTTTGACTAATTATCGTGAAAAAAACATAACGTTTGACTTTTAAAAATATGATTTAAGTGAATGGAGGGAATAACATTTCGTGTCTGCACTGGATTGGGAATTAGGCTTCAATGCCAGACCTGGGTTTCGACTAGGCCAGCCTTGAGTTTGTTTGTTCTTGGGCTAGTCTTGGACACACTTGAGTCCTGTTTTTGCTGGGCCACATCGGTCATCAGGTTGGGATTGGGTTGAGAACTTTTTTTTTTTTTGAGTCCTCCACTCCAGTTTTCCCCCTGTTTATTTTTATGGAAAATTTGAATTCTGTACTGCAATTTGAACCTTTTTAAATCGGATCAGTAAAAGTATTTATACTAAATGAGGCAATACATTTTCATTTATTCTAGTCTATTTCTGGCATTGTGCTATGTGTGCACTGACCATATAACTTGATTTGCCATTTCCAGGGTGGCTTAGATGCTTCATAGCTGATTACGGTGTCCCACTTATGGTAATTGTGTGGACAGCATTGTCATATACCCACCCAAGCAAGGTGCCGTCAGGAGTCCCCAGGAGGCTTTTCTCTCCACTTCCCTGGGAGTCAAGTTCACTGGGACACTGGACCATAGTGAAGGTAATAATTCAATTGTTTACATTTCTGAGATGCATATACTAGTGATCTTTGTGGCGCAAACTTTCATAAAGATTGTTCAGTTCTTCATGGCATCATATTGAATTCATTCGCTGTTGTTTACTGTCAGGATTTGTTTTCTGTCCCTCCGGCATATATATTTGCAGCCATTGTGCCTGCTCTGATGGTTGCAGGACTTTACTTCTTTGATCATAGCGTAGCTTCACAGTTGGCGCAGCAAAATGAGTATAATTTGAAGAAACCTTCTGCCTACCATTATGACATTTTGGTCCTTGGAGTCATGGTATGTGGCATTTAAATCTTTCTGTCATACAATTTGTTTATTTAGAGTGTCCATTTGGTTAAAAGTTTTCTGCAGTTTGATGGAAACTCAATCATGGTTGGTGAACTTATGACAAATCTATTTTTCTTCCAGTAGTATAGACAACAGACCCTTGGTTTATCATGGTCTCATTTTTATTTTAAATCATGGCAGTTTATTTCATGTTTCATGGTATATAAATGTTATAGGTCCTGCTCTGCGGTTTGATTGGCATCCCTCCATCAAACGGAGTCCTTCCTCAGTCTCCCATGCACACAAGAAGTCTTGCTGTCCTTAAGAGACAGGTTGGTGAATTTCAAACTTATTTATGTGGCATGCTAAGGTAGTCTGGTTTGCTCACATGTCGTCTCATTGAATTCAGTTGCTAAGCAAAAAGATGGTTCATACTGCCAAGGAGAGCATAGGGAAAAGTGCTACCAGTTTGGAAATATATGGCAAGATGCAAGAAGTTTTCATCGAAATGGATAGTGAACAAGATGTGAGTCTTCTGACTTATTTGTACACATCATCAACAACAAAGCCCTCGAATTTGGGTGCCTATTCCTTCTTTTTAATTAAAAAATCGTCTAGCTCCTCCTAGGTTGATCTATTTTTTTAACAAAGGCCTCGAATCTTACAGTAATTTGCCTTGACCAATTACATAAACTACCCCTCATTTATCAAATGCACTTTATTGTGAATACTGCAGCATGCCAAAAGCTCATATTATCTCTGCGCCATCTTTGCTTGCTGAAGTACTTTCATCTGTGCATAACTACCTACCTAAATACTGACCATGTTATTCTTTAATATGAAATTATAATAATGCTAAAAAATGTGGTCCTTCAGACTGATTCTGTTGACAAGGAGTTGAAGAAGTTTAAGGATGCTGTTCTTCAAGAAGGTGATGAAGAGGGCAAATTGGCTAGAGAATTTGACCCTCGGAGACATATAGAAGCCCACTTGCCTGTTCGAGTCAATGAACAGAGACTGAGTAATCTGCTGCAATCCATAATGGTTGGTGGTTGTGTTGGAGCTATGCCAGTCATCAGGATGATACCAACATCGGTTCTCTGGGGTTACTTTGCCTACATGGCTATTGACAGTCTACCAGGGAATCAGTTCTGGGAGAGGATGCAACTTTTATTCATTTCAGAAAGCCGGCGCTACAAGTAATATCTCTTTCTGCATCATTATTCAGTTCATTTGAACAAGTGGACGAACATGGCATAATGCAGAGAGCCTGTGTGTCTCCTTTGTGATTAATCATGAATTTCAAGACTCATAGCAGCGCACTAACCCGTGTCTGTATTGTTTACAGGGTTCTTGAAGGTCCTCATGCATCTTTTGTGGAGTCCGTGCCTCCCCGAACAATAACCACCTTCACAATATTTCAGTTGGTTTACCTCCTGATTTGCTTCGGCATAACATGGATACCGATAGAGGGTATCCTGTTCCCAGTGCCTTTCTTCCTTATGATACTCATCAGGCAGCATCTCCTCCCAAAGTTTTTTGATCCAACCGTACTGAGGGAACTGGATGCAGCTGGGTATGAAGAACTTGACGGTGTTCCCCACGAACACACTCTGGTATAAATTCATCTTTCCTCACTTGGAATCTGTTCATCAGTGCTTTGTTGTCTGTGTGACTTCTTTGGTTAAACTGAATTTCGGTTCCTTGCACAGGAGGATGAGCCTGAGGCAGGAAGCTGCCTTAGCCGTCCAGACGCTGAGATATTGGACGAACTCACAACCAACCGCGGAGAGATAAAGCACAGAACTTCGAGCCAACGTGAAGAAAGATCGGTTCAGGTAAATAATGGGCAAGCAGATAGTGCTGGTGTTCAAGGGGTTTAGAGATGATTTAGTGATGGCTCAATTAATTTACCCTCTGACCTTTTTTTGCTGGCTTCGAATAGGATCCAACCTGTTGAATTTGCAACCATTTTCTTTTCTTTGGAAGAGCAAGTAGTCAAGTACGCACCACGCATGTCAGTGGTTGCTAAAATAGTCAGATTTTCACAGGCGTAAATTCGAAATGCTGCCGTTCTTCGAGTTAAGCACATTTCCCACCTTTCTCTTTCTTCTGCTGGAGAGAGAGGGTGTTGTATTCCGTCGATGATCGAATTTAACAGCTTCACCTCCACCGTGCAGGTTCCTTCAAATGCCGTTCAGCCAAGTCTCTGAAGATAGGAAAGTGCAGTGCTTCTCTGTAGAGTCATGATCCTCGAGCTGCAGTCCGATGAGGTGAATATATCGTAATGTACCACTAGTAGTGTTGTACTTGGGCTCTTAACCCCAAACGCATCTGCTTCGAAGGTGTAATTTGTAAGAATGGGTATAGTTAGCTTAAACTAGGAGTGAATGGGAAGACACAAGGGAGAGCAGATGCAAGATAAGATAGTCTTGGGATATGAAATGGAAATGGCTGAACGGGAACGTAGTAGAATCATATCGTCAGTTAAATAGACTGTACGGCAAGACCTTGCTTTGTGGCGTGGCTCACAGATTATTAATGCAGCGATTCATTGTTGTCCAAGTTGCATTTTAGCTCGATCTCTTCGACTCGTACAATCGCGTCAGTAATTCTGCGCGTACGGTGATCCTTCTTCGTTGGAGCCGAAGCATCTTTTTTTGCCCCTTACACTTCCAGTGCTACAGTTCAACATGTATTTGTAAACTCTTGATTTCGTGCACGAAGTGCACGTGAATGTGAAAATTAAGAAGGCGCACGTGAATGTGAAGATTAAGAAGGCAGCACTTTACTCCAGACAAAATAGCTTCACCTCACCAATTTTACAAAAAATCCTATCAAAATTTGTACAATTTGATAGCTTCTCCGCGGCCCAGGCAGGCTTCCCCTCGCCTGCATGCAGGCTATGCTGGCCCCCGGCCCCGTATGCTGCTGGCTGTTACGCGCGGGCCACACGTCCGTATGGGCCACCAATTTCCTTTACTTGACGAGAGCGGGCCTTCCCTTTTGCGAGATCGATCGACCAGTCTCTGCTTGCTGAGCGCGAAGAGGTGCTGCCAAGTGCAAGTCCTGAAGTGCTTCAAAAAAAAAAAAGTACAAGTCCTGAAGTGCTAGTGACGAAAGATTTTAAATCTGGTTGCCCCGTTCATGATGAGATTGCATAACAAGGTCTGCTTACTTTATAGCATCTAATCCTCCTCCTGACGATATACATGTCCAAGCCTTATCTGTTATGTGTCCACGTCACTCTTACCACACTAATAATACATACAATACAATAATATAAACAACGCAAATCCTTTGATCAGGTTGAGATTGACTAGGTAGGCAGCCTTCCTAAATTATTGCTGAACTGACCCGGCCAGCCCGGATGCTCCTTTCGCCCGGCCGGATCAGCTCTCCAGGTCATCTCCAAGTTTGAAAAAGGGTCGTCGCCGCTGCTTTCCGGGCAGCTCGTTGCATGGTTATCCTGGAGAGAGACGTCGTGACTAGTACATGCTGTGGAAGTATTGTACAACTCCCTTTCCGTTTTTTTTTTCCAGCGGATTCATGTCCTCGATCACGCAGCTCAGATATTCAGAAGCATTGCGCGTACTGATGTCTGGCTCGCTCCGCTCGTTCACAAACTCGCAGTCAACAATCTTCTCTGCACGAGAGAACATTTTTCGAGATGTCGACGTACGAATTACGAAGGCACATGAGGCGCGTGGATACGAGATGGGTTTCACCGCTGGGGACGCTGTTTTATTTCATTATTTCCTGCTTCATTGGGGGAGAGCTTCAGCGAAGGCAGCAAAGCGGCCTGGTAGATGTTTAGGCACCGTTTAGTTCGGTGAAATTTTGGTGAAAGTGGTAAAATTTTTACATTGGGAAGCGTGTTCTGTGAGAGGTGATACGGTCTGCGATGCGAAAATTTTTGACACTTTTGGGGAACTAAACGGGGCCTTAGACTATCCGCACTCGCCGTACCTTATTTTCATACCCTAAAAGAAAATATTCTGCTTAGTCATCAAGATTCTTCAGTACAGTATTAATTTCTCGCATCCGTCACCCCCTATATCTTATACTTCATACAAACCATCACGTGTGGGTCCCATACGTCATACTCTACCTCTTAATTTACCCCAACTCCCTTCTATTCTCTTCTCCATTCTCTCTTCCCCACCTACCCGACGCCTCATCTCGCCTCTCCTACCCACGTCGCTGGCGGCTCCTTGCTCCCTCCGCACGCCCCCTCCCCTTCCCCACCGGCGATGGATGGCGCTAGACTCCTTATCCCAAGCTTCTCCGCGCGGATCTGGAGAAGCTGTCCCCGCCGCTTCCTCCTGCACGAGCGCGGATCTGCCCTTCCTCCTCCTCCTCCTAGCGGGGGCGGCGACGCTGCTCTTCCCCCGCACCGGTGGAGCAAGAGCTCCGCGCTCCGTCTCCCGGCGTCCCTCCTACACAAGCTCGGTGTGGCAACCTCTGGGGTCCTCCCCACGGCGGCGCAGAGCTCCAGCCCCTTCCCCTGCTTGCAGCGGGCGACGGCGCGGAGCAGAGGTTGCGGACGACCGGATGACGAGGCGGTGGTGCGGAGCAGAGCTCTCCATCCCCTAGGTGGACGCCGACACGAGGCGAGGCGGCGCACCCTCCCTACTGGCCCTCTCCCACCCCAGCAAGTTGGAGGACGATGACAGGAGAAGGCCGCCCCTCTCTCATTCCCGGCTGGCTCGGCCGGCGGGCACACCCTCGTTGCGTGCCGCCGCCGCTTCTGCCTCGATTTGCGGCGGCAGAAGGACAAGGGTCACGACAGGGTCCCCGAGGATGGCCTCGTCCTCGGCGAGATGCGGCCGACGCCCGCGGGTGCCGGCGGAGGAGGTGGTGGTGCTCAGGCGACGCGGCGACAGTGAGGATTTCGGCTGTGAGGTGGATGTGGAGCAGCGGCCGGCTCCTCGGCTCTACCTCTCATCTCCAGAGCTCTCTCTCTATGCACGGGTCATAGCAGCGGCGGGCTCTCTCCGCTCCCCGGCCGCCCCGACGCGCTGCGCCGTCCCCACGACCTTATCTCCTCTCCGGATAACGGAGAGGTGGAGCTTGGCGGCCCGCTGCCATGGCGCCGCCGCTCGCCCTGCTGCCTCTCCCCCGCACCGACTTTCGCGCGCCATGACTCTCCACTGCAGAGAGCAGGGTCTCCGTGCCTCTCCATGGCGCGGAGGAGCTTCCGAGCACGGGTGGGAGGCTCGAAGTCGTTGCGGACGGAGGCGAGGTGGGGCCGGCGCGGGACGTAGAGTCCTGTAAGTGCAATCAAGCCCTAAGTGGGTTTTGGTGATGTTGACCACCCAATTAAAGGTCTAATGAGCTTCTAAGTGTATGTTTCAGGCTAATGGTTTGTGTCAAAAAGGAAGGTTTGCCCTTGTCCAAGTGTGGTAGTTTAATTTATTTTCATTTTGAAATTGAGTATAGGACAAGTCATACTATCAAGAGGGATACTAATAGTGGCTTTGGGATAGATCTAAGTGCATTAAGTTCTTTACAAACCTATAAAACATCCCAGCCACAAATTGACCTCTCAGCAGCAGCTCTGTTTCTCTATCTCCGGAACCTCCGAGTTTTTCCCAAAAGTTCCGAACTGTCTTGTGACTGCTAGCTGAAGTCGCTCAGACCTCGGAAGTTCCGGGATTTTTCCAGAAGTTCCGGGATTTCAAAAAGAGTCGTTACAGTTTCAGATCTGAGGGTATTTATACCCCCTTTGACCCCTAACAGTTCTCTTCCTCCTCCCTGCGCCAAAACAGTAACATTTGCCTCTTTCTCACTCCTAGCATTGACTCCCACCTACTTGAATCCAAATCCCTTCCTTAGCATTCAAGTCTTGGTGATTCCTTGTGTGAAGAAGCAAATCCCTTTAATCTCTTGAAGATTTAGTGCACTTGGTGAAACCCTAGCTTTCTTGGTGGATCTTTTACTCTTGGAGTTTTACTCCTAGATGGCTAGAGGTTACTTAGGAGCTTCCTAACTTTGTGTGGCTACCCCAGGTGGTTTGTATTACCCTTTGTGACTAGTGGAGCACTCCATCTATTACCTTAGTGATAGGTGTGAGAGAGGAGTGGATCTAGAGAGATCCCAAAGCCTTTGTGGCTTACCTCAACAACGTGGATGTAGGCTAACCTTTGTGGTGAGCTGAACCACGGGTTAAATCTGTGTCCCTTGTGCTTTACTCTCTTTACTTTCTTTACTTGCTTGTTCTTGTTTGCTCTAAACTAGATCTATTAGGGTTTGCTCTAGATCTACAAGTTCTTGTTGCCCTAAGGTTGTTTGGTAGCTTATGCTTCAAATTCATAGTTTCAATTATCTGCATCTAGCCTGTGAAATCAGCTCTTAGCTCTCTAACTCGTGCAGGTTCGAAAAATCAGAAGCTCCAGGAAAATTCACTGTCTGTGAATTTTCCCGGAGGTTCTGGGTTTTTCCCGGAGGTTCCGGACAGTGACAGAAATCTGGCAGAAAACTTTGAATTTGTTTTGCAGGCCTATTCACCCTCCCTCTAGGCCACTTGCATTGATCCTTTCAATTGGTATCAGAGCTTGGATCCTCAGTTTGCACTTAACCGTGTGAGGAAATGGCAAGTGGAAATGAGAAGCCCGAAGGGGACAAGGAAAAAGAAGTTGGTGACCCACCAACAAGGAAGGAGCCGAAGCAGCTGAAGCTTCGGGAGTAGATGGTGACTCATCATCTGCTCATGAGAAGCTTGAAAAGCTCAAGAAAGCTATGAAGGAAGACAGCAAGAGAGAAAAAGAAAAGAAGAATAAAAAGGAAGAGAAGGAGAAGAAGAAGAAGAAGAAGAAGAAGAAGAAGAAGAAGAAGAAAGATCCTTCACCTCCACCTTCCTCGTCATCCTCTTCGGCGCCCTCATCCTCATCAAGTGAGAATGGAGATGATGATGATGAGTACTATGGTGCAAGGATGCCCAAGAGAACACTCAATCCCAAGACCAAGCCCAAGAAGAGCTATGGAAGCGTATCTTTTAACTATGATTGCTTGACTACTTCTAAAGATAACATGTCTATTCTCATTGGCAAATTGCCTCAATTTGATGGCACTAACTTTGTCAAATGGAAGCATCTAATGAAAGCCTACCTTACGGGCTTGCACTTGGATTTGTGGAACATTGTGTGTATAGGTTTTGAAGATCCCGAAGATGAAGGGAAGCTTACACAACAAGATTGTCGCAACATAAGAAGAAATGTCCAAGCCACCTCTATTCTCCTTAGTGCTTTGAATGGATAAGAGTACAATAGGGTGAATGGATTGGAGATTGCCAAGGAAATATGGGACACTCTCCATGTTGCACATGAAGGGGTTGATAAAGTGAAAAAATCCAAGATAAACATCTTGATGTCCGAGCTCAATAGATTCTCTATATTGGAGGGTGAAGGGCCCCAAGATATGTTTGATAGGTTGATGGTCATAGTTGGCAAGATTAGAGGCTTGGGTGGTGATGAATTGGATGACCACTATGTTGTGAAGGTGATGTTGGAGGCCTTTGCTCCTAGAAACCCCACTCTAGTCACCTTGATTAGAGAGAAGAAAAGATTTGAAGAGTTCTCTCCAAATGATGTTCTTGGAAGAATTATTACACATGAGCTCATGGACATAGAGATACAACATAGAAAGAAGATTGGAGAGCTAGAGTCCAAGATGAACAACATGAAGGTCAAAGATGTGGCTCTCCAAGCTAGCAAGTCAAGCAAGCCCTCTACTTCATCAAGGCCGTCCAAGTCAAAGTCAAAGAAAGTTGAAGTAGAGAGCTCATCAAGTGAGTCAAGTGAAGACGAAGATGAAAGTCCTCAAGTTGAGATTGGTGATATAGCCTTATTAATGAGAAGATACAAGAAGAGCTTAAAGAAACAAGGCTACAAGTTCTCCAAGAGAAAGTATCCCAATCACAAGAAAATGACTTGCTACAATTGTGGAAGTACGGAGCATTTCATTGCGGATTGTCCCAATGAGAAGAAGGATGGCAAGCATGATAAGAGCAAGGACAAGTATAAGAAAGATCACAAGCCATATCACAAGAAGAAGAGCTATGGTGGAGAAGCCCACATTGGACATGAATGGAACTCCGGTGATGAGAGTTCTAGTGATGAAGATGAGAAGAAAAAGGTTGCAACCGTGGCTATCAAGAACCCCTCATCTACATCAAAGCTCTTCAACAACCTAAGTGATGATGAAGAAAGCACCACCATTCATTGTCTCATGGCTAAAGGAGAAAAGGTAGAATCCTCCTCTAAGCCCTCTCCTCCATCTAGTGATAACTCGGACATAGAATCTAGTGATGAAGAAATAGAACAACTAGTTGGCAAAATTGACAAACAATCTAAAGACTTCATGGCTAAGCTAGTTGTTGAACTAGAAAAGCACCAAGGTCTTCTTGCTTCAGAGAGGAGTGAGGTTGAGGCTCTAAGATTGGAAGTTGATTATAACTTAGCCATCATTACTACTCTTAGGGAAGAACTTGCTGCCTCTCAAGCTCAAAACAATTCTCTTAAAACTAGGAATGAAGAGCTTGAGGAGCAATATAGTCTCCTTTGGAGAAGTACCTCACACCCCTCCAAAGCAAAGGGTGAATCTAGTTCTTCAACTAGCAAGGGCTGTGATAAATGTCATAACATTGATATTGAATCTTATGCTACTAACCTTGTTAATATGGATGCTATGAAGAAAGAAATTGCTAGGCTCAACTCAATCATAGCTAATGGGTGCATGAAGGATGAAAGCAATAGGAAGTTTGATGTCAAATATGAGAAGATGCTATACAAGAACTCAATATATAGCTTTGGGTATACTGAGAACAGTAAGGCCTCATCATCAATGGAAAGGAATGCCTCAACTTCAACAATAAGGGCTTCCTGTTCACCTATAGTCCGGAGGTTCTGGTGACTATGCCCGGAGGTTCCGGAGTCTGGAAGGCCAAAGCTGCACAGAATGCAGTTCCCAGAGGTTCCGAGAAAAATCTCGGAGGTTCTGGGGTTTGCCAGGACAGAAGTAAGAACAAAGCCAAGTCTTAGCCCAAGCATGTTCCCAAAGCATCTAACACTCTCTTGCAGGTCAAGAACAATCCCATCCTGCCCATGAGGAACAAGTATGCACACAAGACCAAGGCTCATGCACTTATTGAAACTCAACCTAGCTATGTATTGAGACGCAACAACCTTGGTAAAGTTGTTGCCACGTATGTTGGAAATGAGTCCAACATATATGTGAAAAGGTCGCTGTGGGTTCCTAAGATTTTGGTTGCTAACGTGGAAGGCCCCAAGTCAAATTAGGAACCTAAAAGAAGGAACTAAATTGTTTTGTAGGCATACTCCTCCGGTGGATCAAGTTGGGTGCTTGATAGCGGATGTACACATCATATGACCGGAGAAAGGAGTATGTTCTCCACCTATCTCCACCTAGAAGGACCAAGAGAAAGAATTGCTTATGGTGGGGATGCTAGTGGAGAAGTCATTGGAGTTGGTGATATTCCTATCTCTTCTAAATATTCAATTACTAATGTGCTTCATGTTGATCCGTTGGGTTACAATCTTTTATCCGTTTCACAACTTAGTGAGATTGGATATGATTGTCACTTTTCGGATAAGGGTGTGTCCATCATAAAGAGGGAGGATTCCTCTATTGTCCTTACGGGTCGCTTGAAGGGAAGGCTTTACCTAGTTGATCTCAACAAAAGTAAAGTCGCCCCTAAGACTTGTTTGGTGGCAAAATCTAGCATGGGTTGGTTATGGCATAGCCGACTAGCTCATGTTGGCATGAGGAACTTGGCCAAACTCTTGAAAGATGAACACATCCTTGGACTAACCAATGTTCATTTTGAGAAAGATAGGATATGTCAAACATGCCAAGCTGGGAAACAAATAGGTGCACCTCACCCACCAAATAGTATCATCACTACTACAAGCCCGTTGGAGCTCATTCATATGGATCTATTTAGACCGGTGGCCTACATAAGCATTGATGGTAATAAATATGGCTTGGTTATTGTTGATGATTATTCTTGTTTCACGTGGATGTTCTTTGTATTTGAAAAGAGTGAAGTTGGTGAAGACCTTCATAAGAAGAGCACAAAGGGAATTCGGATTGCCTGTCAAGAAAGTAAGAAGTGATAATGGCTCCGAATTTCGCAACACTAACGTTGAAGAATTTCTTGATGAAGAGGGCATCAAGCATGAATTTTCAGCTCCTTATACCCCTCAATAAAATGGGGTGGTTGAGAGGAAGAATCGCACACTTACTGAGATGGCAAGAACCATGTTGGATGAGTACAAGACACAAGATATATTTTGGGCCGAAGCAATCAACACGGCTTGCCATGCCATCAACCGCCTCTATCTTCACAAGTTTCACAAGAAGACTTCCTATGAGCTTATCACCGGTAAAAAGCCCAAGGTGTCCTACTTTGGAGTGTTTGGGTGTAAATGTTTCATTCTAAACAAAAAGCCCGAAGCTCTAAATTTGCACCAAAGGTTGAAGAAGGTTTTCTTCTTGGTTATGGTCCTAATGAGCACGCCTACCGTGTCTTCAATCTAACCACCGGAAGGATTGATGTCACGGTGGACGTTACTTTTGATGAATCTAATGGCTCTCAAGTGGAGCAAGTTGATATGAATGTTGTAGGAAAAGAGAAGCCACCTTGTGAAGCAATCAAGCAATTGACCACAGGTGATGTTAGACCAGTTGAAGCACAAGATGAAGATGAAGAAATTGCACAAGCTTCAACATCATTCCAAGGGCCAGATGCTCCTGGTTATGCAGAGGTGCAGACCTCGGAGGTTCCGGGGAATCACCCGGAGGTTCCGGGAACTTGCACTGGAACTCAACCTCCGGGAATTACTCAGGAGGTTCCGGAGTCTGGGAACTTAGCACCCCAGAACCCTGAGAACCAGGCCACCATTCAGCAAGAAGATGGTCATGAAGGTAATTTAGAGACTCAAGCTGATGGTGATGATGACGACCAACCTCTACACCAACCTCTTGGACCATCACATCCTCGCGTACATGAAGTTGTACAACGGGACCATCCCATTGACAATATCCTTGGGAGCATAAAGAGAGGGGTAACAACACGATCTCGTCTTAAAAACTTTTGTGCATTTTACTCGTTCGTTTCCTCTCTTGAACCCATCAAGGTAGAGCAAGCTCTTGAGGATCCGGATTGGGTGATGGCTATGCAAGAGGAGTTTAACAACTTTGAAAGAAATCAAGTGTGGGAGTTGGTGGAAAGACCCAAGACAAACATCATAGGCACCAAATGGGTCTTTCGAAACAAGCAAGATGAGTTTGGTATTGTGATTAGGAACAAAGCAAGGTTGGTTGCTCAAGGGTACACTCAAGTTGAAGGACTTGACTTTGGAGAAACATATGCACCGGTGGCAAGACTTGAAGCAATTCGGTTTCTTCTTAATTTTTGCTGCCCATCATGACTTCAAGTTATATCAAATAGACGTCAAGAGTGCATTTCTGAATGGACCACTCTCCGAAGAAGTCTATGTGGAGCAACCACCCGGTTTTGAAGATCTCAAGCGTCCTAATCATGTCTACAAACTCCATAAGGCGCTCTATGGGCTTAAGCAAGTACCAAGAGCATGGTATGAATGCCTTAAGGATTTCTTGCTCAAGCAAGGCTTTGAGATAGGCAAAGCCGACGCTACCCTCTTCACTAGAAAAGTTGATGGTCATATCTTTGTTTGCCAAATATATGTCGATGACATAATATTTGGTAGTACTAATGAAACATTTTGTGAAGAATTTAGTAGGGTTATGACAAAGAGGTTTGAGATGTCCACGATGGGTGAGCTCAAGTACTTCCTTGGATTTCAAATCAAACAAACAAAGGAAGGGACGTTCATATGTCAAACAAAGTACACAAAAGATATGCTTAAGAAGTTTGATATGGACAAGGCAAAGCCCATCAAGACCCCAATGCCTACCAATGGACACTTAGATCTTGATGAAGAAGGGAAATCCGTGGATCAAAAGGTATATCGCTCTATGATCAGCTCTCTTCTTTACCTATGTGCATCTAGGCCGGATATTATGCTTAGTGTGTGCATGTGTGCTAGATATCAAGCTAACCCGAAAGAGTGTCATTTTATGGCCGTAAAGAGAATCTTGAGATATCTAGTTCATACCCCTAACATTGGCTTGTGGTATCCTAATGGCTCCACTTTCGATCTACTTGGCTATTCGGATTCCGATTATGCCGGTTGCAAAGTAAATAGAAAGAGTACATCGGGGACATGCCAATTCCTCGGTAGGTCTCTAGTGTCATGGAGTTCTAAAAAGCAAAACTCAGTAGCCCTTTCCACCGTCGAGGCCGAGTATGTTGCAGCCGGCGCTTGTTGTGCTCAACTACTTTGGATGAAGCAAACCTTAAAAGATTACGGATGTCATTTTACCCATATCCCACTTTTGTGTGACAATGAAAGTGCCATAAAGCTTGCAAACAACCCTGTAAGCCACTCTCATACAAAACACATAGACATCCGTCATCACTTCTTGAGGGACCACAAAACCAAAGGAGATATCGCTCTAAGTCATGTGAGCACCGAAAAATAACTAGCTGATATCTTCACTAAACCTCTCGATGTGTCAAGGTTTTGCAGTTTGAGAAATGAGCTAAATATTCTTGATTCTCGTTGCGTGGTTTGATATATAGCACATCTTGATTGATAAATTGCCTTGCTGAAAATCTTTTGAAAAATTCTTAATATATGTGTTTCAAAAGCTATTTTATATCCCAACTTGTTCCAAAAGGCTATAGCTGTGTGTTAATTATTTGTTTCCTAGCCTGATGGGACAAGGAGTCCATGATCTAAGAGAAAGTTGAATCAAAAGCGCCAAATCTCTTCAAAACAGCAAGCTCACTGTCTCTGGTTGCAGTCTCCGGAGGTTCCGGGAAATACCCGGAGGTTCCGGATCCAAATCTGGTTTAGTCAAGGCTTCAGTCAGTATTCAGTTCTAAGTCCGGAGGTTCCAGAAAATTTCTGGAGGTTACACACTTGTGCAGTTGGCGGTCAAACCAAGTCAGAAGGGAATCTAAGATGGAATATTCCTTGGACCTTATCTCTTACCCCCTGGGGTAACTCCTCTTTCTACCCTAACTCTTTTCACCGCAGTAGATCTGATTCACCGCGCCCCCTCTCGCCTCTCTCTCTCTTGCACGCTCGCGCCCGCATCTCCACCGTGCGCCGCTGCCACCGCCGCCGTCGCCATTGCCGCCGGCGAGGCCTGTCAAGCTCCGGTGGTGGTGCGCCTCGTCTGACCGTGCTGAAGACCGAAGAAAGGGGGAGCCGCTCGTGCAAGTCAAGATCTACTCCGACGGTTGCCGCTGCCCGTGAACAAGAAGGTCCTGAAGGTGTTCGTGCGCCTCGTCCTCAACATCTTGTCCACCTCCTCTCTGTCCCGAAGGATTCCTTGCTCTGTGAAGAAGGAGATCTAGCCATTGCACACCGGATTCAATCTGGTAGGCTAACTCCAGCACCACTAGGTCACATTGTGACCTAGAGAGGGCCTCTGGGCTACGTCCTCGGTGTGAAAAACTTCACAGGCATCTCCTTCCTCTCCCTGATTCAGAGGTATTTTCTCAACCCTAACCCTAATCTGTCATGTTCATCCTCTTTTCTCGCCCATGATTAGGTTTCTAGCGTAGATATGATCCTAGTTGCTCTCTGATGTTAGATGTTTAGGCACTCGATGTTGAGACTTCAATTGAAAGTTGAATCAGAAGCTGTTTGTCACTGTCACTGAAGAACCCGGAGGTTCCGGGGTCTGCAGCAACAGAGGCCCTGATTCTGATTCAAAGTTCAATTGAACTCTTGTACATTCTGTTGCTAATCCATTCTTTCATCACATCCTTATCAATCTGCATATCTCCTTATCTAGATGACTGGGGACTCATCAAGGAAGAGGGACAAAAAGCCTTTGCAGTATGAGGATTCAGAAGGTGAGGAAGCCTTCAACATTACAGTTAAGATAGTGGCACCTAGGAAGGCTACACCTAAGAGGGGCAGAGGCTCAGGCAGTATGACTGGTGGCAGAGGGTCAGGGGCTGTTGCCCATGTGGCTGACAATGGAGGGACTGAAGGGAAAACCATCCCTATAGAGGTGATAGAGGCTATCAAGCCTGGTGATCTTGACACCTCCTATCGGGTTCATGTGGATGTCATGCCCAAGAAGAGGTCACCCACCAAGTATGACACAATAATGGCCTTGGAATACCAGAATTATGAAGGAGCAACTCATCCAGTTAGAAAGGCAAGGCTAGTGAATTCATATCTATTGCCAAAGGTTGCTGCAATTGACAAAAGGTTTTGGTCTGTATTCCATTTCAACTACTATGGGTCAGTGCTCTTCAGCAAGCCAAAGATCAGGAAGATGCAGTGGGTTGATTGGCAACATTTTGAGGAAATTGACAGGCCAGAGGTGCAAGAGGTTCTTGAGATAGTAGACAAGTATGACATCAAGGAGTTTATGGGGTTCAAATATGATTGGAATGTTGAAATTATTACTCAGTTTCATGTAACCCTTTTCTATGATGACACCAAGGATACTATTCATTGGATGACGCAAGGGGTCCACTACAAGTTGGATTTTGTAACCTTTGCTAGGCTGCTAGGCTTCAACAAGCAGGACAGGGACAGAGATGTGATTAACTTTGAGAGTCACCTGAAGCCCAATCAGATAGCAGATGCCTACTATGTGCATGAGTTGGCTACTGGCTCCACTGTTGGACTCAAGCCAGTCTACTATGTGCTCAACAACATGCTCAGACAGACCATCTACCCCAAGGCTGGGAGTGACTCCACCTCTCTTAGGAGTCTTGCTACAAATCTGATATTCAGGATGCTACCTCAGGCCACCCTCTTCTCTGTTAGCAAGTTTATTTGGTTGGATCTGATCTTGAGTATGGAGAATGGGATTGACAACTTCCCTTATGCCCCCTATATTATGTACATCATTGAGGTTGTCACAGGAAAGATCTTCAAGAAAGATTGTGAGCACTGCTCTTATCAGGTCAAACAGTGGAAGCACCAAAAGACAAATGCTGGTCCTTGGGACTGATGGAGGCTCCATTCACTCCAGGAGCTACACCTACAGCTACACCAGGAGCCACACCAGCAGCTCATGATCAGGAGGCTGGACCTAGCAGCACCAAGGAAAAGGGGTCAGAGCTTAAGAAGATGAAGAAAATCCTCAAATATAGCCTCATGCTCTGCACCTACTCAGCCAATCAGGCCTTTGAAGCTAGAAAGGACATCAACAGGTTGCTTGTCCACAATGGCTTGGCTGCTGATCCACCTGCTCCTCCACCAGACTTCTATGTGGACATCTCTAGTGATGAGAATGAATTCTATGCTCAGCCTAGGACCCTTAGGACTTATTCTCAAGCAAATCCAAATCAACCTAGTGATGCCCACTCTGAGGAAGCTAAATCTGACAGTGAAACTGACCAAGAGACCCTGGCTGCCAAGATGAAGAAAATGAAGCCTCAGCTGAAGAAGAAGATCAGCTCCAAGATCCCTGCCAAGAAGAACTACAAGGCTGCAGCTCAAAGAGGCAAGAAGCCTCCATCTGATGAAGAGCCTGAGTCCTCTGATGGCACTTGGGATGCTGAAGAGTGAATTCCTCTCTTTCTTCTTCTCTTCTTTTTGTTAACATGTTGACAAAGGGGGAGAAGAGGAAAGATTGAGATGACTGGGTGACTGGCTGGGCTGACTTTTGAGAGTTGTGAGAGATGCTGCTGCTGCTATTTTTGCTTAATTTTATATCAGCTGAACTCACTTGTTGGTCTGTAATATTGATACTTGTGCTTGCCTCTGTTGGCAAGTAGTGGATGTGGTCATGGACAACTTTTATGGGATGTGAAAACTTTTAAAAATTGTGTGATGTGATGTAATAGGCTAGAAGTACTTTGTGTTGCTTATCTTAATCTAGTCCTGTTGCTATTATTTATATTCCCTACCTGTGTTGATTGTTGATTGATAGAACTGCTGTAGAACCAAAACTCGGAGGTTCCGGGATTTTCCCAGAGGTTCCGAGCTTTGGTGTCAGAACTCGGAGGTTCCGGATTTTTCTCGGAAGTTCCGAGGACTGGTCACAGCTAGTTCCCTGGTTGAATATAAACTGTCATATGCATCACTCATATCTGTTACACTGTTCTTTGCACCCCACGATAACTTGAATACAGCACAGTTGTTTCACATGCTCTTAATGTATGCCTACATGTCTTGAAAGACATTTCTACTCTATTCCAATTGAGAAAGACATACATTAAGGGGAAGCCTTGTATTCATGTAATCAAAAGCTCAATCTTTTAATTAAATGTATGCTTTAATTAGGTTGTCAACATTTACCAAAAAGGGGGAGATTGTAAGTGCAATCAAGCCCTAAGTGGGTTTTGGTGATGTTGACCACCCAATTAAAGGTCTAATGAGCTTCTAAGTGTATGTTTCAGACTAATGGTTTATGTAAGGTGCAAAGAGACAAAGGGAGACCCCCACTTCAAAAAGGAAGGCTTGCCCTTGTCCAAGTGTGGTAGTTTAATTTATTTTCATTTTGAAATTGAGTATAGGACAAGCCATACTATCAAGAGGGATACTAATAGTGGCTTTGGGATAGATCCAAGTGCATTAAGTTCTTTACAAACCTATAAAACATCCCAGCCACAAATTGACCTCTCAGCAGCAGCTCTGTTTCTCTGTCTCCGGAACCTCCGAGTTTTTCCCGAAAGTTCCGGACTGTCTTGTGACTGCTAGCTGAAGTCGCTCAGACCTCGGAAGTTCCGGGATTTTTCCGGAAATTCCGGGATTTCAAAAAGAGCCGTTACAGTTTCAGATCTGAGGGTATTTATACCCCTTTGACCCCCAACGGTTCTCTTCCTACTCCCTCCGCCAAAACAGTAACATTTGCCTCTTTCTCACTCCTAGCATTGACTCCCACCTACTTGAATCCAAATCCCTTCCTTAGCATTCAAGTCTTGGGTGATTCCTTGTGAGAAGAAGTAAATCCCTTTAATCTCTTGAAGATTTAGTGCACTTGGTGAAACCTTAGCTTTCTTGGTGGATCTTTTACTCTTGGAGTTTTACTCCTAGATGGCTAGAGGTTACTTGGGAGCTTCCTAGCTTTGTGTGGCTGCCCCAAGTGGTTTGTATTACCCACTAGTGGAGCACTCCATCTATTACCTTGGTGATAGGTGTGAGAGAGGAGTGGATCTAGAGAGATTCCAAAGCCTTTGTGGCTTACCTCAACAACGTGGATGTAGGCTAACCTTTGTGGTGAGCTGAACCACGGGTTAAATCTGTGTCTCTTGCGCTTTACTCTCTTTACTTTCTTTACTTGTTTGTTCTTGTTTGCTCTAAACTAGATCTATTAGGGTTTGCTCTAGATCTACAAGTTCTTGTTGCCCTAAGGTTGTTTGGTAGCTTATGCTTCAAATTCATAGTTTCAATTATCTGCATCTAGCCTGTGAAATCAGCTCTTAGCTCTCTAACTCGTGCAGGTTCGAAAAATCAGAAGCTCCAGGAAAATTCACTGTCTGTGAATTTTTCCAGAGGTTCCGAGTTTTTCCCGGAGGTTCCGGACAGTGACAGAAATCTGGCAGAAAACTTTGAATTTGTTTTGCAGGCCTATTCACCCCCTCTAGGCCACTTGCATTGATCCTTTCAAGTCCGCTCTGGGAGGACGCTGGATTTGGCGAACCCTGGCTCCGTCCGTGCGTAGCGTGACCTTTACCGTCCCCTGGTGCGGGCTTTCGGTGCGCTATCACGCACTGGTAGGTCCAGGCTGTCCAATCCTGTTTCTTTTACAGTGACCGGTGCGGACAGCCGCATGTTTGGTAGAGCTCCAGGTCTAAAAAAATAGCTCGAGAGCTGTAGATCCGCACAGCTCCACTGTGGAGCAGCTCTACTATGAATCTGAGATCCCGAAAAGTGTTTGGTACAGCTCTAGATTTCCCACCATCCTTATGACATGTAGGGACGCATGTTAGGAGAATAGAAAAAGATGAAACTCTTCCTCGTTTTCCTCCAGATTTCCCACTTCTCCTTTCCATCGCGCTGCTGGCACTGGATCCGCGTTGCCCGGGCTCCGCCGCTGGGGAGTTCGTCGTGGCCGCCGCGTCCTTCTCCACCGCGAGCAGCCATGGTGCCATCCCCGCGTGGGCGCTTGCTCTCGTGCTCCCGGTCTGCGGCACTCGCGGCCGGCGGAGGCGGACGGCCTCCCCCTCCCCCGACAAGTGCTGCTCCTCGCCGGCCCTACGTCGGGCACTCGCTCCCGTGCTCCCGGTCTGCGGTGCTCACGGCTGGCGGAGGCGGACAGCCTCGCGGCCCCCCGACCGACGCTGGGCGCGGGCCTCTCGCGCGACGGTGATGCCCGAGGGCTAGGCAAATGGCGGCAGATGCGTCGGAGGAGGTGTGGCATGTTCTCTCCCCGCGCCGAAGATCATGGCCACGCTCGCAGACAATGGGTACCGACGCGAGGAAGAAGAGCGATGGAAAGAAAAAAGGAACCGTGCATTTTCCACTTAACAATGGCAGGGGTAGGTAATTTCTCCCAACTTCACAAAACTCGGAGTTGGTGTAGCACCCTAAGGCACTCCACGAAATCCATGGAGTTGGGGTCTCCTCCACCATTTTTTTAGAGAAGATCCACGATAAAGTTGCATGAAGCTAAGACCGTTTGACTGGAAAAATAATCAGAGCAGAACTGATTTTTTAATCTGAAGTTTCGTGGAGTTCTGCCAAACACGCCCGGTTGTACCAAAGAGTAGTTCAAGCGTTCAACCCTACCAAAGATTCCATCTGTATCTCTGTCTTGATCATACCTTTCTGTAAGCCTAAGCCAACTTGCATTTTTGTTTCTCCCATGAAAATATCATGATTATTGATCAGTTTGGTACAGTAGATAGAGCTTTTTTGTACGAGAAAAGGTGATAAAAGTAATGGTTAGCAGCACAGAAGCGTAAAACCCTAGTGGACGGCGCGAACACGTACGGTACGGCACGGGGAGTTTTCAGCTTCGTATCGTAACGAACAAGCCCCGCCCGGCGCCCGCCGTGGCGGGCGGCGTCGATGGCGTACGTGCACGCCGCGCGAAGTGTTCACGTGGACGCCGCCGGCCCGCCCCCGTCGCCTTCGCCGTCGCCACCGGCCAAAGGCGCGCGGCGAGGCGACATCACGGCGCGTCATCGCCGGAGCAATCAGCATATTCGATTAGTACCGTGGGGGCCGCGCGCGCGTACTGCGTACAACGTACATGTGCGTCACGCCTCCGCGGCCGGCGGCTCGCCGTCGCCTGGCTTGCCGGACAGGCAGGCAGGGCACGGCACGGCACGGCACACGCTGTTGGTTGGACCAGCTGGTAGCTGCTCGCGGACAAGTGACAGCCGTCTCGCCGTGGCGCCGGCGAGCAAAGCATCCGTCCACGTCCACCTCTCCGGTCACCGTCGATCGTCGGGGCGTAGCAACAAAACACGAGAGAGATATTCGCACGAGCTGGGAAAGTACAGTGTATACCGCGCCCCTGGATTTGCAGCAAAAGGGTGAGGCTGGTAGCACTCGTCATACTCCATTTGCGGTACTCTAAAGAGAATATTCTGCCTGGTCAGCAAGATTTTACAGTACAGCACCAATTTTTCCGCACCCGTTATCCCCTATATCACATACCCTATACCAACAACTCACCAGGGGCCCATGAGTCAGATTTTTTTTACTCTTTCTTTACCTCTCCCGGCACTCTCTCTCCCATCCCTCTCCCCTGCCCCTCCTCCCTCCCTCCCTCGTGAACTCTGCGGCGGAGCAGGGGCGGCGGGTCCTCCACGAGCGCGCCGGCCTCTCTCTCGCGGACGGCGGCGGAGCAGGGGCGGCTGGGGCTGGATCCGGCACCCTGCGCGGCGCAGACGGCCAGCGTGGCGCCGTAGGAGAGCGCGACGGGGAGGTTCCCCGACGACAGGCGCGCGTTGAGCAGGGGCGGAGGCGAGCAGAAGAAGGGGAGCAGGACGGCGGCGCGCCCCTCCTCTTCTTGCACGCGGGCACGACGATGACGGGCACGTGCTCCGGGCTCGGTGACGCCGTCCATGGAGGAGGCGCTGCTGCACGGCACGGTTCGAGCTCCACGCCGTCCGCGACCTCCTCCTCCCGCGACGGCTTCCGCGAGCACGGCGGCGGAGGCGGGATCTCCGGTGCCCGCTGCCGGCCGGCGGCTGCGAGCGGGGGATCTCCGCAGCGGCGGCGGAGGCGGGATCCGCGGCCATGGAGGCGGAGGAGGGCACCCCCATCTCCGGTGCCCGCTGCCGGCCGGCGGCTGCGAGCGGGGGATCCCTGGCGGCCCCGTCGCATCGACCTGGGGGCGTCCTCGGCCTCGAGGACGGCGAATCTCCCGGCGGGGTCCTGAGGACGGCGGGTCCACGGCGGCGGCGGATCTCCGGCGGCTGCTTGAGCTCCACGGCGGCTGCTTGAGCTCCACGGCGGCTTTCTCCTTCTCTCCTCTCCTCTCTGTGATGGCGCCGAGCAGCAACGGCCGGTCGCGAGGTGGGGCCGCCGCGGGCGTAGCGCACGCCCTGGGAAGCGCTGGATATGGCGCACCCGGGCTCCGAACGGGACGTCCCGTCCCCCGTAGCGCACGCCGGTGCGGGCGTGAAAACGCTAAAACGCGTACTGGACGTGGCGTACCGTTCGGCTTACCGCACCCAGTGCGAGCAGCCTGAGACGTGAAAATGACTGTTCGCCCGCACCTCTCGTCCCCTCCTTTTTCTCCCCTTTTTATTTTGAAAAAAAATGGTTGAAATAATTCCACCGGAACACATTTTCCCCACGTTTTAAAAAATCAAGCAAAAAGGTGAAATATGCGACATGACGATGTGCTGGGTCTCGTCTGTCATTGGCTTATATAAAGAGAGAAATATTTTCACTCAACATAATATAGCAAGTCCTTTTTTCATTGTCTGAAAATTGAGTTTCTTTTTCAAAAAAAAAAGTTAACAGGAGGGAAAAAAAAAAGGATAACGGAACGCCTCAGCGTGCTCTCGTCACTGTTGCGTTCTCCACCATCTCGTGTGCAGTGGCGTAGAAAATAAAATTCACCTCCCAACCAACGAGAAAATAAGATTTCACCGACCAACGAGACAAACGCGCCAACTTGCTGAGCCTAAAGTACTTTCGGCATAGTGATACTGCTGATGGCAATGGTGAAGATTCTTATCTTTTTTTCCCCCTGAGTACGTAAAGAAAAGGAGAAGGCAACAAGAAATCATTTGGAACAAAGACATTAAAAAGAGATATTTGTAAGGAATCGGATGCTCGTAGCCTAAGAGGGAGAGGGGGTGAATTAAGCAACTTAAAAACTTAATCTATGCCTTTCACTATTTTGCATGAAACATAAACTAGAACATACTATTTAGATGTGCAACTAAGGTTGTTCTAGTGTAAAACTCCCATCCTAAAACAAGTTTTGCAATCTATAGACAATCCTAGCAAGATACTACTCTAGGAAAGTAAAGGCAAATAAGGATTGCAATAATGTAATGCGGAAATGTAAAGGGAGATGAGAGGAAGCAAACTCTTGACACGCGATTTATCCCGTGGTATCGGTAGGCACTAAGCCACCCCTAGTCCACGTTGTTGAAGCACTCTACACAAGAGTATTGCTTCCCGGTCACCAAGTCTCTCCCAAGAGCACCACTTGACTTGCCACAAAGGCTCGCCACGAAGGCACTCGTCAAGCTCCCTTGGTCACCTTGATGCCGCCTCCACTAAGGAGCTTCTCCACCAAGGGAAGGAGGTCTTCACGTCCCACGCACAAAGTGTCCTCGTCACTCCACACCAAGCCGGAGGGTCGAAGACGTTTCCCGGAGAGTCACCTAGGCTCCAAGGCTTCCGGCACACCTCGTACAATTTGATCCACTCGAGAATCACCTCACAAGGTAGGCACACCTTGCACTCACTCAGCTCTAAGCTAAGCCTAACACTAAGCACACACACAAAGCATCTGCAAGTCTATGGATGAGCAATTTAGCACTTGGATGCTTGGATATGATCTTCTATGAGTCTTGAACTCCTCTGCACTTCCACACCCTCCGGCCACTCCAAATGACGGTGTGGAAGGGGTATAAATAGGCCAAGACATCAAGCTAGCTGTTGGGTCAAAGCTGCTGAAAGTAGTATCATCGGATGATCCGACGTTGTGCATTTTCCTGGCGTCGGTTCATCCGGTGTTACTAGCCGTTGCCTTCCACCGCACTTAACCGTTGAATCCTGCTGACGTCATTCATTCGACGCTTCAACCGACGGTGCGTCAGTTCATCCGGTGCTGAAGGAAATCTTCTCCGGGCGTCTCTGTTAGCTAAATTGCGGCCGCCGGATGAACCGCTGCTTGACTCCTTTTGACCGTCGATTCATCCGGTGCTGAAGAGCTTCGCTCCCGGACCTCTCTGTTAGCTGATTTGAAGCCATCGGATGAACCGCTGCTTAGCCATCAGTTCATCTGGTACTACTGATTTCGGCAGGCTTGGTCTCTTGATTCATCCGGCGCAACTAGAAATGGGGGTGTCGGTTGATCCGGTGATCATCATGTTGTCTTGAGTCTTCACGCAGTGTACCACTTTATCCGGTGATTGCACCGACGCCGCTTCCAAGGGTACCGTCGGTTCATCCGACGGTGGCATTTCCTTTCTTTTTCTTCCACGATTTTTACCCTTGAAAAATATACTATCTTCTCATTTTGGTATATGGTATTTTTGCATCCTTGAGATCTAGAAGTGTCTACAAAGACATGCTAGACAATATGGTTAGTTCCATTGATCATGTTGTCATTAATCACCAAAATTAAGCTTTGAACAAATGACATATAAGGCCATGTTCACTACAATATTTTCATGTGAACAATTGTAATCCATCTTTGTTTGAAGTTTGCGAGGAGTCGAGGACTGAGTGTTATGTAATATTTTGAATACTGGCTTGATGTTTGGGATGTGTTGACTCGTGCGATGTGTCTGTTGAGATGTATTGCTCAATTTGAACTTATATCTTTTTTAATATAGTCGGCAACACTCTTACTTGGTTCATTTGAAAAAAAAACTGTTATTCGAATTGAAACATGTCATCTGCATTACACAGAGTCATGAAAAGTGTGTGTGTGGGGTGGGGGTGGGGGGGATCCTACCAGGCCTGGGAAAATACCCGATACCCATTACCCGTACCGGAATTATCCGAACCCGAGGTACCCGATCTCAAGTTCGGATAGTGATTATGATTACCTGAAATTAGTTTGGGTAATTCGGGTAATACACTTCGGTACCCAAACTACCCAAAATTTGCCTTTATCTTTGTATTTATCACGTATTGTTAGTTGAACACTTGAAATTGTCACTTTATTATTATATAATTCTCTTAGTTTGAACAAGTGACTATAATATATTATTCTTCTCAACTTGTTGAAATTCTACACAAATTACTAATCATTTCTTTTGTTAAAATTCTACTAAAAATTTTGTGTAGTTTGTCATTTTCTGTAAATTTGGGAGATTGGGTATACCCAAACCCGAATTATCGGGTACCTGAAATTTCGGGTAGTGTTTTTTCAAGACTAATATCGGGTAGCAGTTTTCATTACCCGAATTTTGAATTATCCGACCCGAAATAATCGGGTAACCCGAACGCCCAGACCAAGATCCTACTACCTCATTTATTCCACTATGTTTGGATGTCAGCATTGGAGGTTGGAATTGGACATTGGAATTTGCTGGCTCGAATACCGTTGTTTGGCTGTCACATGAATTTGGAAATGGAAACATGGTGCAATACCGCGTGGTATTCGTTTCATCTGCGCGCACTCGTGAACAATTCAGAACCTGCAACCTTCGTATTGTGCTGAATTCACCCCGCAGCCCGCAGGCAAGCAACAGGAGGCGAGGCGACCAAGCCACTAGAGCAGCTCGACGCCGGCCCGACGCAGCAGGTTCTCTCTCGCCGCCACCGGCGGCGCGCCCCTCCTATTCTTCCTCGTCGTCGGCGGCGCGGTGGCCCCTCCTCTTCTCCCCCGCTGGCCGCGGCGCCCCTTGTCTTCTCAATCGTCGGCGGCGGCGCGGCGCCCACTCCTCTTCTCCACCGCCGGCTGCATCGCCCCTCGTCTTCTCCCTCACCGGCGGCGCGACCCTCCTCTTCTCCTTCTCCGGTGACGGCGCGGCACCCCCTTCTCCTTCGCCAGCGGAGGCGCGATGCCCCTTTTCTCCCTCTTCGGCGGAGGAGCGGCACACCCTCCTCTTCTCCCTCGTCGACGGAGGCGCGACGCCCCTCTCTTCTTCCTCACCAGCGGCAGCCCCTCCTCTTCTTACTCGTTGCCGGCGGCGGCGGCGCGCCCCTTGTATACTCCTCACTGCCGCCGGCGCGCCCAGCCGCCCCTTCTCTTCTGCCTCGGCCCCGCCGGCGCTCCCTCCATCTCCCTTCGCCGGCGTGTGCCGCTCTGCAGAGGTGCAGGTGAGGAAGGAAGAGAACAGAAGCAACTGCCTGGTAGAATGGTAGGAGAGAAGAAGATAGGCAATACCAAATTTTGTTGTATGCATTCCAAACAAGATTTGGTTTTGAAACCTACTTGAATTCCATCTAGCAATTTTATGTACATCCAAACAATTGATTTGGTATTGTGAATCATTTTCAAAACTAGGTTGCATTGGTATTGCCTCCAATTCAATACCAAGGTCTCCAATATCAATATCCAAACGGAACCTACTACTTCCATTTCTCGTTGTACTAAACCAAAAGGAGCCCTACTTAGTGCTTCCCTATTTTCCCATATCATCCATTTAAAAAAATTACGAAAAAGGTCCTTCAAACATTTTTGTTTATCGAGATTTCGAAAGGCTCCATTCGGTTTATCTCTTTCGGCTTCTTGTGCGGTATTATTCTCTCAAAACAAATCTACCGTATAAATCACAGTGCAATACTTTTTCTCTCAGAGCGAGTCTGCCACACAAATGGGCAAAAGATCCGCCGAACAGAGTCCACGATAGAAGAGAAAAAGAAAAAATAATAATAAAATTGTTCTGCTGATAGATTGAATAGTGTTATGTGTGAGAAAATAAGTCGAGATAAACCGAGTCGAGATCAGCCTAACAGTCTCAATAATATTGTCAACACCGTCCGTTACCATGCCAACATGGCGCATGACACGGCATCTACGCTGCACATTAGCACCTTTCGCACCACCTGAAGTTCGGTAGTTTGTACTCAACCTCTACTTCAAGTCTTCAACCCTTCGCGAAGGTAGAGAGAAATCCACGCGCTGCTCAGCCGTCGTGGTCCGAGCGAACCGCGTTGAACCTCTTCCCCGTTCGGGCCGTTCACGCCAACGACCCTTCCCCCGTTGGCCGTTGCAGATAAACAACGCTCCGTTTCTTTCTCTCTTTTTTTCTACCAAAAAAAGAAATCAAGAAAATGGAACCCGCGCCCACGGGTTCAACCCGCCAATGAAAAGGTCGGAACGGAACGGGACGGGAACCCGAAAGCAAAAAAGGCTCCATCCTATTCCTACCCGATCCGCAGTGACGAGCACGCTTCCCCCTTCTTCCCCACCGTCGATCAAACTGCCAAAGCGACGGCCCGCGCGAAGCACGCCGCGTGCCCGCCCCGGCCCACCTCCCTCCCACCTATCCACTCGTTTTCTCGCCCACCGGCCCGGCCGCTTTATAATCCCACCACCACGGCACCACCTTTACCGAGCACACACACACACACATCCTGACATCCACTTCCAAAATCTCCCAAATCCACCTGCGAAACCACATCGAGCGAGCCCGCGCCGAACCCAGAGGAAAGTTTGCAACTTGCAGTTCTTGCAGATGGCAGTGTCGTCAGGGATGGCCGCCGCCGCCGCCTTCTCCGTCCGCCCGCCGGCGCCGGCGCACGCGGCCCGCCCTTGCGCGGCGGCCTCAGCGGCGGCCGGTGGTGCCAGGATGCGCGCCTCCGGCGACGGCGGGGGCGCTGCCAAGTGGTGGGCGCCGCTGCTCGGGTGGTCCGGCCAGCCGGACTACATCGACGCGCAGCCGGCGGCCGAGGATGAGGAGGCGCGCCACCACCAGCACCAGCATCAGCAGGAGGCTCGCGCCGCCGCGCGGAGGTTCGGCGTGCTGACGGAGGACAAGGCGCGGCAGCTGCGGGTGCGGATGATGGAGACGGAGAGCTTCCACGACGCCATGTACCACTCCGCCATCGCGTCCCGACTCGCCTCCGCCTCGCCCGACATCGACAAGCACTAGCTCTACCCACCAACCAAGCGCTGCTGCCTCTGCCCGCGTTGTATATACACACGCTTCCCTTCCTTCGATTTGTTTTAGGGTAAAATAAGTAATCATGGACTGGTGGTGGCGTTGTTGATCAGAGGATGGGGACTCGTATTAGCATGGTGCCCCCTCCCACCCGACTCGATCGACCGCGAGGACGACGACGACGACGAGCCTCCTCCCGTAATAGGGGTTGTTTTGTTTTGTTTAGCTGTGTTGTGTTTGTGTACCCACCACCAGTCCTCTCACCGAAATCTTACCTCGCTCTGCCTGTATGATCTGAGTCTGGTTTAGATGGCTAAAGTTTCTAATTTTTTTCACTCTCTCCATCACATCACATTAAATACGCCAAAAGATATATGTTCTGAGTATTAAATATAGGTAAAAAAATAACTAATTACACAGTTTGGATGTCCTTTGCGACACGAATCTTTTGAGCCTAGTTAGGCCATGGTAGGATAATATTTACCACAAACAAACGAAACGTGTTACAGGAGTTCCAGCAGTTAAATTTGCAAATATTTCAAACAACTAAACAAGGCCCTGGTTTGTTCTGATAACATGGTTTCGTTTCTTCTGTAAAGACCTGATTTGACCTGCTTCGATTGGCGAGTATATGTAGTGCTCGCGAAGTTTGCAGATTTACAGCAATCAGGTCCCTAAGATTGACTCCAGCAAGTGCCGCAACCGGTGCCTCGACCGCAAAATGAGGTGTTTTTCGCCACTGTAGCCTCCTCCAGCAGTGACCGCAACCGCATCTTCGTTTTGCGGTTGGTGCCCTCCCGTTCTCCGTCCACGGGGATTCTCTCTCCTTTCTTCATCTCGTTTTTCCAACTGCCGCACTCCTCCCTTCCTCTCTTCTGCTCCACGGTGACGGCTCCCTGCTCCTTCATCCGCCACCTTCCTCCTGCTCCGTGGCGCGGACGGCGGCGGCGCTGGCCAGGGACGAAACGGGTCACGGGCGGGCGGTGGGGCGCACGCTGTCGCTGTGGCGGGGGCGGCCAGCGTGGCCTCGCTCACCACCTCCTCCCTCCTGCTCCCAGGCGTAGATCCGCGCGTTGACCTGCGGAATCCGCTGAATCGAGGCCGGTGCGAGGCAGACCTCCGAGGCTGGCGCGCGACGGAGCTCGAGGCGGACCTCCAAGGCTGGTCAGCGGTGTTGCTCCGTGCCGGTGTGCGGCGGTGCAGGGGCCGGCGCGCAGCGGTGCAGGGGCTGGCTCGAGGCGGTTCTCCGGGGCCAGCGTGAGGCAGAGCTCCGGGCCGGCGCGCGGTAGTGCAGGGGCCGCCACCGCGTCTCCTCGGAGGCCACGCTGCCCTGGTTTTGCGCCGCCGGTGGCCGAGGAAGGAGGAGGCAGCGTCTGGTGAGGCTCCGCCGCCGAGCGAGCTAGGGTCGAGCGTCAGCCAGCCGAAGGTGAGTGGCTTCTGCAGGACGCGCCGCCGCCACCGCCGCCGCGCCAGTCTGCAGGACGCGCAGGCCGCTGCCCAAACGCCGCGCCGGACTGCAGGCACCACCGGAAGCGGAGCCGCCATCCCTTCTTTCCTACTCATCAGCGAGCTCGTCAACAGCCGGCCGCACGCTCGTTGATTTCTCCGGCCGGCCGCGGGAGGCAACTGCCTTATCGATGAGGGAAGGGATGCGCCAGACTGCTGGAATTCCCACTTTGTTTGAGAGTAGTTTCCTTCTCTCTCCTTTTCTCATACCCGGGATTTGCAGATGGGGATCCAGTTCGTTGCTGGAGTCAGTCTAATTCTCTGTGCTCAGTTACGAGCTTTACAACATGCCAACTCGAACTCTGAACTACCATCAGGCTTCGCTTCATGGCTTCAATTTTCAGTTATCTGAAGATCTCGAGGGGAAAATTCAGAAGCCTAAAACGGATTGCTTGATGAGGAGGAGAAAGATCACCGGATTGCCTGTTAATTTCTTGCAATGGAAGTTGTCATCTTTTATAATCTGATGATGAATAACTTGGAATTGAAAGTTGCCTGTTAACTTGGACCTGAAGTTCCTTCGTGATCTGCAGTCTGCACCCATCACCTCACCCGATCGTCAACTAACCAAATGCTTCAACCTTCAATGGCCGTCCCTTTCAGCAATCAGCACTGTGACTCGCTGAATGAAAATCCTGCCTGTCCCCGTCATGTAGAAAAACGTGGTTGACTATCTTGGCTCGCCACGGTTCTGTGTTACTATATATAGGTGAATTGCCTTGGAGTACAATCTCGGTTTACAGGTTGTTGGTGGCTTATGGAGATCTTAACAAACTCTAGATCCTATCTGCAGCCTAACCTAACAACCATTGGCACGGTCGCAGCCGTGATACACAACACAAGGTACAATATATTTCAACACCCTCCCTCAATCTAAACTCTCATACTATCGGAGATTAAGATTGTATTTGAATTCTTCAAACTTGTTCACAGGGAGAGCTTTAGTAAAGCCATCTGCAAGTTGATCTCTGGATGGAATCAAGCGGACCTGCAATTGCTTCCTTGCAACTCGTTCTCGAACAAAATGAAAGTCAATCTCTATATATTTAGCTCTTGCATGAAACACCGGGTTAGCTGATAAATATGTTGCACCTAAATTATCACACCATAAACAAGGTGGTACTCTTAGTCGCACTCCCAATTCAGCAAGTAAAGATTCCAGCCAAATCAATTCTGCTGTAGCATTAGCCATTGCTTTGTATTCGGCTTCAGTACTTGACCGTGCCACTGTTGCTTGTTTACGTGCACTCCATGATATAAGACTTGAACCAAAAAATACAGCAAAACCACCTGTAGAACGCCTATCATCAACGCTGCCTGCCCAGTCAGCGTTTGAAAATGCACTCACTAGAAAAGAGTTCTATTTGGAATTGTTAGCCCAGTATCAATTGTATACTTAATATACCTGAGAATCCGTTTAACAGAAATGCAATGAGTACTAGTGGGCGCATGAAGGAACTGACAAACCTTGTTCACAGCAAAAGCAAGATCGGGCCTTGTCAAGGTCAAGTATTGTAGAGCTCCTACTATACTTCTGTATTTAGTGCTGTCTTCATCGCCCAAGGGTTCTCCTTCGAATTTTGACGACTTCTCAGTAGCAGGAAGAGGCGTGGGTGATGGTTTGCACTTAGCCATTCCAACACGAGACAGAATATCCTATGCATACTTGCCTTGTGACAAAGTGATCCCTTCCTTGTTCCTTTTAACTTCAATGCCCAAAAAATAGTGTAAATCCCCGAGATCTTTCAATGCAAATTCTTCCTTCAGGTCACGAAGTAGGGCTGCAACAGCATCTTCAGAGGAGGCAGTGACAATTATATCATCAACATAAATTAACATATAAATGCTCACACCTCCCTTTTTATAAATGAACAAGGAAGTATCTGACTTTGAAGCTTTAAAACCAAGGCTAATTAACTTTGTGCTCAGTCTAGAGTACCATGCTCTCGGGGCTTGTTTGAGGCCATAGAGTGCTTTATCTAATTTACATACCAGATGCGGAGCATTTTTGTTCTCAAATCCAGGAGGTTGTTTCATGTACACTTCTTCTTCCAGAACACCATGAAGGAACACGTTCTGTACATCTAACTGACGTAGACACCAACCCCTTGCAACTGCTAGAGACAAGACTAGACGAACAGTAGCAATTTTAACAACTGGACTAAAAGTATCCTCATAGTCTATTCCATATTGTTGCTTGTATCCTTTGGCTACCAGTCTACCTTTGTATTTGTCAATAGTACCATCGGCTTTCCTTTTAATTTTAAACACCCATTTGCAGTCAATGAGATTCATACCTGGCTTGGCCGGCACAAGATGCCAAGTACCGTTTCTGAGTAAAGCTGCATATTCTTCCTCCATTGCTCTCTTCCAATTTGGATCAGTAAGAGCTTCTTGCAAAGTTTGAGGTTCACCTGTGGAACACAAGTTTCCATATCGAATTGTACCATCAGTATATTGTTTTGGTCTTACTATACCATGTTGAGATCTGGTTCTGGGGTGTTGAACTTGTGGTGAAGGACTGGGTGAAGGTTCAGATGCAGGTTCAGGTGCAGCTTCTGGCGGTGTAGAGGATGCTGGCGCAGATGATCCAGGTGGTGGCGTAGAGGATCCACCGGCGCCGGCAGGGTCCGTCTGGGACTCTGTGGTGTCCCCTTCACGAGACGCGGCGACAGGTGCTGGCACAGATGGCGACACGGTGTTGGCTGGCGGTGCGCTATTGGACGCTGTCCCCCCACGCGCCTGGGACCTGCTGCCGCTAGAGTCTGCCGCCGGATCGCCCTGGGATCTGCTATCGCCAGGGTCTACCACCGGATCAGCCTGGGATCTTGTGCCACTAGGAAACACCGGGACACCATGATCACATGCAATTTGCACCGTTTCTTCACCATTTAAGCTCGGATTTTTTCAGGTTCCTACAAAACAACAGTGGTACTCGAGCTAGGTTGATCATTAGTAACATTAGGTTCAGGTAATGCATCCCCGGAATTAAGAAGATGATTCGGTAGAAGAAGAATCTCTTGCCGGAGACGTGCACCAGCATCTGGATGTAGTTCTTTGAAGGGGAGCACAGTCTCATCAAACACCACATCACGGGATATATAGACTCGTCCTGATGATGGCTCAAGACATTTGAACCCTTTGTGAAGGGAGCTATACCCAAGAAAAACACACCGAACTGATCGAAAAGCAAGCTTCCGAGTATTATAGGGCCTGAGATTGGGCCAACAAGCGCAACCAAAGATGTGCAAGGAATTATAATCAGGTGTTTCTTTGAGAAGGAGCTCAACAGGAGTTTTATAGTTGATGATTCGGCTAGGAAGAATATTAATAAGGTAGGTTGCAGTCAGGAACGCCTCATCCCAAAATTTAAGTGGCATGGAGGCATTAGCAAGGAGAGCAAGGCCAACCTCAACAATGTGACGGTGTTTTCGTTCAGCCGCACCATTTTGTTGATGGGCATGGGGACAAGAGACACGATGGGCTATCCCAATCTGTTGAAAAAAAGAATTTAACTTTTCGTACTCTCCTCCCCAATCGGTCTGCATGGAAATGATTTTCCTATCAAATTTGCGTTCGACTAGATTTTGGAAATTTTTAAAGACTTGGAAGACATCAGATTTATGTTTGATCAAGTAGACCCAAGTGTATTTGCTAAAGTCATCAATAAAACTCACATAATATGTGTGCCTGCCAACAGAGACAGGCACAGGGCCCCAAACATCTGAAAAAATAAGTTCCAAAGGTGAACTGGAAATACTATCTGATCTTCCATAAGGAAGTTGATGACTCTTAGCCTTTTGACACGAATCACAGACCGACTCATTATTTAAGGTGCTATCACAAGGGAGATTATTATTCCTAAGAACACGTTGAACAATAGGAAAAGCTGGATGACCTAGCCGACTATGCCACCGGGATGATGACGGTTTATTGACTCCATAGACTTGCTTAACGGGTGTGGAATCCAGAGGATGAGGCGCAAGAGGATAGAGGCCCCTCTCACATCTACCTTGATGCAGAATTTGCTTCGTGGCCCGATCCTTGATAAAAAAGAAATTTGGGTGAAACTCAAAGAAGGCATCATTATCGGAAGCAAGGCGATGGACAGATAATAAACTTTTGTTTGCACTTGGCACATGTAAAATATTTTTAAGATGCAAGTTTTTATGCGGGGTATGCAAAACTGAATTACCAATGTTACTAATTTTCATACCTGCTCCACTGGCAGTGTGCACCTGATCTTGCCCACCATACTTGTCACAAACGGTCATCTTCTCAAGTTCACTGGTGTTGTGATCAGAGGCTCCACTATCTGCATACCAATTAGTGTCGATGCCATAACTAGTAGCAGCAGCACCTGCAGTCTTGTCCTCATAATCATCATACCGGTACCAGCAATCAGGCGCCTCATGACTGGTCTTCTTGCAGATCTGACAAGGAACCTTGCGCTGGCCTCCTTGCTTGGGAGCACCGTCATGATCACCACGACCACGACCAGCGCTGTTGCGACCACCACCTCCACGGCCGCGTCCACCATGATAACTCCCACGACCACGCTGTCCAGTACGTCCCCTTGAGGTAGAATTTGCCGAGGACTGAAACTGCTGGTCTCCTCCATTGCCTCGGAACATATCCAGGCGAAGATCAAAAGCCATCAGTTGAGCATAGAGTTCACTCAACGTAATGGGGTCAGTTCGGCCAAGAACAGATGAAACAACTAGGTTATAATCAAAACCTAGGCCATTAAGAACAAAACTGACCATCTCATCTTCATCAATATTTTTACCAGCAGATGCAATCTCGTCACGAATATTCTTCATCTTGGCGAAGTAGTCCGCCATCTTCATGTCACCCTTCTTCATGTTGGCAAGTTGAAGACGCAGATTCGTGACCCGCGCGCGAGAGTGGGCAGCAAAACTTGTTTGCAGCGCCGCCCACACTTCAGCCGAGGTGGTCAGGGTGGTGACCTGACCCAGCACTTCCTTGGAGATGGAGTTGAGTAGATGACCAAGAAGTTGTTGATCTTTGGTCATCCACTCCTCATGTGCCTGATTCGGCACCTCTTCAGCCTTGCCGTCCTTGGTGACGGTGAGTGTCTTGGCTGGTTCCGGGGTTGAGCCGCCGAGGATGCCCATGGCATGGGCTCCCCGGACCCCCGGCAGGAACTGCGCCTTCCACAACACGAAGTTCTCCCTTGTTAGCTTTTCAGCCACTAGAGGACCGAAGGGGGAGTGCGTCGGGTTGGAAGAGGAGGAGGACGCCATGGCTTGGAGTTGGAAAGTTGTAGATGTATTTTAGGAAGAAGAGGCTCTAATACCATGTAGAAAAACGTGGTTGCCTATCTTGGCTCGCCACGGTTCCGTGTTACTATATATAGGCGAATTGCCTTGGAGTACAATCTCGGTTTACAGGTTGTTGGTGGCTTATGGAGATCTTAACAAACTCTAGATCCTATTTGCAGCCTAACCTAACAACCATTGGCACGGTCGCAGCCATGATACACAACACAAGGTCGCAGCGCTGCGCAAGATAATTGCCATCATCCCAGTCACGTCGCACATCAGCACCAATCGCGCACGGCAACGCAACCCCCTACTGTCAAACCTCACTCATCATTCCATCACTGAAACTGACTCCGATTAATGTAAGGATGGATTGCGCCGTAGAGCAATCGGCCGAGTGACGGCAGAACCGCAGAACGGAGTATAAACAAATTCTTCTCCCTTTGCAATCAGCAGGGTTTCACCTCCAAACCGAAACGCTTCGAGTTCCGGCAATGGCGTGACGTGCCCAGCTGGGCCATGACTCATGAGGCGCCTTATCCAGCTATCCAGTGCCTGGTCCGGTTGCTTATCCGTTGCAGGTCTCGAGCAGATGCAGACCAAGCTCCAGCTTCTTCTCGAAGGCGGCTTGGCAGTGTGCTGAGCTCACTCCAACCGACTACCGGACCGCCAAGCTGAGCTCCCGCGGCGTAGTGCTTGTAACTGCAAGCCGCCGGAAATGATCGTGTCCAGACTGAACGTGCCGAGACTCGGCACTCGGCAGGCACTAGAAGAAAGGCTTTGCAATTTTTTTAAAAAAAATGGGAAAGAAGGGGTGCAGAGTTTTTTTTGGACAGGAAGGAGTGCAGAGATAATATATTTTTTTGTGCGCCGGCACTTTTTTTAGGGCCTCTTTTTTTACCCAAATTACAGCGCAGGTTACCCTGGCCCAACCACCCCAGGCAATTATGATTTTTTACCCTAGCCCAACAACCCCAACCAACCGTTTCAGATCTCGACGAAAGTTACAATTTTCATATAAAGTTCATCTCCATCCGAGTTTTTTTTCAAAAAAATTATGATTTTTTAAAAACAGACCGACCTCTACCGCCTTTTGAAATTGCGCTACCAGTGCTACAGTATCCTACTGTTGTTTCATCAGTAGTATATAACTACGATAGCTAGGGTATCGATGTTCTCAATCGCCGACAGTAGATTTGTATCGAATCGTGTGTCGGATCCGGATGGTCGACACGGGAGACACAAGGGTTTTATACTGGTTCGGGCCTCCGGAGTGTAATACCCTACGTCTAGTTCCGAGTACTCGTGTTCCTATGCCGGGGGTGTCTGTAGTAGGGGTTACAAACTTGGCGATCCGTCCTCATGTTCGTTGTACCCCCCCCCTTTTATAGTCACAAGGGCGAGGGGCAAAGAAGGAAAATGAAAACAAGCTACAGTGCTATGGCGTTGTGAAATCTTTTCCGTCATTGATGTCCGTCAGGCATAGTGGGAGGGCGCTGAGCTATGGTGTCGTCGGAGGCCGCCGCGCGGGTGGTTGCTACTGTTCGTCCTGGGCACTTGGCAGTTGGCACCTCCTTCGAGTAGTTCACACGGTGACTCAGCCCTCTTGAGTACGTTTTAGGCCTGCCACGTTATGGCCTAAGAGCTGGTAGATGGTAATCGAGTGCCTGTTCTGACGGGGTGGCGTGCAGCTGGCGTTGGATGTGACGGCATGTCAGAGGTCTTGGGAGGGTGTACTGTGCGCCATTACAGCCCCTGCCAGACCCTGCCGTCCTCCCGTCGCGCCAGCTGTGGTCTTTGCATGGCGTGGAAAATGGCATCACGCGTGTCGTCGCGGAGAAGCTTGGGGGGCTGGGGCGGCGCCACGTTCGTGTGGGGCCCCTGCCCCAGGCTTCGGCTCCTCCGTGGGGGCTCCGCCTTAGTCGGAGACGGAGATTACTCGTGCGAACGAGTAGTCGGAGGCGGGGCGGCGCGTACTCGGAGACGACGCATTCTCGTGCGAGGCGGAGAGTACTCGTGCGAAGCGGAGGGTACTCGGAGCCGAGGCGAACTCGTGCGAGGCGGAAGATACTCGGAAGTGGGGAAGTCTTGTCAGTGAGGGTCTTGACGAAGATCTGCATCCCTCCCTGTCCTGGATCTTAGCCTTCACATTGTCGATGGTGTCAGAGGACTCCATATTCAAGGTAATTATCTCGTTGCTTAGGGGGCCCTAATCCAGGCCCTCGTCAGTAGCCCCCGAGCCTGTGGTGGGAGTCAAGGACTCGCTCGCAGGCTCTGCGTCGGGGAAATATTGTCGTTGTTGTTCCTTGATTTACTCGGTGGGTGCGCGCGAGCGCATCCGCCGGATGTAGCCCCCGAGCCCATGAAGGAGTTGTAGACTCGTTTATGGGGTTTTGAATTTAGAAATGTTGTCGTTGCTTCGAAATCTCCGGTCACGGCGGTTGTGACTGCATCGGTTGCTGTGTCCACTCCGTCGGTCGTGGCTGACGTGGCGATGGTGATGGTTGGATGAGACGGCGCGTGGCTGATTCAGACCTGCGGGCCCACCCGGTATCGAACCGTCACACGGGCGTGCCTCTGTCGCCTCGGGGGATGCGTCCACCAAGCGGGCGGTTTTACGGCGTGGTGGGTCCGGCATTAAATGCCGGCGGCCATATTTGCCCCTTATAAACTGCGCGTTGGTTGAGCTCCGTAGTTTTTCCCCGATTCCTTGCTTTTGCCAGCGCCGCTCGCTCATCTGCTCCCTAACCCTTGCGCCGCCGCCACCGCTTCTTCAACCTTCTTCTCGCCCCTGAGCTCGACAGGCGCCATGTCGAACTGGACGCGCTCCAATGTCTCCCGCTCGATGCTCCAGCGCCTTGTCGCCGCCGGCCAGCTGCCGGTCCTCACCGCCGCTGAGGAGTGGAGGGTCCCGGGCAACGAGTCGGTGCCGCACCCACCAGAAGGCTACATCGTCTCGTTCGTGACATTCCACGAGCGGGGCTTCACTGTTCCGGCCGGCCGGTTCATCCGCGCCGTCCTCTCCGAGTACCGGCTGCAACTCGACCACCTCAACCCCAACAGCATCCAACAAATGGCGGTGTTCGAGGCGCTGTGTGAGGGGTACTTGGGAGTGGGCGCCCATTGGTACCTCTTCCGGTACTTCTTCAAGTTCGTGTGCTTGAAGGACAGGTCACTCCCGGCCACCCTTGGGTGCACCAACCTTCGGATGAAGACGAAGAGGAGCGAGGAGTACATCTCCGGCACGTTGACGAGCTCCAACAGCAGCTGGCACAAGGGGTGGTTCTACCTCAAGGACTGCCCCGAGTTCCCGCTGCCGAAGTATACCGGCTCCTCAATCGCCGAGGCGCCGACGAACTGGAGCTACGGGCCCCCGGAGGCGGAGCAGGACAGGCTGCTCGGGGACTGCTGGACGGTTCTGGCCAAGCTGCGTGGCACCGGGGTTGACTTGGCGACCGTCATCGGCCAGTACCATGCGCTGGGATCATCCCACTCCAGCGCCGCCGTCTTCGCATCTGTCAGATGACGGTGGACAGGGCTCCCTTCGTTGGGACTGTGTCAGCGCCTCGGCTCCCTTCGCTGGACGAGATCCAGCGCCGCGAGGGGCAGGCAATTGGGAAGGCCAACTTCTCATGGCCGCCGCCCCAAATCCTACCCATGCTCCCCCACAAGGGGACCAAAAATTTTGTAAGTCTTTCTTTCCTCCGACTAACGCTTCGACTATCTTGCATCCCTTGTGTTGATTCTCGTCTCCTTCCTTGCTTTTAGTTGGGGCCTGCGACCCCTCTCCCCACGAAGCCGCCTCTTCCTGAGGACGCGATACCAAATTGTGTCCAGGCAGCCACGGATAGGAGGAGGGCCGCCCGTAAAGCCCAGCACAAAGACAAGGAGATCGCGAAGCGCGAGCGGAACGACCGCCGCGCTAAGCGCAGGAAGATGAGAGAGGGCACTGTCTCGAACGAGGACCCTTCGTCGTCGCCGCCCTGGTCTGGTGATGATGGTGGCGCCAGTGTTGACTGGAGCGCGCAGTCGTCTCCGTCGCCTCCTCTCCAGCGGCAGGCCGTGACGTCCAGCTCGAGGCAGCGGCCAGAGCCTGCTGCTCATGAACAGGGAACGATCTCCGGCTCGCGCCCGTCCCCACGCCCGGACCAGGAGGATCGGAGGGTGACTTGCTCCCGATCGGGCCCTAGCGGCCAAGAGCAGGAGAGGGAGAGGAGGAGGTCCCGCGGCGAGACGACTCGTCTCGACGTCCGGTGGAACGTGATCCGTCCGTTCGCCGTCCCTCCGGTGACTCATCGCGGCGGGGGTCGCGCTCCCCGAGGAGGCGGTCGCCCCCAAGGCGAGATCGACGTCGCCGGCGCCTGCTCTGACCGCGACGCACGGGGAGAGCGCGAACGCTCCTCCGCGGCGTCTTCAGTCATTGGTCATCCGAGGTGGCGGATCCCCGCCCGTGCAGGCCCCCCTCTCCCAGAGTGACAGTTGAGGACCGTCCTCCGTCCAGCCGGGGGGTAAGAGGCTAGCCCCCGAGTCGTCGGGCGCCACCCCCAGGCCTGTTAAGCGGGCCTGTATCACCTCCTCCGTGTAAGTGTCATCTCGTGCTATCTTGTTATCTTATTCTTCGATTTTCATTCGCCTTGTTGATTTGCTCTTTTCGTGTCAGCCGTTCCAACGTTGGTGCGCTCAGCCTTGCGCTGCGAAAGTACGTGGCTCTGAGCGCGCGCACCCCCTCGTCCGCTCCCTGCTCTTCAACTCCTCCATCTGCGCTGGAGACAGCCCCCGAGCCGGCAGCGGCGGCGCCGGAGACTCGTGATGCGGTGGCGTTCTCGCCGTCATCGGAGGACGTAGGCGTGGTCGGGGGCAAACAGCCCCCGAGCGATCTGAGCCCCCGGTGGCGCCTGTCGTTGATCAGGGCGCTTTCGCGCAGGCGGCTCCAGAGGCGGACCAGCTCCCGGCGTCGGGCGCCGGTGACGACGAGACTGTGGAAGTGGCGGCCCCCTTGTTGTCCTCGCGGCTCCCGGAGGCCATGGATATGGGGGGACCGACCCTCCCAGGTGGTGACGTAGCTGCCTATGCGGCCGAACTGGAGCAGTGCTTGCTGGCGTCGGAGGAGTTGCCAGTCGAGGCGTCCGTGCTGCCCGCCTCGGAAGTCGCCGTGGCGGTCGAGGAGGACGTGGCGGCCGAGGGGGTCGCAGCGGGCCCTGAGGCGTCCAGGACCCAGGCGGAAGAAGTGGCGCCGGACTCCATCGCGTCGTCGGACCCGCTATGCCAGCCCGCCGCTGTCGTCGCGGAGGTGGTCGAGATTGCGGACTCGCCTCTTCCCGACATGCAGATGCCTGCCTCCCTCGAGGACGCGACGGGCCGCGCTTCTCCATCCATCGTCCGAGAAGCTGGCGAAAGCTCGGGCGCTCGTTCCTCCTCAGCCCCCGAGGGAAGTGGACATGGCCTGGGCCTCGGGCACGCCGCGTGGGCCGGAGCCCAAGACGCCGAGGCGCACGACGGCGAGGATGAAGAAGCCATGGCATGCCGCCGCTTCGTGTGGGGTATGCGGTGGGCGGAGCGGGCGATCAACGAGCTTGTCGTCCCAGCTTCGTCGGTGAGCTGGCCGAGCCATACTCGTTGATCTTGTGTTCCGATTTCCGAGTTGTTGCTGCAGTTGACCCTTTCCTCGATCCAGGTGTTCACCAAGTACAGCGCTGAGAAGACGCGCACCATCGAGGAGTTGCAGGCTGAGAAGGCCTTGCTGGAGATGCAGTTGGCCGCCGCCCGACTGGCGGCTGTTAGAGCGGTGGCGGGTGAGGCGTCGGTGAGGACTGCTCTCGAAGCTGCAGCAAGGTCGGCGGAGGACCGCGCAGTCACCGCGCAGTCTGCCGCGGACGCCGCCGTGTCGGAGAAGGCTGCCCTCGAGGCTAAGCTTGCCCAGGTGGAGGCCACCACCGCGAAGCTGCAAACTGCAGCCGCCACAGCCACCGAAACAGCTCGGAATGCAGCTGCCGCTGCTGCTGCTGCCAAGGCTGCGTCCCGGACCGCCACCGAAGAGAAGGCGATGCTTGAGAAGAAGGTGATGGACCTGCAACAAGACCTTGCGGACCATGTGGCGGACCTGAAGACGGCGAACAATCAGGTCTGCAACCTTTCCACCAAGCTGCAGGAGGTCACCGACGAGGGGACACGGCTCCACGAGGAGAACAGCCAGATGGCGCGAGAGATCCAGGGTGAGTACCTTTGCGTTCTTCGACTTTCATGATGTTTCCTTTCCTGCGTTAATCACTACTGAGGCTGCTTCACTCTTTGGTTTTCACAGGGATTCACATAGCTCATACTGCACAGGCGGCCAAGCTGGCGGAGAAGGCTCAAGTTGTCATGGCTGTGGAGCTCAAAATCCACGAGATGTCCGAGATGGCCAAGAATTTGGCGGACCAGCTCTCGAGTACATTCTTCTTATCTTGACCCCTTCTTACTCATGCTTGTGTCTCCCTTGGCTCAATGCTGACTCGTTCTCTCAGAGGTCAAAGTCGAGCTAGAGGATTCTCGGAAGGCTCAGCACGAGGTGGAGGAGGCGCTCAAAAAGAATATACTGGAACGCGCCAAGCTTGGACGTCACGTTGACACGATCTTGATGGAGAGCGGCGTCCCGCCAGTACAAATACCTCCCCATGTGCTTGGCGACTGGCTCAATCTTCTGCCAGGCTTCGTCCGGGAGAAGGAGCTCTCGACGTCTCGGCAGGTGGTGCACAGGGTCCTCTTCATGTTCAGCTCGCACTACCAGGGGCTGGATTTCAAGGCGCTGAGTGGTGGTTGGGCCCCTGGCTACTCGAGCGAGAAGCTCGACAAGATCGAAGAGGATTACGCCGCCCCTGCCCGTGCCATGGCCGACACCGTGATGAAGGACCTAGAGCTGATTCCAAAAGACACACCAAAAGACGGCTCTGGGCCTTCGCATTAGATGTATCAAGTTGTATGACAGTTAAACAAAACTTGTATTCGTGCCGTGTTGAACAACTTTTTATTTTGTTTTGAAACCGTCACCTCCTGAAGCATTTCCCGAGTACCTGCGGATGACTGCAGAATGGAATGGCGGCACTTAGACGCTCAAGCCGATCGAACTTTTCTCTAGAGCCGCGGAGGCATAAGATTCGGAAAGCTCGACTTGAGCCACGAAGTGACGCCATGCATTCGTAGCCCCCGAGAACTTAGAAACACTCAAGAAAAGACTCGCATGCTTTTTGTAAAAGACGTTTTGAGTCGGAGCTCAAGCAGTTACCCATGTTCCCTCTGAAAGTAATCGGACGTCAACCTGTAGGTCCGAGCTGTGCTTACAAGTTTTCGTGCCGTAGCCGCGGGGGCGTAGGTGCTAAAAGACTTGGACAAGCAACAACATCGAAACGCTTGCAGATCAACATCCTTTCCCCTCGCGAGGTAAAAGGTGTTCCGCCAAAAAGAACCGTTCGCTCGTGCGATTGGTCGCGACAAAGTTGTCAGAGAGTTTTTGTTTTGAAAACGGAAAACGAAAAGGGGGACATCGTGCCCCGGGTAGCCCCCGAGTGGCAGATGTTCTTGCATGGGCGCAAGAACACTTGCCACTCAGCCTTTGGATAGCGTTGAAACATACGAAAGATGTCAACATGAGTATAACGAGAAGCTTATGAAACGAGAACAAAGACAGATGTCATTATTCATTGATCATAAGCTGAAACAAAGAACGTTACTCAAGGGTAAAAACGTCGTAGATGTTCTATGTTCCATGTGTTGGCGATGATCGTGCCGTCGTCATGTCGAAGCTTGAATGTTCCTGGTCGGAGCACCTGGTCGACGATGTACGGCCCTTCCCATGGGGGCGCGAGCTTGTGTCTGTCCTTGTTGCTCATGACACGTCGGAGTACCAGGTCTCCAACTTGAAATTGCCGCTCATGGATGTTGCGCTCGTAGTAGCGTCGTAAGGCTTGCTAGTACCGGGCTGAATGTAGGAGTGCCACGTCGCGAGCTTCATTGAGTTGGTCGATCGCATCTTCGAGCGCGACTTGGTTCCCTTCTTCGTTGTACGCCCGGGCTCTTGGGCTGCCGTAGTCAATATCTGTCGGGAGAACCGCTTCCGACCCGTGCACCATGAAGAATGGTGTTGCACCGGTGGACCGACTCGGTGTGGTGCGCAGGCTCCACAGAACGGACGGCAGCTCGGTGACCCATCTTGCTCGGAACTTCTCGAGCCGTCTGAAGATTCGAGGCCTTAACCCTTGTAGGATCATTCCGTTGGCCCTCTCAGCCTGCCCGTTGGCCCTTGGGTGTGCCACAGCAGTCCAGTCCACGCGAATGTTGTTGTCGTCGCAGAACTTGAGGAACTTCTTTCCCGTGAACTGTGTGTCATTATCGGTGATGATCGAGTTCGGGATCCCGAAGCGGTAGATGATGTCGGTGAAGAACGCTACGGCCTCCTCGGAATGGATCTTGGCGACGGGTCGGGCTTCAATCCACTTTGAAAACTTATCGACGGCAACGAGCAGATGCGTGAAGTCCCCGGGCGCTTGCTTGAATGGTCCGACTATGTCCAGCCCCCATACTGCGAACGGCCACGTGATGGGAATGTTCTGAAGTGCTTGCGCCGGGAGATGAGTTTGTCGAGCGTAGAACTGGCAACCCGCACATCGTCGTACGATATCTTTGGCGCCTGCCAGCGCCGTGGGCCAGTAGAAACCTTGTCGGAACGCCTTTCCGACTAAGGTTCTGGCAGCGGCGTGGTGTCCGCACGTGCCAGCATGAATTTCCTGAAGCAGGTCTCGGCCTTGATCTTTCTGAATGCAGCGCATGAGTATATCTGATGCGCCCTGCTTGTGGAGCTCGCCGTCGATAAGGACATAAGATTTGGCTCGCCGTGATATGCGACGTGCCTCCGTTTGATCTGAGGGCAACTTCCCCTCGACCAGCCATTCGAGGATTGGGAAACGCCAGTCAGGATCTTCTAAGTTTGGCTCTTGGTCAATCTCCATGACTTCTGGCTCCTCCAACTCTGGTTGTTGCTCTCCATCTACTCGGACGGACGACGCGTGCTGATCGCTAGCGAACACACCATGCGGCACGGGCTTGCGGCTTGATGCTGCCTTGGTGAGGATGTCCACAACTTTGTTGTTGTCGCGCAACACATGGTGAAGCTCGAGCCCATGGAACTTGTCTTCTAGTTGACACACTGTTCGACAGTAGGCTGCCATCTTGGGGTCGACACAGTTCTTCTCCTTCATCACTTGGTCTACGACAAGCTTAGAGTCCCCACGGATCTCGAGACGGCGGATTCCGAGCTCGACCGCGATCCGAAGGCTGTTGACGAGCGCTTCATATTCAGCCACGTTGTTGGAGGCGGGAAAATGCAGTCGGACCATGTACTCCATACGCACGCCCAGAGGCGAGATGAAGACAAGGCCTGCCCCTGCCTCTTCCTTCATGACTGAGCCATCGAAATATATTGTCCATGTCTCATGCTCGATTGGTGCCGGCGGAGTCTGAATCTCTGTCCATTCAGCGATGAAATCTGCCAACACCTGTGACTTAATTGCACTGCGCGACGCATAAGTCACGTTGTGCCCCATGAGCTCGAGGGCCCACTTAGCTATCCTCCCCTCCGCCTTGGGATTCTGGATCACCTCCCCGAGGGGGTACTTGGACACCACTGTGATGGGATGCTGGTCAAAGTAATGCCGGAGCTTGCGTTTGGTGATCAAGACAGCGTACACGAGCTTCTGGATCTGGGAGTAGTGGGTCTTTGAGTCGGAGAGAACCTCGCTTACGAAATAAATGGGCCGCTGAACTTTAAGTGACTTCCCAGGCTCTTCTCGTTCAACGACCAAAGCAGCGCTCACGACCTGTGTCGTTGCAGCCACATACAAGAGCATTGGCTCTTCTGGCATGGGCGCCGTGAGCACTGGTGGACTCTTCAAGAGATTCTTGAGTTTATCGAGCGCTTCTTGGGCTTCAGGCGTCCACGTGAAGTGGTCGGACTTCTTCATTAGGCGGTACAGTGGCAGGCTACGCTCCCCGAGTCGGGCGATGAACCGACTAAGTGCTGCGAGGCAGCCTGTGACACGCTACACGCCCTTCAGGTTCTGGATCGGCCCCATGTTTGTGATGGCTGAGATCTTCTCGGGATTAGATTCAATACCGCGTTCGGACACGACAAGTCCCAAGAGCATGCCCCTTGGAATCCCGAAAATGCATTTCTCGGGGTTTAGCTTCACCCCGTGTTCTCTCAGTTTCGCGAATACTTCCGTAAGATCGGGGATCAGATCACCCGTCTTCTTTGACTTGACCACGATGTCATCGACGTATGCCTCGATTATTCGTCCTATGAGATCACCAAAAACGCGTCACATGCATCTCTGAAACGTAGCGCCCGCGTTCTTGAGACCGAACGGCATCGAGTTGTAGCAATAAGCGCCAAAGGGAGTAATGAAGGACGTTGCGAGTTGGTCCGCTATGCACATCACGATCTGGTGGTACCCGGAGTATGCATCGAGAAAACAGAGGGTTTCGCACCCTGCCGTTGAATCGACTACCTGATGTATGTGAGGCAAAGGAAACGGATCCTTGGGACATTCCTTGTTAAGGCTCGTGTAGTCAACACACATCCTCCATTTCTTGTTCTTCTTCTTTAAAAGTACAGGGTTAGCTAACCACTTGGGGTGGAACACTTCTTGGATGAACCCTGCACTAAGGAGCTTCTTGATCTCCTCACCTATGGCCTTGCACTTGTCGTCGTTGAAGCGGCGCAGGTGCTACTTCACCGGTTTCGATCCCGGCTTGATGTTGAGTTTGTGCTCGGCAACTTCTCTCGGGATCCCCTTCATGTCGAAGGGTTTCCATGCGAACACATCGAGGTTCGCTTTGAGGAAGTCGACGAGCGCGCTTTCCTATTTAGGATAGAGCGCCGTTCCGATACGGAGCGTGTGACCATCATTGGTGACAGCCACATCCTTGACATCCTTGGTGGGCTCGAAAGAGCAGGTCGCTCGCTTGGATGACTCGGGGATGTCTTGGTCCTCGGAGGGAGGCTCGGCGTGGAGCTTCTCGGACCGGATGAACGTTTCAGCGAATTGAAAGCACTCAGTATCGCATTCGTATGCGTACTGGAACGTAGTCCCTTCTGTGATGACCCCCTTCGGACCGGGGATCTTCAGCTTGAGATACGTGTAGTTGGGAACGGCCATAAACTTCGCGTAGGCCGGCCTCCCGAGGATGGCGTGGTACGTCCCCGAGAACCCCACCACTTCGAAGGTGAGGGTTTCCGTGCGGAAGTTCCGCGACGTCCCGAACGTGACGGGCAGATCGATCTGCACTAACGGGAGCGCATCTTTCCCGGGGATGACCCCGTGGAAAGGAGTCGGTGATGGGCGCAGTCGGGACTGTGAGATGCCCATGCTGTCGAGCGTCGACATGTACAGGACGTTGAGCCCGCTCCCTCCATCCATCAGGACCTTGTGGACCCGCTTGGTCCCGATCAGTGGAGCCACCACGAGGGGGTAGCTTCCTGGTTGCGGTACGTGGTCGGGGTGGTCCGTTCGGTCGAAGGTGATCGGGGTGTCCGACCATTTGAGGTACACCGGAGTTGCAGGCTCGGTGTTGTAGACCTCGCGCCGGATCAGCTTCTCCTTGCGCCTTGATGGTCGTGCCGGTGCTCCACCGAAGATCATGTGGACCGCGCCATCTTCTCGGGGGAAGACCACCTCCTTGTCATCGTCATCGTTATCGGGGAAGGGTGGTGCATCCTTCTTCGGGGGATCCGCTGTCTTGGGATTTAGCGTGCCGTTGACGTAGTTTTTCATCAACCGGCAGTCCTTGAGCGCGTGCTTGACAGGCGTCTCGTGATGTGTGCATGGCGCCTCCAAGAGCCTCTCAAAATGACCCCGCGGGAGGCCGTTCTGATTGTTCTTGGGGTGAGTTGCCTTGCGCTCGATTGCCGCAACAGTGTTGTCATCACGGCCTCGCTTGTCGCCCTTCTTCTTCTTCTTGGACCGCGTGGAGGGCCCCTCACCGGCGTCCACGACTTGCTTCCCCTTACCCGGGGGGGAATCAAGGTTGCAGCTACCGCCTCCTCCCCGTCGGCGTGGTTGGTCGCGATATCCAGAAGCTCCTGAGTTGTCATCGAAGTCCTCCGCCCTAGACGGTGGATGAGGGTGGTGCAAGTGGTGCCATTTTGGAACACTGAGATGGCGTCGTTGTCCGTTGCGGTGGGAAGCTCGGTACAGCGCCTTGAGAAGCGCCTGATGTAGTCGCGCAAGCTCTCCCCAGGCTGCTGCTTGCAGTTGCGCAGCTCCCACTGCTTGCCGGGCCGGGCGTACGTGCCCTGGAAGTTGCCGATGAAGGTCTCCCGTAGGTCTTCCAGCTGTTGATCCTGCCACGCGGCAGGTGCTCGAGCCAGGTCCGCGCAGAGTTGGCGAGGTGGAGCGGCAGGTTCTTGATGATGAACAGGTCGTCTGTCGCCCCGCCCGCGCGACACGCGAGCCTGTAGTCTTCCAACCATACGCTTGGGTTGGTCTCTCCGTCGTATCTTGGTATCGCTGTCGGAGCTCGGAAACGCGAGGGGAACTTGGCGTCTTGCACCTTTCGACCGAAAGCGCGCGGGCCCTTCGGGTCGGGCGACCAGCTTCGGTCTCGTTCCTCGTCGCTGTCGTAGCGTCCTCCTCGCCTCTGGGTATTACGCCGGCGTGAGCGGTGCTCGTCGCGCTTGTCACGGCCGTCGTCGTTGCTGCCGTAGCCGTCGTCGCCTGCAGCCCGACGACGGGCCTCGAGCGTGTCGCGAGCGTCGCGGTTGTGCCCCAGTCGCGACTTGACTGATGGTTCGCCGGCGGCTTAGTGTCTTGAGGGGGATCGATCCTGCCGTCGTACGGACGGCGCACCTCGCGCCTCTCGCGCGCGTGATGCCGAGCTCTCGGCCTACTGTGCGGCCGCCGTCTCGAGGAGGGTCTTGAGCTGCTGTCGAACCCACTTCTCTTCGGGCGTAGCCGGCTCAGGGCAGCCACGCTGCTGCTGCGAGATTCTGTGTCGCGCGACTAAAGCGCGGCGTGCCGTCGTCGTCGACGGGGGGCATCCTCGTTGATGCGCTGATTCACGTCTCGCGCCCGTACGCGAGCTTGCGGCACCGGCTGCTCTGCTTCTTGCTCACGATGCTGCTCGCGCCGGTGGCTTTGTTGGGCCTCGTCCTCCACGCCGAGCTCTTGGTGGAGGTTCGCCAGCTCTTCATCGAGCTGGCGCTGGGCCTCGGCGATCTCGTCGAGGCGCGCCCGACGCTGAGCGTCCCTATTGCGATGACGAGGGTTCTCCTCGCCGTCCGTCGAGCTGGTGGCGGTGCGGGCCTCTAGGACGTTGCACTCCCGCGTGAAGTCCGGGAGGGGTGCCGGTGGCCCCCGTCGCGGGGCCGTAGAGCCAGGGTCGACGTACGAAGCCCGGAGCTCGTTCACGTAGGTCGTCACCGGGTCGTCCGGGAGGCCTGGCTGTCCGCGGGGGTACAGAGCTTCGTACCGCTCCGCGAACTCGCCCCAGGTCAGCGGCTCGGACCCGCTGGCCTGGAAGGCGAGGTCGGTGAGGTGGAAAGCTGCGAGCCTGAAGCGCTCCTGCGTCGGGTTTGGCCCCAGCATGGCCATGATCGATTCGTCCGTGAAACCACGGACGAAGGCTGCTCGCGCCGCCGCCGCCGTCGAGAAGGTGGGACACGCGGGTCGGGAGAAAGTCCTCCCGACGACGGACTCCGCCGGCCCGATGTAGACGAAGCCGAGGGAGCCGAAATGCACGGTCGTGCCGGGAGTCAGCGAGACCCCGCGGCCCTCCATCTGGATCGCTGGTGAAGTTCAGCGAGACACACGATGTGCCCCTACCTGGCGCGCCAACTGACAGGGTTCTCAACTACCCTCGGCGGAGCTTTTCGTGTCGCTTCCGCCTCCACCCCGCGCTGCTGGTGTCCCCGTCGCCTCCGGCTACCGGCATCACCATGGAAATCTGCCACCGGCCATCCCCTGCAACTATTGCTGGCCGTCCGCCCGTCCCAAGCTCACCGCTGCAACCGGAGAGGACCCGACTACTGACGCGAAGGAAGCAAAGGGTGTCGGAGATGGAGAAGGGGCGCGGCCGGAGGGGTGCACCGCTAGAGGAGGAGCGGCTGGATGAGGGGAGATGTCGGCGAGCTCGTGGTGGAGGAGATAATGACTCGAATCGGGGAAGAAGAAGGGCGCCAGAGGTAGAGAGGGCGAAGAGGCAGCTGGACGTGGTGGCCGGGGAGGGGAGACACCGGCGAGGAGCTCCGCGGCCCCCTCGAATGCCACTGCAAGATCCATCACAGGGGACGAGATGGTGCGGTGGAGGAGGAGGCGGGCGTGGGTCGACTGGATCTGGTACTGCCCCCTCCACACGCGTACCCACGACCGCCGCCGAGTCGCGGTCGCGGCCGGCGAGCCACGGTACAACCAACGCAGGGGGCTGTGCCGCTGTGCGTCCCCGACGGCGGATGGCCGGCGAGCCGCGGGCGCAGGAGCGCGGCCAACGCAGGGGGCCGGGCCACCACAGGCGCTGGAGCACGGTCGGCACTGGGCGCAACTATCTTGTGATGAACGTGGGGATGAGAGGGAAGGAGAGGGAGGAAGAGAGGATAAGGCTGGTTGATTTTACCGATGGACCCCTGAAAAAATTATTCTATTGCATGTTAGTTCTTGGATGAAATATAAGTACCCAGTTTTAGGTACACTGCTCGAGAAGTCAACTTTAGAGTATCCAAAATTCTCTATTTTCAAGACCTAAAACCATTTTTAGGTCCTCAAGTTTAGCAACACTGCTGAAGATGGGGTTGAGAGGATTGTTGGAGCTGTTACAGTTGCTTTTGGATTCCTCATTTTGAGGTTGAGGAATAGGATGAAGGAGTTGGTTGAAGATATATATATGTGCACAACAATTATACAATTTGGTTCGTGCATGTCGTTCGCTATCGTATCCTTAAACTCAACAAACGTACTATCGTAAACAAACCTTCATTTCGATCTGCCACCACTACGATATTGTGATGATGCACTTGATCGCACTGGATGAGGTTTTGATGGCGGCCACTCTCACGGTGGTCATGGGCGGAGCCCATCTCCCTCCCCCACCACCCACCCACACACACTCAACGAAAAAATGTAAAAATATTGTTTATTTTGTTATGACATGTTTATCATCGTATATATTTTAAGTATATCGTAATTGCTTTTACATTTTCATAATTTTTTTGAATAAGGCGAATGGTCAGATGTAATCAGCAAAAGTCAATAAATGCTTATATTGTGGGACAGAGGAAGTAGCTAGGTAGAATTTCTGGCAGTAGTTGTGACCGTCGTATTGGCATTCGTTTTTTGCGAGCAGCGTGTTGCACCCCTCGGGTGGTTGGATCATCGGTGAGACTACGTCCTCATCCACATCTACTTTATGCGTTCATCACCCTCACGACACCAGCTCGCTTCACACGCCATTTGACATCCGTTCTGCTCCAATCCGTATGTTCGCACTAACTGCCGTATAAATATGTCGTTTGGTGCGAGGCATAGAAACCTCACGTAGAAAAATAAACAGAGCTGATACACACCACCTATGCACGTGTCATGCATGCAAATCCATCATTTTTTTTAATTTTTCCGTTGTAACTCTTCACTTGAAGTTTCAATTTACAAATGGTTTCCACAACAAAATTCATAATATTTTTATGCACAATTTGAGATTGCATGTTAAGTTATTGTGATGAACATTGGCATCTTTGCAATCGGATAGCAACTCGAACCGAAGTTCCTTCACGATCTGCAGTCTGCACCAGCACCTGTGATCCATCAATGCTTCACCTTCAATGGCCGTCCCTTTCAGCAATCTGACTCCCTGAATGAATCATGTCCCATCAGGCAGCTAATTGTCCCACAACGTGTGCTTGCCATATACTTCGTCTGTATCGAAATATTTATCATTGTTGATTTTTTTCTTACAACTTTGATCATCTATTTTATTCAAAAAATTATTATAAATATATGAAAGGGCAAGTCAAACTTAAAATACTTACAATAATAAAACATGTAGCAAACAAAATAGATAACACTTGAATACTTGCTCCGTTTTTAAATATATGACGTTTATGATAAGAAAATTAGTTCATTTCGAACTAATTTTCTTGTCCTAAACGTCATATACTTAAGAACAGAGGTAGTAATTTTTTAATAAAACGAACGATCAAAATTGCAGAAAACAATTAATAACGACAAATATTTCGATACCGAGTGAGTATCAGCACCAACCAGGCACGGCAACACAACCCCCACCCCTACCGTGAAACCTCACTCATTATTCCATCACTGAAACTGAGCTAGACTAATCTGATACTAGCAACGACTTCGAGTTCCAAACTGAAACACTTGGAGTTCCGGCAATGGCGTGACGTGCCCAGCTGGGCCATGATGAGGCGACGCCCCGTCGGTAAGCTTTATGATCTTATCCAGATCCAGGACGTCGGTTTGCCTTCTCCGATCCGCTGCAGGTCTCTTGTACATACGTCTCCAGCAGATGCAGACCAGCACGAGCTTCTTCTCCAAGGCACTCCGGCAGTGTGGTGAGCTCACTCCAACCGTCTACCGGGCCGGCGCCAAGCTGAGCTCCTCCCGCCGTCCCGCGCGGCATGGTGCTTGCATTATTGGTTGACGGCAGCGCTGCGCTGCACGTATGCTCTGCAGCTGCAACTACTAGCGTACGTGTAGGCAGGCACTACAAAAACGTCGATCTAGAAGAAGAGGACCCGGGTGATTCCTTAATTCTACAATTTACCTTTGTTTTTTGAAACAAAAATTTAGTTGTTTGCCGGATTTTGGGTTTTTGTTCAAATTGAACAGGCGTGGTCAACGGGCCAATTTTGTGCACGGCTTTGATGGGCTAGCACGTACAGCGAGCGCACACAATTTATTTAATTGGTCTTTCTTTGTTTGTGTGCGGTTGAGCGCGTGCTGCTGAGCCCACACTACTACCGGAAGGTAGGATGAAGTTGAAACTTCAATAAGATTCGTGCAAACTGTCATAACCGTTGGATCACATTCAAATCCTAACCCATCCCTATCCCTCTCCCGCCGCTTCCCTCACCCTGCTCGCGTCGCCGCCCCTGCCTGCCTGTTACCGGCGGCGGTGGGCTAGGTTAGGGTTCGAGGTTGCCGGGTTGGGGCTCTAATGGCCAGAGAAGACGAGCGGGCGGACGGTGGGGGAGCGGCGGCACTTAGGGTTAGGGTTTCGAGAGTTCGGGTTCGGGGGGCTCCATTGTCCTGTGGACCTAGAAATAAAGGCGGTAGGTGCGCCGAGGGACCGACCGGGGCAGGTTCGGATTAGGAAGGGCGGGGTGGAGGTCGTGGGGTAGAAGATGATGTTGAGAAAGAAGATGAAGTTGAAAATAAATCTTAATAAGCTGTAAGTTTCATCTGCTATCTACTTTTGACAAGCTAGGTATATAGAAGCCGCGCCCCGGTCGCAAAACTCCGCTGCAGCCTGCTGCTGACAACACGGCCAACCCGAAAGCACGGCTCCGGCCGTTGTTTCGTCAAGGCCGGTGACGACCGATCATCGAAGGCGGGTTTCCGGGGGGCCGTCCAACAAGTCGTCGTCGTCCTGATGCATCTCTCATCATCTGAAATATGGCGGCTCTTGGCCTGTTGGCCATGTCGTCATCATCAGTTGCCTGCTGCGTGCACACCAATATAATGCAACTAGAGTCTAGAGTGCCTAACCCCTAGCTAGCTTGCTGCTTTGTTTAGGATGTGTATGATGCAAAGATCATCGATATAGCTTGATGCATGATGAGTTAGGTGCTGCTTGATGGGCGTCGGTCGTGTGGCCGGCCGGCGCTGTTGTGTGTTAGTGCTACACGTACATCAGGACGAGGGACACACGGCGGCCTACTCGCCTTGAATGGCCGGGGAGAGCGTACCGGGAGAGGGAGGGACACGGCCTACGCACCTGACCGCGACGTGCGTGCGTACTTAGTTAACGTGACGACAGACTTGTGATACTGTTTGTTCGTTTCTAAAAATTTTGTGTACACGTATGCGTCTTCACTCTAGAAATGTTTGATGGACCGATTTTTGTAATATTATTTTTCGACCGATCGAGGCCGCCGTTATGCACTGGGATTTTCATGAAGCTCGCTCCAAGCTTCTCGTACAAATTTGACAAGGAAGAAAAAAGAAGGAAGAAGAGATCACGGAACGACGTGTACAAAGAAACGCTACTGAGGATTCTACTCATCTCCTCGTAAGACGTTTGCCGAGAAATGTCCATGTCGATCCCAAATTACCCATTGAAATTGTCCTCGTGTCTACGTGGACAATATAATGGACGACCGGCCGCCGGTGGCCGTTGCGAGCGGCTTGTCGGTGAGCAGTCCTGGCTCTGGCTGGTGGACCCTACTGATCTCTCCGGGCACACTATGTTCGTCCGGGAAATGTCTGTGGGCCTACACGTACAGTGCAGGAGTTGCACGACACAACAGTCCTGCCTGCTGGTGCCCTTAGCTTGTTCATGTCCGAAAAGGATGCCATGGCGAACCCATAGAGCCTGTGCAACGTAGCTAGCTAGACTATATATCATCTATGTGCGTGCCAACTGGCGACTTGGACGCAGGCTTAAGCTAGAGCTAGGCCTCACACTACGACTGCTCGATCGGACACACACACCACAAGACACAACCCCTGATGGGAACAACCAAACTAACCATCCACAAAGTTATTATATATATAAATATATATGTTTATATATATACTTGTCGATCGAATGTCGATAGCCATTTGAGCAGTCGATCACTGTCTACAAACGACAAATCATCATGTCCCATATGCTTCGTTGTTGCATGCGTTTTTCAGCGAATTTTAATTTGAAGATACATTTTGAAAGGAAACGCATGCACTTTATTTAAAGTAAAGCTACTCTCCTATACGCAAGCACCAGGAATACCGGGAAGCTTAGGAGCAGTATATATACATCATTGACGAGTGACGACGACAACAACTGGATCGATCGTGACATGCATGCATCATGCATGGCGGTGCATCTTGTTTGAACACTGATAGTTCACTGATCCAAAGCATGCATCGGACACTAAGATTAGATAGAGAGATAAGACGTGCAGTTCAGAGCCATGCATATGCATAATTGTTCTGTGATTAGAGGGGCCTCTTGTAGCTTATTAGCTTGTTAATGCTACCTGGCTACGCTACTCGATTTAGAACTAGCCACAAAGTAGCTAGTGGTAGGCGGGTAGCCGCTCATATAGCTGCTAGTAGCTAGCTGGGGGTAGTAGTAACGTGTGGTGTTTTAAGAGAGCTGATTGTGTTTCTCCTGTGTGCACACGTCCATCAACTTGCCATCACACATTAGCTTTAGTTGCCTAGTCAGATCTTCGGCGGCTTAAGCCTGTTCGCTTGACTTGTGCTGATTCGCTGTGAGAGAAAAATATGTTGCATTGACTGGCTGGTGGTTGATGGCTTATGATGATTTAGTGTGAGAGAAAAGTAATGTTGGTTGATGGTTGATAAACTAGGCGACCAAAGTCAGTCATTGTCTATCTGCATGCTAATAATTTTAAAAAGTGATTTGGCTTTTTTTTTGGTTAGGTATAATATTGTGAATATTAGGCCCGGTCGGTCCTTTTGTTTGGAAGATAACATTATATTCATGCTTGGCATGCAAGTACATATACATGTATATATTTGTGCAACTAGCTTGCAGATTGCAATGATATGTTGACGACGATGTGGAGCAGAAGCTGCCATGGCTTTACAGGAACACCGGGTCCCTGCTTTATGCGTATATTCAGTTCAAATATTCAAACCAAAACAATTTGCCGGCCGGCATTGGCGTCTCGTGATGAAGGTTTTTAACTACCACTAATGCATCCATCATCAGCAATAAACCTGTTCTGAAAAAAAATTCTTGCCGTGCCATTTATTTTTAAAAAAAACACTAAATTGACCTATTAGCTCCAATTAATGCTTTGCATACGTCAGACCAAAAAGATCGGTCTTCTGCTAGTAGAGATGTGCGTACAGACAAGCACCGAAAGCGTGAAATTGACAAGCAGATGCTTTAATTGGGGAATAATATAATTTAATAGATACGTATATAAAATTAAGTTTTGAATTAATAAATTTGTACTGTTAATTTATTATTCACTAATCACTATATAAGACACAAGTGGTTACTATTAGTGTATTGCAGTTTTTCATCAGCCACTCCCATTATATTATTTACGACAAATAATTTATAATGGGAAAGCATTTACAATCAATGCATGTAGGGAGAAAATGACAAGCTAGCAAACAATAAATCCCCCCTTTTTTTCTTGAAACAAAATAAAGCGACAAACTTGAACAAATATATTAATGCGAGAGCTCTCCTGTTCAGGCCAGGCTTGTCTTCTGCTGCGATTAGGGTGTAGTAGGGCCAAATCGGAGTTGAGAGGCGACTTGTAGTCCAATGGTAGGACGGTCCAGTGGGACGCTACCCACCAGGGTTCAAATCTTGGTGCTCGCACCTTTTCCTGGATTTATTCCGGGATTTTCCGGCGTTATGCATTAAGTGGTAAGCGACGTTCCCGTCGACAACGAGGTGCTAGTGGTGACTTCGGGAATCTCCAGATCTGCCGGTGCTCAGTCTTTCAGAGGTGCTCATAGGGGTAGAGTTTGCGTACGTGTGTTCATAGGGGTGAGTGTGCGTGCGTGTTGTGAGCGTCTGCGTTGTACTGTGTCAATCTCCAAAAAAAAATCGGAGCTGAGAGGCAGCAGTAGATCTGAGCATTTCACGGGCCGGGCCGGGTTCGGGCCGGGCCGAAAAAAATTTTGGTTTTTTCGGGCCGAGAATATCCTGCCCATGACCGTCTCATGGGACGTGTCGGGCTCGGGCCGGGCCCGGGCTTGGGCGGGCCGCCCGCGTATTTTACACTGTAAAATAGCTAAAAACAGCATGTCGGGCCGGGCTCGGGCCAAGATTTTTTTTCGCGGGCTTCAAGATCTCTGCCCACGCCCGTCCAGTAAGGTCCGTGGGCGGGCCTGACCCGGGCCGGGCCAGCGGGCCGGGCCAAAAATGCTCAGGTATAGGCAGCAGGCACAGGGAGGCCCTCCGTGTCTTGGTCGCATTACGACATGGGATTAAGGGGAAGCTATATAGCTAATAACCCCGATCGCCTTCCATCCATCCATGATCGATCCATGAATCTCTCATCGATCGATCTCTCCATTATTGCTGCTAGGTTTAGCTTTAATCTGAAAACAATAACGGCAGGTACAGAGAACCTGGGATGCATGCATGCAGGCCTTCGTGGCCTAGCTCTGCAACCGGCCGCAACAAGCTGCTGACAGGCTATTTCGTTCACTGGACGGATTACGTTGGCGCCATCATTAGGACGCAAATTAAACGAGGCAATCAGTGATGGATCGATCGATGATCAGTTGCTGTCAGACGCTTAAACAGGGTTAGGTATAGTACTTAGGTGGATGCATGCAACGCATGGGTGTGGACGGCCAGAACGCCGGCCGGCCCCCGTTATCAGGGTTTGGTTGCGCAACGGGCCAAAACCCCCCGGCACAGTGATCTACGTGCATGGGTCCGAACAAGATCGCTGTCGAGAGGCGGCACCCCCTCAGCTGATATATATCCATCCATATATTTCGTAAATGTGCAGGTCAATCATCAACTTTTTCCTGTGTGTCAGGATGGAAAACAGTTCGGAAAGAGACACGGTTTCAAACAGTTTGAAGGGTACACACCATTTTTTCAAATAGTTATATTTTTCTTGATTCAAAAAAAGTTATATTTTTATTGGAGAGGAAGTACTGAAATTATTAAGAGAAATTTTAGAGTGTTTCTACTTAACGCGAGCCATCTATCCGGTGAAATCTAACGGTGGTAGTACCAATAGAGTATCGGATCCACCAAAGGAGTACTACCTGGTACTATCTAATTAAATTATCTGGTAGATATTGTATAGGAAAAAAATATATCTAGAAAATAAGTAATATGAAACGAAGAGAGTACTATCCAAGCACTGGAACAAAACTAAATACGATTTTAAATTGCTAACTTTCAACTTAAGATCTGCAAACTCAATCTCTCGAAAACATTTATACACGAGTACTACATAATACGCACATGTGTGTGTGTGTGCATGCAGTAAAAAGGGAATCCTACTCCACGAAAAAAGCTGGCCGGCCGGCCGGACACGGCTCGCCCATGCATGCAGCTCGACCTGTCCCGTTCCGGCTGCTGGCCACCGCTGGGCCCTAATGGCTGGCGCCCAGTAACGTACGAGACAAACGAAGCTTCACCTCGTGTCGCCGTGCTGGCCGGGGGGCGCCGAGCTCAGCGCGCGCCACGGCGCCAGGCCGGCCGCCGGCGCTCCCCCTCGCCCACGTACGCCGCCCCCAGCCGAGACCCAGGCCCTGGATGGCTGGAGGAGATGACCACCTGCTGGACCCCGGCCGGCCGGGGCCAGCGCCTTCCGCCGCGCCGCGCCGTCACGTGCACCACCGCCTCCCGGAGACGACGATCGAGCACGACGAGATCGCCGTCAGATCGATCGAGAGCGTAGTGTACTCGCTCGCACCGATCGCGTGCAGTGGCGCCGGCCATCCGATCGACGGGTCGATCGATCGGTCCCGACGCGTCCCGTCGTGTACGTCCACGAACGAACGGATGGAACCCGGCCGTGGCAGGACGGACATTTGTCCGATCCGTCCGTCCTACGTGGCGCGCCATCATGCCGCGCACTGTTGCTCCGCGGAGACAGGTCGGGAGGGAGGGGAAAATGATTGGCACCATCTGCTGTGCTCTGCTCGCCGTCGCCGCTCGCGTCTGTGAACGACCCAGCAGCGATTATGATGATCGATGACGCTGCTCATGCGCGTCCTAATCGTCGATCATCAGCTCTCTCATGGCGATCGAGCCGTCAGGCCCGTCTGATTGGATCGGACTCCTCCGGCTCGCTCGATCGTGCACCCCCACTCTGAGCTGAGCTGAGTTGAGTTGAGAGTTGTATCATCGGTGAAGCCATGCATTATCGGTAGATTTAGTTATACTCTCTCCGTCCTGATTTGATCTGCGTATAACAAAATAAAAGGTGTCTATGAATGATATGTGTATTTCTAAGTGGAACCAATCGTGTCATGAGTTGCTTAACTGGCTGGCTCGTTTGTTGATGCATCCAGTGCCGACCCTAGGATTTTGAGTGCCCTCTGGCGAACTTGTCGCAAAGGCCCCTCTAAAGTCTAGATTTATATAAAATATTATAATATATATATATATATTTATTTATTTACACGCTAATTGCAGAGAAAAATCAAAATATATTATCCATTGAAACAATAATATGTTAGTACTTCAAGAATTAATATGATTACCTTATATTTTATTCCATAATATCCAATTATCCATTGCTTTTCATAAAAAGATACTTCTTCGAGCGTTTCTTGATGCAAAATCATCAAGGACAGTATTGAGATCAATGGTGTCCAATAAAGCTCTCTCGATGGTGCACATAGCCAAGCCATTTAATCTTTCTTGTGACATAGTTGATCTCAAATAGTTCTTCAACAACTTCAATTTTGAGAAACTTCTTTCAGCCGAAGCTACAGTCACGGGTACAGTTAGCAAAATTCGATATGCAATCGAAACATTAGGAAAGCAATCTGCAGCCATAACAAACTCCAGAATCTCAAGCGCCGACATCAAAGAATCTGGTAAAGTTACTTGTAACACCTTTAAATCTTTAATTCTTGAAAAAAATCATTGATCTCAACATCAGATGAATTATCCTGAGAAAATTTTTCCACAAAAACCTTGCAGTGTACCCAAAGATCAGTTTCATCCAAAGATTTCAAATTTTCTGAGTTGAACAAAAACCTAAAAATGCTATCAAATTCTTTCATCTGTTCAAATCTAGTAGTCAATGAAGCAATTGCAGCATCAATCATAACATTGAAGTACTCCACTCTAAATAAGTCCACAACAGACCGTTGAATTTCTTCATCTTGGTCATATTGTTCATCAAACTGTTTCTTTCTCTTTCCTTGCCGTTTTGTACGAAATTTTGGCTCTATATCCATTTCAGATGCAATGTTTTTTGTTGTATCCATACTAGAACTAAAACCTTCATCTCTATACTTCTTAAAATATGATATGACACCTTCAATATGTTTGAGAGTAGCATCTATACTCACAATTTTAGATTGCAACTTCTTGCTCACCTTATTTATAGAGAATAAAATATCATGCCAAATAACCAAACCAACTACAAATTCAAAATTCTCAATTGCACTCACCAAAAGATTGGCATTCACTAACTGTCATTGAGTCACGGTCTTCAGTTGCTGACTTCTCTAGCGCTATTAAAGCTGACCTTATTTGAGGAGTTTGAAACCTGATAGCTTGAACACTTTTTATTCGGCTTTCCCAACGTGTATTAGACCATGACTGAACTGTCAATCCTGGGACATTGTCCACCAAAATCTTTCACCTTTTGGTGGACTTTGCAAACAATGTGTATATCCGTTGGATGATATCAAAGAAAGAAATAGCGTGCCTGCAAGATTAAGAAATGTATAATAGGAATAATAGTTTACCTGCACGAGTTTCCCATATCACATAGAGTAAGATTCAGACTATGACATGCACATGGAATGTATAATGCTCTTCGATTAACGTCAAGAACACGCCTTTGAACACCCTGGTGTTTTCCCTTCATATTTGAACCATTATCATAACCTTGTCCTCTCACATCATCAATATTCAAACCAAGAGATGCATTCTTTAATTCATTAAAAAGACCCAATCCTGAAGTGTCATCTACCTTCAAAAACTCTAGGAAGAACTCCTCTACCTTTGGAACATTACTCGACATATTGACACAACGAATAATTAGAGTCATTTGTTCTTCATGGCTGACATCTGGAGTGCAATCTAAAATCACTGAAAAAATACTTGGAATCCTTGATAATATTTAATATAGTTTGCTTCACACAATCTGCAAGAAGGGAAATCATCTCATTCTGGATTTTATGCCCAAGATAATGATGATGCACCTCACTATTTTGAATCCGCCTAATATGATCTTGCATCACAGGATCAAATTCACCCATCATTTCAATTGTGCCAAGAAAGTTACCATTGTTATCTTGATAAAGTTTCTCATTTTCCCTCGAAACGCCAAATTATGTTTAGCAAGAAACTTGACAGCAGAAACAATTCTTGCTAAAACTTGTCTCCAACGCTCTCTCTCCTTTGCAATTTCCCGTTGTTGTGCATCATCAATTGTTTGATTTTTTCTCAACCTCAGTGCAAGTTCATGCCACTTATTCATGTTGGTTATAGCTCACCACTATTTCCGTGTTGCTTGAGTCTAAAAGTAAGAAGTTTCCAGTCATTCAATCCATCATTTGCTAGCAAACTTATGTTCTGACTTGATTTGAACAATTTGCAGCAAAAACAAAAAACTTTGTCCACATGTTTAGAGTAAACCAACCATTTTCTATCAACCACCTCTCATCATTGCTCAACTTTCTAGAGTAGTAAGTATATGAAAAATGTCTATTCAGAGCATCTACAGGGAACTCAAGATTTAATTCTCTCGCTGGTCCTTTTTCAATCAAAATATCTCTACCCTTATTATCAAGATTCTCCCAAGTTCTAGGATCAAAGACATCATGAATAGAAGCCTCTTGCACATCATCAATTGAATTTGCAGGTTCAAAGGAAGGCTGTAAATTTTCAATATCTGAATTTTCAATCTCTGTTGCATCGACTGGATTATCCTCAATTTCTTGTTGCCCTTCTTCTTCAATATTAGTTGTATCTACTACATTATCAGCAAGCACAGCACTACTTGATGTTGAAAAAAATTTATGCAAAGCACCCTTTTGTGATTCAATAAACTGATCTTCTTGTCTTTTTCTTTTTCTTTTCTCTACCCCTGATGACAATTGCTTCTTAGGTAGCATTCTTAAATTCTAACACCTAAATTAGAAGAAAATACGACACATAAGTACTAGTTCAGTACGATATACTATACATTATAAAATTAAATTACAATACCTGAACTCTAGAGTCCGGAGAAGTGCTGCCTGTTGTCTGCTGGAGTCATGTACCGTGGACGTAGAGTCGTAGACCTCGTCACCTCGCCGGATCGCCGCTGCCCGCTGGCGCGATCTGATCGATCGGCGTCGGCGATCACCTGCGTCGCGCCGCCGCCTGACCGCAGATGAAAAGGCAGAAAGCGCTCGCGGTGTTGTGAATCTGCGTCGTTGCGCGGACGTTTTGGTTTCTGAGCTTCTGGCCGTTCTGGGCCTTTTCCCTTCCCTGTATACAAATGTGTATGTATACATTATACGTACCTTGGCTTGTGCCCCCTTCCATCATGGGCCCTAGGCCATCGCACATGGCCGCCTACCCCAAGGGCCGGCACTGGATGCATCATAGAGAGAATTAAAGTTCTCCTTGGTCTTTGTGTTACACATTTAGACGCATATCAAACCTGGACGGAGGGAGTATATCGTAGCATCAAAACGATCCGGGTTATACTAGACAACAATTGGCACCAAACGTATGCAAGATTATACTCCGTCCAGGGGCATAGGGACTAGGGAGGGCGCGCAGGAGCCTAGCTGGCCCCTTTATTTCTGCCGTGACATTACCGGAGCACTTGAATATTCTCCTAATCACAGGAGTAGTTAACACATTTTCTCAATGCAAAATTAGCACAAAGCACTATTATCACCGGCCAATCTTGTGTGTGGCGACTACCGAGACACCAATTAAGATGCTACCATGCGCAGCGCCATCCTCCCAAGCATCTTCTGTTTTGCCGCTGACATGTTTTGAATTTCATGCCAATGAAACTAAATTGATTCAAATGCTTTTTTTGTCATTCTAATATTTATTTTTACTAGTGCGCGCTAACATGTTGGATTACCCAGGCTACATATACAATCGAATATATAGCTATTTCTATAACATATTTGTTTTCCCATCAGTCCATGCTATATCGGATTTCTTCAAAAAAAAATATGAGGTTCTTTTCCGCTCACATATGTAGTGAAAGCTATTTCTTAGAAAAGTTAAAATGAATATGCAGTACTATTTTAAAACGGGTGGAATAATATATATATGTATGTATGTGTGTATGCAAATATCTATTATTCTTGAAATTTTTCTCCATGATTGCGCCGTTGGCGCGTTGGGACAAAAGGTGTCTGCTGGCGAATCTCCGTGAGAGTCTACTTCGAAATCTAGAGAAAGACGAGCGAGTTGAACATATAAATACTATACTACGGGAAAAGAAAGGAAAGTGAAGGCACGTGATAAAAAAGAAGGCGAGCTGCTGCTGATCGAACACTCGTGGCTGGCGATGCATCTTCGTCGTCGTAGCACGGATCGGTTAGCTCCCAAAAAAACAAGAATCGAGCAGGGTTCTCAGTCTGCAGGTGCAGAGACAGAGATGCTACCTCTCGATCCGTTATGTTTGTTTCTCCAGTAAAAAAAAAATAAGAAAAAAAAATTGGAGTGTGTGATGGCCTGATGGGACGGGAGTGAGGTGATCTGACTAAAGGGGGCGCGGTGGTGGTCAGGAATATGCGTACGAGTGGTCGATCCGCAGCCGTCCAATCCGGGGGCCCCCGTCCCATCCCATCCGTCAGATCGGATCCTGTGAGACGAAGCTTCTTCCTTTTCCAGCTTGCATTTTAGGGCTGTGTCACTGCTGCACCGCCAGGGCCGGTCCTGTGTTTTTGGAGCCCAGGACAAAATCAAAATTGGGGGCTCCTAATAACCATTCAACTTCAATTGGAAAATTTATTTTGATGCATTATAAAAAATATGGTGGAAACAGTGGTAATATCACTACATCAAAATATAATTTGCAATTACAAGTTTTTTGATGGGCTGATTGTTTGCAATTTTTTGTTAAGCTAATGTTGACTAGCACTTGTTTTGTAATAATAAATCACAATTTGGATCTTAATATATATGCTGCAGTTCATGATTGGGGGCCCCTGCGATTTGGGGGCCCTGGGCGGCTGCCCCACCTGCTAACACTACAGGGCCGGGGCTGTGCACCGCATTGCGTCGCACTGTCAGGCAGGCACTCAGGCTCAAGCTCGATCGTCGACGACAGCCACTTGTTGACTAGTTGTTGCCTTAGGTATTGGAGATGATGCTCAGATGGTGGTGGTGGTGGTGGTCTTTTTCTCTCGCGCGCGCCGCGCACACACATTTTTTTCTTCTATTATCATTGGTTGTTCTTGCTTGCTACTTCCTCTTCTTTCAATCCACAATTATTGCCGACTAATTTCTTGGACGGAATGTGCAGTGGGAATAAAATTAAAGAAGCGCATGATTAGAATTGTGCACAATACCTCCCTCAGTAGTCAGTACCATACATTACTTTCTTGTACATTGTCCACTACCCAAAAAGATCGCCCTTGCTAGCTTGATGTATTAATGACGTGTAATAATGTGTGTCTAGCATGGATCCCATATAGTTTTTGGCACTAGGGAAGAACATTCTATCACAGGCACAAATCTCAAAGTAGATAATTATTTACGAATGGGCACGAGCTTGTAACTATTTCATTGATAAAGAGGAATCTCAAACTAGAGAACATATTGCGAACCGAACATAGCTCAACTGATAACGTTTCTTGTGGTGGAACCTGTCCACCAAGGTTGAGTCATCAACTCGACACTGGTACTCGCATTTTTCTGGATTTATTTCAGGATTTAACCGGTGTTATTCTTTAAGTGGTGACTTCGTCAATCTTGAGGATTTACCGGCTCGTTAGTCTTTCGTCAATCTTGCGTGCGTGTATTCGTATGGGTGAGTATGCGTGCGTGTATGTGAGCACCTGCGTCTGTATCATGTGATTTTATTTTTTTTAAAAAGCAGATAACATCGGTTATCTTGGGCGGTTGCTCGAGAAGTATGCTACCTGACCTTCTCTTGGGCGAGTTGCAACTGCAACATCAGAGCAGAAGCGACATTGCACACATGGTGGGAGCATCTTGTAAGCACACAGGCGGCGCGTTGACGGCCAGGAGCCTCCACTCTATTCATGATAGTAGCTTGGCACATTTGGAAAGAGAGGAATGCTAGGCTTTTCGAGTAGCATTCGGCAACCACGCAAGTAATACTAGATAGAATCAGACTCGAGACTAACTTGTGGGTGGCTGCGGGTGCGAGAGATTTAGGGAGGCTTTTTTGAGTAATCCGCATGAATTTGGCACGCTTGCGTGCTTGTAAAACATTTTCCTACTTGATACATCTGTGTATTCGAGAGAAAAAAAGCAGATAACATACTTGGGTTTTAGACTTTTAGTAGGAGGCAACCCTAGATATTCAATGAAAACCATTTACCGTGCCAGCCAACCAGTTTCGAACAGTAGTGGATATCATGAATTAATCAATATATTGTTCTGTAAGTGACGCTTGCAAATTAGAATGCCAAAACGCACATATTAAACTGTAATTCATGTGTGGATCCGACGATGCCATTTGCTGTCGACACTTGCATCCCTACTCGTAGAACTACGCCCTTATTGCATATTTTTCCTGATCGTCCGATTACTGCTTGCTGCTAATAACACATTAACACTTTGGTTATTCGACAAGAAAAGCACTGAGATTCTAATGATTGCAGGTACCGATGATAGGACGTGACCGTGACCGATCAAAGCTGGCTTTGATCGTCCGTTGCAGTTGAAGCTGTCTCGAGCCGGCCGGCCTGGTGGTGCCCTGCTGCCCACTCCAACATGTCATCACCAACTGGTGATCGATCGGTCGATCTCGACCACGAACCTGTGTGATCGACCACGCATCCACATCCACCGCGCGCACTCATTTTTCACGCGCTAGCTGACTAGCTGAGCTCATGCACGCGACGCGACGCGCCAACACACACACGGGCTCGATCATCCAGTCACACGATATGCGCAGACAGCTAGCGGATGCGAGGAGAGACGACAGACGATCGATCGAGACGGCCGGCAATGTGGCGATGATCATCAGGCGACCGATCGATGCATGGCGCGTCAGACTGACTGTGCACAAAACTGTAGGGGATGGATGCGCGTTGCGTTGGCTGCTCGATCGATCTCACGTTTTTTACCTGATCTGGCCGTGGTATATGGTGCGTGAATTGAAGAAGCGTCAGGTTCAGGTAAAACCTGGACCTGGCCCTGGATCTGGCCATGCTCTCTCCTCTCTTCCTATCTCCAATGCATGGCACGTCAAGTCTTTTCCTATCTCCCGGCCGGCCCCCAGCTAGCTGCCGCCTGCCTGCCTGCTCGCCCTAGCTCATCAGCTCATGCATTGGTCATGGCCGGCCACGCAGCAACAGCATGGATGCAGTGCCCCTAATAAGCCTACGAGCTCTCCTCACCATCGACCGATCACACAGCACCCAGAAGGAAACTTTGGCACTTTCCTCACCGGCCGGCACAGCGTTACATGGCGCAACAGTGACCCCGATCCATCAAGCCTGGATCTTGTTCAGCGATCGATCCATCGACCGGTGCTTGCTAGGCTGCTACCCCTCCCTAGCCACCACCACACAAACATCTGATGCATCAGAAGATTATCAAAGCCTTTAATTTGGCGGTGCAAAAGCATGTTGCCGATACCGGATTTATATATATACATATATGTATATATGCAAAGCCTACGTATACAGCATGTGCTTGGGCAAAATCTGCCGCCCCTGTTGTAGCATTGGGAACGGAAATGCCCCAAGCAGGCGAGCGAGCGAGCGACACGCCAGGTGAGGATGCAGTGGGTGGGGAGGCTCCGGTCCGTCCGCCGCTCCGCACACGGCTAGTTGTGCGCCTTCTTGTTTGCGCAACGTCACGTCGCTGGAGAGCAAAGCTAGCTACGAGCTAGCATGCACCACCGCCGCTAAAGGATCGGAGAGCTAGTGGACTCTACAAGGCTGTGACGTAGCGAGCTCTTCCCCTTTCAATCATGCTGAGTCACCAATGCAAGGGACACACTTGGCTTGGGCAGTCTAGTGTAAGCTTGCTGTACCATGCATCGGTCCGTCACCAAGGGCGCAAAAATGTTGCAAATTTGAAAGCAGGTTCTTGATCTTAGGGTCTCTCCGGCCAGCACCCCTGCTGCAGGCAGCAGCTTTGTTATCCATGAAGTCAACTTTGGCATGGGTACCACTCACATTCATGTCCAATAGTACAAGAGTACTACTCCATATATGTGTAAAAGTTGAATAGTAACTTCTCCAGAAATTATACCAGAATGAGTGGCTCCAAAGTCCAAACCAAGAGAGAGGCTCCTAGCAAGTTTTAACGGCGTATGATATTCAGGAGTTAACTGCACTGAACACTGTTCGGTTGGCACGTTGTTACAACAGAACAAGATGCAATCAATATGGCGAACGCCAGTCACCTTGTTAAAAAAGCAAAGGCACAGCAGATAAGGCTCCCCTCCAATTCCGGGAGGGACTTGATGTGTACTACACAAACCAACCCAACCAGCAGAAACGGAGTGCAAGAGTCCACCGGGAAAGAGGGGCGCGGCGCGGAAACGGAGTCTGTTGCAACAGTCCGCATGGGAAAGTAGCTAGAAGAAGAAGAGGGCGAGATGCGCATGCAAGTGGAATTTGTTGCGTCGCATTTGCATGCAGTGTTCTGTTCATGAACCTGACTGACCTTTGGGTGTGTTTAGAGCCCAAACGTTTAGGCAAAGTTTGGCAATTCTGGCCAAAATTGGTGCAAAATACACTGTAGTGTCAGATGAATAGTGAGATGTGATGTGATGGGATGTTTTTTGGAAAAATTTGGGCTTCTAAACACACCCTTTGGTTTATCATCAGTCACCTTCATCTCGACTCGGCCCTAGCTATATACTATGAATGAACCTTAGATGGGAAAAAAACTAAACATTTTACACCAGTTGTTTGTATCAAATGAAGCCTAGCTACTCTACTCCCTACCAACCCTAAGATTGGCATGGTGGCAAGCAAGCATATACACATAGCCGTAGCTCCAATTTCCCCTGCAACCACCTTTCCCTCCCTTTTTTTTTCTATCTCCTACTAGAAATCAAATGATCCTACACCAAAAAGCAAAAGATTTTAGGCGGCCTTGTCTCTTGTGTGCGCCCCCAGGCTCGGGGAAGGAGTAGTGTAGTGCCCCCACATGCCACACTAACCTTTTCCCTCTCCACCCCCATCTGGCCATCTCCCTCTCCATCCTGAAAGGCCCGCAGCAGAACACCCGTAGGGGGGCATAGCTGGCTGAGCTGATACTGATACAACAACAAGGGCCTGTTTAGTTGGCTGAAATTTAGCAAAAATTTTGCTACTTTTTCAACTCTCTCCATCACATCACATTAAATACACCAAAAGACATATGTTCGGAGCAGTAAATGTAGGTAAAAAAATTAACTAATCACACAGTTCTGTTGTACATCACGAGCCGAATCTTTTGAGCCTAATTAGTTCATGATTGGACAATATTTACCACAAACAAACGAAACATGCTACAGTGTGCTACAGGAGTTCGAAAAATTAAAAAGGCTAAATTTCAGCCAACTAAACAGGCCCCAAGACGCATCCACACCAACACCATGTCACCCAAGAGATCTCATCAATCTCGTCAGTAGCACGCGCACACACACCCCACCAACACAAAAGGCAGCCGCCGTAAAAAGGGTTCGGTCACGTTAACAATCTCGACAATTCTCCACCCCCCAAACAACCGTAACGGAGACACAGAGAGAAGTTACTTGCTCCTGCCTCCTGCTGTATGCTGCTGTCGTCCTGCATCAGCTGGCGCACACAAAAGCCCGTAACTGTCGAAGCAGAGAAGTCAGAAATCTTTGCAAGGCGCCTATACGTACATGCATATATTGATATACTATTACGTAAATGCAGCATACGGGAGTACCACTTGATGATGATCAGGTTAGACTGACTCCAACAGCAGTAGGCAAAAGCAAAAATGCCTCACCAATCACTACTGTGCACGCGTATTTCTTCTCCAACAGAGAAGGCAAAGCAGGAGGCATTTTTCCCTCTGAGGAGAGAGACGAGCTAAAAATGGATGCCCTCTCTCCTCGAATGCAATTGATGGGCGAGCGGGGACACGCATGGGAAGCGGAGCAAGCAGCGGCGGCGCCGGCGTGCTGGACGAACGCGTGGGGCGGCCAGCGAGTTGGACGGACAGGGCTCTCGCGTCGCCCCGCCCTCGAGCTCCTGCACGCCCTCCCGCTCCCGCACGGCCGCACCAAGCCGCCCTCGCGACGACGCCGCCGCGCCCTCGAGCGCGCCCCTACTCCCGCGTGTTGGAGAACTTGATTTGGTCGTGCCGGAGCTCAACGCGGCAGCGATTCAGCCGCGGTGGAGCCCGATGCCGTCCGACTCGCCACCCCCCCTCCCGCGCCGCCCGCCACCGCGTCCTCCACCTGCGGTCGCGACCGCGCCCCCTCTCTTCTGCCTCGGCCGCCGACGAGGACGAGTAGCGGTGGCTCCCCTGCTCCGCCGGCTCCGCAGCGGCTCCTCCTACGACCAGCGCAGGGGCAGCTGAGTGGAGGACGGCCCCTCGAGCTCGTCGCCTGGGGAGACTGGAGGAGGTGGGCATGGAGTTCCTCGGTGGGTCCTGGGGCGGCGGGAGAGAGGGATCGGGAGGGGAGGGGATTCGTTTGCCTCTGCATCTGTTGGAGACGCGATATTTTGTGTTGTGAAGCCAGACACTGTGCGCAAGGTAAAATCCCCAATGCCTCTCTTATTTTGCCTTCTCTTGTTGGACTTATAAGCCTAGCAGAGAGCAGAAGCATACTATCTGCATATGCAGTGCGTACCAGGATGGCAGTAGAGATGGGATGGCTGGAGGCGGCTCACTGGCTAGCTCGGGGAGGCCAGAGCAGAGCAGAGCAGAGCGCCGCCCGCGCCCAGTGAGCTCAGTGCTCTCTCCATCTCCTCCTCCAGAGCCAGAGCCTGCCCTGCTGCCGCGCCGCGACCCGCGAGTGGAATGGAACAGCGCTGGCACTGGCAACGTCAGGCAGCGCGGCGCGGGCCCCCACCACACCACCGCGCGGGCGGGACGGAAGCAAACAAAGTTGCCAATTCGGGTTGACCCCGCCATTAATCCCCCCCGCGCGACGGCGGCCCCCAGCGGCGCCGGCTATAGATTTCCATCCGGCCCATGGGCCGCCGGCACGGCCCGCAGCACGGCCTTTTGGCACGGCCCATGGGCCGGCACGGCACGCAGGCCCCCGTGCCCGTGCCGGCACGGCACGAGGCCCAGTGCCGTGTTTGGGCCGCCGGCCTGGCCCATGGCACGGCACGGGCACGGGCCAAATGACCCGGCCGGCACGGGCGGCACGGGGAGGCGGGGAGCCCACCAGCCCAACGGCTAATCCGCCGCGGCCGCTATATATAAGCGCCGGCCGCCGGCTAGGGTTCCCCCCCCCCGGCCCCCCCTTCCCAGTCGCCGCCCGCACCGCATCGAATCGTCTTCATCTCGAACCTCCTGACCCACCTTCCCAGGCTCTCGATCCGTCGCCGCCTGGATCCTTGAGCTCGCTGCCGGCCCTACTCCGGTGACCTCGCTCCTTTCCCTCCCGCCTCCGGCCTCCCTCTCCCCTCTGTCCTCCCTCCGTCTCCGTCCCTCCTTCCCCTCCCGACCTCCCCGGTGACCGTGAACCATGTGAGTTCGTGAATCTGTGAGCTCTTCTGTCTCGCCGTCGATCTAATGGAGTCTATGTTGTCCTCTGGTTGGGTCTTGGCTCCCTATCCTCTTCTCCGGCACTGGGCTCCGGTGGAGTAGGTGAGTGGAAACCCTAACCCTAGATCTAGCATCTTGCTCCTCTTCTTTCTTTGCTTTGTTCTGAGTTTCTGACTTCTTCTTCTTCGCAGGTCGTTGGTGTCTGATGCTGCGTCCTCCTCTTCTGGTGGCGCGATGGCAAGGCCGCCAAAGCGCACTTGCCCACCCTCGAGGGGAGCTGCCGGAGTTGCAGGGAGGGGCCGGGGCCAGCCTTCCCTCCCCACGTCGGCTAGGGTGACCATGCCAGTAGCTGCGGATGAGTACAATCACCGAGCCGACGGCGAGAATCCCGAGCCCGTGGAGGAGTTGGAGATCGAGGACGACGACGACGTCCGCGAAGGCGCAGCCGTGATGTTCGGCATTGATCTCGGTGACGGCCCGATCGATGTTGACGCCGGCGACAGTGGGGTGGACGGTTCCGAGGACACAAATGGTGCCTCATCTGGTAAGCTCTCTGCTGCTTGTTGGGAGGATTTCGTTCCGGTCTTCGATGAAAATCAGGTTAGAACTCATGCCATCTGCAAACAGTGTGGTAAGAAATATGTTGCTAGGCATTCGATTGGGACTGGAACCTTGAACAGGCACATGCGGGCATGTAGGAAAAAACATGATCAAGATCGTAAGGTCCAGTCCAGGCTTTCTTTGAATGCTGATGGGTTGCATAACTGGGTTTATGATGCTTCTCGTGCTCGTATTGAACTGTGTCGGTTGATTGCTAGGCTTGATCTTCCTTTAGGGATTGGTGAGACACAGGCCTTTGAGGATTACATTAAGCGTGCTCATAACCCTGCATTTGAAAAAGTTTCTAGGCAAACCACCACTAGGGATATGCGCAAACTGTTTGATGATGACCGTGCTCTGCTTACAAATTCTATTTTGCCTGCTTGTTCATCTGTTTCCATAACCTCTGACATCTGGTCTGGTAATGCTAAGGAGGACTACATTTCTGTTGTTGCTCATTATGTTGGTTCTGATTGGGAGTTGCATAAAAAAGTGATTGGTTTTAGGCTCATTGAAGCATCACATACTGGTGAAAACATAGCTGACAAGATTGCATGTGTGGTTGAGGAGTTCGGTTTAACTGATAAGGTCTTTGCTGTCACTTAGATAATGCTTCTGCTAATTCTAAGGCTTTTGATATTTTGCAACCTGTCTTGTTTGGTTACATGGGCTCTTATCCTGCACCTACCAGGGAAGATCCTCACAAAGTTAAGTACTTGCTTGTGCATCAGCGTTGTGCTTGCCATATCATTAACTTGATTGTTAAGGCTGGCTTGAAGGTGTTCAAACCTGTTCTTGAAAATTTTAGAACTGCAATCAACTTTTTGAATTCATCTAATCAAAGAATTGCACTGTTTGCTAATTACTGCAAGGCTCAGGGTGCTAAACCTAGAAAATTTGGCTTGGATATGGATGTTAGATGGAATTCCACTTATTTGATGCTTAAACATCTGTTGCCATACAAAGATGTCTTCTCTGTCTGGCTTAATTCTAATTATGGTGACACATTGTTAACTCCACAGAATTGGGATTGTGCTGAACAGCTTATGAAATTTCTGGAAATGTTTTATGAATGCACTTGTTCTTTGTCTGGTGTTTACTATCCCACTGCTCCACTTGTTTTGCACCATATATTTGAATTTGCTGAGCATTTGCGTAAAGCTGAAAATGATCCTAATTTTAGACACATTGCAATGCCTATGAAACTTAAATTCCTTAAGTACTGGGAAACACCACCACTGTTGTATTCATATGCTTTCATTCTTGATCCTAGAGCTAAGATGAAAGGGTTCTTCAACATGCTTGAATTACTTACTGAGCAAACTGGTACCTTTTATAGTGTTTACTATGGTGATGTGAAAGATGAAATGAGCAGGTTGTATAGCAAATATGAGCAAAGGTATGGTGAAAAGAGGTCTGAAAGGCCTGCAATTCCTAGTGCTGCTCATTCAGGTAAGAGGAAGCAGGCATGGGGAAGGCTCTTTGGAGGTCCTGGAGCATCCCCTGCCTGCTCATCTTCATCTGCTCCATCTGGTCTTAATGAGCTAACAGCATACATGGACAGTGACCCTATCACTGATTATGGAGAAGACTTTGATATTCTGCTACGGTGGCGTGACCACAGGCTAACCTATCCTGTCTTATCAATTCTTGCTCGAGATGTCCTCTCTGTTCCAGTATCTACTGTCTCCTCCGAGTCTTGTTTCAGCTGTACTGCCAGGATACTCGAAGACCGGCGTCGACGGTTGTTGCCTGAGCATGTGGAGATGCTCACCTGCCTGAAGGACTGGGACCTAGCAGCAAGAAAGGAGCAGCATGCTCCTGAGGACACTGACCTGGAGGCGTTGTTCGAGAGCATGTACCTGGATGATGGAAGCGAGGGCAGCGGCGCCGGCGGTTCCACTTCTACTGCTGCTGGCTAGTGGTAATGGCGATGATGGACAACTGGAGTGGTGAGTATACTGATCAACTGTTTCATTTGTTGTTTACATTTTGGCTAAGTAGTGATCACTGATCAGCCAATGTTTGATTTTTGCAAGCACTTTTGGAGTCCAAGGAAGTGGACTGAGTACTGGACTAGTGGACTTCACTTCAGCACTTCACTATGCTGAGTTCTGGTCTGAGTAGAAACTAGAGAGTAGTCAGTAGTGTGAGATGAGTTAATTGTGAACTTTGCCACTCTAGTTGGCTTTTGTAATAGACTTAAAGACATTGACTGAGCTGGCTGTACTCTTTTTTCCTTTCTGGGGTTTCTCACAAGGGTGAGTTTTACCTAGAAAGATTTTTAATGAGGCAGCATTGCACAAAACAGCTCATTTTGATGATCATTAGTTATTTCCATATGAATTCTTGTGTTTGTATTTGTTTTCTTCCTGAGTTTGTGACTTAGTAGCTGGTTGACTCAGAAAATTTCTGTTAAAATTGTGTTGCTACTTGCTAGTTTGATTGTTTGATAGTTGATATTACCTGCCGGGCCATGGGCGGCACGGCACGGCCACTTCGGCACGGATATTCAGCCCGTGTGTCGTGTCGTGGGCCGATGGCCTGGCCCATGGCACGGCCAGGCACGGCGACACGGGGAGGCACGGAGGAGTGCCGTGCCAGCACGGCACGCCCGTGCCGCGTGCCGTGCCGGCACGGTGGCCATATATAGCGCCGGCCCTGCTTTGCTCCCTCCTCGCCAATTCTTTTTATTATTTACCATGCTGCCCCTCCCTCCACCCTCCTCTCCGCCAAATCCTGCCACGCTAGAACTAACTAATCCTACACATGACACACACACACACCAGCAGCAGGGCCAAGCCCCCGATCCCCGCTCCTATATAAATCCGCCTCGCCTCCTTTTTTCTCTCCTCATCACCACAACCCCCCCCCCCCCCCCCCTCCTCTCTTCCCCTCTGCCACCTCACGCGACGCGCTGCTGCTTGCTGCTGCTCGCCTCTGAGTGAGCTAGTACAACAGACACGCAAGAAGCAGGCAGCTCTCGCTCTCCCTCTCTCTTTCTCTGTAGTATTGGTGCTCGGGAGGCCGATGGTGTGGTGCTGGACCTGGGCGGCGGCGGCGGCGCTGGCGGCGTACGTGGCGGCGAAGCTGATGGAGGTGCTGTGGTGGCGGCCGCGGCGGGTGGAGGAGCACTTCGCGCGGCAGGGGATCAGGGGCCCCCGCTACCGCTTCTTCGTCGGCTGCGTCCGCGAGATGGTGGCGCTCATGGTGGCCGCCTCCGCCAACCCAATGCCGCGCCCCTACCGCTCCCACAACGTCCTCCCGCGCGTCCTCGCCTTCTACCACCACTGGAGGAAAATCTACGGTACGCACCAGGCAGACTAGTGCAGTCTCCAGGCTCTGTTTTCTCCAGCTACTAGCTTCTTTCTCCGTCGCTTCCTCCGTCTCCCTGCTGCTACGGGAAGGAAAGCACCTCTGCCGGTGGAATTGACATGAGACCATGGCCGGACGGACCAGGGGAGGAGAGAGAGAGAGAGAGAGAGAGAGAGAGAGAGAGAGAGAGAGAGAGGGAGAGAGCTTGCTGGCCACGGCGTGCCGACGACCGGAGACCGTCTGCATCGGCATCGGCCGGCAGGTAGCAGCAGCAGCAGCAGCAAGTTGCGGTTGCGCGCCATGCGTCTTGTTCCCAGGATGCTGCCTGCCGCCTTTGGAGTTTGGGCGACACGCATTTAGTGGGCATGTCGAGGGCGCGCGTCCCCCCCTCCTGGGTCTGTCGGAGCGGTTTGCCGTAGTTGTCTCTCGTTTTCGCTGTCCCCCGGCTGCAGCCCGGTTAGGTGGCCAGGGGTCTATTTCCCCCCTAGTTGCCGCCGCGACATGAGCCTACACATCTCTCCCTTTCTGCCTGCTCCCCCCGCCACCGCCACCGCGTCCTGTCCCGCCCGCCACGGTCTCCATCGCATTCACTCCCCCCGTCCCCCGGCCTCGCGCCGGCCGCGCCCGGCGGCCCCGACCTGTGTGTGCTCCACAGGCAGGCAGCCTCCGGCCCACCCGTCGCCACGCCGCTGCCACCACCTGCCCTGCCCTGCCCTGCCCCCTCGTGTCGCGTTGCCATCCGGTAGGGCAGCGGGCGGCGCGGCGCGTACCGCGCGCGCGGCCGCCGCGGGAGGGTGGTGTGGTGTACAGGGTGTTGTTGTAGCTGCGTACCTGCTCCGCCTCGGCGTGTACTGCTGCGTGGTGTTGTCGTGCGTACGTCGGCATCGCCGGCATCTCGCCCTGCCATGTCCCGTCCCTGCCACGTCAGCGCAGCAAGCATTCCCACCGTCGGCATCGGCGTGCCTGGTGGGAATGCTTGCTGAGCTGACGTGGCGTAACATGGCCTCCCTGGCCAATCATTGGCTGCCTCGTCGTCGGCTTGTCACGCTCACGCCCCGTGCCGTGCCTCTCTCTCTGATTACTATGATTAATCTTCGCCTTCTTCCTTCCTGGCTTCCTCCAGGCTCCACGTTCCTGATATGGTTCGGCCCGACGCCGAGGCTCGCCGTCGCCGACCCCGACCTCATCCGGGAGATCCTCGTGTCCCGCGCCGACCAATTCGACCGCTACGAGTCGCACCCAATGGTGCGCCAGCTCGAGGGTGAGGGCCTCGTCAGCCTGCGCGGCGACAAGTGGGCGCACCGCCGCCGGGTGCTCACGCCGGCGTTCCACATGGAGAATCTCAAGGTCAGACAAAGCCAGCCAGCAACGATCTTCTTCTTGCTGTGGTGAATTGTACTGATGGCACCTTGGCAAATAATGCAGCTGCTGCTGCCGTTCGTCGGGAGGACGGTGGTTGACATGGTGGACAAGTGGCGCGACATGGCCGCGGCGGGGTCCGGTGAGGTCGAGATCGACGTGTCCGAGTGGTTCCAGGTGGTGACGGAGGACGCCATCACCCGCACGGCCTTCGGTCGGAGCTACGAGGACGGCAAGGCCGTCTTCAAGCTCCAGACCCAGCTCATGGCCTTCGCATCCGAGGCGTTCCGCAAGGTCTTCATCCCTGGATACAGGTAACAACCAATCAACTAACGTGACGTCATAATTCAATGCTTTGTGATTTAATTATCTATATAGAAATTCGCAAAAAAAAATCTATATAGAACTGACATGGTTTCCATGCGTGTCTGTGTACAGGTTTCTGCCAACCAAGAAGAACACGAGCTCGTGGAAGCTGGACAAGGAGATCAAGAAGAACCTGGTGACGCTCATCGGCCGGCGACAGGAAGCCGCGGACGACGAGAAGCTCAGCGGGTGTGCCAAGGATCTCCTCGGGCTCATGATCAATGCGAGCAGCAACGGCGGTAAGGTGAGCCCCATCACCGTGAACGACATCGTGGAGGAGTGCAAGACTTTCTTCTTCGCCGGCAAGCAGACGACGTCGAACCTGCTGACGTGGACCACCGTCGTGCTCGCAATGCACCCCGAGTGGCAGGAGCTCGCCCGGCAGGAGGTCCTCGACGTCTGCGGCGCTCATGGCATCCCCTCCCGCGAGCAGCTCGTCAAGCTCAAGACAGTAAGCTCCCGTGCCCACCTCTCTGACGGAATTCCCCGACGAGATTATCAATGTCCGATCCGGCGATGAGCTGACTCTTGCTGGGGGTCTCACTGGCAGCTCGGGATGATCCTGAACGAGACGCTGCGGCTGTACCCGCCGGCGGTGGCGACGGTACGCCGCGCCAAGGCCGACGTGGAGCTCGGCGGGTGCCTGATCCCGCGCGACACGGAGCTGCTGATCCCGATCATGGCCCTGCACCACGACGCCCGGCTGTGGGGCCCCGATGCCACGCAGTTCAACCCGGCGCGGTTCGCCAGGGGCGTGGCGCAGGCCGCCGCGCACCCGACGGCGTTCATCCCGTTCGGGCTCGGCGCCCGGATGTGCATCGGCCAGAACCTGGCGCTCCTCGAGGCCAAGCTCACCATGGCCATCATCCTCCAGCGCTTCGACTTCCGGCTGTCGCCCAGCTACCTCCACGCGCCGACGGTCCTGATGCTCCTCCACCCGCAGTACGGGGCGCCAGTCATCTTCCGGCCGCGATCATCCGAGCCGTCCGATCATAATCGCGGCATGTGAGGAGATGGTGAAGCTACTAACCAACCTTGTCAGTGTCGATTGCACCTGGCAGAATGACCAATAACCTTCCTCAGGCTCTCTGGATGAGCTTGCAGCTTTGTCCTCAAGAGGAGCACAAAGAAGCACCCCCCACTCTACTGTACTAACATATATCCTGCTGAAGACGCCAGCAGCAGCATCAGAAGATTAGATTAGTGGAGAAGAAGCGAGTAGGAGCGTAGAAAGCTTGACCTGTGCCTCCCAATTTTTCAGTCCTTTTGGGTTGATGATGATTTCCTTCCTTCCATCTTGGATGAGGTTTTGCCGGGTGTGGTTGGTGTGTGAAGGATTGCAAACTGTACACATGTCGTGTCCCGTATGTTCTTCTTGATACATGATTTAAGGAAGAAGAAAAAAATGGTAACCAGGGGAAAAGAGAGCGCCCAAAAAGGGGAATGCGGGCGTATGGAAGATGCATGCATGATGCTAGCCGGGATCGTGGCGCCACAGTGCGTCTGTTTACATCCCTGTCATTGTTCTCTCCTCTCTGTGGTCCTCTTGTGATGCAGACCGCAAGCCATTAAAGGAAGAGATGGGTGGCTTGCCTGGTGCTGGCCATTTAAGAGTACCTTGCCAAGGGAACAAACGGGTGTGCCACTGCCACAGCCGGCGGGGGAGTAACCAGACGCGGCAGCCAAGAAAGCAAGCGGCAGCAGGTGGTGGAGTGGATATAACCAGGCTGATCGCAGCGGCGGCGTACGACGCGAATCATCAGCACCTGCTCTGATCTGCCAGCGCCAGTGCGCCACCACCCCATCCATCATCAGCTTCAATTCATTGCCACCTCTCTGCGAGGCCGCGGCATCAATGTGTTGGATCGATGGATCATGGATGGCGCCCAAGGCTTGTACTGGTACGGTGCCCCGCGCCGGCCACCAAGCTGTCACCGGCCGCGGGCCGACCAGAGGACCAGGACTGTAGCTGCCGATGAGCCTCGCCTCCTCCCCATAAAGGCGCGGCGAGGAGTGGGTTGGGGGGCCCTGTCGCGGTGGTGGTGGTGGTGGCGCTCGGCCCTGCCACTGTTCATCTCCCCTGTCAAACTGCGCTGGCCGGGCACAGCAGCAGCACACTGCCACATTGCGTTGCTTCGAGAGAGCGGAATGGCCATGGAGTGGTGAGATGGCCACCTGCAAATGCCGCTGGATTGGCCTGACTCCACCGGGTTGTGGGGGAGCAGTGAGTGAGCGAGAGTACTCGCGACAGGCAGGCGAGGGCTTTGCTCTTGGGATCTGCAAAAATGATTCAAATTTAGCTTTGGATCTGGATCATGCCAAGGTAGTACAGCTCAGGTTCATTTCATGGAGCACAAGAACTCCGCCCCGCTCACCTGCTTACCGGTTTTTACGGGATTAAACAACTAGAGGTTTTCATGCAGGCACTGAGGCACAGTTGTCTTGCACAGTAGAATGTCTTGCACCTCCAGCATTTAGATATACTGATGATGACGACTGATGTGCTGTTACAGGCCGATGAGGCTGTGATTTGCTGGACTCGTGCTGCTTCTTGTGTTAAAGAATCAGGGGCACTCCACAAGCTGCAGCAAAACCATCTAGTATTAGTCCAAACAAGCCGCCGTCTAGGGGTAATTAAAAATCTAAAGTACCTACCATATGCCTACAGCTCCAATCATTGATCAGCAGGAAAACAAAAGGTACTGCCAAGTGTGCTGTATTTGTACAGCAGCATTTACATATACCCCCATGGGACTGTTCCTGCATCAAAGGTTTCACAGGGTGCAAGTGGTAGCATGATGCCGGTATGTATAGTTGCCTTGCCAGAATCAAAAGTTTCAAGTGCAGAGCTCCTTTTTACCTCATTCGTGAAAAAAGGCAAAGGCATTAACAGAGCAGCCACTGCACTGGCCACTGGCCAGGTGGAGCGCAGGCTCTTCTCTCCACCTGAGGGAGTTGCCTGTTGCCTGCATCAAATGCCTTTGGGTGTGTTTAGAGCCCAAAATTGGGTTGCAAAATTCCGAGATTTTTGCATGGATTTTGGGCTGAAAAGTACTGTTCCGAATTGAAAAACACTGTAGCACTTTTCGTTTGTTTGTGGTAAATATTGTCCTACCATGGTCTAACTAGGCTCAAAAGATTCGTCTCGCAAAGTACATCCAAACTGTGTAATTAGTTTTTGATTTCATCTACATTTAGTACTCCATGCATGTGCCAACATTTTTGATGTGATATTTGATGTGATGGGGAATCTTCTTTTTGCATAGTGAATTTTGGGGGATATCTGGCTTCTAAACAGGGCCTTTCTCTTCTACCCAATGTCCGGTTCAATTGGGCAAGCAGAAAAAACTCATGGCAGCACGACATCCAACATCTATTGTGCATTCTTCACCACAAGATATTGCCAAACTCCTTTGGGGGCTGTCGCTTCATTCCTACCCATCCTAATCCTGTCAGAAATGCTGAAATATCAGACACTGAGATATATCAGAATTCAGATACATAGTGTTTTAACATCTTTACTATCACTTTTATCTTGTGCCAAGACGGAAATGCAGCCACCGGGCTCTGGAAGAACACAACTGGCAGTTAACATGTTACGACTTTGAGCTATCACTTTGATGTATACCACCAGCTAATGCAATTTAATTCGGAATTCAAGTCAGGGGAGGGGAATGGTGGTGTTATGGCCTTATGGGGAAGAAAGCTTTCATCCTAGAGATCTCCAAAGGGGTCCACCGCTGTGTTCCTCTCGAAGGGAAGCTCTAGATTTGTAGCTCCCATGTGTTTCTGGTCCCCATAACGGAAGGCATGTGCCAGAGGGCATCCTTCCTTGCCCTCCGTAGTCCATACTAGTGAGATGACATTCTTCTTCCCTATCCTAGCAACGTGCCATAAAGAAATGAGGCAATTGACACGCTAAAGAGCATGTGACCCCAACACACCCCATGATCACCTTTGCAATTAGAATAAACATGCAATGGGTTAACCCTGTTGATTGTTTTCATGCATAGGGTTAGGGCTAACTACTGCATACCACACAACTGGGGATACTGGGCCCTCCACTACCCCTAGCCGACATGAGAAGCATGCTTTATTATCAAAATCCGGACGCCTAGAAACACCTTTATAATCACGATGGCGGCATGAAAAGGTGTGAAACATAAACAAATGAGCAACTTATGGACAAGTTTTCAGGAGGAAGTTATGTTTAGGCTCTCTGTAAGGGTTAGGACCATTGCAGAGCATAGTGAAAAACATCAGACAGCATGGGACTACACTGACATTTGTAAATGATCCTAATGCATGCTGCAAATTCACAACATGGTGCAAAAGTATACGCTAGTGCAACATTAGATTTCTGCATGCAATGATCATAACAGGCTAGCTTTCTTTTCCGGACTCATCATTCATGTGATCGAAGCATGCAAAGAGAAGTACTTTGCAGTAGCAAATGATAAGGACCATGGATTCGGACTTTAGGATGGTTGGATGCAGTTTCTTTTTTAAAAAAGGATGGATGGATGGATGGATGTCGCAGGATGATACAAATTCAAAATGGATACCGGTGAGCAGAGAAGGGAGGGAAAGTCGGGAGGGATGGGACAAGTGGATCGCTTAATACCAGGGAATCATCTCCTGTCCTTTCTCTACTGTAGTCCCTTTTGTTTGTTAATTTGTGCAATCTGGTTCCCCTCAGCTGCTTGTACATCTCACCAATAATCTCCAGTTCTCTGCTGCTAGTCAAGTCTGTGAATCTCCAGGAACCTTCTTTCCTTACACCAATCAATCTGAAACACAAATAATTATTCACTCTTGGGGAGCTTTCCAAAAAAGATATGCAATCTTCATGTAATAATTATTCATACTACAAAAAAGAGATTGCAGGATAATAAAAACTTGAATAACAGTAGTTAGTACTATAGTATCAGAATTAGCAGTTAATGTAAAGTAGCTGAATCAAAGCACCCTCCCGATGATGCAAAACAGATGGCACTCCTTCCTATACTGGCATTTATACGGTAATAAATAAATAAAGTAATGAGTTAATCATCATGCATGCATACCAATGCTATATCGATTATTGCATTTCTAAAAAAACTAAAGGTTGTGCAACACTTGTACTTGTACAGAACTTCCAAGTGGTGAAACAGAACTTTGTCATTACAAAAAGTGTCTACTAGCACTAAAATGGAACCTTGTTGCCTTTTTAAGTCAGGCCAACTAAAAAACAAATGGACATAGTACGTTCTCGTACAATGATGGAAGAGTGACTTGTTAACCCATCAGTGCAGCCACTCGTCTACTATAAATACTGTTACATACTTGTGTAATTTATAGAGCTAACAATAAATCAGATATGCACGTGAGTTCACTGATGAAGTGATATAGGAAGGCCCAATATCACTGTGAAATACTAAAAAACATTGAAGCCAAATTCTCAAAATACAAATTTAAGAACGGTATTACCATTGCTGGATTCCATATTGTTTGCAAACTAAGCTTCCTGTTTTATCTTTTTTTTTCAGAAACAAATACCACTGTCGTTATAAGGCGCCAAGGCAATACATCACGTTTGATTCTTGAAGAGATTTGAGTAGACCATCACAAATATCTTGTCAGCTAGTAGCAAGGCTAATTTAGCTATCTTTTTGCCATTTCTCTGCAGGACCTACAGGGTGTAGCTACCCTGGAACTGATTGGTGCAGAGGGAAAATGAAAGAACTAAACAAACGACAACTCATGAGAAGCAGCAAAGGTCCGAATCAAAATGAGCCGCTGGTACGGAAACATAACAGAGCACATGCTGGGTAACGGAATGAATTAATGTAATGGTCCACCATTGTGCATCACTGCTTCTACCACCAAACACAGACCTGATTTGAAGCAAAAAACAGACTGAGCAAGTGACAGAAAATACATATAAAAGATCCCCTCGGGCGTACCTTCCGGCACACAGACCAAATGACAGGATCCAGAGGGTCTACCGTCACATGGCACAGCAGATCCTCCAGAAAGCTTCCCGTCTGTTAACAAACTGTACCTCCGACAGCCGTCCGACCAACGTCTGCACAACTGTGATCGGGGTGTGGAACACCGTATTTTAACGAAGACAAACAACCCCTAAGCTCTCCCCTAATTCCGATACCACCACAGAAAACAAATCACAAGGACACTCGCATGCCAACCAAACCTTCTCCCAACTCTAAAGATATGATGAGCATGGCATCCTTGGAGTGCACAGCCCTATGGATTCCAGCTCATATACTTACCAAGTGAGACCTCGAAGACCCCATATCTACTTAGTTAACTACCAGTAAAAGTCCCCAGTACATTCCCTAAGTTCCATGACCATAGTGCTACTCTAATCCTTCATCAAGTAGCACCTCTGTTTTCTGATTAGTTTGATTAACTTTAAGCAGTAAGTCTATGACAAACCGTTGTGGCCCTTGGCCCTTGAACTATGCCAATCTGTCGGGGAGTAGTAGACAGCAGCAGCGCGCCAAGCTGCTTCCTGATGATTCAAGTGCTTTCAGCTTTCACTGCCCTCAAAGCAAGCCAGTTGCTTGTCTACCTTTATGTTAATTGGCACAGTGCAGCGAGCAGAGCAAGATCGGTAGAAGTATTTCATTACCATAACTTCCAGTGGGGCTTGACCCAATGACGTGGTCCACTCCGGATTGAGAGCAGATTTGAAGATAAATAATTAATTGCTGATGTTACGTATCTTGCACAGTGTTCTATCCATGCATTAATTGTAGCCGTCTTTATTATCTCAATAGCAAGTAGAGGATAACAGTCATATCTACTAGGGTTTGTTTGGATACATCCATTCCCCATGTGGATTGGAGGGGACTGGGTGAATTGAAGGGGAAATTAGTACATTCCTCCTCAGCCTCCTCAAATCAACAAGGGGAATTGTTTATCAAATAGCTCTTAAATAGCTGGTAATCATGCATTAGAACTCTTCATAGCTATCGAAGAACCTGTTTCATATCCTAAAATTTTCAATGCTCAAGGAGATATGCACAGTTAACAGGAGATAGGTTAATAGAATAATGAACCCAATGTTCAATAGATAGGGATCGGATGAAGACAAAAAAAAGGGTCTGTTATATACTATTGATAATCCAGTGGTTTGTTATTCACTACGGAAATGATTCTAAATTTATAATCAGTATGTGGCAGAGGCACAATTTGATGAATTTGTACAAAATATCTAGTACAACGCCAAGCTCTAAACTTTGAGCCAAGTGGACATACATAAAAGAAAGTGTAAAAAGTCTTTCACTTCTACATAATTAAAAATAATGAAAAAATGTATAGGGTATCTCAGTGCTAAATAAAATGAAGACATCGAGTTTCTAGGTTTTTCTTTTGTTCAGATTTAGATAGAAATATTTAGTAATACACACATACTGATTTTTTTTTCGATTTACACACATACTGAATTGAGAAAATCATATAGGTCAGATTAGCGATATAGCAATCTTCAAATGTAAAGAGAAGGAAAATGTGGCACGGATACCCAGAAAACAATTGAGTAACAGAACTTAGGCTCTATTGGCTCTTGATCAGACCTGGCCAAACCGAGGTTCAGGCAGGGGCAGATTTGCAGCGGAAAAAAACAGTCACCGAACTTTTGGCAAGAATTGCTGAGAAAAAACACTGAGTGGCCGTTGAGGCCAGTGCGGCACACTGAAGGTTGAGCCACGAAGCAAACACAGGCTAACATGAGGTGCAGCGAGATGTGGACGGGAACCAAACACGCCGTTAACAGTCAAGGTAAGACCCTCGCATGTAAAGCAATCAAACTGAATAGGATCAGGGGGGAATAGGGGAGATGTTTAGCAAATTTTTAAGTAATCATTTTTATGAATATTAGAACACAAAACTCAGTTACGCCCCACATAAGGCTCATCATTGTGTAGTCCCTTAAAACGAACCACGCAACAATTTTGTATTTCATTTCTATGCATCTTTCGTGTTTATGTACAACATAAGCATATCACAGATGATAATCAACAGATTGTATTGTAAATGAATAATTAATGCTAACATATATTTTTCTCAATATGCCAAAAAATCTAATAGACTGAACATTTATTTCTTACTGTTCAAAACATTTTCTAAGCAACAGTGTAATTAAATGTTTACTCCGTTTCATTAGGCTACACCTAACCATGATACAGCATGAGATGCATGACTGCACATTTCTTTTTGTAAGACTACAGTGTTTTTTGGTTCCAGTCCAAATCACAACAATAACATATGCATCTTATATTTTGTTGATTAAACTCACTTAAGAACTTCATATATTAAGGTTTTTACACCAGAGCATCAGGAACACCGATCATTATGAAATTCTAATGTGCCTTAGTTTGTTAATTTGATACCAAGCATCTAACTATCTAAGCATAGAGCCTGCCCGACATTCAAGGTTGACATATTCAGTCAATGACAAAGAGGACGAAAATACAAATTTAATTAACTTATAAGAAACAACCATTCTAATTTATAGACTATACCTTTTGGTTGTAAATCATGTAAACATTTTTTCTAGACCAAAATGTTGACTAACCCATAGCTTTCCAAACTGATAAGAAACATACCAACATGGGAATATGTGATTCATACCTGTCATGTCAGATGCAAGAGCAGGCGCGATAATCATGCCACTCATCTAAGAATCCAAGATGTCACATGTCCTTCACGTGATTCTGCTCCTCTCTTCTTTAAGTGTACCACCACATGTATAATAGGGAATGGTGGCTGGTAGTCTGGCACAGTAGGCCAATTAAAAATGATGGAACAACTTAATTACCACACAGCTCATTTCTCCAATCCTCCTTAGTCCTTTCCTTCGCAGGTTCCACCAGCATAAGGGAATTATCACCTTTAAATTATCTGACATGAAAAGGATGTGAAAAGCTATCAGAACTAAAATATACTCCATGTAGTCTGACATGAATAGGTAATGGAAGCCATTTAAAAGGAAGAACAGTCCAGAATCCAGATATATGGAGTGCACAGATGGTAAATGAAGCAGATATGTCTCTGAAGTCTGCTACCAAGTCATCAATATGCCAATACTTTCCTAAAGAAAATAATTAATAAATTACAGCAAATATGTAAGAACAAATAAACACAAGATTAGCAATCAATGCCTCTTGCACAGATGTGGGGCGGGAGGGAGGACTGTATTATCACTGTAAGGATAGCTGATGGCAGAAAATATTCACACCCAGGCTAGCCCAGAAGTATGCATTCAATTCAGTAATGATCATATTTACATTGTCTGAACCTGAGTTGACTGGTCTGCATTCATCCTTGCTTACATGTACTTATCTGAATGCAATTGCGATTTAGGATGTTATAGCTCTGGCTGCAGGATAGCCGACGCTCTATTTTGAACAGCACTATTCCAATAAATAAATGCAAAACTAACTTCCTCCAACTAGAAACTAATTGAATCACTGTTGCAGCCAAATGATGAAATCTGCTGAGTCAAAAACCGGTTTACTGATATTCTAGTAACAGAAAAGAGTAAAAGTATGATGGAATACAGTCAAGTAACATAGCTACCTCAATAATGTCAAGTTTGCTACTTCTCAGATTGAAAAAGAAAACAGGTGCCAGCTGTTCAATGCAGTGTAAGTTTGTATTTGTCAGACTGCAGATGTACTGATTATTCATGTAGTCAAAATTGAATGTAGTATGATTGGCATCTTCAATTTCCATTAAGGCAGACTAGTACACTTAACAGGAAAATCTCCAATTACTAAGATGTATGATCTGGAATGATCCATAACTTCACATGGACAAGATATGGAGGGTATAAGCATTTTATATAGTGCCGGAAGTTCAGAACTAGAGAAAGGCATCTCGCCGGTAACAAATAGAAACTATTAATCCATCGGCTAATTGAGAGTGATTTTAATCTTCAGGCATATCAGTTACAAGGCGTATCAGTTATTTTCCTCCTCGTCCTCTAATCTACTGCCATAACAATCATTCTCAGTCATGTTGGATCCGAGAACCTAGGCCACCTTTCACGTAATCAATGTAAGTGCAATATCGTCTGCCACATATATTTGGCAGCTTTCCCGCATGTCATTAGCTTGTTTTAGGGGACTTTTGCGACCTTGCTACAAAATAAATTTAACATAGCTTGACGTAGCTAATGGTATGGAAAATAAGCTAAACAAAAACAGCAATCTCGAATATTTTGCAGACGTGTGTAACAAATATAAGAATTACAGAACTGAAGCCATTTGCATAAGCTCAAGTGTTACAACTTGCAAATTGCAAGTGATAACCACAGGGACAGCAGACAAGCAGCATAAGTACTATTCTGCAAGGAAACTGGGGGCTATGATAAAGAAGACAGATTGAATGCATAAGTTTAAACAGATGTGCAGCTCCATTTATATTCAATGAATGAGGGTTCTAACTGACTGAATAAATTTGATACTTGAAACCAGATCAACAAAATGAAGTTTCTATTTCCATTGCATGCATCACACTGATGTTTCAGTTTTTATAATATTGTTAAGAATGTTTAAAGATCAAACAAGCCCCCCTCAAATCTGTTAGCCAATTCCTTTTGACAGTCCATGTGTTTGCTAACAGTCAGAGCCTGCAGTTCTGCAGACTCTTGTTAAGACAGCACTTGGATACTGGAGATTGAATGCATTGCAAGCTAATACTTGTATCACATTGTCCAAGAGCAACCAGAATGAGATTATGCAATGTAAAGCACGAAATCAATGTAATGATAACAGAGTTCTGGAGATGGATTAATGTTTTCATACATACCCTTTTAATATGACTTATTACAGTCCTAGTTACAACAGATCAGATCATTCAGAACTGCCCCCACAATATACTAATTGCTACAAGCACCTTCTGCAGCAAAATCAAGTAATATATAGTTGCCATTAGTCTACAGTTTAACCATAGTCATAAAATGTGTAACAGGAAACACCAAAATGGACCGAAGACGTAACAGGTGCACCGCATTCAGTTTCTCCGAGTGATCAGCTGAGCAATGTACATTGGCGGAACAACTATGCGTACGCACTAATCGAAAGCATCGAGCCCGAATTCCTAGTGCGCTTTCTTCCACCAGGGCACAATCGGTCCAATTCGGCGCAAATTTGGCCTAACTTTCGCAGGAATCCGTAACCCCCAACCCCATCCCCTTATCTCGGCCGCAGCTGGCTGCAGCAACAGTTACGAATGAAGATACAGCCGCCCTAGCGCGGGGCGAGCCCGCCATGATTGGGGTGGGAATCCGGCAAGATCCAAGCGGGTAGAGACAAAGCGCGGGTGGGGAAGGGAACAAAAATCCAGGCAGGGGAGAGGGAGCGATCATGTACCGGCGCCTCCTAGGATCGTGGATCTTGTCGCGGCCCGCTTCCGGCCGCTTGTCATCATCTACCTCCCGCCACGCCTCCTCCCCAGGCCCCCCGTACGCGCCGGTCACGCGCTCCGTTCCACCATCCCAATCATTCGCGGCGGCGTCGCGATCCGCGGTGCCGCAATCGCCCGCCCGCCCGTGTTTTTTTGCCCTCGGTGTGGGGGATTTGAATGGAGGGAGGCTGGGTGGAAGGAAGGAGAGGAGAGGACACCTGGGGTGCCGCGGGCCCGGTCGGTGCGGCCGCGCGGAAGGTTTTGGGCGCCGTTTTTTTTTTTTGGGGGTTGACATTTCTGCTGTTCCGCCGTTCCGATTTGAAGAGGGTTGTCATGCCGGCCTGAATTGCAGTTTCGGGTGCAGCAACATCGGAACAATGAATTTTTATTGCTAATCCGTAATTCTTGTTTTTTATAATGATTTCCCCTTATGCAAAGCTATCTGTCATTTGATTCTTCTCCAAAAAGAAAAAGATTTGAGGAATGATGCAGAAGGAAGCAAGACGAGAGACAAGTTGTAGCGTGCCTCCGCTTATGTTTTCGTTGAGTGTTATGTTTGCATAGGATTAACACACCATGATGAGAACTGATATTGCATTTTTATTTTTACATTTTGTATTTTAAACATTTTAAACATGTCGAGTTTAGGTTTTAGACAGACCGACTATTTCGGCATTTTTAGAATTTCACGAGCCATGTTTCGAAACATACTGAACACGTGCATTGACATTGTTGTTCTAGGTTTGATATTTGTATAATTACTAAATTTTTATCACTGAGTAAAAATAAAAGAATAATAAAATATTAATCGCAACAAGGGTTAAAGGGAAAGAAAAAGGCCGATTGTTTCCGTGCACTGGGCTGTGTTTTTCTTTTGGAAAAAGTCTATTGGTGGTACCTCAACTCTTGATCACGTCCACGAATGGTACCTCATCTCCAAAACCAGACACGGGTGGCCCCTCAACTGCTGAAACCGGACACGGGCGGCCCCCGAGCGGGTTTTAGAGCGGTTTAGACATGCGGGACCCACGTGTCACTCTCTCACACTCTTTTTCTTATTTTTTCTCCACCGCCCACCTCCCATCACTCTCTCTCTCCCGGCCTCTCCTCCCTCCCCAGCTCCGGCCGCCGGCGAGCCGGCCCCTCCTCGGGGCGCCTCCCTCCCCGACTCTGGCGCCCACCACCACCACGGGCTCGGGCGCGGATCCTCCCTCTCCCTCGATGCGCCCGCCCGCTCATCGGCGTCGGATCCGGCGGCGCCTCCCTCTCCTCCCCTTCTTCTCGCGGAGGAGCTCAACGACGGCGCGGCGCTCCCGCCCTCCCCTTCTCCTGCTCTGGTGGCGCGGTGCTCCGGCCGGCGGCGAGGGAGTATGGAGGAGAAGAGGGGGAGAAGAACCGCCGGCGCCGGAGAGGGAACTGCCGCGCCCGAGCCCGTCCGCCGCCGTGGGAGGAGCTCACCCCCACCTCTGCCGTCGCAGCAGCCGTCGGTGTGCCGCCGGATCGAGAGCTTCGGGAGCTTGGTGGCGGACCAGTGGAGCGGCTCGCTGCCGTTCTGCTCCGACGACGCCGACGACATGGTCGTGTTCGGGGCGCTGCGGGACGCCTTCGCCACCGGCTGGCTCCCCGACGGCTCCTTCGCGCAGGTCAAGCCCGAGCCGCTCCTATCCTCGGACTCCTCCTCCTGCTACTCCTACGACGGCTTTGGCCTCCCGGAGCTGGAGCCGCCGGAGCCCATGACGCCGGGCGCGAGCAGCGACGTGGCGGCGACGCCCAGGAGGGACGGGGGAGGCTGCGGTGGGCGTGGCGAGGGGCAAGCACTACCGGGCGCGTGCGGCTGCGGTCGTAGGGCAAGTTCGCCGCGGAGGTCGCCGGCCGACGGGCCGGGGAGGGACGGAGGCCGCCGACAGAGGGACCGATGGGGAGGGAGGAGGAAGAGAGAGGGGGGAACCGGGGAAGACAGGTGGGCGGTGGAGGGGGGAAAAGAAAAAAAAAAGGGTGTGAGAGAGTGACACGTGGGTCCCGCATGCCTAAACCGCTCTAAAACCCGCTCGGGGGCCGCCCGTGTCCGGTTTCAGCAGTTGAGGGGCCACCTGTGTCTGGTTTTGGAGATGAGGTACCATTCGTGGACGCGATCAAGAGTTGAGGTACCACGAATGGACTTTTTCCTTTTCTTTTTGAGAGAGATGTGCACAGTGCACTTGGGCTCTGTGTTAGGGAGGAGGGGGGTTGGTGGGCTTATCTTGGGCTTATGTTATTGATGAGGTCCCATCAAACAAAAAACGGGCCTTATCTTTCCTTGATGAAAGGACGTATGGCAAATTGGCCCGTAAATCAATCATACCACGTATGTTGGCCCACTTTGCGGAGACCAGTTCAGAGGGCTGCTCGTCGTGCCTCATAAAAAAAAACCCTCCTGCCAGCTCACTCCGTCAATGGCTCAATCCAGCCTCCTGTTTAGTTCCTCAACATTTTCACTAGCTACCCGTCACGTCAATCTCTGGACACTAATTAGAAGTATTAAATATAGATTAATGACAAAATCTGTTTCACAACTCATATCTTAATTTTCAAGACGAAACTAACGAGTTTAATTATGTCATGATTAGACATCATCGTGCTACAGTAACCAATCTCTAATGACAGATTAATTAGTCTTAATAGATCCGTCTCGCAATTTCCGGTCCATTTGTGTAATTATTTTTGAACTAGTATATGTTCAATACTTCTAATAGACTTTAGAAGAGAACCCAAAATTTTTACTCACCAACTAAACAAGATCTACAGTGGCGGAGCTCCCCATACGGCAGGGTGGGGCAGCTGCCCCAGCTACCGGCGGGAGCACAGACCCTAACCTTCCTCCTCTCCCATGGCGTGTAAGCGGCGGCAGCGGCGATCTGGAGGACGGGCGGCGCTGTTTTTTGTCCGACGGCTGAAGCAAGAAGAAGCATTCTGTAATGGGCCTGTGTAAGGGGTCTAAGTCGTTGGCCCATATAATTGTTTAGCCCAGCAGAGCTCAATTATTCCTGTGCCTGCCGGCCTACCTCTCCGTCGGAGGAGCCGAAGAATCTTGGGGAAGCGCCTGCAATTGTGCAATATGCAATGGGTGTTGCGTGCTGCTGGGCACCTCATTCCTCCGTGTTTTCCAATTGCCAACAAGAAGCCAGCAACAACATGTACCAAATCAAGTGATGAGCACATTAAATTAAAATCTAGCTTTGCTCAACACGTCCATAGCCGTGACTTCCAATCTTTGGCAGGCTCCTAACAATCCGAGCTTCCCTTCCTCTTTAGATAGGAGCGCCCAACATTGTGTCTTGTACGTCCTCCTAAATATCACCTACAGACAAGAATTAGTTTTTGATTTTTGGAAAACCATGTTGTTACGACACAACCACAAAGCCCAACACAGGGTTGCAGTAGCAAAAGAAGAGGCATTAGTAGTGAATAGTACTGGAGTATGTGGTAATGAATTAGCAATTGTATTTTTTTTCTTGTCAGCTGAGTCTGCCCCAGCTAAAATTCCGGGCCAGCTCCGCCACTGATCTAAATAGTTCATGCATTCTCCTCCCTCTCCGTTTATGAATAAGTTCGGAAATGCGAGTCTTTTTTCTGGAATCTAAAAAAAATACTCCATTTGTTTCTGATTATTTGTCACTGTTAGCTTTTGATTATAATATTTGATCATTCGTCATATTTAAAAAAAATTATGCATACATTGTTTGTTTTGTTTGTGACTAAAAGAATTTCCAACAGTTCCCCATCAAGTTGTTATTCTTATTTTTTTTGAAAAACAGAAAAAATCTTCTCCAACAGTTTCTCATTCTAGGTTGGCATTTATCTTAGAGCACCTCCAACAGTCTATCTTAACTTGGCATCCATCTAATTTTGGCAAAACATGAAAAATTAGCCTCCAACAGTTTGGCAAAACAAATTGGCATCCCTCCCCTCGTCGCGCGTATATATGCGCGCGAGTATCCGTTCAGAAGAGGTGAAAGGACCTAAAAATAATTTTATTTTTATCTCGGGATTCCTAATATAAGTTTTCAAGAGGTGGAAGAACATAATATGATTTTGTTTCTCTCTCAAGGTTCCTCATGTAAGTTAGATCTGGATTTGTCAAGTGAATTATACCAAACTGTTGGAGATGAGCTTCTTTTTTACTTGGTATATCTTTTTAGAAGTTGACAAAACACAAGATTTGCTAAGTAAAATTTGGGAAACTCTTGGAGATGCTCTTAAGTTAAGAAAAAGAACCTCCTCGCGCGCATATATGCGATGACGTATCCAAGCGCATCCATCTGTTAGAAGAGCTGGAAGGATATAAAAATAATTTTGTTCCTGTCTCCGGGTTCTTGATGTAAGTTTTCAAGAGATGGAAACGTATAAACATAATTTTGTTTCTCTCTCAGAGTTCCTGATGTAAGGTAGATCTGGATTTGGCAAGTGAATTATGTCAAATTGTTGGAGACGACTTTTTTTTATTTGGTGTATCTTTTTAGAAGTTGGTAAAACACAAAATTACCAAGTAAAATTTATCAAACTGTTGAAGTTGTTCTTACTTCATCATAAAGATATTTTAAGTATAACTTGACATTTTGCATATTCACATCAATATTTTGAATAAGACGAATAGTCCAACATTGTAATTTTCGCCATGCCTATTTAGTTCGCCAAAATTTTTCAAAATTTTCGTCTCGCAGACCGTGTCACCTCTCACAGAACACGTTTCTAAATGCAAAAATTTCACTACTTTCACTAAAAAAATTCACCAACTAAACTCTGTCTAAAAGTCAACAGTCACGAATAATTTGAAACCGATGAAATATGTTAGAGCCTGACAGAAAATTCTGACAGACTGAAAGCGTGGTCGACGCAGCCATAATTCCTCCGAAATGACAAATTGGCAATGGCCGCATCGAACCCGGCAACGACGACTGTGTTCCACGCCACATCCACATGGACGCTGCAACGGCCGGGGCCATTCCCGTCTGAGCGGCGCTGCGATCTGAGCGAGGAGGATGAGCAGAACTGCCGGCCGGCTCCGCCCACTTGCCCCTGCTCCTTCCTGCCGCCCTTCGCTTTGGCCGTGCCACGCGCACCGGCCTCTGGCTGCCCCTTGTCCCCGGCAGCGCCCTCTCGCGAGCATCACTAGCCTTTGTCCTCGGCCACAGGCCCCGTGGCCAGCTTTTGCACTTCGCATCCGTGTTTCACCGTCAGCGATGAGCTGGTGATCTCCGACCATACACAAAAAAAGAAGGGGTCCAGGACTCTAGGCATCTAGTCTAAGCACTAGCGGTACCAATATGTTCGGGTCTATTTGGCACAACTCCTTTCAATTTTAATTTCACCTAATTTGGTACTGCAGCAAGGATGGATTTAAGTCATCATGTTTGGTTGCAGTGACTTATAAGTTAGTGAGCTCCACACAGGGTGGGAGAGGAAAAAGTAGAAATAAGTCACTTTAAGTAGAGATGAAGTTACTTATGAGACTTATAAGTGAGGTGACTTAAAGTGCAAATAAGTCAAGACTGTTTGATTCATACAGGTGACTTATTTTCACTTTTTGCACATTAAATTATTCTACTTATAGGAACCAAACAAGGTCTGAGAAACAAAAAATTAGAACTTGTTTGGTTTCATCTTGGACGCCCCACCCGCTCCGAATCGGACGCCTGAGAGCATTTTCTTTGATAAAGGATAAAATCCGGTTTCTATAGCCTCATAGTGAATACATACGGCATGAGAGCATGGCTAGTGGTTTCGTCCGCTGTTGGATGCAACGTGTGGTGATGTGTCGTGCCGCAACAGTGGACCCTACTACCATTTTAATATACAGCTGTGAGCTCAGCCAATAGCAGCTGTTGTACCTTCTCTCCGTCGACTTCAAACACGTGAGTCGCGAGACGCCCACTCATTTTTCTCTCGCACGTCAGATTTTGCCCACTTCTCGCTTATCAGGTGCGTTTAGAAGTCCAACTTCTCCCAAAATTTACTATGTAAAAAGAAGATTTCTCATCACATCAAACATCACATCAAAAATACCGGCACATGTATGGAGTACTAAATGTAGATGAAATCAAAAACTAATTACACAGTTTGGATGTACTTTGCGAGACGAATCTTTTTAACCTAGTTAGCCCATGGTAAGACAATATTTATCACAAACAAACGAAAATGCTACAGTACTTTTCAGTTCGAAACAGTGTTTTTCAGCTCAAAATTTATGCAAAATTCTCCAATTCAGAGATCTAAACACACCCTTACTGTACTTGCTCTGAAAGCGCTGCCAATTCAAGGAGAATCGTTTGGATAGAAGCCTAAATAGGTAGATGCGGCGAGCCATCAATCCAGAACTTAGAGCATCTTCAAGAGTTTGCTAAATTTTACTTGACAAATCTTATATTTTTCTAACTTCTAATTAGATATGCTATAAGTAAAAAAAAAGCTCATCTCCAACAGTTTGTCATAATTCACTTGTCAAACTCAGATCTAATTTACATCAGGAACCCTAAGAGAGAAACAAAAATTATGTATATACCCTTCCATCTTTTGAAAACTTACATTAGGAACCATTCTCTGTTATTTATTTCTTTTTTCACCCTCCCACCTATCTAGAAACGACGATGCCAAGCGCGTGTCGCGCGTGTATATTTGTGCGCTGGAGGCTGACTTTTCTCAAGTTGTCAGAAATTGTCAAGTTTTTCACCAAACTGTTGGAAGAGTATTTTTAATGTTTTTTGCTAAAAATCAAAGATAACAATCCGATTTGGCAAACTGATTGAGATGGTGATGAAATCGAGCGCTTTTGTTGCTTAAGCAAGGCAACTTTATTAGGTTCACAACCAAAGGAACATCTTATACTCCCTCCTTCCACTTTTATAAGACACACACGCATATCAAAATTCAAACTTTGTAATCTTTGACTATACATTTGACTATTAATTTTTTATTTTTATGATGTAAACTTTATATTGTTAGGTTCGTAATCGAATATACTTTATCATGATTATAAGTTTATAACCATAACAAATATAATATATGATAAATGAATGATCAAAGTGTTATATCGAAGACCGTGTCATGTTCTAGTATGCTTTATAAAACTGGAAGGAGGGAGTAGCAAGCAATGAGCTGGTTTAAAAGAAGGCATTCCATTATTCCAAACAACTGCTTAATGATTAATGTACTCCACACTTCCTCGCGCACATCTCCTAAATAAATAAAAAGGGTTTTCCTACTGCCTACTAAGTAGAACATCCTAAGTTTATTATGTGCCTTACAGTATTTTCGCAGCTCGTATAATGTTCGTAATTTAAAAGGAAAATGTTTGTGAACCTTGATTGGCATCGATGCTGAAAAAATTGTGTGCATTATGAAAAAAAATGGATGTATATTTATTAGCTAAACCATTGGTTACTTTGAGATTGATGTTACTATGCACAATTGTCGTCAGGGCAAACCAACATAAGACTTTTCACTTTTCACAGTGACTCACTTCACGGATTGTTAACTTAGACAATGGTGAAAATTGGTGCATTTTCTGATGAAATTTGAAATTTCAATAAGAAGAAGATGCGTGTACTAGATACTAAATATTAATTTGAAGAATGTTTAAGCCCAAACGTAGCTTCATCTTTTTTTTGGGAAGGGTCAACAACAAGAGCCCGAGCGAGATCAGGCCCACTTCGAACTCCCTCGACGAGCAACAACCAAACACCCACCACCGCACGAACAGAACAGACCAACCCCCACGCGAAGGATCCGGAGTTCCTGACGACGAGCGAGAGAGAGAGAGAGAGAGCACGGGACGAGCTCGCCTAGGCCGGCGACCGCGCGACGACGATCTCTTCCTCTTCGGCTACGCCGCCAGACAACCTCACCGCCGGCAGGTGCGCAATCCAACCTCCCTCCCTCCCTCCTTCCTCCCCTCTCTCTCCCCTCCCACTCGGCCGACCGCTTTTCCGAATCCGTGCGGCCAGTTACTGTTCCATCTGTGGCGCGTGCCTGCCTGCCTGCCTGCCACCGCCACCCCACGCGCTCATGTGGCGTGGCGCAGTGGTGGAGCGTGCCGCAGAGGTGGTGGCGCCCTCCTGCGCTGCGGCCTCCGGCAGATTCCCTGCCCGCACCCCCACCACAGCAGTCAGCGGCCCGGGGGGGCGACCACCACCATGCCGTGCGCCACCCAAAAAGGCGCCCCCCTTTCCGCCGCCCAAATCCGCCTTTTCCCGATCCCCAAGCGCCCGCCGCCGCTCCCTCGTACGCACGCGCGCGCGCACCGCGTCGCCTTTATCTGCCCCCGCTGCTGGTGGTCGGCTGCTGTAATAGTCGTCGTCGTTGCAGCGTTGGCGGGCCTTGCAGCGAGGAGGGGGTGTGGAGGCTTGGCGATTCTTCGCGGGATGAGCTTCGGCGGCAGCAGCTCCGTCGCGACCGGTACGTCGTTCGGTTTAGTAATCAGCGATGCGGCTGTTTCGTTGGTGATTTGTTGCGCTGTTTTTTGTTTGTTAGTGTTTGGGGTTAATGAGATTCGAGTGCCATGGAATGCAATGCGTTGGATGCAGGTGCGAAGAGGCCATTCGAGTACGGGAGGACGTATGTGGTGAGGCCAAAGGGCACGCACAAGGCCACCATCGTCTGGCTCCACGGCCTCGGGGACAATGGAGCCAGGTAGGGAAGCCACCCCCTGTTTATGAATGGTGTGCTTGTGGTGTTTTGGTATGCTAGATTTGATAAAAGTTAACCATGGCCATAAGCTCTGTACCTTCTTTGCTTGCCATGAACTAACTCTGGATAGTGCTACTGAAGAATTTGTCTTTGTATCCTTATCATATTGTTTGTAATAGCACTTTATCATCATCATTTCTTTCTTACAACCCTGTGTGTTCAGAATGCTGAATGCTGTAGTAATGTAGTTGAATAAATATCAATGGAAGAGTCATTGCACCTCATTGGAATAACATCTGAGCTGAACTCGCTACCATGCACATATTTGCATATAACAGTGCTGGATTGTTAATTTCTTAAAGGATAGGTTTGCATTCTAGACTTGGAAGTTACTGTCATGAATGATGGATTTTATGTCATGTTTGCAGCTGGTCTCAACTATTGGAAACTCTTCCTCTTCCTAATGTAAGTCAGTATATATACTCAAATATGCAATGCTTTAAGTTCTGTGGTGGATTAACCTTGTACCTCTTTTGCTAAATCTAGTATGATTTTTTCTTTTCTGTATCATTGCTCTACTCAGATAAAATGGATCTGCCCAACTGCTCCTACAAGACCTGTGTCAGTGTTTGGAGGGTTCCCCTCCACAGCATGTAAGCTTTGTGTTATCTACTTGTTTTTCCTTGCTCAAGGGTGTTATCAAATCCTTTTCAGATCACTATCTGTCCTCACTCTTAATACATATGCACTTCTGTACTCTTTCTGGATTTGCAGGGTTTGATGTTGCTGATCTTTCAGAGGATGCTCCTGATGATGTCGTGGGGATGGATGCCTCAGCAGCACATGTTGCAAATTTGTTGTCAACTGAACCCGCTGACAGTATGCTTCCCAAGTTCCTTTTTTCTTCCCTTTTCTTATTTGCTGATGGGTTATCTTTGGTTGCTTATTCATTTATTTCATCCCATCTTATCAAGCAAATACTAGAAATGAGATAGCTCACATTGCCTTTGCTGTTATATGACTTATATCATGGGCATGCTTCTTAATATGTTCCGTAAACTTAATGAAACTCTTGGACTTTTATAAAAGAGCATGCATGTTGCCACAGAAATAGGCTAATTCAACCTATTAAATTGGCGATCTAACAAAAAAAGAACTACTTGATCTTTACCAGGAATTTTGTATTTATCTCAGTAACCTTTGGTCCTGCTTCATTAATAATTGCAGTCAAACTTGGCGTTGGTGGCTTTAGTATGGGTGCTGCTACTGCTCTATACTCTGCAACTTGCTTTGCTCATGGAAAATATGGAAATGCCAATCCATACCCTGTGAACCTAAGTTTGGCTGTCGGTCTTAGTGGCTGGCTTCCATGTGCCAGGTTTGTCCCATGAGATGGTTGTGGTATATATTTTAGATAAACTGCTGGCCTTTTACTGACATACTTCATGCTTTGTGGTCATCTTAGGACCTTGAAGAATAGGATTGAATCCTCACCAGAGGCTGCACAAAAGGCTTCGTCCATACCAATTTTGCTCTGTCATGGAAAAGGTGTGTGTTTGTTCTATATCTTAACGTGCCAGCATTTCTGTCCATAGTTATATGCTTAGCTTGATATAAGCATCTTTCTGGGGAGGGTTCTAAGTTGTAATATTCAGCCTGGAGGCAATATAGTGTTTATACATATACAAGATGAAGGCATGATATATTTAATGATAAACAAGGTTTCAAATACGAGCCTATATGGTTCCACTGGGAAAGATGGGCTAGCTAACGAGTCTATCTTGCTTGTAACACTCAATATCAACAATAGACCTGTGTGGGTGTGAGTGTATGATTTTCTTTCTATCATAGTGCAATTGCTAGCCTAAACTACTATCCAGTAGAAAACAATGTTTTTTTTGGTAACACTAGTAACCTCGCTAGGGCAAAGCAGGAATGATCATACATGTTTCTCAAAATTTAGGATGATAATAATGACCTTAGGAAATTTGTTTTTCTGTAAACAGATTGAATGGTCCTATGAAATGCTTGGCCTTTTTTTATGTAGCCTGCTTGAAATTCAAAAGAGGTGCAGCCTTGTTCATACTTGTAGACTTGTAGTAGCACTTGACAGAAAAATTGTGTGACGTTTCATCGCATAAACTAGTTTTCATGGACATAAACCAAATGACCCTTGTATGTTAGAGCTAACAGGACCACGATATTTAGTTCACATGTCTCGAACTAAATGATCTGATGCACAAGGAACCCACACTACTTGTACAATCTTTCCGGTGATTCATAAACAAAGAAATTGCCACCGTTAGTATCCATGATGCATAAGGAACCCACTACTTGTAAAATGTTCTTTCAGATGATTCATAAACATGAAATTGCCACCGTTAGTGATTTATGTTTCATTCCATTTTTTATGCAGCTGATGATGTGGTTCAATACAAGCATGGGGAGCGATCTGCTGATGCCTTGAAGGCAAATGGATTTTCCAATGTGCTCTTCAAGTCATACAATAGGTTTGATACTTCCCCTATTAAGCTATACCTTGATTACATAGCAATTTTCTGTTTTTTTTTGTTAACCACGATTATTACTCTTATCCTTGAAGTCTTGGGCACTACACTGTACCGGAGGAGATGGACGAAGTCTGCAAATGGCTCACAGCAAATTTGGAGCTCGGCACTTCGTCGTCTTGATTGGCAAATGCTGCTGCTGCGGGAAAGACTCGGGGTAGTGGTGTCCAAATAATGCCTGTGTTTGTTCCTGGGAGTTAAAATGGTTTATTAATAGCAAATTTGGGCGGGTATACGGCCATGTTGTAGCTTTTCTTTACGCAGATGTGTCTGCGAATCCTGTACGCTTATAATTACCACCTTCTGATCTACGTTTATTTGGTTGTGGGTTTGAGGCAGAATATGCTCTCTTATGCGTGGTTAAAATATTCTGTTTTTTTTTTTGCTATTTGATTCCTCATTTCAATCTCGAGGACTGTTTGTTGTATATACCTGGTCGACTATGTGCGTTACTAACGGTAAAAGCATTGAAGGTTGCAGCGTGCCTGCCTTAAATCAAATAATGCTTTTTTTTGTCTATTACGACAGCTGCACGCCATGGCTATTTACCATGCCATTGCAGTACATGACTGCCAGTACCAGTATGCATACGTTTTGTGTACACGCAAGTACTTATACGAGTACATGTGCAACATTTGGATGCAGATCTGTTCTGGTAGAATGCAGCAAATTAGTTAGGGTGGAACAAAGCAAACAGAGTTAGCTTGCAGAAAGAATGGTCACAGACTGATTATACGTTTCAACCAGCATCCTGTCCGTTCAACAGATAAGCAACTCAAAGAGCCCTGTGCATCATCAAGCTCAAGCTAAGGTGGTCAGCACGATGCATCAAAGAACATCATCGAGCAGTAGTATTTATTTATCAAGCATGACAACTTCCGATACTTGTGCAGTTTAGGGTGGGGTCTTGGGCACGATCTGGACAAAACAGCTAACACAAATTCATATCCGAAGCCAGACTACTCGAGGAAAATCAAAGTCATCTGAGAAAAAACATCCAGTCTTAGAAGTCTGCATTGGAACACTACGGCTTGTTTCAAGAGGAACCATTTTGTTCGCCTTTTTGTGCAATATCGCCAAGCAGATCCTTCAGTTCACCCTTCTGAAGAAAATTGCAAAGAAAAGGTCGGTATTAGTCCAAGCTACCCAGAACACCCACTAACCAAATTAAACCTGCCATGACCCATGATGCGTTAACTTGCCTGGTGCATTGTGAGTATGATATCAGACCCCCCAACAAACTCTCCTTTGATAAATACTTGCGGAAATGTGGGCCAGTTACTGAAAGAAAAGCAAAAGTAAATATTGAAATTTACACGTGTAAGCATTAACTGATTCTGGCATGGTTCTTCAAAAAAGTTAACTTATTATGGCATAAGAACCAGCTGAATGATGCTAATTTATCACATTTTCATACACCACAATTCAACAGGACAAAAAAGTGCCACTGAAACAAGCTCCATAATATAGGACAGACTGTTCTCGATGCTACTCTACTAATTTATTTTGACATGAGGATATCCTGAACAAACTAACTCCAATGTCAACTAGTAGAATCCATTTTGCTCATTCTGAAGTTTCATTCTCTTCCCATTCATCATTATGTTGCCTATTCTCTCCTGAGTCCTTAGGTTGAACTAAAACAACATTTCCTTTACCAACACGGAGATAATCCATCCCAGATCAGTTCTCTTTCCCTTTAAAGACACAAGCAGTTACCACATAACATCTAACAACACATAATTATATTAAGCCAACTTACCTGTATGCTTTAACACTCTCTTTGAGCTTAAGGTCTGACAGAATATCTCTAGCACTGATGGGGACACCTGCAATAGACAATATCTGACTTAAGAATTTAAAGAGCGCATTGATTGCATTAAAAAAAAATAGAACTCAGACAACTTACCATATTGCTTGAGGACCTTTACTGCCAATGCACTGAATCCGCACCTAGGAGCATCAGGATAGCCCTTCATATAGATCAGGACAGGGTGCTCCTTGATATCCTGTCAACCACAGCTTCAGATTATGACTAGTTGTGTAAAATGTTTAATGAGTCAATCCAAATTATCCCGAAAGCTCATTAGTAAAGCAGAATGTACACCTGAGCAACGATGTCATCAAAAGACATCTCTGAACTTTTGCTTGTTGGCTGAAAATCTTCATGCGTATCGGGATCAGCAGCTACTCGTGTTGTCGTTGAGTCCCCATTTGCACTAGGAGCACCGCCAAGACCTGATGAGTAGTTCATAAACTGCTGGATAGCTGGTCTTGAAACAGCCTGCTCTTCCAGTTATGATGCAAAACAGAAAAGGATGCAAAACGAAAATCAGAAGGTAAACACTAATAGAACACTAAATACAACATGCACCTTAGTATGCTCCTTTACAAACAAACTGGGCAAAGTGATAACTTTCGTAAAATACATGCCCGATATTCAGACAAAATGTAAAAAGTATACTCCTTGCCAAATGCTAGTGGTGCAAGGCTGAGGGTTCTTTATCAAGTAGTAGGGCATAAGGAAGCTTAACTCTTACACTATATCGAAGGGGTATGAGTCCAGTGCAGAGGTTGAATAACTTCCTTTTTAGAAATACAGGTGTAGAAACTAGAAGTTGCTACCAGAGAATGATACTAGACCATAACAACTTTTTAAAAGTTAAGATACCAATAACAAAGTATATCTAATGCCAAACCTAAAAAGGTTGTGGCTACATCCCGCTAATACATTTGCAAAAGGTTCTTTTCATTAGATGGAACATAGAACACATTTACCTTGTGAAAATCACGAGGCAACACAAATGGAAATATATTCCAGATAATCCAGAGACAACACAAATGTTAAACAGCACATTACATTGTCCAAATACATTATTACTATTGGCAACTAGGTGTGTGTTGCAGGTGCACTAAAGTTCCAAAAACTAGTTGATCAATTGCCCATTAGAATCTAAGAATAAAACCAATGCGCTGGAAGTCCGAAAACTTTGCATCGAATATTAATCAACTCAGAATAGAGATAACTGCGAAAAACTCAAAATAGAGATAACTGTGCAAAACTCAGCAATTCCAAACCCCTGATGCACTAGTACAACAAAAGGAAATATCAAATGGTCCCGTTTAGTTCCCCGAGATTCCAAAAATTTCACCCATTTTACCAAAATTTTACTCATTTCTTCTCTCTGTGCACACAACCCAATGCAAAAAAATTCACCCATTTCACCAAAATTTCACCCAACTAAACAGGGCCTAAGCAGAAACTAACAGAAGGAAATAAGCAGAAACTAAGGTCACAGCAACTTAAACAATCTCATTATGGTTCTGTTCAAAAAAAAATTCTCACTATGGTAGCATTTAGTGACAAGAAATTTCATTATTTGGGTCTCAATGTGCAAATCTTTCAACATTTGACTTTTGACACCCTAACCCACATGTCATGTGAGCGTCAAATCTTGAAAGGCTCACGAATTGAGACCAACTAATTGACAGACAAATATCACATCAAACTGCCAATGTCAAAGGAAGGGTACAAGAGCCTTACAGCTGCGCTCGATGCGCGGGACGATCTCATGAGTCCCCTTACGAGGGCGGTGGATACTAATCTCGCCATGGTATCCTGCAGAGGAAAAACACGGCAGCAAACACCGCGATTAAGCAAAACATCCACCAATTTAACCGAAAATCAATAACTAAACCCCACCAAATAACAACGAACTCTCGCTACACGAAAGGAGCCGTTTGTGCGATAGAGCGAAATAGGCCCCAGACCCTAGAGAATGTCAAACCAGTAGAGAGGATTATCGGCACAAAAATTGGTCCGCCTGACAAGGAACCTCAGACCCACCGCCAGTGGTTAACTGGTGATGGCGCGCGGATTCACACGACTCGACGACGCAAATTGAGGAGAAGGAGGTCTCCCCGGGATCGGGCGGGAGAAGGGAACACGGGTGAAGTGTGCGAAGGAGGAGACTAACCGAGACGAAATCGACGGCGAGGAGGAGCCGGAACGGAGGCGGCGCCGCCGGGGTCGGGAGACGGCGGCGAAGAACTTGGGAAGAACGAGCAGCGGAGCAGCCAGGCCTAATCGAACCTCTCATTCCTTCAATCAATCATTCTCCTTGTAGCGGGCCGAACACAGATACGGCCCAGTTCTTTAGTGAGTGTAGGTACGGAAGCCCAGTTTGGGTCCAGAGACGGCCCATTTTTAACCCGCAGGGACGACAGGAGGTTGAACTCGCCAACTCGGAGCGGCAGCGACGAGGTTTCTCCGGCGGTTTTATGCCGCCGGCTGCGGCGGCGGCGCGGACCGGTGATCAGATCTCGCAGCGGGCTTTCCTGTTGGCTTCCTGCCTCTTCAATCCCCACGAGGTGCGTGCTCTTTGCTGGTTCGACCCCCCTTGGAACTGGTTGGAGTGGAGTAATACAGTGTCGCTGCGGGCATCGCCTTCGCGTTAATCTGGGCAAATCCGCAAATGTGTAGGCGATTTGGTGCTTCGGATGCAGAGGATTAATATGATGGTGCATCTGGGGGCGGCGTCGTGGCGAGGCAGTGATCTGATTGTGTAGGGAAACTGCTCTTGAGTTGTCATACGAAGTGCGCAGTGTAGCGAAAGAGTGTGCTTGATTGTGTTGCAGCTAGTGTAGCGAAAGAGTAACTCTTATTGTTAACATGTCATGGTGGTATCACTGGTTAGCTAATGATCAAATATTGCACTTCCGGCACTGCTAATTATTCTTAGATTGTTATGGGTAGATTAGTCATTTGCCAAACAGAAAAGTAAAAAGATGCAGAATGTGCTGATTGGTTTGTATGTCAGTATGTGCTTTGTATTCTGCTAGGCAATGAAGTGAAGCTTTACAGTACCTCTTATTCCCCATATACTAGGAGCATAAATCATACGCAACCATGAGGCAGGAGAATCTCTGTTTAGAAGAGCAAAATCTTTGAACCTGCCACCACAAAACCATGAATGAGTTGGCATAGCAAGGTAGCTAGAAGAAATATAGTATCCTTTAAGGGGTTTTTTTTTTTTTTGACAAGGGCCTTTAAGTTGTTCCTTATATAACTTGTAAAGGGTGCATAGGCCCACCGCTTTATGGTATGGGTACTGTAAAAGAGGGGTTTTGAGAGAAAAAATAATACTCTAAACAAGACCTTGTGTTAAGTGCTGGAATTTCCTGCAGCAACCTCATAAAGTTATTCTGATGTAGCTAAATGGGCAAGTACCCTACATTGACATTTCAAATTTCCTGGTAGTCCTACTGCCGATCTGGAATCCTTGCCTCCAGCCTCTTTTCAATTGATTTAGTATTTATTTATCTATACATGTTTTGTGCAGAAAAAAGATCATAAAAATGTTTGTGAGTCTTAAGCCCCTGCATTATTTTGTGCTTATGGAACTTACTACCTTTTCCTTCACACATTCTACCTTTTCCCTCACATCTTTGAAAACTAGAGTTTCAAATCTATCAATTATTCAGAATTCTACATTTATAATATTGTTTATCATTGTGTATATACGTTAATGATATGTTCCATATGGTGGCTACATATTTATATTTTAGTTGGAGAACAAGGAAGTGTCCGTACATGCTTGTGATTTACAGCATACTTTTTTTCTTCTTTTTACTGTGGTCTGTGGACCACTGACTCAGACAAAGTCAGGAAACGTGCTGATAAGTTGTTTTTTATGGATTGCAGTTTTGGCCCATGACAGAATGATTCTAACTGTTAAGTCTTTTTCTGCAGACGTATTGTTGCCTCACTAAAAAACAAATTCTAGACACTGTTGACCTGGGACCATTTGTTCAAGCTGTCCACATTAGTTTATCATAGTTTTTATTTCCATTAATCATTTTTTTATGTAAACAATTGTCCTTAGTATGGGGACCAGCTCCAACCGTACATTGACTCATGGATTACTAATACCGTTGAGCAGTTTTACACAAGCCATGATTAAATATTTCATACTCAGTGGAGAGGTTTAAGCTATATCACGATCCTGCTGATTAGACGGCTCCTCTGATGAATATTCCCTTCTTCCTTCTATTATTGTCTTGTTACCTTTTGCTTGTGGAGTGTGGACCTGCATTGTGGCCACGCATTACTGGAGCTCTGCAAGCAATGGTAAGGGTATCTGGTAACCTACAGTGTTGGTATGATTGCGGGAAACAAAACTTTTTCACCCTGATGAGGACGCTTTTTGAATTGGACTTGTTTGGCAATGATTCCATTGGGTTGTGCTTTACAGTAGGAGACCTTTTCTCTTGTGTTTCCCAATGGTTTTGGTCCTCTAAAGTTAAAAAGTAGTTGTGGCTCTAGAGAGTGATCCCCTGGCACACAATACTCTAGAATGTGATTACTCCTCTGCATCCATGCTTAGCTGAATGGTAGCTAACAAGTTTACTTTTTGTTGTTTGATATGATCGCATGATTTGCTTGATTTAATTGCATAATTTGCATTCTTTCATACATAAATGCTGATGCATATGCTTAAGCTGTGAGATCAATCATCATTGTCTAATTGTCTTATGTTTTCTTTATGGATGGAGCTTGTGTTTTTATATATAGTTTTCTTGACGATTTTAACTATAGTTTTCCCCTCATTTGATCAGTTTTGCTCTTGCCTAGTTCTTTATTTACTACTACATTGTAAGTTGTGAACATGGTGGTTTTTCCTACGCAGGGTTGCCATTGATGACTGATGAGTTTGTTCTGGTATGTATCTGTGTTCTGGACCATGGACCAGTAACAATCCATCCTATTATATATATTTCAAGAATCTGCAGAAGGGGATCCCTAATTTGAAAGCAGCAGAGGGTCACACAGCCCTTTAAGCTTCAATGTTTGATGCATAGACATACATGATTACTCGGTTGCTAATTGCAAGTATATATTTTTTTGGGTGAAAGACAGTTGTAACTATTGGCAGATAGCATCTGCAAACTGCAAAAGGGGTCTGTCCAAACCGACCAGACATTGTGCTGGCCGGCAGATCTGCCATCAAGATACGGTGTTCTCAGTGTTCCCACAATCCCAATTGGAGCTGCCCCAGCAACTTCTTCATGCTGCATTGTTTCTGCTATGTTGGTTGTGAGAGAACAGGCAAGGTCGTACAATACATTGACCTGATACTGGGGGTATACTCCCTCTGGTTTGGTAAAGGAAGTCGTTTTGGACAAGATTTAGGTCAAACATTGGAAATATAAATGATAAATAATTTTTAAATCGTTGAGTTTACAAATGTGAAAATTATATCAATAGATTTGTCTTAAAAATTATTTTCATAAAAATATACATATATAACTTTTCAATAAATATTTTTATAGAAAAGAGAAGTCAAAGTTGTGTTTTGGAGACCGTGTCGTTGTCCTAAACGACTTCTTTTACCAAACCGGAGGGAGTATGTGACATATGGTATGGCTGCTGTGCTGGTACTGGCAGAAGCAAAAAGGTTCTAGAAAGCATAGAAAATCTGAGGCAATTGGGCGTTAATGCTTTGTCCATGATATTCCTGACGAGAACTGAAACACTATCTCTCACTGCTAGACATGACAACTGGGCGGGCCTTTTCCTGGTACTATGATGCCTGTATTCTTTGTTTTCATCTAATTGTTGTTTCCTCTTATGATCCCTGCAACTGTATATGTGGGCGAGCTACAATGCCCTGAGAATTGAGAAATCTGGAATTGGGTGCCCAAATGTTTCACTTGCCCAATAGTGCCTTGCAAAAATGTCCTGCTGCAAGGATTAATACTAATCATGGTTCAACACGGATTGTTGTTGGCACAAACAAGAGTTGGCCTAATGCTACCGTATCCTTCCTGCTTCACGCGCAGAAGTGACCAGCCTGTGCAATGGCAACAAGAAGGCATGGCACAAATCGGTGGAAAGCTTGGGTGGCTGACGTGGCCACTAAATGGAATCACATGAACCCTTAAAAGATATGTACCAAAAGAGGAAGAAAGGAGTGGGAGGATAGCAGAGGAAGGAAAGGGTAAGCATCTTTTATATAATTTCAGCAGTTGTGAGGTGGCTGTGTTATTGCTTCTGCACGGGCGATGCATGTGTAACTTTCAACTGCAAAGCTTTAGCAGTTATCTCCTCTTCTTTAATCACAAAGCAGCCTACTTGCCGTTGGTTCTTCATGTGACCCATCCGTCCAGGCATAAAGCAATGTCACCATGCTTGCACCCTGCACTGCTACAAAGTTCATTGCACGATTCCAGTTTTCCTTCTCTCCCTTTTTATCTTCAAAATATACTTTTTACCCATCTATACTTACTGCTTGGGTTTACTTTGGTGCAGTGCAGCTAGCTGCTTGAGGACACTGAGCCAGGTAGTTTCCAACTAGCCTCCGGGGTCCAATGATGCAATGATTCTTGCCTATATAATCATCCATGCAAGTGGAGAAAAAGGTGAATCAACTCTGCTAGATCCTGGGGAATAGTTATATACTTAACAATAGATACTCTACAGGATAAAGCTGGCTTATGTGACTTTAAACCCTTTTTAAACTTGCCATCCGCACGACCACACAATAGCTCATGGCAACCTCAATCCACAGCTGCTTATATAGTAACACTAACACGTACAGGGAGCTGGGAGAGGTAGAGAGGAGGTCCTAGCTTCTCTTTTGGTTTCTCTCATTGCATTGCCTTCCTGCCTTAGAGCCTCAATGGCTACCATCAGAGAGGAGTCCGACTACGACAGCAGCCGGTCCTCCCTCACGACGCCAGGCTCCCGCCGGAGCTGGATCAGTGACATTGGCAGCTCCAGCTCGGTCTCGGTGCGCTCCTTCGGCGGAGGCTGGGACACACCAGCCTCGTCGTGCCGCCGCAAGCCCCACAAGGCGAACCAGGCCGAGTGGGAGGCCATCAGGCGCGTCCGAGCTGCCGCCGGCCGCATCGGTCTGGAGCACTTCCGCCTGGTGCGGCGCCTGGGCAGCGGCGACCTCGGGAACGTCTACCTCTGCCAGCTGCGGGAGCCCTGGTCGACGGGGTGCCTGTACGCCATGAAGGTGGTGGACAAGGACGCCCTGGCGTTCCGCAAGAAGCTGCGGCGGGCGGAGGTCGAGCGCGAGATCCTGCGCACTCTCGACCACCCCTTCCTGCCGACATTGTACGCCGACTTCGAAGCTTCGCACTACGCCTGCCTCGTCATGGAGTTCTGCCCCGGCGGCGACTTGCATGTTGCCCGGCAACGGCAGCCCGGCAGGCGGTTCAGCATCTCCTCGGCGAGGTATTATCCATTTCCAAAGCTCGCATATGAGTGCATGACTGCATGAGCATCTTTTCTCTCACATCTGAAGGCTGAGGCACGGTAAGCAAAGTTCTGTTGCAGGGTCAAGCTAAGCTTTGTTTCAGCGTCACTTTTTGTAAAAGCATATGGCTCTTTAAGCTAGTGATCCTCTTTTCATGTGCATTGGTGCTAGCTTTCAGCAGGCTCTTTTTGTCTTGCCGTGTCAATCTTACCAAGCAGATCTGTTTGAACCACTAGGGCTTTCAGTAAGCTGCTAATGATTTGAGCTGCATGTATAGCGACATGTATATATGCTGATCCACTGTACGTACGCACAATCAGGAGATATTTATCCTCTCCAAATCATTGATGACTGCAATTTAAAGGTGTGATTATCTTGGTGCGAAAAGAAGGGAAGTAGATTAGCTTTGCTAATAGACTGTACTGTTGTTGGTTTCGGCGTGAAAGTACGGCACCGGCCACCGGGCAGGTTATGTATCTCTGTCTGACAGCGAACTTGATTGGCAGGTTCTATGTGGCGGAGACGGTGCTGGCGCTCGAGTACCTGCACATGATGGGGGTGGTGTACAGGGACCTGAAGCCGGAGAACGTCCTGGTGCGCGGCGACGGCCACATCATGCTCTCGGACTTCGACCTCTCACTCAAGTGCGACGTCGTCCCGAGACTGCTCCGTCACAACAGCCTCCCCCACAATGCCGGCGGCGGCGCCGCCGCCGCCGACGCTGCCAAGCCGTCCTGCGTCCCGCCGATCCAGCCGGTGCTGTCGTGCCTCTTCAAGGGCGTGCACAAGTGCCAACAAGCAAAGGAGGAGGCCGCGCCGACGAGCCGTCCCGGCGCCGGCGATGGCGACGGCGAGACGTCGTCGGAGCCCGCCGCTGCCGCCGACAACAACAACAGCAGCAGCAACCCGGAGGTGGTGGTGGAGCCGGTCTCGGCGCGGTCCAAGTCGTTCGTGGGCACGCACGAGTACCTGGCGCCGGAGGTGATCTCCGGACAAGGTCACGGCAGCGCCGTGGACTGGTGGACGCTGGGTGTGTTCATGTACGAGATGATCTACGGGCGGACGCCGTTCAAAGGCGAGAGCAACGACAAGACGCTGGCCAACATCATGAAGCAGCCGCTGGCGTTCCCGCGCGTGGCGTCTGCGGCGGCGATGAGCGGGAAGGAGTGGGACGAGCACCTCCGCGCGCAGGACCTCATGAGCCAGCTCCTGGTCAAGAACCCCAAGAAGCGGCTGGGTGGTGTCACGGGCTCTGCCGAGGTGAAGCGGCACGACTTCTTCAAGGGCGTCAACTGGGCGCTCGTCCGGTCCGTCCGCCCGCCCGAGGTGCCCAAGCCGGCGGTGGTGGTGGCGGCTCCGGCGGCGGTGCTGTGCAAGAAGGTGGTGATGATGAGCAGGAAGGAGCGGCTGGAACCCTACAACCCCGTCGTCGTCCGGCCCGACGAACGCTTCGAGTACTTCTGAGCTGGCGGCGTACGACTCCGACCTTGTGTCGGAACGAAGAAGGTCCATCGGCAGGTCGATTAGTGAAAGGAAAGTGTACATACAGTAGCGTGATGAGTGATGACAGGATCGGAGCACACCAAGCTGTAGAAATCCCGTGGCTGGCTGGCTGGCCAATAAAACCGCTCCTCGACGCGGCTAGCTAGTTTGCAGGGGGAAATCGAGCGTTTTCTTTTCTCATCAGTTTTTGTTTTTTTGTGCTAGAGTTTGCGACTTTCGTCGTCGCTGCCAACATGATGGGTTGATCGATTTTGTTGGAAGAAGAATCCTGTCCCCGACCGTGCCAGTAAGGGCCATGGGTGTCACAAGAAAGCGTGCGCGTTTGCATGCAGTACGAGCCATGCCGGGGGAGGGAGGCAGATGGAAGCGACCGAGCTGAAATCACGGAGCGCGGCGGGCACGGGGGCGCAGGCAGACACGAGATCGACGACGTGCTAGCGCTAGCGCGCGGTGGCATCTGCGGCGGCGGTGGCGCCGTGGCGGTGGCGCGGACGGGAGCGAGTGGATGGAGCGGCGGCCACGGCCGAGGTGGGGGGCCCCCGGGCGCCGTGCCGGTCGGCTCTCATGGCGCCCCCGCGCACGCGCGTTTTGTCCCGTTTCCCCGTGCGCCCCGCCGGCCGAGCCCCCACCACCTGGTCGCGCGCACTCGCCAACCACACCACCATCGGCTCCCCAATCGCAGCAGCTTTGCCGGCGCGAACCGTCCGTCTCGGTGGACGCCCCGGTTGCTGGGCTCCCTGCTCTTCGCCGCCATTCGACGCAAAGCCTCCCCGGACGGCCAGACCCCGGCCGGAAGAGAGAGCTAATTTGTTCTACGGCTACCTCGATGTACCTACCAGCCGAAAACGACGTATACAGGTACAGCCCTCGTACGTGCCAGTGTGTGTGCCGGCCGTCGTCGTTGACATGCATGCCGGGACCATCGTCAGACGATGATGCGGCGCTGGCGTGGCTGGGCACCGCTCGCACGTCGGTCTCTCAGGCGTTAGCAAAAGGGTACATGGCTACAGTGCGCGGATGACAGCCCGCATCGCCGTTCTGTTCGGGGGTGGTGGTGCGCGGCGCCTGTGCGGGCACGTTGGCTCGCTCGTCGTGTCTCGCCGACCGCCGTAGCGTCGTCGGGCCGGCCGGGGAGACGTACGGGAGCTCTCGAGCCGGTGGTTATACAGACACTGACCACTAGGGGCTAGTAGCTAGTAGGGGAGCTGTCGCCGCCGCCGCGGGGACGACGGAGGGCCGGGGCGCCGCCGGCCGTCGCTCTCGCCGCACAGGGGCGCGCGGCGCTGGCCCCCGCCGGCCCGTGGCATCCGTCAGTCCATCGCCCCTTTTGCCCGCGCGTCGCATCCATCCGATCGTGTCCCGAGCTCCCGGCCGCCGGCGGCATCGTCGCAGATTCGCAGATACGCCAACGGCCACGGCGGCTTCGTTTGGGACTGACGAAGAAGAATATCATATCGGTGAGAATTGAAATGCACGAAAGTTTCAGACCAGACTGCTGCTTCGATCTTTTTGTAATCGATCATACCCTATACGTACGTGTACAATCATTTGCCTCGAGAGCAGGAGAGGTATATATATATACTAGCGCAATGCCCGTGCGTTGCAACGGGCGTAATAAGAATTATAAATGTAAAATGCAGGATATATTTTGGAAAAATGAATTGACAAATCAAAACAAACACATTTATTTTGGTTCCAATCATTTCTTTCTAACTCATAATTTTCAGAAATATGGCATAGATGATTTTGCAACAAAATTTAAATCATAAAAAACAAACTCATCTGTGGGGATTTTTCTTTACAATCAATTAACAGGACAAAAAAACAAGGCTTACGAGATACAAATGTTGACAATTTTTTAATTATATTATACTAAGAATGTAATAAGTCACCATTTCAGGCTAACAAGTACACTAAAACTATATAGTGGATTAAAAAGGTCCGATTATTCCCCTCCATAGTTATCCCATGCTACTTTACCAGGAAAAGAGAATAGCCCTTCCATCACTTGAAGCCATTCTAAAATTTTCTGCACTTGAAGCCACAATGCCAATGCTCTACATTACTTGATAAGTAGATATGCACATTTTCTTATTAACAAAATATTTTCGTGAAACATCAGAAGGCGAAGAGCTCATTTTTCACTATTGGGTAAAAAAACAAACACTAAGTCACTGGCAGGGATCAGGCCCAATTGAGAGCAGAGGGGGAATTCATTTGGCCTCACTGTGTAAATTCATTCTTGAAACAAGTTGAATTGTGTTAATAATACAATGACTTTGTTCCACGTAAATTCATTGATATATTGATCTGAGACTATTTGGTCTTTCATATATTTATGTTTATTATGTTTGCTTCATGGGATTTGATCCAAAGCATACATATCATCAAAAGAGTTATTTTGCGAGAATTGTTGGTACACTAAAACCACCAACCTGCATGTGCATGTTTACAACATCACACGCTTGCTAGATCTTTGAAAGAAGACACGTCAAAGTGGCTTGAGGTTTATAAACGGCATTGGAAGGCACCTTCTTAGGCATAGTTAGGCCAGAGCAAACCCAAGTTCTAACAGAGTTTTAGAGCTCCACTTCTAACAAGCAGGGTGATTGTGATTTCTGAATGCACGGGGTTAAATTTCTTTTGATTATACTGCACATGCTGTTCAGTTATCTTACTATCTGTTTTGCTACTGAATAGATCACACTGATGCTATTAGTGATTTTGCATTGGGATACTGCAACAACATGACTACATGATATTTTTATAGTCTGTCAGTTCAATGGTTTGAGAAGCCGACATGGAGAAGAGAAACATAATTACCATAATAGCAATTTTACGTCAGTGTGTTTGTATGCTGTGGTTGATGCTCTGATGGTTCACTGAGCTTTTCAGGACTTCGGGAAGTACTGTAGCATTTCTCTGATGGTTCATTGTTTTCACATAAATCATCATTGGACATGCTAATATCAAAAGTATAGTTTACTGCACTTGGTATGTAATGCTATATGCATCTGTTTATGACTGTGATCTCTGGTCGTCACTGGAACTGAACACATTGGTTTATTAAACCAAAAACTACTCCTGATCGCGCGGCAATGCCGCGCGTAGTTTCTAGTAAAACTCTAAAAGCGAAGGCAAAAGAAAAAAAACATGACACAAGGAGCCGCTGTTGGACCTGTGGTGGTCGTCCTGGCGACCGCTGCCTCCGCCGCAGCCAGGGGCCATGGTGCCCGGCAGCAGGATCCGTGTGTCGGTGCCGCGCCCAAGCCTTAGATCCCGACGGTTCGTCACCAGCAGATCCGTGCGCCAGCGACAGCTCCTTGACCTGCGGAGTTCTGATGTACCGAGAAACGCATCAGCCAAGAAAACTGTCACGGATTTCTCACCAAGCCAACCTCACCTGTGGATCAATGAACAAAATCAAGCTGAAGGAAAGAAAAGAAGAAAATTGATTAATGAAACACAAAAGGAAAAATAAACATTGTCTTGTCCGCCGGCATTAGTACTCGAGAGGAAAAAGCTGAAGGGATCAGGACTCAAGAGGATGCTGGCCTCTGCACGTTCAGTGCTCGGAGCGAACAAGAAAGTCGATTCATAAAGAAACTGAGAAATAGCCAAGCCTAAAAGAGGAGTTCTTCCACACCAACTTTCATGTTGGGGCCTGATGCAAACTTGATGAGTTTGTTGTCACAAACCGCAATCTCGACAATGAACACACTGCAAACGGGACGATGGTCTGAAAATTTCGACTCCCCACAGATGTAGGACAGCTGCACTATCCCTTCACCATGCCAAAGAATCCGGTCACACCTGCAATTTTTTGTTTGAACAAGCATTGAGCACTAAGTCGTCCTAAAAAGTTCAGAAACACATACTCTCTTCTTGTTTTTTTAGCAACCACAAAAACACATATTTTGAACTGAACAAGCTGGAAGCATTGATTTTCTGAAACTCAATTGGCACTGTATTTGGATACAGTATATGTATTGTCAGAAGACATACCATGCTGGTGTTCTTCTCTTCTTCTTGGACATGGCATCCTCGCCTGCATAGCTATCGGAATTCCATGAGTACTTGTATGTTGGAGCAAAGAAGATCTTGCCCTCATTCCACCCTCTGAAAACTCCACTCTCTCTTTCAGTCTTGAGCTGTTCAGTTCAGACAGCAAGTTGAACACTTACAGACTCTGAATCTCTAACACAGTATGCAATACACTGCCACTAAATTGGTTTGTTTACCTGATCCTTCTCAAAGAGAGTGCCCCAGTCGTTGGCCTGGAGCCCTGGACGAGCTTCTTGGCCTCCGAGTAGCTTAGAGCGATCCGGTAATTCAGATCAAGGAAACAAAAGACCGAGCGGATCCGGGAGCTCGTCCTCACCTCGACGGAGACCGAGCGGATCCAGGACGCAAAGCGAAAGTAAAGGCGGCGGGAGCCAGCTGACCTGCTTGGGCTTGGCGAAGGCGGCGTCTTCAGCGGCGGCGGCGGCGGGATCCATGGGGACGGGGCCGGGGACGGTGAGGAGGTGCGAGGAGCTGCCGTCTGCCGGGTGACGCGATGAGGCGGCAGCGCGCGGGGGCGAGAGGAGGAGGCCGCCGGTGCGGGGCGGTGGGAGATGGGGCGCGCGGCGACGGGAGCAGAGGGAGGGCGACGGATTAGGGGAGGTGAACGACACCACCAAAAATAATAGATTGGTATATATATATATATATATATATATATATATATATATATATATATATATATATATATATATATATATATATATATATATATATATATATATATATATATACACAATGTTAGCTGCCAATGATACGGCGTAGGTAGATAGAGATGATCTCCGCTGATTTGGGATCTCTTCTTTTCGGCAGGCAGGCAGGAAAGTGTAGAAAACCAACGATCGGTATACGTGCAGCCGGTATAGAGACGGATGGATATACTGATTGCTGGGTTCGTTGGACACGGCGAGGACGGAGGATCCGAAGAACTGTTCGATGCGTATCCGGCGACAATGATGCAGAGGCTCGCTGCATCGTTGGTATCAACAGTGGTATCGCGATGATGTGCTCGCAGAGGATTCACGCACGCACACTCCCTCTCGCCGTCAGAGTCAGAGGAGGGTGAGGGGCGAATGATGAGGGTGTGTCCACGCGCGGGATCATGATGGCTCGCGCTTGGCCGCGGCCCTGCATGCAATGCATCGATCATAACCCCGGATGTTGACGAGCGGAAGTCACTGTTCGTTCGTTCGGTCGGTCCACTGCGTGTCTGCGTGCGTGCATGCAGCATGCCAGTCTCGATCTCACCAGTCACACGCTCGATCCGTTCCTTATTTTTACTACACCATTTCCCCTGTGTCTCACTCTCACTATAGATGGCTATTTGGCATGAGCACGATGGGCCGGCACGAACACGGTCCGAAAAAACACGATCCTGGCACGACACGACACGAAAACGATAGTGCCAGTGCCGGGCACGGCACGACGTAGTGTCAGTGACTGGGCCGCGAATTCGGCCCGTAGTGTCGGCATGGGCACGGCACGGTTAATGAGCCAGCACGGCAGCCACTACGGGAAACGGGGGTGTTGCCGTGAGTTGGTTCCTCGCGGCAAAGCCCGGTTCACTCACGGCAAAGGCTTCGCCGTGAGTAACCACCGGCAAAGCGCTCACGACAAACTTCTGCCGGCAAAGACCCCTTTGCCGTGAGTTCCAAAAAGCACTCACGGCAAACGTCTGCCGTCAGTCCTATCTAGCTCTCGGCAAAGATTGTGAAAAGGAATAAAAAAAAAATCCAGCAGCACAGGCCCACCGGCCGGCCGCCGTGGCACTCCACCGCCGGGCATCCGTGCTCGGCACCACCGCCACGACCGGACCTCCACTCGGCCGCCGCACACCATCCGCACGCCACGAAGACCCGGCCGCCGCTGCACGCCACGAACACCCCGCCGCTGCCACCGCTGTGACCTGTGGGGAAAAAGGGAGGACCGAAATGAGAGAGAAAGAGAGAGAGGGAGGAAGAGAGACAGAGGAGTGCACCACGCAAGCCACATTTCCGCCGCCAGCTCGGGGAGGGAGAGGGAGAACTGGCCGTCGTCGTCGTAGATCCGCCGCGAGGTCAGGGAGGGAGAGGGAGAACCGGCCCTCGCCGTCGCAGATCCGCCGCCAGCTCGGGGAGGGAGAGGGAGAACCGGTCGTCGCCGTCGTAGATCCGCCGCCAGCTCGGGGAGGGAGAGGGAGAACCGGCCCTCGCCGTCGTAGATCCGGCCGTCACCGTCCCGTCACCACCGCCCGCTCCTCGAGAGCGTCACCGCCGCACTTCACCCCGCCACTGCTCCTCACCGTCGGTGAGGGGCGAGTGGAGGGGGGACACGAGGGGTGGCAGAGGAGGGGGACGCCGGAGGAGTGGAGGAGTTGGCCGCCGGAGAGGAGGAGGAGGAGGAGGTGGCCGGAGGAGAGGAGGAGGAGGTGGCCGGAGGAGAGGAGTAGAAGGTGGCCGGAGGAGAGGTGGTGGTGGCCGGCCAGCCGGCCGGAGGAGAGGAGGAGGACGGCTCGGCGGCAGCGTGTGAGAGGGTGAGGCCATGAGGGAGGTGGGAGGAGTGGGGAGGGGGGCTTATATACCCTAGGGTTGGCTTGGGGGGAGGCCGGCGGGCTAATTGGGCCGGCCGGCCCAATTAATTCTTTGCCGTGAGCCTCAATTACGGCCCACAGCAAAATGATTTTAAAAAAATAAATACATCTAACAAATTTAATTAGTTAAATATAGCAAATGGTTTCAAATGAAAAAGTTGTAAAATGCAAAGTTTCATAATTTTTTGAGATACACAACTTTCATATTGCGAGTTTCTCCATTCGAGGTCATTTTCAAAATTTGAATTTCAAATTTAAGACATTCAACTCAGTTTTTCATTGATAATATTTTCATAATTTCAAATTTGAATGTAAACAACAATGTTTCATAAATTGTTAAGATCTACAACTTTTATTTATAATGTTTCTCCATTCGAGGTCGTTTCAAAAATTTAAATTTTCAAATTCTAGAAATTCAGACGTACTTTTAGTTGACGAAAGTAATTCAAATTAGAAATGGTTGAACTACAAAATTACATAAGTTCTCAAGACCGACAACTTTTATTTTGGTCATTTGATCATCCGGCGTTGTGGTAGTAATACTCTTCACAAATCTTATACATCCCTTATCTAGTTTCATGAAACTATATAAGACATATAGAATTTGTGAACAAAATTATTTCAACTTTGTCAAATGAAGAAATGACCTATAAGAGTTGTTCATCTTGAGAAGTAATGAAATTTTGTAATTGAAAGTTTTTTTGATTTGAATTAATTTACTTCTTCAAAATTTGACTTGGATTTATGTAAAACTCATTTTGCCGTGAGCCAAAAAAAGGTTCACGGCAAAATACCTCTTTGCCTGTGAGCATTTTTTGGCTCACGGCAAAGTAAAACTTTGCCGTGAGCAAAGTGGTTGCCGTGAGCTTTCTTTTTGGCTCACAGCAAAGAGCCGGCAAAGAGCCTCTTTGCCGTGAGCACGATTTTTGGCTCACGGCAAAGTCCGATGCTCACGGCAACAAGCCGGTTTCCGGTAGTGAGCGGCCCGTTCAAATTCTACATTCCGGCCCATAGACTGCCAAAGTATATAAACCACTCACAAACCCTAATCTCCTATTCCCCTCATTTGCTCCCCCACCCAGCTGCCGCAACACCCTGTGGCCCTGTGCGCCGCCGCGCCGGCCGCCCCACCCCCTCCACCTCGACTCCGCGCCGTCCCTCTCCGCCTCGACTCCACGCTGTCCCCTCCGCCTCGGCTCTGCTCCCTCCACCACGACCGGACGACACACTAGCCGCATCCAGCGTCGGCGGGGGCCGCACCGCCCTCCTCCACCCGCGGGAGCTTAGCCGTCGGCCGCGCCTGCCTCCACCGCCGACGGAAGCGTGGCCGGCGACCGCGCCTGCCTCTGCCGTCACTTGGAGCCACCGTCGGCCGCCGTGCCGGTCGCTGCCTATGTATTTGTGTGATGGATTCACTTATGGATCGATGAACTTTGATGATTTGTGATGGTTTTTCTTCGACTCTTGATTTGTGTGTGATGGATTTGATTTTTTGATCCTTGCTTAGTCCCGCCGCCGCCTGTCTTCTCCACCCAATCCCGCCGTCGCCCCTCTCTTCCATCGGCAGATCCGTGGTGGTTGCGGTGCGGCGTTCGCGGCGAGCTCCTCGGACCATGGCGGGCTGTCGTGCCTGTGAGCACAGCACGGCACGACTAAGGTGACGTAGGGCCGTGCCTGGGCTGCGAGTTGGGCACGATGGCCCGAGGTGGCACGGCACGATGGGCCACCGTGCCCCATAGGGCCGAGCCTGGTCGTGCCTGTGCTAGTGCCGGGCCGGGCGGCCCGTTTGGCCATCTATAACTCTCACCTCTCGCGTCGTCGCCAATGCAAAGCAACAACGAGTACGTGCTGTGAAACTGTGGAAGCAGATTGGCATCTCAGTTGTGCTCACCGCACCAAACTGCAAGGAGATCAACAATTTCTGAAAATAAAACCACATCCGGAAAACCTACCTAAACCGATAATTCAAGCTCTGCTTGGAATCGACTAGTAGGGAAACAAAGCACCGGTGAATTGGGATTCCTGAGGTGTACAGACCATTGGAACGAAGAAAACAAAAATTGCAAGTATGAAATGCAAAAAACGTAAACAGAGATTAAAAAAAAAGCAAACTCTTGACACACGATTTATCTTGTGGTAATGGTAGGTACTAAACCGCATTTAGTTCACGTTGTTGAAGCACTCTACATAAGAGTATTGCTTCCCGTCATCAAGTCTTTCCCAAGGAGCAACTTGACTCGCCACAAAGGCTCGACCACAAAGATACTCACCAAGTTCTCTTGGTCACCTTGATACCACCTCCACTAAGAAGTTTCTCCACCGAGGCAGGGGGTCTTCACGTCTCCCGCACACGGTCGTCAACGCCACTCCACACAAAGCCGCACTGGTGGGAAAACACCCTTCCGTCCCGGTTGGTAAAGGCTTTAAGTCTCTAAAACCCAACCGGGACGAAAAGGGAGAGACAAAAGGCCCCCCCTTTGTCACCGGGTGGGCAACCAGGAATAAAGGGTGGCCTTTATTCCCGGGTGGTAGCCCCGCCCGGGACAAAAGGGGAGGGCACACCAGCGCCTGTGCGCCACCCCTTTAGTCCCGGGTGGTAGCCCCGCCCGGGACAAAAGGGAAGGGCACACCAGCCGGGTGGTATTACCACCCGGGACTAAAGACCCCGCTGTGAATTTTTTTGTTTCAATTCCAATTGTTCTAATAATGTTATACGCGTATATTCTCACATATATGGGTGTAAATTACGTGTACGTATAAATGTTTGCACTAATTATACGTGTCTGCTATACGTACTATATGAAGAGAATAAACTTATAAATAAATATATACACACATTATATTACATCGAAAGCATAGATAATATTTTCTGAAAGTAGTATATATACATCAAAATACCGTTCCATTCTAATTCTAGTCTAAAGTTCCACCAGAGGTGATAATTAAACTTTATGAATTGGATGACCATCATAGTGATTTCTGCCTTTTGGATCAATCACCTGGTCCATTATGAATCCGCAGAGACTTTCTTGAATCGCCAAGAGTCGGTCCTTCTCAATGATTGCGTCCCTAATCATATTGTTCTGTAATGTGCAAATAATTTAATATATTACACACAAGAATTAAATATATAAGCGGTTAGAAAAAATGTATTATTAATTGGTTTAAAATAATACTTACAGTATAATCTGACGGGTTTACCTCACAGAAATTGTGGATGAACTCACACACATAGTATGCACATAAATGTGTCCCTGGTTCCTGTCTCATACACTAAATTGAAGAAGATAATTATGAAAAATTAGTGTTATACATTTTTAAATTGCCCAAGCTGAAGTTGTTATTTGGTTTACGTACCGGAAAATTTGTAGAGAAGTTTATTCTAGGTCTCTATGTTCCAGGGTTGACAACCTTGAATTTTTCCCAAGCTCTGGCAGAAAATAATGAAAGTTAGAGCTAGATAGTGTTAGTAAAAGCACACTATTGCATAAAAGGGAACGTATGGATAGAATTATTACTCTTGAAACATATCTTGAAGGTCCAAGTATTTGTTCGGATCTCTTCTCAATGAATCAAAGACAAGGACGTTGCTTCTGTTGACATCAATTATGAGAAGAATCCAGTGAAAACTGTATATACATGGAAACTCAAAAGATTAGAACTAAATAATGTTAACTAATATAAGATAATTAGAAATGCGAACCCTTAGTAATTAAGATGGTAATCACACTGTCAGGGGGTGAGATCTGGACAGATCCACTAGGGGGTTACCCTAGAGGTTTGCAGGTTAATGGAGGATCGGGACCTAAGAGCGTAGGTGGTTATGCACGTGGTGCACACGGAGCTAGGCGAGTATGGCGACGAAGGACAAGGAGACAAGGGTTTATACTGGTTCAGGCCTCCGGAGAGTAAAACCCTACGTCCAGTTGTGGTGGATTATGCGAGGATGAAGATGAGATGTCCCTGTGCATGGAACCCTAGGCCGCCTTATATGGGGGGACGGGCTAGGGTTTGCATGCGCAGGTCGGTTGACCCGTGTCGGGGTCGGTTACAACTGTGGAAAGCTTATCTCCCGGATTACAAGGAGTATCCTGTGATACTCGGAGCTACAAGCGGCGGCGCGCCAGGTCGCCGTGTCTTGTCTTGTACACCAAGCATCTTTACGTCCTTGGGCCCATATGTCAGGTCGGCGGGTCGTCTGGTAGGTCGGACCCACCTGTCGGGGGCCTCTGGGACCCTGGCCGGTGGGGACCCATGGGTACCCATGTCTCTCAAGCCCCCGATCGACGTGTAGGCGTAGTGGCCGAGGTGGGGTCGTGTCGAAGAGCAGCAGAGGCGCGACACCGTCGAGGTCGTGAAGGGTGCATGGGGATCAAAAAAGAAAACCCCTCCGATGCGCGCACGAAGTTGAGCATCGAGCCTCTGGGTCGAAGTACCATGAGGTCGAAGTGAAGACGAGGCGTAGATCTTGCAGAACCGCCGACCTGACCTGAGTCAGGCATGTTGTAGTAGGAGTCACGACCTTCAGAAAGGTCAACAAGCCTACCAGGGGTAGGTCGAGCCGAGATGCGATGGAAGCAGACTTCCATTAGGTCGAGGCGACCCGAAGAAAATAGGGCGTCGAAGACGCACTAGTGTAGTAGCCCCCGAGCAGTAAAGCGACCAAGATGGCCGGTTTGATGCTCAAAAGAAGAAAAAGAAGAAGAAACCGAACCTACGACCTTCTGCTTAGGAAACAGATGCTCTTGTAGTGCCGACTAGAGGATAAGAGCTCCAGAATCTTGCAGAGGGTAGCAGGTGACCGATCTGTCATGACCAGGGTCATGAGTGCACTGTACGGTCACAGGCCGATGCGCTCATGAAGCACGGGTTGCTGCCACCCGCAAAGGACAAAGGTGCTGCTGTGTGCGGTCAGGTAGGGGTCAGGCGCGCCGATGCCTTTCGCAGGCGAACAGTGGCCTCGTGCTCCATGAGGGCACAATGTCTTCGAGGATAAGGACGCCACGCAAGCTGGCTTGCGGATGAACGCCTGATGTAATGCTGGTGAACACCGCGCTCCACCCGGTGAGGTTGGTGTTAAAGCTCGGGCCTTCTGCAATCTTGCGACGAAGCTCGGACTTGATGCTGGGCACTGCAGGAGACCGGTTGGTGCGCGAGTAGAGGTGGCTGTGTGGCAGCTGCCTCCACAGTAGCTGTAGAGGTCATCAAGTAGGCCCTGAAGCCAGAAGAAAGCTTGCGACAAGCCTTATTAGTATAGACTTAGTCGTAAGCACTTTGGAAGGTAATTCAGGACCTTTAAGATCTTTGTATCTTGTAATTTGGCCAAGGGCCAAACTCCTTGTAGCTTATGAAGCTGTAAATACAGTTTTGCATGAGCGGTGTCATGGCTTTAGTAGTTTGTAAGGGCGCCCAGGCAGCAATGGTACGAATACCAAGGTCCCAGCGGAGCTGAAATAGCACGCCGACCTTCAGGAGGCCTTCCGTAGAGACAAGGGACCCGTGTCGACCTGGGTCGGCACGGCCGTTGTGCAGTGACACAACGCAGGTAGTCAACCTGGAAAACCTAGGTCTGAACGACCTAGGAGGCAACAGGGCCTTAGCGACCTCAGGGAGGTGCTACTTGACCAAGAGGTCGCCAACGGGCAGTGGAGCCATTAAGTACGGGGTCGTCGGTGTAGCCTATGAAAGCAATGTTATAGGTAGCAGGACCTTTAGTGACCTCAAGGAGGTGCTACTTGGCCCGGAGGCCGCCCACGGGCAGTAGAGCCAGGGATGTGAACTTGCTAATGAAAGCTGAGGCAACCTACCAAGCGGTAGTACCTGTCGACCTTGAGAAGGTGTTATCATAGACCCGGAGGTCGTCAGAGGCCAGGAGACCTAGAGGAAAATTATGGGTAGGGGGCTTGAAGTAAGGCATAGCGAGTCCATGGACACCAGGCCGTTGGGCGGAAAACCAACGGGCATGGATTCCCGCACAGCTCAAGCCGTCATTGCCTATTGCCGTTAGGCCGAAATGGCCGTTAGGCAATGCATCCATTGGGCCGCCGGTGATGTCGCCGAATTCGAGGGGGCGTTTGGGCGCCGCGGCCCGCCGCACTGACGCGGCCCAGTTATAAAAGGCCGAGTGAGGGGTCGAGGACCCTACTCGGTTCCATTCCCCGCAAGAGCTAGGGTTCCCGATCCGCCGCCAGAAGCTTTAGCGTGTAGATTTGCCGGCACCGCCGTGCTTAGATCCGCCGCGTCTAGCGCCGCCGTATGCGCTAAAAGACCCTGGAGGTTTTTAGAGCTAGATCCACTGGCTTTGAGGAAGAAGAAATGGCCCCGGAGCTTGCACCGGCCCCGGAGAAGGTGTGGGAGCACTCGGTGGTGACGGAGGCGCATCTCAAGGAGCTGGTGGAGCGCGGGCTGCTGAAGCCCAAGGAGCAGGTGGGCTGGAGGCCCGCCGCCGGTGAAGCGTTCCCGTCCGAGGGAACTGAGGAGACCGTCGCCTTCGTCGCACATGTCGAGCGCGGCTTTGGAGTCCCGGTGGGTGACTTCTTTCGCGGGCTGCTGCACTTCTACCGCATCGACCTGACACACCTCGTCCCCAACGCCATCACCACGGTATCCTCGTTCATCCACCTGTGCGAGGCATACCTTGGGATACCACCACATTTCGACCTGTGGCGGTATTTCTTCGAGGTGAAGAAAATAGGGAAGAACGGTGTCGTCGGCGCCGTCGGGTTCATGCTACGCCGTCACATGAAGACGGTGTATATCAACATGGAGCTGCCGGATAACACCCAGGGCTGGCGGCGGGGCTGGTTCTACATCGACAACCCCAATCCAGCACTGCCAACCAGATCAGGACTTGCGCCGGTCCCGGTGCTGGAGTGGTCCAACCAGCTGACGTCACGGGAGATGGACGCCGTCAAGCCACTGCTAGAGGACCTCAAGCAACGGAAGGAAGAGGGGCTGATCGGCAGAGCGGTGGCCATTAGTTTCAGCCGGAGGCTGCTGCAGCCGATCCAAGATCGGGTGCACCCAGCCTACGAGTACTGGGGGCAGACCGACCCAACCCGCGTGCAGCAACGGAAGGTCTCCAAGCAAGAGATGGTGGCACGGGTGAGGGAGCTCTTCAACGGGGTGATCCGGAACCGGACATGCCCCAAGGCATTCTCCCTCACGGCCCGCAGACGTGGTATGTCGCTGATCGACCTTAATTTCTCTGTTGTTGTTGCGTTCACCTTTGTTCTGAAATGAAGGTCGACTGTTTCACAGGGTTGTGAAGGTCTATTCTGGTGTCCAGCTCCCCTCGCGGACGAGGGGTAGCGCAGTTTCAAGGTTCGGGCGGCGGAGGACGTGAGGGCTCCACCGCCAGAATTGTTGGAGAACTACCTCTCTGACTCATCGGTGGGGGGTAGCGATGATGAGGATCCGCCCATGGTGAGCTCCGCACCGACGACTCGTCGTACGTGGCAGGCCACCGCGAAGATTCCGGCGCACAAGGGCGTCAAGATCATCTCCGCCACTATTGAGGCGGAGAAGAAGAAGAGGAAGAGGAAGGTCGTCACTGCGTCGTCGGAGACGGCCACGACTGACACCGAGGTCGTCTTCGAGGAGTGTGACGATGCCGGGTCGCGTGACGTCGTCGGCGGGTCGGGCGATGTGGCGGCCGTAGGAGAAAGCAATGCCCCGCCCGCGGCTACCGGCGAGCAGCAGCAGAAGGCGAGCGCGGAGGGCGTGGGCGACCAAGGGTCGCAAAAGAAGCCGAGGTGGGCGCCGCCCAGGCCAATGTCGATGAAGCTGAAGACCGGCAGCGGGTATATTGCCAAGCTTGATTTATGTTGTTTTTCATCTGTACAGTTCTGTCGGGTGTGTCGATGCTGACGAATATATGCACCGTGGGCAGGGGGACTCCTGCTGTTTCTAGCAGCAAGAACGCCTCAGGCCAAGAGGCGTTTGGCTGGAAGGTCGAGAAGTTGCCGGTGGGGCAGTCGCCAGCAACCTCAGGCGGGGACTTCTCCAGTAAGGCCCCTGAGATCGTGGAGACAACTCCGTCGGTAGCAGCCAAGGTCGCTGCGGAGGTCGCTCAGCAAGTGGAGGGCCCGCGTCAGCAGGACCTGCCGGAGTCAAGTCTCCCGGGTATGCGGCAGGCGGAAACCGGAGGTGCAAGCGGAGGAGCCGACGAGCAACCCTGCTTCTACGAAGGTACTCCATGGGAGGACGACGTCTGGGCCGACGCCAAGGATCTTGAAGACTTCAAGGCGGCGCAGGTGACCATTGGCAGGATGCTCGCGGTAAGTTTGCATTACCTTTGGAGCTGCATCTTGGGTTCGCCCCGACGTAATGTGTTAACAATGTCAAAGAATGGTTGCAGACTCTTGCTGAGCGCGCGCAGAAAAGGGCGATCCTGCTGAAGGAGGGCGCCAATCTTCATGCGGAGTTGACAACGACCCGGGAGGCCGTGCTTCAGGCCAAGGTGGAGGCCGCAAAGGAAGTAAGGGGCCTCAAGGACGAGGCAATCTTGAAGGATCAGGCCATCGAGGCCTTGAAGCGGGAGCTTGAAGCTATAAAGCTGAAGGCAAAGGAGGTGGAGGACGAACTGAAGGTCGCCGCTGCAGGTACGTCGTAGGACGCCCTTGTATTGTTGTGTGAGCACGTCGTGGTGACCCGCTCTTGACCTCGGCGTGTGCAGAGGCCAAGAAGAGGGAGACTACCTTGAGGAAGGACCTCAAGGAGTCGAAGGAGCAGGTGAAGATCCTCAAGGAGAAGCACCAGGAGGTCGTCGCCAGTGAGTATTACTTCACCCGGAAAGCTGCTTATGAATTTGGGGCACGCAGGGATCTAGAGATCGACCTTGGCCGGGCGATGCAAACTCTTATTGATCATCAAGAGATGACTGCAGATCTGGAGAAGGAGCTGGACGACCTCAAGGAGGTCGCCGAGTACCTTGTGGACGTGTACGCCCCTAAGGTCGAGGGCGATCCACAAGGGCTTGTCGAGCGGTTGGAGGGCGCGGAGGGTCGCATAAAGACCTTGTTAATGGATGGCGGCAAGCTCGCCGCTGCTACCGCACTGGCCACGGTGAAGCACCATGAGCCGTCTTTCGACCTTGGGAAGGTCAAGGAGGAGCTGGACTTGGGGCAGCTGGTGGCCAGTGAGGAGATTCAGGCCGCCGCCGAGGACGTCATGAAGAAGTTAGACCTGTAGATGTAGCTTAGGACTAGTAAACTGTCAGGGGGTGAGACCTAGACAGATCCGCTAGGGGGTTACCCTAGAGGTTTGCAGGTTAATGGAGGATCGGGACCTAAGAGCGTAGGTGGTTATGCACGTGGTGCACACGGAGCTAGGCGAGTATGGCGGCGAAGGACAAGGAGACAAGGGTTTATACTAGTTCAGGCCTCCGGAGAGTAAAACCCTACGTCCAGTTGTGGTGGATTATGCGAGGATGAAGATGAGATGTCCCTGTGCATGGAACCCTAGGCCGCCTTATATGGGGGGACGGGCTAGGGTTTGCATGCGCAGGTCGGTTGATCCGTGTCGGGGTTGGTTACAACTGTGGGAAGCTTATCTCCCGGATTACAAGGAGTATCCCGTGATACTCGGAGCTACAAGCAGCGGCGCTCCAGGTCGCCGTGTCTTGTCTTATACACCAAGCATCTTTACGTCCTTGGGCCCATATGTCAGGTCGGCGGGTCGTCTGGTAGGTCGGACCCACCTGTCAGGGGCCTCTGGGACCCTGGCCGGTAGGGACCCATGGGTACCCATGTCTCTCACACACTTACTCAAAGTTGTAAGGTAGAAGTATCAAATCCTTGTAATGCAAATTACACAAGGTCCTTAGGATTGTTTTGAATGTTGTTTCTGGTTAGAGCTTTACTTGATCTTGATTAACTAAAGATGGGTCCATGAAACCTATTCGTTGGTAACCATTCTTCCACATGTTATGCGTTTCCAGGCTACAGAAAATAAAAGACAAAGTTAACAATTAGAGTATGCATTAATTTGTTAATTTGGGTATGTATTGCACCGTCACTTACAGGCACCAGGCCATGACAAGATCGGTATTCAAGGAGTCAAGATGGTAAATTTCATAAATATCCTTGAATCGCAACCAGACCAACTTCTCGCCTTCACCAGCAAAATCTCCTGGTTTAACAAGCATGCCAATCATCTCCAGGCCCGCCTTAGACGTCTTCATGTAGAAGTCATGCAATCTGCGCATCTGAGTAGGGAGTTTCTTCACCAACTCAGGCCTGACAAAAGATTTCCCATGCTCGTAGTGCCATCTAGGTACAAAGTTTTTGTCCCGAGGAGGTGATTCGTGGCCGAGAACATATTGTAGTGGGAGCCCTGTTGCTTCTTGCATTTGAATGACTTGCGCTAGTTGTTCTGTGTCCATAAGTGCAAGAGCTCGTTCAGTTGAAGTGAGGCCGGAGGTGACGTAAGTCTGTACTCCCGACGTCGACGCTTCTGTTGCCTTCTTCGTTGAAGGCTCTTTCGCTGACGTCGACGTTTATGTTGTCTTCTTCGTTGAAGGCTCTTTCAGCAGGGACTGACGTCAACCATCAGGGGCTGACGTCAGCAGATCCCCTCACCGGCCGGCAGCGACGGCGGGCTCAGGGGGCGACGTCGGCGGCTGGGAGCGGCGGCGGGCGACGGCCGGGCGCGGGGGAGACGGCGGCCGGGTGTGGGAGCCGGCGCGGAGACGGCGCCCGGGCGCGGCGGAGCGGGGAGCGGGGGCGACCGGCAGCGGCAGCGGCGGAGCGGGGGCGACGGCGGCCGGGAGCGGCGGCGGGCGACGGCCGGGCGCGGCGGAGACGTCGACGGGCGTGGGGACGACGGCCGTGCGCGGGTGGGGTCGACGGGCGGCGTGCGGACGACAGTGGCCGGGAGCTCCGGCGGCGGAGGGCGCGGGGCCGGACGTGTCGACGGTCGGGCGCGGGCAGGGACGGCGGGGTGCGAGCTGCGACGACGGCGGAGGCAGGGGCGACGGCGGGGGAAGACGACGAGGACCGGCGGAGATCACGGACGACGGCGGGGTGCGAGCTGTGTGAAGTGGAGGAGTTGGGGAAGAAGAGGGGTGGATCCGTGGGATATATATCCCCCCTCTTTAGTCTCGGGTCGTAATCAGACCCGGGAGCAAAGAGCCTTTAGTCCCAGGTGGTGATACGACCCGAGACTAAAGGCACCCCTTTGTCCCGGGTCGTATCTCCACCCGGGACTAAAGGCCCCTTTCGCGCGGGAGGGCCGCAAGGGCAAAATTTTGGCCTTTAGTCCCGGGTGGTGTTACCACCCGAGACTAAAGGACCCCCTTTAGTCTAGGGTCGTAACACCACTCAGGACTAAAGTGTAATTTTTGGTGGGAACTGTTTTTCCCCTCCCATTTCTTTTCTCATTTTCACATTCTATCTCTTTGAAATCACAAAAAATATAATAACTTTTACTATTTTTTCCATGCAAAATTATATTTAGTTAAAATATAATAAACTGTACTTTGCTATACAAAATTATATTTTAGAGTTGTAAACATTCACTTCCAATTTTCATTTGCAATATTGATGTGCATTCCCAATAAAATTCAATTAAACCAAAAAAATAGTAAATTAATTCAGAAAAATCTCAAACTTGGTGGGTCAATCTCACATGACATATTCAAGCTTCATAAAAATTTTGAGACCGATACAACACTGCAAAGTGCATGGGCTTCAGAATCGTTAAGACATAAGTGGTATAGACATGGTTCGATGAAAGGTTCTATATAGCTTTGTGAAGCACGTGTACTCCATCTATGTCGAAATGGTCTGAAATTTTTTTGTTGTCATTTACACTCAAAATATTAGCTCACCCAAGATCTTAGATTTTTCTGATGACTAAATGTATTTTAAGTTTTTTCTTCGTGCTAAAGGAGCTAGAATATTGTGAATTACACATCAATAACTCAAGAATTATGATTCGGCTTCCAGATAAATTAGACTCCTAAGGCACAAGAGAACTTATGGCCAAGTTTGGCTCCATTCTGGATCGTTTCAGGGGTGCTCTCAGCTCAACTTTTAATTTCTAGGTGATGTCGCACGGAAATTCAATTAAACCGAAAAAATAGTAAATTAATTCAGAAAAATCTCAAACTTGGTGGGTCAATCTCACATGACATATTCAAGCTTCATAAAAATTTTGAGACCGATACAACACTGCAAAGTGCATGGACTTCAGAATCGTTAAGACATAAGTGGTATAGACATGGTTCGATGAAAGATTCTATATAGCTTTGTGAAGCACGTGTACTCCATCTATGTCGAAATGGTCTGAAATATTTTTGGTTGTCATTTACACTCAAAATATTAGCTCACGCAAGATCTTAGATTTTTCTGATGACTAAATGTATTTTAAGTTTTTTCTTCGTGCTAAAGGAGCTAGAATATTGTGAATTACACATCAATAACTCAAGAATTATGATTCGGCTTCCAGATAAATTAGACTCCCAAGGCACAAGAGAACTTGTGGCCAAGTTTGGCTCCATTCCGGATCGTTTCAGGGGTGCTCTCAGCTCAACTTTTAATTTCTAGGTGATGTCGCACGGAAATTCAATTAAATCCAAAAAAATAGTAAATTAATTCAGAAAAATCTCAAACTTGGTGGGTCAATCTCACATGACATATTCAAGCTTCATAAAAATTTTGAGACCGATACAACACTGTAAAGTGCATGAACTTCAGAATCGTTAAGACATAAGTGGTATAGACATGGTTCGATGAAAGGTTCTATATAGCTTTGTGAAGCACGTGTACTCCATCTATGTCGAAATGGTCTGAAATTTTTTTGGTTATCATTTACACTAAAAATATTAGCTCACGCAAGATTTTAGATTTTTCTGATGACTAAATGTATTTTAAGTTTTTTCTTCGTGCTAAAGGAGCTAGAATATTGTGAATTACACATCAATAACTCAAGAATTATGATTCGGCTTCCAGATAAATTAGACTCCCAAGGCACAAGAGAACTTGTGGCCAAGTTTGGCTCCATTCTGGATCGTTTCAGGGGTGCTCTCAGCTCAACTTTTAATTTCTAGGTAATGTCGCACGGAAATTCAATTAAACCGAAAAATAGTAAATTAATTCAGAAAAATCTCGAACTTGGTGGGTCAATCTCACATGACATATTCAAGCTTCATAAAAATTTTGAGACCGATACAACACTGCAAAGTGCATGGACTTCAGAATCGTTAAGACATAAGTGGTATAGACATGGTTCGATGAAAGGTTCTATATAGCTTTGTGAAGCACGTGTACTCCATCTATGTCGAAATGATCTGAAATTTTTTTGGTTGTCATTTACACTCAAAATATTAGCTCACGCAAGATCTTAGATTTTTCTAATGACTAAATGTATTTTAAGTTCTTTCTTCGTGCTAAAGGAGCTAGAATATTGTGAATTACACATCAATAACTCAAGAATTATGATTCGGCTTCCAGATAAATTAGACTCCTAAGGCACAAGAGAACTTGTGGCCAAGTTTGCCTCCATTCTGGATCGTTTCAGGGGTGCTCTCAGCTCAACTTTTAATTTCTAGGTGATGTCGCATGGAAATTCAATTAAACCGAAAAAATAGTAAATTAATTCAGAAAAATCTCAAACTTGGTGGGTCAATCTCACATGACATATTCAAGCTTCATAAAAATTTTGAGACCGATACAACACTGCAAAGTGCATGGACTTCAGAATCGTTAAGACATAAGTGGTATAGACATGGTTCGATGAAAGGTTCTATATAGCTTTGTGAAGCACGTGTACTCCATCTATGTCGAAATGGTCTGAAATTTTTTTGATTGTCATTTACACTCAAAATATTAGCTCACGCAAGATCTTAGATTTTTCTGATGACTAAATGTATTTTAAGTTTTTTCTTCGTGCTAAAGGAGTTAGAATATTGTGAATTACACATCAATAACTCAAGAATTATGATTCGGCTTCCAGATAAATTAGACTCCTAAGGCACAAGAGAACTTGTGGCCAAGTTTGGCTCCATTCTGGATCGTTTCAGGGGTGCTCTCTGCTCAACTTTTAATTTCTAGGTGATGTCGCACGGAAATTCAATTAAATCGAAAAAATAGTAAATTAATTCAAAAAAATCTCAAACTTGGTGGGTCAATCTCACATGACATATTCAAGCTTCATAAAAATTTTGAGACCGATACAACACTGCAAAGTGCATGGACTTCAGAATCGTTAAGACATAAGTGGTATAGACATGGTTCGATGAAAGGTTCTATATAGCTTTGTGAAGCACGTGTACTCCATCTATGTCGAAATGGTCTGAAATTTTTTTGGTTGTCATTTACACTAAAAATATTAGCTCACGCAAGATTTTAGATTTTTCTGATGACTAAATGTATTTTAAGTTTTTTCTTCGTGCTAAAGGAGCTAGAATATTGTGAATTACACATCAATAACTCAAGAATTATGATTCGGCTTCCAGATAAATTAGACTCCTAAGGCACAAGAGAACTTGTGGCCAAGTTTGCCTCCATTCTGGATCGTTTCAGGGGTGCTCTCAGCTCAACTTTTAATTTCTAGGTGATGTCGCACGGAAATTCAATTAAACCGAAAAAATAGTAAATTAATTCAGAAAAATCTCAAACTTGGTGGGTCAATCTCACATGACATATTCAAGCTTCATAAAAATTTTGAGACCGATACAACACTGCAAAGTGCATGGACTTCAGAATCGTTAACTTGTTGGAGACCAATAAAAGAGTTGATCACATTAGCATTACACAATTGATTTGATCAATAATCATTACATTACAACATTAATCTCAAGCACGTAAGTACGGTGTCTCTTCACGTCCAAGCAATATGCTTGGGTCAACTTCGACAGCGAACGGAGGCATGCCATCAAACTGATCATAATCATCGGATTGACCTGTTTTGTCCTCGACTCCCACGATTACTCTTTTACCTGGAAGAACTATGTGACGCTTTGCCTCTTGTGGTCCTGCTTCTTGGGGATTTTTATTCTTCGGTATGCTAGTCATATCCTTGACATAGAAAACCTGATGCACATCTTTGGCAAGCACGAATGGATCATCTTTGAACCCAATCTTGGTAAGGTCCACTATTGTCATTCCATATTCATCTTTCTTTACACCATCCAGGTTTACCAATAGGCAAAAAAACAGAGGGACGTTCATCGCACCGTACTCAAGCTCCCATATCTCTTCTATGATACCATAATAGCAGGTCTTGCCCCCATCTTTTCTGATGACGTCCATACGAACACCACTATTTTGGTTTGTGCTTTTGCGATCTTGAGCTCTCGTGTAAAAATTGTAACCATTCATATCGTAAGCTTGAAATCTTGTAATTGTGCTACAAGGTCCCCTGGCTAACAAAGCTAGTTGTGGATGAATCGTTGAGTTTCCGATGAGTTGTTCACTCAACCATGAGGGAAATGTTTCCAAGTGACGGCGTGCAATCCAGACTGGGGATTTGGTTGGATTTTGAGAAGCAATAATCTGCTCGTGTTCCATCCTATACGGAGTCACCAGTGATGATTGTTGCAGGACTGTTAGGTGTGCTTTATAGAACAAATCAGTATTATTGCTCAAACTTGATTTCCTTCCGATGGTACCCTCCCCTCGTGTCGTGGTACTGGAAGCCCAATCGAGTCAACTGTGTCGACAAAATCAACACAAAACTCAATGACCTCCTCAGTTTCATATCCCTTAGCAATGCTTCCTTCCGGACGGGCACGGTTAAGAACATATTTCTTGAGGATCGACATGAACCTCTCAAAAGGCCACATGTTGTGAAGGTATACTGGACCGAGAATAGTAATTTCTTTCACAAGGTGTACCAGGAGGTGCGTCATAACATCGAGGAAGGAAGGTGGAAATGCCAACTCAAAGCCGACAAGACATTGAACCGCATCATTCTGTAGCTTTCCTAGCTTGGCTGGATCGATTGCCTTCTGTGAAATTGCATTGAGGAATGCACAAAGCTTTACGACCAGTAATCGTACATTCTCTGATAGAACACCCCTCAACGCAACTGGAAGCAACTGTGTCATCAACATGTGACAGTCGTGGGCCTTTAGTTTTGTGAACTTCTTCTCTTTCATATTTATGATCCCCTTTAAATTCGACGAGTAGCCAGACGGAACCTTAATACTGTTCAGGCAATCAAACACGCTTTCCTTCTCTTTCTTGGTGAGAGTGTAACTAGCAGGACCAAAGTAATCAACATCATCATCATCCTCTTCCGGATCAGTTTCATCATCTCCCTCCCGCGGAACTTTGGGAATCTTATGAAATTCTTTCAGGTCCTCTCGTGCTTCGTTGGTATCCTTCGGGTTACCGTAACAACCCATGAAGCCTAGCACATTCACGCAAAGATTCTTCGTAAGGTGCATCACGTCAATTGCGTGTCGGACCTCAAGGCTACGCCAATAAGGTAGCTCCCAAAATATAGATTTCTTCTTCCATATTGGTGCATGCCCGTTGGCGTCAGTTGGAACAGGTTCACTACCAGCACCCTTTCCAAAGACTACCCTTAGATCATTTACCATCTCAAATACGACATCTCCATTAAAATGGGGTGGCTTCGTACGATGGTCAGCCTTCCCTTTCCAATGCATCCCTTTCTTCCGTAAGGGGTGATTAGTTGGAAGGAAACAACGGTGACCATTATACACGACCTTCTTACAGTTTTTGAGATGAATACCTTGTGTTCTATGTAAACAGTGTGTGCATGCCCGATATTCCTTGTTTGTCTGCCCAGAAAGGTTATTTAGGGCATGCCAATCATTGATGGTTATGAACAACAATGCTCGTAGATCGAAGTTCTCTTGCCTATCCTCATCCCACACACGTACGCCCTCTTTCCGCCATAGCAGTAATAGTTCATCGACCAACGGTCTTAGGTACACATCAATGTCATTGCCGGGTTGTTTTGGACCTTGGATGAGCACCGGCATCATAATGAACTTTCGCTTCATGCACATCCAACCAGGAAGGTTGAACATGCATAGGGTCACAGGCCAAGTGCTATGACCACTGCTAAACTCCCCGAATGGATTGAAACCATCCGTACTTAAACCAAACCTTATGTTCCTTTCCCCGTCCTCAGAAAATGTCTTGAATTCTCTATCAATCTTTCTCCACTGAGACCCATCAGCCGGATGTCTCAGCAGGTTGTCTTGCTTACGTTCCTCGGCGTGCCATCTCATCAACTTAGCATGTGCTTTGTTCCGGAACAAACGCTTCAAATGTGGTATTATAGGAAAATACCACATAACCTTCGCCGGAACTTTCTTCGTCTTGTCACGGTGCCCCTGGAGATCACCAACATCTTCATCTCGCCGAATCTTATAACGTAGCACTTCGCACACAGGACAAACATCCAAATTCTCGTAATCCTTACCCCGATATAGGATGCAATCATTAGGGCATGCATGGAACTTCTGTACCTCCAACCCAAGAGGGCACACAGTCTGTTTTGCTTCATATGTGGTGGACGGTAATTCATTGTTCTCCGGAAGCTTGTCCTTCATAATTTTTAGCATCCCTTCAAATGCCTTATCAGACACACCATGTTTTGCCTTCCATTGCAGCATTTCTAGTGTAGTACCAAGCTTTTTGTGACCTGGCTTGCAATCTGGGTATAACGGTTTTCTGTGATCTTCGATCATACGTTGGAACTTTGCCTTTTCTTTTTCATTTTCACAGTCCCTTTGTGCATCCTGTAGAACCTGGCTGAGATCATCAGCAGGCCTGTCAGCATGTGCTGGTAACTCTTCTTCGTCAGCATCTTCCATTAAAGTATCTGCAAAAGCTTGACTTGCGGCCCAGTCCGGAATACCCTCCTCCTCTTCTTCGTCGTCTTCCATCACAACCCCTCTTTCACCGTGCTTGGTCCAAACCACATAGTTTGGCATGAATCCGTATTTCAACAAGTGGAGGTGAAGTGTGCCCAGGTCATGGTAGTCTCTTTTGTTTCTGCAATCGGAGCATGGACAACACATGAACCCACTCGCATCCTTATTTTTTTCGTCACTTCGAGAAAACTATGCATGCCGGTAATGTACTCTGCTGACCGTCTGTCGGTGTTGTACATCCATTGCCTGTACATCTGCATCATATTAAGTGAAAAATATCCATGTTAATTCTACAACACTATCCCTAGGTATCCTTTTCTAATAACTAAATTAATAAATTATATTTTCTCTAATAATAAATAAAGCTAGCTAAAAGTAAAATTTTTATAAAAACAAAAAAATCTTAGTACAAATGAATGATAGAAGATTATCATAACAAATGATAACTACTTATTACTAAATCTAAAGTATACTAAAAACCTCATCTCTTAGCTCTTAAATCAAAATTTCTATTTTCTCCTTCTCTAAATCATAACACGAAATTTAAACACAACAAATGAATGGAGGATGAAGAATAATACCTTAGCAACACCTTGGAGGTGAGAAAACTCCACAAATTGATGATGAAAAATTTGGGCAGCACCTCCCTAGGTTTGAGGCGCCATGGAGCTGAGAGGAGCTTGCTCTTTGAGCTCTCGGTGAAAAATGGTCGGGCAGGGAAGAAGAAGGGAGTGTGCTGTCGATTTTGTATAGGGGAGGCCTTTTGTCCCGGTTGGTAAAACCAACCGCGACAAAGGGGGCCTTTTGTCTCGGTTGGTTTTACCAACCGGGACAAAAGGCCTCTGAAGGCGGCCCCGCCAACCCTTTAGTCCCGGGTTGGTTTACCACCCGGGACTAAAGGCCGGCCCCAATCATTGCGGCCGTGGAGGGCTGGCCTTTAGTCCCGGGTTGGTTTACCAACCGAGACTAAAGGGTCGCCCCCCCAATGACCCTGTTGTTTTTTTAGTTTAATATATATTAAGGTCTCCAAAATTTGTGATAAAGGCTAATATTAAGGCTTAATCAATACTTGGAGGTGAGAACCCTAATATTAAGGTTTCCAATAAATTAGTCACTGGCCTAACATCAATACTTAAGGTCTTAACAAAAAATATAAAAAAGTTCATACATCAATACTTAATTAAGGTCTTACAAACATAAAAAGTTCATACATGAATACTTAAGGTACAGTCTTAACAAAGATAGAGGGGTGCATCAATGCACGACACATATTTCATACTTCATTCTTCTTCCTTAGATAGTCCATATAGTTGAAGTCTCCGATCTTGAAGTCGAGAACTTCAGCGAAATATGCCAGAGAATGGATCAGTGCACTCTCTATCGCTTCACAATTACGATCACAGGGACTTCCATAAATTTCAAACAGTGGTGGCGAGGAAAACTGATATGGCCTGTAAAATGAAAGATGAGCCTGATACTTCCAATTTCTTATTTGTATAGCATTTGAATCTGTGTAAGAAAATCTCACAACATCCATCACTTGCTCTAGAATTGCACGAAAGCTCATTGCCGCAAAGGTTTGACCAAACATATCCTACAGTTAAGAATAATGTTATTACGACGCATTAAAAATACTGAATAAGAAGATTAAAAAAAGTTAAATGGTGCTCCATACCATGTCATGTTCATTTAGCTGACAAAATCTCTCTGCGGTCGTGGTGACACTTTCTCCTTCCTCGAGTGACTTTATTAGAAAATAAGAGTAATCTGGCACAAAATACCCATTAGCGTTTAGTTGTTGTAAGCATGCCTGCACGGCGGTCCTTTCATAAGTCCTCTTAACCAGTGCAGGGGTACCCCACCCAACAATCGATACCATTTGGATGGGTTCTGAAGACAGCGAGGAGTGATTTTGTCCTCGAACGGCTATGTCCAACGAGATTTTTAATTGTATGCAATTGTTTGGACCGACAATGGCGTATTGTGTAACAAGAGGGGTACCACTTAAATTTTCAACAACATGTGCGAGCCACTGCAAATGATTGAGAACCTGCATTGTATGAAAATAATATTATTATCCGTGTGTACTACGTAAACATCAAATTTATACAACGAAAGAATATTACTATGTTGGGACGAGGTCCCTGGCTTCGATCACCAGTAGGTAACTCAATCACACCATGGGTGAAGTGTATGCCTGGACGACGAGCCAAAGGTGGCCGGTCATCAAAACTGATTCCACGACCGCCGCCATGGCGACCTCCACGGCGACCACCGTGACCAGAATAACTTGCCATAGTTATTCTGGACTACTCTGTAATATATATAAAACAATGCTTAAATAAGAGAATGCTTAAATCTATTCTATATAAAAACATAATATATAAGACCTATTTTCTCATTTTCTAATAACTAAACAGATAAGTGCAAGAGCTCGTTCAGGTGCAGTGAGCCCGGAGGCGACGTAAGTCTGTACTATACCTTTTCTAATCACCCCGATCATTTAGGAAGTACAACCTCACCTCACCATCATATACACACACTTCGCTCTCCCACTTACAGTACATCGCCAAGCTACAGCCCTGCATCTCCTACCTGGCTACAGCCCAACATCACCGAGCCACGTATAGCCCCAGCTCGTAGGTGATGTTAGACTGTAGCTAGCTAGGATGTAAGGCTACTGGTACAGAACGTCCAACCGACTGTATATATGGAAAAAAGAAAAAAAAGAGAATGCCTAAATGTATTCTAAATAAATACAAGAAATACTTAACAAAAATGAATTAAATAGGTAGGTAGTATATTTTCATTTGGTAATGACCATTTTTTTAATAAACTAACTTCTAATAAATTAAGCTAAATGTAAAATTAAATGCATCTCTCATCTAAAAGTTAAAATCAATTATCTCTATAGAAAAAACTATAAAATTAGAGGATAAATCCCTATGTGAAACTATGCTTAAAAAATATGTGAAACTAAATACAATGTTAGCTAAATCTAAAACATCTGAAAACATCATCTCTTAGCTCCTCCTACCACCTAAAAATCTAAATCCATATTTTCTCCATTTCTAATCATAAAAACGAAATTTAATCATAACAAATGAAGGAAGGATGAAGAATCAAACCTTAGCAACACTTTGGAGGAGAGAAATCTTCACAAATTGATGACGAAAAAATTGGACATCACCTCCCTAGGAGAAGAACTAGCTAGCTCTTCACAAACTATCTCTTAAGCTCTCGGGTGAATGTGAGCTCGGGCAGAGGAAAAAGAAGGGAGGCAGGGATATATAGGCGCACCCTTTAGTCCCGGGTGGTATTACCACCCTGGACTAAAGATGAGACTTTAGTCTCGGGTGGTAACACCACCCGGGACAAAAACTTTAGTCCCGGGTGGTGTTACGACCCGGGACTAAAGGCTCACCCTTTAGTCTCGGGTCGTAATACCACCCGGGACTAAAGTCTGGCGCCAATAATTGCGGCTCGGAGCCGTTGGACGCCAGGCCTTTAGTCCCGGGTGGTATTACCACCCGAGACTAAAGGGGGGTGGCGCAAACAGCCTTCCGAGGCCACGTCGCTCCAAAAGCATTTGTCCCGGTTCCAAAGTTGAACCGGGACAAATGCTTGGGAACAAAGGTCGTTTTTCCACCAGTGCCGGAGGGTCTACGACTCGCCGGAGAACCACTAAGGTCCCAAGGATCCGACAACACCTTGTACACCTTGATTCCCTCTAGAATCACCTTACAAGGTTGACACACCTTGCATACACTCAGCTCTAGGCCTATGTTTGCACTAAACACTCTCAGAAAACATGTGCTAAGCTTGTTGATGAACACTTAAGCACTTTGGTGGCTAGGATGTAATCTTGATGTGTCTTGCACTCCTCTAGTCTTCTACAACATCCAGCAACCTCAAATGGCCGGGTGAAAGAGGTATAAACCCAAGGCTTCAATATAGCCGTTGCACAACTGCTAGCTAAAAGTATACCATCAGATCAACCGATAGTCATTTTTGCATAGTATTGGTTGATCTGGTACTACTAGCCGTTACCTTCCACGCTTAGATTCTGCTGACGTAATTGATCTGACGCTTTCACCGATGGTGCAGGTTCATCCGGTGTGATCTGACGCTTTCACCGACGGTGCAGGTTCATCCGGTGCTGATACTTTCACGACCAAAACCTCTTTGGAAGTCTCTGATAGAAATATGCGACCAACGCCCCACCTGCCGGTTGATCCGGTGCCTGTCTATTGATACGGCACCTTCCTTGATTTCTTTCCTGCGCCCATATATACTCTGACGCAACTAGAATCTGAGCCATCGGTTCATCTGATGGTCCAAGTTGACTGCGCCTTTCTCGCAGTGTATCAGTTCCTTCGATGCTTGCACCATTGCATCTCTGGAGTACCGTCAGTTCATCCGGTGGTACCAAAATCTTCATTTCTCTTCCTTTGGACTTACCACCATTTAGAGCCTTTCTGTGTATTTTTTCTATATTTTCCTTTGCTTTGATTGTGGTTGCATCTAAGAGACCTAGCTAAGAGCTACAAGGACATGCTAGACATTTTGGTTAGTCCCATTGACCGTGTTGCACATGAATCATCAAAATTATATTGAACAAATAGTTTTGATGGCCATGTTCGCTACACAACCGACTGAGAAACAATTGCTCTAATCATCTTCCAACCATAAAACACTCAAGTGTGATATAACAATCTCCTTTTAAAATTGGCCCTTTGATAGGCCTTCCACCAAAAGCCCGTGGAGAAACCCTTTATGAAACTCTACGAAAGGGGTCCTAAATAAGAAAACTAAAACAACGAAAATAAGAACCTTCGTAGTACTAAAAGATTCAGATCAACTTATAGGGAACCATCATTACTGAAATTATGGTTACATATCATATCATATAATATATACAACTATATAGATGGAACTCACTAAGAGACATTAACTATATTTCTCTCAACATGCAAGTCATCCACCTCACATGCCACATCATCATTCACTAGATTATCAATTTATGCATTTCACTGATTTTCTGTGACTACCTTCGTCGTTGCCCTTTGTTCTTGCACCTTCCGAGACCCACGAACTAATGCAACACTAGATCAGTTGGTTCCTCCATCTCCGCCAGATGGTTTGCCCTTGGCTTGTGCTCGGGATCAGTTGACCAAACTCCTTCGAGAAGAGGAAGTTAAATATTATCAGCGGGCAAAAGTGACTGATATTCTACTGGGAGATAATAATACCAGATATTTCCAAATGATTGCCAATGGCAAACATAGGAAGAAAAGGATATTCTCCCTAGATCATGAAAATGGAAAGATTGAGGGACAATCGAATCTAAAAGCATATATTACTCGATTCTATAAGGACTTATTTGGGGAACCTGAGGAGAATTCATTTACTCTTGACGAGGGAAGGATAGATGACATCCCTCAAGTGACCCAAGGAGAGAATGATTTCCTGATAGCTCCTTTCACAGAGAAAGAAATCCGAGATGCTGTTTTTGATATGGAACACAATAAAGCACCAGGCCCAGATGGCATTCCAGCTGAGTTCTACCAGAAATTTTGGGATGTCATTAAAGGGGACTTGATGCAAATGTTTCATGAACTTCACATGGGGACCTTACCACTTTTTAGCCTTAACTTTGGTGTGATAACTTTGATCCCTAAAGCTAAAGATGCAAATAGAATCCAACAATATAGGCCAATTTGTTTGCTTAATGTTAGCTTTAAAATTTTCACCAAAGTGGCAACCATCAGAGTTAATTCAATTGCGGACCACATAATCAGTCCAACTCAAACGGCCTTCATGAGAGGACGCAACATCCTAGAGGGTGTCGTTATCTTGCATGAGACCGTACACGAACTACATCGAAAAAAGCAAAATGGAATTATTCTTAAGATAGACTTTGAGAAAGCTTATGACAAAATAAGATGGCCTTTTCTAATACAAGCACTACGAATGAAGGGTTTTTCACCTAAGTGGATCACTTGGGTTCAGTCCTTCATTTCGGGTGGAAGTGTGGCTATCAATGTTAATGATGATGTTGGGTCCTATTTTAAAACAAAGAAGGGCCTTCGACAAGGTGACCCATTATCACCTCTACTATTTAACATTGTGGCCGACATGCTAGCAATATTGATAAAAAGAGCCAACTTGGATGGTCAAATCAGTGGAGTGGTACCGCATCTAGTTGATGATGGTTTATCTATTCTACAGTATGCTGATGACACAATACTTTTCATGGATCATGATCTGGAGAAAGCTCGTAACATGAAGTTATTGCTTTATGCTTTCGAGCAACTATCAGGGCTTAAAATTAATTTCCATAAGAGCGAAATTTTCTACTTTGGGGAGGCACTTGATGCAATTGATCAATACACAGAACTGTTTGGCTGCAACTCAGGAGACTTTCCTCTAAAGTATTTAGGTATTCCTATTCATTATAGGAAACTTTCGAATGCAGATTGGAAACGAGTAGAGGAGCGGTATGAGAAAAGGCTCAGTAGTTGGAAAGGTAAACACCTATCCACAGGTGGGCGACTAACATTGATTAATTCAGTGCTAAGTAGTCTACCCATGTACATGATGTCTTTTTTTGCCATCCCAAAGGGGGTACTTAAGAAATTAGATTACTTCCGCTCAAGATTTTTCTGGCAGAGTGATGACCAGAAACGGAAGTATAGACTTGCCAAATGGAGTATTCTTTGTCAACCCAAGGATCAAGGGGGCTTAGGAATTCATGACCTTGACGTTAAAAATACAGCACTACTCAGTAAATGGCTTTATAAACTACTAACAACAGATGGAACTTGGCAGCAGATTCTTCGCAACAAATATATTCATTCTAAACCACTATCACAGGTTCAGTGGAGAAATGGAGACTCACATTTTTGGGCTAGTCTCATGAAGGCAAAGCGAGAATTTCTACGCTTTGGAACCTTCATAATTAGGGATGGGTCACAAATCAGGTTTTGGGAAGATAAATGGCTGGGAAATGCAACTTTGTGAGAGCAATATCCTTGTTTGTATAATATAGTCAGACACAAACAAGATACTGTTGCAGAAGTTCTTAGCACATCACCTCCAAATTTCTCATGGCGTAGGGATCTCATAGGACAAAAATTAGCAGCATGGAACGAATTGATTCCACGCATTGCTGACATTGTTCTGTGCCATGAACGAGATGAGTTTCAGTAGAACTTACATCCAAATGGAAAGTTCTCAGTGAAATCTCATTATCTGGCAATGATACACGCCGATGTCCCTAACTTAAACAAGGATTTGTGGAAATTAAAGGCCCCATTGAAGATTAAAATATTTATGTGGTACTTACGACAGGGAGTAATTCTGACTAAAGATAACTTAGCAAAACGAAATTGGCAAGGCAGTAAACAATGTTGTTTTTGTCACAAAGATGAGACAATTAAGCATCTGTTTTTTGATTGTCGTTTCACACGGGCAGTGTGGTCCATCATACATGCGGCCTCAGGCCTATCTCAGCCTCGTAGTATGTCTCATATGTTTGGTACTTGGCTACGGGGATTTAGAAAGGATCTGAATTCGTTATTTCTGCTAGGAGCGACAGCTACTTGCTGGTCGCTATGGTTATGCAGAAATGGTATAATTTTTGACAATAAACTTAACTCTTCCCCTTTGCAGGTTATCTTCTCGATTATACATTGGCTCCGTACATGGATCATTCTACAAAAGGCATCTTCACAGGATTTGGTTACTGCGGCATCTCAACGATTGACGCAAGTGGTCAAGGACTTTTTTACCCAGACGCATGGGTGGCGGTCTAGTCTACGGATTGATGGTTATTAGTGCGTTTGGTTCATTTTATTTTCTTTTATTGGCTGTGTGCATCCTGTTATGCAGAGGCCGGGAGTATTTTCAAGACGTTGTATCATCTCGATGTAATGACCTTGAAAATTAATAAAGCTTCCTTTATCGAAAAAATATGATACATCGAATACTGATAGGCTTTGCATACTTGCGATGGAGGTAGGGATAGCACCGCCAAATTGATTATTTGATAAATTTACGAACATCAACATCTGTAGTTTGCCAAATTCTAGTGGTATTGGTCCATTGAGATTGTTGTGGCTCAGATCAAGCATGCTTTGCAGATAAATTAAATTGCCCAATGTTGTAGGTAGATTCCCATTCAGACTGTTGTTGCCCAACAGTAAAGCTCGTAACTTGGAACAGTTTCCAACATCATCTGGTATTGGTCCATTGAACTGATTGCTTGAGATATCAAGGATCTCAAGATTTTTAAGTTGACCGATTTGCTTTGGGATCCTCCCAGTTAACTGATTGTTTCCAAAATTCATTAAGTTTAGGTTGACTAAATTGCCAATTTCAGGTGGTACCTCTCCGGTCAACCTATTAGAAGACAGACTGAACGTTACAAGATTTTCTAGCTTCCCCAATTCTGCAGGTATAGTTCCTTCTATCATGTTGTTTGAAAAGTCAAGAGCTGTCAAGTTGCTCCAGGAGCTTATATTTGGTGAGAGCCTGCCTATCATTCTGTTTGATGATAAATTAAAGCGACTTAGATATGCATACACTCCAAATGCTTCAGCTATATCTCCGTGAATTTGATTAGATTGAAGATAGAGGGCTACCAGTGAACTACAATTCTTCAATGTCTTTGGGATCGGACCATCCAGATTGTTCTGAGAAAATTTTAAAAACTGTATCTTTCTATTACCTCGGCACACATCAGGTAGTGGTCCATTCAATTGGTTGTCATTCAACTCGAGGTAGATCAAATTAGTAAGATTACTGAAGAGTTCTGGAGGCAAAGGACCAGAGTGCTTATTGCTGAATAGTAGCATCTGCTCCACTTTCACTAAATTTCCAAAACTTCGAGGGATTGGACCAGACAATTGGTTTTGATAGGTAGCAACTGTATCCAAATTGGAAAAAGTCTACATCACCCCCTCAACTATGAGGGGTAGACTATATAATCCTCCAACCTATGAAACAGTCTATATCACCCCCTGAACTTTTCAAAACAGGTCAAATTACCCTCTAGAGCAATTTTGAAAAATCATAGTAAATCACAGAAAATTCATAAAATGAAAAATCCAATTGTGTTAGTCTCCAAATGAGTAGATCTACACAATGAACATATAATATGATATGCTTTAGAACATTTTTTTCAGCTATGAAGAAAATCATAGATCTAAAGTTATAGCAAAAAAATTAAACTAAAGCATACCATATTATATGTTCACTGTGTAGATCTACTCATTTGAAGTCCAACACAATTGGATTTTCCATTTTATGAATTTTCTATGATTTACTATGATTTTTCAAAAATGTTTCAGGGGGTAATTTGACTGATTTTGAAAAGTTCAGGGGGTGATATAGACTGTTTCATAGGTTGGGGGTTATGTAGTCCACACCTCATAGTTGAGGGGGTGATGTAGACTTTTTCCTATCCAAATTTGCCAGACCTCCAAACTCTGCTGGAATTTCCCCAGATAGACTATTGACTGAGATTGCTAGGAACTTGAGGGAGGAAATATTCCCTAAAGTTGGTGGCACTCGACCAACTAAAAAATTTATGCTGAGTGCGAGCTTTTCAAGGTTCACGAGATTTCCAATCTCATGAGGGATTGACCCATTTATGTAGTTATTCCAGACAAATAAAAGGGTCAAAGAAGTGAGATTGCCAGCGACACTAGAAGGAATTGAGCCAGTGAAGTGATTCGTGGACAAATCCAATTCAGTCAAGCTCGTGAGCTTCCCAAGCTCGACGGGTATGAGACCAGTATGTTGGTTTCCAAATAGGTAGATTAACTTTATCATTGTATGGTTTCCCAAGGAGGATGGAACACCGTTCAGGTTATTTACGCTCAAGTCTAGTAATTGCAGTGTTCTGATTTTGCCTAGACCTTCGGGTATTGATCCTGATAGATGATTACCATACAACATTAGAGTGTTGAGGTTTGTGAGGTTTGCAAGTGTAGATGGAATTTCTCCATGAAGAAGATTCAAGCTTAAATCCAAATACTTGATATCCTGAAGTTTACCGAGCTGCCATGGGATGTTACCCGATATATTATTTTCAAAAAGAGAAAGAAAAGTAAGCCTGCTGAGATTGCCCAAAGCTGGAGGGATTCGACCACTAAGTTTATTGTTGGAGAGGTCCATTTTAGTGAGCCTCCCGAGGTCACCAACAGTGGGAGGTATCTCCCCGGAGAGCTGATCGCCAGAGACGTTAAAGCTCGAAAGCATTGAGAGAGAACTGATGCCAGGAGGGATCGTACCGGACAAGTAGGAGTTGTTGCTGAGGTCGAGGCTGGCTAGGTAAGGTAGAAACTGGAACCTCAGGGTGTCCAGCTCTCCCACGAAGTTGGCACCTTGGAGGGAGAGAGCAGTGATGACCTTCGCCGTCGGTGTTCTTCCGGGTCGGTGCTGTGGAACGACGACGTCACCACAGGTGACGCCGGTCCAGTTGCAGGGATGGACGTCACTGCTCCATGTTCCCAGCTGGTGTCCGGAGTGGTACTTGAAGGTGGACTTCCAGTCTAGGAGCGCCGCTGCTTGGGATCTCAACGAAATGCCTTGGCGCGGTGTTGCGCCATCGGCTAGCGTGAGACCGGAAAGAAGCAGGACAAGCGCGAGCACTGGTCGCTGCAACGCTAGGAGAAGTGGCGAGGTTTCTGATGGCACAGCCACCGTGGATTTCATCTTGAGGACTGCTACAAGTGGCCAAGAGGCTAGGTGAGTCATCGAGTATGGGTGGCATTTGAACTTATTTATAGGACTAAGTATACTGCATCACCTTAGGGAAGTCCTTCCCTTACGTATCATTCATGACAACACATGATTGATGCGCACTAGTAGAACCTTTGGTTTAGGACCTTTAGTGCAGGCTGGCTTTAGAGCCGGGACTAAAGGTTTTGAACCCACGGGAGGCGAATCTCAAAAAAAAAAAAAAACCCCACGGGAGGCGGAAGGCATCGCGCATACCAACTGATACTAAAGGTCCGTGCCAGCACTTGCCTTTAAAAGCAGGATCTTTAGTCACGATTGGTATTATCACCAGGAACTAAAGGCTTACCCTCTAGTCTCAAGTAGGAACACCACCTGAGATTAAAAATTTACTCTCGGGTGGTGTGTCCAATCGAGACTAAAGGGGCATTTATCCTCGAGTAGAACACCCAGACAAAAATCTTCCCGGGAGATAAGCATGTGTGATGTGGTGTGATAAGCATGTCAATTTGCGAAGTGCCAATTGTTTCTTGTTCTTGATTTGGAGTTCGAGGTCGAGCGGTGGCAAGGACGAGGGATGGGGAAGGTGCAAAGGCTTTTTTATGTTTTTGAAAAAAATACTACCAATCGGGACTAAAGGCTCACAATAGGGAAAACAGCTTTTGCCATGCGTTTCGAGCGCACGACAAAGGGTAAGAAACGCACGGTAAAGGGTACACGGCAGCGATTAGCACGGCAAAGGGCCTTTGCCGTGAGCTTTTAATCGCACGCACGGCAAAGACCCTTTGTCGTGCGTTATAACCCGCGCATGGCGAAAAAAAGGTGCCTGACGGCACACCCGGTTGAGACGGCGGCCGCTAGCTTTGTCGTGCGCCTGTCTTGGAGACGCACGGCAAAGAGTGAGGTTTACCGTGCGCCTTGGGCTGCAGACGCACGGCAAAGCCTGGTCTTTGCCGTGCGCCTCAATTGCACGCACAGCAAATGTCACAAAAAAACAAAAAAATTAGCATTCAACCCCGGGACGTCGCCCGCCGGAATCCTGCCTCACCGCCCGCTGGCCATTCAGCCCTGGATCCGCCGTCGGGGGAGGAGGGCCGCCGCGCTGTCGGTGGAGAAGCCGTCGCGCCGTCAGTGGAGGAGTTGGCCGGGCCGCGCGCGGTGGAGGGACGGCAGCGCCAAGGAGGGAGGAGCGCGCGGTGGATCCCGTGCTCCTACTCGTGGACGCCGCCGCCGTGGATGTCGTGCTCCTCTTCGCGGACGACTTCGGCGCTGGGGAGAGGAGATCCGGCGCCGGTGGAGGAGAGGAGGGAGAGGGAGCCGGATCCCGCGTCGGCCCGCCGGATCCCGCCGCGGGCCAGGAGCTCCGGCACCTCCGCCGCGGCCAGGAGCTCCGCCTCCTCCGTCAGCACCACCGCGGCCAGGAGGACGGGGGCCATCGGGGATCCGGCACCTCCGCCAGGCCGCCACCGCGCCAGGAAAGGAGGGGAGGTAGGGCGCCGGCGGGAGGGAGAAGAGGGGTTGGGGCAGAGGGAGAGGAGGGGACGGGGAGGGAGTCAGGGAGAGGAGGAGGGTGTGCAGCCGGTAGGAGGTGTGCGACCGGAGGGTAGGGTTTACGCTTTTACACGGATGGGGGAAGCGGGTGATGATTTTTGGCCGTCGGGTGGGATCCGACGGCCGGTGGAGTTCGGCCGGTTGATTTGGGCCGGCGAGAGTGTGATGGGCCGGTGGACTTCCTGGTTGTTTTTTTTAATTTGGGCCGGCGGGAGTGGGATGGGCCGGTGGGTCTTTGCCGTGCGCCAGTTGTAAAACGCACGACAAAACTATTTCTTTGCCGTGCGTTTCACAAAAAGCACACGACTAACTAGTTTTCTACAATTTTGTAAAATTCATAAAAGTTATCAAATGAATTTAAAAAAATTATAAAATTAATACAAACTAAGTTATATTGTCTATTACTTATAGAAATAAAATTTGTAGTCAAAACTCAATTTGAATGCCGCGTTACCTACAAATCTAACCATATCTTTTTTCATAAATTCTACATTTTTCATAGAAAAACACTAAAATTATCAAATGGATTCGAAAAAATACCAAACTTTTACATAGAACAACTTATATTGTCTATTGCTTATAAAAAAAATTGAATTCAAATGCAAATTTGATCGTCGCTTTTCATTCAAACCTAACCATCTATTTCTCAACTCTCTGAAACTTGTTCGGAGATGTTTCGATTTGTAAGCACCGTACATGACAAAATGTTCAAAACTTGTCCAAATTTTTACTACAGTCTCCACGCATGATATCATGAGCTCTTGACGAATCTTATAATTTTGGGACATCATTTGCATTGTTTAGAATTTTTAAATCTTTTGGATACACGATCATGGCCGTGTTTTCTAGTCAAGATGTTCAAAATTTCTTTTGATTTCATGAAAGAGGTCTTAAATTAGGCTAAATAATATAAATATTATTTTTCACTGATTTTACTCTATTATTTGAATCACTTGTAGTTCAAATTTGGTTTCTTTGAAAAAATTGCTTGAAATGCAATTAATTAGTTAAATATAACAAATTAATACAAAAATCTACCAAATTTTACCATGAAGTATCACATGTTGTATGTATAGAGTAGAAAAAATTTCAAAGTGATGAGAATTTGTTTTGAGGGGCTATTGAATTTGAGGCTTAAGAGGACATATATATAGAAAAAAAACTTTACCGTGCGTTTTTTCAGAGACGCACGGCAAAGAAGTATCTTTGCCGTGCGCCGGACTGAAAAACGCACGTCAAAGAGGACAGCAAAAAACTTTTCCCCTCCCCTTGCTAACGGTGGGTAACGACCGTTGGGAAAAAAATGTTTGCCGTGCGCCGGAGGGAAACACACGGCAAAGGGAATGTCTTTGCCGTGCGCCACGAAACAAAACGCACGGCAAAGAATCTTTGCCGTGCGTCGGAAATAAAACGCACGACAAAGAATCTTTGCCGTGCGTTTTTCAAGGCGCACAGCAAAATGAGCTCTTTGCCGTGCGCCCGATAGAAAACGCACGGCAAAGATCGTAACACACGGCAAATATCGGTTTTCCCGTAGTGGCTCCTCTTTACGCCCTGTTCGTCTGGCTTATCAGCCACCAACCAGCGGTACTTTTCTCTCAGAACAAATCAGTCACTAGCTACCAGTCAGCAGTACTTTTCTCTGAGAACAAATCAGCACTAGCCACCAGTCCTGCCAGACGAACAGGGTTAGTCTCTGTTATTTATCCGGGACTAAAGAGGAGGTCTTTCGTCTATACGGATCAGATGCTGGGTTCTCAACCAGTGATGTATCATATTCATTATCGAAATATTTCATGATATATCTTTCACTATTTAAAACAAAAAATATTTTTTTTAAAAAAATGCAAGTCAACTGCTGCATCACCTACATTCGAAATCAGATTGAGTACTTATTGTCTGACCTATCAGTAGTCATCACTCGCCACTTGAAGTATGAGCTGGCCATTGAATCATGCCGTGCAGAAGGTCATCAGGAAAGTGCGAGGTACGACTTGGTTTTCTTAAACCCAGCCGTGAAGGGATCGCAAGGAAGGTGTTTGGCTCTAAAAATTGCACCACCAGCCAACACACAAGAATATTGCAGAAAGAGATTAAACAACAATTTGTTCCTTCGCTAATATCTAATGTGCAGCGATTAAACGAATACAAGATATCCTAATGACAAGCTAGCAATTGTTCTGGCCGTGCTTTATTTTCTTCAGGTAAAAATCACGTACGCACACGACCTGAAAGTGCAGCAGCACGTGTAGATGCACAATGATCTTCGACGATGATGACGTCCGAAGCTTGACGGAGATGCAGCACGCGAACGATGGCCTTCAGACACTGACCGTACGAGCCGATGCGATGATCCTCGGACCTCGGCGATAAGAGCTGCCGATGATGATAGGGCTTCTATTACGGCGAAGCGACGACGGATGGTTTACAAACTAACCAACAAAGATTGCTTCAATTACGTGGAAGCAGACGACCGATTTACAAGTTAATCGACAAAGAATAGGTAACCCTAGACAAAAAATAAGAACGAGAAATGGTAGATTTGTATTTGTGTCAATTGTCGGGGGAGAAAAAACAATCGGCCGTGTACCCACGACTTGGTACGCCTGGTCTAGGGCGTGTGTATATTCGGTCAGGGACTCTATCTGCAGGTAACCTCTCACATCTCCTTGCCGAATATAAGCTAATCAACTAGAATATTATATTTCTAATCTGCTTCTTAATTCGGTTCCAGACCAGATACGTGTTCCTGTAGACCTGTACCAGCAATAGTCCTGTATGCATGCATGGTCCAACCTCCCCTCCGTAATCACCAACGGGGCCTCCATTGATTTATTAGAAATCTTAAGACTCTCTGAGAGATATTGCTTTTCCCAAACAGTAGTATACTTGACTTGGCCTTTCCACCATGTAAATGAGCTGCATAGTCTTGACTTGATGAAATAATTTGATGCACCTGACGATCATTGCACCTAGCCATTTAAGCAACTTTGCCAGCAACCATCATAATTTGGCCTACTACACAAATTAGCCAAATTATGCTATAAACACATTCCCCCCTGTTTTTTGACAAATCTTGCATGCCAAAAAATAAATATGCATTTTATTCAATTTTAACTACTCGGGGCGATGGTCAAATTAAAACACCGGCCACTAATTTTTCTAAGGGCGATAATAATAATACCGGCCATAATTTAACTCACTGGTTCAAACTCAATATAGAAACTGCATTAACAACCATACCTTCACGGAGTGGAGAACAATCCTTGTATACCACCGATCCCTTTTTATCCAGCACAACATCTTCATCGCCACTTAATGATTGGATCGGCACTTTAATTTGTTTTGTTCTCCAAACCTTCTGGACAAGCAATGTGGGTTTAATTTTATTGAACACCTTTCGCAATGTTTCAGCTTGAGCTTCTTTCAACTCTTGTGCCCGAAGCCGTTGTAACCGTCTTTTTTGCGAATGCGACAAGCCGACTGGACACCATCTCGGCTGTGATTTTGTTCCTGACTTCAAAGGATCCTCCTCCTTTATTTCCTGGAATTGTTAATCCCTTTATAGATGCATCTAGTTCTTCAGCCTTTGTTTTACCAATTGCTGGCGACACTTCATGGTTCACACATGCTCCACCAATGCCACTGTTAGTATTTGCTCCAATAATTACAGGCCCCTTGTTAGTATTTGCTCCAATAATTACAGGCCCCTTGCTAAATGCTTCAACGGTGACTGTTATCTCACCCACAATAAAAGAACCAGCAGCCGGCCCATATCCATCTGCTGCAACTTTAGCCGGCTCTACAGAATTTTCACACAGCTTTTGAGGAGTACTATATACTTGAACCTTCCTGGCAATATCTTCAATATCACTTGGATGATTCGGACGTTGTTCACCAATAAATATATTCTCATTTGTTGTAGACTCAATCTGAGATGACCGAATCAACATCTTTTTGTCTCCTAACTCAACCAAATTAATTGGGAAAGGATGAGTATCGATCTGCATTTTATCACTGAATTTTAATCATCCTTCATTGATGACTGATTGAATATGTCTTCGAAAAACATTGCAGTCATTAGTAGAATGAGAATAAGAATTATGGAATTTACAGTGAGCATGCCTTTTTAATTCTTCTAATGATGGTATAATATGACCCTCAGGTAACCTAATTTGCTTTTCTTGCAGCAAGTAATCAAAGATCTTATCACATTTAGTGATATCAAAGGTGTACTTAATCTCATCATGCCGAGTCTTTGGAGCCGGCTTCAAAATAGGACAAACGAATGGTTTTGATTTTGACGACAAAGACCATTCGGCCACACAAATGTTTGTATCCTCATCGTCCGATAGCTCATAATCACACCCTAGCATATTAACACTTGGACGATCAGTTTTATTTCCATTACTAGGCTTTTGAAAATTTTTAGATTCTTTAGCTCGGCTTTCTTGAGCCAGAGCTTTCTGCAACACTTGACCAACATCTAGGAAATCATAACTGTCTAGCTTCTCTTTGAGGTGTGAAAGTAAACCTGAATAAGCTAGCTCAGCAAGATCCTTTTCAGAAAGCGCCAAATTAAAACATCGGTTTTTAGTATCTCTAAACCTCCTTATATACTCAGCAACAGATTCATTATATTTTTGTCTAACCGATGTTAAATGTGACAGCCTCAACTGAGTTTCTCCGGTATAAATGTAAGCATGAAATTTCTCTTCTAGTTGAGACCATATTTAATGATACTGAATCTCATTGTTTCGAATACACCTAAGGTGGTCTTGCATTACCAAATCAATTTCTGCAATCATCTCAACACAAGCTAAGAAATTACCATTTTTGTCATTATAAAGTTGCTTGTTTGATCATCTGAATGCCAAATTGCGTTTATCAAGAAATTTCACAACAACAACTATTCTTAATAAAACTTGCCTGATACGCTCTCTCTCTCTCTTTCATAATTTGGTTCTGAATGTCTTTGTCTATTGTTTCATTCTTCCTTAGTCTAACTCTTAGTTCATTCCAAGATTTCATGTTCATAACATGCTCCTGACTAGCTTCATGTTCTTGTAGCCTCTCTTTGATATGCCTCCAATCTCTAAACCCATCATGGCCTAGTGAACTCTTGCATTTTTCTGAATTGAAAAGCTTACAGCAAAAGCAAAACAATCTGTCAACATTTTTGAATATACTAGCCAGTTTCTATCACGGACTTCTCCATTGCTCATCTTTCTAGAGTAATGAGTGTATGAAAAATGTCTCCCATTGCCATCTAAAGGAAATTCAATATTCTCTTCTCTTACAGGCCCCTTCTCTACTAATACGGCTCTTGCCTTGTGATCAAGATTATTCCAATTTCTTGGATCATAGTTATCCTCAGTAAAAATCGGTTTTTCATGAATACTAGCACTTCTTGTAGGAGATGAATTAAATATTGGCTCATGATCACTCACATGGTTATCATCTGTGTTGATGCCAACATTTTCTTCCACAGTTGGGTCCTGATCTTGATTAATTCTAGGTTCTTCCTCCACTAGAACTATAGCCAACTCATCTTGATTTCTTGAAGTGCTTGGGTTACTCTTCCTCCTAACAAATTTGTCAAGGGCACCTCTCTGTGATTCAATAAACTCATCTCTGTAGCGAACATGACCTCATATGCCATTTGTTCAAGTTTGTTTTTGGTGATTAATGACAACATGATCAATGGGACTAACCATATTGTTGAGCATGTCTTTGTAGACACTTCTAGGTCCCAAGGATGCAAAAATACCACATGCCAAAATGAGAAGATAGCATATATTTCAAGGGTCAAAACCGAAAAGAAGAAAAAGAAGAAATGAGCACCGTCGGATGAACCGACGGTACAAAAGGAGAGGCATCGGTGCAAGTGTCGGTGTATTTGGTACACTGTGTGAAGACTCAAGTAAAACAGGCACCGTCGGATAAACCAACGGCCCACTTTCTAGATGCGCCGGATGAATTGCCAGAGGAGAAGCAATGAAGACGAAGGCGTCGGATGAACCGACGGTCCACTGGAGGGCACCGTCGGTCTATCCGGTGGTTCAGTGGCACAAGATAGAGAGGTACTGGCGCAACGACTAGTAGCACCGGATGAGACGGTGGTCAAAGCAGCGGTTTATCCGGTGGCGTGCGAAAACCTAACAGAGACGCCCGGAGAAGATTTCCTTCAGCACAGGATGAACTGACGCACCATTGGATGGAGCGTCGGATGAGTTTCGTCAGCAGAACTGCAATGGCTAAGTGACGTGGATGGGGCACCGGATGAACCGATGGCCCTGGAATACTAGCATCGGTTCATCCGATGCTATACTTTTCAGTGGCCATTAGCCAACAGCTCTTTGGACGCCTTGGGCTATTTATACCCCCTTCACTCGCCCATTTGAAGAGGTTGGATGCTGAGGAAAACCAGAGGAGTTCAAGACACATAGAAGATCATATCCAAGCCATCCAAGTGCTAAATTGCTCATCCATATACTTGCACATGCTTTGTGTGTGTGCTTAGTGTTAGGCTTAGCTTAAAGCTGAGTGAGTGCAAGGTGTGCCTACCTTGTGAGGTGATTCTCAAGTGGATCAAGCTGTACGAGGTGCGCCGGAAGCCTTGGAGCCTAGGTGGCTCTCCGGTAAACGTCTTCGACCCTCCCGCTTGGTGTGGAGTGGCGAGGACACTTTGTGCAGGGGATGTGGAGACCCCCCTTCCCTTGGTGGAGAAGCTCCTTAGTGGAGGCGGCATCAAGGTGACCAAGGGAGCTTGGCGAGTACCTTCGTGGTGAGCCTTTGTGGCAAGTCAAGTGGTGCTCTTGGAAGAGACTTGGTGACCGGGAAGCAATACTCTTGTGTGGAGTGCTTCAACAACATGGACTAGGGGTGGCTTAGTGCCTACCGATACCACGAGATAAATCGTGTGTCAAGAGTTTGCTTCCTCTCATCCCCCTTTACGTTCCGCATTACTTTCTTGCAATCCTTGTTTGCCTTTACTTTTATAGAGTAGTATCTTGTTAGGATTGGCTATAGGTTGCAAAACTTGTTTTGGGATGGGAATTTCACACTAGAACAACCGTAGTTGCACATCTAGATAGTATGTTCTAGTTTATGTTTTGAGCAAATAATGATAAGCCGTAGGTTAAGTTTTTAAGTTGCCTAATTCACCCCCTCCCCCTCTTAGGCTACGAGCATCCGATTCCTTACAAGTGGTATCAGAGCTGGGACTCACTTCCTTCACAAGGATACGCCAATTCTATTGGTAATTTGTGAAAATCGGCTTATTGGATCGGTTAGGCTTCACCGCCTAGTGAGTTACTCTTTAGAAGATGAAAGGGGTGGATACCTTAGGTTTGGCTCCACATTTCGACACGGGTTATCCTCGTTGGAAGGTCCTCATGGAAGCTTATTTACAAGCTAAGGATCTTGATGTTTGGAGGGTCACCAATGAGGGTGTTAGAAATGGTACTAGAAAGGATAAGCAATTTGATGTGATTGCAAAGAGTATCATTTTATCCTCTTTAGATGTAGGTGTTTTCAATAGAATTTTTACTAGTAAAAATGCTCATGTGCTATGGAATACCATCAAGGAACAAAATGAGGGTTCAAAAGAAGTAGCTAATGAACGCTACGATTGTCTCCTTGAGGAATTCAATAGGTTTAAGCAACTTGAGAATGAAAATGCCGAATCTATGTACTCACGCCTAAATGTTCTTGTCAATGAGATTAATGCTTTAGGTGTGAAGGACATCAAGGACTTGAACATGAACTGCAAGATCCTTCAAAGTCTTTGAAAGCCCGACTATGACTTGGTGAAAGCCATCTATGAGAAGAAGCTTGAAGACTTGAAGCCATCTCAAATCTTGAGCAAGATCATGGCACATGAATTACAAATCATGCCCAAGTCCAAGATAGCTTCCAAGGATGGGATCAAGACAAGGGAAGAACCAAAAGTTGAGCCCAAGCCAACACCTCAAGAACCATCTTCTCCAACCACAAGCCATGCTCTTTCAAGCCAACGAGAGAAGAAGTTGAGAATGATGGCGATTCATGAAAGCTCAAATGAAGACGATGATGGTGATGACGATGAAGGCTCCTCAAGTGATGAAGAGGTCGAGTCAATGGTTGGCATGTACGTGAAGAAGATCTTCAAGTATGTGAAGAAAGTCAACATGTACGACTACAACATTCACTTGAGAGAAGGACGTCATCATCAACGCATCAAGTTCACCAAGATCAAGCGCAAGAAGAAGGTGGTCAAGGAGAGGAAGTCAAAGCAAGAAGCATTCACCGTCATTGGTGAGTGGACAAGTGGTGGAGAATCAAGTTCTTGTAGCTCAAGCGATGAATCAAGCAAGAACTTCACCACCCGCTTCATGCAAGGTCCCCTATCATCATCACACATGTGCCTCATGGCCCAAGGTATGGAAAGCGATGTAAGTGATGATGAATCCGAAGCCACCTCAATTAATGATCTTGTTGAGCTAGTTAATGAGCAAAAATAAATCCTTGAAAAACAAGCTAATGAAATAAAAGAACTTAATGCTCTCAATGATCTTAGTGCTACCCTTGCTACAAATTATGAACATTTGTTGTGCAAATTCAAGTTGCTTAGCGAGGAGCATAAAGAGCTAAAATATAAGCAAGAGAGCATTGAGATTAAAACTAATGATTTCTTTGAGCTCAATGAATCATCTATCCCTTGTGCAATTCCTATATCCAAGGTAGATGCTTCAACTTCTTGCATTGATTTAATTGATGAATCTTGCTCACAATCTTGCAATGAGAATGTTGTGATTATGAGCATGAAGAATGATGAGCTCAAGCAAGAAGTAAAATGGCTCCGAGAGAAGTTGGTTAGCTTGATGGGCAAGGGCAAGAACAATGAGGAACAAGTAGAAGCCTCTCAAGACATGAAGGGCAACGTCCAACCTTCTCAAGATAACCGTGATGACATGGTGAAGAAACTTGAGAAGGGATCAGCCGTGACTTGCTACAAGTGTCATAAAGAAGGGCACAAGTTCTACAAATGTCCTCAATTCGTCAAGAAGATGGACAAGGGTGAGAAGAAGAAGATGAACACCACCATCAAGAGCTCTCTCATCTACACCAAGCCCAACCGCAAGAACAAGACCAAGAGCAACTCCTATGTCATCAAGAAGAAGGCTAATGGCAAGGTGATTGCACACAAGGTTGGGAAGATGAAGGAGTGGGGTTGGAACCAACCCATTTGGGTGCCCAAGGAAGTCATCACCAACATGAAGGGGCCTCAAATGGTTTGGGTTCCTAAGGCCACGTGAAGGCCACAAGGTCGGGGACTTGGGAAGCTTGGCACAAAGAAGAAGTGAAGATTCAAGTCTAGAAGCCAACCTTGCAAGATTGGACATGTGTTGCCCAAGCTCCCCGGTTAAGGTAATGAAAACTAGAACTCATCTCATATATCATTGTAGCTCCATTGCCTTGTTTAGGTTGCATTTGTTGCTATGCCTAGTTGTTTACATATGGTAGGTTGCTTGTGTCATGTGCTAACCCATGAGCAACCTACATGGTTTGATTAGTGTGTAGGAAAGCTACACTTGTTTCTTTCATGATGCATGTTTTCTTATATATCTCAAACACAAGTGTAGCAACAAGTGTAAACAACTAGGCATAGCAACAAATGCAACCTAAACAAGGCATTGGAGCTACAATGATATATGAGATGAGTTCTAGTTTCCATTACCTTAACCGGGGAGCTTGGGCAACACATGTCCAATCTTGCAAGCTTGACTTCTAGACTTGAATCTTCACTTCTTCTTTGTGCCAAGCCTCCCAAGTCCCCGACCTTGTGGCCTTCACGTGGCCTTAGGAACCCAAATCATTTGAGTCCCCTTCATGTTGGTGATGACTTTCTTGGGCACCCAAATGGGTTGGTTCCAACCCCACTCCTTCATCTTCCCAACCTTGTGTGCAATCACCTTGCCATTAGCCTTCTTCTTAATGACATAGGAGTTGCTCTTGGTCTTGTTCTTGCGGTTAGGCTTGGTGTAGATGAGAGAGCTCTTGATGGTGGTGTTCATCATCTTCTTCTAGACATAAGGAGATGAGGTGGTGCATCAACTCTAGACATAGGCATGTGAGGTTTTAGTGACCCTTGGCTATGCCATCAGTAAAACTGGACATAAACTAAAAATGGATAAAATTTCTAGAACATACTAAATTCCTCAAAAGAAGAATTCCATATGATAATAAAAAATCTAATTACAGTGGTAAACTGTAGCCATTTCAAGTAAGTTGAATTCCATAATAACTAGTAGCAACAAGCCAATGAGCAGCTTCAGTTACCCCTCTAGGAAATTCCAACTTCACCCGTCATCCAAAGAGCAGCCTCTAATTTCTAAATTATGCACCTTTCTTAAACAATCTCTATTTTCTAAGACAATTTCCAAGTTATGCACAAGAACTGTACAAAACCAGCTAGCTTAGCCTTAGCCTGTGCAGCCTGTTGACTTCAATCGAGCTAAAATCAAGTCTCTATTAACAGTATGATTGCATTGATAAACCAGCAAAACATATGCCCTGAAGCCAAACACATGAATGGAGTTAAATCTACTCCTAGAGCAAAGTCATTTGCAAGAGGACATGTTGATGTATTTGCGCACTCACACTTTGATTTCGCCCGTGGGCAATCCCTTCTTGTTGATGTCGTAGCCGAACATCCGGCAGCGCTGGTGGTAGCGTGCGGCGACGGGGATGAGCTTGAGCACGACGAAGAAGCCAACGAGGCTCATCGCCCCGCACTTGAGGATGGATCCCTGCAGATCAGCGTCCAGGGGGTAATGCACGAACGCGAGGTACGAGAAGGGCGCGAGGAAGATCGTTGCTGCCGCAGCGGCCACAGTCAGGTTCGGCGGCCGGAGAACCGGTTCCTTCGCTGGCTCGCCTGACGCTGCCGCCGCCGCCACATCTGCCGGCGGTGACCGCGTAGGCGGGTCCCCGGCAGCTGCCTCCCCCCCGGGCCTGTGGCGGGCGGCCATTGCTGGCCCTGCTGCTGATTGCCTGTTGATCTTGCGGAGGGGGTTGTGGCACGGGAGGGCGACGAGAGGGAGGAAGACATCCGCCGGCGACCATCGGTGGCGGCGCGCAAACTGCCGGCGAAGCCATGGCTCATGAGAAAGGGGAAGAGGCAGGCAGCTTGGGGAGCGGCGGCGCAAGGACGCGAGGACGCGGAGCGGTGGCGCCCCTTTCCCGATCCCATTTCTTCCAATGTCCTGCCGATCATTACTCTGTTTTTTTTGTGTGCGGGTTGACGGCGCCGCTGGGCCCCGTTGGTCAGCCCGCATACACCGCTCCCCCGACGCGGCTCAAGCGGGTTTGGCCGGCGGGCTTGCGGTGCGGGTTTGCCCAACGGGCTTGCGGCAAAGCCCGCCCCGCTTTCATATATAGAGATAGACTAATGGATATACTGATTGCTCATTGCTGGGTTCGTTGGACATGGCGCGAGGAGGATCCAAGAGAACTGATGGATGCGTATCCGGCGACAATGATGCAGGAGAGGCTGCATCGTTGCTAGCAACAGTAGCGCGATGATGTGCTCGCAGAGGATCACTCACGCACACTCCCTCTCGCCGTCTCGCTCAGAGTCTGAGGAGGGCGAGGGCCGAATGATAAGGGTGTGTCCACGCGCGGGATCATGGGTGTGTTTGGATGCAAGAGGTAAATGTTTACCCTAAGGCAAATGTTTTGCTCCTTTCATTTGTCTCTAATAATATTTACTCCTTAGGGTGTTTAGATTGAGGGGTAAATGTGGGGTAAATGTGGATGTGGATGTGAGAGATGGCTGGGTCTACCACAATTTTGCTCCAATTTGCTACTTTTTAAGAGTAAATGGAATTAGGGAGGCAAAACATTTACCCTACCACATTTGCCCCACATGTTTGGCACCTTAAGGATAAATTTGGAGTAAATTTGCCTCATTTACCCCTCCATCAAACACCCCTGTGACCACTCGCGCGATCATAACCCGGATGTTGACGAGCGGAAGCCACAGTTCGTTCGTTCGTTCGGTCGGTCCACTGCGTGCGTCGTGCATGCCCATGCCAGTCTCTCACCAGTCACATGCTCGATCCGATCCCCCATTCCCCCTGTCTCGCCTCTCGCGTCGTCGCCAATGCAAATGCAACAACGAGCAAGAGCGGCAGAGCCTGTGCATGCATGTCGAAGCGCATGCCTGATCGATAGCTGCAGCCTGGCTGCTGCAGATCGTCGGCGTGAAAACCTTATCGATCCGCTGCAGAGGACGCCACGCGTACGTACGTGCCAGCTGGAAGCCTGGAACGTTACCAGCGTATTGTAATGCCCGTGCATTGCTACAGACAATTAAAAGATCATGCACATAATGGAGACACTTCACATAATGGAGACACTAACGACAAGGTTTTCATGGCAAAAGTCTCATGCAAAGGGATTCAAAAGTCTCAAGCAAAGATACTCGTGCTTAACAAGGCATGTCTCAAGCAAAAATTGAAGCACTCAAGCAACATCCTGGAACACAAACAACATGTTGTTATGGACAAATGAAGGTGGTAACACAACCATATTCAGCAAATACTTTGACGAACTATGTTCTATAGCAAATATATTCTGGAGTCCTAATTTATCTACAGTTCAACACACAGAGACAAGGAAATTGCGTACTACCCAATCTAGTGCCCTCTCAGACACTCCAACAAGGAAATTGCCAACATATGAGAAGCCAACACAGATGAAAAAAAAGGTAAACAGTGTAAAATTTTATAGACTACATGCAAACCGATTGCCGGAGATACGGAGATGTGAAACAGATTGTAATTAATGCTTATCCCTAGAAAACCAAGCTCACAAAATGCAGATGTTTCAGATTGAAAACTACAAAATGCTTGGGGTAACTCTTTTTCATCATTAATCTGCCAGTTCACTGAAATGCACCAAATCAATGTCATTCAGAGAAGATATAATCTCAAAGAATCTAACAATGATGTACATGTAATACAAATCAAACAAACAAAAGGCGATTCATGTACCTCTTTCAGTTGCTCATGAGCTTTTCATGACTACTTGAACTGCCCACTGGTGGCCACATAGACATAAAAAAACAAATGTCAGTAACTTATGATAAACTCATGTTTTGTATGCAGAATTGAAGATTAAAAAGGCTAATAGTACATGAATGTGCATGGCCCTGCACTAGGAGGTCCGCCCCTTAAAGGCGAAGCGAGCGGACAGTAGTAAGACAACTCCCTTTCGAGCTCTCCAGCACTTGCCACCGGCCACCACCAAGCTTGGTGCCCTTGGTACCCTTCTGGACTGTGCCCTTCTGTAGCATATCCAAAATAGTGTCGCTCAAGGATATATTCTTCCCAATGTCATCACAACATTTTGCGTGAACTGGTAAAAATTTTAAGCAGAAGTCATAATTTGTAATAAGAAGTTGTAAACCACACTGTTACCTGCAGAAGCGAAATGGAAATTTTACTGAAACCATTGTTCTTGCACAATGAACTCGAGATGCAATTCCTCAGAGAAATTGCCCTGGAAAGAAACAAACAACAATGAATGGCCAAGACCAAATTGAGGATATAGTGCAGCAATTAGAAGACAACATCCACTGAATTAAGGTCTGGTACTGGATCAGCTCCAAACCAATGAATGCACCATCAATCCAAGAAACATTGAAAATAGTTTTGAGTGTAACTGCTAGACAACTTTTCCCACGTCCAGCACAAATTGCATTTCAACAAAAATGTAACTGCACATGGGAAATTAATAAAAACTTTATATAAAAACATAATTTACCACTGCACTGCTTTGGCTATACCTGCTTGTATCAGTGTTCCCTTCCTAATTCGTTAGACATCAGCTTTTTTCCTTAAAATATATACAGTCACTTTTCAAATTCTAGTGTTATCATTCTTTGTTCCCTAAAAATCTCTGCAGCAAAAAAAACAAATTAAATTCAAGGTGAATTACGGCTTGCCTTTGCATGATGTGATGAGATCTAAACATATGTACTATCTCTTACTTTTAGGTGCTCTGATTATTAATTTTACCCACAGCTTCATACAGAGATTACTAATTATACATGTTTCCAAACAGTAAATATAATCAATTATTATACCACTTCCACTCCTGAAATAACAATTAAAAGGCAGAACAGTATTGGACAGAGATAAACAAGAGAGAGGAGGTGAGAGGATGCAGACAAAGGCTCAACCATTGACCTTCAACAGAGCTCGCTGCAGCCCTGATGAGCTCCTAATGCATACAGTCCCAGCTCGTACCAGCTGTGCAGAACCATATCACATCAATAAATGACTAAAAATCACAAAACAAATTCTTCAAAACTCTAATTGCTTGGTTGTCAATCGAGGAAATCAAAACAAGCAAAGGGAAGGAAGAACAGATCGATTTGGGGGAAGCAATGATGATTTCCTCTTGACCACCCAAACCAGCCGCAGCTTGTTGTAACCCGCACCGGCCGTTGCTCGCTGTCGTTGTGTCCCGCGCCGGCTGTAGCCCCTTCGCCCACTGTGGCTCCACCAGCCTGCATAGCCGGCGAGGTGGAAGAGGCACGGTGGCAGAGGAGTTCGCGGTGGAGGAGCCCGGCAAGCCGCCATCGCCATGTCGGCAGTCGCTCGTGGCTGCCGATGGGAATACTCATCTGTGCGCGCGGCGCTCGTCGACATGGCCCGTACCGCAGCGGGGGCCGCGCAATCCCCGTCCGTGGCGCTCAGCCCGCTCGCCAACGCGCTGCTCCACGAGCAGGAGCAGTGCACGCAGCTAGCCGCCGCGCTTGCGACGGCCGTGGCCGTCGAGGCCTCCGAGCCCACTGACGACCTCGCCGCCTTCTCATTCGCTAGTCGCTACCGCTGCTTAGGGTGGAGGCGGTGAGCCCTCGTGCAAGACCGCCGTCTAGGCGGTGCCCGCGGGCGGGGTGTCAACATCCTGTCACGATGTTCCCCTTTCTTCGCGGTCGAATCTTAGAGCACACCCGCAAGGAGTGCGTTGAACTACTTGGTAGATCGGGTATGCGCCTCTAGCCACCGCGGCTTCAAGAACATCTCATGCAATCTATCTCGAGAATAGATTGAGGAAGAAAACACCCAAGCAAGAACAAGAATTGCAAACGAAGGTACTCGATCGTTAGGAATCGGATCCATTAAAACTCCATCAAAAGTATGTATACATGAATAAGATCCAACCGGGATCCTACCTTGATCTTGATTCACGCCTCCGGAACTCCGACGTGGTCTTCCTTGCAAGGTTCCCACGCCGACTAGGCAAACCCTAGATGACTAACATGCTCTGTTCGTCTAAACAGCCGTTTAGTCCGTTTAAATACCGTTTAAATAGTAAACAGAGGTCGACCGTGTCGTTTAGGCCCTAAACGGTGAATTAAACAGTTGGACCGTTTAAACCCGTTTAAACGGTTCAAAGCCGTCTAAATCGTCTAAACAAAATCAAGTTAATCATGATTACATGCACTAAATGACCATTTAATTCATAATTTATTCAATAGGAGGATTACAACTATCGCCATCAACATCAAAGTAATTAACACCATAAGTATATGAAGTGTTGTAGAATATAGATTCTTTCAAAAAAATTATTTGGTAGAATATTTACTTTTTACATGTGCAAATATATAGTCCACCTAGCATATTTGACTTTTATGTACATAAATATGCATGTTTTATTGTTCTTATGCAAAACCGTTTATGCCGTTTTACTCCGTCTAAACACCATTTAAACGGTCTAAACGCTAAAGAAAGAGTGACTGACTGTTTACCGTTTAGCGTTTAGGATAACATTGCTAACATGACCCTCCTCTCCGGGGTGGTGTCCCTCAAGTTCCTCTGCTCCTCGGCGGTGAATGACGAATGGCTTGATAGTTGTAACTTCGCACGGGGGCTATAAATAGGCCGAGAATCATCTAGGTCAAAGGGGTGACGAACCGCCCCGGGGATGGGCCAGGCCGGCCGGCCTAGGCCGAATGGCCCAGGGCCTCCTCGGCCCGGTTCGTCCCCGGTTTTCTTCGTGAAGCTTCTCGCGACTTCCTGAGTTTTTGCCGAGATGCATGTGGGCCCTTGACGTCATTTTCCTTGCGGTTTAGATGAGGGTGCTTTGTGTATGAACTCCCGCATCTTTCGTCTAGGTCCCCAGCACTTCTCGGCCTCACACTTTAGTCTTTGGTTTATTTGGAGTCATGTTCATCTTGTATCTTGACTTGTCCCGGGGTCCGTGATCACCTTGTAAATCCCTTGATGAACTTTACTCGGAAGTCCTCATTTAAGCTCTTGATTCCTGTGTAAATAATAAACTCTAAAAACCATGCACGAGTGTGAACATAACATATAATGGGGGTTAGGATCGTTAGTGTCAATATCAAATCAATACCAACATAGAAGGTAAACAAGTGGCTAGGTTGACGGTAATCGACCGCCAACATCCCCCATGCTTAAACCTTGCTCGTCCTCGAGTAAGCCTTCTATGGATATCAGCGTTGCCCTTCGATGTTCAAACCTTACACTTGATCATACATGAGAAAACATAATGCTCTCTAGTTTTATATTCATTAAAGTTCCATAATGTACTAACTTTTATCTTTATGGAGGGTAGATATCATTCAAGCTCTTTCCACAAGTACTTGATTATGCTCTCAAACTTTTAAACAAATCTCAGAAATTTTGAAAAATAAAGAATGAGATAAAGAGAAAAATTGGTTTACCAAGATCAAAAATAACCATCTTGCACTTTGCTCATGTACTCTCATCTCATCTTGTCTCTCAAGCCTACTTGTTCTACTCCTTTCCTATCTCAAAGTATATGGTGGAAAGCTTTATGTGGAGCTATAGGAAAGTTTAGTCCTACTAAGATATTATAGTTGAGATATTATTAAAACAAGATTAGCTTCTCATGGTCTTACCGAGACTCGTCAAAAAGGTCATTGGAAAAAATAATGTTATCAAGGAGGGGGGAGAAATGAACACACACTTATAGATAGGTGGACATGTGCAAATGGCAAAGGGTGATCCCGAGGCACAAACGAAGTCCTCGTTATCGGATTGCACATGGTTGGAAAGATGAGTATGGGTTTTGATCTTGAATCCTCTTGAAAACTCAAAAAGCACTAACCATAGCTAGAGAACCGGGGAGCTTTATTATACTTTTTTATTTCCTTCTTCTTTCTTTCTTTTTCTCATCATATTTTTTCTTCTTTATCATTTTTTCATTCAGCATACTTTTCCTCTTCTTTTTTTTATTTTCTCCCCTTGAACTCTAGACTATACTAGCACTTCCTTGGCAACCCCCCATGCTTAGACGTTTGCTCGTCCTCGGGCAAAAGAGGTGATAAATATGCCAAGGTGGGAATTGAAGCTCTCATTTTTTCTTATCGAGAGACACTCGAAAAATCTTCTAGGGATCCTTTTGGAAGTCTCCCTTTCTCACTTGAAGTACCTTCCTTGTAATCTTCTCCAAAATATTCATCCATACTCATATATTGGGTTGTGGTCAAGGAGGTGAACACAAAAAAGATATATTTGGGATTTGGTTGGATATCCGGCGAGGTTTGCGAAATTCCCAATGTGGAAACTCACAATGCACGGATAGAAGAGGCTAGCATAAAGAACGATACAAAAAAAACGGAATGACCAGCTTCTTAGTCTCGGGCCAGAGAAATCAGACCTTGAATCAATGCACCCAAAAATAAATCTTGTATATACTAAGGTTTTGCACTCAAGTAAACTTAGGCTTTGGATGGGTAGAGCAAAATGCAAGCGGTACTTGTGACAAGGTTAGCATAACTTTTTGAGAAAAAGGTTCTTTGATTCATCCAAAGTTGAGAGCAACGAAAAAGAACTATGGGACTTGAGTTATCATAACCTCCACACAAGATTACGCTAGCATTTAATTAAATTTCAGATTCATATTAAAAGAGAGCACTAGCTTAAACATGCATAAAACAAGCATAAGATCGAGCAAAGCGGCAATGATCATCACATATCATCATGGTACAAATTTTCCATCCATATTAAGATCATAAAAGAAACAGTGAAACTTATTCATGATGATGGATAACAAACTACTACTACCACACGTTCTGAAATTAAATAAAAACAAGAAAATACTACGCAAACATAAACACACACAAGATGAAAATAAAGAAAAGGAAAAGGAAAAATCAAACCACACTTAAAAAGCTCTGTCCCTTCCTTCTTTCTTCACTCCTCATCCGATTGCTCTTGCTCCGTTGGCTGACTTTCATTGAATCCTTGCTCAAAATATTGTTGCATAGCCCCTCCATGGAATTGATGCGGCGGCACGATTTCAAGACGTCCCAATTGATGGGCGATTCCCGCCGTTCCTTCATGCAAATGGTTGACATGGCTTCGGATCCTCTCGACGTCTTGTTCATTCCTTTGCATATACGGCCCAATGATGGCTGCACTTTGTTGGGGCTGGGGCATGCTTGCATAGGGTGCCACAAATGCTTCATTGGGCACAACAAAAGTTGGTGGATAATATGTTGGAGGAGGTGGTGGTATGGCTGCACCACTCCCCCATGCTTGCATCGGCACACTTCCATAGTAGGGCGGTGGCATAGGAATCCTGCCATAAGGTTGATGGTAGGTAGCCCCTCCTTGGTCTTGGGCTGCGGAGGACGAACCTTCTTCTATAATTCTTCCTCTCTTGTTCTTCTTGGCCGGTACGAGAATTCCTTCCTCTAACCAATTCTCTCTCCCTTCAATAAATAATTTCAGCTTCATATTTGGGAGAGGAACATTGACTTTTGCCACCTTGTACCCTCTCTTTTCTTCTCCACTAATGTATTTTCCTTGCTTCATGTAATCAATTTCCCGCAAGTATGAATTTTGGATTCCTTGAAATACCCGGCTTCACAGAAATTGCTATCATAGAGAGATAGCATCCCAAACCAATTTGTCCACTCCCCGATATTGCTTCACAACACCACCGATTGATCATGATATATGATGGATCAATGGCTTGCCTTGCAATCAATGCCGAATAAAGCCAATTAACTTCCATGTCGGTGACCTTGGACTCCTTCATTCTTCTCAAAATCCTTTTGCTCATCCAAGAATGAAATATCCGGATGATGGGATTCCTGATGCTACTTCTCTACAGGTTATCTTCCCCTGAAATCATACTCCAAAATCCTTGGGCTTCCCTCTGAAAACCGAGCAACTCTCTAATTTGCTCATTAGAAACTATGTGCTCATCATCCTTGAGTCGAAATGAGAGGGATGACACCCCTTTATTAATAACTGGTGCCATGGTCATGAGAATCTCCATGGCAAGCTCCAAATGAAAACTCACTCCTACTCCATCGGAAAGTTGCCCCCATCCAAGGTGGTTCATCATTTGATAGATATCCGGGGAAAATCCCAACACTTGGAGGGCATCATCATCAAAGTCAACATTGAGCACAACCCTCTTCTCTAGGCGTCCAAGCTTCTCCTCCTCCTCCTCCGACATCATAAGAAATCCATACTTGCAACGTCGCGGAGTGTATGCTGGTGGAGCGGATGAACGAGTCGAGCGACGAGGTTGGACGGGTGGTTCCTCCTTCGCCCTTGCGGTTCGGTGAACCGCATGGACGAGCTTCGCGTGTCTCTTCTTCCACTAAGGAGCATAGTGTCGCTCCTTGATGGCGCCACGTCCTCTTCCATGCTTCGCGGCGACTCAGAGATTGAGTGCCTCCGCGAAGAACTTGTTGATGTCGGCTTCGATGATGACGATTGCGTCTTCCTTCCAAGGACCTTGCCAAAAACCTTCTTCATCTTGTAGTTGCTGCACAAATCACAAACAAACTCTCCCGGGGGTTTCTTGCCGGTAGAAATACACACAAAAGAAGTATATGGAAGGGCAAGAATTATGACGTATTTCTCTGAATTTTTGGACTCAAGAATGGAGAACAAATTTTTCAGAGGTGTTTCTGGAGGTTCTGGACTAGCAACTAGCAACAAAGCAAGTGGCTTACCTGAGAAAGATGAGCACCGGGGGCCAAATATATAGGCCAGGCCGGTCGGCCTGAGCCGACAGCCCTAGGGCCCCTGCCCCTCTTCTTTGTCTCCTTTTTCTCCCACTTGTTGCTTGATTGATCATGGTGCTGTGTACTCGTGCTCCACGCCGTCCAACGTCCAATTCTTCTCAGCCAGCCCTTTTTCTTTCATGGTCAAGTCCTCCATCTTGATCATTTTCTTTGTGTCACTTCCATGCCTCCTTGCCTCCCATGCTATCATTCGTAACCTGCAAAAACAAAACAATGCTCCTCCCCCGTGCTTGTCCTTGCATGTGCTCAAGATGCTTAAATGATGAAGCCTTCCCGTGATGCATCAATGAGCATTAGAAGTTCAATTAAGCTTAAAGCCTTCCCTTGATCATGTTTAGATGCTAATTACTCCTCTAACTTCGAAAATTAAAAATTAACTCAGCGATATCAACGAGTTCAAATGTATTTTTAGAGGAGTGTTTAAGCATCAAAAACATTTGTAAGTCGAAACTTTTCTGACTACATTGATTTTGGTTACACCAGGATCACTTGCTCTCATTGATTGATAACGAGCTCCTCCGGCTTGACCGTGGGGGTATGGGTTTAGGTTCTAAATTTTTGGTGAAACATGAGAGAGAGATGTTTTGAATGAACAAAAATAAATGGGCTTGGAAAAATTCTAATTCTAGAGACACCGGTAGATATCAAGTTAAAAGAAACCAAAAATCGATTTTCCTAGGTTCACGCGAGTCCTAGCATGCGTCAAAGATTAAAATCATTAAAGAACAATGCGGGGCTCTACTCGTGTGTTTTCATGATGTAAAACAAACCAACCTTATCATCATGAGGAGGATGAAAGGTGTGGGTAGGTTCTGAATTTTTGGTGTAGGTTTCTCGAAAAGAGGCAAATAAATCGTAGGATGGCTCATGTCAAAGGTTTATGTCAAATAAAATCCAAATGAAACATCCGAACAACTTTAAATGTCTCAAAAATAAGTTCAACCACTTAAGAGTTTATATCAAGTCTTGCGTAACAAATTCTAAGACCAACTTACTTGAAAATCGGAAATAATCCGAGTTGCCCTCCCGGCAGCTTTATTCTTCATCGGGTTGTCCTCCAAGTACCTTATTCTTGACTCGACGAACAGGTTGCCTCCCGTCTAGCGCTTCGTTTATAGTCCATGGCTAGACTTCTTGTCTTCTTCACTTCAGATCAACGCTCTTTACGGGTGTTGCAATCTTGGGTACCCACATCCAGACCATCTTGGGCACGGGCTTATTCTCCAGTTTAGTCATCTTTTTGGTCTTCACAGGCAGCTTTTGTTCTTTGGTCTTGACGGATGCAATGACTTCTTTGATCACCTTCGCTTCCTTCTTCTTGGGCTCCTCCTTCTTTGGCTCTTCCTTTCTAAAATGACGATGAGGTGGAACATATTTAGCATTGATCATGTTGCATACCTCGAAACGTGGACGGAACTTGAATATGCTTCGTGTGCCATTGACGTTGAACTTAATCTCCCCCTTTCCAACGTCGATCATCACCCCGACGGTGTTGAGGAAGGGCCTTCCTAGGATAAGGGATGATTTCTCCCTTTCTCCCATCTCAAGTATCACGAAGTCGACAGGAATGAAGTGATCTCCAACTTTCACGGGCACATCTTCAGCGATTCCCACAGGATAGCAGATAGAGTTGTCGCCCAACTCCAAACACATACCCGTAGGCTCAAGTGGTAAGCGTAGCTTCTCGAACACATCTCTTGGCATGACACTCACGCTTCCTCCAAGGTCGCATAATGCCTTATCGAACGTGAATGAGCCAATAGAACATGGGATAGTCGGACATCCAGGGTCTCTGTCACACCCTGAAATTTCCAATTTCAGGATGTGAATAGGAAGAATAATTAAAACAATGATTTCTCTCAATTTTAAAATTTTACCAACATTTATTTTCTTTACAGGAAATATAGTATAGGAAAAAGCTTTTGTTTGTATTCTAAATTAAATAAAATGACTGTGTGAGTGTAGCATTCATGCCGATGCATCTGGTGTTTCATGAGTGCAAAAGCTTTTCAAAATGCGCTTAGGTGCTGACCAAACCTTTCCGAGAATTTTCCGGATTTTTCTGGAGTTTATTCTCATTTTCTCTGAGCTTATTCTATTTATTAGAAGGCTCTAAAATCTTTTTCATGAGCTCCAAATGTTTTATTTGGGTTGTTCGTGTCTCAATCTAGCTCTAGGAATTTTCCTGGAATTTTTTAGATTTTTAGAATATTTTTCGTGGCTTTTATGAATTATCTAGCTATTTCTAGATTATTCTTTTCACGAAAATAATTTCTGAAAATAAAAAGAAATTCTTTTTTCTTTCCCTTTTTCTTTCTTCACTTTCAGCCCATCCAGCCTTTCAGCCGAACAAGTGAAGTCCACTTGAGCCCCCTAAATTCTCTTCCGGTGTGCACGTTATCCTCCCTCTGACCAAGCTTTTGCAGCAGGCCGCCGGCCCATGCATCGACCCAGCCCGCTCCGCGTTTTCCCTCTGCAGCCCTGCTTTGACCTGACTCAGCCCACGTCCGGCCCGCTCCAGCCCTACCGCCGGCCCGCGCAAGGCCCATCCGGCGCTGTGCGTGCCCGACCGGGACTTGGCCGGAGTCCGGCAGGACGCCGCCGCCCTCGGCGTGCGCGCCACGGATTCCCCCGGCCTGCGCCGCTATAAATCCGGGTGCTCGTCACCTACCCCCTGCTGGCTCCGCCGCCCTAGCCCTGTCTCGCACCGCGCCACCGCTCGCCACGCAGAAAATCGCGCCGCCAGCTGTTCACCGGAGCTGAGGTCACCGTCGACCGTTCGCCGGTTTGCCGTTGTCGTTGGTCCCCGGCACAGCCTGAGGCCATCAGTAGCTTCGCCGAGTCGAGCCGGATCCCCTCCGCCCCTTCCCGTCACCGGGGAGTCACTGGAGCACCACCGCTGCTTGAAGCCGCTGCCGGCCGTCGCAGGCTACTGCCGCCGGGCATCTTCCCGTCCTTCCCCGTCCAAGGTGAGAACCCCCACGTGTTCCCCTCGGCCTCCTCCCTCTTTTGCACCTCTTGCTCGAGCCCCTCGCCCACCAGGTCGCCGGGACCGCCGGCGAGATTGCCGCCGGAGCCCTGTCCCCTGTCCGCCCTGTCCAAGGAAGAAGAAGGCACTTTCACACATAGCCCCCTGAGTTCTCCTGTAAATATGAGATCTATTCCATGTGTCTAGGTAAAACTTCAAGGAACCCCCTGAATCTTTCAGATTTTTCAGATCTAGTTCACCCTGGAACCTTTGCAAGTAAGCCCTTGGGTTTTTATACATAATTATGTATATGCCCCTGGTTTTTCACAGTTAAGCCCTGGAAGTTTAGAATCTCTGCAGTTAGGTCCCTAATCTTGTTTTGCTCATAAAATCTTCGTTTTAGCTCCGTTTTCATCCGTTCAAGTTGCGTTAGGTTCATAATAATGTGAAGTATACGTTAGTGGTGACTTTTGATCATGTTTTGTTTTCTGAAAATAAATTTAATATTAATTTTGATTAATGCTTATTAAACACGCCTTTTCTAAATGAAATCTATATAGTGATTTACACCGTTTTTCATAATCAATATTAATTTGATTAATCTTTATTTCACATGTTTTTATAAATAAAATCTAATTAGATCTTATCTCGGTTTTTCATAAGACAAATATTAATTTGTTTAATATTTAATCAACCTTTTATAATTAAAAGTTGATTAGGCTTTTACACCGGCTTTTATAAATAAAGATTAATTTGATTAATGCCAATGCCATAATGTTTTTCATAATAATATGATCTACTCAAATCATTAAGTTTCGATGAGAGGATTCATATAGTTTAGCTTTTGTAAATTAAATGTTTAATTGGTACAATTTATATATGAATCTTTATAAATAAAACTTGATTAGTTCTTTACTCGGTCTTTTGCATATAAAATTTAATATTGCATTAATTCCAACATAAGGTATTTTCTTTATGAAATATCCTTTACATATCTTTTGCTAAATTAAAATAAACCTAAGCTCGTAGTCTTTCATGATCATATATGCAAATCAATCGGTAGACGTTCTTTATCAAAGCTCTCTGTCTCAGTGTGTCTCTGTTATAGAGCTAATCTCCTTTCAAGCTCCAGATCTTTTGATCCCAGTTCATGCTCAAACCAAGTACCCTATCTGAAGCTAACCAAGCCTTTCCTTTTCTCAGAACGGTCTGTGTGCTTCAGTGATCCATAGAATCGTATCTATCCTTTAGTGCGTTGTTTTAATGCTTTTCTTTTGATTGGTACATTGTTCTTAGTTTGCTTTGTATGTTTGTGCCCGATGATTGATGCGAGTAGAATGAACGTGGTACGAGAGTTTGGAAGAGTATGAAGATGAAGAATTCTGAGCAACATCACTACTTTGGTTAAAGGCAAGTGTGTCCTTGTTATTTTATCCCAATAACTGTGTTTAATCACTCATTGCATATGCTTGCATTAATATTGATGGGTCCTATTAAGGTTTATCCTAGTCTTTATTACCATTATTTCTTGTCAACCTGGGTTTACCTTTTTGTTGGGTAGCTCTGCTTAGCTGCTATACTTTGGGTTATGGTGGTTCCAATAAACAACAATAATGATGAACTTGCTTACCTTTATGCTATATTTCTCTGGTTAATACAAGATCACAATGCTTAATCGGAACATGGAGCGACCACCAAGGAAAACAGCGCAACCACAAGACATATGGCTCTGTCTTGGCTGAATAATTAGAAACCTTGATGTTGGGGTGGCCTTACCTGATAAGGGCAAGGGGGAGCGCTAGTGGGGTATAGACTCGCTCTATTGGGGAGTGGGCTTGGCTAAGACACGTCACCTACTAGGGGACTTTATACTCTGCAACGACTCAGAACCTTCGCGGGTTGCTTCACATTAGGGAATCTTTGTAAAGGTCTCGTAGCGTCCCTATGCAATCACACCTAGGTAGTGTGGTATTGTGCCTACTTTTGCACAGCATGGTTGGGTCCAAAGTTCTTCTGAACTTTTACGCAACTTGTGGTGAAAGTGTGCAACCTCTGCAGAGTTTAAAACTAATCGATTAGCCGTGCTCACGGTCACGAGCGGCCTGGACCCTCACATGATAATTGAACTTGAAGATGGACTTAAATCGTTGGAATGGTTATGTTAGCCATATGCTTATGGCGTATATCTCTATGATAATGTGGGTTGGTATATACTTATACTTTATTTAGTAATCAGGTGCTAATAAAATTTGACCAATTAAAAATGCTTAAAGCAGTCAACCTATCAGCCTTCCCTTGTTGAGCCTTTGCATTCATACTTTCCCCACACTTGCTGAGTACGACATGTGCTCACCCTTGCTATAAACAAATGTTGCTCAGAAAGAGGAAGCTGCTATGAAGTCGTTATGAAGATGTTTCTAGTGCTAGGCATACGCAACCCCCAGTCGATTGCCTGTGATGTTTAGAGACTTCGTTTCCAGGATAAAGCGTAAATCTCTGATAATCTTCTTTTTCTTGCGTGATACTATTTCTGTATTCACTTATATGTCACTATATGTATGAAAATAGATCCTGGCATGCATATAGGTTTGCACTTGATTTTCTTTGGAAAAACAGGTGTGACAGTCTCTTTGCTTCTCGGGCCCTTGATTTGCGATGGCGGCACTACATTGTTCGGACATATTGACATGGTCTGCTCCAAGTGTTTCCATCTCATACTTGTTTGCAAGTATGTCTTTGAAGTAGCGAGAATATATAGGAACTTGGAGAGCGTCTAATAGCAGCATGTTGATGCTTAACCTGCGCACCACTTCCACAAACTTTTCAAAATGATTATCAATTTTACCTCGAAAGTAGCGTGTCTTTAGTGTAGGCATCTTCGTGTCATCACTTGGCATTTCGAATTCCGGCTCTTCGGTAGCAATCTCCGGAATAGTAGTCACTTTCTCCTTAGTGTGATCTTCCGCTTCAATGGTTGGCTTAGGCTTCCTTGGTCCGGCTGGAAGTTCGGGATCCTCCGTCTCCTTTCCTGACCGAGTTTGAATAGCCTTCGCTGTCTCGGGACCATGGGGCTGCCCCGGCAATCTTCCTTCACTAGCGGTTAAGCGCCCGGCAAGTTGTCCCACTTGCGTCTCCAAAATCTTCATTATGTTGAGCACTTGTTGGTTGGAGCTCCCGACCTCCGTCACCTTGCCATCAATGTTCTCCAAGATTTTATCCATAGTCTTGAACTTAGTGATGGTGTCCTTGTTGATCTTTGCTTGCTCGTCCATGAAATCCTTCAATTGTATACGAAGAGGCACCGAATTTTGAATAGACGAACTTGCATTAAATTGAGGTCTACCTTGCATGTAGCGGAAGTTCGGCAAATCTCCTTTTCTCATGTAGTCGAGCACCTTTGCTTCCTCTGGACAATCTTTTTGGACATGGCCGTACTCCCCACATTCTTCACACGTGGATCTTGCTTCGGCGGCCTTCAAGGCTTCAAGTCTTGGGCGGCCTTCTTTTCTAGCTCCATATTTTCCAACCTCCTCATGAGCGAGTCAATCTTCCCTTCTAGAAGTTCTTCCTTTTCAACCTGCAAAACACCTTTAACATTGCCCGTCGGTTGAACCGGAAGTAAGCGTCCGGATGACGCCTATGTATCATTATCCGCAACCTTCTTGAAAAGAGTGAATGCCTTCGTTGGAGTTAGCTCAATAATAGATCCTCCCTCCGATGCGTCAATTACGGTCCTCGATGCTAGATTGAGACCTTGATAGAACTTTTGAATAAGGTCCTCCTTCAGGAACTTGTGATGTGGCACGGCTCGGGTGTACTTGAGAGCCAGGTGTGGTTCGAGGACCGGTGGATGGTCGCTTCCTGGTGTGATGAGTGATTGACAACGTGGTGTGGACTGATTCTTGGCTAAGTATTGCAGGTGCAGGTTGCGGCTTGACTGGTGCAGGTGCAGGTGAAGAACAAGCGTGAAAGGTCGTTGCCGGTGAGGCCTCCAGGTGTGGAGAAGACAAGTAGGCTTGGTTCGAAGGACCCGGTGGCCAGCGGGGTCAAGTGCGGGCCGCATGGTGGCAAGAACGGCAAGATGAAGTCATGGACGGTTTCCTGGTTGAGCCTCAAAACCAAGGTCGAGCCGGGACTACGTGGGAGCCGAGTCATGAGTGGTGATTGGCGGAGGCTACACCGAGTTCGCGGGGTTTCCGGTGGTTCACCAGAAAACCACTGGGTTCCTTGGTTGATCCACAAAGCCAAGACCGAAGACGGAGGTGCAGCAGCATCGGACCGGTCTGACCGGTCTGACCGGTGGGTACCGGTTTGACCGGTGAGGAGCACCGGTCTGACCGGTGTGCGACGACGCAGTCCGGAATCTTCGAAGCGGAGGACACGCGTCGGGATCGCAAGGCTTGCGTCGAGGCTAAGCAAGTTTGCGGTCGCTGAGCATCCGTCCGATGGTGCGAAGACAAAGACTTCCAATTTCGCCCTCGAGGGGCATGTATCCCTAGTTAGCTAGTAAGGGTATTTTAGTCTTTCGGTTGCCTCCATATAACCCAAGGGGTGAGAGGATGGCAGCCATCTCTTGGAACCCTAGCTCATTTGGTTTTCCTATTTTCCTTCCTATTTTCTTAGGATTTTCGTAGGACTAGCTTGAGAGCTTCATGGTGAGATCTTGTGAGAGGAAAGGATGATCGGGCGGCAAGCTAGACCTTGTATGAACCTCTTTGGTATGTATAGATGATTCGGCGTGGTTCCTCAAGGCTTGGTTGTGTCTTTCCCGTTTCTACTTTTTGGTGATTTTCGGAGCCCTTTTTTGGCGATTTTCTTGGAGCGATTTCGAGGCCTTTCTCTTTGGGATTTGGTGGGGGATGTATGCATGAACCCTTCGTGGTTCTTTTCCCTTTGATCCCCCTCCCAAATCCGTGAGCAAAGGGGCTCGATTTTGGGGTTTTCGTGGCTCTAGGATTAGAGGTGTTCTTGGTGGGATTTCTTCGATTCCTCTTGATTTGACAAGTTTTGGTGGACCAAATCTTGGCTATGGAGTACCCATGAGGTGTTCCTACTATCCCCAAAGTCTTGTGCAAAACCGTGGAGCGAATCGGGAGATCGGGAGTTGGATTTGGAGGAGTTGACTCGCGGGCGCTGTTCATCCCGAGCTGCCCAGGCACGACCGGTCTGACCGGTGCTCTTGACCGGTCTGACCGGTGCTAGCCCTTGGTGGGTTTTTGTCTCGGGGAATAGCCTTGTCCGTGTGGTTTTGTCCCGTGGTCCTGCTGATCAGTTCTTGGCGTGTTTGGAGTTGTTTCGCTAGGTTTTGTGAGGGGTTCTTCTTCCTCACAGGTTGTATTTCGTGGTGGTTTTTGTTCCAGGGCCTAGAGGAGTCACTGAGGCTTCCTGGAACGTTTGCTGTGCGGCTGCTGTAGCCACCGGCCTGACCGGCTCTGTCCACCGGTCTGACCGGTGTCACCGGTCTGACCGGCGCAGGCATCGGTGTGACCGGTGTAGCACAGGCAGCAAGCCGTGCAAGTCTCCGCTTTGTGGTTTGGTGAGTTTTGACTCGGAAGGTTGAGTGTTGGTTCCTAGGACCAGTAGCACTCCAGTGGCTGCGTGGTCTTGGCCAACTTGGGTAGTTGGGTCAGAGACGTGAGTTGGAAGCCGTGTTCGTCTTGTTGGAGTTCTCATCTCCTTCGAGAAGAATTTTTATCGGCTCCCATTCACTCCCCCCCTCTCTGGTTCGCCTAATCGGTCCTTCATTACTCATTGAAATGCTCGAAAGCTTCCATGATAGTCTCCGCAGGATATTGAGCAAATGTAGCAATCTTATTACGCAAGCTTTGAGTCTTACCTAGTGAATAATACTCCTTCATGAAAGCTCTCATCAATGCTTCCCAATTTTGTACCGTCTCCACCGGTAGAGTGTAGAACCATTGCAAGGCTTTTCCGAGAAGTGAGAACGGAAAAAGTCTTGCCCTCAATTGATTTTGATCCAGCCCTTCATCATGAATGTCTGACAAAGTTGAATGAATGCTTGGATGTGAAGGTTAGGATCCTCTTTACCGGTGAAAGGTGTATGTTGCACCATGCGGATGGTTGAAGTCTTGATCTCGAACGGTCTTCCGATGTCGGCTAGGTTGAGGATGGGGAGATCACCAAGCTCCAGGATGCAAAGCTCCCCGATCTTCCTCTCTTCCCCCATTGGTGGCGGTTGAGGTTGATCTTTCCTTGGACTTGTAGGTGGTGATTCCTTCTTCAGACTTGGTGATTCCTTCGGAGAGCCCGACGATCCTTCGTCTCCAGTGTTTTGATCTACAATCCCCAGCTTCCTAGATCGTGCTTCGCGTCTCCCTTTGTCAACCGGGCATCCCTGGGCCCACCACACATGTGGGCCATACCCGGGAGATGAGTTCCTGTACAACACTTGGACTACTCGACTAGTGGGCCACGGTGCTGGTACCGTGGACCACAAGGCAAGACAGGACGGACAAAGACTTGTACTAAGACTAGGATAGTTTTCCATACCCAGTATAGGCTATTCTGAGTCCTACTCGAATAGTACTCTTGTACCAATCCTACTTGTAACCCTGCCTCCCGTAGCATATAAGGCGAGGCAGGGACCCCTCTCAAAACATACACAATCAATACAGAGCCACGTAGCATACATGACGTAGGGTATTACGCACATTGCGACCCGAACCTGGCTAATTATGTGCCCCGTGTCTCACCATCATGTTCCTGATCTCAGTGAGCCCCACCGCACAATCTACTACTTCGGGTACCCCGTCGTAGGCTCGGTGTCTAAAACACTGACAGCTGGTGTGCCAGGTAGGGGATCTCGTCGTTGATCCACTGGCGAATTCGATGGCTCTCGTCATCATCAAGCCGACCGTCGCTTTCTAGCAAGGCGACACCTTCGTCTTTGGCTCCTGGGTTTGCGTTGCTGACAGCGCCGGATCGTTCCTGTGTTTCTTGGCATCAACTCTGGAGTCAAAGCTCAAGTCCTCGACGCTTACGCAAGTTTCGATGGAAGAACTCGCCGAAAATTTTTGGCGAAATTTCGATCTCTGACCCGATCAGAGAACTCGAGTCAGAGTCCGAGTACAACTCGACTTCGTCTCCTATCCAGCCTGAGTTGCTTTCTTCAGCTTCACAGCTTACGTTCAGTCTGGATAACATTCTAGCACCACCTCTCTTCGGCCATCGCCATGTCAGTGCTGCTTACCAAGCCGCATTGAAGCACCTCATGTGCCCTGGCCAGAAGATCGTGCTCGAGTACTCTTCAGATTCGGACGTCAACCTCGACTACTATTCGGATTCATCTGAGTTCGAGTTCGACTATGGTTCGGATTCTACTGAAGTACAGCAGCTGACTGGCCCTGCTCAAGGACTGGTGATCACATCGACACCTGAGGGTAGATTCGTCTACTGGCCTGAGCATGTGCCTGCTGATCTTACTCTGGATGATCAGGAGCGCTTTATCGCTTGTCTCGACAACTTACCTTTCCAGGAAGGCATCAAGCTTGTTGACTATGACACCGATACCGAGCTCATTCAGAGTACGTGTACTTATTCATCGCATCGAGAAGTTTTCGTCATTGATGCAACTACTCCGCAAGGGCATCGTGCCAATTATCGCTTTCCGGATGATGTATCTGATGATGAACTCTCTGTCAATGCTCCTGTTGAGGAAACTGCGGAGGCCAAGACTGCACATCGCCAACACAATGCTGATCGTGCAACCCTTCGTCAGGAACTCGCGGAAGCTCTACCTACTCGTAATCTTCAAGAAGCTCTGGATGCGGTAGCTACTCGTGAATATCGCACTCCAGAGGAAGCTATCAATGCGATCAACCTGCTTGGTCGCTCTATGCCTCGTGACAGAGCGGCTGCTGAAGTCGCGAAGCTGGCTGAGCTAGCCTACACTATGCTACGCCAGAATACCAGAGCTCCTAGTCACCACAGCAGTAGTGGAGGTGCTCATCGTGCTACACCCACTCCTTAACACACCCGTCCGGAAGCTAGCAACAAGAGCAAGGGTGATGATGGCAGTGTCAACAGCAAGTCGAGAGACTCTCGCTACGATGCTCGCACTACAATCAATGCCAGACGCGCTGAGCGTGAGAAGCAAAAGGATGTTGACTATGATTCTTTTCCTGCTTTCTCTGCTCGACTTCAGGCTTTGTTTCTTCTGGAGAAATTCAAGCCTTACGGTATCTCTAAGTATGATGGCAAGCAAGATCCGAGGCAGTGGTTGCGCTGTTATGCTCTGTCCATCACCAATGCCGGGGGCAATGATGATACCAAGTGTATCTATTTCCCTATTGTATTGGAGCAAGAGCCCCTCACATGGTTCGAGTCTCTCAAACGTGGCTCCCTTGACAATTGGGGACAACTCAAGCACCGCTTCACCAGCAACTTCGCGGGTTGTCTGGGCCGTCATGGTACTCGGATGGACCTTGCCCTGATCAAGCAAAAACAAGGCGAAACTCTTCGCGAGTACATGCGCCGCTTCTTTGAAAAAAGGGCTACTGTTGTTGATGTCACTGAGAAAGAAGTCATCGACACTTTCCAGGATGGTTTTTATGATGATAGGCTTTTCCAAGACTTTGGTCGTGCTCGCCCACCCAACATCACCAAGCTTAAGGAGATGATCACTCACTGGGCAGACGAGGAAGACAAGACTCGGAATCGGTTCAAGCATCTTCGCAACAACCAGAACAACAACAATAACAAAAATAACAATGCTGGTGGAAGCAATAGTGGCAAGCAACAGCAGGGTAACCGCACGAGTAATTACTACTCGAGCAATCCTAATCGCAAGTGCAAGCCCGACAACACTGTTGCTACCATGGAAACTATCGCCAAGCCTGAAGATGATCCTCACTGGGCAACATTGACCAAGCAGAAATGTCCATGGCACCCAGAGGGCGATCATACTACAGAGTAGTATTACCAACTTCGCTGTGTGTTGAAGAACACACCCGAAACAACACACCCAAACCCGTGATTTTGCAAACACAAGGGGAAGAAGGCTAACACAGACAAAGACACTGGGTTTCAAAACACCTCCAACACTGTCAATGTCATATTCGGCGGTATTCCAACCAAGCGCATGCAAAAGCTCGCACTCAGGGAGATTATGTCCATCCAACCAGCAGCTCCCACTTTTTTAAAGTGGTCTGAAACCCCCATTACCTTCTCAAGGGCGGATCAATGGACTAGTTTCTCTGAGCCAGGACGATATCCTCTCGTTCTGGATCCAGTGGTGGCAGGCTCCAGGCTTACCAAGGTTCTTATTGATGGTGGCAGTGGTCTCAATGTCCTCTTTGCCAAGACTTTGAAGAAGATGGGCCTGGATATCACCAACATGCTTACCAAGACCAACTCACTATTCTATGGTATCATCCCGGGCAACGCAGCTATTCCTTTGGGTTCAGTTGTACTACCCGTTACCTTTGGGACTAAGGATCACTACCGCACCGAGTACATTAAGTTCGAGGTGGCTGACTTCGAGACTTCTTATCACGCCATCCTCGGCAGACCTGGTCTCGCTAAGTTCATGGCTATTCCACACTATGTGTACCTTGTACTCAAGATGCCGAACCCCAAAGGAGTTCTTTCATTGTAAGGGGATTTGAAGCGTTCATACGACTGCGACACAGAAGCCGTAGAACTTGCCTCGATTACTCAAGTACCCAATACGATGATGGAAGTCTTCACTGCCGCTAAAAAGTTTGCTCCGAGCGAGCTGGAGGTTCCTGAAAAGACTGATAACAACAACAAGCCTGCACCATCTGGTGATGTCCTGCTCAAAGCCATTGACCTCGGTACTGGTGACAGCAGCAAGACGACCATGATCAGTGCACAGCTTGATCCTAAATAGGAAGACGTGCTCGTCAACTTCCTTCGGGCTAACCGTGATATCTTTGCGTGGAAGCCATCTGACATGCTGTGACGTCCCAGGTTTTTAATTAACCCTAATTGTTGGTCAAAGCAGCTGACTATCGTCAAATCATGGTCAACCTGGGCCATCACCTTGAAAACCTCCCTAAACCCCCTTAACACTCACCCTTGAGCACCTTAGGCAAGTCAACTTGAACCACATTGGTCAAAACCCTAGCTAAGGGGGACAAACCCCTTGATGTCAATATGACATTCTGGAACTTTGGCCACGTTCTCCAAATTTTGTCTAAACACTCAAAATTCTACCAATATGAAAGTTGTGTAGAATTGTGAGGGACACATTTTGTCTTCAGAGTGGCATTTGAAATTCGGAGGAGAAATAGCTCAAAAACTCAAGTCAACCCTGTCGGCCACTGTTCACCAGGGCCGAGATTTTCTTCAGGTTGGCATCTGATTTTTGCCATCAATTCGAGATCAAATTGAGCTCGGTTAGGGCCTATTGTGTAGAGCATTGATCCAACTACAGGAGTCCTATTCATAGGTTCTGGAGTTTATGTTTGAAATTTAAAGTTTGAAGCATGCAAACATGGGCAGTTCAATTTGAATCCAGGCCGTCGGCGCCAGAGCGCGCGCACGCGCGTCGGCGCATCGCGCCCGCGTCGCCACGCGGTGTCTCGGCGTCCGGGCCCCCCCGCCGCCTGCCGGACGGCCGCGCGCCCAAGGCCGACGCCATCATTGGCTTCCCGCGCCCCGAGCCGCCTGGGAACGCGTTCCCACTCGCGCCCGCGCTCGCCCGTGCTCCCGGCCAGACCCCCCGCCGCGCCTCTCGCCGGCGAGCCCTGTGCGCCTCGGCCGTTGCGCGCCGCGCCTTAATTCCCCCGCCCTTACTTCGAGACGACGCCCGCACGACTACTCGGTCGCGCCTGCGCCTATAAAAGGGCAGCCCGAGCCTCCCCGCTTGCGCACACCGCACCGCCGCCCGCCATTGCCACCGCCGCGGTGAAGTCGCCCGTCCGCCCTTCGCCGCCGCCGACCAAGCTACTCTACTCCTCTCCTTGGACCTATAGCAGCTTCCACGGCAATTTGTTCGCGTGCTTTTCGCCTCCTCTCGCCGGAATTCGAGCCGAGGCGGGAGCGCCACCGCGGCCTCGCCGCCGCCGCTCGCCGGAGCCGTCTCCGACCAAACCGCCGCCGCCAATCGAACCCCGGTGAGCCCAATCGCACCTCTGTGCCGCTGGTTCATCTCCTCCGGCCGCCGTTCGCCGCCGGCGAGCTCACCCCGCCGCCGGAGGGCACATTTGTGAAAGCCGAGGGTATAATTGTGAACCCAGGGACCTAGATGCAAAGTTTTGAAACTTAGTTTTCTAGCAGATTAGTCTAGTGACTTAGGAAAATCCTAGAAATTCGTAGAAAAATCAGAAAAATGCAAAACTAATTTTGTTGGTTTCAGTGAGACTAGGCCTACAACTTTTGCAAAGCATGACCATAGTTTTGAATTATGTATTTTGAATGAAAATTTAAATTCAGTTTGACATCATTTTGTTGTAGTTCAAAATTTAGAAGGGCTATGGAGCTAAACTTTGGATATGTTGCTAGTTATGTCATTTGTAGGGTCTGGCCAAATACTTGCACAAAGTTACTGTGTATATCTTTTTATATGAATTACTTTGTATTTATGCCATTCCTGTCTTGTTGATTTTTGTAGCAAAATGTAAATTGATTTTTGTGCTCAACTTGTGGCTATGTTTATGTTATGCCTAGATGCAACTTTCCTGTATTTATCATGATGTTATCTCTGCTAGAAATATTTAATCTTGATTTATGCTTAGATTTACTTTTAAATACATAGTTTAAATTGCAAATGCATTTGTGATGAGTATGCTGGTTTCCTAGACTTGTTTTAGGCCAGAGCAACTGTAGGATTGAGTTTGGGTGCAGAAGCACTTTATTTAATTATTTATGCTTTCTCATAATTTATATAGCTAGGAAATGTCATTTTTGGATGTGTAGGTTTTATAGCTCCTTAAATGTCAAACCTTGGACCAGGGGTATGTATGGGTCCTTAGGACCAGTAATGTACCCTTAGCTCTGTTTTTATAATTTATGTTGTTGTGAAAAGTGGAAATCCATTTAAGCCCTCTACTGAGTTTAATTGGAAAAATCACCTTTTACTTCCTTAATAATTTTATTAATTTGTTGCCTAGCTTAATTAGGGGCTATTAGTACACCCTTGCTGTTTGGTGTGATTTAATAATGTTATTTGCTTAAATATGTACACAGTCACTATTAAAATGATTAAAAGAATAAGCCTTCACCTATAATAACTTAAATGAAAAGAATTAGTAAATAAATGTTTGTTAAGGTGAATATGGCCAACAAGAGTTGGATAAAATAAATAACCTTTCACTCCACCTGAACTTTGCATTGCATTCCGTGTAGAACTCCCTGACGGTAACTACGCTCTCGTGCCGGAAGCCGAGGAAGGAGGAGCTGACGCGGAGCTGCAGTACGGGGAAGTGAGCGAGGACACCGAGGACCCTCAGGCTAACTGTGCTGACGAAGGCAAGCCCCGGTGCATTGTCCCCTGTGTTTTTGAAAAGTTACATAACTATCTATGGATGTTTGTGCATTTACGTTCAGGAGTTAAAATGAAACCCTAGATGCATGATCCCTAGGTGCCTATGTCCTTACTAGTATGTTAGGTCGGTAGCTGGTATGCTATAGGACCGTTACAAGTCGAGTGATGCTTGTCACTCGCGAGAATAGGTTCTTATGTTGGAATCATAAGATCGTTATAAATGAATTGCTCATGTGGTAAGAGCATGGGATGTGGGCTCCGGTCCAATGGCTTTCGTGGGATATGTGTTTGAACGTACTAAGCAATTGTCGGAAATGGGTACGGTAAGCCTAGTACCTTAACGACGCGGTGAAGGATCTTACTATTACTCATCTTGGGATGCGTCTCACGGCTAGCTACCGGTGGTGCATGGTGATTCTGGGTGCCTTGCGGGGTATACCAGATAGCCTGTACCAAAGACTGTGAGATTCGATCCTGATCCGAAGAGTTTTGGGAACCGCCTGGTGGTTGTCCTCGCGGGGGCACCCTACCGTGTGTTTAGGTCTACCTTGCAAGGTTTAAATCAATCGATTGTCGGCCTCTCACCGTTATCTGAGACTACTTATCCTGCTGGCCATGATATTCCTAATGATGGAACATTGTGAATATTGATGCTTGATTAATTGTCTTGCACAACTTATGCTTGCAATAGCTTGCTAATCTAAAAAAGAATAATCAACTAGAACTTGTGCTAAAATCTTGAAAGTAAGGACATACTCTTTGTTGCTTTTCAGCTAAAGAAACCCCAGTGGCCAAAAAGCCTTTCATGTCTAGAGTTGGTGATGTAGCTGTCACCGACGGGTAAGTCTTGCTGAGTATTAGTATACTCAGCCTTGCTGTAATCTGTTGTTCCAGGTAATGCTTTCAGTGATGTGTGGCCTGGAGAGATCCCGCCTGGCTGGGAGCTAGAGTGGGTGGAAGACGATGATTGAAGGCATCATGGCAGGCCTCCTATGATGCTACTCGCGTCGTTTAGTTTAATTCCGCTGTTTTCAAAACTCTGAACTTCGTTATCATGTCAAAAACTCCGGTTTGTAATAATTAAACCCTTCGGGGTAGTTTCGGATGTTAATCATGTGTTGTTCCCTGGACTCACCTTCGTGTGAGTTTTAATGCATATATGTCGATCCTTGTTGCTATGTAAAGTGATTTCACCGGGCGTTAACCCGGCAACTAACGACAGGATGATACTTTATTATTGCTTAATGACCAAGGTGGATTGGTTTAGGCGATAGTACAGTATTTTCCTGGGCGGGTTGTCACAACTGGTATCAGAGCAATTATATGCACCAGAGATTAATTAACAACTTTAATCACTGGTTTTTGAATAAAATTTGCCAAAAGTTGTTTGGATTTGCAAAATACGTTGGTCCGTTAAGGATAAATTAGACCGAGAGGCCCTAGAGGGAATTTTGGGTTCTTTCAGGTGGCTTATTAATCTATGGTTTATTTTGCTAACTTCCAGCACATTTTATTCCTGTTAGAACTTACATTCTGCACAACCATACTAGTTCATCACGTTTTGCCATATGTGGTGGTACCACAGGAAAGTCCTGTGAGGGATGGATGGAACCTATTCTAATGGGAACCCACGTCGCGTCTGTGTCTCATCACGTTTTGCTATACGTGGTGGTACCGCATGGAAGTCATGTGAGGGATGGATGAGACCTAATCCAAAGGGAACCCACCATCGCGTCTGTGTCTCGCCACGTTTTGCCATACGTGGACGTTCCGCATTGTGAAAATGCGAGGCAAGGATCCGTTTCATTCGAAAAGGAGCGTATCTGAGGTTGGACGCTGTCCATGCAGCGGCTTGACGCATGGATACCGTTTCTATAAGTGAACGGTACTGTATGTGGACGCTTCCGCGACGTGCTGGCACGGAAGGTTCTTTTCTGCAGGTACATAACAGTGCTTCGCTAGACGCTAAGCGAGTACCGAGTAGCTCTCGACTAGTTATTATAGGGAGAGACGAATAAAAGCCTTGCCACCGGCACTGACTTCGATTTTTGGCTTAGTTGCCAGGTGAGGACGATTAGGACGTCTTGCATCATGCTAAAAATCGAAAACAACTTAAAATTGGACCCGAAACACAAAGTGTATGCTCTCTAAGGGAATATCTTGCTAGTGTGTGGTTTTTTTTGTGTTCTAGCTTTACCTCTCATGTGTAGGTGTTATGCTGTCCAAATGTTTTGTAGGGCTGTTAGTTGAATTTTGCACCATGTTCTAAAAATGTTTAGACTAGTTGATCTATACCAAAGTTGCTCCGTACCTAATCTAGTTTTTGCTCGCAAAAATTCATGGTCATAGCTTTGGTAGATCTTGAGTTGTACCCTTTTTAGTGAACCTAGGTCCTGCTGTTTTTCAGGGAAAAGAGCCTTGAACTTTGCATCTTTTGACCTTGTTCCTAAATGATCTAGCTCAACCTTTGAATACCAAAATTGTGCATAAAAACCTTACGGAGTAGCTGGTAAAATTTGAGAATTTTTGGGTTTCTGGTTTTTGAGTTATGAATTTTTATTCACAGCTGCCAGATTTTGCACCATTTGACATGTTGCTCTCCTTTGAGTCCTGACATGCGTTACATCTTTTGTACAGATGGCTGCCCCCGTGTTTCTCGAGTACGACGCTGACGGTACGATCTGTACCAACGGGTTGCACTGGGAGGGTTTTCCACGCCTTGCGTGGGAAGCACTCAGCGCCGCTGGCTACACCGTTCCACCCGTCTACGAGGTGACCGAGTTCGAGCGCCTGGGCGTTCCCCGTTGCAGGGTGACCGTCACCACGCCGCTTCACCCGGTCCACCCCGAGTGGTTCGACTTGAGCTTTGTGTACTGGGGTTTCCGTGGGCACGAGTCCATTGAGTCAGCCGCCCTCCGGGTGTTGACGGACTTTTGCGACCACAACCCGACAGTGGTAGCCCTCTCACCGTTTGAGCTGTTTCCAGCAGTGAGCCCGCACGACCCAGCGTGGCTGGACCGTGTGGACCACCTTCAGGAGCTGCTTTTGCTAGCGGAGCCACTGGACGTCATGAGGACGCTGACCCGTTGCCTCGACGTCTTGTTCACACTTCAGGGGCTGCGCTACACCACCGCGTCGATAGTCAGCCAGCGCTTGGAGTCTACTCGGCTGGCCTGGCACAGTCTTTCAGCAGCTTACCAGCAGCAGAGTTTCACGCTCTTCCAGACCCAGCAGGAGAACGACTGGCTTCGTACCAGGAGGTTCCAGTTGGAGCTGGAGCGAGGAGACCACCTACAGAGGATCCACGACCTGGAGGTGCAGACCACTACCCTCCAGGAGGACGTGGACGTTAGGGACATCGAGAGGTTGACGCTGTTGCAGAACATCACCGAGATGCAGCAGCAGGTTGAGGAGGCTGAGGTACAGGTGGCAGCTCTGCAGGCCATCGTGGCTCTGCAGCCACCACCCCCAGTGGAGGCACCACCAGAGGAGCAGCAGGGTCAGTCTGGGCTCGACCAGGCGAGTCAGGCTGGACCACCGCCACCGACCCCACCTGCTTCACCTGCCGCTAGTGACGCTTCAGTCGGTAACTAGGTTGCCGTAGTGTTGTAGTAGGGTTTCCATGCTCCTGTGTGTAGCCGTTGGTTGGTTTTTGTGGTAGGCTAACGTAGGAGTATCCTTTTGTGCAGCATAACTGCAATGTAACCCCTGATATGTGTTGGTGATCCCGAAAACTTGGCATCCATGTAATGCTTGGCGAACACCATTCATGTAGTGTCTGTTGTAAAGAAAGTGTTTAAGCTATTTGTGGTCAGATTCAAGTCCTGTGTTGAATACCAAACTTGCTTGGAATTTTATGACGATCACGCTCGCAAAAAATTCAGCACCTGTGCATTTTTCTACTAAGAGTTATGCAATTTTTACTCCAGTTCTGTCTGCTGTCCAAACAGCCAGGCCGAACCGGTGAAATGCAATTTTTCGAGCCGTCGAAAGTCGAAATCCTTCCATGCGTTGAATACCAAAGTTGGGCGGAATATTGTGATGACCGCACTCACCAAATTTCAGCATTTTTGCACGAGAGTGCTGAGAGTTACGAGGATTTCGGTAAATGACAGCCTGCTGCCAGGACAGCTAGGCAAATCTTCGCAATTCAATTCTTCGGGCGTACAGACTTGGAAGTTTGCTGCGGAATTGAATACCAACTTTGAAAGGCATGGAATCCTCCACCTACCGACCAGAAATGAGAGAAGTTTTCAGTGACTGAGCTGTTGGATACGAAATGTTTAATATGGCGTGTTGCTGCAATTTTTGAGAACTTTGCACGAATGAGCCTTGTCATGCATATTTTACACTTGTCATTTCTTCCTAAGCAAGATTATGGCTATGTATCTAATGAGGGCTCGCATTTTCAGATGGTGGGACCGACACCCAGCCCTCCCAACGGCTTTGGAGACTCGGGCAGTGGTGAACTACCACCACCACCACCCATGACGCCGTCGGAAGCATTCATAGCCACCCAAACCGAGGTGCTGCGCCAGATCCTGCAGACGCAGCAGCAGATAGCCCAACAGCTGAACCAGAGGCCACCCCATGGAGTGAATAATGAGGGGCCAAATCATGTCACCACCTACCCTTAGTTCATCGGGATGAAGCCCCCGACCTTCACCAAGGCGGAAGACCCCCTTGAAGCTGAGGCGTGGATCAAGGCCATTGAGGCCAAGTTCTCTGCCTTTGTGCTGCCATGCTCAGAGGAAAATAAGGCCAACTTCGCAGCTCTGCAACTGCGGGGTGAAGCCTTAATGTGGTGGGATCATTTCAAGACCATGCAGCAGGGGCATGCGGTCACTTGGAATGAATTCAAACAAGCTTTCAGAAACCATCACATTCCCAAGAGACTCATGGATAGGAAGATGAGGGAACTGCTGGCCCTCAGGCAGGGAACCGACACTGTGTATCACTATGCACAGAAGTTCAATAGCCTTTGCCAGTATGGTGGGCATCACGTGGATACCGATGCAAAGAAGATGGAGAGGTTCCGTGATGGCCTAGATGGTGAGTTGTACGAACGGCTGAACTTGATCGAGCCCAACAACTTCCATGAGTTGGTGAACAAGGCTATATCCCAAGAGGATGCTATGAAGAAGGCCCAGAGAGACAAAAAGAGACAGGCTGGTTTTGCTTCGGGCAGCGGAACTAACAAAAAGTTTCACTTTGTGAAGAAGAATGTTCCTAACCCCTCCCAGCAATCTTCAACTGGACGCTGGACGATGAAGCCTTCATAGAGCAAGCCTTCAGGGAACTTTCAGTTCCGCAACACTCAGCAGCAGGCTCCCAAGCCTAATGCACCCCCACGTAACGCTAGTGAACGCCGTTGTTACAATTGTGGATAGCCCGGGCATTATATAAGTGAATGCCCAAAGCCGAGGCAGAGTAAGCCCAATCAGCAGAATCAAGGTTCAGGGACCAAGCCGGTCAACCCAGCCAGGAAGCCGATGGTGCAAGTCCGTCAAGGCAAGCTGAACTTCACCACCATGAGTGATATTCCAGAAGGAGCTTCAGTGCTTACGGGTACATCCTCTATCAATGACACCCCCGTTAAGATATTGTTCGATTCTGGAGCCACTCATAGTTTTATTAGTGGAAGCTTGGTAGAAAAATTGGGTTTAAGTGGTTCACATGTTAAGGAGGCTTTTACAATTGTCACTCCGGGTGGAAAAATCTCTTCTCACACCGTAGCTTTCGGAGTGCCATTGAAATTGGGGAGTAAGACTGTTCAATCAAACCTCATTGTCATAGGCTTAGAGGGTATGGATGTTATCTTGGGTATGGATTGGATGACCCGTCATAAGGTGGTTCTAGATATCTCGGGTAGAGTTGTAGCAATCAATTCACCGACCATCGGGCACACCACCTTGTACCTACCTTTCAAGGACGGTGCAGACCCTTGTGCCTATGTGACCATTACTTCTCGTCTTGATGAAATTCCAGTAGTTTGTGAGTATCCTGATGTCTTTCCCGATGAGTTGCCTGGCATGCCACCAGACCGAGATGTCGAGTTTGTGATTGAACTCCAACCGGGCACTGCGCCCATTTCCAAACGACCGTATCGTATGCCTCCCAAAGAGCTAGCTGAACTGAAAAATCAACTCCAGGAATTGTTAGACAAGGGCTACATCCGCCCAAGTTCTTCTCCTTGGGGTTGTCCCGCACTCTTTGTCAAAAAGAAAGATGGTAGTTTGAGGTTATGCATGGACTACAGACCTCTCAATGCGGTAACCGTCAAAAACAAATATCCTCTTCCCCGCATTGATGTTCTTTTTGATCAGTTGGCTGGAGCCAAAGTTTTCTCCAAGATCGATCTTCGTTCTGGTTATCATCAAATCAAGATTCGACCTTGTGACATTCCCAAAACTGCCTTCTCCACCCGTTATGGTCTCTACGAGTTCTTAGTCATGTCCTTCGGTCTCACAAATGCCCCAGCCTACTTCATGTATCTCATGAACTCCGTATTCATGACGGAGCTTGATAAATTCGTAGTGGTCTTTATAGATGATATCCAGATCTATTCCAAAAATGAAAAGGAACATGCCGAACACCTTCGAATTGTTCTACAGCGTTTGAGAGATCATAAACTCTATGCTAAGTTCTCCAAATGCGAATTCTGGTTGGATAGTGTGAAATTCTTGGGGCACACTATTTCCAAGGATGGCATATCCGTAGATCCTAGCAAAGTGCAAGAGGTGATGGATTGGAAACCACCCCAGTCCGTACACCAAATTCGCAGTTTTCTAGGTCTGGCGGGTTATTATCGCCGATTCATTCCGGATTTCTCCAGTATCGCCAAACCTATGACCGAACTGCTCAAGAAAGGGGTAAAATTTGTGTGGAGTGAAGCATGTGAGCAAGCCTTCCACACGTTGAGACAACACCTAACTTCAGCCCCAGTGCTAGTACAACCGGATAATTCCAAACCTTTTGAAGTTTTCTGTGATGCATCAGGCACTGGCCTCGGCTGCGTTCTTATGCAGGAAGGCCGAGTCATTGCCTATGCCTCACGGGCACTTCGACCCCATGAGATCAACTATCCCCCCCATGATCTAGAGCTAGCAGCGGTTGTTCATGCCCTCAAGATTTGGAGACACTACCTAATGGGCAATCGTTGCAATATCTTCACCGATCACAAAAGTCTCAAATATATCTTCACCCAATCAGACCTAAATATGAGACAAAGAAGATGGCTCGAGTTGATTAAAGATTATGATCTAGAAGTGCATTATCACCCCGGTAAAGCCAATGTGGTTGCAGATGCTCTTAGCCGCAAGGTTCACTGCAATCCCATAGAGGTGGAGCCGTATAGTGAAACTTTATGTGAAGACATGAGGAAGCTTCAGTTGGAAGTCGTGGAACAAGGGAATCTCTATGCTATAGTGGCAGTATCTAATCTTTATGATAGAATTGTCACTGCTCAACGCAATGATGAAAGCGTACAGCAAATAAAGCAGAAGTTAGCAGAAGGAGATCCCAAGTACGCTTGTTTCCAGAAGGATGCAAAAGAAGTGATATGGTTCGGAAAGCGTCTGGTGATTCCTGCTGACCCGGACCTTAAGAAGGACATCTTTGATGAAGCTCATCTTTCCAAATTCTCTATTCACCCCGGAAGTACCAAGATGTATCAAGATTTGAAGGAGAATTTCTGGTGGTCCAATATGAAGGTCGACATAGCAAAGTATGTGTCAGAATGTGATACTTGCCACAGAATGAAAGCAAGCCACTTGAAATCGGCAGGTGTACTCCAACCCTTGTCGATACCTACGTGGAAATGGGATGACATAAGTATGGACTTCATTGTGGGTTTACCCCTGACTGCTAGAAAGAAAGATTCTATTTGGGTTATCGTGGACAGACTCACCAAAACTGCTCACTTCATTGCAGTTCACACTACTTACTCAGTGCAAAACTATGCAGAATTATATATAGATCAAATAGTCCGCTTGCATGGAATTCCGAAGACCATAATTTCTGATCGAGGAACTCAATTTGTAGCTCGCTTCTGGGAGCAATTGCATGAGTGCTTAGGAACCAAATTGATCCGTAGTTCCAGCTAACATCCGCAGACCGATGGTCAGACGGAAAGAGTAAATCAAATTGTAGAAGACATGCTCCGGGCAAGCATATTGCATTTTGATAAGAGTTGGGACAAGTGCATGTCCTTGGCAGAGTTCTCATACAACAACAGCTATCAAGCTAGTTTGAAGATGGCACCGTTTGACGCTCTGTATGGACGGAGATGTCGTACCCCTTTGAATTGGTCAGAAGCCGGGGAAAGAACACTCTTTGGCCCCGACTTAGTCAAAGACGCTGAGGCGAAGGTGCAAGTGATCAGGGAGAATTTAAAGTTAGCTCAAATGAGGCAAAAGAGCTATCACGATAGAGGCACGGCACCTCGCCAGTATGAAGTTGGTGATTATGTATACCTAAAGGTTTCACCAACCAAAGGAGTACAACGGTTCGGTGTTAAAGGAAAGTTAGCTCCCCGCTATATCAGACCTTATGAAGTCATTGAAGTGTGTGGGCCCGTGGCTTATCGCATCCGACTTCCGGAGCGGTTCTCCGCAGTCCATAATGTATTTCATGTGACCCAATTGAAGAAAGGCGTGCCTGTGCTTGAAACCGAAGTGATCACGGAAGCAAATGCTTGGATTAAGCCGGATTTCTCGCTCATCGAGCATCCTATGAGGGTGTTAGACCGAAAAGAGAGGAAGACCCGAAGGCACACCGTGAAGATGTACAAGATACAATGGAGTCATCACACGGAGGAAGAAGCAACTTGGGAGACGGAAGAGTATCTCAGCACCAAGTACCCAGGTTTTCTTCAATCTCGAAACCGTGAATTCTTCTACCTACCTTGTTTTTTTTCTTCTTAAATCAAATCTCGGGACGAGATTCCGTTTAAGGGGGGTAGGCTGTGACGTCCCAGGTTTTTAATTAACCCTAATTGTTGGTCAAAGCAGCTGACTATGGTCAAATCATGGTCAACCTGGGCCATCACCTTGAAAACCTCCCTAAACCCCCTTAACACTCACCCTTGAGCACCTTAGGCAAGTCAACTTGAGCCACATTGGTCAAAACCCTAGCTAAGGGGATGTCAATATGACATTCTGGAACTTTGGCCACGTTCTCCAAATTTTGTCTAAACACTCAAAATTCTACCAATATGAAAGTTGTGTAGAATTGTGAGGGACACATTTCGTATTCAGAGTGGCATTTGAAATTCGGAGGAGAAATAGCTCAAAAATTCAAGTCAACCCTGTCGGCCACTGTTCACTAGGGCCGAGATTTTCTTCAGGGTGGCATCTGATTTTCTCCATCAATTCGAGATCAAATTGAGCTCGGTTAGGGCCTATTGTGTAGAGAATTGATCCAACTACAGGAGTCCTATTCATAGGTTCTGGAGTTTATGTATGAAATTTAAAGTTTGAAGCATGCAAACATGGGCAGTTCAATTTGAATCCAGGCCGTCGGCGCCAGAGCGCGCGCACGCGCGCCGGCGCATCGCGCCCGCGTCGCTACACGGCGTCTCGGCGTTCGGGCCCCCCCGCCGCCTGCCGGACGGCCGCGCGCCCAAGGCCGACGCCATCATTGGCTTCCCGTGCCCCGAGCCGCCTGGGAATGCGTTCCCACTCGCGCCCGCGCTCGCCCGTGCTCCCGGCCGGACCCCCCGCCGCGCCTCCCGTCGGCGAGCCCTGTGCGCCTCGGCCGTTGCGCGCCGCGCCTTAATTCCCCCGCCCTTCCTTCGAGACGACGCCCGCACGCCTCCTCGGTCGCGCCCGCACCTATAAAAGGGCAGCCCGAGCATCCCCGCGCGCGCACACCGCACCGCCGCCCGCCATTGCCGCCGCCGCGGTGAAGTCGCCCGTCCACCCTTCACCGCCGCCGACCAAGCTACTCTACTCCTCCCCTAGGACCTATAGAAGCTTCCACGGCAATTTGTTCGCGTGCTTTTCGCCTCCTCTCACCAGAATCCGAGCCGAGGCGGGAGCGCCGCCGCGGCCTCGCCGCCGCCGCTCGCCGGAGCCGTCTCCGACCAAACCGCCGCCGCCAATCGAACCCCGGTGAGCCCAATCGCACCTCTGTGGCGCTTGTTCATCTCCTCCGGCTGCCGTTCACCGCCGGCGAGCTCACCCCACCGCCGGAGGGCACATTTGTGAAAGCCGAGGGTATAGTTGTGAACCCAGGGACCTAGATGCAAAGTTTTGAAACTTAGTTTTCTAACAGAATTGTCCAGTGACTTAGGAAAATCCTAGAAATTCGTAGAAAAATCAGAAAAATGCAAAACCAATTTTGTTGGTTTCAGTGAGACTAGACCTACAACTTTTGCAAAGCATGACCATAGTTTTGACTTATGGATTTTGAATGAAAATTTAAATTCAGTTTGACATCATTTTGTTGTAGTTCAAAATCTAGAAGGGCTATGGAGCTAAAATTTGGATATGTTGCTAGTTATGTCATTTGTAGGGTCTGGCCAAATATTTGCACAAAGTTATTGTGTAGATCTTTTTATATGAATTACTTTGTATTTATGCCATTCCTGTCTTGTTGATTTTTGTAGCAAAATGTAAATTGATTTTTGTGCTCAACTTGTGGCTATGTTCATGTTATGCCTAGATGCAACTTTCCTGTATTTATCATGATTTTATCTCTACTAGAAATATTTAATCTTGATTTATGCTTAAATTTACTTTTAAATGCATAGTTTAAATTGCAAATGCATTTGTGATGAGTATGCTGGTTTCCTAGACTTGTTTTAGGCCAGAGCAGCTGTAGGATTGAGTTTGGCTGCAGAAGCACTTTATTTAATTATTTATGCTTTCTCATAATTTATATAGCTAGGAAATGTTATTTTTGGATGTGTAGGTTTTATAGCTCCTTAAATGTCAAACCTTGGACCAGGGGTATGTATGGGTCCTTAGGACCAGTAATGTACCCTTAGCTCTGTTTTTATAATTTATGTTGTTGTGAAAAGTGGAAATGCATTTAAGCCCTCTATTGAGTTTAATTGGAAAAATCACCTTTTACTTCCTTAATAATTTTATTAATTTGTTGCCTAGCTTAATTAGGGGCTATAAGTACACCCTTGCTGTTTGGTGTGATTTAATAATGTTATTTGCTTAAATATGTACACAGTCACTATTAAAATGATTAAAAGAATAAGCCTTCACCTATAATAACTTAAATGAAAAGAATTAGTAAATAAATGTTTGTTAAGGTGAATATGGCTAACAAGAGTTGGATAAAATAAATAACCTTTCACTCCACCTGAACCCTGCATTGCATTCCGTGTAGAACTCCCTGGCGGTAACTACGCTCTCGTGCCGGAAGCCGAGGAAGGAGGAGCTGACGCAGAGCTGCAGTACGGGGAAGTGAGCGAGGACACCGAGGACCCTCAGGCTAACTGTGCTGACGAAGGCAAGCCCCGGTGCATTGTCCCCTGTGTTTTTGAAAAGTTACATAACTATCTATGGATGTTTGTGTATTTACGTTCAGGAGTTGAAATGAAACCCTAGATGCATGATCCCTAGGTGCCTATGTCCTTACTAGTATGTTAGGTCGGTAGCTGCTATGCTATAGGACCGTTACAAGTCGAGTGATGCTTGTCACTCACGAGAATAGGTTCTTATGTTGGAATCATAAGATCGTTATAAATGAATTGCTCATGTGGTAAGAGCATGGGATGTGGGCTTCGGTCCAATGGCTTTCGTGGGGTAAGTGTTTGAACGTACTAAGCACTTGTCGGAAATGGGTACGGTAAGCCTAGTACCTTAACGACGCGGTGAAGGATCTTACTATTACTCATCTTGGGATGCGTCTCACGGCTAGCTACCGGTGGTGCATGGTAATTCTGGGTGCCTTGCGGGGTATACCATATAGCCTGTACCAAAGACTGTGAGATTCGATCCTGATCCGAAGAGTTTTGGGAACCGCCTGGTGGTTGTCCTCGCGGGGGCACCCTACCGTGTGTTTAGGTCTACCTTGCAAGGTTTAAATCAATCGATTGTCGGCCTCTCACCGTTATCTGAGACTACTTATCCTGCTGGCCATGATATCCCTAATGATGGAACATTGTGAATATTGATGCTTGATTAATTGTCTTGCACAACTTATGCTTGCAATAGCTTGCTAATCTAGAAAAGAATAATCAACTAGAACTTGTGCTAAAATCTTGAAAGTAAGGACATACTCTTTGTTGCTTTTCAGCTAAAGAAACCCCAGTGGCCAAAAAGCCTTTCATGTCTAGAGTTGGTGATGTAGCTGCCACCGACGGGTAAGTCTTGCTGAGTATTAGTATACTCAGCCTTGCTGTAATCTGTTGTTCCAGGTAATGCTTTCAGTGATGTGTGGCCTGGAGAGATCCCGCCTGGCTGGGAGCTAGAGTGGGTGGAAGACGATGATTGAATGCATCATGGCAGGCCTCCTGTGATGCTACTCGCGCCGTTTAGTTTAATTCCACTGTTTTCAAAACTCTGAACTTCGTTATCATGTCAAAAACTCCGGTTTGTAATAATTAAACCCTTCGGGGTAGTTTCGGATGTTAATCATGTGTTGTTCTCTGGACTCACCTTCGCGTGAGTTTTAATGCATATATGTCGATCCTTGTTGCTATGTAAAGTGATTTCACCGGGCGTTAACCCGGCAACTAACGACAGGATGATACTTTATTATTGCTTAATGACCAAGGTGGATTGGTTTAGGCGATAGTACGGTATTTTCCTGGGCGGGTTGTCACACATGCCAGGTGTACCCAGGAGGTTGATTGAGCACTCACTCAACGTCGATCCTAATGCTACCTCCAAGAGACAACATCTTCGTCGCTTTGCTGATGACCGCAGGGCTGCTATCAAGAAAGAGCTTGCAAAACTACTCGCGGCTGGCTTCATCCGGGAAGTCTTTCAGCCGCAATGGCTTGCTAACCCTGTGCTCGTCAGAAAGAAGAACTCTAACGATTGGAGGATGTGTGTCGACTACACTGATCTCAACAAGCATTGCCCCAAGGATCCTTTCGGGTTGCCACGGATTGATCAGGTTATTGACTCCACGGCGGGCTATGCTCTACTCTGTTTCCTGGATTGCTACTCTGGCTATTATCAAATCGCAATCAAGGAATCTGATCAAGAAAAGACTGCATTCATCACCCCATTTGGTGCCTATTGTTACACAACAATGTCCTTCGGGTTGAAAAATGGTGGTGCTACATATCAAAGGGCTATCCAAGCGTGCTTCAAGAAGCAGCTTCACAAGAACGTGGAAGCATATGTGGATGACGTCGTTGTCAAGACTAGGGATCCAGACATGCTTATCACAGATCTTGAGGAAACTTTCGCTTCGCTACGCGAGTACCAATGGAAGCTCAACCCCAACAAATGCGTCTTTGGCGTATCATCAGGAAAACTACTCGGGTTCATCATTAGCCATCGTGGCATCGAAGCAAACCCCGAGAAGATTACTGCCATCTCCAACATGCAAGCTCCGACTACTATCAAAGATGTCCAGAAGCTTATTGGTTGTATGGCGTCACTCAATCGCTTCATCTCGCGACTTGGAGAACGGGGTCTACCTTTCTTCAAGCTACTCAAGCGGCAGGAGAAGTTTACATGGACAACTGAAACTACCTTTCTTCAAGCTACCTTTCTCAGCTCAAGGAGTTCTTATCCAAGCCTCCAGTCCTCACAGCTCCTCTGCCCAATGAAGAGCTCTTGCTCTACATCGCTGCGACTACTAATGTCGTCAGCACTGCTATTGTCGCTGAACAGCAAGAGGAAGGCCATGGCTACCCTGTCCAGAGGCCGGTATACTTCGTCAGTGAAGTACTCTCAGAATCCAAGGCTCGCTACCCTCCGGTACAGAAGCTACTCTATGCGGTTCTGATTACTTCACGGAAGCTCCGCCACTACTTCGACAAGTACAAGATTTCTATGGTTACTAGCTACCCGCTTGGCGAGATATTGCACAACCGGGATTCCACAGGAAGGATTTCTAAATGGGCTGTAGAGCTTGGCGCTCTATCGCTCGAGTTCAAGTCTCGCACTGCTATCAAGTCTCAAGCCTTGGTTGATTTCATGGCTGAGTGGCGGGAAAATCAAGTCCCAACTCCAATTGAGCGTCCAGAACATTGGGTCATGTACTTTGACGGTTCCCTCAAGTTGGAAGGCGCTGGTGCTGGGGTACTTCTGATTTCCCCCAAGGACGAGTAACTCAAATATGTTTTGCAGATCTTTTGGAAGGTCTCAAACAACGAAGCTGAATATGAAGCTCTGCTGCATGGTCTTCGCCTTGCAGTCTCTCTTGGCATTACACGACTACTTGTCTATGGTGACTCTTTGGTGGTCATCAATCAAGTCAACGATTCTTGGGATCGTAATGCTGAGAATATGGATGCATACTATCAGGAGGTACGCAAACTTGAGAACAAATTCCATGGTCTCGAGTTCCATCATGTGGTCCGCAACAACAATGTTGTTGCGGATGTCTTGTTGAAGCTGGGATCTACACGAGCTCAAGTGCCAGTTGGAATCTTCGTCCATGAACTCCACAAACCATCAATCCCGGAGTAATCATCTGCACCTGCGACTACTTCAGTTCAGTCTGATCGAGAAGTGCTTATGATTGATGTGGACTGGAGAACCCCTTTCATCGACTACATTAAACATCAGTTGATTCCTGAAGACAAGTCAGAAGCCGAGCGCATCTCACGCCGCGTCAAGGCTTATGCTCTAGTCGGAGATCAACTCTACAAGCGAGGCGCAAGCTCTGATGTACTCATGAAGTGCATTTCTCGCGAATAAGGCAAGGAAATCTTGGAGGAGACACACAAAGGAATCTGTGGCAATCACACTTCTTTTCGCACCTTGGTGGGAGAAGTGTTCAGACGTGCTTTCTACTGGCTTACAGCTCTTGCTGATGCAGAGGAACTAGTCAAGAAGTGTCAGGGATGCCAATTCTTCACCAAGCAACAACATGTTCCAGCCTACAAGCTCATCACGATACCACCAACTTGGCCTTTCGCTTGCTAGGGGCTGGATATGATTGGCCCTCTCCCCAATACGCCAGGAGGATTCAACAGAGTTTTGGTGGCTATCGACAAGTTTACCAAGTGGATTGAGGTCAAGCCTGTCACCTGTCCCAAGGCTGATAGAGTCCTCGACTTCTTGGATGAAATCGTACATCGCTATGGTTTTCCTAATCGCATTATCACAGATCTGGGTTCGAATTTCAACAATCACCAGTTCTGGGAGTACTGCGAGAACAGTGTAATCGACGTCCGGTACGTCTCCGTTGCTCACCCATGTGCCAACGGCCAAGTGAAACGCACCAATGGGATGATACTTGATGCTCTCAAGAAGCGACTGTATGATGCTGCAAACTCCAAGGGCAGCAAATGGATCAAGGAACTACTCAATGCACTCTGGGGGCTACGTACTCAGGCTACTACCCCCACAGGGCAGTCACCTTACTTCCTGGTCTACGGCTCTGAAGTCGTTTTGCCTGCTGATGTCATGTGGCGATCTCCAATGGTTGACCAGTACGAAGAATGCGTAGCTGAAGAAACAAGACAGACAGATGTCGGTAGTCTCGAGCAAGCTCGCTGCAACACACTCGTTTAATCCGCTCGATACCTTGAGAAGATTCGCCGTTACCATGACCGCAACGTTAAGGAACGCTCCTTCAACGTTGGTGACGTAGTCCTTCGTCGCATCCAGAATACGACAGGGCTACACAAACTCAACTCGCCATGGGAAAGTCCTTTCACTATTGCAAAGGTTACTGGCCCAGGCTCATATCGTCTTCAAACTCTCGAAGGCGAGGAAGTCGACAACTCTTGGAACATTGACCAGCTTTGTCGCTTCTACCCGTAGGGGGTCTCAACAACCCTCTCTAGACGGCTACGGCTGTAAACAACTCGTAGGGGGCTTCATCAACCCTCTCCAGGCAGCTTCGGTTGCAACCACTGAACAGTCAGCTACTGTTGCCACCACTCGTAGGGGATCAAGACAATCCTCTCCAGACAGTTTCGGCTATATTTACTCGTGGCTTTCAGCTGCGATCACTCGTAGAGGATCATGATAATCCTCTCCAGGCAGTCTCATTCTGCGACCTCGTAGGGAGTCATGATAACTCTCTCCAGACGACCCCGTGTCGTATAGAGCAATAAGTGACACATGTTGTCCCTATCTCTATTTCTAATAAGAGGTTGCGGCCTAGAGTAACACCCTTCTGGTAGGGTCTTAGTGGAACTCTCATACAAGTTGCTGCTACAGCAAGGATGAGTTCATCACACTGTCTCCTACGGTCTTACTCGTTCTTCGGAACATCCTTGCAAGTACTCTCTCACTAGGCTCATAGCCTCAGAAGTACTTAAGACATTGTAAACTCTGTACAATGTATTCAGTAATAAAGTTGTTATCCTATATTTCGACTTGTTACTGTTTTTCACTTATTCAAAATAAAGCCTTCTTTCACGCTGCTACAGCTAAGGTATTCAACTCGTTGTGAATAAGTTCTTTTCGAGTACTCTCTCACTAGGCTTATAGCCTTAGAGGTACTCAAGACGTTGTCAACTCTGTACAATGTGCTACCCTTAGCTTATTTCACGACAAAGCCTTCTTTTACGCTGCTACAGCTAAGGTGTTCAACTCGTCGTGATTAAGCTAACGTTCCTCGGAACATATTAATACTTGAGTACTTCTACTCGAGTATCGTATCTCTTTTTGCAGCCACACACTCAATACCAACTCGAGTACTTGGCAAACACACAAGCATACAAGGGATCCAGATAATTGACTTACTCAAGTTTTCAATTATATTACATAAAAACACTTGTTTGGGATTACACTTGTTTTTCCCTAGTGTTTTTGTTCTACAGGTACATCTAACGAAGATCGATGAACTTGGAGACTGCTTCCGCGATTGGGGAAGTCTATTGCATCAACTCATTGAGCCTGTCATCGGTGCAATCTCCAGATCTGTCGTTCATGATAACCGTGAGATCCGCTTCGGCGTAGAATGACTTGATGAAGCTCAAGACTTGATTGGGAATAGTACAAGCCAGCCTTTGAGCATACTCTAAGATCTTCTTTGGCGTATCCTTCAACCTCTCCACAAGTGGACGAGGCTGGACTCCAGCAACCCTGGGCTCGAAGAGATTAGCTACTGGCTCGGCTGCTTCCGTCAAGGTTTTCAACTCTGAGCGCAGGCCTTCGGCTTCTTCAACATTGGTCTTGAGCGACTGCATGCAAGTCAACAAATCATTCCAGCCCGCAAGGTGAATCTCCATCTCACGCTCAAGTTCGAAGCACCGCACCTTATAATCCGCCTCAAGATCCATGCGAGCCGCTTCTTCACGGTTATAGGCCAGCTGCCAGTCCAGCGCCTTGTTCTTGAACTTATCAACCTCTTCAGTCAGCTCTGCAGAAGATCACGACTACTTATCAGATGCAGTGCTCAACAAAAAAGTACTCAACGATGAATTCAGAAAGGGAGATTACCTTTATTCTTCTGGTGCAGAGACTTGTTCTTCCCAACAACATTATCCTTCTGAGCCGTCAGCTTCTGGATTTCGTTGTGGTACTCGGCGGCATTTCCATCAAGTTTTTCTTGCAGCTTCAGAGACAGGGCTTTCTGCTATTTGAGTTCTTCTCTGAGCTGCGAGACTTCTTCGATGTCTCCCGCATATTGCTCAAGCAGGCGAGTCTTGCGCTTCGATTGCTTGACTACTTCCTGCAAGAGCAAGGCAATTCAAGAGTCAGAGACAAGATATCTGTGACTACAACTACTCTACAAGAGATTATAACTTACCGCGAAGAGCTTCTCAACGCTGCGGAACATCTCGTCATGCACTTGCAAGTTGTCCTCATCCAGGCAGGAGTCGTCATACGGCATCAACCCTTCAGCCATGGATTGGGTACTTGTGCTTGCCGCAGAGTACTTCACAGCGCTGCGCAGAGGAGTCGGGTCTTCAATGATTGGCTCATGCGGCACTAGGCGATCCTCCAGGTTGTCTTCCAGCGCCAGTTATGCATCAACCTGATGCACGGGGGCTTCGGTAACTGGAACTTCTTCATGGCGCAGCCCAGCTTCTGGATCAGCTTCCAGGCCCTCAATCACCACAGCTTCAATATCCTCGAGTTGTTGAGCCTTGGGCTTGGAAACTGCTTCCACCGCTGCCTTGACCACGTCACTCCAGAGGAAGCGTAGTGCCTCTGCAGCATCAGCTTCAGCGGGTACTTCTTGGTGCTCTGGAAGTACATCTTCTTGTTGCTCTTGAGGATTCTCGTCTCCTCCAACAGCACTACTTCCAGAGGCTCCCCACTTTACATCAGTGGATTTTCTGTATCAACAAGTTGGTCAGCAAATTCAAAGCAAACAAATATTAATAAGTACTTGAGTACTTGAGTACTTAAAGAGCAGCTCGAGGTACTGAGACTTTTGGTCCCAGCATGTCGAAAAAGGAAGGTGCCGCCAGCACCTCTGGCACACTTTCCACCGGTGGCACACTTCCTGGTACCGCGGCTTCTTGTTGCCCGTGCGCCACCGTCTCCATGGTTGACGCCGAAACCACCTCAGGTTCTGTTGTCCTTGCGGGACTACTCGAGAGCACATTGCCTGCACTCTCGATTATCTGCGCAAGACAAAATTCAAGACATTACAGCAAGCAAACAAGTATTCAACATGATATTGACTACTTAAAGTTCTCAGAACTTACTGTAATGGATGGCGGGGCAGTGATCTTCTTCACAGCCCGCTTTCCCACCGTGGTCCTCTTCTTCCGCGGCGGCAGCGTCACGTCATCTGCAAGAGATGATGCTGGCCTCTTCAAAGCTCCTGCAGTGAGGCCACTGGGGATTGGCGCCCCAAAGTACCCGTAGCGGCTTTTCACTTCAAAATGCTGTTGAAGTGTTTGGCCGTCATCATCGCTTGAGGAGGCGTCCTCCACCAAGACTTCTTCTTCTTCCCCTTGAGCAGATCGACTACTCTCGGGGGCTTGAGCCTCAACTCCTGTTGGCTCTCCCTCCGGCGCTTGTAGTGGATCTTGGGGACGAGGAGGGGGGTTGGACACAAACTTCAAGACATCCTCCTGCGCAATAAAACAAAATGTTAGCTATTCGACTACTTCTCAAAAGTACTTGGGAGCTAGTTATTAAAACTCACCAGGCGCGCAGGGTTGTCAGCATTGTACTCCTGGACAGCTGCAGGAATTCCATGAAGATTCTTGAAGATCTTCTGCAATCTCTCCATCACAAGATCATCACTGATCTCTTCTGAAGACAGCCTCGAGCCATCATCAGCTCCAGTGTACTCGAACCCGAGATGCTCCCGCTGCATCAAGGGTTGTACCCGTCGATTCATGAAGCTGAAGGCTACTCTCTCAGCAGTCAAGCCTTGCGCCTTCTTCAGCGTAATCTTCGCCAGCAGCTCTGGAATTTGAATGTACTCTTGCATTGTTGGTTCGTCCTTCCAGAGCCTGTCATACACAGGAGCGAACATGCTTGGCTTCGGCAGCTGAGGCGGGGCATTGTCGATGTAAAACCACTTGGTCTTCCAGTCTTGGTTTGAATCAATCAAGTCGTACTTGAAGTACAACTCCTGTGCCTTCTGGCGCATCTGGAGACCGGCACCACCGACTACCACCGGGAAATTGACATTGGGCTGCGGCTTCAAACGGAAGATCTTCCTAAACAGAGCCCAATGCGGGCAGATTCCAAGGAAGGCTTCACAGAAGTGCACGAACACCGCGATCTGAAAGATGTTGCTGGGATTAAGGTGTACGTGCTCTAACTTGAAGAAGTCGAGGAAGCCCCTGAAGAAGTCTGATGACGACAGCGTCAACCCACGCTCGACGAAGTGGCCGAACATTGGGATCTCATCGGGGCTCTTCTCCATTGGCCACGCATCTCCAGTGGCAGCACTCCATCCAGCAACTGCTTTCTCGCGCAGCAACCCGACGGCTTCGAGGGCTTTAAGATCATCTTCCCTCATCTTGGATTTCTTCCAAGACACAGCTTGACTTGGTGGCTTCGTGATGACCACCGTCTTGTACTTCGGCTCCGGCAACTAATTTTTGCCGCAGCCGGACTTCCTCTTCTGACCCTTGGACGGCGCTGGCTTCATCCTTCCAGTCACGAGAGTCTTCTTTCGCATTGACTCGAGGGCTATGAGGGGGTGGAGGCGCAAACTCTTGGCGGTGTGCACGCTTGAACTCTGCGGCGGCTACGGATGCTAAGGCATTCGTGGCAACGCAAACCGAAGTGTTGCGCCAGATCCTGCAGTCACAGCAGCAGATGACCCAGCAACTACAACAGATGCAACCGATGCAACCGAAGCCTCGATCCTTTGAGCCTTGTTCACCCGGAGTACCTACCCAGACTGATATGGATACCATTGTCGGTGCAATTCATATGTTGGAAGGGCAAAATTCAGTGCTAAGTCAGATAGTGTGCGATATCATCCAAGGTCGTTATAGAGGACTATCCCAAACTAGTTTGGCAGACAGTCTCTCTCAGTCATTATCGGCATCCATGGTGGAGCAGGCCCGCTTATTCAATTTGTTGGTGGATCATGTGAATCAGGGTCAGCTCAATACCTCCGACTCTATATTACCACCCTCGAAACTACCAATGGACCTTAGAAAGGAAGAGAGAAAAAGTCGGAGCAACAAGCGAGTATTACCGGAGATAGATATAAGTGAGTGGGGAATTACCTATAAGGAAATTCGCCCACGTGAGGGCAAACGAAGTTACGACAGCGGCAAGACCACCCAGCTCCTCGAAGGTGAAACTCGCTCTCAAGCCGAGATATTAGGAAAGCGAAAGGGAAAGAAGCTCCGTATCGTCAAGAAAGATCAGCAACAAGTTTCGAAGCCCAAGGAACTTCCGCCCCGCCTTTGCTACAATTGTAGACAACCCGGGCATTACATAAGTAAGTGCCCGAACCCTATGCAGCCCAAACCCCAGCAGCAGAATCAGAACCCCGGAGCAGCTGAAGGTGATCACGGCAAGAAGTCGATCTATCAAGTGAAGCCAGACCAGCTTGACTTTATGGGTAACACCTCTATCCGAGAACACCTCCCTACTTCGTCTTGTACTTTCGAATCTCGGGACGAGATTCTTCTTAAGGGGGGTAGGCTGTGACGCCCCAGGTTTTTGATTAGCATCATTAGTGCTAATGACCGAGTCAAACGTATTGACGCCAGTCAAACCATGGTCAACCTGGGTCATCACCTCGAAAACCGAGCCGACAATCCCTAATAACCCTCTTGATCAAGTCAACACACACTTGTGGTCAAACCTTGGTCAAAGGCACGGTCAAACCCTACTTAAACCCTAATGTCTTTGAACTTCCTCCAGAACTTTCGCCGCGTTCTCCAAATTTCACCTAAACACTTCAAAATCTCCAAATATAAAAGTTGTACAGTTTTTTGAGGGACACAACTTTCATGTTGGATGGCATTTCAAATTTTGAGTGGAAAAGGATGAAAAACTTGGTCAACTACAGCTTTTACTATTCACCAGTGCCAGGAAAACCAGCGACTTTGCCTGCAGTTCATGCTTAAACGGTTGCTCAAAACACCTGTCGGCCTTTGTAAAAGTTGTAGAGGGATCTTTGATCTACAACTTTGCTATTTACCACTTAGTGCACTTCAGTTCAAAATTTGGGGGAAAATCGTGGTCAAAATGACCTAAACCGATTTGAACAGGGCGCTGGAACGCGAATGCGCGCCCGCGACGTCGCCCGCGCCACATCGGCCGCCGCCGTACGCGCACGCCGAGGCAGGCCCGCGACCGCCGGTCCGTGCGCCGTGTCTCGAGCACGTGGGCGTGACGTAGGTGGACCCAGGCCGGGCCACGCGGAGCTCCCTCACGCGACAGCACCGCCATGCCCGCCGGTCCGCCCGCGACCTCACTGCCCCGCGCGCGCCTGCCGATGCCGTCGCCGTACCGCAGCATTGACGCCGGGGCATCCTTCGCGGCGAAGGCAAGGTCCCTCTCTCCACACGCGCTTGCCTATTTAAGGAGCCGCGCCCTTCTCCTCGCGCGCACCCGAGCTACCTCGCCGGCACCATTGCCGCAGAGCCGAGCCCCTCCCTGCGCTCGCCCCCTCGGCCGCCCAACCACTCCAGCACCCCCACCACGTCACCCTCGAGCCCTAGCAGTCACGTGTGGGCTAGCACCGCCGGTCTTCCCACCGGGATTGTCACCGCAGCGGCCGCCGGCGCCGGGCACCGCCGAGCCCACTCACCGGCCCCCTGTCCGCCCCACCTCCGGTCACAAATCGGCCCATGGTAAGCTCCTGACCTTCCTCCACCCGTCCCCGACCCTCCCCGGCGAGCTCCTCGCCGGAATTTGGCCGGAGCCGCCGGCGGCCATGCCCCAAGGGCCGCATTGCAAGCCTGGGAGAAGTTCCAGGGTCTTTTGTGCGAACCAGGGGCCTATTTGTGAATCTTTGAAAACCTCCAGGGACCTGCCGGTAAAGTTAATCTCCAATAGTAAAGCAGATTTGCTGAAACTTGTAAAATCCATAGAAAATCATAGAAAAGTCATAAAAATGCAAACCCAATTTTGTTGGATTCCTGGTGAAAAACTCTACAACTTTTTTAAAGCATGTCCATAGTTTTTCCTGATAGTTTTTGCATGAAAAATAGGAAACGGAAAAACCTAGATCTGTTCTATCTCAAAATCTACAAGTTCTCTGTAGCTAAGTTTTGGATATGTTGTGTGTTATGCCATGCCTAGCCTCTGTACCAAAAATTGCACAAAGTTACTGAGTAAATCTTTTTATATGATTTATTTTGTATTTATGTAGAATCTGTCCAAATGATTTTTGTAGCTAAAAATAATTAGATTTTTGTGCCCAACTTCTGCATGTTGTCTTTTTATGCATAAATGCACCTCTGCTGAATTAATCACAATTTTATGTTTCCATAAATATTTATTCTTGATTTATGCTTAGTTTTATAAGTAATTGCATATCTCATGATATATAGTAGCTCTAGGTGTATATGTTGCATGCCTAGCTTAGTTTTGGACCAGAGACCATGGGTGAGAAAGTTGAAATCATTTTGATGTGTATTTATTTTTGTATGCATTTATCATGTTTTAGTAACTAGCTTTGGTTATTTTCGGTATATTTAATTTCATAGCTTCCCTAAGTGTGCATGTGTGTGCAGTGGCTTGGTATAGGTTTGTAGTGCTTCATAACACACCCCACTGAATTTTATTAATTTATTTTATGAATAAAAGCAATGGAAGCCAATTAAGCTTAATATTAAAGTTAATTGGAAAATCACCTTTGCCACACCTAATAACCTTATGCATGTGTTGAAAAACATTCTAAGAAGGTTGAGACCACCTCCTTGCTGTTTTGTGATTTGAATTAATTTACTTACATAAATATGTACACAGTCACTATTAAAAAGGATAGTTAATAAAGAACCGCATATTGTTCCTTTATTGGAAGAGTATGCTGAATGTATTTCTTATCTAGGTGAATGCGGTCAACCATGCACCCCATGGTTGTCATTTGTTGTTTGTAATCAATTAAATTAAAAATCGTCAATTGAATCTTGCATTTGCATCCTCGTGTAGATCTTCCCGACGGTAGTTATACGCTCGTGCCGGAAGGAGGAGAAGGAGGAGCTGACGGTGAGCTGCAGTACGTGGACGTAGCTCAAGACCTGGACCAAAGTCCAGAAGGGCCCAAGGCCAACCTTGCCAGTGAAGGCAAGCCCCGGATCATTAACCCGTCCTTTTAAAAATTATGCAATTACCTTTGCTATGATTGCGCATTTACGTTTCAGGAATTGAATGGAAACCCTAGATGCATGATCCCTAGGTACCTATGTTCTTTTACTAGTGTGTTAGGTCGATAGCTGCTATGCTATAGGACCGGTACAAGTCGAGTGATGTTCGTCACTCGCGAGAATAGGTTCTTATGTTGGAATCATAAGATCTTTATAAATGGATTGCTCATGTGGTAAGAGCATGGGATTGGGCTCCGGTCCAGTGGCTTTCGTGGGCTAAGCTTTTGAACGTACTAAGCACTTGTCGGGAATGGGACCGGTAAGCCTAGTACCTTAAAGAGACGGTGCGGGAACTCTCCCTTACAAATCTTGAGCAATCACCTACCCGGCTAGCTACCGGGGAAGGGGGGTACATGTGTGAAGCTGGGTGCCTTGCGGGGTACGCCAGATAACCTTGTACCCAGGATGGTAAGCTTTGATCCCAAGCCGAGGATTTTTGGGAACCGCCTGGATGGTTGTCCTCGCGGGGGCACCCTACCGTGTGTTTAGGTCTACCTTGCAAGGTTTAAATCAATCGATTGTCGGCCTCTCACCGTTATCTGAGACTGCTTAATCAACTGGCCATGATATCCCTTAATGATGGAACTCGATGAAGTTTACTGCTTGAATTAATTGCTTGTACAATTCTTGATTGAATTAGTTAGCACACTTAGAAATGGTAATCAACTAGAACTTGTGCTAAAATATTGAAAGTAAGGACATACTCTTTGTTACTTTTCAGCAAAAGAACTCCACCGGCCATAAAGCCTCTCATGTCTAGAGTTGGTGGTGTAGTTGTCACCCGACGGTTAAGTCTTGCTGAGTATTAGTATACTCAGCCTTGCTTTAAAATTGTTGTTGCAGGTGTTGTTGACTGGGTGGATGACGACAAGTGATGGCATCACGGATGGCCTCCTGTGATGTTTACCGTTGCGCTAGTTTATTTATTTCCGCTGTTTTCGAACTCTGAACCTCTACTTCATGTCATGAACAATGGTTTGTAATAAATGGGTTTTAATTTGTGTGTACTCTGGACTCGCCTTCGCGTGAGTTTTAATGCATATGTTCGATCCTCTGTGTGAATTCCAAGTGATTTACCGGGCGTTAACCCGGCAACTAACGACAGAATGATACTTTAATATTGCTTAATGACCAAAGTGGATTGGTTCAGGCGATAGTACGGTATTTTCCTGGTCGGGTTGTCACAATACTAAGACTAGGATAGCTTTCCATACCCTATATAGGCTATTCCGAGTCCTACTCAAATAGTACTCTTGTACCAATCCGACTTGTAACCCTGCCTCCCGTAGCATATAAGGCGAGGCAGGGACCCCTCTCAAAACATACGTAATCAATACAGAGCCACACAACATACAGGACGTAGGGTATTATGCACATTGCGGTCCGAACTTGTCTAATTGTGTGCCCCGTGTCTCACCATCGTGTTCCTGATCTCAGTGAGCCCCACCGCACAATCTACTACTTCGGGTACCCTGTCGTAGGCTCAGTGTCTAAAACACTGACACCCTTGCCTGTAAAGTTTTTCTGGATCATCCACAAAATTTTTCGGTTTGTTGGAGAGGTGGCCGTCCATCTCCTGTTAGGGTTAGCGATAAACAAAATATACAAAAGATCTAAAAGAAAAGAAAACTATAAAAGGGGTTAGTCAAAAACTGGATTAGATTGGTTTTTGAGGATGATCAAAGTTTAGTAGATGCAAAAGAAAAATAAAAAAGAAACTGAAAATACTTACAAACGAGGTATTAGATTGGATCTCGATTACTTGTTCCCCGGCAACGGCGTCAGAAAAAGGGGCTTGTTGACATTTGATTATCGTTGCAAAGTTCGTTTAGACTTGCAAGCGGACAAATCCTCTGTCGTAGTCAAGGGACCCTTCTTCCCTTGAGTGGTGAACCCAAGGTATCGAATCCGTGGAACAATATGTAATGCAAGATCAATCTAATAACCGAGAAACACTTGCTTTTTTAAGAAGTTTCGAATTACATCTAATCTACTAAGATCAAAAGAGGTAGCAAGGGAAAGCATTGAGGTACCGGTCTAGAAAGGGTCCAGATCGTGTTTATGTCGTCGTTCCGAGCAAGATAAAAGAGAGAGTAAAACGAATCTAATTGAAAGCTTCTCTAAACCTTGACCTTCGGTCAAACCCTCTAAGTCGCCCCGCCGTACTCGGTGTCAACATCCTGTCACGATGTTCCCCTTTCTTCGCGGTCGAATCTTAGAGCACACCCGCAAGGAGTGCGTTGAACTACTTGGTAGATCGGGTATGCGCCTCTAGCCACCGCGGCTTCAAGAACATCTCATGCAATCTATCTCGAGAATAGATTGAGGAAGAAAACACCCAAGCAAGAACAAGAATTGCAAACGAAGGTACTCGATCGTTAGGAATCGGATCCATTAAAACTCCATCAAAAGTATGTATACATGAATAAGATCCAACCGGGATCCTACCTTGATCTTGATTCACGCCTCCGGAACTCCGACGTGGTCTTCCTTGCAAGGTTCTCACGTCGGCTAGGCAACCCCTAGATGACTAACACGACCCTCCTCTCCGGGGTGGTGTCCCTCAAGCTCCTCTGCTCCTCGGCGGTGAATGACGAATGGCTTGATAGTTGCAACTTCGCACGGGGGCTATAAATAGCCCGAGGATCATCTAGGTCAAAGGGGTGACGAACCGCCCCGGGGATGGGCCAGGCCGGCCGGCCTGGGCCGACCGGCCCAAGGCCTCCTCGGACCGGTTCGTCCCCGGTTTTCTTCGTGAAGCTTCTCGCGACTTCCTGAGTTTTTGCCGAGATGCATGTGGGCCCTTGACGTCATTTTCCTTGCGGTTTAGATGAGGGTGCTTTGCGTATGAACTCCCGCATCTTCCGTCTAGGTCCTCAGCACTTCTCGGCCTCACACTTTAGTCCTTGGTTTATTTGGAGTCATGTTCATCTTGTATCTTGACTTGTCCCGGGATCCGTGATCACCTTGTAAATCCCTTAATGAACTTTACCCGGAAGTCCTCATTTAAGCTCTTGATTCCTGTGTAAACAATAAACTCCAAAAACCATGCACGAGTGCGAACATAACATATAATGGGGGTTAGGATCGTTAGTGTGAATATCAAATCAATACCAACATAGAAGGTAAACAAGTGGCTAGGTTGACGGAAATCGACCGCCAACAACAATCTGCAGTTAATTTTTTTTATTACTATAGAATTAAATTTATTCCACTCACAAGAAAGAATGAATTCCACACACAGGAAAGATAATGAACATTTCCCTAGTGTAAATAGCTATAAGTCATTTATAAGATAAACAACCTCCCACTGAATTTTTTGAGACTTTTGGTACAGACCAAAGCCAAAAAAACTCACATCACAAGAAAATGGCTCAAAATATAGAATGGAACTACTGGATTAACTACACTCTAATGAAAAACCTGAAAATAAATTGAGACTAACAAGATCATGATAGGTTTCTATCAGTAGTCCTGAAAAAACAAAACTTAAATTCAGACTTGGAAGTGGTTGCAGTCTTGCACAGTTGCAGCTATGCCAATTCTAATGCAAATGAACATTCTGAAAGGGAAAGAAAAACCATTCTAATGCAAATGAACATTCTGAAAGGGAAAGAAAAACCATTCTAATGCAAATGAACATTCTGCAAATTCTTTCTAATACCAATAGGTAAGATATACCATAGTTTTCTACAATAGTTATTTAAGCATGTAATAATACTTTTTTAACAAGAAGTTACCTTCAGCAATCAATTGCCTGGAATCAAAATCTCGTAGAGCCTCTCCTATGTCACAAGATTCTTCAACGGCACATAGATGTCCTGTTACATGTCATTTGATTATAACTAACTAATCTGATGTTTAGTAAAATAAAAAAGCTATAGTGTTACTCAGATTAGTAACACCCATCTTCATCATCGTAATCTTGGTTTTCAGGCTGGAATAAAGCAATGCTCAATGTAATTGTCCTCTACGCATCTCGCCTGCTGGGCATTAGTCAGCATAGGATCAACGATTTCCTCCTGGGCATGTGTCAGACCTTGTCGCTGCAGGCTGGCGCTTGCTTTTGCCTTCTTATAATCCCGCCGCTGTTGTAACAATTTTTCCTTGCTCGACGCATCCATATTTATGTATCAGTTTCGGATTAGCATTTGCTTGGGAGTGCTTGAAGCGCCAGCTGTATTGATTACGACGCTGTTCGGACTTTCAATCTGCATAGGCAGCAATGGAGGTCTATGTTGTAGCACACTTTGCAGGCTCGACATATGACAGGGGGTGCTCGAAGAGCCACCTGGGCAGCAATACACATACATATGTATATAGTTCAGAGATTTATGTATATAGTCCAGAGCTTTATGTATATAGATCAGAGCTTAATGTATTGTACCTGTATTAGTTATAACGCTGTTTGAAGTGTGAGGTTGCATCTGCATGAATGGCGCTTGTCGTTGTCTGATGTACTCATCGTTCCTATGCAGACAGTCAGTGGACTCATTTTCATCCTCATTCTCCTTGCCATCAAAAGCTGACGGTTGGCAAGTGGTAGACGGAGCAGGATGCGGTACTGGTGTAAAAATGATTGGTTATTAACTGTTTTGTGCAAACAAAGAGCAGTTAGAGGAAGTGAAAAAGATTACCATGAGTTTCTTCAGCCTTCTTGCGTGCATAGTATTCATGTTGCTTCCTATTCTGTTCTTCTCTCTGCTCCATAGTTTCTTCAACCCTTTTGCGTGCTCGGTATTCACGTTGTTTTCTATTCCTCTCCTCCCTCTTCAATGATTCATGATCTGTTTGCATTGTGATGTTTGATATGTCGCCAAGTGCAGAACGGGTTTGCCTCCTCTCCTCCATTTGCTAAACCAACTACATTGCTACTGCTAGTGAATACATTGCTACTGGTATGTTATTGTGGAGGTATGGAGGTAATCAGGCACTGACCTGGCACGCCGTGGGATCGTAGTTGCCGCGGCGAGCAGCTGCCTGCAGGAGGAGCGTCGCGAGGACACCGGCGTCGGGCGCGGAGGGAGGAGCGCCGCGAGGCCACCGCCGGCCGTTGCGCCCGAGGAGGAGCGCCTTCTGGACACCGGCGGCGGGCGCGGAGGCGTCGCGGCACGCGTATCGCGGGGGGCACTTGCGCCGGTCGCGGCTCGGTCACGGCGCCGACCGTGCCCCTCGAATTAGCGCGGCGAGTCCACCGGTGGCAGCCGCGCCTGAGGCGGAGCGCGTGGATTCACCGGAGGCGGGCGCGGCCGAGGCACCTGCTGGGGCGCGGCGAGGCGAGGTACCCGCGCCTGGCGCCTTTCCACAGCGGCGGCCGCCGCTCCCGAGGAGGAGCGCGGCGGCGCGGCGTTCAGAGGAGCGCGGCGTCCAGAGGAGGGGCGCGGTGCGGCGAGGTGAGCAGCGGCGCGGCGTCCAGAGGAGGGGCGCGGCAACGCGAGGTGAGCAGCGGCGCGGCGTCCCAAGGAGGAGCGGCGGCGTCGCGTGGCCGGCAACGGCGGCGGGCAACAATTCGTCGCTATACTCCGATTCTCACGCGCGTGCGGTGCGGCGCGTGCGGGGCGGGCGCTGTGGGTCCGAGGTGAAAGGATGAGGTTTGATCCGGATGAGGTGAGCCCTCGTAGGTGAGTGAGAGAAAGTTGATGTTTGAAGTAATTTGGGTCTTTGGATGGTGGGTGAGTGAGAGAAAGTGTATGTTTGCTGGTATAATTAGTTGGGTGTACTTAATTTGCTAATGACTGTTAGGGTGATTTAGTTGTGTGGATTTAGGAAAGAATTAACTGGTGCATTATATAGTGGTAGTGATACAGGTCTGTTTGGTAGGCCGTATGAGCTACAGTCCAAGCCCGCAGGGTGCAACTGGCCTCGTTTGGTGGCCTGAACAGCTTTCTAGGCCTGGACGGCCGGATGCAAAATCGGCCCGCCAACTTGCACGACGTGAAACGTCCGAGGGGTCATTTCACGCGGTGCAGGCTCGCGCGGCCCAAGCGAGGAGGGTTACGGCGACCGCGGTGACCGCTCGCAAGGGATTTTTCCCTCACCTCCCCGTCACCAGAGCATGACGTCGTCGTCGTCCTCGCACGCCTAGCAGAGGCGCGCCACCCGCCCCGCGCCCAGCTCCGACATGCAGCGCGTGATCTCCACCTCGCGCCGCACATCGTCCGCGTCGGGGCTGGCGCGGCGCAGCAGCAGGCGCTTCCGTCGGAGCGTCTTGCACGCCAGGGCCTCCCCGGTGGCGACGTCCTTGCACCACCGCGTGACGCCGAATTTGCTGTGCCCCAACTCCGCGCCCAGCCGGCACCGTTGCGCGAAGTTCGGGTCCACGACGCCGGTGTCGCCCAGGATAGAGGTGTGCTGCTTCTTGCCCTTCCTACCCTTCTTCTCTCCTTAGCGGCAGTGACGGTGTTGCCATCTTGGTCTGGGGAGCAGCACAGGCCGATGTCGCGGCTGGTGACGGGGATGACGGCGGCAGCACCACGGCCGCCACGCCGGAGTATCTTCAGCTTGGTGGCCGCAATGGCGGAGTAGCAACCACCCATGGCGCTCCGGACACCGGGTGCTCGCTATCCCCGCCGCTCGCGCCCATCAGTTGAGATCCCAACTCCTGCGTCAGCGGCTGCTCCTGCTGCGGTAGCGGCTACTGGTGCTGTTGTTGGTGCTCTGGCGTCAGCTGTGTGATGTCCTCGACGTCCAGGAACAAGTCATTCATGGTTGGGTCTGAGGACTCAGGTGTGCCGATAAAACCGTAAACTGCATTGAATTGAAATTTGTTAGCAACTTTGTTGCGAAGAGCGTATAGGGTTGGAGATAGATAATGAAGGTTGTCACCATGGGAGGTCTGCAGCAGCAGCTGCTGCTGCACTGAAGGGCGAGAAGGAGCTGCTGGTGCTGCTGCACTGAAGGGCGAGAAGGTGCTGACCAGTTCGAAGGTCCCGGGCCCATCGGTGGTCGTGTCCCTGTAAAGATTACATTACATGTCACGTATATTTAAAATTAACACAACATGTCCTGCAAACTAGAATGTACAAAAGAAGAGGTATCTGCTGCTGTGCCGAAACTAAACGGTCACGACACAGACATGCCAGCAAGGCGGAACGACGACGACTGGGCGAACGTCAAAAACTGGCAGAATCCTAACGTCAGACCCGACGCCGCGGCCGCCCACGGTGGTTGTGTGGCGGAGGTAGACGGCGCCTGGGCCGAACGAGCAGTGGAGGCGGAGCTGCAGGAGGACGACGGTCGACGGGATACACGGAGGCAGAGGAGAATCGTGCCCCTGGAAGTTCACCCCGCGCCAGTACCTCCTGATGGCGACCATCGCCCTGTGGTACACCTGCTCGTGCTGCGGGATCGTCAGGTGTAGCGCATGGGCATACGCCTCCTAAATCACGTCGTGCTGCCAAACAAAAGATGGATTAGATTCATCTAACGTCATCAAAGGAATATCGATTAGTTCCATTTGTAGTTTCAAACTTACCGCGGTGGCAGACGTCTGGTCCCGGCGGACGGGGTACCCCTGCGAGGCGACGACCGCCGGCTCCGGCTCCACCAGCTCGGGTAGGACGAATGTCACGCGCGTCCGAGTCCTCACCAAGTACAAGTCCAGGTATGCTCTCCAGGTCTCAGCGTCGTGGGGCCGCTACTCGGTGACGACGTTCTCCGGTTGGGTCGCGGCTAGCCAAGCCTACACGTACGGGAGGAGCTTGTTCTTCCATCGGGACCGCGGTCTTCATGCCCTTCCTAGACCACCTAGCACAAATGCAGCGAATCTGTCAGTCAGCAATTACAGATACTTACGTGAACGAAATTTTTTATGAATTAACAATAATTTACCTGTGCGATGTAGCGGGAACGGTGTGCACGACAGGCATGGGGGACTCCTAGTACTGCCCAAACTGCCTCATCATGTGCTCCGGGTGGTACTCCTCCACCATGACGTCGTACATCGCGGGTGTCTTCGTTAACCAGTACTGCTCATCTCAGTAGCAGAGCGACGAGAGGCCCTGAGGTGCGCGGGCGGCGATGGCGGTGCCGGTGTACGGCGTCCAGACGACCTGACTGTCTACCAGGGAGTCGATCTGGCCGCGGAAGTCCGCGTACGAGCGTCTGGTCTGCTGCGTGTAGTTGTACTGCATAACACACCAGAAGTTAGTTGGTAAAAACGTAGAAATCGCTAGAATCTAACTAACAAGAGCAAGAAGCACATACCGCTCGGTGGCACCACAACGAGCCCATGGTGGGCTTGTCGGCTGGGTCGTGTCCAGGCGGCAGCAGAGGGTGCGGACTCCAATCGACCAAGGGCCTAACCACCGGCAGGCACTCGTACGACCAGAGCTGCAGTAGCAGGGGACAGCCGAGAAAAACCGGAGCGCTGCTCAGGCCTTTTGACACGCCTGCGCACAAACTCCTATAGGTCGCCGCCAAAACAGTGGCGCCCCAGCTGACCTAGGGGACGGTCTACAAATCCATGTCGGCGATCACCCGAGCATGGGGGGTCAGGAACCTCGACACCGCGTCTCCCTATGATCCGCAGAACATCACCTGGTCGAACAGCCACAACAGGTACGCCTCCAAGTGCCTGGCGACTGTGTAGTCGTCGGCGTCGACTCTCATGTAGTCGGCCTGCATAAAATGAAAATTTGTTACAAAACTTATGATAATTTATTACATTTTATTACATAAAATGAGAAATTGTTAAGAAACGTCAGAATACGTACGCTGTACTGCCGCAACCAAGAAGAGGTCGATCCGTGAGGGTGCTGGAAGGGCATGACTGGCTCGATGGCGTGAGCGTTGCGGATCACTGGCGCGAACCTCTGCAGCAGCTCCTGACGCCACATGTCGGGGATGTCCCGCGGTCCCATCGCCTCACCTCCAATCGGTAGCCCAAGCAACATAGCCACGTCCTCCAGAGTCAGCGTCATTCCCCCCATGAGAAGTGGAACGAGTGTCTCTGGGCGCCACCGGTTGAGTAGTGCGCAGATGAGGCCGTAGTCGAACCCGAACCGCGTGTGGCGGTCTTATGGACGAAGCACAACCTGCATGTGGTCCCACTCCACCAACCGCGCCAGTGGGAGAAGTCCTGCTGCACGTAGCCTGCTCAAAAGAATGTAATAGTTGTTAGTGTAATGAAAAATGCAATGATATATTATCATTAATAAGGTATTGTGTTACGCACTTGGGAACCCAACGATCGTCTAGCAGCATGTAGTGCGCCGGAGTGCGCGCACGTACAGTGCATATGGTTGTACCCCAAATCGCGGAGTAGTACGAACGGTGCTCCTTGTCAATCCTCTGGTCAAAGAGGCCGGAAGCACGTACTGCACAACAGGGTCCGGTAGTGCAGGAGGCTGCTGCGGAGCAGCCTGTTCATCTGCCATACCTGAAAAAAAAATTCTTGAATTATAAACAATTTTAAGGCATTCCTAGAATTTCTAAACTATTTTTAGAATTTTAAAGTATTTTTAGAATTTTAAAGTATTTTCTAGAATTTTTAAGGCATTTCTAGAATTTTAAACTATTTTCTAGAATTTCTAAAACATTTTTACAATTCCCCAACTATTTCTAGATTTTCTAAACTATTTCTACAATTTCTAAACTATTTTCTAAAATTTCTAAACTATTTCTAGCATTTCTAAACTATTTCTAGAATTTGTAAACTATTTCTACAATTTCTAAACTATTTCTACAGTTTCTAAACTATTTTCTAAAATCTCTAAACTATTTCTAGATTTTCTAAACTATTTCTATAATTTCTAAACTATTTCTAGAATTTCTAAATTATTTCTACAATTTCTAAAATATTTCTAGATATTCTAAACTATTTTTAAAATTTCTAAAGTATTCCTAACTATTTCTACTATTTTCTAAATTATTTTTAAGTATAAAAAAGTAAAAAAACTTATTGACAGGGCGCGGGGGCGGCGAGAGGAGGGCTGGGGGCGGGAGCGGGGGGAGGGGGCACCCGCTAACTTATAGGCGGGCGGACCTCCTACCAGCGTTCAAAACGGCGGTTGGCTCAACCGCCGTTCCACGTGGCGGTAGGAGGACCCCCCGCCTCTTCAAACAGCGGTAGGAGGTCCGCCCGCCGACCGTTAACCGCGTCACCAACCGCCGTTTGGAGCGGCGGTTTTGCCCACGAACCGCCGTTTAGAACAGCGCTTTGGTGCAACCGTCGTTTCAAACGGTTGTGGATGTCTAGTTTTGAAAAAAAATTAAATCCGGTATTTATTTTCGAAAAATGAAAAAAAATCTCCTTTCTGGCTGGTTTTGCGCTTCTAAGGGCCCATAGCCAAATCAGCCCAATTTCTCATTCTCGGGTTCGGAAAAGTTGTCTCGTCGTTTGTTGTTGTCGAGGAAAATTCCTTCAGTTCTTGTTTCTTCCATGTCTCTGCTCGCCCGCCCGTGTCATTCATTGATAGATACTTCCTTCGTTCTATACATATTGTTCGGCCCTCTTTAGTTTCTCAAAAGTTCGCAAAATTTTCGCATTGCAGAACGTATCACCTCTCACAGAACACATTTCTCAATGTAAAATTTTTCATAACTTTCACAAAAAATTTCACTAACTAAACGGAGCCGGTTTACAATTGCTTAAAAAAATGGTTCGTTTACAAAATTTAGAATATATTAGACCACTCTCAACTCAAGCTCTATAGTAGAGTCCATAGTTATTATACGCTGTCACGTAGCTAATTTGTTGATGTAACAAGTAACAAAAGTCTAAGTTAGACACCAAATCTGCTCGTGCGTCTGCTCGCATGCTCGACGTGTCTGCTTATTTAATAAAATGGGAGTAAAAGATCCGAGAGGAATATTAGATAGACTCCGTAATACAAAATCTGCATTGGAGATTATAATTTATTGTGATAGAATCTTCGACATATAGACCCTATGGATAGAGTCTGCACTGTGAGTGTAGTTGTGATAAGTGATCATACGACCACTAATTACGCTGCTTGGTTTTCTGAATTTTGAATAAATGCAGTGCAACAGAACTAGAAAAAAACACCAATTAATCATTTTATTGGCTCTATGCACTTCTCAATGCACTTTTTTTATTGGAATAAGTAGTGCTTTAATTAAATTAGTTTCATTACAGGTTAAATAAATATTTTTTATAAGACAAAATTCGAAAGTTAAATAAACACTCTTTGTGGGACGGAGAGAGTACTAGCTAGCTTATTTCAATATGTAAACAAGACATTTTTTTAGAAAATGAAATTGTCTCCGACCTCTCTGCGATCTGGAGTAGTAAGTAAACAATACATAATGTCATCACATAATATAAGGTGTACCAGCAGTATAATACTGCATGCATGCTTAATAAAGCTATTAAAAAGCTAATAGACTGACATCGTAGCACATAAGAATGAACGACAAGATTTGTTCGCCCTGTTCGTCTGGCTTATCAGCCACCAGCCAGCAGTACTTTTCTCTCAGAAAAAACCAGCCACCAGCAACCAGCCAGCAGTACTTTTCTCTCAGAACAAACCAGCACCAGCCACTAGCAACCAGCCAAGCGAACAGGCCGGTTGTATGAACCTGATCACGAACGGAGTTTAAGCCAACTGAATTCTATTTGGGCTTTTAGCCCACTTTTTGGACTACCTTGTGAGCCCTCTAGTGTCCGCACGTCGCAGCTGGGGACCCACCTCATGTTGCTGGCCTCTGCTCCGCCGCCACCCTCTTGCCCCTCCGTCATCGCAGCGGAGCACCGCCGACCTCCGCGTGCGCCGTCGCAGTGGAGCACACATGACGTTCGAGTTTATGCTACCGTACGCGGTCTAAGTGGCCAGTCATCTAGTGACTTCGACCTGGGTCACAATAGTCCGGGCCGGTTGAAGTCTAGTTATCAATGCAAGCAGGTGCTTGGGTTGCATAACTTCGTTAAATATGAGTGTGCCCCCACGGTTTGATGAGGTAGGCCGCGTTAGTGACAGCCGTTGGACCTTTCGTACCCCTCCACGTTCAAGTATTGTTGTAGTAGTTCGTAAAGTAGCAACCGCTATTGTGCAGAAGCAGCGCGGGGGGCTATCTCCCCGTTTGTACCTAGGTGTTGAACTAACTGTCTATGTAATGTTCGTGTATCTATCTTGTATCTGCTAACCTTTATATGTTTAGTACATTAGAACCTAGAGCTAACTCGTATGTCTCCCTATGCCGTAGTGTTACTAGAGATAAACCATGTGTGTCAAGCTACCCTCTTTTATCATATATTTATCCTTACCCCTGTGTCTGAGTTGATTATATTGTTTCTTCCCCTATTCATGATTTATATGCAATGCAATAGTATCAGTCTTGTTATCCAACCTTGCCTTCCACGGATTCGATACCCTTTGGAATACTCCTTTGGGGAAATGCTACAATGGTATATCTGTGCACTTGCGGATTTGTTTGTGGTCGTTAGGATTACCACTAGTTATTTCTGGTGTCATTGCTAGGAATACATAAACTTAGCAACGACGTTAACAAACACCAACAATTTCTACAAGTTGATGAATGGCTCGCAGAGGGGTTCGAAGAATGAGTGAAGGACAGAGGCTTGATCATAAGGGGTTGGGTGCCACAGGTATTGATCCTATGGCACAAAGCCATTGGATGTTTCATGATGCACTATTGGTGGAACTCAACAATAGAGGGCATGTGTGCAGCTGTGCAGGCGTACCCATGATCACATGGTCACACTTTGTAGAGCAGTTTGTCAACAAGAGGTTGGTGGTGGATATGCTGAAAATTAGAGTGGAGGTTGGGGTTAAAGTAGTGACACAACAGAGGCATGAACAAAATGAGATTATAGTGACAAGGGATGTTGTGGAGATAGCAGTGTCCAAGTTGATGGATGAGGGGAAGGGTACAGAGAGGATGAGGATGTGGGCGAAATAATTTGGTGTTAAGGCAAGGAAAGCTTCTTCTTATAACAATATAAATTTATTGATTCAAGAAATGAGAAATAAGGTAAGTGCATCTCGCTGATAAAGACATAAGACAATACAAAAGTTTGATCACTATAAAAGAAAATGTAATCCCTGTGTGCGCGCGTGACCTCTCTCTCTCTCTCTCTCTGTGTGTGTGTGTGTGTGTGTGTGTGTGTGTGTGTGTGTGTGTGTGTGTGTGTGTGTGTGTGTGTGTGTGTGTGTGTGTGTGTGTGTGTGTGTGTGTGTGTGTGTGTGTGTGTGTGTGTGTGTGTGTGTGTGTGTGTGTGTGTGTGTGTGTGTCAAAAGAAGGAAAAAAATAGAAGGTTTTTTAAAAAAGAACATACATCAATTCAACATCTCAATAAGCAAAATTAAATAATTCAAATGATTTAGTAGTAAACTACCTAAGGCGGTAGAGATTTTGAGTGGGAAAAGACGTGAGGATACGATGCTAGGGTGGAGAGTTAGGGTTTCAACATCTCAATGGGCTTTGAGGTCGTGGCCCATTCTCCAACCCATGTTTGTCGCTAAGGGTCCTGGGTGGGACAAGGGGTAAGGAGATCGGTTGTGGCACACTGAATTGTGGTGTGGGTTAGGTGGGTTTTACTAGCACGAGGAATGACGATTGTATCCTTGCTCTTTTTGTGGTCGTTGCTCTCTCTTTCTCTATGATGTGTGTGTGTGTGTGTGTGTGTGTGTGTGTGTGTGTGTGTGTGTGTGTGTGTGTGTGTGTGTGTGTGTGTGTGTGTGTGTGTGTGTGTGTGTGTGTGTGTGTGTGTGTGTGTGTGTGTGTGTGTGTGTGTGTGTGTGTGAAAATAAGTAAAAAATAGAAGGGTTTTTTTAAAAGAACATACATCGTTCAACATCTCAATAAGCAAAATTAAATAATTCAAATGATTTAGTAGTAAACTAGCTAAGGCGGCAAAGATTTGAGGATACGATGCTAGGGTGGAGAGTTAAGGTTTCAACATCTCAATGGGCTTTGAGGTCGTGACCCATTCTACACCCATGTTTGTCGCTAAGGGTCCTAGATGGGACAAGGGATAATGAGATCGGTTATGGCACACTGAGTTATGGTTTGGGTTAGGTGGGTTTTGCTGGCACGAGGAATGCAATACATGATAAAAGGACAATTACAACACATAACCACAACCAAACCACCAACCCACATGATAAAAGAGACCACATAAAGTTAAGCATCATCTTTGCATTACTACTGACCCTAATATATCCTTAATGCATCAACTATAAAAGATGGGTGGTTTTGGCCATAGTGAAAGCAAAATGTAGTCCATGTGTGTGCACGGTCTTTCTCTCTGACATTTTTTATGTGTGTGTTGAACGTGTAAAAAGAAGTAAAAAAATAGAAGGTTCGAAAAATAAAGATATATGTTCAAGAAAGTTAATCAAAATAGATACATTAGCACATGCAAGCGGTGTTATTCTAGACCCTAAATGCTAGATGGTCGGTGACAATACATTTAACATTTAAATAATTTAGATGAAAAAATAAATAATTCAAATGATTTAGTAGTAAATTAGCTAAGGCGGCAGAGATTTTGAGTGGGAAAAGACGTGAGGATAAGATGCTAGGGTGGAGAGTTAGGGTTTCAACATCTCAATGGGCTTTGAGGTCGTGGCCCATTCTACAATCCATGTTTGCTGCTAAGGGTCCTGGATGGGACAAGGGGTAAGAAGATCGGTTGTGGCACACTGAGTTGTGGTGTGGGTTAGGTGGGCTTTGTTGGCACGAGGAATGAAGATTGTATCCTTGCTCTTTTTGTGGCCGTTGCTCTCTCTCTCTCTCTCTCTCTCTCTCCCCCTCTCTGTGTGTGTGTGTGTGTGTTAAAAGAAGTAAAGAACGTAAGGTAAAAAATAGACATCATACCCTCAAACAAGTTAATCAAAATATAGATGTTATCACAGATGCATGCGGTGTTATTGTAGATCCTAAATGTTAGATGGTCGGTGACCATACGTTGATTTACACTATAGTAGTAAATATCGTAGTTCCATATACTATATTTATAATAGTATTTTGAAGCATGGATATAGCACATAATAATACTATATTATTCTCATATAGTACATGATAACTACATACAAGCTCACTACACTATAGACTCATATTTTTCTCTATCACATGCATGTGGCTACATATTCTCCTGCATGTGCCCAATTATCCACCCAAAGCATGTTCCTTATTGCACACACGACCATCTAAACATGTGTATACATGTGTAAATATGTGTGATTCGTGTTTAATCTCTCTATTTACACTATTTTTTCAAGTTCACTGCCTACACACGTTTAGTGTTTAATTGCACATGATAAAAACACAATTACAACATATAACCACAATCAAACCAGCGACCCACATGATAAAAGAGACCCACATGAAGTTAAACATCTTTGCATTACTGTCGACCCTAGTATATCATTAATGCATCAACTATAAAGATGGGTGATTTGGCCATAATGAAAGTAAAATGTACTCCATGTGTGTTCGCGCGTTCTTTCTTTGTGACCATTTCCTGTGTTTTGTTTGTTTGTGTGTGTGTGTGCGCGCGCACTCGTGCATGTCTGCGTGCATGTGTGTGAAACATAATAAAACTTGTGAGTTGCATGATTCAGTTGCAGGGGATGTTACAACCTAAGTTTTACAATGGGTCAACCCGCGATACCTTCCATCAAATGATGGTTAATGATGAAGATGGTGCATCTTTAACGGATATGTCAACTAATCATTTTCTTGTTTCACAACTAAACCTGCCACTAGGGAGGGTATGAACAAATCCACTCTTGTTCATACCTAAGTTCAAATAATTATTAGGAACCTAGTTATTATCTACTTCTTACCCTCCCCAATGGATAATTAATTTTGTACTAGATTCTATACATACCCAATTGATCATTTGTACCCTCTCCCCACTCTATCTTCTCCATTTCTTTAATGAATAAATTTTTTTACTCAAACTCTCCCCGTTTGAAGTGGGTGTGCATTTGAAGTGGCACAGAAACAAAAGAAGAAGCAAAAAGGTTGGTTGATGGATGGTAGCCCATATATGCATGCATATGCGGCCCATCCTGCTACACCGAGCGGCCCATCGTGCACGAGCCAACCCTAGTCCACGGTTAGCGGAAGCCCAGCAGCCCGCCGACGCCCACGACGCCGGGACACAGGGCGAGACGCCAGGCAGGACGCCACCTTCCCCACGCCGCCACCGCGAGTAGCACGAAGTTCGACGAGGGGGGCGTTTCCGTTTCCGGCATGCCTCGCACCGCGCCTGATCGAGCCCCTCGACTCAAATGCCGATCCGGCCGGGCGGTCGCGTCCAATCTGCTGGAGCCAACCGGCGAATTGTCCCCTTCTGACCCGATCCCGACTGCCACGGGCAGCGCCGCGCCGGCCCCCAATTTCCTCACTGCCTGCCGCGGCTCGGCACGCCATAAATCTACGGCCTTTGCCCGCCCGGCGGCTTCCCGGATCACGCTACCAGCGGAAGGAATAGGGTTTGGTGAGGCCATGGAGAGGGATGAGGGCAAGGCCGCCGCCGCCGCCGCCGCCGCCGGTGCTGGGGCTCGGGCTGCCCGCTGGGAGGCGTCGCCGGACGGGGTGATCGTGCTTCCCGTGGGATCGGCGGCGCCGAGGCCGCAGCCGCCGCCGCCGCCGCCGCACGCCCGCCAGCAGCGGGAGCGGGAGACGGAGCGTGAGCGTGAGCGGGAGCGGGAGCAGCACAACAACAACCCGGGGGCGGGGGTTTTCGGGGAGCAGCCGCACCCGGAACTACCGGAGAAGCTGTGCTACAAGACGAAGCTGTGCGAGAAGTTCGAGGCGGGCAAGTGCGCGTACGAGGACGGGTGCACCTTCGCGCACGGCGAGGCCGAGCTGCGCCCGCCGATGTTCGTGCCGCCCGCGCTCGTCCTCCACAGGCGGAAGACGCCGCCGCCGCCGCAGCAGCAGCAGCCAGCGTCCGCCGAGCCCCCATTCGGCGGGTACTACGGCGGCAAGGTCTGCTTCGAGTTCAGGGACAGGGGGACCTGCCACTACGGGGACCGGTGCAGCTACGCCCACGCCACCGCGGCGGAAGTGGCAGGTACGTGCGCTCTAGAGCTCGCCCCTGTACGTGTGCATGGAGGCCGATCGTGCCCGGATCTCGCGGATCGCACCACGATCTACATCTCTCCCGTGTTTCTGGTGCAGAGATGCGCTACCCCGGGGGCCCAAGGTCCGTGGAGCACGCGCTGAGGCACGCGACGCCGTTTGTGAGGGCGTCGTTCTCGGCGCCGGGCGGCGCGGCCCGTAGCAGCAGCAGCAGCACCAGCTATGCACCGGCTGCTGCCTCGAGGGCGTTCCCATCTGCTCCTCCTCCCACCGCGGTCGGGGAAGACGGTCGCAAGCTCAGCCGACTGGAGATTCTGAGCCTCAAGAAGACGCGCGGCATCTACGGCGACTGGCCGGAGCAGGACTGAGTGCTCACCATGCGACACCTGCCCGCCATGTCCGCCGTAACAGTGACAGCAACAAAGTGAATAAAGAACTGGGCAATCTGCCATGTCGAATTGAACAATGCTGCCATTGATGTTGTGCTTGTATTGCGTTTCCTGTTGAATCCGTGCATGTAATCCGCCTGATCGAACCTGCATTTCTGCTCTGCCATCATTTCTATTTTATTTTACAAGACTGGGAGTATTTTATCAGTGCAGTTGCTTTCAGTCCTTGCTGTCCACCTTCCTCTGTTCCGTTGGGCCAAATGGTTCCATGGTTCAATGCGGCCCATTGGGCTCTGACACCATTTCTTTCTGCGTGGTTTATCGGCTTCCTGCAGTCAGAGAGAGGGAGAGAGGAGAGACGAACGGAGAGGAGAGGAGAGGAGAGTTGCAGATCTGTCAACTTGCAGGGATTGGAATTGGATCCCAAGGAGCAGAGAGTTGCAGATTTGCAGCCTTCAGAGGAAGGGAAGGGAACTGCAGAAGGAGATCCATGGGGCCTGGTGTTGGGGTCTTGCTGGTGCTTGTTGTAGCATGTCTAGCGTCTGCGCCGTCCTGCACTTCGGCTTCTTCGCGCAAGTAAGTTTCTCCTGATCTTGTTCTGACGGATTTGGATATCCTGAGCTGTTGGTGGGCTAAATTGATTTATTTTCTAGGATAGTATCTGCATTGGGTTCCCCTGGCATTTATGTTGCTGATATGGCTAATCTTGCGAATTATCCATGTATACCAATTAGCTGTCTCGACCTTGCTGCGGTGGTGGACAGCATTGGTCTTTCAAGTCTAATATTGCCTCCGAGATGTGTTGATGTTCATCTTCAATTTTTATAGCTAAGAAACAAGGTGGATAGAATAAGGTGATTTGGGTCATCTTCATCAATTTTGTCTAAGAAATAATAAAAGGAACAAAAAAAAGCTGTCCGAAATAAACTACAGAAAGTCCAGTAATGCAATTAACAATGCAAGTGGAGTGAAGAGAATAGGGGGGAGGAATTGTGAGAGAAAGATTTTATGCTCTAGCTGTGAGAGAAGTGGATAACTTGGAAGTCACAAAAAACTGGGGTAGAAAAAACCAATGTAGAACTGAAACAACAGAGGAGAAACAGTTCAAGGATACAATAGATAGGAACCTTAGCTAATAAGGAGACATGAAAACATAGGTCCAAATTTTAATTATTCCCTTCATAGAAGATTGTTTGGTGTAATCCATTTGTTTCTACTTACAGGTTTGATTTGACTACCGTGCAATCATCTTTTGTGAACTCCTCAGGCGGCTCCTCTTTTGCAAGCTCGCAGTTTGCTTTTGATCCTTCAAAGTCGAAGCGGCTCTCATGGCATCCAAGGTTTATTTCATCACTGTCTTTTAGTTTGATGAACGAAAAACAGTTTTCCTATTTAATGCATTGCATCTTATCCTAATTGCAAGGTTCATGAGAGATCTTGATCTTGGTATACTTACAATTTTGTGCCTGGAATTTTGTCTGCGTTGAAAATCATGTTTCAGAATTTTCTTTTTCAATTCTTCTTTTAATCTTTTGTACTGGACATGTACCTAGTTTCTTACCTTAATTTAGGGTCTTCTTGTATAAAGGTTTTCTTTCTGACATGGAGTGCGACCACTTGATATCTATGGTAATATATTACATTGCACTTATCGCTGATAAATTATATACTTTCACTATCTTTGTATTTGAAGCTTATATTTTCACTGTTGCAGGCACATGGTAAGAAGGAATCATCTTTAGTTGTTGCCGTTGGTGCTACAAGTAGTTCCCGGAACAACACTGATGGAAGCATCAAAATGTACATGGCTGATAGCAAAGTGAGCATACATCTTCGTTTCATAATATTCTGATGAGTGGTTCTTTTGGAATAATGCATATAAGTTCAACGTTTTAGTATAATTTTGTCTGTGGTCGAATTATCATCTGTTAGCTGTGAGAATTAGGAATTGAGGGTAGCACAGCTGGTGTGAGGTGTGGTGTGCACACCTACCATCCAGGTTGCAGTTATTTTCGACTTGAATTCGGGTGCCTTTTTTTTTTCTTTTTTACAATACCACGTAGTTCCTCCTAGGTTGGTCAAGTTTTTGTTGGGGACGAAATGTGAGAATTTTCAAATGTGCAGTTAAATGAAATTGAAACTCTGCTCCTTTCTGTATGGAAAACAATGAAGAAAATGTGTATTTCGTCATCATTATTTAGGATCAATCCAATAGATAGGTGTATCAAAATAATTGGAAGTTTGAATTTACTGCTTTTTTTCTGAGCTGATACTAGCACTGGACTGTTCAATTTCTAAGTATTCAATTTACTCTAACCTCATATCATCTTCACCTTATGAAGGACACGATTGTTTCAAAGATTGAAGATAGGATATCAATATGGAGCTTTCTTCCAAAAGGTATTCCCGGTTCACATGATTTACTCATTTGTAATTCTGTGTAATCTTGCTTGCTGGGTGTTGAAATTTTTAGTGCCCTTCAGATTTTGGAGAGCGTATGCAGATTTTGAAGTATGAGGTGAACAAAAGTGGCTACAGTAGCTATGGATCTCAATCAAGCAGTGGCAATGATAGACTTGTGACAGTTTTGATATATCTTTCTGATGTCAAGCAAGGCGGGGAAACTATCTTCCCCAGATCTGAGGTAATATTGCTTTCTCATAGGACCTACTTGTGAGTTGTGACCATCCCTTTCGAGAATATGTATACGCTTTTAGACTCTACATGATTTGTTCTTTCTTTAAATATTTCAGCTGATGTATAAATGAAAATATCTTATACCAAACTATGTTTATAGCTGCAGGGCACCCAAGTTGAGCAAGGGGCAGCATCTGAGTGTGTTGGTTATGCGGTACAACCTGTCAAGGGAAATGCTATTCTGCTGTTCAATTTAAAGCCTGATGGAGTAATAGACAAGGATAGCCAATATGAAGTGTGTTCTGTCCTTGAAGGTGAGGAATGGTTGGCCATAAAACATATCCATTTGAGAAAGACTGATACTCCAAAATCTTCATTGGCATCCGAGGATGAGTGCACAGATGAAGATGCTAAATGTGTCGATTGGGCTGCTAGTGGGGAATGTGACAGGAATCCGTTATTTATGATAGGCAGTCCCGACTACTATGGCACTTGTCGTAAGAGCTGCCATGTGTGCTGAGTGTTTTAAAAATTTTCTTAGAAACATGAATGTTGTAGCAGAGAATGGCTCAAGAAAAGTGTAAATGGTGCTAAATTATTTTACTCTTGTCCGGAAATATAGTTTGGAGCTCCCTCTTTTTGTTTGGGACTAATCTGGATGTCTAAGTAGTTGAGTTCTTTTTTATTGAAATTCTTTCCAAAACATATGTAAAAAATAATTTGTTTATGCAGATGCTTTATACTACTTAACCATTTGGAGTTTCTCTAGGTGGCACAAAATTTGATTATGGTTTACAGGAAAGTTGTTTCTAGCTTACTGTATGCGGGTTGGCTTCTATTCGGCATGGTGTGTGCAGTTGTCAGTGTCACTTTGGCAAATTGTGAGCTGAAAAATAAGCAAGCAACCCGTTATGTATAACTCACCTTTCTTAGCGAACGCAAGTTGCTTGCCAACCCATCTATAGATCAAGTAGTACATCAAATCCTTCCAAATCTTTATTTTTCCTATTTGATCCGGAGTCAAATTCTTAACTTAGTTCTTGGAGAAAAAGTAAAAGGGAGATATTTTCTTTAAAAAAAGGATATACTAGCTATAGCATACCACATATCTACATCAGCTAATAATGCTTAGTAAGTAGTAACACATCAAATCCTTCCAAATCTAAATTTTGCCTATTTGATCTGGACTCAAATTCCTAACTTCAGCCAAGCTGTTACTAGAGAAAAAAAATTGAAAGAGAAATATTTTCTAAAAAAATTTTACTAGAGAGCATATCACAAATCGAGAATGGAATTCAACAGTATTTCACATACCTTTATGGATCTTTGATTATATATGGCGATAGGTAAAATGCCTATAGATGCAGGCCTCACACGCCCGCCCCGCGCCCATCTGCGCACCGACCACCATGGTAGAAAATCGTACCTACACCCTAGATCTGTGGGCATCACATCTTGTAGGCATGCCTATGTGCCAACCAACTTCCCATCAATCCATCTCCGCACCTACCAGCCGCCACGGTAGGAAATCACACATACACCCTAGATCTGTGAGCATCACATGCTTCCAGACATGCCTATGTGTCCGCCAATTTCCCATCATACACAGGCCACACCTATAGGGAGGAAGGCGACATGATTGGTGTCTATCTCGACTGTAGAAAGGGAGTTGGAGACCGGTGATGTGGATGTTAAGGGATTTGGGTGACAATTGAGCGAGCGTACACGAAGGGAGTCGGGTGGCGACCGGGCGGCACGGATAGGGCGAAGCGAATGGAAGAAATTGAAGGAGTTGGGAGCCGGCGGTTGAAGGGTATGGATGGGCGGGGCGTAGGGGATCACCTTGCCCTCGCTTGTGCTCGGCCATGGGTAGGAGGACAAGATAAGGATAGGCCAAGAGGCGTGGTGGTGGCATGTGTGGCGGCAGGGGTGGGGGAGTGGGAGTGGGAGGATCTGTAGATGAACTATGAAGGAAACCCTAAGGTTGAAGTAATCTAGCCGATACGCAGGTAGAGATGGGTTTTTAGACCCGTTCCAACCTGGGCTATGAGCCTGTAACAAACTCAGTGGGCCAATTGTTGTTGGGCCAAGTTGTGAGCCGAGCTAGAAGCCAGTTAATGTAGCGCGGCTACTATAGCTGCGCTGCTTGCCCAGGGAGACCCAGACCAAGCTAAAAGGACGGTCTCGGGAAGCTTATTAACCCGGTTCAAACCCTTTTTGTGTGAAGCGAGAACGAAAAGCACAAGAGGTTGACTAGCAAGTGTGACCCATTCAACGTGTAGACTGGATTTTGGTCCTTCTGTAGGGCTAGGCTTGGTTGATAAAAACTGAGTTTGAAAAAATTTGGAACGATCCAAACCATCAAACAATTTGTTGCATTTGATTTTCTTTTAAAAGGAATGGAAGTCCATTTATCTACATACCATTTGAGATGGTTACATGGTTACATATAGTCGAAATGTTAATGGTGAAGAAGAAAACTACTGGCAAAGTAGATACATAACAATAAAAATAGAAAGAGATGATATCAATATTTGAGATAGGAAGATTAGTTTGGAAAGTTGGTGGCAAGGAAACAAGTGGTATTGTAGGACTAGGCTTGGTCAATAAAAACCGAGTTTGGAAAAATTTGGAACCATCCAAGCCATCAAACAATTTGTTGCATTTGATTTTATGTTAAAAGGAATGGAAGTTCATCTATATACATACCATTTGATATGGTTACATGGTTACATATAGTCAAAATTTGGTGGTGAAGAAGAAAGTTAGTGGCAAAGTAGATACATAATGATAAAAATAGAAAGAGATGATATCAATGTTTAAGATAGACATATTAGTTTGGAAAGTTGGTGGCAGAGACGCAAGTGGTGAGCAAGTGAACAACTTCAACAGTTTGTTATCTCAACTTGCATCCATCTAATTTTGACAAAATAAGAAAAAATGGCTTCCAACAGTTTGGCAAAACAACTTGGCATCAATAACAACTTGGCATTTTAGGTCTCTCCACGGCGTCGCGACTCCGATTGCCATCACGACTTGCATGATGTTTCCCTCTAGGTGGGAGGGTGAAAAAGAAATAAATAATAGAGAAGGGTTCCTGATGTAAGTTTTCAAGAGGTGGAAGGACATAAACATAATTCTGTTTCTCTCTGAGGTTCCTGATGTAAGTTAAATCTCAGTTTGACAAGTGAATTATGCCAAATTATTGGAGATGAATTCTTTTTTTACTTGACACGTATTTTTAGAAGTTGGCAAAACACAAGATATGCCAAGTAAAATATGTCAAACTGTTAGAGATGCTCTTAGATCATTATTATCGATGAAGAGACAACGTGGTGTGATGACACAGAGGGAGAAGAGAGAGAGACATCATCAATAGTATTAAGAGTGAGGTTAAAGAGAAAGGTGTCCTTGATGATTGTGATAGGAAGACTAAATCTAAGTAAGGTAGAAACGAGGATAAACAACTATGTTAGAAGTAAGACATGATAACGTTTGAATAATTATGTTAGGAGTAAGGCATGATAATCTTAATCTTAAAGAACATTCTTATTAAGTTTATATCCACACATATAAAATAATTTGACAGCTCAAGACTAAATACCTACATTAACCTATTTGCTTTTATTTTGATCAACAACTCTTTGACATATGTCGCATCTTCATGATTTAGGTTATTTTCTTAACGAACCAGGGAGAAGAGCTACGATTATATTTAAAAAAGATAAAATCTCACATTCATCAATACAATAAAAATGAAACAACAACCCAATATCAATCATCTCAACAAAAATACCGCACCACTAAAATACCACAAAACAAAGTCTATACTCCAAACATTACACACCACTCGGTCCTCACGAATTTCACCATGGTTTAAATTGTTATTATCATTCTAAGTCTTATCAATTTTTTCAGTATACTGTCTTCTAAAATAAAAATGTTAAAATGCCACTCGAACCGAAGTTGCTATGAGTGGGACCTGGCGGCCTTCTGCTGCATCAGCGAGGGCATCACTCTAAGACTATCCGCACCGGCTCCTTTAAAAAAACGCGATCGCCTCCTCCAGAGACTTTTTGGCGTGAAATCGCCCGCAACGGCGTCCTGGAGGAGTACGCCAAAAAGGTGTCGCCCCCTTGCTTCCTTTGAATCTGGCGTGATGGAGGGCCTCCGCCAGCCTGCGACGGGCCCACCACGCGTCCGCCTAACGACCTCGCGCCCGAAGTCGGAGTAGAAGGGAAGTGCGGCGGCGGAGCTCCAGCGACGAGGTTGCGGCGGAGCTCCAGCGACGAGGTTGCGCCGGAGGGAGGGAGGAAGGCCGCAGCGGAGCTCCACCCTGCTCCTCCCCGCGTGCTCGGCCCGCCGCCGCGCTCCGCGCCTGCATGTGCCCCGCCCTCGCCCATGGAGCTCGAGTCCCTGCTCGATCCGCCGTCGTCGGAGGGGAGCGCCGCCGGACCTCGTAACCACCGCCGGCGGGGACGGAGCTTCGGGGAGCGCCGCCGGACCTCGTGACCACCGCCCGCGCGACGGCCATTTGTCCGCGCCAAGATGGGGAGAGAGAAGAGAGGCCGGGGCAGGGCCGCCGGAGCCGTTCGTCCACCGCCGGAGCCGCACGAGCCAGAGGGTGAGCAGACGCCGCCGCCACCGCACGACGCCATCGTCGCCGCCGCCGCACGCCGCCGCCACCGCCGCACGAGCAGGGCCGCCGCGCTAGAGGAGGACCTCCATGGCGGGAGCTCGAGGAGGAGCTCCGGGCCGCCCTCGAGGCCGCCTGCAGCTCCCCGCCGTCGGAGAGGAGGGAGGGCTCCGGATCCGGGCGCGCCGCCGCGGGAGGAGTGAGCGGGAGCTCCACCGCGCCGCCGGGCTGCTCCTCGAGGCTGGCGGCGCCGCGCGGTGGGGCTCGCCGCCCGTGTTCCCACGGAGCTCGAGGAGAAGGTGAGGAAGCCGATGCACGCGGATGCCGTCGACGACCTCGTTGGCGCGCCGCCTCGGGAGTCCGCCGCCGCTGCTGCTTGGCCGGGAGAGGGAAGGAGCCGTCGGTGATGCCGAGCCGAGGCCGCCTGCGTCGTGCCGTGCGTGCTCGACGTCACGGATGGAGGCGTCCGCGGCGTAGGGGAGGAGGGGACGCCCGAGGCCGGCCTTGCTGTGCCTCGTTCTTCGCCGGCGGAGGGAGAGTAGAGAGGAGAGAGCCGGGGTGGGGAGCCCGAGAGGAGGAGGGTGGGTGGGGGTGGGGAGGGAGGGGATTAAAAAATTTGTTTGGGCCATGAAGGAGAGATACGAAAGAGTATGGATGCGAGAGAAGTGAATATAAAGGAGAGTATTTTGATGATGAGGATGAAATATTCTGTTTTAAAGGAGAAAATGGAGGATAACGAGTGTGATGGTCTAATTCCGCCATCTGTAGAACCACCACAAAACCACGCCAGTGTGCGGAAGAACCCCCGCTGGTCCGCTTCCGCTCCCATCAGATCGGATCACTCGACGAGCCCTCTCGCCTCCCTCGCCAATCGCCATGGCGGCGCTGCTGCTGCGCAGGCTCGCCGGGGCCCACCGCGGCCGGGTCCCGCTGGCCGCCGCCGCCTGCGGTGGAGCCGCGCTGTTCTACGCCTCATCTGCCCCCGCCGTCGTACGAACCTGAGAACCACCCTTCGTCTCCATTTCGTTTCCCCTTTTCGTCCCCTCCGCCCCTAGCCGCTGAATGAACGGGGATTGTTTTTTTTGTTTGGCTCACGGTGCCGGATTGCTTGCAGGCGCACCTGGAGGAGAAGGGCGAGGAAGCCGCTGAGCAAGTTGGTGAGTTGCCCCCCTTTCTCTCCTAATTTGCTCCTATCTAGATTTCGTGGATGTGTGGTTTGATCAAATTTTACATGTATCTGCATACGGAATTAGTTCAATTTGGCACTTGGTTGTGTGAGCTGAATATGATGTTTGGACCTGGATGCCACATTGTTTCTAACACGGAGCATAGCAATTTTAGATGAATCTCCTGGGATTGGAACTTACAAGCAGTAGTTGAGCACGAATGCACGATGATTGTTGTCCTGGATGATGGCTAGATGTGCTGCTAGAGACAAACCAGTGTCGAATTGTTAAGGGGTGACTCTTTGCATTAGCACATAGTCTCTGAGCTGACATATTGTTTAGTCACCGTGTTGTAGACTTTTATGTCCCACATGTTGTTGTAAGGAGAGCAGTTGCTTCATATTATATATGACCATCAGAGAGTTGGTGCAGAATTTTTCTCAAATGTGTAGGAGAGCTACATGCCATTGTATTAATAGTTAGAAAAAAAGGTCTGAGTACACGCTGAATCCACCACGGCTGGGTTTAGTCTTTTGTTACATTAGTTTTTGCAGAGTGAAAGAATCCTTCATTCTGGATGCCAGCTTAGGCCCGTAGTTTGACTTTTTTATGTGAAGCAGTTCTATGGTTATGAAAATTTGATGATTCAGCATAGCCTGTATGAATTTTGATTTTCTCATGCTTGCATGATCATTGTGCTAATTCCTTATTTTTCTATGGACTTTCATCTTGCCTTTCAGCACTTAACCCTGACAAGTGGTTAGAGTTCAAGCTCCAAGAGAAGGCAAAGGTTAGCCACAACTCGGAGTTATTCAGGTAATTATTGCAGAACTTCTTGGATTACACATCCATATCTTGGTGTTTCACACTTGGATAGATGGTCTTGTAGTAATCACGTTAATTTCTTTTAATATTGTATAGTATATTGCAATTTTACATTTCTGAGTGTTAATATTGCATTCACCATTTTCCCACGATCATGTTAGTGACTTTTCCTATATTTACGTTTAATAAAGTTTGTTTTCTTTAATGCTAGGCTTATGCAAGTAATCTGATCTTGCAGGTTTTCTTTTGACCCAAATACTAAGCTGGGCCTTGATGTTGCCTCGTGTCTCATCACAAGGTATTTTCTCCGATTGCAAGGGTTTAATTACTTAGCTAGGATAATCACTTTGGATAAAATTTGAATGAAATTATGCTTATCTTGCCTTTTTCCTTTCAACTTATATATGTGCTGATGGTATCTATTATCTTAGTTTGAGTGACTGTTCTCGCTAACGATTGTTGTGGTGCAAAGCAGAATGTTATTTGTGTTACTCAAATAAGGTTAATGTTCCCTGTTGTCTGTTCATGTTCGCTGAATTCCTTTACTACAATCTAGAGAGTAGAAAGGGCTGGATTGCCTCGTAGAGACTATTTGTAGATTTGTACACACTTTAGAAGCTATCTGTTGAGACCTCCTCCTCTCTGTTTCCCTTATAGGATCATCTTTTTTGTTTACCCTGATAACCACGAGCTAGTTTCTATCCTGTGTGTTGACTGCCTAGAAATGAAATTATTGCAGGGCTCCTATTGGTGATGAAGTGGAGGGCAGAAGAAAATTTGTTATTCGCCCGTAAGTTCTGTTCCAACTGAATCGAATGCATAGTGGAGTCCAGGATACAACTACCCTGTCTTAAGTGCCTCAGCATGCACAGCCTCTTGGAACTTTATTTCTTGTAAAGCGTTAACACAAACTAGGAATAAGCATAAACACAAAGCTGTTCACCAGTATAGTATATTTGTAGTTAAGTGCAAAAAATAGCATTATTCTTTAATCAGACTTAAATGAGCATATCATCCTATTTTCTGCAGGTATACGCCTATCTCTGATCCAGATTCTAAAGGATATTTTGACTTATTGATAAAGGTATCCATAAAATTCAGTGTATAAATTCTAGAAACTTTTATTGTCCTTTAGATCACTGGAGTACCAATTTAAGTGGTCTTTTTTCAAGGGAATAATTTAAGTTGGTCTTGATAATGGAATCAAGAATAGCATGATAGAGCATAGAGGTCTCTGGCATTTGATTTCTGTTCATAGGCAATACCTTACATATATGCTTTATTTTTGCTAATTGTACTTGTACAGGTTTATCCTGATGGGAAAATGAGCCAGTATTTTGCAAGTTTGAAGCCAGGAGATGTTGTTGAAGTCAAAGGGTAAAAAACATTAATTAAAATTTCATTAGCTTCCTCTATACGCTACTGCCTCTTGTCACTGAAGCATTTTTCATGCTTTCATTAGGCCCATTGAAAAGCTCAGATATAGCCCAAACATGAAAAAACAGATTGGCATGGTAATATACCCTGAACTTGACCCAGTTCTATACCTTTTGATTCATCCACACAAGGACAATGGCAGATGAATTCTTTTTGTTAACTATTCATGTAATTTCAGCACTGGATGTGCCCTTGTTAATTTTTCATGTATTTTGTACGGTAGCTGCTAATAATGTGTATATCTTTGCTTCCAGATTGCTGGTGGTACTGGTATAACGCCAATGCTGCAGGTTGTCAGGGCTATCCTAAAAAATCCTGATGACAACACTCAGGTAATCAGGCATCACAAAAGTCTGAAGCTCTTTCACAGTTTGCTCTTTTTCGTGCACTTAAGAAGTGTTTTGGCATCTTTCTGAGAAATTTTTGTTTTAATTCTCATAACAAAATATTTTCCAACTTTATTCACATAGCTGTATGTCTCGGATAGGCATTCTGCCAGAGGCCAGATCCGATTTTTCTTTATTTTCAAGCAATATTCTCAACAACAATAGTTTTATTGTGGATTATGTTTTTCCCTTATGGATTCTAACTTTATGTACATTTGGTTTCTTCATTTTTTTTTATTTAGGTCTCTTTAATTTATGCCAACGTGTCACCAGATGATATCTTGCTCAAGAGGGAACTGGATAGACTTGCCAGTAGCTATCCTAACTTTAAGGTTTGTATTGCAGTGGTTAGTTTGCATTAGAACCTGGATTAATTGTTTCTTCTGAGCATGACATTATCCTTGAATACTCTCAGGTGTTCTATACAGTTGATAAGCCATCAAACGACTGGAGGGGTGGTGTTGGTTTTATATCAAAGGACATGGTTTTGAAAGGTTTGCCAGGCCCAGGGGAGGATTCTCTAATTCTTGTGAGTGGTTCATCCGTATGTCATATTCAATTCTTAATGTTTCATTTAATTGTTACTGTTGGATTATTAAGAAACACCATCTGTTTCGTGATTTTTGTTTGGCTAGGTTTGTGGTCCACCAGGAATGATGAACCACATCTCTGGAGACAAGGCAAAGGACAGATCACAGGGCGAGGTATTGTGTCTTTGTTTAGTTTTTTAATGTATTGTTACTTCTGATAGTGAATTGCAAACCTTATAATTCATTGTTTTCCTTAATTTAAGAAAGATTGTGGAAGTAGGATAACTGTTAAGCATACCGATATCCCTTTTCCTTCCCAAGACTAGATAGATCCAAGGAAGTGTTGTTCCGCGAAACTATCAACACCTGGATCGTGAACTAGATTTGCATGGCCCACTGGAGCATGCCTTCCGTTACCCTTATACTTCTCGTGTCCATTTCATTTGTGAACATGATCTCATTTCGATTCCCTGCGTTGTGCAGCTCTCTGGCCTTCTGAAGGATCTAGGATACACGGCAGAGATGGTATACAAGTTCTGAGAGGACAGTAGGTTCCGCTGACATACTTTTTGCTGCGCCGGCAGTGAATAAAACACACATGAACATTTCGTCGGCATTTGGTTCATGAACCCGGATTACAGTTTTGACCTGCTTCCTCCGAATAATGTTCGTTCGTTCGAGGATTGTGTGTTAGCTGGACGCTGAGCATTGAGCCGAAGATGGCAGCGATCTGCGGGTGGTGCGTGCTGCTTGCTCAGCCTGTGCGTGCGTGCGATTCTCACGAAAAAGAAAAACTCGGTACTGTGTTTGGCAGCTCAGATAAAGCTCTCGAATTCTGTTACTCGGGCAGTTGTTTGTGTTTCTCCTGCATTGCGATTCAAGAATTTTGGTCTGAGTTCCCGAGAGATCGGAAGTTGCCGGCGGAGAGGGACGGAGACGCCGACGGGCGGTCGCCTGGCAGCCACGCGCGTGGCGGCCTCCCTCCGAGACGGCGCGGCCGCAAAGCACGAGCACCCCAGCAGTCCAGCACGTACGTGCCGTGGCATCTACATGAACTTATTGTTGGTGGCTGTCGTGATCGTAGGAGTAACAATTCTGGTTTCAGACGGGATAGCACTGGCTTTCAGTCTGCTGCTGTTCGCCTCTGCCGGGAAACTGCTGTTCTGCTCGCCACACGGCTCCATTTGGCCACGGGTCAGGTCACGCCTTTCACTTGGACCTCAATTGCCGCGTCACCGGATGTCGATTTGAATTCCTGAAGAACAAGGAAATGAGTTACGAAAAAAAAATCACAGGCTGAGGTGGTTCTACCCTGCTTTTGTCATGGACCTATCATGGAGGGAGGGGGAGGTTGCGGCGTCAATGCGCAGAGAGCCAGAGATGGTAACGTTAACGAGGATTGCTGCAGTGATGTCGACGGCCATCGCCTCGCCACATTGGCCCGTGAATTAACAACCGTGAGTGCCATTATTGGCTGATTACTGCCTACTCCTCATCAGTATTCAGTAGTTGCCGTGGTTGATACACTGGGTTCATCTTTCGTCCCCGCTTTGAATAGATTAGAGAGCCTGAAGTCCGGGGTAGCGCAACCATAGATTAGAAGATAGTTGATGGCTTCATCTTAGTTTAACACTTTAATAACGTTACTAAAAAAAGTTCAAACACTTAAACTAACTGCATGATGTCAATTCAGAGTGCAGACAAACCTCCCTAACCTTCCTAATCCTTCGGCATATTTGGCCGTCACCATCGTCGGCCCCTCCTCTACCTCTGCAATTCGCCTAATTTTCACCCATTTCCGGATATGTTTCATATTTAGCCACGGCCACACCATTCTCCTCCATTGCACACCATACACGCAAGCACATTCATTCACAATCACAGGGCCAAACCAAGCACAGAGGTGAGTAACAGAGTAAGGATGGCAGGGCTGCAGCGATCTTCGCAGACATTCAGGAGGTCCGGCTCGTCAGGCTTGGTCTGGGATGAGAGGCTCATGTCTTCACAGGACGAGCCAGAGGAGGATGGAGCCATGGAGTTCAAGGAGCTCAGGCACTCACGCAGCGTCGGCGCAGTCGGGTTGCAGTTGCAGTTGCAGCGGAGGCGCAGCAACGAAGGCGAGGAGCGCCGGCGGCGCAGCGAGGACGGCAACCAGGGGTTCCATACCCGGCGTGTTGCCCCAGCGCTGGACCCGCCTTCGCCTAAGGTTCCTGGCTGCATCTTCTGTGGGATCTTCAGGAAGGCTGGAGCTTCACAGCCATCGTCCAAGCCCAGAAGAAGGTACTAAGGTGTTGTGTACTTGTACATCTTTCAAGTCTGTCATGTATAGTTTTAGTTTGGGCAACTTTTGTGAGTTTTTTCTTCCTAATTTGCTGCATCTTCCTGTCTTTTCCACCACATGCTAGAGCATGTACATCTCTCTGTAGCATAATACTCCTGCATATGTGTAAACGTCCTTGTACTGTTGTACATGATCATGATGCTCTTTGCCTGACCTTGTGCTACGCCTTGTACATAATATGAAGATGAACTTGGTGCTCCTGTTCCATCTCAAGATCGTTCTGAATGGTAATCATCCATGGCTTGGAACCAAAACCACAACAGAGTATTGATGGTTACTCAACACGTGTAAAAGAGAAGCCAATAAGCCATCGTATCTATTTTTTTTTCTGTTAGAACAAATCCATTTCATGACCTTGATCGAATTTGCAGGACATCTTAAATCTTTTCCAGGTCAATCGAAGAATTTGCACCTTTTGGAGTGGACTGCTGTCCTGGTTCCCTTCGTTAGTTGAGACGTACGCCTAAGTTGAAAAATGTAATATAAGATTGTTTTGAGAAATTCGAATATTAATCAGAAGATTAGGACATCCACTTATTGATTGTCAAGGATGTAGGTGCTTGATGTGCTGCTTGGTAGTTTGGCTGTTTCAATTATTGTTTAAACAATGATTGGAAGGATTTCTACGCAAAAAAGCAAATTAAATGCTATTGCCCTCATAGCATATTTGACCTCTTATCTTCTTGGCTTCTGCTGTTCGGTCAAATGCTCTCAAGTGGCACAAAAGTACATGACTACATGGTATTTGCATTATTTGTACATCAAACATATGCTGGTTATAGTGACGTTTTCTTTTGTTCATAATTTTTCTCTTAATGTTGGCGTAGCTAGGAAACCCTTGAAGGCCTTGCAGCTGTTTTTTTTTATGCAGACTTAAAATGAACAGTAGAAGAGTATGGGCACACCGACTGAAGTGTATGAATGGAATTTCCACTAGTAAAGTTATCCATTAGGCCAGTCTCAATGGAGAGGGTCATCGCACATTTATCAAGACTGGAATCTTAAGAACTGTGTCAAGGGAGGGTCATGGTGATGACTCTCCTCTCTCATTCTATGACACTTCTTATCCTCTCTCCTCATAAATTTGCTGATGTGGCAGAAAATTTAATGCTCATAACCCTCTCATGACACTTGCTAATGAGACTAGCCTTAGTGGTTTCCAGGTGGACAGGTCGGTCTGAGGCACTCTTTGCCTCTGGTTGTCGGAGAGACCGATTGTATCCTAGTATATGATTTTTGTGTGGTGTTTGTTTTCTGATAATAATCAAATATTTGCCTATAGGGCTCTTTTTTGGGAAACCCTTAAATAGTTAGGCCCTGTTCTTTTGCTTACAAAAGAACAGTGAAAAGTACTATTCACATGTCACATCCATCACATCTTCTCTCACAAAAAAATATTATTCCAGTACTATTTATTTACAACTTCACTATTCCTTTTCAACCAAAAGAACGGGCCCTTAATCAGTCAAATACCTGTCACTATATATCTATATCTTTTTTCGAACCCTGTAACCAGCGGAGCTCCATAACCAGCTTGTTGACCTTCCTGCATATTCTCGAGTTTTCTGGTACTTAATGTGGTCACTATCACTCTATCAGTGAGCTAAGTGCTTGGAAGGCCAAGTAGGATATCCACAAATTCATCCTTTTTTATCTTGGACATATAGTATGTGTTAAGCTTTAAGTTCCTTTGCTTTCATTTTTCTATCAGTGACCTATTTGTTTCATTTTTCTATCAATTTGCCCATTGTGCACTATTGTTGCAATATTGCCACTTTTCTTTCAGTTATAAGGTGAAGAAAGGCGAAAGGCTTGTGTTCTCTTCAAAAAAAAAAAAGCTTGTGGTATGTGCTTTTCCATTATCTAAAAGAAAATTTTCCTCGCCGCGGACATTTTGTTTAACCCTTGAACAGTTATCATGTTTGAGTTCCTGCCAAGCATATTTATTTTCAGTACTGGATCTTCTACTGCCCTTGCCCTGTTTTTGAAATGGACTGCTAGTTTCCGTTTAGAATTGCATCGAAATTTTGTTTGCCTCCTTGTTTACAACATGACACTGACTTCACTGGACCGTCTGCTATACAGCCTTGTCTTTACATACTACCCTTACCATCAAAGAGAATTAGTACCTGAATGAATCTGCAGGGTTTGGAATCTCAATACTCCTGCTTGTTGGCTTGTATGTTGAGGTAGCAATACAAATACTCCCTCCAGTCGGAAATAGATGACGTTTACAAGAAAATGAACTAGGAGCAAGCTAGACGATGATGTCCGAACGTCGTATATTCACGGCAGGAGGTAGTATGTGCTAAGATGGTTGGCGTCTTTATGTTATGGATGGAATGCTGAAATGGCATTGAGGATTTGGGCATAAATGGATTCATGGCAACAATGGCACTGTACTCTTTCTTTTTTTTTTTTTGAAATTGAACACTGTACTCGGACCATGATTTATTTGGCAGACAATCAAAAGGGCAAAGTAAGGAGGGTCCTCACTTCAGGAATAAGTTGCTTTCACATGATTAAGACAAGGATCTTCCAACGAACTGGATGAAGGCTGCCATTAATAGCAACTCATGAGCATAACCTAATTGTTATTTGGGTGTAAAGGAACATGTGTTAAGCTCTTTACCCTGATTCAGACGATCAGTGTAGCTGATGCTACGGTTCCACATGTTTTTTTGTTTGAAATAGAGGTCCCACATGTTTCTAATTCCTTCCAGGAAGGAACCATCGATGCTGGTACGTGGTGCACGTGGTCGTAATGGTGTCAGTAGATTATTCATTTGAGATGGAATATACGGAGTATTATTTAGCATAAATCATTATTTAGCATAATGATTATGCTGCATAATCCATTGACATGCTTGCAATTGGTGTCTCGAGGAATTATCAATGGTGTAAAATGTTCCTGTCTTTCGCCACCAAAAATAGCTATACCATAGTTCATTTATTTTTCATACCACAATTTTCATTGGTTGCTTTATTTTTCTTTAAAAAATCATTCTATTTCCAATGCTTACTAATCCATCCGTTCCAAATTATAAGTTGTTTTAGGTTTTTTAAATTAATAGATATTATTATGCATCTAGACATAGTGTATATCTAAATGCACAACATCATCTATGAATCTAACAAAACCAAAATAATTTATAATTTGAAACGGAGGAAATACAATTTTATATGGCAAAAAATGTCACAATCATGGTAAGATTCAGCGGACTCCCAACCCAACACCGTTGTGACTTGTGAGCGTAATTTTTTCCTACTATTAATCGTCACATGTAATTCTTCGCCTCGTTTGGGAACTCATTTCGGTTCTGGCTTCTCACGTTTTGTGCAAAAATGAGGGCACTGCACTGTAATTTTGTAAGTCAAGATGTCGTTTGAAAGGATTCTTCCAAAAATGACTTCACGTGAAATAAAAAAATTCGGTGAAGTTAAAAGTATAAATTTAATTTATTCTACAATTGTTATATGTGTAATTTTGTTTGCAAACACCATTATAATTAGATAGGTGCCACCCAACAAGACAGGGCATGATAAAGAGAAAAAGGCGTGCGTGATTGCTGGACGTGACAAGTGGGCTTTGATCGATCGGAGGGATGGGCACGCAGCTACGCGTTCAACAAGTCGCCGTCAGATGCGGTGGAGGCGTGTATGGTGCCGCTACGCGCCACGCTTCCCCCGCCGCGGCCGTAGGATGGCGGTGCCGTGCACGGCGGGGATGGCGTCCCATCCAAAAACCCCCAACCCCACCGACCTCCCATTTCTCTCCTCCCCGCGGCGCGCCCCCGTGTCTTTCCCCTCCGTCCCGCACACAGACTCTCTCTCTCCCTCCTCCCCCGTCCCGTCCTCTTTCTCTCTCATCTGATCTGCATCTGCTTTTTTTCTTCGCCCCCTTGTCCCTGTCCCTTCTGGCGTGCGCAAAGATTTGATTTTTCTCTCGAGGAGGCGGAGTCTGAGTCTGAGGAGGAGTGGTGGTGGGAGGCAGAGGAGATCTTGATCTGTTCTTGGAGGGGAAAGAGGAGGAGGAAGATGGCGGCGCAGGAGCAGGAGCAGGAGAAGCAGCAGGCGAAGAGCACCACGAGCTCGCTCCCATCCAGCTCCGAGCGCTCCTCCAGCTCCGCCCCCAACAACCTCAGGGAAGGAGGTAGGTGTCGCGCTCGCGCCCATGCATCCACCGTCCTAGATTTCCTGCTCTCTCTCTCCCTCTCCCTCTCCCCCCATTTTTTCCCCTTCTGCTGAGAAATTCGGGAGCCTCAGGAGTTGATGCGTGCATGTCGCAGGAGTGGAGAGCGACGAGGAGATACGGCGGGTGCCGGAGATGGGCGGCGCGTCGGCGTCGGCCTCGTCGGGGGCGGGCGCGGACGAGCGCTCCAAGGAGGACGGCAAGCAGGGGCAGCTGGCGGTGGCAGCGGGGGCGCTGGGGCAGCCGGCGGCGTCGTCGGGGAAGAAGCGCGGGCGCACCGCCGGGGACAAGGAGCAGAACCGGCTGAAGCGCCTGCTTCGGAACCGCGTCTCGGCGCAGCAGGCGCGGGAGCGGAAGAAGGCGTACCTGACGGAGCTGGAGGCCAAGGCCAAGGACCTCGAGCTCCGCAATGCCGAGCTCGAGCAGCGGGTCTCCACGCTCCAGAACGAGAACAACACGCTCCGCCAGGTGCCCGCCCCGTTCTGCTTCCTCCAATCCTCCCCATTCCTCGATTCGAAACATTCCTTTTTTTGAAAAAAAGAAAAGAAAAGAAATTTGAAACTTTTCTATTGTCCTGACTCTTGAATTCTTGATGCTGCTGCCTTCGCAGATTCTGAAGAACACGACGGCGCACGCGAGCAAGAGGAGCAGCGGCGGCGGCGGTGGCGCCGGCGGGAAGGGCGGGGACAGCGGCGGCGGCAAGAAGCACCATTTCACCAAGAGCTGATGACCCCCGCCCGGTTCGTGCTAGGAGCAACTGCTCGCCCTGATCTGACCACTGTTATGCTAGGACCTCCGCTGGACTTCGTTGCTGTTGCTGATGACGTTTCTTTCCCCTTTCCATCCTCTCCTTTCTCGCCTGCTTCACTGATGTGTACTATTTTTTACCTGCCCGTTGTAGAACTACCCGTAGCAGTTTCCAGTTTCTCGGTAGGGTGTCAGAACGCCGTGTAATTCTTCTTCTTTCTTTGTACTGTCGTGTAATTCAGCCCTGCAGTTTGGCAATTCGATCCAAGACTTTTTGTAGAGACGGGGAAAAACCAAAGGAGATCACCGAAAGAGCGTCTCACCGTGCACAGAAAGAAAAACGTGATGACAATAACACACGCCAAGTAGCAAAAAGGTGAGGATTGGATACGGGGGTATGGGAACACGAACAACCGTGGCCTTTGAGGATTTGGTGCTAGAATCTTTTGACAATTGGAATCCAGGATGCTGTTTCTTCACAAGTTGGTGCAAACGGTAAACGCAAAATGGGCATGAGTTTAGTTTAGCTAGTGATCCCTTCTCTTTGGTTGTTGCTTTTGCTTAAGCTGATCGCCTTGTGATGGCCTCAACATTAAGTTGTGATCTCAATACGGCCACGGCAACGTGTGAAAGTGAGAAGCGTCTTTCAGCAAGATTTTCGCGCATGAATGCACATGGCATATGGTGGCAGACGAATAAGCTGAACGCGACACCAGCTCTTGTCAGAGAAGATGGTTGCTTATCAACCACCAACCAACAGAACAAATCAGTATTTACTAACCACCGGTCAGTCAATAGTATTTTTTATCTCAGAACAAATAATTAGGCTTACATGTAACTTGTTGAAAGCAACACAGTGGAGTGGTACATTCCCCGTATTCCGGCACGCTTGCTCTCAACACATGCTTCAAGAAAGAACGCTGCATAGCCAAGCATGAGAACTGAACATCATCTTCCCTGTTGAACGCTGATTTGTTCCCCTTCGCTAACGTGCAAACGCCTCACTATTTTATTCATTTATCAAGGGTATATTACAATAGTCTCCGAAACATTCCCGTCCGTGGTCAGAGCACATGAGACATTCTGGACGGTTCTTTCTCTAATGATCAGAGAACTATGCTACACAGACTGCTATTCAGAGTTTCAGACAAGAACACTACTTGCATGCTCTTAAACCCAACAAAACACCATTGCTTGCATTGAATCAACTTTCTAGCCATCTGACCTCACCCTTTCCTGAACCCTCAACGTCACAACAATTAGGTTGGCGCTAGCTCCGCATTAGCGGTTTAGCACTAACACGACCGGTACTAATTTTTCGGCATCATCCACGAGTCACAGCCTACCTCACCGAACCAAAAGCAATCTGCCGGCATGGTCGACGAGTCATCAACCTCCTGCCCGCTGCCACCCTCAACGGTGGGGAGGAAAGCCTTTTCCGCTTTGCTGGCTACGTGTGCGTCGACCTCATCGTGTACTCCGCTACGAGCTTTGAGAACAGCGACGACTTGTCCTCCAGCAGCCTGCCCGGCGTGTCGCGCTCCACGGCCACACCTGCGAACACGGCTGCGTTCAGGTTCACACGCCGCACACAACAGAAAAGCAATGGGGGAGTCGAAGGAAAAAGTTTAGAGGTTTGTGGTGCTAAGTGCTAACCGTTGTCGAGGAGCAGGACCATGTCGCTGTCGAGGACCGACGTGATCCGGTGCGCGATGGTGATGACCGTCGCCTCCGAGAACTGCTGCCGGAGCGTCTTCTGGATCAAGTTGTCCGTTGCGGTGTCCACTGAGGCAGTGGCTTCGTCCAGGACGAGGATTTTGCTCCGCTTCAGGATTACCCTGCCAAGGCACACAAGCTGACGCTGACCCACGCTCCAGTTCTCGCCGTTCTCTATCACTGCAATCCAAGTTCGGGAGTTCATGGTTTTAGAATATTTGAGAAGGAACATACGCACCTTCTGCAGTTAGGAAATTCACTAGTACGAGGAGGGAAAATGTGAATGGTGAAAGGAACAGGTAGGATTCAGTCTATCAAACCTGGGGAGTCGAGCTTCAGCTCCTTCTTCCTAACCTCATCCCCTAGCTGACAGCAATCCAAGGCCTGGAATCAAGAATTAGCGGATGTTAAAACTTAGCCAAAAAGTGTAATTTGAAGAGTGTAACAAACTGACAAGGGATGGAGCATGTGAAAGGCGGAACTACCTCCCAGATTTGATTGTCAGTGTACTCCCCAAGAGGGTCAAGGTTACTTCTCACAGTACCCTCAAACATGGTTGGCTCTTGTGGAATGATGCTCAGTCTAGATCTCAGATCGTGCAGACCAATGGTGCAAATGTCGACGCCATCAATTAGTATCTGGCCGATAGTTGGGTCCACGATACGGAAAAGGGCCTGTATGAGGGTTGATTTGCCGCTTCCTGTCCTTCCAACAATACCAGTCTTCAGCCCCCCAGGGAAGGTGACTGTCAGTCCCTTCAGAACAAATGGCAGCTGTGGGGCGTATTTCACCTGCATCAAACTAGAAGTTAAGGGTGCATTCCATTTAATATAATTCTTTTGCGTACTATTTCATTTGGCTTGTGCAAATATTGATGGTATTATTTCTATTTTCTTTTGAAGACTTGATTTTTATCATTTATTAACAACAACAAAAATATGCAGCTTCTTCATAACACCATTATAATGCAGAAAAGGAGGATTTACATGTAGATCATGGAGCTGAATTTCTCCTTGAGATGGCCAGTTATGAGCCAACTTATCTTCTGACAAGGAAAGAGGGGGCTCTGCAGGAATGCTCAGATATTGCAGAATCCTCTCTACTGATATAATCTTGTTCTCCAAATTGCACATGCTCCAGACAACCCATGCTTGGAGCATGTTCAAGTTAAGCCCATATGTGACAGCAAGACCAGCAATCCCTGAAAGTAGGATGTGACTTTAGTAACAAGCTCACTTCAACAACAAAATATTGAATGCAACAACAAAAAATGTTCAGAATCAATGTGATACCTGGATCGATGGTACCAGGTGGCAGAGTGATCAAAAATATCAAAGAGAAGGCAAATGTAAGAGATGACAGCACATCCAGGCGAAAGCAAAGCCACTCCATCGCTCCAGCATTGTAGAACTTTGGTCGAGAGTAGGCATCCATTAGGTGGCTATTTGCTGATACAAACTGATTTTCCTTGCCAAAACTTCTGATGGTTGTAGATCCTGTAATTGATTCTGCAAAATGTTGTATGATAGGAGCTTTGCAAACACCTACTAGCCTTTGCAACTCCCTGGCTGTATCAATGTAGTAGCGCTGCAAAAATGGCACGCCTAATTAGATACGTACAACGGTGCAGCTCTACAAAGAGGAGGATGAAGATGGGAAAAGTACCTGATACCAGAAACACGCTGCAGCTACAGGAACGAAAACAACGAAGACCTGCCATGCAACCTGGGACATCACAGCAATAATTCCAACAAGTTGTATGATAGCAAATGCAACAGAGCCCATTTGGGAAGCGATGCCTGTGTCCACTTCACTTTGATCAGTTGAAGCCTGAAAAGTTTTGAATACTGAGTTAGCATGGTCCCAAAAAAGAAAGGTTGAACTTAAGAAATTTTTCCACATGCATATAACTTACTCTATTCAAGATGCGCCCACTCGGTGTGGAGTCAAAAAACGACATAGGAGCTCTAAATATGGACATGTGCATCTTGTCGAATAACAGAGTTGCCGTCTTGTATGAAGCTGTTACAAGAAACAACGCTCTTAAGAAGACACAGAACGAGCTTCCAACGGCCAGTGCAATATAGACATATATCAGTGTTGACATGTTCACTGGAGGCTCGACATCCTTTGAAACGGGAGCAGCCCAAGCCATCCAGTAATTGCTCCCAATTTGAAGTACTTGGAAAAGTATCTGGGCAAGCAACACTAAGGGCACAAGAGCTCCCTTATAAGCTAAGGTGAGGTACTTCCAGTATACCCAAAATCCAACCTTGCCTTTCTCCCTTTCTTCTTCCTGCACCAGCTGTCCACTCTGATCGTTCCCTTCATCCTGTTTATCTTTCTTCTCAGCTGATGACAGTGATCTGGTCAGCTTTGCTGTGCCTCTGGAAGGGGAGTTCTCATTGCTTCCACCCGTGACATCAATCGAGTCCAATGCTGTGAGAGCATCCTTGTGAGCACCAACCAGCTCCATGAACTCTTCCCCTGAACCAAGGATATCATTGTATTTGCCAGCTTGTGCTATTCTCCCGTCTTTCATGACCTACAGCACAATTCTAGTAAGGAGACAATTTTTGCTGCAATTGCAATCAATGTACATAAAAAAGTTACCATCAAAATTCTCACCAGAATGAGATCAGCTGCTGGTAGAAATTCAATCTGATGTGTTACATAAACTACTGTTTTTGTAGCCAAAGCCCCAAGCAAGCATTCCTGCAATATAAGCCAGTAAGAAACTTAGTAGTGTGTTCTGAAACTTCTTCCAAACATAAAACATGAAGCTTAGGCCCTGTTTAGTTCCCAAAATATTTCCCAACTACCCGTCACATCAATCTTCGGACACTGATTAGGAGTATTAAATGTGGATTAATGACAAAACCCATTCCATAACCCCTACCTAATTTTTCGAGACGAATCTAACGAGCCTAATTATGCCATGATTAGACAACGTCATGCTACAGTAAACAATCTCTAATGGCGGATTAATTAGGCTTAATGGATTCGTCTCGCGATTTCCCTTTCATTCGTGTAATTAGTTTTGTAATTAGTCTATGTTTAGTCCTCCTAATCATCCTTGATAAGAGGGTCCAAAAATTTTTGCCAAAATTTTTGGCCAACTAAACAGGCTCTTAATGAATCACGTACCTTGAAAAGGTGGGATCCTGTATGCGCATCAACAGCACTGAATGGATCATCGAACAAATAGATGTCTGCTTCCTGATACAAAGCACGAGCTATTTGAATCCTTTGCTTCTGCCCGCCGCTAAGGTTGATTCCTCGCTCTCCGATAACAGTCTGATCACCGAATGGCAAAATTTCCAAGTCTTTCTTCAGTGAGCAGGACTCAAGGACCCGTTCATACTTCTCGTTGTCCATCTCCTTGCCAAACAGTATGTTGTCCTGAATTTTGCCGCTCTGGATCCATGCTGACTGGCTGACATATGCCGTCGCCCCGCAAATCTTAACCTCTCCTGATAACTTTGGAATCTCACCAAGAATGCAAGACAGCAAGCTCGATTTGCCGGACCCAACCGTCCCACAAACTGCGACGCGCATGCCTCGACGAGCTTGGAAGTTCAGGTCCTTCAGTGTTGGCGATTCTGGAGAGGCCTCCCAGGAGAAGCACCCATTGCTGACCTCAATTGCAACATCTGAGCTACCACTTGGCAGCCTCTTCACAGCATCAGTTGGTAACTCCTCCAAACATAGGAATGATGCTATCCTGTCAAGTGACACCTTGGTCTGAATGACCATTGAAATCGTGTCTGGAAGGTTGTATATTGGTTCTTGCAGCACGCGGAATGTGGCTAGTGCAGATAGCACTTTCCCAGACTCCAATGGGATTCCCATGAGCATGCAAGCCCCAAAAGTCACCACAGCAACAAAGGTAGGGGCTCCCCAGAACACGAAGGTGACCAAAGTCGTTGTGTAGAGGTATTTCTTCAGCCAATTTGTCTCTGTCTTCCTCAGCTCAGTGATCTTGGACAAGAACTTCATCTCCCACCCTTGAAGCTTCAGAATTCGCATGTTGCGCAGGATCTCGGACGTTGCCTTCATCCTGACATCCTTGCAGTCCATCAGCTTCTGCTGGAACTTCTCCTGCATTTGCCCCGGAGGCACATTGGCGAGCATGACGACCACAGTGGCGCCGAGCGCGGCGAGCGAAGCAAGACCGAGGGTGGAGTACAGGATGAACAGCGCCATGCCGACTTGCAAGGGCACCAGCCAGAGGTCGTGCATGTACCATGAGAAGATGCCGACGCGGTCAGCGTCGACGCTGATGATGTTGATCATCTCACCGCTGGTGCGGCTTTGCCTCGACTGGCTGGATAGCGCGAGCCCCTTCTGGTACACGACGGCGATAAGCGCAGACCGCGCGCGTATCCCGGCCTGCTGCAGCCGGAAGAACCAGTGGCGCTGCGACACGCACTCGAACACCTTGGCGACGATGAACGCGAGGACAAGGAGCTGGCCCTTGCTCGCGTACCTCTCGTCGCCGTTGAGGTACTGCACCAGAGAGTCGATGAGGTACGGGCCGACGTAGGTGGCGACGTTGTAGACCAGCGCGTAGAACGCGGTCACCGCGACGTGCCACCACACGGTGCGCACTACGGCCTTGGTGAGCTTGAACGCCGTGACGGCCTTCCGGCCGGAGCCGGAGAAGTCGCCCGCGACCGCCTTGAGGTTGGCCTCGAACGTCGGGAGCAGGCCGGCGACGCTGTCGCCGGGGTCGAGGCCCGGGACGTCGTCAAGGCCGAGGGTCTTCTTGTGGCCGACGGCGAGCAGGGGCCCCATCCACGAGAAGGTAAGCACGCTGAGGAAGCCCGCGCCGGTGAACTTGGACGCCTCTGCGGCGCTGCGGGTGTTCTCGTCGCCCGTCTCATGCGCGCCGTTCAGCAGAGGCTCCTCGGCAGAAGAGCCGCCTCCCTCCCTCCCGCCTAAGAACCCGGCGCAGAGCAGAACCACGGCCGCGAGCACCGAGACGGCGTCGAGCGCCCACAAGTGCGCGGGCACGGGGAACCCGTCGAGGCTCGTCGCCACGTGGGCGGCGGCGGTGAGCACGGAGAGCAGCAGGAAGAGCGCCCACCATAGCCTGAGCGGCGCCGGGAACCGCTCCCCGCGCCGCGGGCCGAGGTCGAACTGGAGGTACGCGGCCAGCAGCAGCCACGCCACGGCGCGCGCCGCGGCGTCGCCCAGGCCGGCCGCCGCGTCGCGCGACCACGCGGCGCCGGCGCCGCCACCGCCCAGCAGGCAGAGGTAGCACGCGTAGGCCGCGAGCAGGGCCTGGAACGCCGCCAGGGCCCACGTGGCGCAGGCCGCGACGGCGTAGCACCACCGGGACCGGCCCCCGCCGCCGCGGCTGGAGGAGGCGGCGGCTCCGCGCGCGCGCCCGTCCTTGGCGGCGCCGCAGAGGCGGACGAGCAGCCGCCCCGCGACGGCGAGAGCGAGGATGGCGTGGGCCGCGGCGCCCACGCCGTGGATGAGTAGCGGCCGCAGGAAGGGGACGACGGCGAGGAAAAGGAGGGGTCCGGACCCCTCGCCCGCCGCCGCCGCGTAAGGCGGCGCGGCCGTGGACTCGAGCATCTGTGGTGGTGGCGGCGGCGAGTGGCTGAACTGAGTGATGACAGTAGGGGATAGGCGACGAGGGGTATAACTTATATAGGCGACACGTCGCCGCGCGCACCAGTGACGGCGCGGCGCGGCGGCGGTCAAAGGAGGCTGCCGAGCCCACGCCGGGCTCCCTCGGCTCCTTGGAGTGCAAGATACCGTGCCCCTCACCCCCACCCCCACCACCCGCGGGGAAGGATCCGAACGGCGCGCGCGCGCGTGCGTGCGTTCCCGGGGGTGCCCGGACCGCGACGGCGGAGGGGGGACCCGACCAACAATTTACCTCCGCGGCGAGGAGATTATAAAAAAAAGAAAAAGAGTGCCTGGGGGAGAAAAGGGTTTACGGGATCTCTCGGTTGTTATTGTTAAACATCTATGGTAATGACGAAGATTACAGGGGAAGGTGGTTAATCTCGAGGGTTTCCTCGGATTGGAATTTGGAATCTGTTGACGCTGCGAGCTCGTCTCGTCCGTCCCCCGGAGGGATATTTAACTATTTGTCACTCTTAGCTAGGGTCAATTAATCCCTCTTGTATTCACTCTTCTCTGTAGAGTGACAAATCTGTTGTCACTTACCCCGCTAGGATGGCAACAGCTTAAATATTCCTCCCCCGGAGGGGATCTTTTGCGCGCTTCTCCAGCAAAAAAAAAAAGGAGCGCGTTGGTCGAGACTCGAGAGGGCGGTTGAGATGAGCGAATCGCGGCCGTATCTCTCTGTTCGAGCAAGTAGTAGAGTTTTAAAACTAAACCCCTCGTTAAACCACACAATCATCACAGTCACAGGAGCAAAGACCAGAACGGGATAATGCACACATTTGGATGATAACCCAGTGGATGGGGGATTTATTTATTTTTTAACCAGTGGATGGGGGAATTGTCATAGTGTTTACATCTTTTATTACGGTGGAATTTGCGTACGGCGCAACCACATTCGATGTCTTTTTTTATTTGGTACGAGTGCTCGTATTCATTCTTCTCACAAGGATGGAGTTGTGTGTACGAGATTATGAGTGTTAGGTCTATCGAAACCTCAGAGATAAGCCATTTTGCAAAGTTGCGTAAGTGGGTGTGCTTGTGAAATCGTTTACCTAATCATTTTAGGTGATTTTCAATAAACCTAATTAAAATGAGCTAAATGTGTCTTTTACAGACGAATCCACCTACATTCCTAGTAATTATTTAAAAAATGATCACTTAACTTCTATAGATATATGAATATGATAAGTTGATGATGATAGAGTCACCAAAGTTGTTGTTTCTCACCAGTTTTTTGAGTAGTTGTGGAAGGTATATGAGCTAAAGCCCCTTCTTAAACCACACATTCCTGCAAAACCCTTCCTTATTAAGAAGCCGTTTATAGTTTTTTAAATGATTTTTGCGCATGACTCGTCTAAAATTAGACTAAACGTGGATCCGTGGACAAATGCACCTGCATTCCTACCTATATTCTGATAATCAAAATGGTCACTTAACTTCTATGGACCCATATGACGAACTGATGACGATGGTAGGGTTAAGATCGTCCCACGGTTTTCATTAAGAGAAGAGAACCTAATTCCGACTTAGAAAATCTTTGAACCCTGACATCACCGACGAGGAGATTTAATTTAAACAAGTCCCAGAAATTCGTTATGAGAAGGAATCAAACTCTGGTCTCCTGGTTGCGACCATACCTCAGCCTCCTTCTAATCAATTAGGCCCTGTTCAGTTCGTGAAAAGATTTTGGAGAAAAATTTTGGGGTTCCCTTCCAAGGTCTATTAAGAGTATTAAATGTAGACTACTTACAAAACTAACTACATGAATGGACTAGAAATCGCGAGATGAATCCATTAAGCCTAATTAATCCGTCATTAGAGATTGGTTACTGCGGCACAAAGTTGTCTAATCATGTTATAATTAGACTCATTAGATTGGTCTCGAAAATTAAGGTAGGGGTTGTGGAATGAGTTTTGTCATTAATTCATATTTAATACTCCTAATTAGTATCCGGAGATTGATGTGACGGGTAGTTGGTGAAAAAATCTGGAACTAAACAGGGCCTTAGGATAGAGGATCTTTGGTGGCTCAAGGTCACGGCAAGTCGGCAAACCCACCTACATTCCTAGCAATATTCAAAATGGTTGCATAACTTGTATGCACCATGACGACGATAAGGCCGCAAAAGTAGTGTTTCTTGTCTACTACCTCCGTCCTTAAATATACGACGTTTAGGACAAGAAAATTAGTTCAAACTCCGTCCTTAAACATATGACGTTTAGGAAGAAAATTAGTTCATTTAAGCGTCATATATTTAAGAACGGAGGGAGTAGTTTCGAGTAGCAGTGACGAGTCCCAACTCCATCACTCCATTAGACTGACTCCAACGGATTCTGCAATAGCTGCTGCATCTTCAAATTGAGGAACGAAGCCGCACTATAGCAGGTCCAACGAAGTCTGCAACAGCTGCTGCAAAATGAAGATGTGGCCTGTCGATCTTCATCCCTGGGAGCTCTCTCTCCTTTCTTCATCGCTCGCGAACGTCAACTGCCATCCACTCGTTCACCTGCCTCGCGTCCCCAGCCGGCGGCGCCCCTCCCTGCTCCCCCCCTCCCAGGCCGGCAGCGCCGTCGCCGCGAGCCCCGCGTGGATCCGGGCGCGGGAGCTCCTCCGTCAGCTCTTCCTCCGGGACGGGTGTTGAACGCCGCCGCTCGATTTGGATGGCGGGCGGGGCGGACTAGGCGCGCGACGGCGGCGTCTCGGGCTCTCGGCCCTCCCTCCGCTTCCCCGCGCTCCGCCGCCATCGAGCCCCTCCGATTCTTCCTCCGCCACCTCCGCCGCTGACCCGACGGACAGCGACCGCAAGCTGCAGGTTGGCCACGACCGGCAGCGCCCCCGACGAGGTTCCGGCTCGCAGCCTCGGATGCGGCCGCGCGGCGCGCTTCGGCTGTGCAGGTGGCGACTGGGATGCAGGCGGCGGGTGGCCGGCGGCGGGAGTACCTCGACGAGCTCCCCTTCTCCCCTCCCTCCCTTCTGTCTGGAGCAGCGAAGCGGCGGCGGAGGGAGTAGAGGAGCTCCCCGGCGGCGCAGATCCGAGGCTTCCACCACCCCCGCCGCCTCCTTCGAGTCTGAGGCACCCCGGCCGCCTCCTTCTCTGGCGGCTCCACCTCTGCCCCCGCGTGGTGACCGCCAGTTGGCGCGAGCTCCCTCTTCCCACGGGAGCCAACGGCTGCTGCGGGATGCGCGAGGGATGCGAGTGTCTGCTGGGAGCCCATCACGCGCTTCTTCTCTCTTCTTTCCTTAAGCACGACTATTTGCGCGAGGGGAACGGCGACGCTGCTAGAGACAGTCTTAGGAAACATCCATTCCTCAGATCACTTGTAGATTACTTTTGGGTAGTTTTTGCCTTTGCGTGGGTCCGTGAACAAATCCATAGGTGTGTTTAGAGCCCAAACTTCCCCTAAAATACTCTATACAAAAAGAAGATTCCCCATCATATCAAACATCACATCAAAAATGTCGGTACATGTATGGAGTACTAAATGTAGATGAAATCAAAAATTAATTACACAGTTTGGATGTACTTTGCGAGACGAATCTTTTGAGCCTAGTTAGGCCATGGTAGGACAATATTTACCACAAACAAACGAAAAGTGCTACAGTACTTTTCAGCTCGGAACAGTGCTTTTCAGCTCACAATCCGTGCAAAATCTCATAATTTTACATCCCAATTTTGGGATCTAAGCACACCCTATATATCTAAAATTGAACTATACGTGGGTCCGTGAACAAATCCTCCCTGCATTCCCGCACGTACTAAAAAAAAAAGTCGTCTAACTTAATACTATGGATCCATGACGAACTAATCACGGTTGGGCCACCAAAGTCACCATTTTTCCTGTATAGTTTTGAGTAGTGGAGGGTCCCAAGCCAAATGGGTGATCACTTTACCCCCTTTTCTGCCAATCGGCTTTTGGGATCCAGTATAGATGCCCCGTGCATTTTTTTAGGGGGTCCTGGCTAGGCATGGATATCGAGCTGGCTCGGCTCGGCTCGCTCGGCTCGGCCTGGCTCGGTAGGCTAACGAGCTGGCTCGGCTCGGCTCGATATAGGTAACGAGCCAAAAAGCTAGCTCGGCTCGGCTCGGAAAAAAGCTCGAGCCAGCTCGTTTGGCTCGTGAGCTACTTCCTCTTCCTCGTCTACGGAGTTTACTCCTTGACTCCAAACTCACAGGACGCGTCGATGGATCATCGCCCTCCATGGCCGAGACTGATCCAGGCACAGTCACACAGCAGGTCAGCAACACAACTAGCAATTGATGAATCGACAGAGCAACATCCGGAGGAAAAAGGAGGGAGGAGGGATCGAGTGCAGACAAGAACTCGCGAAGGGAGAGGTCGCGCAGGTGTTGCTGGTTGCCCTATCTTGCGTCTCGCTCGGTTCCGTCCTTCTCGTTCGCGAACTCGCGACTCGCGAGCTGGCGGGCGGCGGCGGTCAAGTACTGTGCGGCGGCTCAAACGGAGGAAGAGGAATGTGCCGCTAGGGTTTGGGTCTTTTCTCTATTTACATGTGTGACATGGGCTAGGACAGCTACTAGTTGGGCCGCTAGTGAGACCGTGGGCCTGCAATTCAAATGGGTGGTTGCGGTTTAGACTAAACTCGTTAGGCCCGTGAACGGCTTGCGAGCTGACTCGAGTTGGCTCGTTAGAGCTAACGAGCTAAAACCTTGGCTTGGCTCGGCTCGTTATCCTAACGAGCCGAGCCGAGCCAGCCACGAGCCGAGCGAGTTAACGAGCTTCGAGTTTTTCGTCCAACCTTAGTCCTAGCATCTCCTCCCGGATCGGGTAGCTGCCGAAAGCCGGAGCTGCGAGGACTTGTCAAGTCACAAAAATCCGGCACCACTAGCCGCTCATCTCATCAGCCCACAACCAGTGACTACGAACCAGGAACCATAGATAGATGCCCCAGCTTTATTTCTAGTGATGCATATGCAATGCACTGGTGCCACACTGCCACCGATACTGATCGGCCAGGTCCCGGGCCACTTTGGCTCGGTACTGATTTGTACGATTTGATTGCATGATTTATTCCGAGAAAAAAAATATTATACGAGAAGCAGAAAGAATAGAAGTTGAACAGTACGTTGTCTTTGACACTTTGAATCCGGATGTGTTTAACTAATGCTGATAGCCTGATGCTAATAATGCACACTACGTGAAAACTTCAAATAGGTCACGCAGCATTTGTAACGGGTCCTTAACACTCGTTACATGGACCCCATCTGTAACGATTGTTGTTTGGCGCCCGTTAGGCTCGACCCCAACCTCGCCCTAACCTCGCCACCACAACACCCGTTACCAATAAGGACTTCTGGTAACGGACTTCTTAAACGCCAGTTACATGTTTTCTTTGTAACAACGTCCGTTACCGATGTCTTTCCTATTGGAGACGCGTGGTTTTTAGGACGCGTCTCATTTTATGACGACCCAATTGGTGACACTTGTTTGGACCTAGCATCTCCTTTGTTTTCTCATAATAGAGACGCGTGTTGTTATTACGCGTCGTTGTCTTTGCGTTCCGACCACTCTGCAATCTCCGACAACTACACTCGCTCTCTCTCCTCTGAGGGCCCCACTCGGTCTCTCCCCGCCGTTGCTGCAGCAGTATTTTCGCACGCTCTCTGAAGGCCTCACTCGCTGCGCGCGCTCTCTCTCCTCAGAAAGCCAGCGCTGCAGCAGGCCGACCGGCCGCGTACGCGACGGCGTAAGGTGCCGGCGGACGTCGACCACAGCGCGGCGTCCCTCCGCGCCATACGTCGCCGTACGTCCTCCAAAGCAGCAGCTTATCCTCATCCTCGGGCTCGGCACCGTCCTCCGCGCCGTCGCCGTCGCCGCGGCTGCGACGCCTCGTCCTCCTCCTCTCGGAAGCGCTCACCTCGTAGACAGTCCTCGTCAAGGTGGAAATTGCCCCCTTTTATTGAACTTCGCTGTCATAATCCTCTTACTCGTCGGTTTTGGTGATGCATTAATTATACTCATTTGATGTATGAAAATTGCAGATGGCTGCTGCTGCTCGGGCTTGGATGTACAGTAAGACCCGAGATTGGGACAGTAATTTCGTAAGGGGGGTCAATGGATTTCTAGATCAAGCAGAGGCGGATATGAGAAACCGTGGTGTTCAGGCAATGCTTTGCCCCTGTATAGGTTGTCTCAACCAGAAGAAGTTCGGACAGCGCATCATTTGATCACACGTGGTTTCAAAGAAAATTACACGTGTGGAATAAACATGGTGAGAAAGGGCTTAATGAAGTCGAAGCAGGATGCCTAAATGAAGGTGAAGCGCGACACCATGCTACGGACCTTAATAATGAAGGGGCAGCACTATGTCATGATGAAGTGCTTGATGAAGGTGGAGTTTTTGACGAGGAAAATGAATCATTCCCACCAATTGTGATGAGGCCTGAGAATATCACTGATCAAGAAGTTACGGGCTTCAATGATGGTGAGTTGTTGCAACGTGTGCAAAATGTTGATCAAATGTTGCGGGATGTTGAGTTTCAACGAGTGTATACAGCTTCTGAATTAGCGAGACTGAAGCAGTTCGTTGAAGATTCAAAGAAACCCCTCTATCCTGGTTGCAAGAAGTACTCTCACCTTTCTGGTGATCTAAAACTTCTGCAGCTTAAGGCAGATCATGGTTGGAGCAACAAAATTTTCAAACAACTATTGGATCTCCTTAAGGACATGCTACCCGAGGGAAACCAAATAGCCATGTCTGTCTATGAGGCAAAGAAGATAATTTGTCCTCTGGGAATAGAGGTTGAAAAAATTCATGCTTGCAAGAACAGTTGTGTATTGTTCCGTGGAGATTATGCAGACCTTGACAAGTGCCCCAAGTGTGGGTTCGATCGGTACAAGAGGAAAAAAGATGGTGGTGGTGATAACAATGCTGATGATGACGAGAACGAGCCCGTGGAGATCACAGGCAAGAAGAAGAAGAAGGAGGAGGTTAAAGGGGCTCCTGTGAGGGTAGAATGGTATTTTTACATCATTCCTCGGTTGAGAAGATGGTTCGCCACACGAAAGGAGGCCCAACTCTTGCGTTGGCATATGACACGAACGAAGGAAGTTGGCAAGATTAAGCACCCCGCAGATGGCCAACAATGGCAAAACATTGATTCCCATTTTAAGGATTTTGCCGGTGAAAGCAGGAACATTCGGTTCGCTATGAGCACAGATGGCGTGAACCCATTCGGTAACCAGAGCTCAACACATAGCACCTGGCCTGTCGTGCTGTCAATGTACAACCTTCCACCCTGGCTATGCAAGAAACGGAAATACATGATGCTGACAATATTGGTCTCCGGGCCAAAGCAACCTGGCGACCGTATTGATGTCTACTTGAGGCCACTAGTTGGTGACTTGAAGATACTTTGGAAGCCTGGTGTGAAGGAGGTTTGGGATGAGTTCGGCCGTGAGGAGTTCACATTGCACACCATGTTGTTCACCACCATCAACGACAACCCGGCTCATCGCAACCTTTCTAGCCAGAGTAAAAGGAAAGGTGCAGCTTGCCCACACTGCTTGGAAGAAACTTGTGCAGTGTGGCTAAGAAATTCAAAAAAATTCTCATTTATGGGGCACTGTCGTTTCCTCAGCAAGAAACATGCCTACCGGGACATGGATTGTCAGTTTAATGGGGAAAAGGAGAATCGACAGGCGCCAATGCATGTGACTGGAGATCTGCTCCACTTGCAAGTCAAGGACGTCGAAACTATCGAGGAGTTACCCAAATTGTCTGAAAAGAAACTTCGCAAAAGAAAGAACTGAGATGGTGAAGAAAAAGAAGAAGAAGATGGCCGAGGAATGTGGAACAAGAAATCAATTCTATGGGAGCTAGAGTATTGGCCGCTTTTGGATGTGCGTCATTCGATTGACAACATGCACGTCAAGAAGAATGTGTGTGAAGCTACTTTGGGAACATTGCTACAACAGAAGTCAAAAGGAAAAGATCATAAAAATGCAAGGGATGATCTTAAAGAAATGGGCATTAGGCCGAAGCTCTTTGCAGTGGAAACAGACACAGGGATGGACGTTCCCGTTGCTGCAACCACCTTGTCAAAGGCAGAGAGAAAAGAATTTTGTGAGTTTTTGCATGGTTTGAAAGTACCTTCAGGCTACTCATCGAACTTCAAGAGGCTAGTGTCGGTGAAGGACATGAAAATGAATTTCAACTTGATGAAATCTCATGATTGCCATGTGTTAATGACATCTATTCTTCCTGTTGCACTAAGAGGTATCAAGACAGAACTGGCTCGCGACGCGGTCACGAGCTTGTGTTTATTCTTCAATGAAATAGAACAGAAGGTGATTGATGAGAAAAAACTATTGGACTTAGAGAGGAGGCATTTCGAGACCTTATGCCTGCTTGAAGCTACATTCCCACCATCATTCTTTGATCTCATGCTGCATCGAACAACACACCTCGCGAGGGAGATCTGGTACCTTGGCCCATCTTACCTTCATCAGATGTTTCCATATGAGAGGTACTTTGGATTCCTCAAATCATTGGTACATAACATGTCATTTCCTGTGGGAGCCATTGTTCGTGGCTATAAGACCATCGAAGCAGTGGAGTGGGCCATGGGTTATATGGACCCCCAAAACCCCATTGGTGTGCCTCGTTCACAACATGAAGGTAGTCTTTCAGGTGTTGGGACCCTGGGGAAAAAGTCAATCACTCCGCACCCAGAGGACTTCAGGAAGGCTCATTTCACCGTGATAGAACAGAGTGTAGAGGTTACACCATTTGGCAATGAGCACAAGCAACAACTACGTGAACAAAACCCTGGCTGTACTGAGGATTTGGTTGCAAAGAGGCACATGTAATGCTTCAACAGGTGGCTCCGAGATTATGTCCAGCAGAGTGGCAGCGCTGCTATAACCGACGATCTAAGAAAACTAGCAGCAGGGCTATTATTCACTGTTACAACATATCAAGCAATGGATATCAATGGATACACGTTTTACACCATGACCCAGAATGCCAAGAGCGTCTATCAAAATAGTGGTGTGCGTGTACGGACCATCGACAATAAGAAGAACACAGCCACATATTATGGTCAAATAAAGAAAATTTGGGAGGTTGATTATGTAGGATTCAAGGTAGTCTTGTTTCGGTGTAGATGGGTCACCAATGCGAAGAGAGCTATGATCAAGGACAAATTTGGTTACAAAACCGAACCGTTTGTCTTCGCCAAGGATGTTGAGCAAGTGTTCTATGTACCTGACCTTGCAAAGAATAACTGGAGTGTGGTTTTGCCTGGAAAAAAAGGATTGTTGGGGTTGAAAATATTGTTGAGGAGGAGGAATACAACCATGTCGGTGTTTTAGACCGGCAACCTACCAAGGGGAGTACCCGAGGTAGATGAATGTGGCCTCGCCGAGATCGGTAACTCGAAGGAGAGACACGTGGCACACAATTTAGACAGGTTCGAGCCGCGAGGTGCGTAATACCCTACGTCCTGTATGCTGCGTAGCTCTAAATTGATTAGGTGTGATTACAAGATAATGCGGATGATGAGAGGGGGGTCCCTGCCTCACCTTATATACTCCGGGAGGCAGGGTTACAAGTCAGTTTGAGGGGAGAGTACTAGTCGTGCACGATTAGGAGTACTTTACATGGATCTGGACATGTGTAGCTACCTAACCGAGTACTACCCCTCTGTAATCCTTGCGCTCCACGCCAGCAGGTGTCGTGTAGCACAAGTCGAGTAGTCCCAGGGGCCCACCGAGTAGTCGGTTCTGGTACCCACCTGAGTAGTGGGCCCAGGGATGTCCATACGACAAGCCCCCGAGTACTTTGTAGTCGAGCAGGATGTCTTCGAGTAGTCTTGATGGCCTTGGCGAGTAGTCCTTTAGCGTCCCCGAGTTCCACAAGCCGAAAGTCCTCAAGAATGCTTGAATCATCCCGAGGCTGGAAGGTACTCCAGCTGATCTTTGAGTAGTCTTGAAGTCTTCTCGAGTAGTCCCCAAGCGTCCCCGAGTGCTTCTCTCGAAGGTCTTCAATAGTACTCGTGTTGTCTTGATGAAGAAACCATATGGAAAATGCGATTCGGAGAATCGCATTCCATATGGAATGTAGCCCCCGAGCCTTAGGTCGAATCGTAGATTCAAGCTGAGGGTCGATCTGAAGTTCTGTCAATCTTATCCAAAAAATCCGGAGAAAAAACCGAAGGACACGTGGCACGGAGCCCCCGAGCCTTGAGTCGAGTACTTCCTCTCGAATTAAAGGGTCATCTTGACTGTAGAATGTGTCCTGAGTGGGTCTTGAATCTGGTAGTAGCCCACTGAGTCCATCTGACGTAGTCGAGCCCCCCGAGATGGAGAGTATCGAGTACTGGAAGTTGAAGAGTCAGGCTGCCGCCGCTGGGTCACCCGCCTAGCGCTTATCCGTTCAGTCAGTGTTTCGCCGCACGATAGCTTATAAATAAGCGCTGAGTCCCTTAGGGTTTTTCACTCCCAGTAGTTGCAATCGCCAAATAGATCTGCGCCCTTGCTCCTCTGCTCCTCTGCCGCCGCCACCACCGCGAAGTAGATTGGATCTAAACACGCGCGCCGCCGTAGTCCGCCACAGCTGTAGCCCCCGAGCGAATGCGAGTGAAGACACCCGTCACTTCGAGGATGAAGACATCCCCAGCGAAGGGCTCGAAGACCGGCGCGTCAAAGAAGATGAGCCGCAGTGAGGTCGAAGATGTCGGCCAATCGTCGTCGCCGCCTTCCACTCCTCGCCCCAATCCGGCCAAGGAATGGAAGAAGGCAAAGCTGAAGACCGAAGATCTGCTTGCCCTAGTCAACAGCGGATTCCTTCGCGAGAAGGAGATGGATCTATCGCGCACCGCCACCGGAGATCCATACCCGATGGAGAAGAACCCAGACGAAATCCCAATGTTCGCCCGGTTCGTAGAGCGTGGATTGGCACTCCCCGCCAGTGAGTTCTTCAAAGGAATGCTCAGGTACTACGGTATCGAGTACCTGGCCTACAAGTTGATAGAGTCGAACCAGGACTGGAAGGCCAAGTGGTTCTATATCACCAACCACCATCCTGAGCTGCCAAAGCCGAGCGGATGTCAACCAAAGCACAAGCCGTGGTGGAACACAGAGCCCACCATGCAAGAGGGTATTCAACTACCCGAGTTGCTGAACAAGATCAAGGCCCTGCGAGAGGCCGGGTTGAGGGCCGAACACGTGGCCTTCAGCTTCATGAAGAGGAGGGTGCAGCCGTTGATGGCTCACGACACCCTCGGGTACCAGTATACGGGCGATGAAGACACGTCGCGGATGCCCGGCTTCGAAGTCGAAGATGACGTGATCATCTAGAGGCTGGGCAAGATCTTCAAGGACATGCCGCCGTACACGCCCTGCCCAGTCCCCGAGTACTCCGCAGCACATCCACCAAACAAGGTCAGTAGTCGTGACAGAAGCCCCCGAGTACTGGTTTGCCTGACGTAGTCGAACTCACATGTGCTTTATATTGTAGGATGACGTTGTGAAGTATGTTTCCGACCCACCTTCTCTGCCGCGACTGGAGGCACAGACACAGGGGAAGGGTGAGGCGAAGCTGAAGGAATACCGCGAAGTCGGTGAAGGTGACGACACCGTCACCATCGAAGACACTTCTGATGATGAAGATGAAGAGACGCTGTAGGAGCGGTTCCAGCTTCGGTCGAGATTCAGCCGGGCTGGAATGCCTAATATTCCAGTCATCATCGAGAAGCCAGCTAGCCTGGAGGCTAGCATTCCAGTGCCGCCGAGAAGGCCGCGCAATGCGACGCGAAAATGCGCCGCCAAGAAGCTAAAGATCTCTGAAACCACCAGCCCGGAGGTCAGCAGCGCTATCAGGGTAGTCGAGTAATAAGTAGTCTTGTGCTGACAGGCCCGTTTGTACTGTTGCAGGATATCCCTTCCTCGGATCCCGTTGATCAAGGTGATGAGGACGTCTGGGAGACAGTGGGGGTGACAGCTGAAAAGAGTAGCAGCCCGCCTCCAGCTACTGAAGAAGCCGTGCCAGGGGCGGCACAACAAGAGACCGGCGCCGTGAACTCGCAGGCGTCGGCTGAAGAAGGAAGTCAAGACCCCTCCCCAGCTGAAGTGATAGAGCAGCCGGAGGAGGCTCAAGCGGAAGACGAAGCGGCCACGGAGGCTGGCATAGTTGACATTGCCAGCATTCTGGGCGCCCCGAGCATGACTGTGGTGCAGTCAACCTTGTAAGTCTTCTCAATTGCTCAGGCAGAGATGTAGCTATGAAACATGTGTCGCTGACTGAGTTCTTCGTGATGCAGGAAATCCACGGACTTGTCGTGGGATGGTGGGGAGACCAGCGCACCTGCTGATGGAGAAGACCGCTCAGCAGAGGTGCGGGAACCCACGCCACCGCAACAAGCTGAAGGTGTTGTGGAGCCCACACTCCAAGAGGCGATTTTAGTCGAAGGTAAGTGTTCTTGCACCATTGGTAGTCGTCACGCACATTAGTCGTAGTCGTTGAGGTTGACTTCGTGAACTCAACTTTGCAGGAGCACAAGCTGAGGGAGCCGCGATCCCTGAGGCCGTGGCTATGGAGGTGGTCGCCGCGGAGACACAACCCATGGATCCAGTTGCCGAGGCAGCGGAGGGCGCAGCCCCCGGGCAGGGAACTTCAGTAGCCCCCGAGCTGAGGGCGGAGACGCAGGTCGATCCGCTCCCCGGGGAAAGTACGGACGTAGTCGTCCGTGAGCCCATGATTGAAGAAGCCGTGATGATCCGTTCGGCGCCCATGTCAGAGGCGACTTCAACAAGCCGTGGGGGTCTGGAGCTGCTGGACGATGACCTCTTTGACCCGGTCGTTGTCGCTCGTAGCATGGAGGCATGGCGCCGTATGGAGCAGTGGATCAAGGTACATTGCGAGTACCCTGAGTAGCCTTAAGTTTCGAATTACTGAGTACCTATTGACTGTTCTGTCTTTGTGCAGGATGTCGTTGAATGGTCCCGCCAGAAATCTGATCTGCTGCAAGGGTACGGTGACACAGTACTCCGCGCCGAGGCATTGGAGAAAGAGCTCGACAAGTCGAAGAAACATTCAGCTCTGCTCCAATCCAAGCTCGACGGCGCCTTCGCCCAGTATCATAATCGGAAGAACAAGTCGCTACGCCAGAAGTATAAAGGTACATTTTCCGCCAAAGCCTTTGAGTACTTATCGGGGTACCTTGGAGTACTCTAACATTGAGTTGAGTTGTCTGCAGAGCTTGAGGCAAGGGTCGACCAGCTGAAGGCGTCGGAGACGGACCTCAAGAACACTGTGTACCGGGAGACCGATGCCAGAGAGGTACTTGAGTACGAGTTCAAAAAGCTGAGTCATGAGTGCATCTATCACATGGAGCTTCGTGAAGCCTCAGACCGTGACCTTGTCAATTGCTATAAATCTCTGCAGAAGCTCAATGAAGATTGCGAGAAGCTTCGAGGCCAGCTGAAGGAGCTTGAAGAAGCCGCGTTGCCCATTGCAAGGCTGCTAGTGCCACACCTGGGCGGGCTGAAGATTGCTCCACTGGTGGACCGGCTGAAAAAAGCCCCCGGGCGTCTGGCGACGTATGTCAAGCACTTGGCGAAGTCGATTCCGAACCAAGTCTTGGCATTCATGAAGTCGTATTTCCCCAAGGCTCCAGTGGGCGTAGTCGCCGGTGGACTTGCAGCAAACTGTACTGACGATCAGTACAAGACCCTCCCGGAGGAGATGGCGCCCATTGCTGAGCAAGTGGCGGAGAAGCTCAACCTTCAGTAGGAGTACCTATAGAAGTAGCTTATGGTAGTTGATGGAAGACAAACAGAGTTGTTAGTAACTTGTTTGAATTATTAATGAAAGTTGTCCACGATATGCTTGTGAAATGAGTACTCGTAGCCGTCACTTGCAGCGAAGTGTGCGGAGTACCAAACCGTGGAGAACTCGTGAGTAGTAGTACTCAGTAAGAGATGCCTGATTGGAAGGCACAGTAAATAAGTTGAATAAAAATCAAGCTTTATTACTGATGAATAAGTCCATCTGGATGGCCAGGGCCATTTACAAGTGTAGTCGCCAGGACCCGTAGGCCGCCTACGGCTAAGTGGTGCTAGGGCCCTTGAGCTGCTCACAGCTGGAGATCCGTTAGTAGCCGTATAGGCTGGATCAGTAGTACATGGTCGTATAGACCGCCGCTAGAGTCCTCAGTGCTCTGAGCAGCCCAAGATCCGTTAGTAGCCGTTGACGCTGGATCTTGGAGAAGAGTAGTCCGGAGACTAGTGCTAGGACCGAGAGGCCGCTTACAGCGAAGAGTCTGTGAGTAGCCGTATAGACTTGGACTCGTAGGTGAGTAGTCGAGCGACTACGCGTAGAAGCGACACAGCTGGTCGACGTTCCACGAGTTGTTGATGTCGTCGCCTTCAAGTGTTTGGAGGCGATAGGAGCCTGGTCCGGTCACCTTGGAAACTGAGAAGGGACCTTCCCATGGCGAGCTGAGCTTGTGTAGTCCTTCCGTGTTCTGGATGCGACGGAGGACTAGGTCGTCGACGTTGAAGGAGCGTTCCTTGACGTTGCGATCATGGTAGCGTCGGATACCCTCGAGGTACTTTGCTGATTGGACGAGGGCGGCACAGCGGGCTTCTTCGAGGCTGTCGATATCAACCCATCTGCTATCTTCTGAGATGCCTTCGTCATATTGCTCTACTGTCGGGGATTCCCACATCACGTCGGCAGGTAGGATAGCTTCGGAGCCGTAGACCAGGAAGTAGGGCGACTGCCCTGTCGGCTTGGTAGGTTGAGTACGAAGCCCCCAGAGTGCATTGGGTAGTTCCTTGATCCACTTGCCTCCTTTGGTGTTAGCTGCATCGTGCAATCACTTCTTGAGGGCGTCGAGTACCATCCCGTTGGCGCGCTCGACTTGTCCGTTGGCGCGGGGGTGGGCGACTGAGACGTACCGGACGTCGATCCCGCTGTTCTCATAGTACTCCCAGAACTGGTGATTGTTGAAGTTGGATCCCAGGTCTGTGATGATGCGATGGTGCAGCCCGTAGCGATGCACGAGCTCATCCAAGAAGTCGAGTACTCTGTCAGCCTTTGGGCAGGTGACCGGCTTGACTTCGATCCACTTGGTGAACTTGTCGATGGCCACCAAGACTCTGTTGAATCCTCCTGGCGCAGTTGGCAGAGGCCCAATCATGTCGAGCCCCCAGCAGGCAAAGGGCCAGGTTGGTGGTATGGTGACTAGCTTGTAGGCCGGGACGTGTTGCTGCTTGGCGAAGAATTGACATCCTTGGCACTTTCTGACGAGTTCTTTAGCGTCAGCCAGAGCTGTGGGCCAGTAGAAAGCTCGTCGGAAAGCTTTGCTCACCAGCGTGCGAGAGGACGCGTGGTTGCCGCAGACGCCTTTGTGGATCTCCTCCAAGATGTCCTTGCCTTCATCCCGGGGTATGCACTTCATGAGTACTCCAGAAGTAGCACCCCGCCTGTAGAGCTTGTCTCCGACTAGTACGTAGGTCTTGGCTCGGCGGACGAGTTGTTCGGCCACATTCTTGTTGGAGGGGACCTTCTGCTCGCGGATGTAGTCGATGAAGGGTTGTCGCCTGTCAACGTCGATCATCATGACCTCCTGACCGGGTTGTGGTGGAGCTGGGTCAGTGGTCGTGGGCGCCAGCTCCGGGATGGATGGCGCGTGAAGCTCGTGGACGAAGACTCCGACGGGTACTTGTGCACGAGTAGAACCAAGCTTCGACAGGACGTCTGCTGCAACGTTGTTGTCGCGGACGACGTGATGGAACTCGAGACCGTAGAACTTGTTCTCGAGTTTGCGGACTTCCAGACAGTAGGCGTCCATGTTCTCCTTGTTGCGATCCCAAGACTTGTTGACTTGGTTGATGACCACTGCGGAGTCGCCGTAGACTAGTAGCCGCTTGATGCCCAATGAGATTGCGAGGCAAAGCCCGTGCAGTAAGGCTTCGTACTTGGCTTCGTTGTTTGAGACCTTCCAGTAGATCTGCAGGACGTACTTGAGTTGCTCGCCCTTTGGAGAGATCAGGAGTACCCTTGCACCTGCGCCCTCGAGCTTGAGTGAACCATCAAAGTACAACACCCAGTGCTCTGGCCGCTCGGTTGGAGTTGGTAGCTGATTCTCCCGCCACTCTGCCATGAAGTCGACTAGTGCTTGAGACTTGATGGCGGTGCGTGGCTTGAAGTCGATGTTGAGGGCGCCGAGTTTGACTGCCCACTTGGAGATTCTTCTAGTAGCGTCCTGATTGCGGAGTATGTCACCGAGCGGGTAGTCGGTGATGACGACAATCGAGTACTCCTGGAAGTAGTGTCGTAGCTTCCACGAGGTGATGAGCACTGCGTAGAGTAGCTTCTGGACCGGCTGGTACCGTGTCTTTGACTCTAAGAGAACCTCGCTGACGAAGTAGACTGGGCACTGGACTGGGTAGGCGTGGCCGTCTTCCTGCCGCTCGACAACGATGGCAGTACTGACCACATGAGTAGTCGCAGCAAGGTAGAGCAGTAGCTGCTCCTTTTTGCGAGGAGCCGTGAGGACCGGTGGCTTTGACAGGAAGTCTTTGAGTTGTGCCAGGGCTTGATCAGCCTCAGTGGTCCACACGAACTTCTCTTGGTGCTTGAGTAGTTTGAAGAAAGGTAGTCCCCATTCTCCAAGCTTCGAGATGAATCTGTTCAGGGCCGCCATGCACCCGGTCAGCTTTTGTACATGCTTGATGCAGGTGGGAGCTTTCATGTTGGTGATGGCGGAGATCTTCTCGGGGTTGGCTTCGATGCCGCGATGGCTGATGATGAAGCCGAGTAGTTTCCCTGAAGGTACGCCAAAGACGCACTTGTTGGGGTTGAGCTTCCACTGGTACTCTCGCAGGGATGCGAAAGTCTCTTCAAGATCGGCGATGAGCGTGTCGGAGTTTCGGGTCTTGGCAACCATGTCATCCACATAGGCTTCGACGTTCTTGTTGAGCTGCTTCTTGAAGCAGGCCTGGATAGCTCGCTGGTAGGTGGCGCCGGTGTTCTTCAACCCGAACGACATTGTCGTGTAGCAGTAGGCGCCGAACGGGATGATGAACGTGGTCTTCTCCTAGTCTTCTTCCTTGATAGCAATCTGATGGTAGCCGGAGTAGCAGTCGAGGAAGCAGAGCAGGTCGCAGCCCGCCGTGGAGTCAATGACTTGATCAATCCGCGGCAACCCGAAGGGGTCCTTGGGGTAGTGCTTGTTCAGGTCAGTGTAGTCGACGCACATCCTCCACTCGTTCGTGTTCTTCTTGCGAACAAGGACGGGGTTGGCGAGCCACTCAGGATGGAAGACTTCACGGATGAAGCCGGCTGCGAGTAGTTTGGCGAGTTCCTTCTTGATGGCGTCCCGTCGGTCGTCAGCGAAACGGCGGAGGTGTTGTCGCTTGGGGGTAGCTTTAGGATCGACGTTGAGTGAGTGCTCGATTAGCCTCCTGGGCACCCCTGGCATGTCCGCTGGTTTCCATGCAAAAATGTCTCGGTTAGCCCGGAGGAAGCTGACGAGCGCGTCTTCCTATTTCGGGTCGAGACCCGCCCCGATCATGGTAGTCTTGCTGCTGTCACCCGTCCCGAGGTCGATGGCCTTCACTTGTACTTCCTCTGATGGCTGAGGCTTGTTCGTTGTGTCGGTCTTCTCAGGTATCTCGAGTTCGGTTGGGGCGAGCCTCTTGGATGCAGCAAAGATCTCCATCATTGCGTTGGGTACTTGGTTGGCTGCTGCGAGTTCCACGGCTTCGGTGTCGCAGTTGAAAGAGATCTTCAAGTCCCCTTGCAGCGTGAGTACTCCGACAGGACTTGGCATTTTGAGTACCAAGTAGGTGTAGTGGGGTACCGCCATGAACTTGGCGATAGCTGGTCCGCCGAGAATGGCATGGTAGGAAGTTTCGAAATCCGCAACCTCGAACTTGATGTACTCGGTGCGGTAGTTCTCCCTTGTTTCCCCGAAGGTAACTGGCAGGACCACTGAGCCTAGTGGAATAGCCGCGTTACCGGGGACAATGCCGTAAAAGGGCGATGTGCTCTTGGTGAGCATGTCGGTGATGTCGAGCTTCATTTTCTTCAAGGTCTTGGTGAAGAGGACGTTGAGCCCGCTTCCGCCGTCGATGAGTACCTTGTTGAGTCTGGAGCCCGCGACTACAGGTTTCAGGACGAGTGGGAAACGTCCTGGCTCGGAGAAGCTTGTCCATTGGTCTGCGCGGGAGAAGGTGATGGGTACCTCCGACCACCTTAGAGGTGTCGGCACCGCTGGTTCAATGTTCAAGACTTCCCGTCGGGTGGCCTTTTGAGACCGTCTGGTGGGTAGTCCGCCAAAGAGGACATTCACCATCTTGTCGGGCTCCTGGAAGTCGCCGTTGCCTTCGTCGACTTTCTTTTTGCCCTTCTTGTCGTGAGGAGGCCGTGGGTCTGGAGTATCTTTTAGTGCTCGCCGGAGTTGGTAGCACTGGTCGGTTGTATGATTGCCATCCAGATGCCACGGGCACTTCTCTTTGAGCAAGTCTCTGAAGCCGCCAGAGGTCTTTTTCGAGTTGTCTTTCGCAGGGCGCTGTATAGCCGCGACTGTGTTGTCTGGCTTGCGCTTGCGGTTGGAGCTCGAGTAGTTGTTGTTGTTGCGACCCCCTTGATCCTTGTTATTGTTGTTGTTGCCGCCCGTGTTGTTTTTGCTCTTGCCGCGAATGGAGTCGTACTTGGCGTTCGCCTTGTCCTCTTCGTCGGCCCATGATGTGATCATGTCCTTGAGCTTGGTGATGGAGCTCGGGCGGCGGCGACCGAAGTCTTCGAAGGTGCGACGGTGATAGAGCCCGTCTTGGAAGAGGTCGATGACTTCTTTGTCGGTGACGTCGACTACGGTCGCGCGCTTGTCAAAAAAGCGCCGCATGTACTGGCATAGCATCTCGCCTTGTTCTTGCTTGACCATAGCCAGGTCCATGCGGGTACCCGAGCGCCCCATGGCGCCCGCGAAGTTGCTGGTGAACTGGGCCTTCAGCTGGTCCCACTCGTCGATTGAGTTCTTTTCAAGTGACTCGAGCCATGTGAGTGGATCTTGATCCAGGCAGAAGGGGAAGAAGAGGCACTTGGCATCGTTGTTGCCACCAGCATTTTCAATGGCCAAAGCATAGCACCTGAGCCACCGGACTGGGTCTTGCTTCACGTCGTATTTGGAGATCCCGAGAGGTTTGAATTTCTCAGGAAGAAGCAGGTTGCGAAGTCTTGCAGAGTAGGCGGGGAAACCATCGCTGTCGCTTGCTTCAGTAGCCTTCTTGCGGCGGATCTCGTCGATCCTGTGGCGGGCATCGTAGCCGCCACGTGCATTGCCAGTGGCGTGGCTGTTCGCGTGGCCTTGGCCTCCGCGATCGCCGCTGCCACCAGCTCTTCTGCCGGCGCCGTGAGATGAACTTCCGCCGCTGCTGCCACCGCCGTCGCCGCGACTACCTCCGGCGCCACCGCGACTGCCGCCGGCGCTGCCTTGGCTGTTGCCGCCCTGTGAGGGTCCTCCAACCGAGGCCCTAGAGCGGTTGGGATTTGGCTGGTGTTCACCGCGAACGCGGTTGCGTCCGATGTCTGCCGGGCTGCGACTAGTGGCTTCGTGGTTTCCAGTGGGAGGGACAGGGGCGACTCTGTTGTCGACCCGCATGAAGTAGGTGTCTTCAGCAAGCTTGGCGATGAGTTCGCCTGCGCGGTGCCCTTGAGCTGTTCGTGCTATCGTAGTGATAGACATGAGGTATTGCTCAGGGGTGGTGTGTACCCGGTTTTCGACTTGATCCAGAGCCTCTGTGAGGTTCCGGATGGGAAAAGCTTCTCGGAGCCGCCTGCGCCGATCAGCTCGTCTTCTGTTGCGCTCGCGCCGGGCATTCTTGGCCTCCGTAGATTCGTCTGGGGGTGTGTTGGCTGATTCCTCGTCAGCTGAGATGTCCTCGAGGTACCGATCGGGCCGGCTTCCTGAGGTTCCAGTTTCCCCGGCCGTCATGAAGACTTCACGGTCGGGAGAGCAGAGGCCGGAGTCGGTAGTCGCCACCTCGGTTGGCGTGTGTTCTCCCTCGATCGGGTTCAGCAGCGTCCCCTCCTGGAAGGGGAGTGTCTCGAGGTAGGCGACACAGCGTGAGTTGTCGTTGATCAGGTCTGCGGGCTTGCGGTCGGGCCAGTAGACAAATCTGCCAGCAGGAGTAGACGTGATGACCAAGCCGGCAGCGGGACCTGATAACGGTTCCTCGATGGGATTGAGCTCAGACTCGGACTCGATCGGATCAAGACCGAAGTCGAACTCGTAGGAGGAGTCCGAGTTGTAGTCGGGGACGGTGTTGGAGTCCGAGGAGTACTCGGAAGCGATCTCCTTGCCGGCCCGACGTGCAGCGAGAGCTTCCGCATGGGCCCTGCTAGAGTTGCAGAGACCATATGGGAAGTGCTCGTGCAGTGGGAACGTCTCACACGATGGCTCGGGAGCCGGCTCGCATGCGATGACCCAGGGTGACGTCGAGTTCGAGTTGGAGGCGGATCCAGACTCGAAGTCGGCGACTTTTTTGGAGAGCGGAATTTCGTCGAATTTTTCGACGAGTGTGCCCGTGGTGACTTCAGGAAGCGTCACGAGCCCGGTCTCCGGGTTCGGGGTCATGGTGAGGTAGCGCTGGAACGACCCAGCGTCGTCAGCGGTGCAGACCCAGGAACCGAAGACGAAGGTGTCGCCGCGATTGAGAGCGGCGGTTGGCTTGATGATGATGGAAGCCGTCGAGTTCGCCATGAGATCGTCGGCGAGCTTCCCTACCTGGCGCGCCAGCTGTCGGTGTTTTAGACCTGTAACCTACCAAGGGGAGTACCCGAGGTAGATGAATGTGGCCTCGCCGAGATCGGTAACTCGAAGGAGAGACACGTGGCACACAATTTAGACAGGTTCGGGCCGCGAGGTGCGTAATACCCTACATTCTGTATGCTGCGTAGCTCTGGATTGATTGGGTGTGATTACAAGATGATGCGGATGATGAGAGGGGGGTCCCTGCCTCACCTTATATACTCCGGGAGGCAGGGTTACAAGTCGGTTTGAGGGGAGAGTACTAGTCGTGCACGATTAGGAGTACTTTACATGGATCCGGACATGTGTAGCTACCTAACCGAGTACTACCCCTCTGTAATCCTTGCGCTCCACGCCAGCAGGTGTCGTGTAGCACAAGTCGAGTAGTCCCAGGGGCCCACCGAGTAGTCGGTCCTGGTACCCACCTGAGTAGTGGGCCCAGGGATGTCCATACGACAAACCAGTTTGACGAAAGTCGATCCTTTCACACTTCGTACATGCCCCAAGTCTTGGGAGCTGACAAAACACCATACTTGCGAAGCGACCATCGTGAAAAGATCCATATACAAAAATCAAAGAAGAAAAAGAAGCAAGATTGATTTCTGCTGAATCCGATCCTTTTTGTAAAATGCAGGGATGTCTATTGCTAGAAATGGAATCCTTTTTGTAATATATATAGGATGTGTATTGGTGGAATTTGAATCTCCTTTTTGTAATATATGATGCCTATATATTCTGCCTAAGATACTGCCTAAGATGCCTAAGATACTGTCTAAGATGACTAAGACGCGTCTACTGTATCTTCTCTCCAAAATAAATAACCGTTGCCCCAACCCCTTCATCTACCCGCGAGAAAACCACAACTGCCTACACTCCTCGTCGTGCCCCTCCGCCGCACTCATGGCATCGAGGGACCACCCGCGGTCGCTCGCGGAACTCCCGGCGGAAGTGCTGGCGATCATCGTTGGCCGAGTCGGTGCGACATCGAATCAGCCTATGAAGGACCTCTGCAGCCTACGGGCAACCTGCAAGGACATGCTCCGCCCCTGCTGCGACAGAGACGTCGGTAGGCGCCTGGCACTGGATCGGGTTCCAGTCGAGCAGATGCAGAACAACGACCCCGTCGGCTACGACGTCTTCCTTCGTAGCCTAGCTGCAGCCGGCAACCCGGTGGCCTGCTTCCTCACCGGGATGGACGACATCTTCGGTAGGAACCGCAACCCTCAGCATCCCCTCGACGAGCTCCACCGCGCTGCCAAAGACGGGCACAGAGGGGCGGCCTATGTGGCCGCCGTCTTCCTCTACAGAGCCAATAGCGGGGCCGACGCCGACGCCACTGCAATTGCGTACATGAAACAGGTTGAGGGTGAGGAGCAAGGGCAATGGCGTCTGCGTTTGATCAGCAATGTGCAATCCCTAGATTTCCGGCATCGTGAGGTCAATCTGGCTTGGCAAATTAGGAGTGTCGCCCTCCGCCGTGGCCTCCGCCGGCCGACGCTGCCAACGGCGGCGGCGCGAGGCAACATTCAACATTGCGCAGGCAAAGCATTCTGCGGTACGGCGCCGAGCCGGAGGGGGTTTTGCATGTATTTCTGTAGTGATGAATGTAGGCTTCGTTACGAATGTAATGTTTTCTTCTATCGTGTAAAGTATCGTCCAATCGGTTATTGATCGACAAGATTTGATTTCTCACATTTCTGAGTCAAATCCAAGGTTGCGGCGTCCTGTGCTTCCTCCTCTGTTCTATTGGAATGAAGAACAGTTTGTGTGGGAAAATGAGACGAGGATTAACCATCCCGCGCCTCTAATAGGAGTGGGGCTCAGTTCTATTGGAACGAAGAACAGTTCTCATTTCTCCTTTTAATCTGCAGTCAAATTTTGTAACATGTATTTCTCCGTCGTGCTTAGTCCAAATTTGATGATTTTTTCCCTAGTTTTTTTCTAAAATCCCCATCTTTTCATTAATTTCATTATTTAGTGTATATTTCGTTTCGTGAATAATGTTTATATGTCTTTATCTTGTTCTTTGTAAGTACAACATAGAAATAATATTTGTTTTCCACAACCATTAGTAATGAAACTTTGCATTTCGTGATCTTAAGGTGAACACATGCTTATGTTAAAATTTCAAATGCGTACGAGATCGAACATGTTGCAAAGTGTGGAAAACTTCAATGTTCAAGCAACATTCTAGGAAACTATGTGAGAGATGTAGCCATTTGTACACAAGTATATTCTTCCTTTATCAAAATCATTTGAATTTTTTATGATACGTTTAGGTACCAAAATTATGTTTCCACGTAAATTTGTAGAATTTTTGGAGCAAATTAAGATGTTATTAGAATTATTATATCACAATCATGAGATGTATATTCGAATTATAAGAATGTTAGGTATACAAGTGTGACTGTTGATATTTTATTAAAATACTAAATGTCCAAATATAAATTGATGTTATTTTTAATGAATTTTTAGGCGCTGTTTTACCGGCTCTAATATTTGATGGATGCGAGTTTCAGTTCTAAAAAATAGTGTCGGGCCCACGCGTCAGTGTCAGCAGCCTATATAAAGAAGATAACCACCTGGACCTACCTGCCAACGAGGCGACGCGATTTTTCTAACCAGCGTCGGCGATGAGTATCCATTGTCTCCACGATCGAGTTCATCACAGGAGGAACAGATACTGTAGGCGACGTGGATGGATCCGCCCCCATCTCTTAGATCGAGTTCAGGACATATATACAAAATCTAACAACCAAACTAACCAGTTCATGATCGACAAACAAACTAATCAGTTCATGATCGACAAACTAAGCAGTCCAACAACCTGACGAACAAACTGACGAACACACAATAATCACAAACACATTATTAATGGTACAAGAGTGGATCAATTAGTCGGTCGCCGCTGTCGGAGTCCCGCCGTCGAAGCTGTCATCGCCGTCGTCGGAGCCGTCGTCGCCGAGAAGAGACCGCTGGACCACGGGGAGCTTCTCAAGCTTTTCAGCCAACACGTGAATCCTGAAGGCGAGACCCTTGACGCTGCCATCCTTGTTATGGTCAGGCGCCTCGATCTTGAACGCTTGGCCAACATCTCGGAGCTTCATGAACGCGCCCTGGAGCAGTTCGACGGCGAAGCTGATGTCGACGGCCTCATTCTTCTCCTTCTCCTTGGGCGCCACCGGCTCCTTCCCCTTCTCCTTGATGGTCAACTTCCTCCGACGGCGGCTTTCGTCGTCGTCATCCTCTCTTCGTCCCCGCTTCGCCAACGGGTCACTCGACGCCATGCTCTTCTCGTTCCTTGTTGGTGTGATCTCTCGTTGACCGGAGGTTGTGGTTTTTTGATGGCGAGGGGGAAGAAGATGAAGCAAAAGAAACGATATGATTACGGAGCAACCAGCAGTCGGGGATTTATGATGACAAGACGTGAACCGTCAGGGCACCTTCCTCCCCACGCCCCACGTCCCCCTACGCCTCGGGAACCGTTTTTTGGGAGCAAAATCGTCCAAAAACACGCGTCGCATTTCAATTTCGCGGGAAGGTGGAGGGGCAAGGGCAGTTGTCGGGCCCACGCGTCAGCAGCCAAACCGCGTCGCATTTCAAGTTCCATATTATTAGTAATGGGTTTTTATAAATGGGCGCGTCGCATTTCAATTTCCAAACCCTGTCGCATTTCAGTTTCCAGATCCCGTCGCCTTTCCATTTCCTTCCCTTCTCCTTCATGACCGCGATGTGCTTCATGGAGCTGCTGCCAAATGAACTGGTCACCCAGATCATCCTCCGCTGCATCAAGGGTGAGCCCGTCATTCGTTTCCTGATTTTTCGTAATCGGGTCTGCGGCACCTTCCGGCGCATCTGCGACTCGGATGAGGTACTCCTGCAGGTGTCGATGCGTGAGTTTCGTCAAGAGTGCAAGAATCGCTACGTCAGGTCCTCATTGGAGGAGCGCTTCCGCCTCGCCAAATATCCGGAGGCATTATGCTTCGAGGGGATTGAGAGGTTGATGAGGCGGCGGAATCCCGATGAGGGTCTGGAGCTCGTCGGAAAGGCCGCTGCCAAAGACGCCGGTGCGAAGTACTTCTTAGCGATGCTGAAGTACCGTCGCAACCCTGCGGACCCCGAAGTGATGGCACTGCTCCACGAAATCAGCGGCGGGTCATCGCCCCCTGACGGGCGCTGGAAGAACCACAACCTACACCGGCTATGCTACCTCGTCCATCGGGATCTCCGTAACATTGCGTGGTGGTACTGGCTTCGTGACGGCGACGATGACATTCCGTTGCTGCCTGTCCAGAATCCCCACGTCTGTATTTGGGCAGCGGGATGTAGGCGCTACGGGCCGGAGACCCCAGGGATCATCCACTACTGCAGCGCCGAGTGTCGCATCCGTCATGAGTTCGACCTCTGGACGCGTGGATTCAGTGTCGCGGTGGAGTACGCCGTCAGCAGGATGAACATCGGGATGTAGGCGGAAGCATCAATAAAAATTATGTATCTTGAATGTAAATTATTACATATTCTGTGTCGCATCCACAAGATTTGATTTGTCACGTTTCTGAGTCAAATCAAAGGTTGCGGTAGTCTCATTTGCCGCATTAGAGGCCTAGGGTGCCGTCTTGGATGTCAAAGCGGGCACGGTGGCGGCGGCGGTGGCCTCTGCTATTCTGCTTCCTCCTCTGTTCTATTGGGTGGGCGTAGGAGATGAGGATTGGAGGGGCAAATGAGACACGGGTTAACCACCCCCTCAGTTCTATTGGAATGAAGAACAGTTCTCATTTCTCCTTTTAATCTACAGTCAAATTTTGTAACATGTATTTCTCCGTCGTACTTAGTCCAAATTTGATGATTTTTTCCCTAGTTTTTTCTAAAATCCCCATCTTTTCATTAATTTCATTGTTTAGTGTATATACCGTTTCGTGAATAATGTTTATATGCCTTTATCTTGTTCTTTGTAAGTACAACATAGAAATAATATCTGTTTTCCAAAACCATTAGTAATGAAACATTGCATTTCATAATCTTAAGGTGAACACAAGTTTGTGTAAAAATTTCAAATGCGTACGAGATCGAACATGTTACAAAGTGTGGAAAACTTCAATGTTCAAGCAACATATTCTAAGAAACTATGTGAGAGATGTAGTCATTTGTACACAAGTACATTATTCCTTTATCGAAACCATTTGAATTTTTTATGACAAGTTTAAGTACCTAATTTATGTTGCCACGTCAATTTGTAGAATTTTTGGAGCAAACTAAGATGTTATTAGAATTATTATATCACAAGCATGAGATGTATATTCGAATTATAAGAATGTTGGGTACACAAGTGTGATTGTTGATATTTTATTAAAATACTAAATGTCCAAATATGAATTGATGGTATTTTTAATGAATTTTTAGGTGTTGTTTTACCGGCTCTAATATTTGATGGATGCGAGTTTCATTTCTAAAAAATAGTGTCGGGCCCACGCGTCAGTGTCAGCAGCCTATATAAAGAAGATACCTGCCGACGAAGCGACGCGGGTTTACTAACCAGCGTCGGTGATGACTATCCATTGTCAGCGTCAGCAGGCAAACCTTGCGCGCGCTGTTTAAAATTTCCCACCTATATTGACTATAATGCCCATAGAATTCCAATTCCACAAGAGAGCCGTTCAAGGGCACGCCAGAAATTTCCGTGAACATAGTAACGCGCACGCAGGGGACATATACTCGGGAGTCTAATTCAGACAGATCCACCACGCCCGCACTCTCCCCGCCGCCGCCCTGCTCCTTCTCCAGCCCTAGCCCGCCGCCGTCGCTCTCCCCGCCGCAGCCCGGGGGACATAACATTCAGTAACCCTGCGGTGGGGGGGTAGCAACTAGGGTGAAAACACTTGCAGCTCAGGCGGCTAGCGATGGTTCTTTCCATGGGGTTAGGGAGAATGATATCCTCACCGTAGCACTTGAGACTCCAGAGCATCGAGGTCGGGTCCGAGGCGTGTCTAGTTCACTTGGCTGGGGTAAAGGGTTTGGTGAAGAGTTTGCTGGAATGTACATGAAGAAGAGGAACAAGAAGGTTAGACCGCAGATGGAAGACCTAGTTGGTGAAGCAGTCACCAGAATTGTCTCCATTCTAGAAGAATCAGGCTTTGATATACGGAAAAATGTACTTCATCATCCTCCCCAATCACCACCTGTCAGTAGCAGTGAGGAAGAAGATGTGCATGGCCTCGAGGAAGAAGATGTGCATGGCAGTGAGGAAGAAGTATGTGGCAGAGAGGAAGACCATTGGCATGTCAGCGAGGACGAAGGTAATCAACAGTACATTGATAGTCGATCACCTACGCTGGACACAATAGATAAGCTGACAGAGCCAACCAAGTGCAGCCTTTTGGATGGCTCCGGGAATAAAGTGGAGCTCGCACTAGCCACTGTCTTTCCAATGCAAAAGACTCTCCATACAGTACCAGTGCAGGATGGGTATGCTGTGGTGCAATCTAGTTATGTGTGGGGCAATACGGGTCACTATCCTCTGCCTGTACCAATTGGGGGGATGAAGTAACAACCCTAGCTGAGGCTCTTTGTCAAAAGATCCAATGGTCAAAGAACATGATCCATGTACCACCCATTACGAGAAATACCAACCCTGCTCCCACATCAGGTAGCAGGGGTACAGCATCAGATGGAGGTACTGCAGCTCAGCGTCAGCAAGAGAAAGCTCAGCAGCAGCAGATCAGCAAAACTACGCAGCAGGAGCATCGACAACAGCAGGAGGACAAGCAATCTCCGCCTAAGAAGCAGCAGCAGATCAGCAAAACTACGCAGCAGGAGGAGCATCGACAACAGCAGGAGGAGGACAGGCAATCTCCACCTAAGAAGCAGCAGCAGATCAGCAAAACTACGCAGCAGGAGCATCGACAACAGCAGGAGGAGGACAGGCAATCTCTGCCTAAGCAACAGCCGCGACAGGCGGAGGACAGGCAATCTCCGCCTGAGCAGCAGCCACCGCAGAAGAAGGGGGCCAGGAAACCTCTGTCTAGAGATGAGCTTCTTAACTGTTTTTGGTCAAAACCGGATCCAAAATACAAGTCTGTTGTGCCTATGTTGTCAGAAGCGGACTTACAGGCTGCTGGACCGAATTGTGCCAGGTTGCATGCTTACGCCATGGAACACAGTAAGGATAAACTTAGTTTTCCAGCAAAGTTGCCTGAAGACTCCTTTCATGTTCCTGGTGATTTAATGTTAAACATTACATTCAGTCACGTGTATGACCTTATAACCCTAGTTGCTCTGGATGAGACCTTCTTGAGGTTGTGGACATTGTAAGTGCCTTAAAACCAAAATAGATATTTCTTTAATTTTGACCACAAAGTTCATGCATGCTAACATTTAAATTTTTTTTAGGAAAATGATGGACAAGGCAGCGGAGATGAAGATCAGTGTTGGGTTTTTGGATCCACAGCTTCTCACGACCACAAAGATTGAAAAGCAGTCTACCCTTGTAACAAAAGCATTGACAAATGCAATGACGAATGACTACGTGGTGGGTGCCTTCTGCACCGGTGGCCACTATGTAACACTGATCATCTGTATGAAGTTCAAAGAGGTTTGGTATCTAGATTCTGCAAAACATCATCCCGCGCGAAAGTTCGAAGACCTCCGAGCGCTTGTGAATTGGTTTGTACCTTGTAGGTTTTGTTCACAAAATTCAATCTCTTAGTGTTTCTAATCGGTATTGCTGATCATGCAGGGCCTCTCCCTGCCCAAAGGACGAAGTGATGAAAGGAAACAAGAAAAAGTTAAAATCCAATCTGACATTCAAGCACAAGCCAAATATCACTGTAAGACCCAGTTTTTTTATGGTCCCTTCATACCAATTTGGTACTGCATTAACTTGTCATTTTGGTACCTCGATGCGCAGTGTGCTCAGCAGCCATCGGGGTCCTTTTTGCATGGATTCCATGTGGCATTCAATATGTTCAAACTACTCGAAGACATACCTCACATCAAGAAGGCTGCTGTAAGTAGATAATGCTCTCACCCTTGTCTCTGCTCATATTCTCCATTTGATTTTAGAAACTGATTTGTACTTGTATTCTCATAATTATTTTATTATTTTGCAGGATTTCAAACCTGCCCTAAATGTTTCTACAGAAGATCTAAAGCCGGTCCGGGAGATGTTGTGCGAGTACATTGTTAAGGATATCCTCGACCGAAACGGCAACCTCTATAATGGTGCACCGTGAGTTCATTGTACGGCCTGACAAACTTGAAACTTACTGCATTCAGACTAGTTTAGTACTGCCTGAGAAACCTGCTTGGCTGGGGTCAGATGTTGCCTGGTTTAGACAGTTTTCTCAGGACTCCATCCAAACAAAAAGCACCGATGACGAACTTGAAATTTTAGCATGCATGTCGATCTGATGAGGAACTTGATGTGATCTCTCGCATTGTGTATATATATGTGATCTTGCTTGTGTATATATGTGATGAGAATGTGTTTGTGATGTCTCCTTGCATTGCTGTGGTGGCTGTCAAATCCTGATTGTTTCCAGGATGCAACCCCTGATCTGGTGGCTGCCAAATCCTGACTAGTTCCGGGATGCAGCCAGAAAACGAGCAGGTTACTGTAGGTGCCCTACGTATCGGTCACGTGCGTTAAGTAAGGCACGTTACAAAAAAATGATCCGTGAGTAACGGGCTTTACGGACGCCCGTTACAAGTATGACAAAACTGTAACGGGCCGCATAAAGGCCCGTTACTAATACTGACCGGTGGGCCCTAGAAGTTGATGCTTTCGTCGATACAGAGGAGACGCGCGTCCAGAGCACGTGTCTCCTTTCGTCCAGACAGAGGAGACGCGCGTACAAAAAATGCGTCTCCTTTCGTGGAGACGCGTGTCCACAGCAAACGTCTCCGATATTGAGCTCATGTAACGGGCTCGGTTGCTGTAACCGTTACCAAAGGTCCATGTGGGCCGAGAGAAACAGACATTTCAGGTGACCGATAACTAGTTTCGGTAACGGTCTTTGTTAGACACCCGTTACTAATACGTGTTAAGAGTAACGGGCTCAGTGTCTGCGCCTGTTACCAAAGGCTACGGTGGGCCCGGAGAAACAGCCATTTTAGGTGACCGGTAAGTAGTTGTGGTAATGGTCTTTGTTCTACGCCCGTTACAATTACGGGTCATCAGTAACGGGCAGCGGCCCGTTACCTTTGTTGGCTTATTTGTAACGCTTGATCGGTAACGGGCGTTTTGCTCGTTACCTATGGCCATCCGCGCCCGTTACCAACGTCTGTTTTTCACGTAGTGGCATTACCTATTGGCCGGTCGTCTCTCTATGGCCTTCTGAAAATCTATACAGGTCACTCTAATTCACTTCCTACTTTCCTAGTTCCTCCAGGATTATATGGTGTGTTCGCGTCGGAATAGAATCAGGTTCCCCTGATGTGGATATGATGGTGCATTATGAAAATGGCTAGTTAGCATTAGCAACATTATTTTATGCAGGCAACTGCATCGCAGGAAAGTTCAACTTTTGGCTACCGTTAATACCTTTTGCTCTACTATGTTATTGTTGTTAATTATTATATGCCCTATGTGCATCTTTTCTGTCCTGGCTAGTCAAGATATAGTAAATTAGTAATACATCGTCCATGCATAAAAATAAGTGTTTTGAAGCAAGTTTTTTTTTATTAATCAAATAATATATTTTTTACTAAATTTATATAGAGGAATATTAACGTCTAATATTATTATTGCTCTTTTATATTGATTAAATTATAATATAGTTTACTTAGGATAAATATAGAACTCGATCGTGACATGACGCGAAAGCAGTAGCAAGTACTACATCCTTGATCATCATGATCATCAGTAGGAGTACATGCTACCGATCAACAAATTTAAACCAGTGGCCGATGAACAAGCATGACACCTACTCTGTACACATAAATAAACCTTGCACACGATGTGATTAAATTAATTCCGGAGCGTGCCCACGAGGCGACTGATGATTAACGCTAATTAAACCTTTGCTAGTTCTTCCATGTCAACCTCAGCGCAAGGGTCGCATGCATGCATCGAGGTCAATTGTGACATCGACTCTTCGAGGTATTAATTCACACGCTAGTACATAAGATACGTACGCTACGTACTCAACATGAATTAGTGTGCTCTCTTGTTTACACGAAGCCATTGACGTGCTAACCACCTTACCCTACGACTGAAATCTGATAGTCGATCGCTCGTAGGGTGTGGCTCCACCTAGCTAGCTAGGTGGTGTGCCCGATCGAAGCCCAAAATGATCGAGAGGGGCAGGCCGCCCCAAGTTGCACAACGTTCGTGTCGCATCTGTACTGCTCCGATTTCGTGATTGATGCGTTGTTAGAGTGCACGACCACATTTTCTACTCTAACCAGTTGAGTTTGGTTCATTTATTTAATTTGTTACTAGGACTCATACCGATATCAAGACGGATTTCTACTAGAATTTTCTTGTAATCCTACTATGACTCATTACGTGTAATCTTATCCAAACTCATTACGTGTCGAGAGGAGAGATGTCAAATTGCTATTGATGCCAAGTTGTTTTGCCAAACTGTTAGAGGCTAATTTTTCATGTTTTGCTAAAATTAGATGGATGTCAAGCTAAGATAGCAAACTGTTGGAGTTGCTCTCACATATGCTCTTACCAATTGACCGGTCGTCTCTATGCCCCTCTGAAAATATATACAAGTAGCTTTTCGGAAAAAAGAAAATTTATACAGGTCACTTTAATTCACTTCCTAGTTCCTGCAGGATTATACGGTGTGTTCGCGTCGGAATGGAATCAGGTTCCTCCTGATATCGATATGGTGGTGCATATGAAAATGACTAGTTATAGCATTAGCAACATTATTTTACGCAGGCAACTGCATCGCAGGAAAGTTCAGTTTTTGGCTACCGTTAATACCTTTTGCTCTACTATGTTATTGTTATTGATTATTATATGCCGTATGTGCATCTTTTCTGTCCTGGCTAGTCAGGATATAGTAAATTTGTAATACAGGCATACAGCGTCATGCATAAAAAAAAGTGTTTTGAAGCAAGTTTTTTTATTAATCAAATAACATATTTTTTACTAAATTCATATAGAGGAATTTTAACGTCTATTATTATTATTATTCTTTTTGTTGATTAAATTTATAATAGTTTACTTAGGACAAATACAGAACTCGTGACATGAGGCGAAAGCAGTAGCAAGTACATCCTTGATCATCAATACATGCTGCTGATCAACAAATTTAAACCAGTGGCCGATCACGCAAATCCTAACCACTTTTTGCGGGACGGAGGGAGTGCGTATTAGGAGAAACAGTACTAGCGAGGAGTAAACAAATTAAATGAACGAGCATGACACCTACTCCGTACACATAACAAACCTTGCAAACGATGTGATTAAATTAATTCCGGAGCGTGCCCACGAGGGACGCGTCGTTTCGGAGGAGGTGTTCCCGGGAGGTGGTGTTGTTGGCTTGATAGGATTGGTTGCACAGAATTCAAAACTAGTTGATTAAATATCTTTCTAATAACATAATTAAATTATAATCTGATTGCGTATTCATATTCCTTACAATTAAATCTACAAATTAAAATAAGATATCACTTGACCATGTTCGTCACAAAATAAAAATAATATGTAAACTTCACTTGTCATACTAACAAGTTCGATATACTTTTGGGTTGAGGGAGTATTTGACAAGATTTGATGAGGTTACAATCCAAATATAATTTAATCATGATTTTATCGTGCTCATGATCAAAATTTGACATAGTTGAGTGGGCCTCATATCAAACATTTAAGAAATTTTGTTATATATTATTTTTATTTTATGACGAAACATGGTCAAGTGATATCTTGTTTCGTAGGTTTAATTGTAAGGAATATTAATATGGGATCGGATTCTAATTTAATTAAACTATTAAGAAGATATTATTGTTTGAGTATAACAAATCAACTATTTTTTGGATTTCGTGCACTCAATCTCAGCACTCCACAACACCACGGCCCGGGCACTCCACCGCCGCCTAATTGAATATCCGGCCCACGAGGCAACTGATGATTAACGCTAATTAAACCTTTGCTAGTTCTTCTATGTCAACATCAGCACAAGGGTCGCATGCATCGAGAGGTCAATTGACATCGACTCTTCGAGGTATCAATTCACACGCTACGTACTGAACATGAATTGGCCGGTGAGCTCTCTTGTTTACACGAAGCCATTGCCGTGCTAACCAGTCCCTACCCTACGATCGAAATATGATAGTCTGGATCGCTCGTAGGGTGGCTCTAGCTAGCTAGGTGGTGTGCCCGATCGAAGCCGAAAATGATCGAGAGAGGCAGGCCGCCCAAGTTGCATACAGCGTCCGTGTCGCATCTGTACTGCTCCGATTTCACGATCGATGCGTGGTTAGAGTGCACGACCACATTTTCTACGTACTCTAACCAGTTTAGTTAGGTTCATTTATTTTGTCAAAAAAATTAGCAGGTCTCTTGACATATACGGTACTTGGGCGCCAAGGCAGCAAGGTGCACTGGTATTGATTGGCCACTGTTATTAGGTTCACAGAAGCTGCTTCGCTACGTGCTTTTAGCGCGGGAATACAGTAATGCTGAGCGTGACACTGGAAGCTGTAGTGCTGGGCCGGGTGGTGCATGGCACTTTTCAGCAGCATATATATTTTCTTTAGGCTATTATTTACATATACTCTGATAGCGACATCGACAGTGACGAGAATTGGTGACCAAGGAATCGATCGGTGGAGACTATCGATGTCCAACACGTACAGCCGCCACTAGTCTTTCCCTATCGCTGGCGGTGCACGTGCTCTTTGTCACTTTCCAATTATCTGCAATATTGACGATCGGGATTGCTCCTGTTTTTTTTCCTTTTTCTTTTTTGAATTGTAGATTTTGAGATATATACACACGCGCGCTCTTTAGATACATGACAAAATCTATGAACATTTTTAAAGGCAATTTAGACTTTAGAGGATGGACGGTGGGAGTACATTGTTCAACTTTTTTTTTTACGAATGCATGCATACATAATTAAAAAGGTTGAAGGAAGGTGCGCGTTGATATCCCGCTTTCTTTCCAAAAGTCGGTGAGACGAGTACACATGATCTCTCCCTTTTAGCCTTTTTCACTACTACAAATTGAGTTTTCCCCTCACCCCTGATGATAATTTGGAAGTCCAAAAGACCAAAATCCTGCGAGGATCCTCGTATTTTGTCGAGACTGAAAGGCTAAAAGGGACTTCCAGTGCATGCTACAAACAAGAATAATTTGGTATGTTCGTTGTTGTTTTGTTGAAAGAAGATCCATTCAACATCTTTACCGAAGCAAATGGTGATTAAAATCTCTATGTGTTCTTGTGCAGCATATATAGATATAGTGGTTATTTGTTGATATATTGTAACTCTTTGCATGCTAAGTTAGTGCAAATAAAAACTTTTTTTTTGATGAAAAACACTTTATATATATTAAGCAGCCATATTACGGAACGATCCTTCATAGAAGGTCGTATTACAAGAAGGTCCTTGGACCTGAGCAACAATGATTCCACCTAGATATGACCGATGAAGAACACGCCGGCGCCAAGCTGAGGTGTCGCCGGCGGCGAGAACAGCTGGGTGGAGAGACCGCGCCTTGCGTCGGTTGTAGAGGGGGCGACCGAGATGCTGAGGAAGATCACACCGAGTGACCGACGGATGTGGAGGCTTTGTTGTAACGAGGGGTAGATCTAGGGTGGGGGAGATCTAGCCCCCCCCCCCCCACCCCCACCCCAACAATGTGGAAATAGATGTTGTTACATGCATGTATGATCTTAATTTTTTATGTTTATTTTCTAGAATCAGGAAGTGTTGAGGAGATCAAGAGGCATATAGAGGATGGTTAGGGGAAGGTCCATGGCTTATTTTAACAAACAAAATCTCTTATGGCGTCGACAGTTAAGTTAAGGAGTGTAGTTTTGTGATGCTTCAAAGATGTCTTGCATCACCTGGATGTAATGTGACGATGATGTTCTACCATTTGTATCAGACTATCGGCTAAAGTTTTGGTAGTGTTTTATGGTCGATTATGTTGTCTAAATTACTACTACCTCCATGTCACAATGTTCAACGTTGATTAGTTCAAAAATGAACCCCCAAACATTTCGTATGAAGGTAGTAGAAAACATCATTCGTACTTGGTGATATATTTTGCTTGCTTGTCTGCATGTCATCACAAAGGAGCTGCTGGTGAATATATTAGTGGCATTACTGTTGTATGCATGTATTTTTGGTTGTTTGTTTTAGAAGAAAAAACATTAAAGGTACTCCTTTCATTCCAAATTACTTGTCGTTTTGGCTTTTTTAGATACGTTTCTTTTGTTATGTATCTAGACATAAATATATATCTATGTGCATAACAAAAAAAATGTATGCAGAAAGCCAGTGACATACTCCCTCCGTCCCAAATTACTTGTAAAATGACTTTTGTAGACAAATTTTTTTTGTTACGTATCTAAACATAAATTTATATCTAGATTCATAGCAAAAGGAATGTACTCCCTCTGGTTTAGTAAATGAAGTCGTTTAAGACAGTGACACGGTCTCTAATGATTTATATTCCTAATGTTTGATTCAAATCTTATCCAAAACGACTTCATTGACTAAACCGGAGGAAGTACCTAGAAAAGACAAAAATATAAAAATTTGAGAATGAAGGAGTACTGGACAACCGGACGAGCAATATTAATTCCCCAGGCCGATCGATCGAGTTGCCCGCATCAGCAAAACCTACGACCACGAGAACAGCCGGTGGTTCAAAATCCAGGAAAGATCCCCGTGAGGTTCCATGCGGTACTGCGGTGGCCCTGGCGGTACTGCGGAGGCTGTTCGGCTGGTCTGAGTTTGGCATATCACAACTTGTTTCGACTTATTTCCTCTCAGATAATACTATTCATTCTACCAACCGAGTACTATTCGTTCTAGCAGCCGAACGGACTCGATCGTGCGCTGTTGTTCGTTCCGCTTTGATATGGCCCGAATGGCGGCTATTAATTCCACATCCTTCGAGGTGCCTCGATCGTCTTCGTCGTTGCACGCTGACGATCCATCCACGGATGGAGCCAACAAGCCGGTAGGTCACATTTGACTTGCGACTGGCAAGGGTCTAGACGTACGTATCTAGTAGATGATTGATCGCCACGCCCACGCTGCTTGGCCGCCAAGGCACCGGCGGCGCACAACACCCGCGCGCGTTCGCCGGCAACGTTGGCATGGGTTGCGAAATGGGGCGATCCATTCGAAGTTTCATGGAACCTGACGCGTGCTCGCTTTAGCAGTGCTGATGAATCAGCTGATGTGCGCGTGCGTGGCTGCCTCGCGTCGCACATTTTTGGCGGCACATGTATGATCTGTGGACTGTGGCACGACGTCTACACATGCTTTCCCTTTACACTATTATTGCTCCCACTGAGCTCCACGCTGACGTACCCCGACCGGGGTCCGTTCCATGCGGCGCGGCGCGGCTCGACAGCGACGTACGGAGGAGAATTCGGGGCCAAGGGCACAGGCAGGAACCGCTGGAAAGTGGGAAAACAATTCGGCCTGCTTGTGTACGTGTGGCTCGCCTTCTTGGGTCTCTCCATACGTACGTTCAACTGTTGGCGAGTCTTTCCACTGTTAACGCACATGCTCCTTTTCTTATCATCAGTAAAGCAGCCGCGTCTTTATACGACTTTTATATCCATGCATGATCGCTTATCTGAAGTTCTGAACTTTTGTTTGCGGAATAGTCAATTAAATCTATGAACTTTTGTCTGAAGCTCGATCGAATCCATCCTTATCAAACTTTCTATTTGGGCTAAAAACTTCATAACTGGTGAGCAGGCTCTATGCATGTGTTCGAGTTTGATCACGCGAGTATCGTGCTTTTTTTATTGGAAAAAGTGTTTTTGACGTCACTCATCCGCAAAACCAATTATCTAGCATCTCTCAACTTTCAAACCCGTTTGTTTTGGATCCCTCGCTGGTTTTGGAGGTGATTTTGCGCGACGTGGCAGTGGGCCCCACATAATTCGGTGGGTCCCGCATGGCAGTTATCTCTTCCTCCCTCCCCAGCTCCTCCACGGGAGGTCGCGTGCCGCCACCGCCGCTCCCGCACGATAACGACGCGGCCGTGTCGAACGCGGATGGCTCGGAGCTCCCGGCACCGCGGCGTTCCGTCGGAGGCCGCTGCCCCGCGCCGTGCTGCCATCCTCGAGCGCGCCTCAAACCAGGCCGCCGCCGCTCGCCGCTTCCCACCTCCCCACGCCGCCGCTCGCCGGCCGGCCCACGCTGTTCCGCCACACTGAAGGCCGAGGACCGGAGGTCGCTGCCTCGCGTCGTGCTGCCATCCTCGAGCGTGCCGAAAACCAAGCCGCTTCCCACCTCCCCGCGCCACCGCTCGTCGGCCGGACCGCGCTGAGCAGCCATCAAATGGATCTGCTCGTCGCTCCGACCAGGCCTGTGCGGCCCTGCATCGAGCTCACGGCTGAGCTCGTACGAGCCGCACCACCGCTAACCTCGGCCGGCTCGCGCCATGGCTGCCGCTCCTCGACCTTGGCCGCATGTACTCCTCGTCGCGCTGGTACCCAGGCCGTCGGTACTCCTCGTCGCGGAGGGCGCGACCCGCCGGGTTGTGTCGCTCGCTCTAGGGCGACCGGGGCGAGGCGGAAGGTCGGCTCGGGGAGGGAGGAGGTCGAGCGCCTCCTCCTTCGGCCCTGCCCTGTGCCACTCGGGAAGGAGGAGGAAGAGATAACTGACATGTGGGACCCACCAAATTTTGTGGGCCCCACTGCCATGTCAATCAAAACCACTTTCAAAACCATCGAGGGACCCAAAACAAACGGGTTTGGAAGTTTAGAGATGCTAGATAACTGATTTTGCGAATGAGGGACGAAACTCAAACTATAACGAGACGATGGACGTCAAAAACACGTTTTCCTTTTTCATTCTTGCTTGCTTTTGTTTGGTTCATCGAGGAGGCTAAATGGGCTCGTCGTCAACGGGCCTCCGTTTCCTGCTGGGCCAATCGGTAAAGTGTTTTGACTCGTGCTGTTGTTGTTTGTGTTGTTCCGCTTTCAAAATCTGAGCCGCAAATGCTATTTATTTATTTATTGAGCACTTTTACAGTTCTTGTGTAGTACTCCCTCTGTTGTAAAAAACTAACATTTAGGACAGCGACACGGTCTTCAAAATACAACTTTGACCTCTTGTTATTATAAAAATATTTATCGATAGTGATGTATGTATACTTTTATAAAAATATTTTTCAAGACAAATTTATTCATGTAGTTTTCACATTTGCAAACTCAACAACTTAAAAATTATTGATGATTTATATTCCTAATGTTTGATCCAAACCTTGTTCTAAACGTCAATTTTTTTCAGAACGGAGGGAGTATCAAATATTTTGATTTTCCCACCACATGATTAATTAGAAAACTATAAATTAATTAAGAAAATGACATTATGATAATATATTCTCTTGTCTCTCTATGTTCGGCTAATATGTATAGCTGCATGATAAAATTGAGTCATAAAACATGATCGGGAGCCGGTCAGATTAACCATCCGAAACTACTCATATAACTTTTCTGAATTAAACATAATAATTAATTGTTGTGGGTCCAACTAAGTTGATACTTCCCGGTACTTCTCTATAGAAACTTTCTCGTACTTTCACCGTTAGATTTTGTCGGATGGACGACTCATAAAAAACACTCTAAAATTTCTTTCATTTTTATTTATTTACATTTTTTCAAAAATATATAGCCTAACAAAAAGTTTGTAAAATTATACAGATACCGTTGTTTCAAATGGCGGTACCCTAGCTACCTTCGTTTCAAACGGCGGTTGGGATGTACCGTCGTATAAAATGGCGATTGTGAACAGTAAACCCGTCACCAGTACTGTAGCACTTCTAACTGCCATTTCAAACGGCAGTAGAGACCAATCTATCTTTAAAAAATCATAACTTTTTTTTGTATAAACTCGGATGGAGATAAACTTTATATAAAAATTGTAACTTTTGTCAAGATTTACAACTTGGTAGTTCAAACTTTTTTCATTTGAAATCATTTTGATGCTCAAATAATCAATACAAATGTTTCTTCTTTGATAGCATATTAAAAAAACATTTTTTTCATATGAACCTCGAATGAAGAAAAGTTAAACGAAAATTGTAGCTTTCCTCGAGAGTTATAACTTTGTAGTTCATACTTTTGTCATTTGAAATCATTTCGATGCTAAAAAATGACATTATATTCAGATCTAAAATTTGACGAGATTTTTTTCTCTCGACAATATATCTTCAAAAAATTATAACGCTTTCATATAAATTCAGACGGAGGTAAACTCTACTACACTAAAATTGTGTATCTTGACGAGATCTACAATTTTATAGTTCAAACCGTATCCACTGAATTCATTTTGGTGATCAAATGATTGACACAATATTTTGATTTAAAATTCAAATTTTAAATTTTGATAGACACTAAAATATTCTTCGACATCACAGTGAGTCATAAGAAGTGTCTTAATACGGATGCTCAAGGTCTCCGTTGACAATAAGGTAATTATAGTACGCAAAAACTACATCGAGAGGCCTCTCGATTTAGGGATAAATCGAGAGCCCCTCAGTTACTTCCTCACCAGAGAAAATCGAAGAGCAAAAAGTAACTGCATCCATGGTCAGCTCGTCGGAAGTCGAAGAAGAAGATGACCTGCGGGCGGGAGGTGGGCGGGGCGGTCGGCGGTGGGTCACCGCCGGCCGCGGGTGGCGGTGGAGGCCGGCGGAGTTATTGTTTTGGGGTTACCTGGGTTCGGGGTTGGAGGAAGCTTCCATGGCTAACTCCTTAGAGGGATGTCCGTGGGTGGCGGCCGGCCCGGCGGAGGAGGCGGGGTGTGGGCGGCGAGGCCAGGCGGCGATGGCGCCGCCGGCGGGGCGGAGGCGGACAACCGGTGGGTAGGGTCGGCGGCGGGGGCAAGTCAACGTAGTGGTTAGGAAGGGCGGGGTTGAGGGGGAGGGGCGGTCGGTGGGTGGCGGCGCGGCGGCGAGGTCGCCGCCGGCCGTGGGGGTGGTGGTGGAGGCTGGCGGTGGCGGGGGTGGCGGGGTGCGACAACGATGAGATCTGCTCGGAGGGGAAGAGGAAGGAGGAGAAGGAGTAGGAGGAGGAAAAGGAAGGGAGGGGCGGGGTCACGAGGCGTGCGGCCAGCGGAGGGCCACGTGGGGGTCTCGATGGAATGTTATCCCGAGAGCCCTCTCGACATAGGTGCCTCCATTATAGTAACGTTGTCAGTTCCAATATATGTCTATTTTGATCTCGTGGAACATTTGCTTCTACTCAAAAAGGTAAATGCATAATCATCTCGTGGAACTTTTTCAATGTCCTTGTTTATAATGGTTGTCACCGTTGACTTTTGGACATGTTTTACCTCTCGTCTCCTAAAACTAATAAGAAAATATATAAATATTATTTTCCCTGATTTTTCTTCATACCTTTCAATTTTTAGATTTTTAATAAGACCAAACTGTAAAACGTTGCTATCAATGTCAACTGTGACAAACATTCAAAAAGAGAAGTACTTTTTTATTAAAAAAATACTAACGGTGCCTGCCTTTGTCTGCGCGCGCGCCTCCACCGGCTACAGTCCGTTGCACACACGTCGACGGAAAACAGTCTGTGGGACGGCGGCGGCAGCCACGCGGCGCCGTTGAGTGCCCGCCTGCCTGTAACCCAATCCAACAGCTCACACCCACCCCAGTGACCCCACCACCCATCCGACGGCGCAGAACGCCGCGCTAGCCCCCGCGACGCGGCAGAAGGCGACGCGTCTGGGGGACGGCACGAGCACGATAGCGACCACAGCACGCCACTAGTAGCAGTTCGTCGTCGGGTAGTCTACACTCTCACCACCAGCTAATGCGCACTCGCACCGCCACCGGGATGCGTGCTGCGTAAAGGAGCGGTGCTCTCTGTCTGGAGGGGGGAGGCGGGCGGCGGCGATGGCGGCGAACAGGGGGATGGTGGCCGGCTCCCGCGGCGGGGTCGTGACCATCCGGCACGACGGCGACGGCGGCGTCACGGTGCGTTTCCTTCCGCCTGCGCTTCTCTGCTCTGCTCTGCTCTGCGCTGCGCCCGCCCGCTCTTCCCCGGCTTCGTTCTTCCCCTTCGCGCGGGGGGAGGGGACCCGTCGATCTGCGGGGTTGCGGTGCGCCGCCGGGCGGATTGAGTTGGTTGCTCGTCGGATTGGCTGGCCGTGCGGTCGTGTTGCGGGATGCCTAGGTTTTGCTGCGTTCTCGTGAGGGGGATTTTGCAGCGGCGTGCTGGTCGAGTGATGAGTCGATTGGTTGCAGTCTGCGCCTCGCCGCCAGCACGCGGTGGCGCCGTTGAGAAACGCGGAGGGGATTGACTATTGAGCTGAAATGGACTGTCAGATGCTTGTGAAATTTGAGGTTTTAGCGCCGTGCGGACTACTAGCTTTAGTTTATTGGGGGTTTATCATCTGAACCTCGTAGGACAGTTCGAATCCTGATATTAAGCTATTTTAAGCTGCTGACGCGTCGAGCCTTTGGTCTTCACTAATGCATCCTGCTTCTCCTAACTCTATCCTTGTTTGCTGGCACAATCTCACTTATGTTAACGTTGGTGGCGCAGGCTAAGCAATTGAAAAATGCGAAGGAACAGATATGTCAAATCTGCGGTGACACTGTGGGGCTCTCAGCTACGGGCGATGTCTTTGTCGCCTGCAACGAATGCGCCTTTCCGGTTTGCCGGCCGTGCTATGAATATGAGCGCAAGGAGGGGAACCAGTGCTGCCCTCAGTGCAAGACTAGATACAAGAGGCACAAAGGTCTGTTCCTTCCGGAACTTACTTTTTTGCACCACAAGTTCGAACTGCTGGATGCATTTTGTTACATGATCTTGCAAACATAGGAAAATTAATTGTATAGGAGTACATCGTTATCCTGTAGTCTTATAACATTTATCTATCTTCAAAATTAGGGAGCCCTCGAGTTCCGGGAGATGAGGAGGAGGATGAAGTTGATGATCTGGATAACGAATTCAACTATACGCAAAGCAATGGCAAAGGCCCTCAATGGCAGCTGCAGGGACACGGCGAAGATGTTGATCTCTCTTCATCTTCTCGACATGAACCGCATCATAGGATCCCATGTCTGACAAGTGGGCAGCAGGTATAACATATATACGGTCACTATACAATGCCAGCCAGATCCTTGCAGAGCTTTTGGTCCTGTATCATTAGCAATGTATTCCGATTGTTCTTCTGCTTATTAGCCTTGTAGCTTGAAGCTTGAATGGAGCCAACTGAGTCACTGCCTCACTGGTAGAATGGTTGTCCAGTGTTGTTGGTTACAACCATATTTTAGATGATCAAGTGTTCTAAAAGTTGCATTCTAGGCTGTTCATGAGGCAATATAGAAGCCATTGACAGTGGGTTACGCTTATCTGTTACTGTATAACAATAGTCAATAGTTAGGCTGGGCAAATACTGGATATAAGTTTCGAGACCTACTTCTCATTTGAAAAAGACAAACTATATGCTCCAACTCATAGTGCATTTTTTTGACATAATTCCAGTAGGTTAGTCAGTCATTTTGCTGAACTTGAATGCTGCCATAAGAATTATTTTCTTTTTTTGTGCACTGAAACTTTGACATGTATCTTCAGATTTCTGGAGATATCCCTGATGCTTCTCCTGATCGCCATTCTATTCGCAGTCCAACTCCAAGCTATGTTGACCCAAGCATTCCAGGTATGTTAGCGGGCTATATATTCTTGTATTGTCAACATGTTCCTATGCATAGCTAATGTTATGCATTTATTTATTGTCATGATATCAGTACCTGTGAGGATTGTGGACCCCTCGAAGGACTTGAATTCTTATGGTGTTGGAAGTGTTGACTGGAAAGAAAGAGTCGAGAGCTGGAGAGTTAAACAAGAGAAAAATATGATACAGGTGACTCATAAGTATGCAGCAGAAGGAAAAGGGGATATTGAAGGAACCGGCTCAAATGGCGAAGATCTGCAAATGTATGATCCTTACAACTTCGCTTACATTTGCTCTGCCTTTTGTTCTGTAAATTAGTATGTTCTATTCTGCATAGATAGAAATCATTCATTACGCCTAGCGTCTTGTACTCTTATTTACAATTTGAGTTGTGCATCTGACTACAGAAAGCAAAAAGGGTTTTGGTCACAACATCACAAATCCTCTTAGTGTAATAAATTCTCCATTACTTTTAATTTAGAGGCTAGTATAGTCTTAGTTTTTCTGTGTATTAATTGCCTATGCCTATTTAGTTTCACATTCAGAACTGACTAGCATTTCATGGTATTCTTGCCACTATTTTTCCCCTGCAAGAAGTGTACTGCAAATCTGTGCTTCCTTTGTGTACCTATGACTGCTTAGATTAGCTTTCTAGCTGACTTGAATGTAAGATATTCTTGCCACTATTGTTTTGTAACAATGTGATTGCTTACTGCTGTTCCTGTTTCAGCTAATGTTGCCGAGTTACTCACCTTAATTTATCTTCTGCAGGGCTGATGATGCGCGGCTACCTCTAAGTCGCATAGTGCCTATATCTCCTAATGAGCTTAACCTTTATCGAACAGTGATAGTTCTCCGACTTATCATCCTCTGCTTCTTCTTTCAGTATCGTATAACTCATCCAGTATGGGATGCTTATGGATTATGGCTTGTATCTGTTATTTGTGAAGTTTGGTTTGCCTTGTCTTGGCTTCTAGATCAGTTCCCAAAGTGGTATCCTATCAACCGTGAAACTTACCTGGATAGACTTGCATTGAGGCAAGTTGCACTTCTTGATATTTTTCTACAGGATGTTGGCAAAATGCATCACTTGTTATCTTTAGGTGTCCTTGTGTTTCACACTGAGATTTCTCATTCAACTTTGCAGATATGATAGAGAGGGTGAGCCATCGCAGTTGGCTCCAATTGATGTGTTTGTCAGTACAGTGGATCCACTTAAGGAACCTCCTCTAATTACTGCCAACACTGTCCTGTCCATTCTTGCCGTGGATTACCCTGTTGACAAAGTATCATGCTATGTTTCTGATGACGGTTCAGCCATGTTAACTTTTGAAGCACTATCAGAAACTGCAGAGTTCGCTAGGAAATGGGTTCCCTTTTGCAAGAAACACAATATTGAACCCAGGGCTCCAGAGTTTTATTTTGCTCAAAAGATAGACTACCTAAAGGACAAGATACAACCTTCTTTTGTCAAAGAAAGGCGGGCTATGAAGGTAAGATAAGCTAGCAAATAGTCAGAATCAGATCACTTATTCTACATAACTTCTGTTGGGAGACTGACACCTTGAGTTGTTTTCTGACAGAGGGAGTATGAAGAGTTCAAAGTACGGATCAATGCCCTTGTAGCAAAAGCACAAAAAATTCCCGAAGAGGGCTGGACCATGGCTGATGGCACTCCTTGGCCTGGCAATAATCCAAGAGATCATCCAGGAATGATCCAGGTATCCTATTTAATAACTTCTTAAATGGATGTTCTGTGAAGAGTTTGTTAGACCTTATGTATTACACTTCCTTTTCTTTTTATCTTAGGTATTCTTGGGGCACAGTGGTGGGCTTGACACTGATGGAAACGAGTTGCCACGGCTCGTTTATGTTTCTCGTGAAAAGAGGCCAGGCTTTCAGCATCACAAGAAGGCTGGCGCCATGAATGCTTTGGTATATGTTGCATGATACTCAGCTCACAAATGTCAATTAAGTGTGTCCATCTCTTTATGATCTAACTCTTTATAAATGAACAGATTCGTGTATCAGCGGTGCTGACAAATGGTGCTTATCTTCTTAATGTGGATTGTGATCACTACTTCAATAGCAGCAAAGCTCTTAGGGAAGCTATGTGCTTCATGATGGATCCAGCACTAGGAAGGAAAACTTGCTATGTGCAGTTTCCGCAAAGGTTTGATGGTATAGACATGCATGATCGATATGCGAACCGAAACATTGTCTTCTTTGATGTAAGTATTGGAAGTTGTTTTGTTGACTCAATTTGCAAGTACTTCATGTTTCTGACATGGTTTTCCCTGTGCAGATTAATATGAAGGGTTTAGATGGCATTCAAGGACCAGTTTATGTGGGAACAGGATGCTGTTTCAATAGGCAGGCCTTGTATGGTTATGATCCTGTGTTGACAGAAGCTGATTTGGAGCCTAACATTATCATTAAAAGTTGCTGTGGTGGCAGAAAGAAGGACAAGAGCCATATTGATTCCAAAAACCGTGCTATGAAGAGAACAGAATCTTCAGCTCCTATCTTCAACATGGAAGATATAGAAGAAGGCTTTGAAGGTCTGCTGTTGCTGTTATACATTTAATCTTCCTTATCGAAATGCAACTCTAGTCGACACTAAACTTCTTTTCATGCCAAATTCTGTTAGCTTGTGCTGATGTGAACTGTGAACTCCCACCAGGTTATGAGGATGAAAGATCACTGCTTATGTCCCAGAAGAGCTTGGAGAAACGCTTTGGCCAGTCCCCAATTTTTATTGCCTCCACCTTTATGACTCAAGGTGGCATACCACCTTCAACAAATCCAGCTTCCCTGCTAAAGGAAGCTATCCACGTCATTAGTTGTGGATATGAGGACAAGACAGAATGGGGGAAAGAGGTCAGTGAGGAAGACAGAGTTCCTTGGTTGTCCTTTTTTTCCAATTATTTATCACATAAGATAAGAGTTCACATTTTTTTAAAAAATCTACAACCATGATTTTTTTAAAATAAAACTTTGACCTTGTATTCTTCCAGATCGGATGGATATATGGCTCTGTTACCGAGGATATTTTAACTGGGTTCAAGATGCATGCAAGAGGTTGGATATCCATCTACTGCATGCCTCTTCGACCTTGCTTCAAGGGTTCTGCTCCAATTAATCTTTCTGATCGCCTCAACCAAGTTTTACGTTGGGCTCTTGGTTCAGTTGAAATTCTTCTTAGCAGACACTGTCCTATCTGGTATGGTTACAATGGAAGGCTAAAGCTTCTGGAGAGGCTGGCGTATATCAACACCATCGTCTACCCAATCACATCCATCCCACTAATAGCCTACTGCGTCCTTCCTGCTATCTGTCTACTCACCAACAAGTTCATTATTCCTGAGGTAAGCTGGCCAGAATCCTTTAAGTCTCCTTGTTCCAATTCCAGTGTCTCGCAGCTATCTACTCTTGTGCTGTTGAGTTTATTGGTTTCAGTTAAATATTGGCTTGTAGTGAAGGTATCACGATACTGAGGGATGCATACTGCTTTTCCTTATTTAGTTTTAATTACGGTTTTCATTCATGGCTGAGGACTCGGTGGGAACAGTTTTGAGCCCATCATGTGTTCATGGGCTAAAGCTTTTGTTTTCTTTCCTTATGCATAATTATCTTGCACGTTGTTGTATGATGATAGTTGTTGAGATTGCCATTTCCAAACGTAATGAATACATATCAGCGCACAGTAACATAACAAGGAAATTTTGTATTGCAATTTTCTGGTCCAGGCCTCTTATGTAGTATCCACTGTATTGGTAATTAAACAAGGAAACTTCTTGCATCAAGTTTATTCTCTAACAAGCCTTTCCGAACAGATTACATACATTTCTCATGTACTTTGCAGATTAGCAATTATGCTGGGATATTCTTCATTCTGCTATTCGCCTCCATCTTTGCTACCGGTATTCTGGAACTTCGATGGAGTGGTGTTGGTATTGAGGACTGGTGGAGAAATGAGCAGTTTTGGGTCATTGGTGGCACCTCTGCACATCTCTTTGCCGTATTCCAAGGTCTACTGAAAGTGTTGGCTGGGATTGACACAAACTTCACGGTTACATCAAAGGCGACGGACGAAGATGGTGATTTTGCTGAGCTATATGTGTTCAAGTGGACAAGCCTTCTAATCCCCCCAACCACCGTGCTCGTGATCAACCTGGTGGGCATTGTGGCAGGAGTATCATATGCTATCAACAGTGGCTACCAATCCTGGGGTCCACTTTTCGGGAAGCTTTTCTTCTCAATCTGGGTGATCCTCCATCTCTACCCTTTCCTGAAGGGTCTCATGGGGAAACAGAACCGCACGCCAACCATCGTCATCGTCTGGTCCGTCCTCCTCGCCTCCATCTTCTCCCTGCTGTGGGTGAAGATCGATCCTTTCATATCGCCTACCCAGAAAGCTCTTTCCCGGGGGCAATGCGGGGTAAACTGCTGATCTGATCTGAACTGCTCGCTGGGGACTGTAACATGGCACAGCCCAGCCCCGAATCAAAGTCTGCTGGCTTCGTGTAAATATACCTCTGGAGGTTAGGCAAGATTTTGTCGGTAGATGGAGGAGAAGATTGTGTCGTCTAAGTTATGCCTAGCTTCTTCGGTGACTCTACTGCGGTTGTGATCATGAAAACTGTAACCTTATGTCGTGTTACCTGTTTGTTGCTTGGTAGTGGTACCAACATTTGCCTGGAGAGAATTCTGTTGATGCGTTCTCGTTGTGGGCTCCTGTGATGTCATTTATGTAGTAGGTAATTCGACTGATAAATTCTAGTATTATCCAGTTGAGAACTATGGTGTATCTCTGTACTCTCAAGCGATGTATGCATCCTGTTTGCTGAAGTCACACAAGATTCCTACCTGTTTGTTGCTTGCTGCTGCTGCCTGATTGAAACTAAGATATGCCATGTCTCGGTTGAGATTTGTGAAGAAGTAATTTTAATTCTGTTCTTTGTCCGACTAGCTTTTTCTTCGCCAAATTACCCGTGACGGCACTGGTTTGGAGATGAGCACATGTGTTAACGGGCTCCGATGATCAATTGCTGCTCCGGTGAAGGAGTCCCAGCCCAGGAGGGTGACGTGAAATCGTTCGGGTCATGTTCGTCGCACGCTCATCGCTCGGCCTTGTTCTGATTTCTGAACGGAACGCGGACCAAAGGAGCAGTTCAGTTCAGCTTCAGCAGTGCAGCGTTGACACGTCATGTTGTGAAGCAAGTAACAGTTGCTTGATTTTCTCTCTCGAAGAAACTAAAAGCTAGAGCGCCGCCTCCATCTTCGACGTGGAGCGGCGGAGCCGTACGAATGGTGCCTGGTGGTCAGGGGGAGGAGGCGGCCACGCAGACGCAGGGACGCGCCCGCGTGACTCGATGTCCTCCGTCGCTTCGTTCCGGCCTCCGTCCACAAGCGCCGGCAGTGCAAGCTACGACCGCGTCAGCAGCGCCCGTCCCCCCATCGTGGACGGCGGCGGCGGCGCTAGCAGCGGCGACCATGACGCCTGGGGCGACGTCGGTGCCGCCGTAAGTACCAAGACGCCGCTCGGCTTCTGCCGGAGTTCCGCGGATCCGACCGCCGACATCGACGCCGAAATCCCTAACCCTAACAGTGGATTGCCCGTGTTCTCAGGTACCGGCCAATCCAGTGCGGCGAATCATCGGCGACAGCGCCGCAGTCCGCGGTGGCGGCAGCAAGTGGCGAATCGGAGCCCGTGGGGGGAGAAGCGTGCAACGGATCGGGCAAAGGCAGCGCCGTGGATGGGAAAACGGCGAGTAGTTGCTCTGGCCCTAGGAAGAGGGGTGTGAAAAGGTGATGTGGATACACTCCCTGGCTGTTCTGCTTGCACGGTTGAGTGGTGTTTGGCTTAGGAGCTTTGCACGATTAATCGGCGATTGCTTTGGTCCAATTCATGAATAAGCAGATAGGCAATAGGATGCGTGAATGTTTGTGGATTTGAATGTAGGAAGAATCATGGGGAACAGGATAGGCAGGGTAGATGGTCAATTAAGACGATGCAAACTGTTGTTGAGATATATTGTAGTGGTTTGATGTTGAAATTTGGAATTTAATGGAGGTGGTTAAATCTGCATGGTTAGAGCGAAGTGTGTGACATTTTGTTACTGCCCAGGGACATCTGCCTAGTTTTGACTCGAGTTTTAGAAAACCTGCAGAAAGATTTTGGCAGTCATTTTTTCTGCGCTAAGCATGTGAATTATACTTGGATAACTTAATCCGCTTGGAAAATGAACATGCTTGCTTGTGTAGAGTACATTATTTTTTTTTTCAAAACATTAGCATGGCTGATTGTTATGGCTGGGTCTGTTTGGACTTTGGAGGCAACACAGTTGTATTTAAACAATAAAATGGACATGGCAAGTTGTTACTTGCTTACATAGCTGAAATACTGCAGTTCATCATGACAACTTTGGATGTATGTCCTTTTAATTGTTATTCTCATTGTCTTCTCATATATTCAACTATTATGGACTTTGTCATGAACTGGGATTTTTTTCCCTAGCTGTTACTATGATGGATGAATTAGTTTCTATTTTAACTATGGCTTACGGTTTATTAAAGCAGAAGTTGGAAGGGTAGTGTTGGAGCGGATTCAAGGGCATTCGTTCCTGGACGCATTAGCCCCTTGGAGGAAGCACTACGGTGTTGTGGCGATAGAGGGGCTGGTCCAATTATTGCCCCACGTGCAGGGCTTGAATTTGATTCATGCGAGGAGGCATTTGATTATTACAATATGTACTCATGGGAGATGGGATTTGGGATTCGTTATTCATCCAGTCAGAGTTACAAGAAGCGTGGTGAAATTTATCGCAACATGGTGTCATTTGTGTGTGTATGTGGGGTAAGTTCCTTAACTTTTGCATTCCTGAAAATAATATAATTATATGTGGTCACATGTGCTAGTTGAAAATTGAGGTGAAATATTTGATGCAAACTATTGCTCACGTTTGCAGGGAACACCAGACGCAGGCTTAAAAAAATCAATCAAACAGGGGTGCCCCGCATTTGTGCGGTTGCTGCGAACAGATGATGATGGATGGTATATCAAAGAATTTGTTGCAGACCACAATCACAAAATGTCAGAGACATGTGCACAAATAAGTTGCTGGAAATCACACCGGCAGATTGATCCCCACACAAAGGAACTAGTAAAGAATTTAAGGGTGAACAATGTCAGTTTGACGGAGTTGTCCTGCATCCTTTCCAATTTTTTTGGCAACAATAATGCATTTGCAGTTACAAAAAGAGCATTGCATAGCTTGACTGTTCAGGTTAACAGAGAGAAAGTAGATGGTGATGTCCATCAAACCATTGAAAATAATGTGCAGATTAACGGAGAGGCAGAAGATGATGTCCAAAAGACCATTGAAGTATTCAACCGGATGCATGAAGAGGATGAAGGGATTGCAAATGAAGTTGATTTAGATGAGGGTGGAAAGATCAAGACAATTGTGCGGACCAATGGAAAGACCAGGCATGATTACCTTTGCTTTGTGGATGCTATCACATTCAACACCACGTACATGACAAATAAGTATAACATGCATGTTGGATTATTTGTGGGGTTAACAACCACTTCCAATCTGTAATATTTGCCGGTGTGTTGATGCTAGATGAGAGCATCAAGAGTTTTGAGTGCGTTTTCACACAATTGAGTGGTGTATGGCTTAACCGCTTACGAGCTTTGCACGATTAGTTGGTGATTGATTTGGTCCAATTCATCAGCAAATAGACAAGATGTGTGAATGTTTGTGGATTTAAATGTAGGAAGACAAAGAACCATGGGGAATAGGATAGGCAGAATAGAAGGTAGACGGTCATTTTAAGATGATGCAACTGTTGAACTATATTGTGGCGGTTTGATGTTGAAACTCGAGAGTTAATGGAGTTGGTTAAATCTGCATAGTTAGAGCGAGTAAAGTTTGGGGAGGCTTGAAAAACCTGTGACATTTTGCTAGTTGGATTTATGCCATTACAATTTTCAAGAAAAATTTTCCATTGCTTGTGTCATTGACAGGTGAAGGCCACCTCAGTCACTGACAATGACAGTTTTCAAATTATTGGAAATTGTAATGGCATGCATGGAGTTATTCTTGCCCAGGGACATCTGCCTAGTTTTGTCTGAAGTTTTAAAAACCTGCAGAAAGATTTTGCTTGTCATTTTTTCTGTGTTAGCTTGTGACTTTTTCTTGGATAACTTAGACCGATTGGAAATGAACATGCTTGCTTGTTTAGAATATGTTTACTTCTTCGAAATATTATCAGGGCTGATTGTTATGGTTGGGTGTGTTTAGATTTTTGAGGCAATGCAGTTGTGTTCAAACAAAAAAGGGCTTTGTGTGTATCCCTGTTTAGTTGTTATTGGCTCTCTGCTCATTTCATCTCATATATTTAAGTATTATGAACTTTTTCCTGAACAGGGATTTTTTTTCTAGCTGTTACTGTGATTGATGAATTACTTTCCATTTTAACTATGTTTTATGGTTTGTTAAAACAGGCGTTGGAAGAATGGTGTTGGACCGGACTCAAGGACATTTGTTCCTGGGCGCATTAGCCCCTTAGAGGAAGCACTACGATGTTATGGTGACGGAGGGGCTGGTCCAATTATTGCTCCACGTGCAGGGCTTGAATTCGATTCATGTGAGGAGGCGTTTGATTATTACAATCTGTACTCATGGGAGATGGGATTTGGGATTCGTTATTCAACCAGTCAGAGTTACAATAAGTGTGGTGAAATTTATCGCAACAAGGTGTCATTTGTGTGTGCATGCGGGGTATGTTCCTTAACTTTTGCATCCTTGAAAATAATATAATTATCTATGGTCACGTGCTAATTAAATGTGAATTAGTTGATGTGAACTATTGCCCTCATTTGCAGGGCACACCAGGTCCAGGATCAAAAAAATCAATCAAACAGGGGTGCCCTGCGTTTATGCGGTTGCTGAGAACTGATGATCATGGGTGGTATATCAAAGAATTTGTTGCAGATCACAACCACAAAATGACATGTGGGGAACAAAGTTCCTGGAAGTCACACCGGCAAATCGATCCCCACACAAAGGAACTAGTAAAGAATTTAAAGGCGAACAATGTCAGTTTGACGGAGAATGTCAGTTTGACGGAGGTGTCCTGCATCCTTTCCAGTTTCTTTGGCAACAACAACGCATCTGCAGTTACAAAAAGAGCACTGCGTAGCCCTACTGTTCAGATTAACAGAGAGAAAGTAAAAGGCAATGTCCATAAAACCATTAAAAACAGCATCCAGATTAACAGAGATGAGGTGGAAGACGATGTCCAAAAGACCATTGAAGTATTCAATCGGTTGCATGAAGAGGATGAAGGATTTGCAAATGTAGTTGATTTAGATGAGGGTGGAAAGATGAAGACAATGATGTGGACAAATGGAAAGAGCAGGCATGATTACCTTTGTTTTGGGGATGCTATCACATTCGACACGATGTATAGGACAAATAAGTATAACATGCCCTTTGGATTAATATTTGGGGTCAACAGCCACTTCCAATCTGTAATATTTGCTGGTGTGTTAATGCTAGATGAGAGCATCAAGAGTTTTGAGTGGATTTTCACACAATTTGTGGCTCTAATGGGAGGCAAGGTACCAAAGACGATACTTACAGGTATGCAAGCATGTTTCCATTGAAAATGATCTTGTTATTGTAGAAAAATATACTGATGCCTGGGCTATTAATCGCAGACCAGTGCCGTGCCATGGAAGTTGCATTGGCCAATAAGTTCCCTGAGATAACACACAGATGGTGCAAGTGGCATGTGTTTCGGACTATAAAGGCTGAACTAGGACAAAAGTATACGAAGGAGTTCAAGGAAGAGTTGAACAAGATATGCAACCATATGCTAACCTCTGAAGAGTTTGAAGCTGGATGGGATGCTCTCTTGACGAAGCATGGACTGAAGGATAATGTGTATATGTCAAATATATATAATAACCGGCACATGTGGGCAAAGGCCTACTTCAGCGGGAAGTTTTGTGCCAAGCAAACTAGCACTCAGCGGTGTGAAAGTGCAAACCACATGCTTAAGGGGTCTTTGTCACCAGGAGCTACCATGCATATCTTTGTTGAACAATACCACAAGTTATTATCAGAGTTGATTGAGAAGGAAGATGGCAAGGAGCATGAGGACAAGCTGGTAATATTGCTGGGCATAGTTTGTACTCGTATGTTTTCTATGCATTGCAACTGTCTGGTGTTCAGAAATTGTTCTAGTGAACTTATCCACCATCATGCATAATGGCAGTCTTTAAATTTTTTTTTGTTGTAGCCATTGACAGAAACTTCTACTGGGTGGCCAATTGAGTCGCATGCTGCTGAGTTTTACACGAAGACAATGCTCAGCAAGTTTGTGGATCACATGAAGCAGGGTGCTAAATATGATGTGGTGGAGATTGTGCCAAGACGAAAGTACAGACTTGATCATGTAGATCCTCTGAGTCGTGAAAAGTGGTACCGTGCGTCTTATGTGGTAGATATAAGGGAAGATGGTGGCTACTACAAATGCGAGTGTGGGATGTGGGATCATATGGGAATGCTGTGTTGTCATTCTATCCGGGTAAGATGGTTACTGTGTCCGCTACTTATGAATATTCTCAAATCTCACTACCATATTGATAATGTATGCTGCTACCTGCAGCTAATGATGCAACTGATGGTACGGAAAATACCAGAACAACACTTGCTGAGGAGGTGGTCAAGGAATGGTAATAAAGTTGAATCTGGCATTGGCAGTCAAACAGACGCGACAAGTTATTTGCATATATCAAGAAGTTTCAGGAATGCTTCACTAACCAACAAGGCAAGAGAGTTAGTGGATTTGGGGGACCTGAACATTGAATGCTATGAACTGTGTTACAAGGGCATTTGTGAATTAATAGAACAAGTGAAGAGTAAGAGGCCAAATGCAGATTTGGCTTAGCCATGAAGCTTAGTTTCAACATGCTCGGGCACTACAGGCAGCTACCAGCACGCCAGTTGTGGGAGGCAAGAACGAGTGATGGAGGTCAGTTGCATCCAAGAGAAAAGGCGCCAGTTGTTACGAGACACAGTGGTGAGCCAACAGATGCAAGAGATGGTCCAGGTCTCCAGGATATGAGTACGGTGGGCCTCCATCAAATCGAACAAAGCGACATGCGGCGGGACAGGACAGTGTGGATAAGTTCTCTGACAGGGATCCTGAATTGGACAAATGAAAAGAACCAGCGAGCTGGAGAATGGCCGGATATACCAGTGACCTGTGAAGAGCTTTGAAATCCACGTATGTAATGGCCTGGAAGAGCATTACATTTCGGATGCTATTTTGTGTGGCGATTAGTGGACCCATTATGATGTGATTTATGCTGGCGGCCTATAACATATTGAATTATGATTACATAGATTTGTATATATGTTGGTAGCAATGAGTAAACACCGTTCTTATTTTGTGTTACTAGCACGATTAGTGTGATACGTGCTCCTCCCCAGAGAAAAGGGTTGGCTGTGGTAGCGAACTGAAAATCTAGCAATCTGCTGAGTTGAATGCAATTTCATTGCAAAATTTTCGCTTGTATTTATGTGCTGTATTTTTAGACGACTGCATAGCTGAGGTATAGTGCTTGCAGTAGAGTATATTATTAGGCAGATGCAAACAAACTGTGAAGCAGCTAAGAGCAAGGCCAGCAACTGTAGTAAACGTCGGACACGTAGGATTTAAGGGTGACCTGGAAGAGAGAGATGAAGCTGCTTGTCGCTGAATCTGTCGACTAGCTGAGCGCGCAAGCCGAGGCTCCCTTCCATATTCAGATATTCTAGTCCCGGAATACAGCAAACGAGTGGCTGATGAAGGCCTCCGGTCTCGTGAAGAATAAAGAGTATGGTTGAATATAGGATGACAGGTGGGCCATTGTAATTAATGAACATGTATTGCAAAAGCTAAATTGTTGTATGAGTTGGTCTCTAAAATTGTTTGCAGATGATGTGGATGGTCTACTAATAGACAAGTACTTGTCTCAACTATTAAACCTGCTCTAAGTTACACTTGCTGCCAAGTTCAACCTCTCAGATCATGCAAGAAGAATAGAAGAGAGCTCAGGAGAGCTGACCTTTCAATAATTAGTTAATTTGGCATGTCATGCCACGCAATGGAGGGTCGTATATCCATCTACTGTTCACAACGCCTTCGCGAACCCTCTACTGTTCGATTCCCGTCGTCCCCTCATGCTTCTCCCTGAAACACAGCTCAGCCTCTCATTGCACCCATGTTACCTGACAAGCTGACACTTCCGTTTAGCATAGACCAAGTACAAGTGTATGTTTTCCATGTGCAAAGTTTGCATATACATGTTTTTTCTTTAACTGAACATACATTTTGCGGAAAAGATTCGGGTAATCTGTTCAAGAAGTGGCACGATTTTTATTTCATTTTTTTAGTAACAAGAAGAGGCACAATTGAGTAGTTTCTTAAGCCAGAGGATGGTTGGATAAAAATCAATGTAGATGGCAGCTTTGTTGAGGTGACGGGACAAGATTCACCAGGTATTGTTTTTTTTTTTTGAAGGAAAGCAGGTATTGTGATCCGGGAGCTTTTAGGACAGGTGCTACTCTCTTCATGGAGGTATTTGTTTCGTTGTTCCTCAGCAGAAGAAGCAGAACTCGCTGCATGCAAAGAAGGCCTGTCACTTGCTGCGCGATGGATACAAAGCCCAACAATTTTAGAGTCTGACTCCTATAATTGTCTCACAGCTCTTTCCAAGCAAGGAATTGACCGCTCTTTACACGCAAGACATTTATAAGATTGTTGGGAAGTGTTAAGTTTTCAAAGGCCAACAGAGAGCAAAACAAAGTAGCACATGAGCTAGCACAACAGGCTAGGCGTGACTGTACATCTGCTGTTTGGCTAGCAAATATTCCTGATTGCATACATCGTTTTGTACTTGAAGACCGTAAGGCTAACCAATTATAATTAATAAAGCTCTCTTTTATCCTCGCAAAAAAAAGAGTAGTTTCTTAAGGATGGATCATGAATATATAACATATATAATAAATAGATTACAACATATGTGCAGTGTTACAAGGTGCATGCAGCAGCTAGCTGCAGCAGATCGACATAGTATGCGACAGTTCGTCAGAGCAGAGCACACTCGACATCGAACAAAAAACAAAACCTCACTGAATGGCGACGGATTGAATTGAAGTAAAAGGCCAAAAAAAACAACAAAAAATCCTTACTGAATGCCGGTGCTTCTGTTCATCTCTCGGCGATCGAGTTACAGAATCGATCAGACCTGCTGCATGCACGCGTGCTCCGGGCAGGACCTCATCGCCTCAACCTCGCCGACGACGCAGGAGACACCGCCGCTGGCCTTCGCAGGCACGAACTGAGGCGCCGCCACCGGCGAAGGTGGGAGCAGAGCCGCTGGCCTCTTGCAGGCCGGCGCCGCCGCTTGCGGCAGGCCGAGGATGGCGTTGCCCTCGGCGGGGACGAGGGGCACTACGGGGAGGTTGTCGCAGGTGCAGACCTCGACCATGAAGCCGTCGGGGTCGTGGAAGAAGAGCTGGTCCACGTAGATGCCGCCCTCCTCCACCCGCCGCTGCACGTACCGGACGCCCAGCTCCTTGAGCCGCCGCTGCACCGCCTCCATGCTCTCGCACTGCACCCATGCATATATATCCACGTTAATTGCCGATCAGGATTAGATAATCTTGTTCATGCAAATGATCGATTATTCACGCTTGCATTTGGTGCCAAATTAATGTCATGGTGCGCATCGATCGCATATGCGCGTACCTGGAAGGAGATGTGATTGTCCTTCGGGTTGATCTCCGTCTTCGTGGGGGGCATGCTCTCCGGGTCCTCCGCCTGCAGGAGATGGATGCCGATGCCGTAGTTGAACAGCCTGCGACACATGCATTAGACCAAATCGTTAATTAGCGAGCGGGTGCTGAAGCAGAGAGGCCGGCCGGGGATGGAGGCGGCGCGCGGCCGGTCGGGACGCGTACCATGCGCCGTTGAAGTCGAAGGAGCCCGGGCGGCGGATGGAGATGAAGCCGAGCACGTCGCGGTAGAAGCGCAGGGAGCTCTCGAGCGACCGGCACACGACGGAGATGTGGTTCAGCGAAGCCAGCGGGAGGCCGCGGCCCTGCATCACCGCCAGTTCGACGCCCTTCGTGCTCACCATCCTTCCGAGATGAGAGCTCGCTAATAATGCACGCGCGTTTCCTCTGGGAAATCGTAAGAAATGGCTCTCGCTACCTCTCTCGATCGCGCGCGCGCGCGCTTTCTTCCCTTGCGCCGGCGGTTTTGTATGTAGGATCACCGCACAGCAGTGCTCTGCGCCGCAGCCGGACAATGCACGTCCTTAATTACGGCGAGGGCGGAGGCTGCCTTGCTCGACGGAGAGAGAGGAGATCGCCGGCGAGGCAAGCAGGGGACCTGTGGACACCGGCTGGATGTAGCTAGGGAAGGGGAAGGGGAATGGTGTGTGTGATCAGATCAGCTGGGAGCAATGGAGGATGAAGGAACTCTAGCTCGAGCTGGGTGTTTTGCTGTGGGAGTCCGTGGTTGCCGCGGCCGGCTTTATATAGAGCTCGCGCGCGTCGGCCGGGGGCACCGACGGCGACAGCTCAATCGAGGCAGGCGAGCATGTGCACTAACTTCCCCCCAGTAGCTAGTGTCAACGCATATGGCCGCGGGTCACACTGCACTCTGCCACTAGCTTCAAGCCGGTGCGATGCGCAACCCGTGCAGGCAGACAGGGCTCCACATCATCATCATCCCCGCGCCCGCGCAGTCCATGTCACACCTGCGTCTGCGTGCCACCCCCCATCATCACGCCCGGCGTCGCCGCACGCGCGCGCCACGCCGGACGACGACGGCGACGCGCGGCGGCCTCGCCCGTCGCCTTCGCACCTGCTTCCCGCGGCGCACACGTTTCCCTCGAGGAACGTACGACGAGGTACGTACAGCCGGAGCTAGAGGACGCGTCAAGGGCTCAGCTAGCGCGCTGATCCAGGCGGCATCAGTCGGAGAGTGCGACAACCCGGCCGGCCGCGGCCGGCGCCGCACCCGATCGAGGCACCTGAGCGCGAACGAACATGTGCACTAAAACTGAGCGGCGAGTTTTTTTTTCCCCCCAATTGCCAAGTTAACGTGGTTCACACGTACGCCTAGGTACCTTTTGGGTTCTGTGCGATGAGCATGTGTGAGTTGTTCCTGAGCTATGGTTAGGCTCTATTTAGACCCTGTTTAGTTGGTGTCTTGGTGAGAAGATTTTGGAGAAAATTTTTGGGTTCCCTTCCAAAGTTTATTAAAAGTATTAAATATAGACTACTTACAAAACTAACTACACGAATAGACTAGAAATCGCGAGATGAATCCATTAAGCCTAATTAATCTGTCATTAGAGATTGGTTACTGTAGCACAACGTTGTCTAATCATGTCATAATTAGGCTCATTGGTAGGGGTTGTGGAATGGGTTTTGTCATTAATTCACATTTAATACTCCTAATTAGTGTCCGGAGATTGATGTGACGGGTAGATGTAAAAGTTTCACCAAAATTTCTTACTTAGAGAACCGTGTCACCTCTCTGCGCACGCGACCTAATGTAAAATTTTCATCATTTTTGTCAAAACTTTTGGCCAACTAAACACGGCCTTAGTTCAGATTATGGTAGCTCGATCAAGACGTTTCAAGGTGTAGATACTCCAAGCTAATAAAACCCAGAAGGACGGACGTTGGGCCGCAAGGAAAACACACACAATCACATGGATGCACTGGGTCGCTAGGTGTTTCAAGTACTCTCTATCTAGTTTAATATAATCTCCCAGTGTGAGCATCTGAACTCTGACGCGCCTGCAGATCTATCACTAGCTATTGTGATCAAAACGAGCTAGCTAGATCCAACAATGGTGATAATAGAATAAGATGATCGATGTAAACAAGAGGTTAATTTCGTTCTAAACCACTGTCCACTGCCTCTAAAACTCTATTATATTCCGGATTATTTCTCCAACCAGACACGCACCACCGTAAGCTAACGCGGTTGTAACGAAGAAATGACACTCCAAGCGTCGTCGTCGTCGTACGTCCTCGACCCTTTCACTCAACAAAAATGCATTATATATATTTTCCCACCGATTTATTAAAACATGCTCCATATCACGCACATGGACTGTGTGTTGTGAACCATGCAAGTGCCCAAATTCATGTCGCTATCGGCTCCAACCTCCAAGGATCGGTGGAGCACCGTACCATGTCGCTATCGGCCCGATCGGGCTCCAAAGGATTTATCGGTTGAGCTCTCGCGCGCGCGGTGCCACGTACGCCGGAGCAGATAAGAGCATCGCCTTCCCAGATCGATCCGCGTCGGCGTCAGCTCAGCGTCGCCACGCCGATCCTCGTCGGCGCACGGTGTGCAGTGGTGGAGCCGTACGTACGTGGCTGTCCACAGAATCGGGAAATATTTGTGTGTAATAAGCTTCTGACAGATCGAGTAGTGGCGTGTCAGCGGATCTCCCGCGTACGTTGACGGTACGTATAACCCAACGTGTGCAAGACCTTGACAGAGGCAAATACGTACTCCATCCATTTTTAAATATATGACGATAAAAAAAATTAGCTCATTTTCAACCAACTTTCTTAGTAGTACGTACTAGTGTACTACTACGACGTGCTGGTCACGCATGGCCACACAAATATACATGCAAGGCATGCGCGCGCGGTGATGATGATATTTGTGAGATAGATATTTTGGATGACAGTAACATCTGAGAAATATATTGTGTTTCTCTGTCTCTGAATTTGACAGTGTTTTTCAGGTGTTTAATTAAGCACGGACGTTCGAATAACTTGACACCTCCGTCGCAAAATTCTCAAGTTTTTATTAGGCACCTGCTGCATGCTGATCGATCTTCAGCAGGACCGTAAAAACAGCTTATCATATGTAATTCATTTCTCTGCAAATTAATAAATCACCTCCTCCTCCATGGAGTTTAGCATAATTCATAGAGCGCACCAATAGAAGATCATTTTTCAGGTTTTCAGCTTCCAAAAATCATAACTAGACTAGAAGCAGTATGATAGAGGTCTACCGATTTTTCAGGTTCTCAACTTCCTCCATCCTAAATTATAGGTCATATTGATTTTTCTAGACACATGACTTTTACTATGGATCGGATATACACGCTATGCCTATAATATGTGTATAGCAAAATCTACGAGAATATAGAAAAATCAAAAGGACCTATAATCTTGGAGGGGAAGAATGTACTACAGTACTCTATATACTCCTATATATAGCTGGCCCACGTACAGCTACCAATTTCGTACTACGTGATCCTCCGGTCCAGCAATACATGACACACACACGGTGTCATTAATGGGAAAAATTTAGAGTCCGTTCCGGTAGCAGCTCCGCAAGCTGTTTTCCGCGGAGCCGTGCCAAAGGGCCTAAAAAACTGCTCCTCCGAAGAATCCACCGGTTTTTGCGCTCTCTAGAGCCAAAACCGGCAGACACAGCCGAAAATAGCAGCTTCCCCCCTGCTCCGCCGCGGGCCTACTCCTCTCATTACCAAATTGCCCCTGGGGTTGGCGCTAATTACAAAATAATTGCCACCGCACTTCCCCGCATTCCCCCACCGCGTACGCATCAGCTCGGCGGCCGGCTCGACGACCGGCGCGACTGGAGGTGGCCGGCGGGGCAGAAGACCGCGGCGGGCGTGGGCGTGGGCGCGGAGGAGGCCGCCGGCGTGGTAGCAGGGACGGCACGGGAAGGGACGGCGCGGGGAGGGTCGGTGGAGAGCGAGCCTCCGCGCGGGCTTCCTCCATGGCCACCCCCGAGCTCCGGTGGGAGGCCGGCGGGAGAGGACGTCGGCGAGGGAGGTGGATCGGTGGGCACTGCACGGGAGAGCGAGGGGCAGCGGATGTGATTGGATCGGCGGTCGGCGCATGGCAATACCTCGGAGCTCAGGGCCACACCCTGGTGGAGCGCGCGCACGACGAGCTCCTTCCGGCGGCCGCATCGGAGAACGCCCAGGCGGAGCGGCCCCGGCTGCGCAGCTGCCGTCCGAGAGAAGACATGGCTGAAGCCTGAAGGGATAAGGATGGAGTGAGCTGGTGAGCACGCGTCCATGTCTGGTCTGGAATTTTCTCCTCGCGTGGGCAGCAGCGCGTCGGGTGGACCAGCAGAAAGCAGACGCGTCGTTTTTTTATTCATTCATTCCGGATGGCCGTAGGTGCATTACCGTAAAAGAAGGAAAAAAAAGAAAAGGAACATAAGAGAAATAAATAAGAAAAGAGAAAATAATTGCTATGAAAAAGGAAATAGAAAAACAAAGAAGGACATAGAAGGGTATTATGGACAATTCATCTTCTTATCCATGTTACACAGGTAGGAGAATCTGTTTTGCCAAACGTTTCTTTAAAACGGCTTCACCTCCATCAGAGAATCCGCTCCACCAGTACAGCCACAGCCGGAACCGCCACAATCAGAGTCCTGCCAAACACACCCTTAACACTACCCACCACGCACATGCATGCCGATAATGCAGAGGTCTCAAAGAAACTAGTATCAATTAATGCCGCCACGATAGGCTGTGGTAGCGGCGAGTGAGATTGAGCGAGATATGTGACGGGTAGGAGTACACACGCATCTGCTCACTCCGTCTCTGAATGATTATTGTTTTCACTTCCCGATAAACAACTTTGACTAAATATATATAAAAATATATTAATATTTATGATATAAAATTAATATAATTAGATTTCTATTTGAATCTAGTTTTTTAACAAAATTATTTAGAGATACAAATGTTGCACACATTTTCTACAAATTCGGTCAAACTTGTGGCACGAACACCAACGACGACGATCATTCCGGGACGGAGGGAGTACACTACTGGAGGTGAGAGGATCGGAGCTAGCCGGTGATCGAGGTGCAGGCTTGCAGGTCGTATTGATCTCTCTTGTTTTGTTTATACTACTTCCGTTCTTAAATATATGACGTTCAGTACAAGAAAATTAGTTCAAAATAAACTAAATTTTCTTGTCCTAAACATCATATGAACTATTTTCTTGTCCTAAACGTCATATATTTAAGAACGGAGGGAGTAAGGGCAGTCTTAATGAACAATTTCTAACACAGTATCCAATAAAGATAAATTTAATTTTAGACTCTATATCTCCAATGCATAGTTTCTTATGGTAGTTTCTATGAGCATTAATATTTAATGAACATCAACATCTATTAAAAACCGAACAAGATCAGTTGTGGCAAGCAATATCATGTAACCCTCTCTCTGCTCATGCAGTAGTACTAGTCATGTACGAAGACCACACCGCATCCTCCTGTCCTGTGTTCCTATCTTTCTACCAGTACCGCACCCTCCTGTGTTCCTGTCACTCATTGCGCTCTCTCTCTTTCTGTCTTCACGTTCGAATAGAAACAACAGAGGAACAAATTCTATTCTTCCTCTCTCAAATCCTACCTCCAAATCCATGAATCAGGTTATGCATGTCACACCACTGAGAGATTTCCATTCTCCTATAGGGCTCTTGCTAGCGTGGAATATGCAGGGAGATCGAGGAAGGTCGCCCTCTATGGCTGCCTTGCTCCCCATCTCTACGGATGCACACAAGAGCGGGGATGAGCGACCACCGGCAGCTCTGGCGGGCGAGCGCAAGGCTCCAGTGGGCCACGGCGAGCTCCTACCCGTCACCGGGAGCAGCGGCGCAACAGGGGCAGGGCCACCACGGCGGCACGGCCCCGACGCGACGTCGAGTCTCCGCGTGCAGCGCAGCCATGGCGTCTGCAAGGGCGGGGCCATTTACGCCGCGGGGGCGGCGACACAATGGATCCAGAATCAGATTGCAAGAAACCGGTAGTTTCTTCCCAACAGGAGTCGAGTGATTTCCAAGTGCCTTGTTGCGAGAGTCGACGTGGTTTCGTGAGGAGGAAACCGTTTCTTGGTTTTGCACTCTCTTTCTTCTTTAATTCCTATGCCACATCAACAAAACGCTGAGTTGTCATGGTAATTAATAGACATAGAAACCACATTTAATTCTTCATTGGGACTGCCCTAATTATATACTCCATCCGTATCAAATAGTTGTCGTCATTGACTTTTTTCTACAACTTTGACCATTCGTCTTATTCAAAAAATTATGCAAATATCATCTCTTTTGTTTGCTACATGTTTTACTATTGTACGTATTTTAAGAATGACTTAACCTTTTACATATTTGTAATCATTTTTGAATAAGATGAAAGGTTAAAGTTTAAAAAATCAATAATGACAAATATTTCGATACGAAGGGAGTATATGATATACAGTGGCGTAGCCAAGGGGGGCTGGCAGGGGCCATGCCCCCCTATGGCTTGTAAATCTCCATTGAAAATTCGATTTTGATCAAAAATTTTAGATAAATTAGCACTATTGACCCCCTTCGATGATGAAAAAAATCAATTCCTGGCTACGCCATTGATAATATATATACACACCGTCATCGTCGTTGGACTAAGGTAATTAAGGTGTTGCCTTGTGACCTTGTGCCAACTGGACAATATCGATCGTCGATCGTCGATCGTCGAGCTAGCAAGACGTGATATGTACGTAGCATGTCTGCATGTGCGGACGACGATAAACTAACGTCGGTCGTCGCATGCACGCCGGACTTCATCACGTGTATCCGCGTCGACGTCGGAAAATGGAATAACGTAGTCAACGTCTCAGCCAGCCAACGAGAGGCCATGGCCCAAGGGTGTGTAGTATATTTGCAACGTGCAGGAGACTGTATAATGAGTAATACTCTTTTTGTCGCGCAAAGAGTGTCTCTTTAGTTCTGTCTCTTTATATAAAAAAATACATCAATGTTTTTTATGTTTAGCAACTTTCATTAAATTTGTTGTGAAATATATATATTTTCATAGCACACCTAGTAATTGTTATAAATATTGATATTCTTCACTGTAAATTTGATCAAACTTAAATTAGGACAAACCTACAGAGAGATGCTGATCATGATGACTCCTGTGGTGGGATGTTTCTTTTAACGAATAGTGGGATGTTGATCATGACTCCAATTGTCCAACAGGACCTATGTTAAAGCGTGTACATGTATATCCATCTGCATTAACTTAATTAATAATCCCTGGGACACCACTGCGTTTCATTTAATTTGGTATAAGATATCTTTCAAAGTTGGTGTCTGTGCATCTCAAAGTAATGTAACTAACCAATGAACAAAGTGCAAGTGCTATAGCGACAGCGCATCAAGCTGGGGTGGTATATTTTTTGAACAACACATATATAATTATATGAGTTGAATAACATGAAAATATGCAGCTCGTCGTGAATTGAATACATTATGTGCTGTGCATGCATGTTGTTGTAGACTTGCCAAAATTACGCCGGCAATCTCCCTGTTCCTTGACAAACTGACTCAGCGCAGGCTGCATCTTGCACATGGCCGTGAATCGTCCAAGAGCTAGCCCTGAGTTGACTTGGCCATATGCATGCTGCTGGGCAGCTGTGTTCTGATGACCAGAATAATTATTAGCTAGCCATCATCCAATAATCCAACAACCTTCTTCTGATTTTTTTTTCTCTAAACAAACTTTGTTCTTATTTTGTAGACGATGAATGCATTTATAGAAATATGAAATAGGCGCCGCGCGCACTGATTGGCGGCGAACATGCACGATCAGCGAGCTGGTGTGATTCGATCGATCACGATTCAGGAACACTGATTGTTCACCGACCTCTTGAGAGACTTGCATATTCCTCATGCATCTGATCCTTGTTGCCCAATTACTAGTTACAATAAACTGCCGTTTGTTCCCAACTTGCAACAAGTGTATATCATCAGTATATCATATGCATGGCTAAAAGGTCAGATGAGCGCACCACTAATTTTAGTGGATGTGGATGAGCATCATGCAACAGTCTTAGTTTATACTTCCCCACCAGCCGCTCTGTTATCAGTAGCCCCCTAGCAAACAAAGTAACAAGATCCAGCTTGCACTCCGAATGATGATGGAAAGTTTGACTGTTCCAACAAACTATATATAAAGATAATAAATATATAAATGTTGGAAGTAATCATGGTAGAAGTTGGCAGCAGACAGCAACCGCGCAGTTTGGGCGCTTGTGCAATTGTGTGTAAAGCACGGTGGTCTATTTCACTCACTTTTGGCAGTCCGAGTGTATACACATTTCGTTTGCAATATAAAACACACAGTGGTTTTGGTGTGGATTTTTTATAATATATATAGTTATATACATATATAATTATATCGACGCGGTTACATGCGTGTAGGCGGCAGGTCGTCGCAAAAGCGCGCTGAAATTATTATCAACACGAACCTCACATGCTCTCTACTGATATGCGCGTCCAGCTACTACGCCAGCAGCCGGAAAATGCAATTGGTTAATCACTAGTAGTCGTTAACTACTAATCGTTCACATGACGGGCTGGGCAGCAGGCATCCACCAACTTAACCCGATCCGCTTGACACCAATGCCATGCCACTGATGCCACGTCCTCCGCCGCCGGAGCGATACCGCGGCGCCGCAGCCAAGGGACCACCGACCTGCCACTAGCACTTGTCGTTTTTTTGCCGCCTGCATGTGCTCGCACACCGTGGGTCATCGGAGTTCGGAGAGCCGCGGCGGCGCGGCCTCACCGGCGGCGGCGAGTGAAACTGAAATCTTCAACTTTGCCAGCGGCGCGCGTGGGCCGCCTCCTCATGCACTGGGCTCCCGGTTACAGAATCTAGTTGGGCCCACATTACGAAACCTACGGGCCCAAACGTAGTGGAGCTCGGCCCGTGCTACTGGGCCCGCCAGAAAAAAAAGACGCTGGAGGGCGTTGGGCCGGCCCACTCCGCTTGGGGGCTCTCTCGTCTTACACGGAATTTATATATATATATATATATTTTCTCTATTTTGCAAAAATAAATGGTCCGCCAGAAATTTAGCAGAACTATACATCTGCCGCCGTACCCCACGACGGTAGGGGTCCTACCGCCGTGCGGCACGGCGGCAGGGGCCGTGACCCACGGCCAGGCGTGGGCCCGTAGCGTCCGACAGACATACCGCCGTACCCCACGGCGGTAGGGACATACCGCCGTGGGGTACGGTGGCAGGTCCTAGCGCCGTAGGGCACGGCGGCAGCAGGCCTGGTACCGCCGTGCCCCACGGCGCTAGGATCTGCTGCTTATATAAGGTCGAAATTCAGCTGAAAATGTCATAATAATTCGAAAAAAAAGAAAGGGAGGAGGAAGAAGAGAAGGGAGTGAGGAGGAGGTGGCGAAGGTGCGAAGCTCTGCCGGTTTTTTGTCTCGTTAGAGGTAAATACTCTGGTACTTAATATAACTGTGATAATTCATATTTTGAAGTATTGTTTTAGTGTAGATCTGCTTAGTAAAAATATAGTTTTAGTGTAGACCTGCATAGTAAAATTATAGTTTTAGTGTAGATCGATTAGTAAAATTATAGTTTTAGTGTAGCTCTGAGTAGATATATTTTGTAGTTACAGATCCATTTGTTAATAGCGATTTTTTTTCATGCTGTCAGACATGTCGGACGCAGTTAATGTCAAGTTGTATTTCGGTAATGGGCAGATTAGATATGGTGAACATGGAGTTGACTTGTCAGAATTTGATTCGGTTGACCATGTGATTAGAAGAGCAGCCGGAAGAACTTTGGGGTCCATAACCAACTTTTTTTATAAGGCATTCCATGTAGATACAGAGCAACATGACTTGTCCATTATGGCTCTAATCAACAGGAGTGAGGCAGTATATTGGGAGCTTATGCCACTTCAAGGCACTGAACATTGGAGGAGTTATATCAAAACAGCATGTCAAATTAGTTTGCCTGTGATGTTGTTTATCCAAGTTGTTCATAATGCTGGGTCTAGTAGTCAAGTGCATGGGGAGGGTAGTGCTGCTCACCAGGGTGAGGCTGAACTACAAGCAGGAGATGGTCCTGCAACTGAGCCAGAAGAAGGAGATGGTGCTGCCACTGAGGCAGAAGAAGGAGATGGTGACACACCCTTTGAGGCCCGTGGTGAAATTGACGAGGGGGAAGTTAATGAAGAAGTACTCAGGCAGTACGAAATGGAGGCCGGTGACGATGAACGTGGGTTGCAAGAGGACTCCTCAGATGATGAGGATGACCCGCTAGTGCCAAGGGACTGGGACAGTTACAATTTCTCACAGCTATCTGTCAATCCTGGTGAGAATGTGTCCTGGGAGTATAGAGATAATCAGGTTTCTGTTGGCGCCATGTATAAGAGTGCAGTAGAGGTGAAGGATGCAATGAAGAGGTGGGCCACCCTTACTCTGCAGAGAGAGTTCAGGGTAGTGAAGAGTTCTCCACACATATATGATGTAAAATGTGTGAAGCCCAACTGTCATTTTCGAGTGTATGCTTCCAAGGGCAAGTGGCAAAATTACTGGGAGGTCAGGTCTGTTGTGGATCACACTTGTGTACTTGACCAGCTAGATGCAAGCCATCGTAATTTGTCGGCCGGTTTTGTAGCCAGCCAGATGTTTGCTAAGATTGTGGAAAATTCTGCTTATGAGCCCAAGTCCATTATCTTGGTAATTGAGGAGAAATTTAGGTACCTGATAAGTTATGGTAAGGCGTACATGGCGAAGAAGAAGGTATTGGAGTTGAGGTGGGGTACTTACGAAGCATCCTACGACAATCTGCCTCGATTGCTAAACACAATTGCCACGCTCAATCCTGGTAGTTATTATGATATCAAGACTTATAATCTTGTATCAAGGCCAGGGAAGCAAGTCTTGCAACGGCATTCTTAGCATTGGGTCCAACTATTGCTGCATTCAAACAGTGTCGACCAGTGATTTGCATAGATGACACATTCCTAACAGGAAAATACAAGGGCACAATCCTTACAGCTGTGGCTGCAGATTGCAACAATCAGTTGTTGTCATTGGCAATTGATTTTGCAGTGGCAGAGAATGGTGACAGTTGGTATTGGTTTCTGGAGAGATTGAAGCAGATGGTGGTGGGAGATGTGTCAGACGTGTGTGTGATACACGATAGACACAAAGGTATTTTGCAGGCCATTAATGACATCAAAGAAGGTAGTGAAGAACGTAACAGAGCAGCACAATGGCCAGATGTGCATAGCAGGTGGTGCATGAGGCATATGAGAGCAAACTTTCATAGTCAGTTCAAGAACAAAGAACTTGCACAATTGTTCAAGCGGTTATGTTCGACCAATCAGGAGAAAAAGTTTTACGAGTTATGGCAAAAATTAGATGATCTGACGAAGAAAGTATCAGAAGAGATAGCTAAGAAGCCAATAAGTACTGAACCCGGGAAAGAGCCAGTTTCTCTGGAGGACGTGGGGCTAGATGCTCCAAATGTCAGAAGGAGAAGGGGACGTGCTGTGAAGACCTTTAGCCAGTGGATTCAGAATGAGCCTAAGGAGAAATGGTGTCTCCTGTTTGATAAGGGAGGTGTGAGGCATGGGATAATGACAACAAATTTTGCTGAGGTCTACAACGCGGTTTTGCGTGGTGCCAGAGCTCTCCCTCTTGTTGGTATCATTGAGTTCTTCTTGTACCGCACAATGAAGTACTTTCTTGAGCGTGCTACTGCAGCACATGCAGCTATGCAGGACTGTCAAAAGGTGTATTCAACATGGATGACTGAGTACTTGACCACAAAACAGAAGGTTGCTCTTGCTCACAGAGCTTACCCACAACCTCTACGTCGTGATCCTGGCGAGGAAGTTCAGTGGAAATATCAGATAAATTGTCAGTCCAAATCACAAAAAGCGAATGGTAAAATAACAATACAACAAACAGTTATCGGGAATCAGACATGCTCATACTCTTGCCAGAAGCCACTGCTGCTACACTACCCCTGCTCACATGTGATCGCTACATGCCTTGAAACAAAGAATAACCATTGGGGTCGCTACGTGCTTAAATACTTTTTCAAGCAAACCATTCTAGACACTTGGAACCACACTATTGAGGGCTACCTGTATCTTGGAACTTTCACTCAAGACCCCAAAGACAATGCATTGTACATACCAAATCCAGATCCAACCATGTGCCAAGGTGTCGGTCGACGCAAGAAGAAGAGGATTAGGAACAACATGGACGAGGCTGAAGCTGGACCTCCGGTGCAGATATGCTCTAAGTGCAACAATCCAGGACACTCCTACAAGAAATGCACCGAACCATCTTACTTTTCCACTGCCACTTCTCCCGCACCTTCAACTAGTGCACGTGGACGTTGTTCCCGTCGCTACACCGAAGGAATGCAGTGATACCGTGCTGTAATATTTGAAATACTTATGCATGTTATCGTCTTGTAATATTTGAACCATTTAATTTGGCAAGATCTTGTAATATTTGAACCATTTAATTTGCAACACCGTCAGAACTTATGCATGTTATCGTGTTGTAATAATTGAACTACCTTTTCATTTATTTGTTGTTTTCTTCTTGCCTTCAAATTTATTATCATATCCTGTTATGTATTGTTCTCTAATTTCAAATGAAACATGTATAGAATTGTCATATTTCTCATTTTTTTAGGCTTGCAAAGGCTTCCTCGGGTCCTGAGTTGGACTTGGAGTTGCTCACCAGTAGGAAGGACAAGGTTGCGGTGCCAAAGGGGATCCACACTCCTATGTGCTACTGCGGTGACAACTGTAAGCTTGTCAAGTGCAACGTTCTCGGGTACTGCTACGGGATGAGGTTCTTCATGTGCGTGAACTACGAGCATGACCCCCTCCCACCATGTCACAATGTTAGACCAAAAGTAAGAACAAACTGCATTACTAAATAAATAATATGTCATTGCTATTTTATTATGTGCTAACTTGTCTTTGAAAAAAGACTCCACCTCCTCTCTGTGATTTTATGCAGTGGCTAGATTGTGAGCAGTCCGAACAAGACAAGCGTTACGTCGAGGCGATGGGTCGTTCAGCACGTGAGAGGTGGCAAAGGATGGTTGAGGCAGAAAAATAAGAAGAAAAACGTAAGGAGCAGCAAGAGGAAATTCGCATTCGCCGGGAGATGAAAGAACGTGAAGCGGCCGCGGCCCGTGAAGCAGATAGAGAGAGGAAGAGGGAGAGAGCTCGCCGGGCTAAGGAAGCTGGGCCGGATGCCATGAGGAAGGGGAAATACCCCCGTTGTACCCAGTAGATGTAGAGTACTAGACACTGAGTGCTACTGTATCCCTAAAAAATTATGATTTCATTTTATCATCCTCTAGAGTCGGCTTGTATCTTTAAGAACTTGATTTCAGATGCATTAGAACTTGTTTCCGCAAACAGTAAAACTCGTACTAGGGTGTGTTTCCTGTGAGTAACTGCGTCAAACAGTGAACACATAGGGTGTGTTTTCTGTGAGTCACTGCACCAAACAGTGAACCTAGTACTAGGGTGTGTTTCCTCCGAGTCACTGCCCGTTTTTCTTGCCCCGGATCGAATGGCCCACCGTCCAGTCTGCTTCATTGCCTACATATATGTGAGCACTCTTCTCCAGTGTCACTTCACAACACAACAAGCACCAATGAGTTCCTGGACTGGGGATGATGATGGCTCCCTCGGTCCAGCACTATGGAGCCAGCAAGATCCAGAGTTCAACAACAATTTTCCAGTCTTAGATAAGAGAGATTTCAAATCCATGCGTGATGTTAGAAAGTATGCACCAAATCAAACGGTGAACTGGCCAAGGTGTGCACACGGTGAGTTCTGTGTGATGCAGGTTTACCAGGGATGGAACAACTCTGGTCGACGCTTCTGGCATTGCTCACAAGCATGGGTAAGCAAAACTTCTTGACCTTTGTCCTTCATCATTTTATGATTTACTAATGTAATCACGGTTTCTGCAGTACTCCGACCAACCAGATAACTGCGGTTTCGTGCAATGGGTGGATACCCCAGCTATTGACCCGTATCAACAGTACATCAACTACCTCGAGGATGTTGTTATCTTCAACCTGAGGCAAGAGCTCGCGTCGGCATTGGCTTCTCCAGATCCGACATCTACCAACGACGACGACGGACCGGTGACCGCACCAATGGTGGTGAAGACGAACACCGGCTGTGAGGACGAGTTCTGCTGCTGTCCATGCCACGAGAAGAAGGACAACACTCCACCAGCAACTCCACCCCCGCCACCGTCTGATCCAACTCCACCCCCGTCGGGGTACGGGTACTACATGCCCTCCCAGCACTCAGGCAGGTCTATGATGTCCGGGTTCTCCGGGTACTACTCGTACAACTAGACTACAAATGTTGTAATCGTTTATCTAAATTCCCTAAGGCACGTTAGGACTAGCAACGTCACAAAGTTAGGGTATTTGTGTCGTACGTACCATTGTTTGTTTCTGTGATTTGTCGTTAAGTATCAATGGTTCGTCGTTAAGTATCAATGCTTCAAAAAAATGAAACTTACCAGCAAAAAAAAACCTACTGCCGTAGGGTACGGCGGTAGGTAGACCTACCGCCGTGGCCTACGGCGATTGCTGGAGGCCACGCTGCCGCCTGGCGGTAGGCGCCTACCGCCGTGCCGCACGGCGGTTAGTCCTACCGCCGTGTGGCACAGCGGTATGTGCCTTGCCAGTGGGCCACAGCCCCTGCCGCCGTGCCCCACTGCGGTAGGACCCCTACCGCCGTGTGGTACGGCGGCAGATGTATAGTTCTGCTAAATTTCTGGCGGACCATTTATTTTTGCAAAATAGAGAAAAAAATATATATAAAAAAATTCTCTTACACGTCCAACCGCAGCAACGCCGAGAAGACACGAGGAGAGAGAGGGAGGCGGCGCTGCACCACAGTCCACAGTCCACAGGAAGGAAACCAATCCATCCATCGATCCGGTTGCGGCGGCGGCGCGCGGCGTGGTATAGCTAGCGAATATGGTGGTGGAGGAGGTCACCGAGGGTGTGAAGAACCTCAGCGTCCCCGGGGATGCGGCGGCGTCAGGCGCAGGCAACGGCGGCGGGGAGTGGCAGAACGTCAACCTCGGCAAGGTACAGCTGCTCCCTTTGCCATAGTCCATAGACGCCTCCTTCCGTGATTTTCCTGTCCCCCCCGGTTCACGACCCTGGTTTGGTTGGTTGCAGAGGAAGTATATGCAGCAGCACGGCGATGTTGACCTCTCCGCGTTCGGAATGGGTGAGCCTCTGTATCAATCCTTCGCCCACCACCACGTCGATGTTGAGCTCTCTGCGCTCGGAATAGGTGAGCCTCTATATCAATCCTTCGCCCTTCTTTCTCATTTTTCGATTTAGTGATGGAGTAATTTTGGCTCCGTCGTTATGTGAAGATTTTAGGTTTAGCTTTGCTCGGAATGGGTGCCTCTTCCACTCGAATATGGTCCAATAAGTATGCTGACATATTATGATGTGCAAGATGCAATTACCCGCCGTCTTTGTGTCTGAATGTTGGATCTGTGTTCGGTTATTGCTAAACCCTAATGTCTCTTGTATTTTGCAGGAGAAGAGGCCCTCGGAGCTGAATCGAAGCACCAACGGATGATGTCTTTCCTGTCTTTCCACCGTCGAAACCTCATGATCTTTGATGAGGCTGAGGTCAATTACGAGGATGCACCTGTTGAAGGCTTCGGAGTACTTATGAAGAGCTTATCTCCACATACCTCCAATGAGATCAATTGCACGAAGATACAGGCAGCGGTAGAGAGGCAGACGGGTGTGGTGCTTCCGCTAGATAATATCTACCATTACCTTTGGGATTATGTGGTGGTAACCAACTCATTCCAGATAACCAGTGAGATCTTGAATACTCCCACCCTTAAAATTGAGGAACATCGCTTTGCAATCTTTCCACTGACTCCCGGGTATGGTTCCTTTGAAGTAGCCATTGATCCCACAATACCCATCTCCGAGATACAATCTACAGCCCCACAAATTACCGAAAATTACCAAGCACTGAAGATTGTCGTAACTGGAGTGCCACCAGTCTTTTGGAACCAGCCCCATCTAGTACCTAGAATCTTCAAGAACATATGTGATGTTAGCCAAGTCCGTATGATGCCAAATGATTTCGCATTCGGCATGTTAACATATGCACGCCCATCAACTATACCTGCGCTTGCAAAAGTAGGTATCCGCAGAACAGTGCCAGGCGGTGGTTGCTTACTGAACATGTGGGGAATTTGGATTGATGTAGAACCAGCTGCACCGGGTGATCTACAGACACTTCATGCCAACGGTAACTGCAGTTATAACAACAGAACCTTGCTCCAATAATATTACATTATTCCCTCTAACAATTGTCACTCTTTACTGTAGAAACCCACGGCAAACAGCTTCGCTACACAATATATCCGCAACAAAATGGTGATGAGGGTGCGGAGTCTTTCGGACCAGGAGGTGGTTGTTAGCAAGCAGGTATGCTACAACCAGTTTATACATCACCCTCTAACTACAAACTTGAGCACCTAGACAATCCAAAATTTGCACTACCTAATGCGGATCCTCATGCATCAGATTATAACTTAGAGAACTTAGATAATAACTCAGATACATAGAGATAGTAGCGACTTAGAGAAATTAGAAGTCACAGATATAGTAGAGACATAGAGATTAAAATTAGTTTATAACTTAGATAATTTGATTCTTGTCTCACGCAATCTACTTTTTTTTGCAGAATCAATCGGCGGCATCGAATAATCTTGAAGTGTCACCGGGCATGTCACCAACGTCCCCCCAAGTGCAGCTGTTCCCACCTCTGACCGGTGGTGGGCTGCCCCCGTCCGACCCACCTCCATCTTAGTGAGCTTTTTCTGAACTATGTGGATTTAGGACTTAGTAATGCTTCTGGATGATCTGTGAACTTGTCGATGAACTTTGTGGAGTTGTGGATGCACTAGTGGGCTTGTGGATGTCGAACTTGTGGAATTATCTATATCAACTGCATGTGATGGTTATTGTCATATATATGTCATGCTTGTGATGATTATTATGAAATATATATGATGCCGGTGATTTTCTGTTGTTGAGAGGGGATTTTTATACGTGAAAATCAAGAAAAAACAAGAAAACTAAATAGATTTTGCTGTGCGCCAAAACAAAGGCGCACTGCAAAGTGACCATCCTAGAAGGCTGGACTAGTTCTTTTGCCGTGCGCCGTGCAGGCGCATGGCAAAACGTACCATTTTTGTCGTGCGTTACTGAGCTGGCGTGCGGTAAAGGTAGACTTTTGCCGTGCGTTACTGAGCCCGGCGCTCGGCAAAGGTGGACCTTGGTCGTGCTGTGCTTCGACCTACGCCGGCAGCTGGAAAATGCAATTGGGCACAACACACAGCAGGCATCCACCAACATGATCCGCTTGACAGTACCAGTGCCACCTTGGAGTCGCGGCACACTCCAGGACGTGCCCCCCCCCCCCCCCCCCCCCCCCGAAAGGTAATGATCGAAGTATGTCGTCGTGTCAACTCCAGTCTTCTGCAAAATGCTAGGGAGGACGCTCGATTGTGGGCAAGACTCCTCTCCAGTCTTCTGCAAAATGCTAGGGAGGACGCTCGATTGTGGGCAAGACTCCCAAGAGGTGACGAACCGATCGTCCAGACCTAGTGTAATCTGCTTTTCCTCGTGTAACAACATCCGCATGATACTCTGCTCTCCTCATCCCAAACAAAACTCTCCTTTGATGTAAGAAAACGCTGCCAATTTTGGCACCTCAGAGCAATGAAAATCAGGTGGGGGAGTCTTGACAGTAAAAAAAAAAAAAGTACCAGTGCCACTGACACGTCCTCCGCCACCGGCCACGCCGCCGGAGCGATACCGCGGCGCCGCAGCCAAGAGACCACCGACCTGCCACTAGCACTTGCATGTGCATCACTGCATCAGTGCATGTGCACGCACACCGTGGATCATCGGAGTTCGGTGACCGGAGAGCCGCGGCGCGGCCTCACCGGCGGCGAGTGCAATATTCAACTTTGCCAGCAGCGCGCGTGGGCCGCTTCCTCCTCATTCAACTGGGTGGGCTCCCGGCTATAGAATCTAGTTGGGCCGACACTAGGAAACCTACGGGCCCAAACGATATGGTGCTTGGCCGTGCGTCTGGGCCCGCCAGAAAAATGACTCGCGAGGGCGTTGGGCCGGCCCACGCCCCTTGGGCTCTCGTCTTTTACACGTCCAACTAACCAACAACCGCCGCAACGCCGAGAAGACACGAGAAGAGAGAGGGAGGCGGCGCTCCACCACAGGAAGGAAACCAATCCATCCATCCATCCATCGATCCGGTTGCGGCGGCGGCGGCGGCGGCGCGCGGCGTGGTATAGCTAGCGAATATGGTGGTGGAGGAGATCACCGAGGGCGTGAAGAACCTCAGCGTCGCCGGGGATGCGGCGGCGTCAGGCGCCGGCAACGGCGGCGGGGAGGGGCAGAAGAGGGGCGGCGGCGGCGGCGGCGGTGGGAGCAGCAACCGCATCCAGGTGTCCAACACCAAGAAGCCCCTCTTCTTCTACGTCAACCTAGCCAAGGTACGGCTGCTCCCTTTGCCATAGACGCCTCCTTCCATGATTTTTCCTGTCCCCCCGGTTCACGATTCCTTGACTGATTTGGTTGGTTGGTTGCAGAGGTATATGCAGCAGCACGGCGATGTTGAGCTCTCCGCGCTCGGAATGGGTGAGCCTCTATATCAATCCTTCGCCCTTCTTTCTGATTTTCGATTTAATGACGGAGAAATTTAGGCTCCGTCGTTATGTGAAGATTTTAGGTTTAGATTTGCTCGGAATGGGTGCCTCTTCCACTCGAATATGGTCCAATAAGTATGCTGCCATATTATGATATGTGCAAGATGCAATAATCCGTCGTCTTTGTGTCTGAATGTTGGATCTGTGTTGGTTATTGTTAAACCCTAATGTCTCATGTATGTCATTTGGTGTTTCTCGTCGACACTTATCTTGTGTTAATATTAACTAATAGATATAACACGCTGGAGCACAGCTTTAATTTGGTGCTGTCACTATACAGTCAAGTGATATTTGCTCTTGTTATTAAATGGCTCTCACCAGACAGAGGCACAATATTGTCATATCTTAGCCATGACCATTTGGGTTTTGGCCTAAGAACTATGTTGGGGATTTTGGAATTTGATTGTTGGGAATTGATTTCAATCCACCTATATTCTAAGTAGCCACTAGAGATGCAGAAACAACTATAATCATCAGTCACAAAACCCTAATTGTGTTTATGAAATACATGATTGCACTTACATAGAGGACCTAACCACGTGCGCTTTGATCGCGTTTGCTTGCACCAGACTCATTGTTGATGACTCGGTGTATTTTGATGTTTTTTTCTTGATATATAAATAAACCTTAGTCCATTGCCATTTTTTACCTGATTATCTGCACTAGAGTACTGTTTGAGGCAAAGCTAACCAAGTTTGACTGTTCTTTTTCCAGCCATAGCGACAGTTGTGACCGTGGCGGAGATTCTGAAGAATAACAGGTTTGCTGTTGAGAAGAGTAAGAACTCTAATCTCATTTTTTACTACTGATTAGATATATTCAGCCAACTTGCTTGTGCAGACATTCACATGATTCATTGCTCTGCATTCTGAATTTTCTCTTTGTGTTTTGTTCTCCGTAGAGATTAGAACATCTACTGTGGAAATAAATGACGAATCCAGAGGACGCCCGTTCCAGAAGGCCAAGGTCAGAGAAAAATTAATGTTGTGCTAGTGTGAACTATTTGTTAGATTTGCCAATTTGTTCATTCCACCTTTAGCTTTATGTGATTCTTTCTGTTCCGTGATCTGACATCAACCTTAATTCCCTCAGATTGAGATAGTGTTGGGAAAGAGCGACAAATTCGACGAGCTGATGGCTGCTGCTGCTGAAGAGAGAGGAGAAGTTGAAGATGGTGAAGAGCAGCAGGCTTAATAAAGAGTTCCAGCGACAAGCATCTGTTGTTGTGCTCTGTTAGTGTTGTTTGATACCGCGTGCATGATAGATGGCACGCGTTCTTGTTCACTGCATTCCCATGGCAGTTCCAGCGACTGATGTATGATGATGATCTTTGGACAGCCAGTTTATTTGTTTCTCTGGCTTTGTTTTTTTAGGTGAATGTTCTTGACAAAGCCTGGTGGTGCTTTGTTAACAAGCCTGGTGCCTGTTTTTCTGGTGCAGATGCAAAGTTTCATCTTAATTCGAAGCCTAAGCCTTACATATTAGCTTTCCTTGGCCAAATGTATGCAAAGACTGCAAATGTGGCAAGATCTTTGCTCTCTGTCGGTGCATTAAAATTCAATAATGCCAATAAATTAGTTCAATCATCGACGCCACGGCTTTAGAGTTAGTAGATGAAACTGAAATGTGTTTGTGGAGACATGTTTCATTCATCTATATTTTTTAAACACAACAAAATGAAACTTTGCAGTGGGATTAGCCTAAGAAGGATCAAGTGTACAATTTTATCTGATTGTCCCCTTTTATTGGTTACCCAACAATTTATGAGCTGCTTGGACGCGCCACGTCGAAGCATGTGCACCAAGCGTCCAAGCTGTTGGGATGGAGTCCACCACCCGTCTCTCTCCAGTCTCGAGTCCGTAGAGCTTTGCAGTCGTAGGTCGTAGCCGAGCAGAGGACGATGGCAACCCCCGCTCACTGCTCCTCCTGTACTACGCGTCGCCCACCCTGCCGCTCCACCGACGGCACAGCCACAGCATCCTGCGGCGGCGGCAGCCGCCACAAGCCGCCGCACAAGGGCGGCGGTGGCCGAGGTTGCAGGTGGCGGCGGCGGCGGCGGCCGCCGGTGCTCGGGCTGAGGACTCCATGAAGGCGGCCACGGACGCCGAGTTCTTCCAGCCCTCCGACACCAGGCCCATCATGCTCTTCGACGGTGCGCGCCAAAGACCCTTGCTCCCTTCCCCTATATGCATGATTCCTCCCACTCTCTTCTTGGCGAATCTCCAATCTGCGAGCTTCATGCCTGCTCCGTGTCACTCACTGTGTGCAGGCGTGTGCAACCTCTGCAACGGGGGCGTCCGGTTCGTGCGGGAGCACGATCCCAACAGGTACATCCGCCATGCTCAATTCTCACACCTTGCGTACTTTCCACTGATCACTCGATCAGCAATTGCGTTTGCATTCAGCGATGGCCATTTGAGTTGCTGATGAGTTCAGCAGTTCAGCTGACGGATTTGCAATTTGCAATTTCAACCGACAGGAGCATCAGGTACGTGCCGCTGCAGAGCGAGTCGGGGAGGAAGCTCCTGCAGAGGTCAGGGAGATCTCCCGACGACATCTCCAGCGTTGTTCTCGTCGAGAAAGACAGGTGACCAGCCAATCATAAGCTCTCTTCAAGAATTATTGTTCAGTCATTTCAACAAAATAAATATCAAAAGAGAAAAGAATTGTTGATTAGTATACTGCTTGGTTGTTTATGTATGAAGTGGTAATCTAATTACTACGGTTTCTGCAGGTCCTACATCAAGTCTGAAGCAGTGCTGAGGATAATGGAGTACCTCAACCTGCCCTTTCCGCAGCTCGCCATCTTCCTCAATTTTGTCCCTCTGTAAGTTACCCCTCGTTTCTGTTTAATAAAATTAATCGTTTTTACAACACAGATGAAAACCACTCATACTGATTTTGTTGTGATAATTAGGTTCCCGAGGGACTTCGCATACGACAATGTTGCAAACAACAGGTACATTGTGTTTGGCCGATCCGAAACGGAAGCATGTGAGATATTGTGAATTGCTGCACCAAAGATCTTAATACCTTGTTTATATGATTAGATATCAATAATCTGCGTACATGATGTAGCATGAACCACCAATAGGATCATACCGTAGTTTAGTACTACCTGTTACAAAGCACTGATCTAAGCAAAAAATTAGCTCGGTGCTCCTTGTAAGTGATAGCACTGAAGAGTATTAGCTACAGAAGTGTTTGAAAACTAGGTATTCTTGGTAACACCATGCCCTCAGTGCTTCCATGGGCGTTCAAAATAGTGGCATTTGTTGGGGCAGTATGATTCACCCAAGAGAGGTTAATGTTACTGAGATAGATGTCTTTGCAATGAACACTTTGGCTGCACAGTAATCTGATGGCATCATGCTCGGTGGATGTCCCTTGGATGTCGATAAATTTCGCGTCGCTTATTGCCACACCACCGTACTACAAACACAGTTAAGTGCAGATACATTTCAGCCTTTGTCTTAGTGAAGGAATCTACTGAGCAATAAGCATAATATACAATATGATTAGCATGCCTCACCTTTGTAGGACAATTTCCCTGTGGACAGTAGAACTGGTCGATGACAATAGGATACTGAACTTCAGTCATGTTGAGGCTCTCAAAAAGGAATCCTTTTGCATATCCCGTCCCTCCCTGCATTCATAACTTCGTACATTAGATGGTATGCTGCTGGTGTGGCCTATGGTAGAGCATATGTGAATGCAATTCAATCTCATAAAAAACGCATTTAACTCAATATTCATTACCTGCCAGGATTTGATCCTCACACCAGTGAAAGTCCCAACAAAGCTGCAATTAGATACCGTAATTTGTTCCACCATCGCTATCTCAGTTTTTCCCAGACTTCCCACACTACATAAGATCAGAAATTGAGCACAGTACAGATTACTAGAGAAGCTGATCATCACAAAATAGAAGGCAGATGCATGTACAAGTGTATATGTATTCTCACCTGATGCCATGACCAGGCCCACACCTGCTGGTAGTGACCGTAACATTTTTGGTGAATGTTAGGACTGATACACAGTCATCTCCTGCATTTGCCCAATGTCAGCATTCATTTTTGTCACCCATTGTCGATTTAGTTACATACTCGTATACTGTATTGCAATGTAGGTGTTTTTTCACCTGATTGGATAGAGCAGTTGGAGATGTAGGTGTTGTTAGAAGATGCAACAGTTATGCCGTCTGTGTTGGGGCTATCAGCTGGTGCAGTTATGGAGACATTGTCCACACTCACCTGGTTGCACTGGAACAAGGTCATGTGCTTGTCTGCACTGTTCTTCAGATGTATCCTTGTCACCTTCAGATTGTTACACCGTACGAAACCCAGCAACTGATTCACATCAACACACCATGAGTTGCACACAATAAAATGTCAGCCTGACTAGTTTAATTCCGAACTAAATTGAAGGGTATATTGCGTGTCTACTTACAACAGGGCGGTTGTTGCATCTCTGTCAAATTGAGAAACATGTCAGATTGTTCACATGAATCAGATGAAGATTTGCAACTGGTAAAAACGATGGAGCCTGAACCCTGAAGCCTACCTTTCGGTTATAGCAATCCCACCAGATGGCGCCTTGGCCGTCGATCTCACCACTCCCGTCCAGCGTCAAGTCGTCGACGCCGAAGAAGGTCAGGAGGTTGTCGCCAGATTCTCTTGTCCAGATGCGGTTTGGTGCCACAATGTTGCCATCCAGCTGCAGAAATTACGAGCTCGATCAGCTGGTGTGTTTCCTGTGTGCTGATCATTCTGAATGACCAGATACAGACAGTGTGTTTACCTGGACGGTGACCGGTGACTTGCAGGGACCCTGAAACGAAACCTGGCTCAGCAAGAACGTCCTTCCTGCCGGGACGACCATGATCGCCGTCCTCTCGCCGCCGCAAGCCGCTTGCCATGCCGCCGAGAACGCCTTTTCGACCGTGATGAGGACGGAGGGGAGAATCAGAAATACAAGCAGCAACACAATTGCAGCAGCAGAACCAAGAGATCCAATCCAATTCAATTCAAATTCACGGTGTTTTGTGATGTTACCTGCGCATCATCTCTCTTGCCATCACCATGCGCATCAAAGTCGAGGACGTTGTAGATCTGTTTCCGGCCAAGTGCTGGTCGAATGACTAGCAGCAGCACGAGCAGCAGGAAGATGATACGCCTTACTGCAACCGCCTCCATTTGTTTTTTTTTCCAACACATGAAAATGGACTAGCTTTATGGGGGTGATACTGTTTTTATAGGGAGGAAACAGAGGTGATTTGAATTGACCGGCTGTGATTTAGATACTAAATCTCTATCTTACGTGGTTTAAATAGGCAGCGATTTATGATTAGAGATAATAGAGGGAAATGAGAATTTTCTGCTGGTTTGTCTCCTCCCCTGAAAAGGCAGGAAAGCATGAGAATGGGACAGGATTTTTTTTATTTTGAGAGGACTAGGTACGTGCCCGTGCGTTGCTACGGCCGAAACAAATATCGTACATAAACATTTTATGATTTTTTCAAAGCTATATTCTAATTCTTTTGGAAGAAAAAACTAACCACAATTTAATTGTATAAATAATGTGGAAGCATCAAGAAACAGCACCAGTAAGTATGTTGTCAGCATGGAACACACAGGTACTACATAACCCACCAGGAAGTGAAAGGGTGAAATTTTTTTAAAATAGGTTTCAACTTTCAGGACATACAGATCGGTGACAACGCAAGCATTGCCCGCAGATCAGCAGGTACAGAGGCGGTAAAAATCAATCAACCGAATTTTTGCATTAGACAACCACTTGAAAAGAACAGGTAAACTGACACAACTAATAAACCATTCCATGAAATCAAGGCGAAATCCACAGGGCCCGTACCGTATAAGAAGTCAGCAACATGGCCGTCAGTGAATTGCGAGAGAGTCGATGGAGGCGTTGGAGGGTCGACGAAGTCAGCAGGGGGCGATGAATATGAATTCAATGATGGGGCTGCGAGGATGGAGAGGCCGCCGTGTAGGGTTCGGGTAGCCTTGAGGACGCGCGACTGCCGTCTAGGGTCCTCACCCCTCTCCTTGCTAGCTTATTGGTTCTTCTTTTCCAATGGCCTGCAGTATTCATTTGGAAAGTATACGCTGAACCATGTTCATACACAAAATGAAACAAGCAATGTGACTTTTTGACAAATACAATAAATAATTTTGTACATACAGATCACAACAAAAATATAAAGGAAGCATCAAGGAATACTAAGGAGAAACATATATATATCTCCAGTGACTAACATATGAGCAAATGACAAGGACTCATTGATGATGGTGCACTGCACTCTTTGATGTTGATGCACTGGAAATAGTTGATTCAGCAAAATGAGTTGGCCAATGTTTTGGTGTAAAATATATGAACTATAGATAAGTGCCCGTGCGTTGCCACGGACATATCATTGTGATATTATTGGCAAACAATAGAAACAATACACAATGTAAACCAATCTGTTGGCAGGAGGAGGCATTCCAGAGCATAGAAGGGCACTTGAGCTAAGCCAACTTTTAGGAGTTAATATTTCTCCAACACAGGTACCTTACAGTACTCATGAGTCATTGCTTATGTACTGTGTAGTGGTGGACCTTTAAGCTAACAAATAAACCCTATATTAGGGGAAGAAAAGAATTGCAGCCCTTTTCATTTTATTTTAAACCATCGACTATCTTAAATTTCCATCTATGGAACTTTCTGATTTCTGCAGGTTGTGCATGGCCATTCCCCTTACAGAGAGCTGGTGAATCGGTACGCCTTTCAAGTACTTAAGTTGCCTAAGTTTTAAAAATATGTAGATGTCTCTGATTTGCATCAATGATTTCTTGTTCTTCATGGACTTGTAGCACCTGACTGGAACCCCCTTTTTGGTCACTGCAGTTATGAAGATGATCTTATTGTTGCTGTTGGAAAAGGAGAGCCTGCAGTGGTGATGTCTGAGTATGGATTTAGGTAATTCTTCATGTTGCTACTACGATCACAGGTCAAATTTATTGTAAGAATTCCTAATGAGTTATCTGTATGTGCAGAAAAGTTCTATCCATAGATGAATATGCATCATATTTTAAAGATATTGACCCCCTAGCTCCTTTCAAAACTTGGAAAGTTGGGCAAACAGACAGTTAAAGGAGTGTTTGTTGTCAGTGATCCTGTTGACTGGGGAAGAGATCTACAGGTACTTTTTTCATGCCCATGTTTCACTAATACAAAATCTTCTTGGGCTGCATTTGCTCCATTTTTGCAGAATATCTTAACATGTGATCTATAAACATTTTTTCCCCTAAAAGCGCATTTGAACAACCATGTGAAATTGCTTTGTAGGTTGGCATACATAATATTAGTAGTCTGAAGTTTTTATATATATGAAAGGTACTTTGTGACTTCCTGGGACTGAAAAAGGGGATCAGCCTCCTTTGTATTTTGCAGCTGATGATCTTGAATACCAGGTAAGATGATGTGTCAAGAATGGAGCTACATTGTAAATACACTACGCAATAATTTCTGTTTTTGCATCGAAGTTTTGTAATATGTAAGACAACTATTGCAAACTTAGTTTTGAGCTCCTATGGCAGGCTGCATTTTCTTCTGAACGGCTTGGGATGGGTGCCATCAGGATAGCATTAGAAAGCGTCTTCAATCAGTAAGCGATCATTATGCTTATGAGATATCTCTACTCCTAATTTATAAGCATGGATGTGCAGCCTGCTTATACATTTTCTGCTCACTTGAACTGCAGAATAAATGATCATCCACTGAAGTATACATCTTATGGGAAACCGAATCCACTTGTGTTCAAGAATGCAGCAAACATACTTGAAAAACTTGTTATCAGCATGTATGCTAATCAACAAACATTAAAGGAAGTAAATGACTGCCAGTTTTCAACTATCTACATGGTTGGTGATAATCCTAAAGTTGATATCAATGGAGCCTCGAAGGTTAGCCTCTGATACATTTTTACCATTTATATAGAAAAATATTCACTGCATTGATGGTGTGAGAAAGTTGCACAGCTTTCAATATCTGTTCCTTTGACATGAGTTAAACATTTCGTACTATCTGTTCCGAAACTTGCTAGGTTGGTTAAACAAAGGAAACTTGCTAGCTTGGAAATACCTGAAGTGCTAGTGCTTTCAGATCAAGATTTCAATTTAAAGCATCAGAACAGGCCGTCCATGTCAATGGTGGCTACCAGATTCGGCCATGGACACAGCAATAATAAAGCATCAGAACAGGCCGTCCATGTCAATGGTGGCTATCAGATTCGGCCATGGACACAACAATAATTGAAGGAGCATCAGGAGTTGCAGTGTGATGAATTCACTTACATCGAGGACGGGCAGCTGCGTCCGGCCGTCGGCGAGCTGGAGGGGTGGTTCCCGGTCGCCCGCGAGCACCGGCAGGTGCGTCCGGCCGTCCGCGAGGTCGACGACGCCGGCCACCAGGAGTGGTTCCCGGCCGCCCGCGAGCACCGGCAGGGACCCGCGGCCAGGAAGGGAGACGGGCAGGTGCGCCCGGCCGTCCGCGAGGTCGACGGCGTGGTCAGCGGCGGCGGGCGGCGCGGCGAGGGAATGGAGCGACGGCGGCGACGGCCTCCAGGGGGGAATGGAGCGACGGCGGCGACGGCCTCCACGGGAGAATGGAGCGACGGCAGGGACGGCCTCCAGGGGGAACGGGATCGACGGCCTCCAGGGGGAACAGGATCGACGGGGGGAGAGTCGCGGGCGGCTGTATTGCGGTTGTGCAGCTCTGTGTCGGAGACGTGGGGGAGTGGGTCGCGGGCGGATTGGTTCCCGTCGCGGGCACGTACGCCAAGTGGGGCGGCGCGGGAGAGCAGAGGGCGTTGACGAGACGTGGGGGTTGGCAGACCCGCGGGAGCGGAGGGACAGGCTCGACGGAAAATTTCGCTACTCTTGACTTTTTTAGGAGGAGAGATTTTGTTATGTGAAGAGAGTCCTCTTTCCATACGGCCACAAACTAACTACTCCCCAGACGTGGGCGGCTGAAGAGGAATTTTTTTTATTTTTTTTTTACGATTTTGCGAAAATAAATAGCCATTTGAAACATTTGCAAAAGTAGCCGCAAACCGCCGTTTCAAATGGCAGCAGACCCTTGCCGCTGATTGAAACGGCGGCAGGACCGGTAACCGCCGGTTTAAATGGCGTTGGTGACGTGACCATAGAGGCGCGGCAACCAGCCACCGTAGACAAAGGCGGTTGGAGCAGCCGCCGTTTGACGCGGCGGTTGACTGCCGAACCGTCATTTGATGTGGCGGCTAGACGAACCGCCGCATCCGCCAGCGGCTGGGAGCACCTACAGCCGTTTCAACAGACGGCTAGGCTAACCGCCGGTGGAAGTGGCGGTTGGACCGCGCCACCACTTATAAAACCGCAGCACCACACGGTTGAGAGAGCAACTAGCTCATTCATCTCCACCCACGGTTGAAGAAGGTGACAACAGGGAAGCTCTTCCATACCACCGCTAATATTACTACAACTCCTGAAAAAATATTAAAATTAGCTTAGAATTTCAGAAAATAGTTTAGAAATTTAGAAAATAGTATAGAAATACTAGAATTAGCGTAGAAATTCAGAAAATAGTTTAGAAATACTAGAATTAGCGTAGAAATTCAGAAAATAGTTTAGAATTTCATAAAATAGTTTAGAAATTTAGAAAATAGTATAGAAATATTAGAATTAGCGTAGAAATTCAGAAAATAGTTTAGAAATACTAGAATTAGCGTAGAAATTCAGAAAATAGTATAGAAATACTAGAATTAGTGTAGAAATTTATAAAATAGTTTAGAAATACTAGAATTAGCGTAGAAATTCAGAAAATAGTTTAGAAATTCAGAAATTAGTATAGAAATATTAGAAAATAGTATAGAAATTCAGAAAATAGTATAGAAATACTAGAATTAGTGTAGAAATTCAGAAAATAGTTTAGAAATACTAGAATTAGTGTAGAAATTCAAAAAATAGTTTAGAAATTCAGAAATTAGTATAGAAATACTAGAATTACTTTTGTACTACTGAAATTACTATTAGTAGTTAATCCAAGTTATTTCTACACTATATGATATCAGGGATGTTAGAGACAGTCTTGGTTCAATTGTTTTATGGCAAAGGGGAAATTAGATATGGTCCCGAAGGAGTTGATATGTCACTGTTTAAAACAGTGGTGAGAGATCTTACAAGAGCCGAAGAAACAACTTGGGGGTCATAACCAACTGGCTCTACAAGGCACTCAGGATAGATGAAGAGCAATGGAAACTGTCGGTGATGGCTGTGTTCAACAGAAGTGAACCAGTGTTTTGGGAGCTGATGCAGTTAGAAGGCACTGCAAATTAGAGGTGTTATGTCAGGAGTGCATGCACAACTGGTGCTCCGGTGGTTTTGCTTGTCCAATTTGTACCGACGGTTCAAGTGAATCAGGAAGCAGAGGGTCAAGGCCAGAGTAGCCATCATGGTGGAGGCGAGGATGGTAGAGAGGAGGAAGAGGGTGGAGAGGAGGAAGTGGGTGGTGCAGAGGAAGAACAAGAGGGGATGACGATGCTGAGGAGGAGGATGAAGCAATTGGTGTGGTTGATGGGGGAGAACAAGACCCAGAAGTACTGATGCAGTACAATGGAGAGATCGATGACTATGAACGTGCATTGGAAGATGACTCCTCAGATGATGAGGATGAATCCATTATGCCAAGTGACTGGGAGAGTTACGATTTCTCACAGCTTACTGTCAATCCTGGTGTGAATGTTGCCTGGGAGTACCGAGAGAATGAGCTGTCGGAAGGAGCTCTGTATGCAAATTCAGGAGAGCTTAAGGATGCAGTGAAGAGGTGGTCCACCTTGGCCTTGAATAGGGAGTTCAGGGTACTGAAGAGTTCTCCATCAGTGTATGATGTTCGTTGTGTGAAGCCTGACTATCCATTTAGAGTGCATGCTTACAAGGGTAAGTGGAAAGATTACTGGAAGATCAGTATAGTTGTGGATCACACATGTGCACTTAACCAGTTAGATGCAAGCCACCGGAATTTGACTGCCGGATTTGTTGCTAGCCACATGTACTCTCAGATTGTGGAGAATCCAGCTTATGAGCCCAAGTCCACTTTATGTGCAATTGAGGAGAAATTCAAGTACAGGATCAGCTATGGCAAAGCATATAGGGCGAAGAAGAAGGTTATGGAGATGAGGTGGGGTACTTACGAAGCATCCTACAACAATTTACCAGCCTTGCTGAACACAATAGCTGTGTTAAATCCTGGACGTACTATGACATCAAGACATATCCTTTGGTAGCTAGGCTAGGCAAGCTTGTTCTTCAGCGGTCATTCTTAGCATTGGGGCCCTGCATTGAGGCATTCAGACATTGTAGACCCGTCATTTGCATAGATGGCACATTCTTGACAGGGAAATACAAGGGCACAATCTTGACAGCGGTGGCAGCAGACGGCAACAATCAGTTGTTGCCATTGGCTATTGCGTTTGCGGAGAGAGAGAATGGTGATAGTTGGTATTGGTTTCTGGAGACGCTGAAGCAGATGGTGGTGAAGGATGTGCCAGATGTGTGTGTCATACACGATAGGCACAAAGGAATTTTGCAGGCGATGAATGACATCAAAGAGGGTAGCGAAGAAAGAAACAGAGCAGCACAGTGGCCCGATGTTCATAGCAGATGGTGCATGAGGCATATGGGAGCAAACTTCCACAGCCAATTCAAGAACAAGGAATTGACTGAACTGTTCAAACGGTTATGCTCGCAGAATCAGGAGAGGAAGTTCAATGAGATATGGAAAAAACTAGATGACCTGATGAAGAAAACATCAGAGGAGATAGCAAAGAAACCAATCAATCCTGAACCGGGGCAAGAGCTAGTTTCTCTTGAAGACGTTGGGTTAGATGCTCCTAATGTCAGAAGGAGAAGGGGGCGTGCAGTGAAGACCTTTAGCTAGTGGATTGAGAACGAGCCGAAGGAGAAATGGTGTCTCTTGCACGATACAGGAGGTGTACGACATGGGATCAAGACCACTAATTTTGCTGAGGTGTACAACACATTCTTGCATGGGGCCAGGTGTTATCCTCTAGTTGGCATCATTGAGTTCTTCCTGTACCGCACAATGAGGTACTTTTATGAGCGTGTAAATGCAGCACATGAAGCTATGGCTGATAGTCAGAAGGTGTACTCCACAAGAATGACTAAGTACTTGGAGACAAAACAAAAGAAGACTCTTCTTCACCGAGCAGATCATGAGCCTATACACCGTGCAACTGGCTCTGAATCTAAGTGGAAGTATGAGGTCCAGTGCAAGGCCAAAGCACAGAAAGGAGGCAATGAGAGAAGGAGGCAAATTGTCGTTCTAGCGAACACGACTTGCTCATGCTCCTGCCACAAGCCGCAGCTACTACACAAGCCCTGCAGTCATGTGCTCGCTGCATGTTTTAAAACTAAAGGTTGGCACTGGGGTCGGTACGTGTCTATGTACTACTTCAAGCAAACCATTCTGGACACTTGGAACCACACTCTGGAGGGTCATCTCTTCATCAGTTCTTTCATTCAAGATCCCAAAGAAAATGCAACATACATACCTGATCCAAATCCACATATGTGCCAAGGCGTTGGTCGACAGAAGAAGAAGAAGAGGATCAGGAACAACATGGATGAAGCTGAAGCTGGTCGTTCAGTGGCACTCTGCTCAAAGTGCAACAATCCAGGACACACCTATAAGAAATGCACTACAACAATGTACGCTTGCAATGCACCTAGTTCGTCAAATGCGGATGATGTTGCTCAACCTTCGGCTAGTGGAAGTGCACCTTCGGGTACTGGACGTGGACGTGGACGTGGACGTCGTAGCCGTCGCAATGAAGGAATGCATTGAGTTTAGTTGTCTTAGTTGTTTGTAATAATATCTTATTTGACATAGTCGGACTTGTTGTAATAATTGAACTAGTATTTCCTTAGATTATGTTGTGTATGAACTTATGCATGTTATCGTATTTATTTGTCATGTTGATTTTATGTAACAGTAACTAGAGACGGCGTCTGCTGCTGCCGGAGGTGGTGAGGATGGTAATGGTGGTGGTGATCGTGGTTCCTCACACTACAAGGGGAAAAACACAAATGCACAACCTGATCTGAAAAAAATGAGCACGTTGGGAAGAGGCATGCTTCGTTACTTGGAAGGAGTAACTGCAGATGCCATTGCAAGAGGAGAGGAACCTCCTTGGGATGGTCATTATGCTCCAAAAGAAATGCATCATTATTTGCAACGAAAAACTACCGATGCCATTGCAAGAGGAGAGGAACCTCCTTTTGGTGGTCTTAATGCTACACCACCAGACCCGTCGGTTGCTAATCCACCAACTACAAAACCTACTAAGGAAGCTAAACCTTTGTCGTCACGTCGCAAGGATTGCTGAAGTTTGTCATGTTGTATGATGTTGTACTCTTTGATCCTGCGGTGCTGTAATATCTGAACTACTATTTCGTTTGAATCATGGTAGTGTAATGTTGTTCTGTAAGAACTAGATACTATTTTAATTGTGTTGTAATAATTGAACCAATATTTCTTACTTTCCTTTTTTTGCACTTTTCTACTGCCTTATTATAATTTCGTTGCAATATTTGGATTTCCTCATGTGTTAACATCCAAATAACACCTTGTTTTGCAGGTTCGTAATGGTTTCCTCAGGTCCTGAGCTGGACTTGGAGTTGCTCACTATGAGGAAAGAGGTGGTTGCGGTGCCAAAGGGGGTCCACAATCCTATGTGCTACTGCGGTGACAATTGCAAGGTTGTCAAGTGCAAGGTTCTCGGGTAAGCTTACGGGATGCGGTTCTTCATGTGCGCCAACTATGCGCACGACCCGATCAAGCCATTGAACCGCAATGATAGACCCAAAGTAAGGACTTAGTGCAATTCTTGATTATTCATTTGTCAATTTTGTTATATTATGTACTAACATGTTTTTTCAAAAAGAGTCCACCTCCTCTTTGTGATTTCATGTAGTGGTTGGATACCCAGCAGTCAGACGAGCACAAGAGTTACGTCGAGTCAACGACACGTGATGCAAGAGAGAGGTGGTTCCGCATGATTGAGGCGGAAAAACAAGAGGAAAACGCAAAGAGCAGCAGGAGGAAATTCGCATTCGCTAGCAGATGAGAGAGCGTGAAGCGGCCCAGGCCCGCGAAGCAGATAGAGAGAGGAAGAGGGCTCGACGGGCCAAGGAAGCTGGGCCGGATGCCATTAGGAAGGGGAAATACCCTCATTGTACTCAGTAGACCTAGAGTAGTAGCAGTAAAGTCGGATTGTATCAATTGTAAACCACGAATTAAATTCGTCGTCAGGTAGATTCAGATTGTATACTAAAGAACTTAAATTGAACCACATTAGATTGTGTTTTCTGGTTAAGGGTGTGCTTCCTGGCAGTGACTGCAACATATAGGGTAGCGTGTGTTTCCTCTGAGTCACTGCAAATTTCCTCTCCCACGGATCAAAGGGCTCACAACGCAACAGTCCCCTACTGCTAGGGTGTGTTTCCTCTGAGTCACTGGCGTGATTCCCTTCCCACGGATCGAATGGCCCACCACTCACCCTTCTTGTACATATATCACCCTTCTCTCCAATGCCTCTCCACAACAAACAGCAATGGCTTCCAGGAGTGGAGGTGATTACGGGCGTGGTCCTGAGTTCTAGGAGGAGCAAGATCCAGAGTTCGAGGGGGAATTTCTAGTCCTACACAAGAGGGACTTCCGTTCCATGCGTGAAGTTAGAAACTACGTACCCAACAAATCGGTGTTGTGGCCAACATGTTCACACGGTAAGCGTTGCGTGATGCAAGTCTACGAGGGCTGGGACAACTACGGTCGTCGCTTCTGGCATTGCCCACGAGCAAGGGTAAGCTATGAAAGTGATATTTGTTCATCAACTTTTTTTTGGTTTGTTAACGTTTTTTTGGGTATTTTTCAATTCTACGACGAGAACTACAACTGTGGCTACTCGCAATGGGTGGATCCCCCAGCCATTGAGCCCTATCATAATTACATCAACTACCTCCACGAAATCGTCATCTACAACCTGAAGCGGTGCCTGGACGAAGCACTTGCTTCCACAGATCCACCATCTCCTCCGGCCGATAATCAGTGCTGCCCTTGTGCGACTTGCACTTGTGAATGCCACGCGAAGATTACGCCACCTCCACCTCCACCACCGCGCTACTACATGTCGTCTCAGGAGTCCTCCGCGCCGGCTCCTTGCTCTCCGGCCAGTTCTCGTACAACTAGATTACGAATGTTGTAATCCAGTATCTAAATTCCCTAAGGCATGTTAGGATTAGAAACGGCACATTGTTAGGTTAGAGTTGTGTTGTGCATGCCATTGCAATTTCGTCGGTGATTTATCTTAATTTAAATGATGTTATTTAAAATTCCTTAGTTCTATTTTAATTTTTTTTTAAAAACTACCGCCGTTGTGCAAGACGGTTAGCCTTACCGCCTCACACAACGGCGGTAGGCCCAACCTAACCACCACATGGGTTGGTGGTTGACCGCCAACTCCAGCCACCGTCGGGCAAGCACCTGCCGCCGCTGCCTTAAGAAATAACTGCCGCACCGAATGGCGGCTACGGCTGCCGCCTTTTCCAGCGGCGGCATGTCCTTAACGCCATTTGAAACAGCGGTTACCGGTCCTTCCCGCCGTTTCAATCGGCGGCAAGGGCCTGCCACCGTTTGAAACGGCGGTTCGCGGCTACTTTTGTAAATGTTCGAAACAGCTATTTATTTTCGCAAAATCATAGAAAAAATATATAAAAAAATCGAAGAAGAGAGTCCTCTCTCCATACGGCCCGGCCCCGGACGTGGGCCGTTGTCTTTTCCCTATTTCTCCTCAGCTGCGCAGCAGCAGCTCAATTACTGGCCGTCCAAAATTTGACTGGTTCAAGTTGTTGTATCTGCTGCGATTAAATGTTTCCCATAACAAAATGGCTGCCATTTTGGAACGGATTGGAGACATTCATTCATACGAAAACAAGGGCCACTTGGAGAGAGCTGAAAAGCATGAAATAGAACAACACTAAACATCAATTAATATATCGTATCAATTTGCTTCGAAACTTGATAGGTTCTGCAAGATATTCAATTTAATCCTTCGTAGGCTTTAATTACATTACCCTTCTATCATAGAGAGAAAATCTCTTTCCCCGATCGGTTTCATTGCTAGAATGTTTAAAGTCCTATCAAGATTACCATGAAAACATTTCTAACATACGTAGCAGAAAATAGGGGGAAAATAGAAAAAAATACTAGTAGCGACCCAAATGATTTCTCCAAAACGCCGCCTGTACATTCCCCACCAATCATCACACCAAGGCATCATCATCCTCCACCGCGTGCAGCCAAACCGCTCGCCGGCCGGCGTTATCATATCACAGCGCTTGCGCCGCGGCAACAGGCTCAGAGGAGGCGCCGACAGCGGCGGCGGCGGCGCGGCGGAGGCAGCGGTCGGTGCCGTACCAGACGCCGTTGGCGAGCGGGTCGCCGAAGTAGAAGGTGGAGAGCGTGCTGGAGGTGGGCTCATACACCGTGACCCACTCTGGCGTCCACCCGACGCCGCCAGTGCGGCGGAGGTAGAGGTAGCAGACGTCGTAGCCGCAGGGGCCGGCGACCCTGAATGTGTCCTTGGCGCACCGCCTCAATCATCTTAGCAGGGACCTAGAGGGCTCGCCTCCTCTCCCGCCTCGCTTGCAGCCCTCCTCTACGAGCACCATCGGTGCAAGCTAATACAGTGCGGGAGCACACCTTGCTGTACATACGGCCCCGCGGCCGGAATCAGGATAAACCCTTGTCTCCATATTAGTCTTAGCACCGACCATCGAGAGACAGATCGCAGCGCAATTCACTAGTTAGTGTCAGAGCAAATCCGGACACCGACATCGTGTATATATGATATAAGGCTCATGGCCACAAGACCTCTCAATTTATCTTTTAGGAGGACTTTGGTGGATAACAAGCTGGTTGAATAGCAAAACCTTGTAGCTCGGATTGCGAATATTCAATTGGTGGATGGGTCAGATACGTTTAAATGGAATTTGACCAAATCAGAGTCCTTTACAATTTGATCTTTGTATCAACACTTATTAGTTAGACGACTGCCTTTTAGACATAAGATGATCTGTAAATTGAAGATTCCTCTAAAGATTAAGATTTTCCTCTCGTATCTTCAAAGGGAGATAGTCTTTAACTAAAGATAATCTTGCTAAGAAGAACTAGAAAGAAGTAAAAAATGTTGCTGATATAATAGTAATGAGACTATAAAACATCTTTTCCTGAACTGTCTCTATGCATGAATGGTTTGGAGGATTATCTTTTATGCTACTGGTTTCACGCCACATAGATCAATTAGTCATATGTTTAATTCTTGACTATCTAATCAATCTAAAAAGATTAGGAATTTAATCTGGGTAGAGGTTGCTGCTGTATGTTGGGCGATCTGGAGACGTCGCAATGATATTATTTTTAACAAAACCAAGGTTTACGTTTTTGGGCGCAGTTGCAGTGCGATGAGCACGCCAAGAACGCGCTCTCCCGCTTGAGCAGACAAATTGAGATAGTAACTCTTGATTTAGTTAAAGGAGGGTGGAAGCATGCCTATCGCTTGCGGTAGTTTCTTTGCTTTTCTAGAGACTGATGTGCCTTTTTCTGTTTGTCCAAACGTTGTAATAATGACTATGTATGTCCCTAGACATAGAGGCCGAATTTGTAATTCTTTTTCTAAAAATATATGATACAAGGCGGTTTGCTCTATTCCTGGTAGAAGAGGCTGTTGCTGCAAGAATGTTCTAGTGTCACTCGTCAAGGACATGGGAACAGTCACAGAAAAGACCTAGTACAACCCGTGAAGAACATGCGGAACTATAGCTGGTGGAAAGGTAACTTGCAAGTCCTACATCAAGTCTGAAGTAGTGCTGAGGATAATGGAGTACCTCAACCTGTCCTTCCCTCAGCTCGCAGTCTTCCTCAAGTTTGTCCTGTTAGTTCGATCTCCCTCCCGCAACGGCCCAAAGGTCGCTGCGAACTCGGTCTCGCGCCCTAGTCGGGGGCACCCAACCAATCAATGATTGGTGGGCCCCCGCACGCACAACGCTATATTAAGGGGGGTGGGGGATACGGGCGCTACTCACGAGATTCGACTACGCTGCCGCCACCCACCCCAAAAACCCTACTGACTAGGGAGCGCTGGAGCGGCGGGAATCCCCATCGACTCCGCCTACTTCCGGCTGGATCCGGCGCACACGGTGCCACCGTCCTCATCTCCGTCACGCGAACTCCGCCGCCGCCGTCACCGAGCTGGCGACAACACTCCCTCACCTGCATCAACCAGCGTCCGCCCCAGCGACCGCCGTCGACGCCATGGCCTCTGAAGGCGCTCCTCAGGCTTCCTTGGAGGGTCAGCCCGCACTATCTCCTGTGTTTACTTTATGCACTAGTGTAGTTGTCCTAAGTGTAGATGTATCATGTATGTATCTGTCTAAGTAATGTTTCTACCCATCTAGATCTACTGCTAGGGTTGGTCATTAAGTTATATCAATGGTATCAGTTTAGCCGGACTAGTTAGTAGATCCTAGATTAGGGGTTTGATCGTGTCAGTGTAGAATGTTGAAGGAGGTGACCCGGTTTCGGGGTAGAGATGCACTGACACTGGTAGAATTCGACTGAAAAAGAAGAAAGGTACAACCCTAACCCTAGTTCCAACTCGGGTTAGGGGAAGAGAAGGTAGAACTCGATGCGAATCAATAAATATCGAAACCCTAACCCTAGATGCGTCTCGGATTAGGGGTAGAACCAGTGGCGGAACTGAGGGGGGCTGGCAGGGGCCATAGCCCCCCTCAACAACAACAAAAATCTTTAATACCCCTATGTATTTTAGCCCAACATCCTAACGTCTAGGTTCAAATGCTAATGCACACACGCAGGCCGGTAGTGAGGAGTAGCTTACTGCTTAACAAAAGAAGCCATGAACGTCATAGTAGCACATGATTTTGTGATGATCTTAGACCAAATTCTTGTAGTAAAATAAGAAAAAATTTATAGTCATGCTTAGCTTGTATGCTTGAAAAACTAGAGTAAATTATCAAATTATTGAGTTGGTGAATATTTGTTCGGCCTCCTCTTAATTTTCTCTCCGGTTCCGCCACTGGGTAGAACAGAGTCGAATCGAGCAAAACGTTCAAAACCTAACCCTAGATCCACTCGGGTGAGGGGAAGAAATCGCAAAAACAGCAACAAATCCCTAACCCTAGATCTCGTTTCCCCCAAATGTCACGTACCTGTTGTTTTGGATCACCGCCGTTGTGCGGGATTAGACCACCGTCGTGCGGGTTGGATCTCGAGCCGCGTCGTCGGCACGTGGACCAACGAACGGGCACCGCCACTGCACCGCTCGACGGCAGCGCGCCCACCCTTCGGTGGACGCGCACGCCGGCGAGGGGGCCAGCGGCGGTGCCGCCATCTTGCTCCACGCCTTCAAGGGCACACCGTCTCTCTCTGGATCTCGTTATATGCGAGTACAGGGGAGCAGGGTAGGGTTCAGGCGGAGGGGCTAGAAAGGATAAGAGGAGAGGGGGGTGTTGGCCGCCGGGTTTCACCGGGGCGGCACCGCTCCTTACTGCCGCTGGCGGAAGCGCCGGAGGCGGGGAAGACGGGCTCCGCCGCCGCTGCACCGCAGAGAAGACCGGAGGAGGAAAGGGAAATGATTCTATCTAGGGTTTTGTCGGTGCCCGGATTAGCACCGGCACCAACTAGTGATTTGCACTGCGATCAGCTCCTCGATGGTCGGCGCTGGCTAAGGTGACACGGATGTTTATCCTGGTTCCGGCCACGTGGCCGTACGTCCAGCAGGTGTGCTTTCGCACTTGTATTAGCTGGCACCGACGGTGCCTGTAGAGGGGGCTACAAGCACGGTGGGAGAGGAGGAAATCCCTCCTAGTCCTGTGTAAGTGATTGAGGCAAATGCCAATATCTGGAGCATGGTGGCTAGGTGTGTGTGGAGCGTATTGTGTCGTCCCCGCGCAGGGGCTCTGCCTCTCCCTTTTATAGACCAAGGGAGGGCTGTTACAGTTGTCGCACAGCAGCCAGTACGGCGGCTATGTACTACTAGGCATGGCGCCGGTAGTCTTGTCTCGCGCATCATGGTCCCTGGCGCGAGTTGGTGGCGCCCTCCGGCTTCCGCGGGTGGCGTGGCGGTCACTGCGGCCTGTCCTGCTTTGACTTCGAGGGGTAGTCCTATTGGATCGAGGGCCTTTCCGCCGGAGGATGGACCGGGGTTGGCGGCGCGGGATGGCGGCGCGTCATTGGCGTGTCCGCACAGTGCCGCACATGCCGTCGAACAGCGGCGGGGATGGCGGCACAGTGCTTGTGATGGCCACACAGCCCCCGGGGTGGTTGCACAGCGCCCGGGATGGCCGGGCGGCGCCGGAGTTGGTGGAGGCGACGTGATGTACGTCGCCCGTACGGCGGTGTCAGTCGGGGCGTATGCCTGCTCACCGCCCGTACACCCTTCGAGGGTGCCCCCGTGCCCGTTCGAGGGTCTTGTTGCGGGAGAGGACGGGAGCAGGTGGTACAGCGTCGGGGAATAACCCCCGCTTGTCCGCACAGGGCCGCGCGGCGCCCGCACAGGGTCGGGGATGGCTACACAGTGGCGGGTTAGGCCGTACTGTGGTGACGTCAGGCGCTCTGACCATGTCAGATGCACGACGTGGGGGGAGATTCACCTTTGACTCCGTCGTCCCGTCGTGGGGCTGGGCATTTAAATGCTGCTGTCGAGCGGAGCGAGGGCGGTTGCCTGCTCGAGGGGGTCCGAGCCCCTCGAGCGAAGCGGAGACCCGCTCGAGGGGCCGGGGCCCTCGAGCGTGGCGGAGATCTGTGTGAGGGGCCTGTGCCCTCGAGCGAGGCGGAGATCCGCGTGAGGGGCCTGTGCCCTCGAGCGAGGCGGAGATCCGCGTGGGGGGCCGGAGCCCTCGAAACGAGGCGGAGATCCGCGTGGGGGGCCGGAGCCCTCGAACGAGGCGGAGGTCCGCATGAGGGGCCTGTGCCCTCTAGCGAGACGGCCAAGTGGGCCTCCCAGGCCGCTGCTGGGCCGTGGTGGGCTGCGGGCCTGTGCTGTCCTGTAGCCGAGGATAAAAGGCCCCCGGGCGGTTTTGCATTTAACAAGGGTAATTATCCTTTTAGTTAGGGGACCTCTAATGACCGTCCCTGATAGTAGCCCCTGAGCCTTTGCTGGAACGGGGACCGTTCTGGCGAAGGGTTCCGTTCTCGGGTGCCGTGCGCGAGTCTCGTCCCGTTCGATCGCTTGCGTTTTTCCTGCGGGGGCGCACTAGCGCACCCGCGGGTGTAAGCCCCCGAAGCCCTGCAGGAGTGCGTGCACTCTTGGAGGGGTTAAATACGTAGGGCAACTTGGCTCGCCTTGCGTTTGTTTCAGCCGGCCTCGACGATGTTTCAGCCGGCATCGGCGATCTACGCAGGGGGGAGGCATCATGTTGACCCAGGACGTTCGGGTAGGTCGGTCGTTTTTTCGGGGGCGCGACTTCAGGTGAGTTGATGCGGCGATCGATGGGGTGGTCGTGGTGCGAGGAGCCCCCGAGCCCTGGCCCAAACAGGGACGATCGGGTGAAGACTCTCGACTTAATTTCGACCCTCGTTGCCCTTTTGCAGGGTAGAGGGGTGAGGCGAGCCGTGCTACCCTCGAGCGAGCAGCGAGCACGGTTGCCTCGGTGAGCTGTTAACGGATAGTTCAAGTGGGCGTCCGTGCCCCATTCGATAGGGGTCGGCTCGTGGTCCGGAGACACGTCCATGTGAGCGCTTGCAGGGGTTTGCTAAGCAGGGCTCGGTCCCGTTCGATGGGGGCCGAGGGCGCGGAAGCACTCCCTCGATTGGCTGCCCCTGTCCTGGCCTTGAACATGATATGTGGGGCACCCCCGAACTTCGCGTTCGGGGACAGGCTCGATCGCGCGCGCCCCGATCGTTCCTGACTCTGTCAATCTGAGGCGTCTGTTCGAACCCGCCGGGGGTCAGGCTCCGTACCTCTGATTAGTATGGCCTTCGCGGGGTGGCACCGGGTGCCCCCGTCTTGGTGGATCTGCAGCGCCCACTGACCTGTTATCGAGTCGAGCTTTGAACCGCTGATCAGTGAATCCCCAGATCGAGGGGCATCTGCGGTGCCCATCGTGCCCTCTGCGGGCTGGGCCTCGAGCCGCTGATCAGTAAAGCCATGCGGGCCTGAGCCCCAGGGTTCCTCGAGTTCGTTCTTCGAGGGCGTATCGACAGGTCGTGGCCTCATGGCCACAACCCGCTTTGAATCGGGGCGTCCATCGTGTCCTATCGAGGGGTCGGTTCTCGAGTCCTCGGCTCGAGTTTAAAGAGGGCCATCCTTATGCGAGAAGGAACCCTTGGCATTCGAAACGTACCGCGAGGCGACGTGGCGCGGGTCGTGCGGAGTGGGCGCGCCTTTTTAGGCGGTGCGACGTGGGTGACGTGTGAGGGCGATGGGACGGGACGGGACGCTGCGTCCCTTGGGTTACCGCGCGGTAATCATGGCGCACGCGCGTGGGCGTGGTAGTTTTCGGCGCGGTGGGGCTCGCCGTCAGTGATGTGGGGCGCCGGCCGCATTAACTGCCGCCGCCTACCACATTTCTGGGGGCTCTGCCTATCGGGGACAGCCATACGGGTCCCCTAATAACGGGGGAAATCACCCCCTTTTTCGAAATATAACGAAAGCAAACAAGCAAACTCACGAACCGCAAATCACACCTCGCATGACGCGGCCCACAACCCAAAAAGCCCCAGCGGCCCATCGAAATAGCCAACCCCCGGCACCCCTCGAGCGAACCTCCGCCCCGCTCGAGGGCCGGGCCCTATACCGCGAATCTTCCGCCTCGCTCGAGGGCTTGACGCCCCCTCGGGCGAGTGTCCGCCTCGCTCGAGGGCTTGACGCCCCTTGAGCGAGTTTCCACCTCGCTAGAGGCCTCCTCCGATCCGCGACGCCATCCCTGCTCCCACGACCGGAGCATTAAATGCTCCGGCGCGTCGCGGGCGCCCGGGTCAAAGGCGAATCCCCGCCACGCCGGCCCCCTGACACCGCCTGGGAATCAGATCCCGGCGCTGTTCGGCCAACCCGCGCTGTGCAGCCATCCCCGGCGCTGTGCGGGTGCTGTGCGGCATGGCCGGTGTCATTCCGTGACGCTGTGCCGCCTACTCCCGTACCTCCTCCACGTCGCGCCCCTCGAAAGACGACGGCGGCACCCTCGAAAGGGGTACGACCACCAATTCCCCGCCCGCCTGGAACGACGCCGTGACTCAAGGCCGGCGGGGCGCGTCACCTTCATCACCTCCGGCCCTGAGCGGCCATCCCCGCCCCTGTGCCGCCATTCCGGGCACTGCTGGGCCATCCCCCGCACTGTAGGAATCCAAGTTGACAGGACATCGCCACGCCCGCCGCTATGCAGCCTCCGGCCCTCCGTCAGCCAGGCCCTCGAGCCGGTGTACGGACGGCGAACAAACGAAGAGCTCCAGCGCTACTACCCTCGAAGTTGCTCCTGGACGGACACAGGAGTCACCACGACGCCCGCCAGGAGCAAGATTCGCCAGGACGGCCATCGAATCGCCGGCACTGTGCGCCATGCCGCCACACCATGCCTAAAGCCATGCGGTATGACTGTAAACCGCCTCCCCTTGGTCTATAAAAGGAGGAGGCGGTCCCCCGGCCGCAAGGGGACGAGATCATCACTTCATACCCACATTCACTCGCATACTCGTTCCCTTTGATATTGGCACTTTGCCTCAATCACTTAGCAGGGACTTGGGGGCCTCTCCTCCTCTCCCGCCTTGCTTGTAGCCCCCCTCTACAGGCACCACTGGTGCGAATCAATACACCGCGCACGCGCTAATCTGCTGGACGTACGACCCCACGGTCGAAACCAGGATAAACCCGCATCCCTGTGTTGTCATTTGCACCGACCATCGAGAACCTGATCACAGCGTAACTTACTAGTTAGTGTCGGGACTAATCCTAATACCGACAGTTCGCGCGTCAGGTAGGGGAACTCGCGCTGTGATCGACCCCTCACCAGCAGTCTCGATGGTGATTCGCACCGAGATGACGTCCCAGAGGTACGCCATGGGCAGCTCGGACCCTCTCCCTGCCGGATTCGAAATCCGGTTTGGGAGCCTGAACTTTCAGGCCACAGGGAACGGCTACCTCATGCGCCTCACCAACCGCGACGAACTCCACCCGTGGCGGTCGACTGGGCCGGGCCCAATGCCCGCCACGCCTGCTACTGACGCTCCGGCACCCACCCAGGCGGCTGCTGCGAGCACCTCGACGTCCCGGTGCCGCAAACGCCCAGGTCAGCGCTCGCGTCAGGCGCGCGCGGAGCGACACCGGGCAGCACGCGAGGCGGCTCGGAACGACGTGCCCCCGCCAAGCGACGTGACGGCGCACCCTGCAGGGGAGCACGCGGCCGCGGGGCCGCAGTTCCCCCACGGGATGCGCAACCCTCCTGCGGCGTACGCCTCATCCGTCAGCACCGACATGGCTACATATGAGGATCTCCCGGGCCATCACCTGCTGTCAGCCCGGAACCTCATCGCCACCACCAACGACGAGTCGTACCATGGCTCGCCCAGCGAGCTGCCGCCATCGACCTCGCATGGCTACGCGGAGTGGGACTTTTCCGGCGTACCGGACCCTGTGGTATTCCGGCGGTTCCTTGACGCCGCGGACTACTGGTTCGGTTACTCCGACGACTCCAGCGAAGGGAGCTACGATCCCTCGCACTAGTGCTTCGTTGTCGCCGCCAACGAGCATGCTGACGGCGCGAACGGAGCGGGCGACGGGAACGCGGCCCAGCATCCGGAGCCGAACCCGCCACCGGCCCCACCAGCGGGCAATGCGGATATTAATGCGCAGCTGGCCCAGGCGCGCGAGCTCGAGGCAAAGCTCGCAGAAGAGTACCGGCAGGTGCGGCTGCTACGTGCCACCATCGCAGGGGAAGCCTCGGCACGCGGCGAACGCGCCCGAGAAGCCGGGAAGCAGGCCTGGGAGCGCATCAACGCCGACTTCAATGTGGACGATCCACACACGCCGCTTCGGGCCAGCCAAAAACTCATCGCGGCGGCGACACTACTTCGGGCCATGCCCGAGCCATCGACGCCCGAGGCACGTAACCTGCGCCGCGAGGCGCAGACTCTCATCGAGCAGGCGGCCGTGCAGCAGGCCGAGAGCTCCGCGTCCCGCATGCGCAACCAGTCCAGCGCGCGGGGCGACGGCGACGCGCAGGACCAGGAGGCATCCGTCCACGCGGACGGTGCGGCGGGGCAGCCGGCAAACCGGGACAGGACGCCTGTCAGGGAGCGGATCCTTGACACGCGCGGCCAGGTCCACGACAGCGATGCCCGCAACGTCCTGAACGCCAAGAGAAGGGGCGACGCGGAGGCGCGAGCAGCGGCGGGCTACCACCCTCGACGAGGTGGTCGCTACGACAGCCGGGAGGACCGCTCGCCAACACCGGAACCCCCGGGGACCCGAGTGTTCAGCCGGGAGATCCGTGCGGCGAGTTTCCCCCAGCGCTTCCGCCAGCCCACCACCATCGACAAGTACATGGGGGAGATGGACCCTCGTGTGTGGCTCAACGACTACCGCCTGGCTTGCCAGCTGGGCGGCGCCACCACCAATGCAGTGATCATCCGCAATCTGCCGCTGCACCTTGCGAACTCGGCCAGAACGTGGCTCGAGCACCTGCCACCCAGCCAGATCCACAGCTGGGATGACTTGGTCCGCACGTTCGTGGGGAACTTCCAGGGCACGTACGTGCGCCCTGGGAACTCCTGGGACCTGCGGGCGTGCACCCAGAAGCCCGGCGAGTTGCTCCGGGACTTCATACGGCGCTTTTCAAAGCGCTGTACTGAGCTCCCGAGCGTTGCTCAGTCCAAGATCGTGCACGCCTTCCTCAAAGGCATGACCTGTCGGGACCTCGTGCGCGAGCTCGGGAGGAGCCCGCCGGTCGACTCCAACGAGCTGTTCGATATCGCCACCAGCTTCACTTCTGGAGAGGAGGCAGTGGGGGCCATTTTCGACGGCAAGAAAGGAAAGCGCGTGGACGACGCGCCCGCAGAGGGCAGCAAGTCCAAGGAGCCCGCGAAGAAGCAGAAGCGGGGCAAGAAGGGCAAGAAGCCCCACCATGACGCACGCGCGCAGGGGCGCAGCGAGGACGACGAGGCCCTCGCCGTTGACCCTGCCTGTAAGGGTCCTCGAGGGGCCCCTCGAGGCCCCGGCGTATTCGACGATATGTTGAAGAAGTCCTGCCCGTACCACAAGACCCTGGTCAACCACACCCTCGAGCATTGCGACATGCTCAAGAAGTACTACCGTCGCGTCGCCGCGAAGGAGGACGAGGCCAAGAAGGACGGGGGTGACGGAGACACTGATGGCTTCCCCGCGGTGGAGAACGTCTTCTTCATCTTCGGGGGACCGACAGTGGACATGTCCACCAGCCGGCGCAAGCGAGAGCGGCACGAGGTCCTCGCCGCGGAGAGGGCTCCTCCTTCCTTCCTCGATTGGTCGGAGGACGCCATCACCTTCAGCCGCGAGGATCACCCGAACCGCATCCCCAACCCGGGCCAGTACCCGTTGGTCGTCGATCCCATCATCGGCAACGCGCGGTTCTCCAAGGTGCTGATGGACGACGGCAGCAGCCTCAACATCCTCTACGCCCACACCCTACGGCTGATGGGGATTGGGTTGGACCAGCTGCGGCCCAGCACGGCGCCGTTCCATGGCGTCGCGCCGGGCAAGCGCGTCCAGCCCCTCGGGCAGATCGACCTGCCGGTCTGGTTCGGCACGCCGGACAACTTCCGCAAGGAGGTCCTCACCTTTGAGGTGGTGGGGTTCCGGGGCGCGTACCACGCCATCCTTGGGCGTCCGTGCTATGCCAAGTTCATGGCGGTTCCGAACTACACTTACCTCAAGATGAAGATGCCGGGGCCAAAAGGCGTCATCACCGTGGGCTCGTCGATCGAGCACGCATTCGACTGCGACTTTGAGTGCGTCGAGCACGCTGAGGCCCTGGCACTCGACGAAACGCTTGTCGCGGACATGGAGAAGCTGGCCAACTAGGGCCCCGACTCCTCCGCCAAGCACGCGGGCAGTTTCGAGGCTGCCGAACAAACGAAGGAGGTGCCCCTCGACCCTGCCGCCCCCGAGTGCAAGGTGTTGAGGGTCAGTTCCACCCTCGACCCGAAATAGGAAGTGGTGCTCGTCGACTTTCTCCGCGCCAACGCTGACATCTTCGCGTGGAGCCCCTCGGACATGCCAGGCATCCCGAGGGAGGTCGCCGAGCACTCCCTTGACATCCTACCTCACTCCAGAGCCGTGCAACAGCGGCTGCGGTGCTTTGATGAAGAAAGGCACCGCGCGATCGGAGTGGAGCTGCGGAAGCTCCTCGAGGCCGGATTCATCAAGGAAGTTTTCCACCCTGCGTGGCTAGCTAATCCTGTACTAGTTAAGAAAAAGAATGGGAAGTGGAGGATGTGTGTAGATTACATCGGTTTAAATAAAGCATGTCCCAAAGTTCCTTTTCCTTTGCCACGAATCGATCAACTTGTTGATTCCACTGCGGGGTGTGAACTCTTATGTTTCCTTGATGCCTATTCGGGTTACCACCAAATAAAAATGAAGGAGTCCGATCAACTCGCGACCTCTTTCATCACACCGTTCGGCATGTTTTGCTACGTAACAATGCCATTTGGCCTCCGAAACACAGGCGCTACGTACCAGCGATGTATGCAGTACGCTTTCGGGGACCACATCGGGCGAACCGTAGAGGCATACGTAGATGACATTGTCATCAAAACCAGGAAGGCGGACGACCTGGTTAACGATTTGCGCGTCGCGTTCGATTGCCTACGGGCAAACGGGATGAAACTCAACCCCGAGAAGTGCGTCTTCGGGGTGCCGCGCGGCATGCTGCTGGGATACATTGTTTCTCAGCGGGGCATCGAGCCCAACCCCGAGAAGGTCTCCGCCCTCGACCGAATGGGCCCGATTCGAGATCTAAAAGGGGTGCAGAAGGTGTTGGGCTGCCTGGCTGCCTTGAGCCATTTCATCTCACGGCTCGGCGAGAAGGGCCTGCCCCTCTACCGACTCCTGAAGAAGCACGAACGCTTCTCCTGGACCGTTGAGGCCCAGGAGGCACTCGACAAGCTCAAGGCGACGCTCACACACGCGCCAATCCTCACGCCGCCTCGAGGCGGCGAGCCTCTGTACCTCTACGTCGCGGCAACCACCCAGGTGGTCAGCGCGGTCATCGTCGTGGAGCGAGCAGAGGAAGGGCACGCCCTACCAGTTCAAAGGCCGGTGTACTATATCAGCGAAGTGCTGTCCGAGACCAAGGCGCGGTATCCCCAGATCCAGAAGCTGCTCTACGCAGTGGTGCTCGCGCGGCGCAAGCTGCGGCACTACTTCGAGGCCCATCCGGTCACGGTGGTCTCATCATTCCCGTTGGGAGAGATTATCCGCAACCCGGACGCCGCGGGCAGAATCGCAAAATGGTCCGTAGAGCTCATGGGCGAGACGCTCACCTACGCGCCGCGTAAGGCAATTAAGTCTCAGATCCTCGCGGATTTCGTCGCCGAGTGGACGGACACACAGCTGCCCCCGTTGCAGATCCAGGCCGAGTGTTGGACCCTCTACTTCGACGGGTCGGTGATGAAAACCGGAGCGGGCGCAGGCCTGCTCTTCATCTCGCCCCTCGGGGAATACATGAGGTACGCGGTGCGCTTGCACTTCCCCGCATCGAACAACATGGCGGAGTATGAGGCCCTCCTCTGCGGCCTCCGAATCGCCATCGAAACAGGCATCAAGCGCCTCGACATCAGGGGGGACTCGCAGCTCGTAATCGATTAGGTCATGAAGAATGCGAGCTGCCACGACGAGAAGATGGAGGCTTATTGCAACGCCGTGCGCGCCCTCGAGGACAAGTTCTACGGCATCGAGCTCAATCACATCCCCCGCAAGTACAACGAGGAGGCGGACGAGCTCGCGAAGATCGCGTCGGGGCGAATCACCGTTCCCCCAAATGTTTTCGCGCGAGACGTCGCCAAACCGTCCGTCGACCTCAGTTCGGCCCCCTCGAATCAGGAGGAACCCTCGGGGGCTCCCCCGAGTCCAGCGGGTGCGGAACCCATGGACGAGGACCCCTCGAACGAGGCGTTCGTGCTCTCCCTACTCGAGGGGTACGGCGCGGACGAAGCCAAGGCCATGGAAATCGAGCCGACCCCCCGCGCGGAGGATTGGCGGGCCAAGTACCTCGCCTGGATCGTTCGAGGGGAACTCCCCTCAGATCGGACCGAGGCTAGGTGCATCGCCAGGAAAGCCAAGTCATTCGCCGTGATTGACGGCGAGCTGTACAAGCGCGCCGCGTCCGGCGTCCTGCAGCGGTGCATTCCCATTCCCCACGGCCGGGAACTCATCCGTGACATCCACGCAGGCGTGTGCGGCCATCACGCGGCACCGCGCACCCTCGTGGGCAACGCGTTCCACCAGGGCTTCTACTGGCCCACAGCGGTTGCCGACGCCAACGAGGTTGTGCGCACCTGCGAGGGGTGCCAGTTCTACGCGCGTAGGACCCTTCTCCCAGCTCACGCCCTACAGACCATACCCGTCACATGGCCCTTCGCTATGTGGGGATTAGACATTGTTGGGCCCTTGCGAAAGGCGCCCGGGGGCTACACCCACCTGCTGGTTGCCGTGGACAAGTTCTCCAAATGGATCGAGGCACGCCCAATCACCAACCTCAGAGCGGAGCAGGCCGTAATATTCTTCACCGACATCATCCACAGGTTCGGAGTGCCGAACTCCATCATTACCGACAACGGCTCCCAATTCACCGGCAGGAAATTCCTGGAGTTTTGCGACAACCACCACATCCGTGTGGACTGGGCGGCTGTCGCACACCCACAGACTAACGGCCAAGTGGAACGTGCCAATGGCATGATTTTACAAGGCCTCGAGCCCAGGATCTTCGACAGACTGAACAAGTCCGGCCGGAAATGGCTTCAGGAGCTCCCAGTGGTCATTTGGAGCCTCAGGACCACTCCGAGCAGAGCCACGGGATTCACGCCGTTTTTCCTAGTCTATGGTGCAGAGGCCGTTCACCCCACGGACTTGGAATACGGATCGCCCAAGATTAAGGGCTACGATGAAGGTTCGAACCAGCGAGCTCGCGAAGACTCGCTGGATCAAATAGACGAAGCCCATGACGTGGCCATGATGCAATCGGTAAGATACCAGCAGGTGCTAAGGCGGTATCAAGCTTAGAAAATCCGGCGCCGAGACCTCAACGAGGGCGACCTAGTGTTAAGGCTGCGCCAGGACAACCTGAAAGGACCTTGATGTCGCCTAGAGGGGGGGTGAATAGGCGTGACGACCAAATTAAACTCTTCTTCCCCGATCACTTGAGCTGACAGTGTTCCACCGGTCAGACCGGTGGTGATGACCGGTCAGACCGGTCAAGCACTAGACTTCACAGGAGGCACCGGTCAGACCGGTGCACGTCACCGGTCAGACCGGTGTAGCACAGAGCACCTGCAAAAACAACTTCAAGCACCTCTTGACTTCTAGCACGAACCAAACTTGGTGAGTGGCCTTTGTAGATGATCACAAGCAAGGTAATGAGCCCTGCACACACAAGTAGCACACCCAAGTAGATCGAAGCGGAAGCAAAACAAATATGCTAGAAAAATAACTTAGAGAGTCAAACCACACGAAGAAGCAAAGGATTTGTTTCCCGAAGTTCACCACCCACTAAGGAATGGCTACGTCTCCGTTGAGGAGCTTGTAAGGGACAATTCTCACAACAAGCCGGGTCTCTTTCAACCACTTTCCTCCTTTCCACTAAGGGGATCTTTTCCACGAAGAGGCAAGATCGCAGCCCTTACAAACTTCCCGCTGCTCACCACAACGTTGGGAGCTAGCCGGCGACGCCTAGCCGTCTAGGAGGCAAACCTCCAAGAGTAACAAACGCTTCAAAGCTTGTAGACGCGAAACCAAAGTGCTCAAGCTATGGAAATGCTCTTGTTAGCTCAGAAGGTCGCTCTTGAGCTCACTCTCTCAACCCAACACCAAGGATATGGCTTGAATCCACAAATCTCACAAAGAGAGGGTTGGGGAGAGCCACTAAGGCTTAGAGCTTGTTAGGAAAGGCTTGGGACCTCAGCAATGTCACTAGAAACAGCAAGCTTCAACTGAAGAAAGCTTGGGGTATTTATACCCCTCAAAGGAGAAAACTAGCCGTTGGTCCACGGGCGGCACCGGTCAGACCGGTGTTCAAAAAACTAGCCGTTGGGGCTAGCGGCACCGGTCAGACCGGTGCCCCTGACCGGTCAGACCGGTCAGGCCCGAGACACCCCCAAAACCCTTTCTATGATACTAACACGTCACCAAAGAGATGAAGTGACTCAGGTTAGGTTAGGAGGGTTTGTTAGCACACTCTTAGGCTAGATCTCACTTAGGTCAACTAATGAGCACTTTGACTTGGTCAACTCGCTAAGTTGCATCCCTCTTGATAGTACGGCATACCTATACTCAAGAATAACTAAGAACACTTTGTTGATCTCTTGAGCTTGAACATCTTCAATCTTGCCATACTTGATCAATATCCACTTGAGGGCTTTCAACATAGCCTTTGACTTGAGCACGTCCATACTTGAGCTAATGACTTAGGATCTTTCCATCTAGCATAGGAATGCACACTTGAATCCATAAGTCACTCCATATTGCCAATCTTAACATGGTGATGGCTTGCATTGCTTCCCTCAGTTAAGGTTTGGATATGATACTTGGAGACCCCACGGATGCTAGAACTTCATCTTAGCAAAACACGAAATGGCGGCTTAGCTACGGCCCCAAAGATTGCTTAGTCCCTCACCCTAGACATCTCGGTTGATCTCTTCATCACTTATCCAATCCACTTTTGAGTTCCACTTGCTTCATACACAATTAACCTTCATTTGAAAACCCGCTTCAAATGCTTGATCTTGATTGACAACGAATGTGCAAGCTTCCAAATTAGAACCATAATGTGTACACTCATCCTTATGTCCTCTTTCAACAAACACATGAAGCCTTGCATTTGACTTAGAGAATTACTATCTTCTCTTTTATGATCCTTGTAATTTTAATCAAGCTACGTCTTCATATGGGAGACCATGAATTGACCTTCTCAAATTATCCCAATATTTGTCTTCATTTATTACTTGATATTTGTCACTTATGCAATAGGATCATCCATATATTTGTCTTCTCCAATGTGAGCCATATAACATTCATCCATAAATAAATACTTCAATAATTGCTCATGAATATATAAATAAAACCTGCTCACAATCTTAGACAAATACATTAGTCCTTTAATCGTTTTGTCATTCAATTCACCAAAATCCACTTAGGGGCCTAGATGCACTTTCACAACCGAGGCCGCCACAAGCTGTCACCACCATGGGAGGGGCCCTACGTCATCGTCAAGGTGCTCAAGCCCGGAACGTACAAGCTGGCGAACGAGCAAGGCGAAGTCTTCACCAACGCTTGGAACATCCAACAGCTATGTCGCTTCTACCCTTAGAAAGGATTTCCAAGTCTTTTTGCACATATCCAACGCCCTAGTCGGCTGTACAAATGTAAAGTTTTCTTTTCGATAAAGTCAAGGGCGACTCAACTTTCTCCCTGAAAACCAAGTCCCCCTCGGGGGCTACTGCGGGGGGCACCCCCCCTAAACGGTCCCATTTTTTCGCAAAAAATCTTTACTTCAAAAGCGCCAAGTACGTCTCGACCCGGGAGTTTGAGCGAAATGACGCAGGACGCGAATGGCCAAAGGGCGAAGACAGGTGAGTCGGGGATAGCCTATGCCTCGCGGTAGGATACGGCCCTTCCCCCTCACCACTTTGCCTAAGCGCTACTCATGAAAACGAACGATTCCAGCTGAAATTCGCCTAAACGACAGGGAGAGACGGAACGGCGCAATCACAAAAAACGAAATGGCACTTAAACTTACAAGTACTTTAAGCAAACTGTGTTTATTACATAAAGCCACGAGGCTCGATTTCTAACTACAATCTAAGGGCCTGAGTGCCCAGCTACAGGGATGGAAACGGATAGTAATTCGGATACCATTTTTTAGCCGTTCTTTTTTGATTTTAGCTAAATTAGGCATAATATTTTGTATCTAAAAATTTATATTCTTGTTCTTGGCATTGTACTTGTTAAGATTCATACAAAATAAACCCCAAATGTGTGCTATATTTTGATCAAATGATGAAAAGAAATTCGGATTCGGATTCGGATTCGGATACGGATGTTTTTTCACCTTTTCCTCTATCGAAAGCAAATAATCCATAAAAAAAATTGTAGCTAATTTTTTTATTTTTTCCAGTAATTAGCTGGTTATAATGCATAAAAAATTAGCACCAAATTTATTTTATTGTGATCTAAAAAAATCAATCTATGATACAATTCGGATGTTTTAGTTCCATCCCTACAGCTACTTTCAGGGCACGAGGGGCCCGGCGGGGGGAGCGTCCGGGAAGAGGATCTCTGCGAAGTCGTCGGCGAGGATGTCGGTGGCAGGAGCGGCAAGGGCGTCCAGGCGGCTTGCCTCGGCCTCAGTACCATCGTCGTCGAGGTCGTCAGCGACAATGTAGCCCGTAGCCAACACCGCAAGGTTAACCCGGTAATGCGATTGCACCATGCCAAGGGTCTTCTGGATCCCCAGGCGGAGCGCACCTCGCATACGGCGGGCGACGTGGCCGCCCAAGGCTCGGAGGCGACTCGCCACACTGCTCCCGGCCTGCCCGTCGCCCTCGTCGACGCTCTAGCATGCCTCGAGGGCTGCCTCCTGTAGAATCCCCAGCTCCTGCTGGGAGGAATTGTAGGCCACCTGGAGCACCTCCGCCAGCGTCGCTGAAGTCCCGAGAGCAGCCCGCAAGCCTAAAAAACGGAAGACGAATAAGTTGAGAGCGGATTTCGACGAACCCAAGTAACAAACGAAGAATCTAAGAAAGGCGACTTACCCTCGACCTGCTTCTTCTCTGTCTCGAGGGCCGCGCGCGCGGTCTCGGCCGCCTGCTGCAGCTCGAGGATAGCGGCGTCCGAGGACGAGTTCTCCAGCACCGGTGGGGGAGAGAGACCTTGCTGCTCATGCAGCCGGTACTCCTCGTTGTACTGATCGAGGCGCTCCTGCTGCCTGATCCTTCTCTCCTTCGCAAGGGCCGCCCGGTCCCGCTCCCGCTGCTGCGCGACGCGACCAGCGGCCTGAGATCGAGGCGTTGGCGGGTCCGATCGGGCGGCATCGACGGTCACCAGCTGTGGGCAGGGATTGTCAGGACGAATAAAAAACGCGAAACAAGAATCAAAAAAGAAAAAACGGTGCTCACCGGCTCGGCGTCGGGGAGCATCACGAACGACCAAAGGTCGTCGTCGCTGTGCGGCACCACCTTGAGGTTGCTCGCGCGCCTCGCCCGCGTGGCCGCATACCCCTTGGGGAGAGGCTCCTGCAGCAACCGTGAGCGCGCCAGCGACGTGGGGTTGGCCGCATCACTCATCTCGAAGATGCAGAGCTCCCTCTCCATGAGGGGAATGACCCGCCGGTGGTGGAAGTTGGTGATGATCGAAGCCACCCCCAGCCCGGTGTCCGCCAGCTGGCGCAGGGCGGTGGTGAGGGACTCCAACCTTCGTTGCCGCGACGGGGGCGACACGCCGTGAAACCAGGCGTTGGGCTTCCCCATCAGCACCTTCCCGGTGTACGGCAGAAGGCCAACGCCGTCATTGCGGAGGTAGAACCACCCTTTCTCCCAGTCCGCGTTGTTGGAGGTCATGGTGCACAGCGGGTACAGCTCCTTGCGCGCGTCCCGCAGTGCGAGCGTAAGACTGCCGGCGTGAAACGCCCGGTGCGTCCCCTTCTCGGTCGTGGCGAGGGTGTGGAGCTCGCCGCGAAAGAGATGGACCCAGAGGTCCCAGTTCGCCGGGATCCCCAGAAATCCCTCGCAGACGGCGACGAAGGAAGCCGCCTGCGAGATGGCGTTGGGGGCGAAGTTGTGCAGCTCCACCCCGTAGTGGTGGCACAGCCCCCGCACAAACCGGCTCGCCGGGGCGGCGAAGCCGCGCTCGTGGAGACGGGCGAAGCTGACGACGTAGCCGTGCGGGGGGGTTGGGCTCCTTGTCCGTCGCCGGCGGGACCATCCACGCCGGGTATAGGCCGTCGCCAACTGCCCGCCGTTCACCAGCTCGTTCAGCGCCAGTGGTGTCACCGTCGACCGGGGCCATGGGAAAGGCTCCAGCACCCGAGTCGGAGGCACCATGGGAGACGAGGGGGAGAAGCGAGGATTGCGGCGGAGGCGCAAGGAACACGAACGGAACTGAAGCGGCGGAGCACACAGCCGGAAGGAAGACGAGCTGCGTGCGGGGATGGATGCGAATGGCAAGGTCAGGGGCCTCGCCTTTGCCTCCCCCCGCGATTTATAAGATCCAGGGGAGCAACGCCCCCGAAAACTCCGCACACAGCGCCAATTAATGCGGCCAGCGCCCTGCGTCGCTGGCGGATGGGCCCGGCCGCGCCGAAACGGTCGTGCGCATGCGCGCACGCTATCATTACGACACAATAACCGAAGGGGCACGGCGTCCCATCTCGTCCGCCCCCCATGTCGCCCACGACGCCTGCGGTGCACCGCCTGAAAAGGCGTGCCCGCTTCGCACGATCTGCGTCCACGATCTGCGCCCATTTAATGGCTGGGTTCCTTCCTGAGTAAGGATGACCCCCTCACGAAACTAGAGCCAAGAGCTCAAGGTCCGACCCCTCGCGGGTGCGATCGATCTAAAACGGGCGGAGCCGTGGCTCACCGAACGAACTCGAGGGCCGGGCCCCTCGAACGCTGTGTTTACTGATCAGCGGTTCCAAGACCTGCCCGTCGAGGGTGGGCGCCGCAGATGCCCCTCGATCTGGGATTTACTGATCAGCGGTTCCAAGACCTGCCCGTCGAGGGTGGGCGCCGCAGATACCCCTCGAGCGGGGATTTACTGATCAGCGGTTCCAAGACCCGCCCGTCGAGGGTGGGCGCCGCAGATGCCGTCGATCCGAGGAATTACTGATCAGTGGCTCAAGGGTCGGCTCGACCATAGCCCAGCGGGCTCCACAGATCAAGCCAAGATGGGGGCACTTTAGTGCCACCCCGCAAAGGCCCTACTAATCAGAGGTTCGAAGCCTGACCCACGAAGGGTTCGAACAGGCGCCTCAGATTGACAGAGTCAGGGACGACCAGGGCGCGCGCATTCGAGCGTGACCCCGAGCTCGCAAGCTTGGGGGCGCCCTATAGTTCGTGTTCAAGGCCAACGAGGGCAGCTAGTCGAGGGATCCCACCGAGGGAGAGCTTCCGCGCCCTCGGTCCCAATCGAACGGGACCGAGCCCTGCCTAGCACACCCGCGTAAGCGCTCTTATGGACGTGTCTCCGGACCACGAGCCGACCCTTATCGAACGGGGCATGGACGCCACTTGAACCACCCGCTAACAGCTCGACGAGGGACCCATGATTCGCGACCCGTTCGATGGGAGTCATGAGCACCTCACCCCTCCGCCCCGCGAAGGGGCGGCGAAGGGGCGCACAGACAAGTCGGAGAGCTCGCCCCGATCGCCTTGAGTGGGCCCAGGCTCGGAGGCTCGACGCACGGCTACACCTCCTGGGCGTGCCCGAACGCAAGCAAATACCGGAACGCGCGCATGGCGCCGCCGAGGCCGGCTGAAATAACGCCGATGCCGGCTGAAACAAACACCTCGCGCACCGGCCGCACGCTGCGAAAAACCTTACAGGAATGCACACACTCTTCCAAGGCTTCGGGGGCTACACCCGCGGGTGCGCTAGCGCGCCCCCACGGAACGCCACAACGCCCAGGCGGGAAGAAAGTCCCATCAGAAAGCACCAGCCTTTGCAAGTTCCTTCGGATACCGTTGCAAAGGCTCGGGGGCTACTGTCGGGGACAGCCATAGGGGTCCCCTAATAACGGGGGAAATCACCCCCTTTTTCGAAATATAACGAAAGCAAACAAGCAAACTCACGAACCGCAAATCACACCTCGCATGCCGCGGCCCACGGCCCAAAATGCCCCAGCGGCCCATCGAAATAGCCAACCCCCGGCACCCCTCGAGCGAACCTCTGCCCCGCTCTAGGGCCGGGCGCTGTACCGCGAATATTCCGCCTCGCTCGAGGGCTTGACGCCCCCTCGGGCGAGTGTCCGCCTCGCTCGAGGGCTTGACGCCCCTCGAGCGAATTTCCACCTCGCTCGAGGCCTCCTCCGATCCGCGACGCCATCCCTGCTCCCACGACCGGAGCACGCGGGCGCCCGGGTCAAAGGCGAATCCCCGCCACGCCGGCCCTCTGACACCACCTGGGAATCAGATCCCGGTGCTGTTCGGCCAACCCGCGCTGTGCAGCCATCCCCGGCGCTGTGCGGGTGCTGTGCAGCATGGCCGGTGTCATTCCGTGACGCTGTGCCGCCTACTCCCGTACCTCCTCCACGTCGCGCCCCTCGAAAGAGGACGGCGGCACCCTCCAAAGGGGTACGGCCACCAATTCTCCGCCCGCCTGGAACGACGCCGTGACTCAAGGCCGGCGGGGCGCGTCACCTCCATCACCTCCAGCCCTGAGCGGCCATCCCCGCCCCTGTGCCGCCATTCCGGGCACTGCTGGGCCATCCCCCGCACTGTAGGAATCCAGGTTGACAAGACATCGCCACGCCCGCCGCTATGCAGCCTCCGGCCCTCCGTCAGCCAGGCCCTCGAGCCGGTGTACGGACGGCGAACAAACGAAGAGTTCCAGCACTACTACCCTCGAAGTCGCTCCTGGACGGACACAGGAGTCACCACGACGCCCGCCAGGAGCAAGATTCGCCAGGACGGCCATCGAATCGCCGGCACTGTGCGCCATGCCGCCACACCATGCCTAAAGCCATGCGGTATGACTGTAAACCGCCTCCCCTTGGTCTATAAAAGGAGGAGGCGGTCCCCCGGCCGTAGGGGGACGAGATCATCACTTCATACCCACATTCACTCGCATACTCGTTCCCTTTGATATTGACATTTTGCCTCAATCACTTAGCAGGGACTTGGGGGCCTCTCCTCCTCTCCCGCCTTGCTTCTAGCCCCCCTCTACAGGCACCACTGGTGTGAATCAATACAGCGCGCACGCGCCAATCTGCTGAACGTACGACCCCACGGTCGGAACCAGGATAAACCCGCGTCCCTGTGTTGTCATTTGCACCGACCATCGAGAAGCTGATCACAGCGTAACTTACTAGTTAGTGTCGGGACTAATCCTAACACCGACACTGCCCCTTCCAATTCTATAAATGCAGGGGGCGCAAGGGGGAACTCCTTACCTCTGCCATTCGCACCCGTTCCTCGCACTTCGTTCTCCTCAGCGACGCGCGTCTTGCCGCTCCGGATTCGCCCGCGCTCTTCCGCTTCCGCGGTCGCTCACGTTCCTCCGCCTTCTCCGCCATGTCTTCGGTTCGAGTGCTGGATGCGTTCCCGTGGCCTCGGTCAACGGCGGATCGGCTGTCACTGGAGGCGCTGGAGCTTGGCGGTCAGCTGGCGCCGGCCGGCGACGGCCCGTACCCGGCGTGGATGGTCCCGCCGTCGTCGGACCAGGAACTGAACCCTCCGCCGGGTTACGTCGTCAGCTTCCTGCGGCTGCATGAGCGCGGCTTCAACGCCCCTGCGAGCAAGTTCATGCGAGGGCTGTGCTACCACTACGGGGTGGAGCTCCACAGCTTCGCCCCCAATGCCATCTCGCAGGCGGCCTCCTTCGTCGCCGTCTGCGAGGGATTCTTAGGAATCCCGGCGCACTAGGATCTGTGGGTCCACCTCTTCCGCGGCGAGCTCCACACACTCGCCACAGGAGAGAGGAAGATACGCCGAGCGGTCCGCGCCGGCGGCCTCACGTTCTCAGTGCGCGACTCCCGGAGGGAGCTGTACTTGCCGTGCACGATGACGTCGAACAACTCCGATTGGGAGAAGGGGTGGTTCTACCTCCGCAACGACGGCGCCGGCCTTCCACCGTACACCGGGAAGGTGTTGAAGGAGAGGCCAATCTCGTGGGCGCATGGGGTGTCGCCCCCGTCGAGGCAGAGGAGGCTCGAGCCTCTTACCGATGCCATAAGCCAGATGGCGAACGCCGAGCTGACGGTGGCGTCTGTCATCGCCAATTTCCATCACCGGCGGGTGATCCCCCTCATGGAGAGAGAGCTCCTCATCTTCGAGATGAGGAACGAAACCAACCCTGTTGCCCTGGCGCGCTCGCGGTTGCTGGAGGAGCCGCTCACCCGGGCGTACGCAGCCACTCGGGCGAGGTGCGCAGTGAACCCTAGGGTGTTACGGAATAGCGATGACGACCTGTGGTCATTCGCGATGCTCCCGGGCGCCAGCCAGGTAAGCATTGTCCCTTCGCCTTTTGCTCATTTTATCCCCGTGTTTGGCCTGATAGTGGCTGCTGGCGGCAGGGAGTGGACGTCTATGTCCCCACGTCGGATCCGCCGACGCCTCGGTCGCAGGCCGACAACCGCGCCAGGCAGCAGAAGGAGCAGGACCAGGCGGCTCGGGCGAAGGAGAAGAAGATCGAGAGGCAAGAGCGCCTTGATAGGTACAACGCGGATTACCTGTTGTGGGAGCAGCAGGGCCTGTCCCCTCTGTCGGAGCTAGTGATCTCGTCTTCAGACGAGGAGGAGAGCGAGGAGGAGCGGACCACCTCCGATAGGTGGGAACCCGCGCCGCCCCCGTCACTGGGGGTCGAGGGGGTCGCCGCCAAGGACGTCGGCAGGCTCTAGGGAGGCGCCCCCAGAGCCCTCGAGGAAGCGCAAACAGGGTGTCTCTGACTTGAGGTGCGTTGCGTTCCTCCCTCCGTGTTCTTGATATCATGATCCGATCACCCACCTTTCCTTCCTCCCGTTGTCAGGACGTCGCCCGCTACCCCCGACCTCGCGCCTGTTAAGGCGCTCAAGCAGGGGGCGCCGCGCATGACGAGGCCCCGCTCGGAGAGGACGCCACGGGTGGCGGCGAGCACGGCGGCGACGGGCGAAGCGTCGCGTGTCACGACCGTGGCCACGAGGCCACGGCGGCGGGAGGAAGCGGCGGTGGAGGCCGCGCGGACGACGGAGACCCGTGGTGCCTAGCAAGGGCGAGAGCGGGCCCACACGGTGGGTCGGGGGGTCGAGGGCCGCGAGGCGGCCGAGACTCCTGCTGATGGTGATTCTGCCCCCAGAGGGGGGCGGGTGGAGGTAGCGGTCGAATCAGCCCCCGGGCCCACGCCCGGGGTAATGGTGGTGCGACGCGATGGCTGCGTGATGTCGCAGCAGCCGGCGTCCGATGCCGGGGTGTCGACATCTGACGTCGCGGTCCCGACGCCCAGTGCCGACGCGCCACAGTGGGAGCAAAGGCTGCGCCTCCCCGGGGTGCCGCAGAGTTTGCTGGAGGTGGCGAGGTCTGAGAGGGCGCTGTGCCAGGAGTTCCGTGCCAACGGCGCCTCTCTTAACGCCGCTCTGGTTGAAGCGGTCCGGCTCCACGGAGGCAGATCGTTCCAGATTTTCCAGGCAAGGATGCTCGCTTGATCGCTATTCCTTTGTTTTCCTGCTCGAGCGTTACTTGTTTGATCTCACCCCCTGTTTTCCCTTCACCGCCCACAGGAGCTGCAGAGCCAGGCGGGCGAGAGACTTGCTCATATTGCCGAGCTGAGCTCCAACCTTAACTGGTACCGGACGCAGTATGAGGCTCTGGACGCCATGGTGGAGGCCCTGCGGGAGGACAATGGTTGGCTGGAGTACAACCTCATGGGCGTGGAGGATGCTTACACCGACTAGCGCACCTCGACGGCGCACAAGACCAGGGAGGCCGAGGAGATGAAGGCCGCGCTCCAGGTGATGGAGGGGGCGTTGGCGACGGCGAGCGGCAAGCTGCAGAAGGTGCGCGAAGCCCTTGCCGAGGTTCAGGCCGCGCTGGCGCAAAAGGGGACGGCCCTCGACGAGGCGCAGGCCCAACTCCTGCGGGATCGAGCGACCCTCGAGGGGGTGCAGTCCTGGCAGACCCAGGCCGAGCAAAAGACCCGGGAGGTCGAGAGACTGGGTGCGGCCCTACGGGAAAAGATCGAGGCACTCTTCGGGATGGAGGGTCAGCTCAAGCAGGAATGCAGCGCGCGCGCGGGTGGAGACCCAACTCCAGCAGGAACGAGCCACGCACGAGGATGCTCGGTCTGCCCTCCAGCGTGAACGCTCAGCGCGGGAGGAGGCGGAGTCCCAGCTTCGTCAGGAGCGCGCCGCGCTCGCGGAGGCCCGGGCCACACTTCAGCTTCGGGAGGCGGAGACCGAGCGACTCACCGGGGAGCTGGTCTAGGAGGGCGTTACCGTCGAGGCTCTGAGGTCTGCCGGCGCGGACAAGGACGCCTCGGTTCTGCAGCTACAGCGGGAGGCCGAAGCCAATCGCGTGGAGCTCGAGAGGGAGAGGAGGAAAGTTGAAGGTAAGTTGCAGCCCCCGGGCTCTTTGTTTGTTGATCAGGTTTGTCGAGATTCGCTCCCGACTCACCCTTTCTTCTCTCAGGACTGCAGAAGGCCCTGGGGGAGTCGGCGACGCAGATGGAGGCGCTCCAGGCGGCCTACACCTCGTCCCAGCAAGAGCTGGGGGTTCTGGAGCAGGCGGCCCTCGAAGCGTGCCAGAGCATCAACGAGGGCACCAGTTTTTCGGGGAGCTCGGTGGCGAGCCGCCTTAGGGCTCTGGGCGGTCGTGTTGCCGAGCGCATGAAGGGCGCCCTCCGCCTTGGCATCCAGAAGACCCTCGGCATGGTGACGACGCATTATATCATTGAACTCGCTGCGCTGGCCACGGGATATGTCGTCGCAGACGATCTTGATGATGACGGAGCGCAGGACGCCGTGAACCAGATCGATGCTGGCGCCGCGGACGCCGCCGCGGACCTTGCCGACGCGTTCGAGGAAGATCTCTTCCCGAACGCTCCCCCCACGGGTCCCCTCGAGCCTTGAAAGTAGTCGGGCGCCGAAGCCCTTAGGTTGCAGTCAGGATTCGAGCCAGATGGCTCTTGTAACAAAACAGTCCACTTTTGAAGTTTGTAACTTCAAGCATGACTTGTTTTATTTATGTCGTTGTGTCTTTTCCTGTCGCCTGGGCAAATTTCAGCCGGGATCAATCGTTTTCGCGAGCGGCTAGTAGGTGAAGTGGTGAGGAGGAGAAGCCATATCCTGCTGGAGGCGTAGGCTGTCCCTGGCTCGCTCGGCTTTACCTCTTAGCCACCCGTGCCCTGCTTCTTTCTGCCTAAGCTTCTGGGGCATGACACGCTCAGCGCCTTCGAAAAAAGGTTTTTTGCGAAAAAAAGTGGGACGTTCAGGGGGGGTGCCCCCCGTAGTAGCCCCTGAGGGGGACTTGGGTTTCGGAGGAAAGTCGAGTCTCTCTTGTCTTTATTCACAACCTTAACATATATATACAACCGACTGGGGTGCCAGATATGCACGAAATGACTTGGAACTTTTTAAGGGTAAAAGTGACGTAGCTGTTGGATGTTCCAAACGTTGGTGAAGACTTCGCCTTTCTCATTCATGAGCTTGTATGTGCCGGGCTTGAGGACCTCGGCGACGATGTATGGCCCCTCCCATGGCGGTGTGAGCTTGTGGCGTCCTTCGCTTTTCTGCCGGAGTCGAAGCACCAAGTCTCCTTTGTTGAGGTCTCGAGGCCGGACCTTGTTCACTTGGTAGTGTCGCAGGGACTGCTGGTACTTCTCGGAGTGTAGGACCGCCACGTCTCGGGCCTCATCGATGCAGTCCAGTGCGTCTTCGCGATCTCGCTGGTTCTGGCCCTCCTGGTATGCCTTGACCCTCGGGGATCCGTAGTCTAAATTCGTGGGGAGCACGGCTTCCGCGCCGTAGACCAGGAAGAACAGAGTGAGGCCCATGGCTCTGCTCGGGGTATTCCTGAGGCTCCAGACGACTGACGGCAACTCCTGAATCCACTTCCGGCCGAATTAGTTGAGCTTGTTGAAGATTCTTGGCTTCAAGCCTTGTAAAATCATGCCGTTGGCATGCTCTACTTGGCCGTTAGTCTGTGGATGTGCCACAGCAGACCAATCCACGCGGATGTGGTAGCTGTCGCAGAACTCCAAGAATTTCTTGCTGGTGAAATGAGTGCCATTGTCCGTTATGATGGAGTTGGGTACCCCGAAGTGGTGCACGATGTCCGTGAAGAAGAGCACCGCCTGCTCGGACCTGAGGCTGCTGATGGGGCGAACCTCGATCCACTTCGAGAACTTGTCGATGGCTACGAGTATGTGGGTGAAGCCCCCGGGCGCCTTTCGCAAGGGCCCGACCATATCCAGTCCCCACACAGCGAAGGGCCATGTGATGGGGATGGTTTGCAGCGCATGGGCCGGGAGATGAGTCTTCCGCGCGTAATACTGGCACCCTTCGCAGGTGCACACCACCTCGTTGGCGTCGGTGACCGCCGTCGGCCAGTAGAAGCGCTGGCGGAATGCTTTGCCTACGAGGGTACGTGGAGCGGCGTGGTGACCGCACTCGCCCGCATGAACGTCCTGGATCAGCTCCCGTCCTTCAGGAATGGAAATGCAGCGCTGCATGATCCCTGAGGCGCTGCGCTTGTACAGCTCGCCATTGATGACGACGAAGGACTTGGCCTTCCTGGCAACACGCCTTGCCTCGGTTCGGTCCAGAGGGAGCTCCCCCCGATCCAACTAGGCGAGGTACTCGTCGCGCCAGTCCCGTGGAGGGGACGAGAGGTTGTCGATCTCCATAGCCTTGGCCTCGTCCGCCTGGGACCCTTCGAGGTCCGAGGCCTCGAGTTCCCCGTTCGTGGGGTCCTCGTCCATGTGCTCGGCGCCCGTGTGCCTCGAGGAGTCAGCCCCCGAGGCTTTTCCAGAAGCTGCAGCGGGTTTGTCGAGGTTGACAGAGGGCTTGGCGAGGTCGCGAGCAAAAACGTTCGGGGGAACGGTGATTCGCCCCGAAGCGATCTTGGCCAGCTTATCCGCTTCCTCGTTGTACTTGCGCGCGATGTGGTTGAGCTCGAATCCGAAGAACTTGTCCTCGAGCTTGCATACCTCGGCGCAGTATGCCTCCATCTTCTCGTCGTGGCAGCTCGCGTTCTTCATCACTTGGTCGATGACTAGCTGAGAATCTCCCCGAATGTCAAGGCGCTTGATGCCGAGCTCTATGGCGATGCGGAGGCCGCCAAGGAGGGCCTCGTATTCCACCATATTGTTCGACGTGGGGAAGTGCAAGTGCACCAAGTACCGCATGTGCTCCCCGAGGGGTGAAACGAAGAGCAGGCCCGTGCCCGCGCCCGTTTTCATTACTGAACCATCGAAGTACATGGTCCAGCACTCAGCTTGGATCTGAGGGGTGGGCAGCTGAATGTCAGTCCACTCAGCCACGAAGTCCGCCAAGACCTGCGACTTGATCGCCTTTCATGGGGCATAGGTGAGCGCTTCACCCATGAGCTCCACAGACCACTTTGCTATCCTACCCGAGACGTCCTAGTTGTGGACGATCTCCCCCAAAGGGAAAGAGGACACCACGGTGACAGGATGAGCCTCGAAGTAGTGCCGCAGCTTGCGCCGCGCGAGCACCACCGTGTAGAGCAGCTTCTGGATCTGGGGGTATCGCGTCTTGGTGTCTGACAACACCTCACTGATGTAATAGACCGGCCTTTGAACTGGCAGGGCATGGCCTTCCTCCGTTCTCTCCACTACGATGACCGCGCTGACAACTTGGGTCGTGGCGGCGACGTAGAGATATAGAGGTTCGCCTTCCTAAGGTGGGGTCAGTATCAGAGCATGGGCAAGAGTTGCCTTCAACTTGTCGAGGGCCTCCTAGGCCTCGACGGTCCAGGAGAAACGCTCGCTTTTTCGAAGAAGTCGGTACAGGGGTAAGCCCTTCTCACCGAGACGTGAGATGAAGCGACTTAGGGCTGCAAGGCAGCCCAGGACCCTTTGTACTCCCTTCAGGTCACGTATCGGTCCCATCCGCTCGAGGGCCGACACCTTCTCCGGGTTAGGCTCTATGCCTTGCTGGGAGACAATGTAGCCTAAAAGCATGCCGCGCGACACCCCGAAGACGCATTTTTTGGGATTTAACTTGACCCCGTTTGCCCGAAGGCATTTGAACGCAATGCGCAAATCGTTCACCAGGTCGCCTGCCTTTCTGGATTTGACTACGATGTCGTCGATGTATGCCTCAACGGTCCGCCAGATGTGATCCCCGAAGACGTGGAGCATACATCGCTGGTATGTTGCTCCGGCGTTTCGGAGACCGAATGGCATCGTTACGTAGCAAAACATCCCAAACGGTGTGATAAAGGAGGTCGCGAGCTGGTCGGACCCCTTCATCTTGATCTGGTGATAACCGGAGTACGCATCAAGGAAACATAGCAACTCGCACCCCGCGGTGGAATCAACTATTTGGTCAATCCGTGGCAAAGGAAAAGGAACTTTAGGACATGCTTTATTCAAATCGGTATAGTCAATGCACATCCGCCACTTCCCATTCTTTTTCTTAACTAGTACAGGATTGGCTAGCCACACTAGATGAAACACTTCCTTGATGAACCCGGCCTCTAAGAGCTTTCGCAGCTCCTCTCCAATCGCCCGGCGTTTCTCCTCGTCAAATCGTCGCAGACGCTGAGAGACCGGCTTGGAGTTAGGCAGGATATCAAGTGAGTGCTCGGCGACTTCCCTCGGAATGCCCGGCATGTCCGCGGGACTCCACGCAAAGATGTCAGCGTTGGCGCGGAGAAAGTCGACGAGCACCACTTCCTATTTCGGGTCGAGGGTGGAGCTGACCCTCAGCGTTTTGCCTTCGGGGGCACTGGGGTCGAGGGGCACGGCCTTGGTGTGCTCCGCAGCCTCGAAGCTGCCGGCATGTTTGTTGGGGGAGTCGAGGGCCTCGTTGGCCAGCTTCTCCAGGTCCGCCACGAGGGCCTCGTCATGTGCGAGCTCCTCAGCGCGCTCAACGCACTCGACGTCGAACTCGAACGCGTGTTCGAATGACGGGCCCACCGTGATGACGCCTTTGGGCCCCGGCATCTTGAGCTTCAGGTAAGTGTAATTTGGGATCGCCATGAACTTGGAGTAGCAGGGCCGGCCAAGGATGGTGTGGTACGCTCCCCGAAACCCCACCACCTCGAAGGTGAGGACTTCCTTGCGGAAGTTGCTCGGTGTGCCGAAGCAGACGGGCAGGTCGATCTGCCCGAGAGGTTGGACTCGCTTGCCTGGCGCAACGTCGTGAAACGGCGACCTACTGGGCCGCAGCTTGTCCAAGCCGATCCCTATGAGCTCCAAGGTGGAGGAGTATATGATGTTGAGGCTGCTGCCTCCGTCCATCAACACCTTGGAAAATCGTGTGTTGCCGATGACGGGGTCGACAACAAGCGGGTATTGCCCCGGATTGGGGATGTGATCCGGGTGGTCTTCTCGGCCGAAGGAGATCGTCTCCTCCGACCAGTCGAGGTATGACGGGACAGAGGGGTGGACGGAGTAGACCTCTCAACGTTCACGCCTGCGCTGCCGCGATGTCATATCGACGGTGGGCCCTCCGAAGATGAAGAACACATTCTCCACCTCCGGGAAGCCATCCTTGCCCCTGTCACCCGCATCCTTCTTGGTGCTGTCCTCCTTTGCAGCGACGCGGCTATAGTACTACTTGAGCATGTCGCACTGCTCGAGGGTATGAGCGACGGGGGTCTTGTGGTACGGGCAGGGCTTTTTCAACATGTCGTCGAACACTCCACCTCGAGGGGGGCCTCGAGCCCTCTTGTTGGCAGCGTCGACCGCATTGACCTCCTCGGGGCCCTCGTCTTGTTCCATGGGCTTCTTGCCTAGGTTCTTCTTGCCTTTCTTGCCCTGCTTCTGCTTCTTCGAGGGCTCCTTGGGCTTGCTGCCCTCCGCGGGCGCATCCTCGGCCCGCTTGCCCTTCTTGCCGTCGAAGATCGCCCCCACCGCCTCCTCGCCGAAGGCGTAACTGGTGGCAATGTCGAACAGCTCATTGACGCTGGTGGGAGGGTTCTGCCCCAACTCGCGCATGAGGTCCCGGCAAGTCGTGCCCTACAGGAAGGCGTGCACGACCTCGGACTCACCGACGCTCGGAAGCTCGGTGCAGCGCTTGGAGAAGCGGCGAATGAAGTCCCTCAAGGTCTCGCCAGCCTTCTGGGAGCAACCTCGGAGGTCCCAGGAATTCCCTGGGCGCACATACATGCCCTGGAAGTTGCCCACGAACGTCCTGACCAGGTCGTCCCAGTCATGGATTTGGTTCGCGGGCAGGTGCTCAAGCCACGTCCGCGCGGAGTCTGCCAGGTGCAGCGGCAAGTTGCGCATGATCATGACGTCATCGGTGGCGCCGCCCAGCTGGCACGCCAGGCGGTAATCGTTGAGCCACACCCGGGGGTCCGTCTCCCCCGAGTACTTGTTCACGGTCATTGGCTGGCGGAAGTGCGGGGGAATCGAGGTCGTGCGGATTGCCTGGCCGAACACACGCGTGCCCGGTGGTTCCGGCGATGGGCTCTTGTCCTCCTTGCTGTCGTATCGCTCGCCGCGCTGTGGGTTGTAGCCGTGCGACGGGGTGGCGTCCGGCCTTTTCTTGTTCAGGATGTTGCGGGCATCACCGTCGTTGGGCGCGCCGCGCGTGTCCCGAATCCGTTCCTTGGCAGGGACCCTCTGGTTGCCCTCGTGGACGGTAGGCGCTCGATGCGGAGTGTGGACCGATGCTTCCTGGTCCCGCCCGCCTCCACCAGCCTTCGTGGCAGACTGATGGCGCATGCGGGACACGGAGCTTTCGGCCTGCTGCACCGCTGCCTGCTCGATGAGGGCCTGCGCCTCGCGGCGCAGGTTTCGTCCCTCGGGCGTCGATGGCTCGGGCATAGACCGAAGCAAAGTCGCCGCAGCCACGAGCTTCTGGCTGGCCCTCGCTAGGTTTGGCATCTCGTCCACGTCGGCGTCAGCGTTGATGCGTTCGCGGGCCACGCGACCCGCAGCACGCGCCCCCTGAGACGAGGGGCCGGCCCTGTCCCTCTCGAGTGTGGCCTTTAGCTGTCACAGCTGCTCGCACTCCGCGTTCAGCTTCGCCTCCAGCTCGCGGAGCTGGGCTACTGCCACATTGTTGCGAGCCGCCGTGTCGCCTACTCCGCCTCCCTCGCCCTCGCCTTCGCCGATGACAACGACGAAGCATTCGCGAGTGGGGTCGTAATCCCCCTCGCTGGAGTCGTCGGAGCAGGTGAGGCAGTACGTCGCTGCAGATTGGAACCACCTAAAAGCGTCGGGGTCCCGCAGTCTGGAGTAGTCCCATTCCGGCGCCCCACGCCCATACCCGTACTCCTCGCCGTCGGTGTCACGGTAGGAATCGTCGGGCGAGGTGGCGATGAGTTGCCGGATGGACCAGAAGTGGCGGTCTGGAAGGTCCTCGTATGCAGCCAGGTCGGTGTCAGCCGACGAAGAATACGCCGTGGTGGCGCCGCGCATCCCGTGGGGGAATCGTGGCTGCGCAGCCGCGACCCCCACCGTGGGGTGTGCCGCGGGGTTCGTCGGTGGAGGTGCGTCTCCTCGCTCTGCCCCGACGGGCGGGAGCTCGCCGGCTTCGACCCCTTGTGGGGAGCCAGCGTCCGCCGCTTGGCGCCGTGCCGTGCGCGCTCGTCATGAGCGCTTCCCCGAACGCTTGCGGCGTCGGGGTGGCGGTGGGAATACTGCAAGCATCGGCACATCTGATGTTCCAGGCGGTGCCGCCTTGAGCGCTTCCCGGTTGAGGATGCGCATGTGGTAGCCGTTGCCAGTCGCCTGGTAGTGGATGCTCCCGAACCAGATTTCGAACCCGGCCGGGAGCGTGTCAGATTCGCCCCAGGCGGGCCTCTCCGACGTCTGCTCGGTGACGATCACCATTGAGAAAGCGGGTTGGATGATCACAGCGCAGCCCCTACCTGGCGCGCCAACTGTCGGTGCCCGGATTAGCACCGGCACCAACTAGTGATTTGCACTGCGATCAGCTCCTCGATGGTCGGCGCTGGCTAAGGTGACACGGATGTTTATCTGGTTCCGGCCACGCGGCCGTACGTCCAGCAGGTGTGCTTTCGCACTTGTATTAGCTAGCACTGGCGGTGCCTGTAGAGGGGGGCTACAAGCACGGTGGGAGAGGAGGAAATCCCTCCAAGTCCTGTCTAAGTGATTGAGACAAATGCCAATATCTGGAGCGTGGTGGCCAGGTGTGTGTGGAGCGTGTTGTGTCGTCCCCGCGCAGGGGGCTCTGCCTCTCCCTTTTATAGACCAAGGGAGGGCTGTTACAGTTGTCGCACAGCAGCCGGTACGGCGGCTATGTACTACTAGGCATGGCGCTGGCAGTCTTGTCCCGCGCGTCATGGTCCCTGGCGCGAGTTGGTGGCGCCCTCCGGCTTCCGCGGGCGGCGTGGCGGTCACTGCGGCCTGTCCTGCTTTGACTTCGAGGGGTAGTCCTGTTGGATCGAGGGCCTTTCCGTCGGAGGATGGACCGGGGTTGGCGGCGCGGGATGGCGGCGCGTCATCGGCGTGTCCGCACAGTGCCGCGCGTGCCGTCGCACAGCGGCGGGGATGGCGGCACAGTGCTGGTGATGGCCGCACAGCCCCCGGGGTGGTTGTACAGCGCCCGGGATGGCCGGGCGGCACCGGAGTTGGTGGAGGCGACGTGATGTACGTCGCCCGTACGGTGGTGTCAGTCGGGGTGTACGCCTGCTCACCGCCCGTACACCCTTCGAGGGTGCCCCCGTGCCCGTTCGAGGGTCTTGTTGCAGGGGAGGACGGGAGCAGGTGGTACAGCGTCGGGGAATGACCCCCGCTTGTCCGCACAGGGCCGCGCGGCGCCCGCACAGTGCTGGGGATGGCTACACAGTGGCGGGTTAGGCCGTACTGTGGCGACGTCAGGCGCTCTGACCATGTCAGATGCGCGACGTGGGGAGGAGATTCACCTTTGACTCCGTCGTCCCGTCGTGGGGCCGGGCATTTAAATGCCGCTGTCGAACGGAGCGAGGGCGGTTGCCTGCTCGAGGGGGTCGGAGCCCCTCGAGCGTGGCGGAGATCTGCTTGAGGGGCCTGTGCCCTCGAGCGAGGCGGAGATCCGCGTGAGGGGCCTGTGCCCTCAAGCGAGGCGGAGATCCGCGTGGGGGGCCTGTGCCCTCGAATGAGGCGGAGATCCGCGTGGGGGGCCGGAGCCCTCGAACGAGGCGGAGGTCCGCGTGAGGGGCCTGTGCCCTTGAGCGAGGCGGCCAAGTGGGCCTCCCAGGCCGCTGCTGGGCCGTGGTGGGCTGCGGGCCTGTGCTGTCCTGTAGCCGAGGATAAAAGGCCCCCGGGCGGTTTTGCGTTTAACGAGGGAGATTATCCCCTTAGTTAGGAGACCCCTAATGACCGTCCCCGACAGGTTTCATGCATATTCGGGGTTAAATACCAGGTGATTCGGCCGGTGTGGTTTTCGGGTCATCGATCTGCCGATCAACGGCTGAGAATCGTCGGGGGGTCATCTGGGCTAGATACGGCCCAGGCAAGTTGTGGCCGCGGGCCACTTCGCCGGCCTGGCCGTCCGCTGTCGGGCCGTGAGCCCACGCGGGTGAGTTTAAGCAGGCCAAGGGCCGCATCTGGTGCTGGGCTCAATGTTTGGCAGTGCATAGTAACATTTTTTCTTTTAAGTTTCGAATTTCAGTAGTATTTTTGAATTGTGTTTTTATGTTTTTGTTTGGTTTTTTAATAATGTTTATATCTCTGTTAAAATTTGTGTAATTAGATAAAATTTTACAGAGAGTAAGATGCTTCTGAAATTAAGTTTTTCCTGTTGTTTGTCCTGTTTTTTCCGCTGCGTTTATTATTCTCAAGTTAAATTGAACTAAATGGATATTTAATTAGAGAAGAAGGTTTTAATTATGAGTAATTTATGATATTGTTATTTTTCTGGCCAAAGCTGAGAATTACAATATTATGAACTGTTAAACTAAAGTTTTCATGCATTAGTTCTATTTTTCTGTCCAAAGGTGATATAGAATTAATGTAGAAGTATGTTCTCACTCTTTTCTAAATTTTGATTTTCAGCACAAGCTGGTTATGTTGGCCAGATCCCTGAGTTAACTGGCAACAACTACACGGCTTGGCGCAAGGTGTTGAAACTGGCATTTCTGATGCTGAGTATAGAGTATGTGATCACCACAAAGGGTCCTGAAGCTCCTGAGGCACCGGTCAGAGGTGCAGATGAGGCTGATGCTGCTTGGCAAGCACGGGAAAACGCCCATATTAAGGCGAAAAGTGAGCATCAACTCACCAAGGCGAGGTAGGATCTAGACAACAAAAGATGTCTAGCAATTACACAGACTAAGATGACTGAGGCTATTAAGGCATCTATTCTTGAAAAGGATAAAGACGGAGTTTTACTCACTGCTGCCGAATATTTGGCAATAGTGGACAGACAACACTCTCACCACACTAAGACATATGCCAGTACCACTATTAGCAGTTTGGTTGCAATGAAGTACACTGGTGGTGGTATAAGGGACCACATTCTTAAGATGAGCAACATGAATGGCAAGCTTGCTGAGATGGGCATGATCCTTCCCACTGAGTTTGTCATTCACTTGATATTTAAGTCCCTGCCTCCTGAGTTCTCAGCTTTTGAGGTTAACTATAACACCATTCCAGATTAGTGGGATGTGCATAAGCTCATTGCTATGTCTGTCCAAGAGGAGGAGAGGCTTAAGGCTCAAGGTGGTGGATTCGTTAACTATGTGAATCATGGTAAGAAGCCACAGAAGAGAAGCTTTCCGAGTAAGAATTTTCAACCTAAGAATCAAGCGGAGAGTGGACCTTCCAATGCACCAAGCAAGCCTCATGATAAAGCCCTAGTCCAGAATGATCAGTCTCAGAAAACTCAGAAAGCTCCACCCCAGACAGAGTTTGCTCCAAACTAGTGTCACTGGTGCAAGCAGACAGGGCACTGGAGGAGGCAATGCCCTCAATGGCTGAAGCACATGTGGTCTAAAGGTGAGGACATTATTACATTTGTAGATGAATCCCTGTACTTAAGTTATGATAAATCTACTTGGTGGATTGATTCAGGTGAACCTACTCATGTTGCTAATTCTATGCAGGGTATGAGTACAAGGAGGATCCTAGAAAGAGGAGAAAGAAGAATTAAAGTTGTGAACGACGTCGAGGTAGAAGTGGAGGCGGTTGGAGATCTCCCCATTAAGTTGAAGGATGACTTCACACTTCGCCTACATGATGTTCTTTACGTTCCTTCTTTAAGTCAAAATTTGATTTTAGTGTCATGTTTAGCGGATTATGGATTTGAGTGCCAGTTTAGTGCACAACAATCTTTGATTAAGTTAAATAATGTTTTTGTGGGTCTTGCCATCCGACAAGACAAACTTTACATGTTGGCTATTCATGATGTTTCCACTGAATGTGTAGAGAATGTATGCGAAATTGAGAATGTTTCATCATCTACATATGTAAGTAAGAAGCGGAAGCGAATTGATAGCGTATTTTCGAAATTATGGCACTATCGTTTAGGCCATATTTCGAGAGGAAGGATGGAACGCTTAGTTAAGGAATCAATTCTTCCACCTTTAGAATTTAATGACTTAGAACAATGTATCGATTGCATTAAAGGCAAGTTTGTTAAGCAAATAAAGAAAGGCGCAAAGCGAAGTACAGGAGTGTTGGAGATAATCCACACGGACATTTGTGGTCCTTTTCCTGTGGCATCTGTGGATGGTTTTGATTCGTTCATTACATTCACAGATGATTATTCTCGATATGGGTATATCTATCCAATCAAAGAGAAGTCAGAAGCGCCAGATAAGTTTAAGATTTTTAAGGCTAAAGTTGAAAATCAGCACAACCTAAAGATAAAGGTGGTGAGGTCGGACCGAGGAGGGGAGTACTATGGTCGACACACCCCATATGGCCAAGTTCCTGGACCTTTTGCAAGGTTTCTATAGGAAAATGGCATAATTGCCTAGTATAGTACACCGGGTGAACCTCAACAGAATGGAGTAGCTGAAAGAAGAAATCGTACCTTGATGGATATGGTTAGGAGCACGTTAAGCTACTCAACATTACCAGTTAGTCTGTGGATGGAGGCGCTAAAAACTACCACTCACATTCTAAATAAAGTACCTAGTAAGTCAGTACCTACAACGTCGTATGAGTTGTGGACAGGTAGGGAACCCTCCCTAAGATATATGCGTGTGTGGGGTTGTCTAGCAGAGGCTAAAGTTTTCAACCCAAATATTGAGAAGTTAGACCCCAAAACAGTAAGTTGTCATTTCATTGGCTATACAGAAAAGTCTAAAGGTTATCGTTTCTACTGTCCTAACAGACATACAAAGTTTGTGGAAACGAGACATGCTATCTTTCTAGAGAATGAAATGATTAGAGGGAGCAAGGCAGCTCGAAAGATTGATCTTGAAGAAAAGCGGGTGTGTGCACCCACTCCTATGGTTGAAGAATCGTATTTTGAGCTGCCTACTGTTCTGACAGCTACAGTGCAACCCACTGTGGTGCCGGAACCTGTTGTTAGTACTCCTATGCAATTAGTGGAAGAAAATGAGGAAACTATTCATCAGGATCATATAGAAACAACTGATGCACAAGAAGAACCACAACAGCCCCAAGTACAGGAGGAGCCAGCCATAGAGGCCCCGAGGAGATCTCTAAGAGTTAGAAAGTCAGCTATCCCTGATGACTATGAAGTTTATGAATGTGAAGAAATTCACATAGAAGGTGATCCTACTTCTTTTGAAGAAGCTATGAGTCGTCCTGATGCATCCAAGTGGTTGGAAGCTATGGAAGATGAAATGAAGTCAATGAGTACCAACAGAGTTTGGGACTTAGAAGAAATTCGTAAAGGAGCTAAGACAGTAGGCTGTAAATGGGTCTACAAAATTAAGTATGACTCCAAAGGGAATATTGAAAAGTATAAGGGATGGCTTGTGGCTAAGGGTTACACACAAAGAGAAGGGATAGATTATAATGAGACGTTTTCTCCAGTCTCGTGTAAGGATTCTTTTAGGATCATAATGGCTTTAGTGGCTCACTTTGATTTAGAATTACATCAGATGGATGTAAAGACGACATTTCTGAATGGAGATTTATATGAAGATGTATACATGACTCAACCCAAAGGTTTTGTTGTGAAAGGAAAGGAGCATTTGGGATGTCGTTTAACAAAATCCATTTATGGATTAAAGCAAGCATCTAGACAATGGAATTTAAAGTTTGATGAAACGATTACAAAGTTGGGTTTTAAAGCAAATGTTGAGGACAATTGCGTTTACGCAAAGTTTAAGGATGGGAAATTTATTTTCTTGATACTGTATGTGGATGATATCATGCTTGCTAGTAGTGATGTCAGACTGCCGCAGGAAACAAAAAAGTTTTTGTCCTCAAAATTTGATATGAAAGATCTTGGTGAAGCCTCATATGTTTTAGGTATTGAGATTCATCGAGACAGAAAGAATGGGATCTTAGGTTTATCACAAAAGGCGTATTTGGAAAAGATTCTTAAGAAATATAATATGCATGTGAGTAAGGCCACACCTGCTCCCATAATTAAGGGCGATAAGTTTGGACTTTATCAATGTCCAAGGAACCAATATGAGATCGATCAAATGAAGATGGTTCCATATGCTTCAGCAGTTGGTAGCTTACAGTATGCACAAGTGTGCACTCGCCCTGATTTGACATTTGTTACGGGAGTACTTGGTAGATATCAGTCTAATCTAGGCTATGGTAAAGAAAGTTTTTCGATATCTCCAAGGTACGAAAGATATGATGCTTACATATAGAAGGTCTGATTCCCTAGAGATAGTAGGGTATTCAGACGCTGATTATGCGGGACATAGAGATGATAGAAAATCCACGTCAGGATATGTCTTCACTCTAGCAGGGGGAGCTATCTCATGGAGAAGCTCTAAGCAAGAATTGGTTGCAACATCCACGATGTATGCAGAGTTTATAGCCTGTTATGAGGCAATGGGACAGGTGATGTGGCTAAAGAAGTTTATACCCGACTTGAGAGTGGTGGATTGCATTCATAGACCACTAAAGTTGTACTGCGATAATGCTCCAGCAGTATTTTACACTCACAACAACAAGTCGACAAATGCTACCAAACCGATAGAAATAAAGTTCTATGCGGTGAAAGATAGAGTCCGGGATAAAACTATAAGTCTGAAGCATTTAAGTACTAAAGAGATGATCGCGGATCCGCTTACAAAAGGCTTACCACCCAATGTGTTTAAGGAACACGTTACCGGTATGGGTTTAAGGGAAAGCCTATGATTCCTGGACTGGGTCCAAGTTAAGATCCTTTCAGATTGGATGAGTGTATTGTGGCTAGTTAGTCTAGTTGTGATTACGACTAAGATGACCCATGCTCAATATGTTCTATTCATGATGGAAAGGATATCAATTAAGGAACTCGAGATTAAGTGAAGGTGTTAAGTGAGATCGAGAGGGAGAATGTTAGTTCGATCTCCCTCCTGCAACGGCCCAAAGGCCGCTGTGGACTCGGTCTCGCGCCCTAGTCGGGGGCGCCCAACCAATCAATGGTTGGTGGGCCCCCGCATGCACAGCGCTATATTAAGGGGGGTGGGGGCCACGAGCGCTGCTCACGAGGTTCGACTGCGCCGCCGCCACTCACCCCAAAAACCCTACCGACTAGGGAGCGTTGGAGCGGCGGGAATCCCCATCGACTCCGCCTACTTCCGGCTGGATCCGGCGCACACGGTGCCACCGCCCTCATCTCCGTCACGCGAACTCCGCCGCCGCCGTCACCGAGCCGGCGACGACACTCCCTCACCTGCATCAACCAGCGGCCGCCCCAGCGACCGCCGTCGACGCCATGGCCTCTAAAGGCGCTCCTCAGGCTTCCTTGGAGGGTCAGCCCGCACAATCTCATGTGTTTACTTTACGCACTAGTGTAGTTGTCCTAAGTGTAGATGTATCTTGTATGTATCTGTCTAAGTAATGTTTCTATCCATCTAGATCTACTGCTAGGGTTGGTCATTAAGTTATATCATGTCCCAAAGTTTCCCCCCTCTACCTGTTCAATCTTAATTTGTGTAAACCTCGTTTGTGTTTAACAAAATCAATCGTTTTTAGAACACAGATGAAAATCACTCATACTGATTTTGTTGTGATAATTAGGTTCCTGAGGGACTTCGCATACGACAATGTTGCAAACAACAGGTACATTGTGTTTGGCCGATCCGAAACGGAAGCATGTGAGATATTGTGAATTGTTGCACCAAAGACCTTGGTATCTTGTTTATATGATAAGATATCAATAATCTGCGTACATGATGTAGCATGAACCATCGATAGTTTAGTTCTACCTGTGTACAGAGCACTCATCTAAGCAAAAAATTAGCTCGGTGCTCCTTGTACGTGATAGCACTGAAGAGCATTAGCTACAAAAGTGTTTGAAAACTAGGTATTCTTGGTAACATCATGCCCTCGGTGGATCCATGTGCGTTCAAAATAGTGGCATTTGGTGGGGCAGTATGGTTCACCCAAGAGAGGTTAATGTTACTGAGATAGATGCCTTTGCAATGAACACTTTGGCTGCACAGTATTCTGATTGCGTCATGCTCGGAGGATGTCCCTTGGATGTTGATAAATTTTGCGTCGCTTATTGCAACACCACCGTACTACAAACACAGTTCAGTGCAGATACATTTCAGCCTTTGTCTTAGTGAACGAATCTACTGAGCAATAAGCATAAAGGGATATATAATATGATCAGCATGCCTCACCTTTGTAGGACAATTTCCCTGTGGACAGTAGAACTGGTCAATGACTATAGGATACCGAACTTCAGTCATGTTGAGGCTCTCATAAAGGAACCCTTTTGCATAGCCCGTCCCTCCCTGCATTCATAACTTCATACATTAGATGGTATGCTGCTGGTGTGGCCTATGGTTTACATAGAGCATATGTGAATGCAATCCAATCTCATGATGAGATTCTCATCACAAATGCATTTAACTCAAGCTTCATTACCTGCCAGGATTTGATCCTCACACCAGTGAAAGTCCCAACAAAGCTGCAATTAGATACCGTAATTTGTTCCACCATCGCTGTCTCAGTTTTTCCCAGACTTCCCACACTACAAGATCAGAAATTGAGCACAGTACAGATTACTAGAGAAGCTGATCACAAAATAGAAGGCATATGCATGTACAAGTGTATATGTATTCTTACCTGATGCCGTGACCAGGCCCACACCTGCTGGTAGTGACCGTAACATTTTTGGTGAATGTTAGGACTGATACACAGTCATCTCCTGCATTTGCCCAATGTCAGCATTCATTTTTGTCACCCATTGTCGATTTAGTTACATACTCGTATACTGTATTGCAATGTTCTAATTATACACAGCGAAAGTGTTTTTTTTAACCTGATTGGATAGAGCAGTTGGAGATGTAGGTGTTGTTAGAAGATGCAACAGTTATGCCGTCTGTGTTAGGGCTGTCAGCTGGTGCAGTTATGGAGACATTGTCCACACTCGCCTGGTTGCACTGGAACAAGGTCATGTGCTTGTCTGCACTGTTCTTCAGATGTATCCTTGTCACCTTCAGATTGTTACACCGTACGAAACCCAGCAACTGATTCACATCAACACACCATGAGTTGCACACAATAAAATGTCAGCCTGACTAGTTTAATTCCGAACTAAATTGAAGGGTATATTGCGTGTCTACTTACAACAGGGCGGTTGTTGCATCTCTGTCAAAGTAAGAAACATGTCAGATTGTTCTCATGAATCAGATGAAGATTTGCAACTGGTAAACGATGGAGCCTGAACCTGAAGGCTACCTTTCGGTTATAGCAATCCCACCAGATGGCGCCTTGGCCGTCGATCTCACCACTCCCATCCAGCGTTAAGTCGTCGACGCCGAAGAAGGTCAGGAGGCGGTTGCCTGATTTCATTGTCCAGATGCGGTTTGGTGCCACAATGTTGCCATCCAGCTGCAGAAATTACGAGCTCGATCAGCTGGTGTGTTCCCTGTGTGCTGATCATTGTGAATGGGCAGACAGTGTGTTTACCTGGACGGTGACCGGTGACTTGCAGGGACCCTGAAACGAAACCTGGCTCAGCAAGAACGTCCTTCCTGCCGGGACGACCATGATCGCTGTCCTCTCGCCGCCGCAAGCTGCTTGCCATGCCGCCGAGAACGCCTTTTCGACAGTGATGAGGACGGAGGGGAGAATCAGAAATACAAGCAGCAACACAATTGCAGCAGCAGAACCAAGAGATCCAATCCAATTCAATTCAAATTCACGGTGTTTTGTGATGTTACCTGCGCATCATCTCTCTTGCCATCACCATGCGCATGAAAGTCGAGGACGTTGTAGATCTGTTTCCGGCCAAGTGCTGGTCGAATGACCAGCAACAGCACGAGCAGCAGGAAGATGATACGCCTTACTGCAACCGCCTCCATTTGTTTATTTTTTTTTCCAACACACGAAAATGAACAAGCTTTATGGGGGTGAAGGATGTTTTTATAGGAGGAAACAGAGGTGACGATCACGGTTTGAACTTGACGTGGTTTAAATAGGCACTGATTTATGATTAGAGATAATAGAGGGAAATGAGAATTTTCTGCTGGTTTGTCTCCTTCTCTGAAAAGGCAGGAAAGCATGAGAATGGGACAGGATTTTTTATTTTGAGATGATATTGTTACGGGAGGAGAGCCCTCTTTCCATACGGCCACAAACTAACTACTCCCCCAGACGTGGGCGGCCGAAGAGGAATTTTTTTATATTTTTTCTACGATTTAGCGAAAATAAATAGCTGTTTGAAACATTTGCAAAAGTAGTCGCAAACCGCTGTTTCAAACGGTGGTAGGCCCTTGCCGCCGATTGAAACGGCGGCAGGACCGGTAATCACCGGTTTAAATGACGTTGGTGACGTGACCATAGAAGCGCGGCAACTAGCCGCCGTAGACAAAGGCGGTTGGAGCAGCCACCGTTTGACGCGGCGGTTGACTGCCCAACCACCATTTGATGTGGCGGCTAGACGAACCGCCGCATCTGCCGGCGGCTGGGAGCACCTATCGTCATTACAACAGGCGGCTAGGCCAACCGCCGGTGAAAGCGGCGGTTGGACCGCGCCACCACCGATAAAGCCGCAGCACCACACGGTTTAGAGAGCAACTAGCTCATTCATCTCCAACCACGGTTGAAGAAGGTGACAACAGCGAAGCTCTTCCATACCACTGGTAATATTACTACAACTTCTGAAAAAAATATTAGAATTAGCTTAGAATTTCAAAAAATAGTTTAGAATTTAGAAAATAGTATAGAAATACTAGAATTAGCGTAGAAATTCAGAAAATAGTTTAGAAATACTAGAATTAGCGTAGAAATTCAGAAAATAGTTTAGAATTTTCGAAAATACTTTAGAAATTTAGAAAATGGTATAGAAATACTAGAATTAGCGTTGAAATTCAAAAATAGTTTAGAAATACTAGAATTAGCGTAGAAATTTAGAAAATAGTTTAGAAATTCAGAAAATAGTATAGAAATATTAGAATTAGTATAGAAATTTAGAAAATAGTTTAGAAATTCAATTCAAGTCATGGTGTTTTGTGATGTTACCTGCGCATCATCTCTCTTGCCATCGCCATGCGCATGGAAGTCGAGGACGTTGTAGATCTGTTTCCGGCCAAGTGCTGGTCGAATGACCAGTAACAGCACGAGCAGCAGGAAGATGATACGCCTTACTGCAACCGTCTCCATTTGATTTTTTTTTTCCAACACAAAAATGGACGAGCTTTATGGGGGTGAAAGGATACTGTTTTTATAGGGAAGGAAACAGAGGTGACGATCAGGGGCGGATTTGGACCTACTGGCAGATTTGGCAGGTAGATTTGTTGTGAGTGAAAAATATTGTGTGTTGATTGTGCCGGCAGATTTGTTGTGAGAGATAAATACTGTAGCAATAAGCAAACCGAACGGAGGGCCATGGCCCTAGGCGTGGCCCAAAATCTCCCCTTATACCCATATGATTTTTTCGAGACCCAAGTAGTTGTCTACGTTCTGATCCTCTTAAGCTTTGGGTGGCCCAACACAACAGCAAAGGTCCGAAGGAAGGTCCTCTCCTTGTGTCCACGCACGTGAGCTACGAAGGGCAAAGCGTTGGGAGCACAGGCACACAAACGGCCAGCAACACGCCAGCTTTTGTTGCAGCGTATCCTTTTTTTCACTTATTTTCGTTTAACAGTACTACTATTTTTTCTATGTATACATGACTAATTTTTAATTTCAAAATAGGCTTTGTATTATTCCTATATTGCACTTCGGGTTCTCGTTAAATAGTTATAAATTTAAGAGCATCTTAATAAAATAGCATTTAAATTTTGAACACCATGAAATTTGGCATGTAGAAATCCAAGTGTTACATATTTTAAAATATATAATTTCAATGGAAGCTATATATTATCCATCTCTTGCTTAGGAAAGCTTGCAACTGTGAAATAAATTTTCTTCGACATTTTTTCAATTTAATAATTTAAAGAAGCCTAGATATTTTAAAACTTTGTAGATTATTCTATCATTATATCTTCATATAATATGAAATCTTTTAAGTTCGAAACCAAGATAGTATGACACTATAAATTAGGATTGTGTAATAATAGTTGAAACAGCCATTCAACATAGTTTGATTAAGTGAAGAAGATTCTCAATCACACGATAGACCATCTAATTTTTCTATTCACCATGAAGTACATATATGCTAGTGAATTAAATATGAATAAATTAAAAATTATGTGTTCTTTGAAGTATATATCGTAGTATATACTATAGTGTGCATGCATAAATGGATGGATGTTAGGAACTAAATTTATATCAGTGATCAATTAAGTTGTCTCCACTAATAGAGAGACACATAGGTTAATTCAAACTAAATATGATCAACTATATAAAGATTGATGAAATAATTATATTCGATTTGAAATAAAATAAATATATTTTATGATGTAATGTTATATACTAGAGGTTTAAAATGTTTATTTTTAATTAAATTACTAAATTGAAATAAAGTAAACATTAAAGTAAATGTATTTAACAATTACAAGTTGTACTGAGAGATGGATAAGAGGAGCCCACAGACCAGCGTGGTAGGCTTGTCACGCCGATGTGTTTAGGCATGTAGATAGTGGCCTTAGGCGTGAAAATTCACCAGCTCCGCCACTGGTCAGCGACGATCTTGGTTTGAATTGACCAACGGTGATTTAGATACTAAATCTCCATCTTGATGTGGTTTAAATAGACAGTGATTAATGATTAGAGATAATAAAGAGAAATGAGAATTTTCCGCTGGTTTGTCTCCTCCCCTGAAAAGGCAGGAAAGCACGAGAATGGGACAAATTTTTTTTATTTTGAGAGGATTTTGTTACAGGAAGAGAGAGAGTCTCCGCTTTTCCATACGACGACAAACTAACTACTCACGTGGCTACTAAGCACTAATAAGAGAGTCCTCTCTCCATACGGCCCAGTCCCGGACGTGGGTCGCTGTCTTTTCCATATTTCTCAACTGCACATTAACCTAATTACGCACATGACCGTGGTAAAAAAAAAGTTATGTTCTAGCCGTCCAAAATTTGAATGGTTAAGTTGTATCTGCCGCGATTAAACATTTCCCAAAACAAAATGACTGCCATTTTGGAACGGATTGGAGCATACGAAAACAAGGGTCACTTGGAGAGAGTTGAGACCGTAGGGAATAGATGAACAACACTAAACATCAATTAATACGGAGTATTTGCTTCGAAACTAAATAGGTTCGGCAAGATATTCAATTTCATCCTTCGTAGGCTTTAATTACATTACCCTTCTATCATAGAGAGAAAATCTCTTTCTCCGATCGGTTTCATTGCTAGAAAGTTTAAAGTCCGATGCATTTCTAGCATACGTAGCAGAAAATAGAAAAAATACGAGTAGTAGCGACCCAAATGATTTCTCCAAAACGCCCGCCCGTTCCCCACCAATCATCACACCAAGAAGGCACCATCATCCTCCACCGCGTGCAGCCAAACCGCTCGCCGGCCGGCGTTATCATCACAGCGCCTGCGCCGCGGCAACAGGCTCAGAAGAGACGCCGACAGCGGCGGCGCCGGCGCGGCGGAGGCAGCGGTCGGTGCCGTACCAGACGCCGTTGGCGAGCGGGTCGCCGAAGTAGAAGGTGGAGGGCGTGCTGGATGTGGGCTCGTACACCCTGACCCACTCGGGCGTCCACCCGACGCCGCCGGTGCGGCGGAGGTAGAGGTAGCAGACGCCGTAGCCGCAGGGCCCGGAGACCCTGAACGTGTCCCTGGCGCACCGCTCGAACCCGCGCGCCGGCGTCACCCGCGCCGCGTACGCCTCGTTCCGGTACGCGTCCCCGAACGCCAGGCTCACCGCGTCCGTGGAGCTCCGCGGGGACGAGCAGCTCGTCTTGATCTCCACCGTGTACGTGCACGCGCGACCCACGACGCCGCCGACGACGTCGCCGGCGCCGGGGACATCTCCGCCGCTGCCTTGTTCCAGCGGTGCCGTCGTCGTCGTCGTCGTCGGTGTCGGTGTCGTGGCGGCGGGGCGCGGGAGAGGCCGGCTCGTCGTCGGCGGCGACGACGATGGCTGCGACGACGCGGCTGGGAGTGCGAGATGCAGGCAGGAGAGAAGCACGGCGAGCGCGAGCAGGGTGGGGCGCAGCAGCTGCCGGCAGCGGGAGGCCATGGCTGGTGGATCGGATTGGCGAGGCCGGAGCCGGACTGGACAAGTGGAGAGGGAGGAGTTGTGGTGGTGCTGCTGCGGTGGTGGTTGGTTTGCTCTTGGTCGGGGCGTGTGTTGTAGGCAGCAGCTCTCAAGGAGAAGGAGGTGCCACTAGCCAGTGCCATGTCAACTGATCTGATGCTGCATTTTCTTTTCTTTTTGCTTGGAAAACATCTCATCTCATCTCATCTGCCAAAATTGAAAGCTGGCCCACACGTCGGTGTCAGCGCTGCCAACTGCATTGTGCTCTGCTCGGCCATGTCAAGTGCGAAGTGGTGGCTCTCGGTGATCCACACAAAGTCTCAAGCGTCGTTTTCTTCATCAAGCATCAGTGCCAGTACGCCAGTAGCGGCATTACAGACCCATGGGTTCCATCGTGGAAGAAATGGAATGAGGGCCTGTTTAGATGGAAAATTTTTAGCAAAAGTAACTTCTGAAACTCCGGTAGCACACTGTAGCACGTTTCATTTGTTTGTGGTAAATATTATTCTACCATGAGGTAATTAGGCTCAAAAGATTCCTCTCGTAATGTACAACAGAACTGTGTGATTAGTAATTTTTTTATCTACATTTACTGCTCCGAACATATGTCTTTTGGTGTATTTAATGTGATGTGATGGAGAGAGAGTTGAAAAAATAGCAATTTTTTGGCAAATTTCTAGCCAACTAAACAGGGCCCGAGAAAAACTGGGCTAGTACGAAAAAAAGGGGGACAGCGCTGATTATGGGTTAGGTGATTATTAAGGCGAACACGAAAAGGAAATGTATAAAAAAGATTGTAAAAGGGGGGGGGGGACAGATGGCTGCTATGATGGTCATGGATTAAGGCGAACACAAAAGGAAATAAAAATGATTGAGAGAGAAAAAAAAAGACGACACCGGGAACAGATGGCTAAGGCGAAAATAAAAGGGATCGAAAACATCAAAAAACAGGGGCATTCCGAGAATTGAACTCGGGACCTCTCGCACCCTAAGCGAGATTCATACCACTAGACCAAATGCCCTTTGTTGATAAGTTCAACTTTATATGCTAAATATCACAAATTTTCATGATCACAAGTCACAAACCGATGAAGCACACGCATTCGATTGGATTGGACAAACCATTCCATATTACAGACACATTTTTCCATTTGTGCTCTAGTGCATGCTCGGCGACTAGGCACAGGTTGTTGGACGAATTATGCAGCCAGGGTGCTTTCAGAAGTTCAGATACGGTCATACAGAAAAGAGAAAGAAAGTGACAGGCAAGAACAAACACCACAGGCCGGAGCCATTTGTTCGTTTGTCCCCGGTCAAGCTCAAGCACGACGTGCCAACACACGAAACAGTTCACACGGGCACTGCAAATTTAACAGCAGGGCGGCCTCCTCCTCACTCACTCAGTTTATCCTGGAGCACCTCCTCCTGATCTCCCCCTGCGCGCCGGTCTTGACGGCGACGCTGCTCATCCGCACCATGGCCTTGGGGAACTCGTAGGCGAAGCGGAGCCCGAGGAGGCCCCGGACGTTGCCGGCGTACCTTTGCACGGCGCCCTGCGTCGCGGCGTCGCCCCACAGCCGCTGGTCCGACTCCAGCACGGCGTTCCCGTCCCGGACGTTCTTGAAGAAGGCCGCGTCGAACGCTCCCGGGCTGTCCCTGTCCAGCGCCACCCGCCGCCCCGGGTCGCCGTTCGGCGGGCACAGCGACCGGAGCTGCGCCAGGAACGCCGCGCTGGTGATGGTCGGGTCCGCGTTCCCCGTCGCCGTGAAGTTGAACAGGCGGTAGCTGAAGAACTGGCAGTCCGTCTGCCCGATGGTGTGGGCACCTGCTCGACCAACAAACAGATCAAGTTTACAATTCAGAGCAGTGATGGACTGATGGTGACTGGCGTCAGTTCGATGCTGAATTGCAATACGTGTTCAGACATGAACAGGTGAAGATTTACCGACTAATGTCACGAGATCCTGGTCAGACAGGCCTTGAGCCGCGAACTTCTGCCTCTGAACAGAGACAGGATCGGCAGGAGAGGGCAAGGCATTAGCACCAGAAGCTAATGAAACTCTGCCGTCTCTTCTCCCCAGTGGCACTGACCAGCTTGGCCCACCAGTCTTACATGGCAGAAGAAACAATTCAATCATCAGGCTCTCGCAGAAAATTTTGACCTTAAAACAGAAGAATTGTAGTCAAGGTATAATATTGTTCTCACCAGATCAACGGCATCACGTGCGGCGAGAGCCAGTATATCAGCGCAGGACACCACCCCGGGGCACACGGCCTCCAGCTGGGATTTAGCGTCATCTATCACCTCAAAACCCCTCAGACCAAAATTCTGTGGGGCACTCCGTTCAGAAGATGCTCTGGAAATCAACACTGATCCATCACAACCCTGCCAAGTAAGCATATACCAATTTGTCAGACTAAAAGTATACAGAATAAAATTATGACCATTTCAGATTGAAGATAAACTATTTATGCAGCCTGTCAAGTATTCATCACAGTAACAATTTGTCAGACTGAAAGTATTCAGTCTAAATTATGACTTTCAGATTCGAGATAAACTAGTTATGCAGCCTGTCAAGTAGTATGTATTAGAGGCAAGAAGTGTAACAAAAACATGGAATTCAGTGTAAGGGTAACGTTAACAACATCATCACAAAAATTCAAAGTTTAATAGCCTTAAGAGAGAATAATCGTGTTCCTCTGAAAAAATAGGGAATATAACTAACTTGAACGAAGCAGTCATGGAAGTGTAGCCTGAGCAAGCCTGGGGCGATGGTGGCATCCTTATCGTAGTACTGTTCGACAGTAGACCTCACAATATCCTCGGCGTCAGGACAGTAAGAGTCGTAGAATCCGATCTGCAGTCCTGCTGCTTGACTATGAACAAAAGAACCTCTCAGAAGCAGAGAAATGAGCAGAAGGAGAAGAGCTGCCATGGTCTGAAACTGAATGCCTTAACAGTTGAGTAACTTTCGAGATCGAACTCCAACTGTGGCAGTCATTGCAATCCTATAGCTGGTTATATAGTGTCACTGAGCTTGTGCAACTCTCTATCCTCCAATCACTAGAGCCATTCCGTGATCGTAGTGGAGTAGCTAGTGGATCATGCACTACTGAGAGAGATGTGGTTTACAGGTAGTAATGCAGCATGACCTGCATATTTTATGGACCCATCTTATCGTCGTATCGTGCAAGAACTAGATCCATTGTCAGCCTGGCAGGACTCAGGAGCGAAAGTTCATATGCTGAAGTGCTGAACCGTGTGTGAGTTCAAATTTTCAATTTTAATTCTGCTGTGTACTGTGTGTAGGACAGCAGTAGAAATTCGTCTCTAGATTTCCCTTTTGGGTTTTAAACCTGTGTATATATGATACAAGGCGGTTTGCTCTATTCCTGGTAGAAGAGGCTGTTGCTGCAAAGAGTGTTCTAGTGTCACTCGTCAAGGATATGGGAACAGTCACACAAAAGACCTCCTAGTACAACCCGTGAAGAACATGCGGAACTATAGCTGGTGGAAAGGTTTCTCATCAGTGGGCTCGCTCCCACTAGGCCACTACCACTGTCGCTTCGATTTTCGGCGGACAACTAATCCACAACGATGTTTTATCACGTGGTTCTAACAATTGCGAAAAAAACATCCAAATTATTCCCCTAAAAGTATGGAAAAAATACCTACAACTATTTATTTAGTTCAACCACACAACTATGTCAATTGGACCAAATTACTCCCTCCATTCCAAACTGTGTATCGTTTTGGCAAGTCTAGTTACATATATGTATCTAGATATAAGTACATATGTACATGCATAAAAAAATATGAATCTTAAAAATATCAAAACGACATCTAAACCGGAACGGAGGGAGTACCTCTTAAACAAGATTTGTTCTTTTTTCATCCAAGCACAAGTCAATTTTTTGCCCAGTAATAGCAGGTATAGAGTGAATGTTTTTTAACGAGCCGTACATCTGACGAAATCTAGTGGTGGAAGTACCAAGAAATTCCTATAAGAAAGTACCAACTTAGTGGGGCTCACAATAAATTTTAATTAATATTTTTTTAATTCAGAAAGGATATATGAATAATTTCGCATGGTTAATCTGACCGGCTCCCGACCATGTTTTATGACTCAATTCCTACGCGAGGGAGAGAAGAGGCTTGTAAGCAAATTTGTCGAGCCTGTAAGCCTCGAGGAAGGACGCAAGAGGTGCATTGATGGATTGTAGACATTTTCCTCTCGCGTCCTTCCTTGTGTTGAGTTTTGAAGTTTTGATTATTAATCATTGTGGTTCTTAGTTCTAGACTGTTTTAAATGGTGCTTAAACATTTCTTGATTAGTTGGGGTCGATCTTGCATCATCAAAGTTCTCATCACTTGAGAAGGATGATCCACCATCGTCATTTCTTGGATGATGACTTGTGCTTGCTCCACCGGCACCTCCCGCTGCACCCGTAGGACCCTCGAGTGTATGCACGGGAGGTTGGTTACCATCAGGGTTGGTTAAGTCACCTTCAGGCGGCGTTGCTTGATTAGTTGGGGTCGACATCTCTTTTCTCCAAGCGGTTAAGCTTCAAACGGAGCAACCGGCTCTGATACCAATTGAAAGGATCTAGAGGTCGACTAGAGGGGGGTGAATAGTCGTTCCTAAAAAATTGCAACTTAAAACAAACTGTCAGGCTGAAGTCCGGAGTCTCCGAATATTTTTCCGGATACTCCGAAAAGTCTGGAGTATCCGGAAAAATGTTCGGATTGTCCGGGCTTCAGAGGGAGAAACTAAATCGACAGAATTAAACTTGCTCAAATGTGAATCTATGAAAATAGGTTATGCACTGAGATGAATAGAGCCTGTTTCACCACCCAGAACTTGCAGCAACTTTACCAAGACGTAGATCGACAACAAACCTTAGAAATGAGCTCAAGAGAATAATCAAGCAAACAACAAGAGCAACAATCACAAGGGGACACGGGATTTGTTACCGGAGTTTAACCTCACACCTTGAGGTCTACGTTTCCGTTGAGGAACCCACAAAGGGTGGACCTTTACACCTAGGTCACTTTCCTCCCCCAAGCGACCACAAAGATCGAGCTAGGGTTACTTAATCACGGGGTAATACAAACTTCCTTGGGCAGCCACAATCCTTTGGATGCTCCAAGGCAACACCTAGCCGGCTAGGAGCTCAAAGCTCCAAGAGTAACAAACACGAGATTGCCAACCAAGCGAAGAACGAGGTGCTCTAGAGATGGGAAATCAGCTCACTAGCACTCTCCAAGCTCTTGCTCTCAATCCCTCCTTTAATCCCCAACAAATCTCACCAAACCAAGACCAAGGGGAGTAAAGAGGGGGAGAGAATGAGTTCTGAGTGTTACAGGTCAAAATGGGTAAGAGAGAGGGAGTGGATAGGGTTGAGGGGGTATAAATACCTCCTCACCCAGAAAAAGAGTCGTTACAGTTCTAAGACCTGGAGTATCCGGACTTGGTCCGGAGACTCCAGGAAGTCCGGACTATCCGGGGTAAAACCCGGAGTATCCGACCTTCCAGAGTTAGCACACTTAAGGATGGCTCGGTGCAAAGGTGTCTCTTATAGGATTTTGGTTAGTCATCTAGAGCACCTTTTCAACTCTTGGAAGATACAATTCATGTCCCTCTTTATAGTACGACATTCCTAGGACTCAAATTCAAAATATAAAATAAATAAACCTTCAAGGAATCCTTCTTTTAGCATCACTTCCTTTTTTATAGCAATGAAGCGCTTAGATGCCATCTTAAAATTTTAGTACCTGCTCATATACTCAATACATCATTAGTAGCTTAATGGTCCATCATTAAATCACCAAAACCCACTTAGAGGGCCAAGATACTCTTCAGATGTCATTCATACTAGTAATTTATGTATTTTACGCACTACAGTAGAAAACCGTCTAGCACATTTAAACACTATTTAAAACAGTCTAGACTGTTTAAACACTAAAACAGTGGGTCACTGACTAGCCTCCATTTACCGTTTACGTTTTCCTTGTACAAACCCTAAACATCCGAGCGCAAAGCGCAATACAAATCTCCCCAAATGTGACATCCGCTTTGCCTACAAAATCAAGTGCTCATCGAAGAAATCACATGAGTCGTTCTTGACCTCACAAGTTGATCAATCGGCTATTCGGTTTCCTAGTCGTGCATTTGTTTTGTTTCCGATCCAAAACCGGTGATGTGGCGGCTTTGGGTTCTACGTAGGGGTGACAAAATTAAAGATGATGACCTTCATTCATTCTTCCAATCCAACTCCACCTAATTATTTTTAGCTAAAAATTATGTAGTACTATATGGTATGATTTTTATTGAGTCCAATTCTTAAATTTGCTGCACTAACTTAAAGATTCATATACCACCCCTAGTTCTACGGGCTCACACACCGACTCCTCAAGATGGAATATGACGACTCCCTGCCGATGGAGTTTGCCCCGTTGCTCTATACTATCTAATAATAAATTTATTCTTGGAGTTTCTGATTATAAAAAACTTTACAATCTATGATTGTTGGCTTCATAGGTGCCTACGGACACCATCACGTCTAACTTCACCTTCACCACAATGGTACACGCACCATACCACACGCTCTAGAATTGGATTACAAACTACTCCCTCCGTCCCAAAAAGAATGACGTTTTAGGATTCAAAATTTGTCTCAAAAAGAATGTCGTTTTACTTAATTTGGCATGTCTGCATGTGCATGTGAGCATGCAAACAATCAATTAGTACTAAATATGGCAAATAAACAGGGATAATCGAGGTCATTTCACCTCCTTAATAATATGTCCTAAAATTTCTAGAATGACATTCTTTTTGGGACAGAGGGAGTACGTAGTGAAATGAGATGCAATGCACCAGTGAGGAGATGAAATGATCGGGATGGCGCAGGGGTGCCATGTGTATTTAGGAAACAAAAGCTGATTTGTGCAACGCACAGAAAAGTGACGGAGCTAGTAGGGGACAAGGACAAGGGAGAGGGGGCAGTGCCCCCTAGTGCTTTACTCTTTGTGCATGTTTGTGCTTAGCGATATAATTATGTAAATGTGCTATCAGAACTAGCAAGTATTTAGTATATGAAAATCACACTAAACCTATATCTCGATTGATCATCCAGACACCGCAAACATATTCATTAGTGGGAAGAAGGTTGAGTCATCCTTGTACACACACAGACACGTACCATGCACTCCTGTATGTGTTAGCTGGTATAATTTTTTTCACAAATATAGTTTTAATTAATTTGGTATTGACGAAATAATCTTTGTAAAAGTATTTGCGTAGGAGCTGTAATGGAAGACTTTGATTTTTGTCATAGTTTTTGCATGGTGATTTTAATTTCATCTTATGTTGTTAAGGATGTTTGGGACAAAGAAAAATTTATAAAATATTATATTGTAACGTGGTAAACATGGTAAGATTGTCCACTTTTATATATTAACTAGCAATTATACCCGTGCGTTGCAACGGAAGAAAACATTTCTCGCCTCATCATCATCCACCCAACCCCACTATCATCATGCCACTCCCGTAGCTCCCTAACCTCACTGTTGTCCTCGTCGCGGTCACGCCATCCTAACCTCGTCTGTTGTCGTCCAACCTCAAGGTTGTCTGTCACGATCTCGTTGTTGTCTACCTGACCTCACTTTCTTTGGCCGTGTTGTTGTCCCCATAATGCAGAAGACACCTGACCTCGCTCGCTGTCTTCTGCACCTCCACAGGCTCGTCGTCATTCGCCCGACCGCACTGTCATCCCTACCTTGTGAACCTCACTATCGCGACCGCACCACCTCGACCTCGCCCTCGCTCACCGTCGTCTGCCCCGATCCTGCTGTCACCCTCACATCCCTGATGTCGTCATCGCCCCCGTCGCGCTCGTGCCACCCTAACCTAGCTTGCTCTTCGTTGTCTGTACATCCCGAACCTCGATGTCAAGTGCGCGACCTTGCCTTCTCCGATCGCGCCATCATTCCCATCACGCACATACCACACCCTGACCTCGGCCGTTGTCATCCCCGCCTACCAGCCTTGTCGTCGTCTGCCCCAGCAATGTTGTCATCCCCACCTCCCCAGCCTCACCGTCACCCCTTTGCCAACCCCAACCTCGGCCACCATCATCTACCCCAACCTCACCTTTCTCTGGCCGTGTCGTCATTCCCACTGCGCACGTGTATCCCTAACATAAATAGACTGAGATACTTCTACCAAACAATGGTATATGACACAATAAAAATTAATGTCTTGTTACTTGAGAGTTCACCTGTCAATGACGAGTGATTTTAGTATGGAAATGGTGAGGGATGTTTTTGCAAACAATGGTGACAATTGGAAGAAACAATATCACTTTAATATTATATGCGTATATATATAGAGAGAGGTAGAGATTATTATTTAGCATTAGTCCTTGCTATTTCGTAAGTTTTGATGTTTTTACTTTTGCGCACAGGTGCTAAAGTATACATAAAATGGTAAATTGCGCAAAATCATTTTATGCAATTAGACATTATATATAATGCGTGGTTGGTTGTTTGCCAAATTGCTCTACACAAACTTTTTTTTGAGAGATTACAAACTACTGGTAAGATGCACAAATGCTTGTCGGCCTCCTTGCATACTTCATCGATCTAAGTAGGCCCAGATACTATTGGCCCAGGCACATGCGAGCCCGCTCAGCTGCAACGGTCCGTGGTACTGTTTTGCGTTTTCCAATCTGAATTTCACGTCATAATTTTTTCATCCGGTTTTCACGTTGTTTTTCCCATGACTTTCACCCCGATACGGATTAGGATACGACAACGGACCAAAAAAACAGACAGAAGCAATCCTTGTTTTAATATTAGGTAGAGATTTGATGATGCTTAAAGGACGAAGCTAATAGGATGGACAAGGGGGGTAAATGCGCCCCCCCCCATCCCACACTCATATATACATAGAATCATGTTGAAGGATTAGCAGCAACACACACACACTGTAATGTAGCGCATGAACAAACATCCTCCAAACTCCAACGAGCGATGATTGAATTATGATTATCAACTCCAAGAGTTTTTCTATTGGAAATTCCCCAAAATCATGTATTGGAGCTTTTCTAAATTTTTCTTTCCTCCAAACCATGTCATTCCCCTAAAAGTTCTCAAGTAACAATATCCCTAGTATTTCAAAACAGATCACGTCAACACAATTCGGTCCTATTAGTTGGGACGACGTCACATTCCCCGGTTCCTCTTCACAATCCGACTATGCAACTGGTACTGCATTCCTCGTCATTTGTTGATGATAATGATGGATTCTTCTTCTCCGTTTTGGGAAAGCAGTACATGGGGGAGCGATTGGGAAAAGTGCGCAATCGTCGAAATATAGGGTCTGTTTGGGACTGCTCTGCTCACAGTTTGTCAACTCTGCTCCAACTTTGTCCAGCCAAACATCTTCTGCTCCTAAAACTCTACTCCAAGAAAAATGTGGAGTTTTGATGCAACTCCACGTTTTTCCTAGAGCACCTCAGGGGGTGCTCCCAAAACCCACGTTTCAACTTTCTCACGGAGTTGTAGGAATATTACCCACCAATACCACTCGTTACACAGAAAAACATATCGTTTTTCTTTCTCTCCTTCCCCTTCCTCGCGTCGCACCGCTCACTCCCACGTTGCGCCTCTCCCTCCCCTTCACGCTCGGCCTCTTGTCCGCCGGCCACCCGGCCACCGCCGCCGGCGCAGGCCACGGCGCGCGAGGGCGCGGGGCGCTGTGCGGGGGCGCGACCCGTCGGTCAGGAAGCACGAGGGTGCGGGATTCCCGGGTGCCGCTGCCGCCGCCGGCGCGAGCCACCAGCCACGGAGGCGGCGCGCGGCGCGGGCTACCGGCCCCGGAGGCGGAGATCCGCCAGGGACTCCGTCGGGCGCCACAGACGTCGTCGGGTGCCACCGCGGCGGAGATCCATCGGGGCCTCTTCTTCCCAGACGGCTTCGAGTCCTCGGCCGGCCTCGAGTCCGCCCCTGAGTTCTCGTGCCCGTCCCTGTCGTTGTCCGCCTTGTCCGAGTCGACAGTGCAGGAGATGCAGTCCTGTGTGGCACTGGTGGTGGGCGCCGGGTCCTGCGCGACGCAGCGGCTGCGGGCGCAGATGCCGCTCCCCCCCCCCCACGCGTCCCGGCCTGCTGGAGCCGCTGGCCGGTGCCTCCCTGTTGCCGGCGATGAGTGGGGTAAAGGAGAGGAGAGGTGGGGGAAAATATAGACTGACATGTGAACCTATTTATCAGGAGCATATTGAACTTTTCACAGAGAAACTTTGTGTTTTTGGAGCTAGAGCTAGGCTGCGTGCAAAACAGAATTCTTGCTCCAAAAACTCCACAGTAGAGTCACTCCATGGTGAAATTGGTGGAGCAGAGTTGAAAAAACTGAAACGGAGTCGCAAACAGACCCATACAGAGCGCTGGAGGAGTTTCGGGTTGGAGCTGTTGGAGGCTCTCAGTTGTAACGGTTTTTGTGGGGACGGACAATCAAACGGGCCTCTTTTTTCGATCGGGAAAAAAGAAAATTCATGATGGAGCAATATGGTCCCTGACGACTCCCTATCAAGTACTGTATCTGTCAATCCCCGTGGTCTCCCCATTCGTCACTAGAGCTAGCAATCAAGCATTGAACTCGCACAGTAATATGATACGTTTCCAACATACTCCCTCCGTCCCAAAATAAGTGCACATCTCACACTTCGAGGAGTCAAACACTTTAAAATTTGACCAAAAATATATTAAAAAATATTAATAATTATGATACTAAATAAATATCATTAGATTAATTATGTTATATATTTTCATAACAAACTTGTTTAGAGACACAAATGTTAATATTATTTTCTATATATCCGGTCAAACTTACAACTTATTGACTCCTTCAAATATGAGATGAACACTTATTTTGGGACGAAGGGAGCAGCTTATAAGCCATATATGTGGCACGGGACATGCTCGCGCGATCCATCATCGACGTGGACACGCTCGTGAAGTCAATAATAGTATGAACCGTGGCGAAGGTGACAGCATGCAGGTGAGGTGGCCTGTGGGCCTCCACCGGGAGTATGTATGATTGGAGTCGTGCGTGGCAGCAGAGAGAGCTCAGCTCAGCCGGCCGGGGTCAGTGTCGCCGATCGAGCAGCTTGCGGCTGCGGCGAGGCCGGCACGTGGTGGACGCCCGATCGGGCTCGGCTGCCTCCGTCAGTGGCGTCGGCAACACCCCCGCAGGCCGAGGAATCATCCACCGTCCAGGCCCAGGCAGGCCACCGCTTCCTCGTTCTCGAAGCCGTGACCGAGGCGGATTCAACAATTCCCTACACAGCCACAGCCACCGTGGGGAGGCGAAGGAAAAAAAAAAGTCAAGCGCAGCCGGTGGCGTGCTTGGCCGGCGTCGGGGTCTCCGAAACGGGAGGCTACGAGCTCCGGATCCGAGGTTCCACTTACCAGTTGGAAAACACATGAGGTTCGGTTTAGTTCTTCAAGATTCCAAAAATTTCACTTATTTCATCAAAATTTTACTCATTTCTTCTCTCTGCGCACGTAGATTAATAAAAAAATTAGCTTATTTCACAAAAAATTAGGGTCTGATTTGCAGAGCAAGAAAACTCGGCTTGTGTAGTTGTGTTTAGATGGAGAAACAGAAAAAAAAAGGTAAAAAACCGGGGATTTAGGAGCACGCAAGGTGGACTTGGAATTGAGAAACAGAAAAAAAAAGGTAAAAAACCGGGGATTTAGGAGCACGCAAGGTGGACTTGGAATTGATTAGTCCCACAGGTTTTGCGTTCGTCGCACGTCGGCACGTCGCCCCTACGGTGGACGGCGACATGCGGCGGTTCAACTGGACGGCAGGCCGCAGGCACTCTGCAGCACCCAGACAGGCAGGATGGGTGATCGCCATTGGTCAATGGAGTGCCCATCACAGCCAGTTCTCCCGTTATCCAAGGAGCAGCGGAGACGACGCGTGCAGCCGGTTGGATTTGGAGTTTTTGGACTTGTTGCGCCAGCCGTGCACGGATTTTTCAGCGCCGGAAAATAATTAACGCGAGACTGTTCCTGCCCCCTCACCCCATCATCATCATCATCATCCCCATCTGGCCGCCTCCGCGCCCGCCGCGTCTCGCTCTGCCCGCGGTGCCGCGCGCGCACCACTACTCCCTCCCTGGATCCACCATTCCACGGATCCCCATTCCACCGCCATTTTTATAATCTCGCTTGATCGGATCGGCTTCCCTTCCCGGCCGACCTTTTTCCTTTCCCCGCCTCCGTCTTCCTTTTTCTTCCCACCACCACCCCGCGTCTCCCTCCCTCCCCGATCCTCAACAGCCTCTCACCATCGCGCCATCGCCGTCGCCATCGTCACGACGGACACGCTGCCCGCCCGGAACGGTTAACCGGTAAGCCCCTCCCTTAACCCTCTCGCTACCTTCTTTAAGCAAGTGGCGCTAAGCAGGCGGAGCTCTCTGCAGCTTCGCTCAGATCCGGCGGCACCCGTACGTTCCCCCATTTGTCGGCGCGGTTCGTCCGTGTGCTGTTCGTGCTCGGCCGGGCAAGGCGGGAGCAGCCGTTGGCCGGTGTCTCTTTTATCTCCGTTTCTTGCGCTCGCCGCCGGGGCGGGGCTGGATTTATCTTTGCGTTAGTTACTTATTAGTTGCTGCCGGCCTTTCGTCCCTAGTGGTGGCCTAGTCCTCTTGCTTACTCTCCTGTGTGGGTGTGCGTTGTTGTTGCTGCGCAGAGCAGGAGACTGGTGGTGATAGGCTGACCGCGAGGAGGCCGACGAGGAGGAGGAGGAGGAGGAGGGAGCCATGGCTCAGATCTTGCTCCACGGCACGCTCCACGCCTCCATCTTCGAGGCCCAGTCTCTCTCCAACCCGCAGCGCGCATCCGGCGCCGCCCCCAAGTTCATCCGCAAGGTACTGAATTGCGCGCTCCCCCTTTGCTGGGGAGGGGTTCCTCTGCAGTCGACTTCACTCTGACTCCGTCACTGCGCGTGGGCCAAGGCACCTGTGGGGTTCACGTGTCGGTGACGAGTTCACGCCCGAAACGACTGCAGAGGATCTCATTCGCTTTGCTGTCTCGACTCACGAGCAGTTACTCTCTTCCGCCATGTCCAACTTCATGATTGGTGTGATTATAGTGGTAATAAACGAATGATTGATGGGATGATTTTGTCTTTACATGCTGTCGATCACTCCATATATGATTAGCTGCTAGATTAATTACCGTACTGATTTTTGCCCAAGCTCATCTCCACGCACGCATCTTGCACGTCACCTGATAAATATGTATCTCTTGCTCTAACACGCCATGCTTAAATTGCTCGTTTTGATCAGCTTGTGGAGGGGATCGAGGACACCGTGGGTGTCGGCAAAGGCACCACCAAGATTTACGCCACCATTGATCTGGAGAAAACCCGTGTCGGGCGTACTCGTCTGATCACCAACGACCCCATCAACCCTCGCTGGTACGAGTCGTTCCACATCTACTGCGCCCACCTCGCCGCAGATGTCATCTTCACCATCAAGATCGACAACCCCATCGGGGCCTCGGTGATCGGGAGGGCTCACCTGCCTGTCCAGGACGTCCTGAGTGGCGAGGAGATTGATAAGTGGCTTGCGATCTGTGACGAAAACGGCGAGCCTGTTGGTGACAGCAAGATCCATGTGAAGGTTCAGTACTTTGATGTCTCCAAGGACCGCAACTGGGCGAGAGGTGTCCGGAGCACCAAGTATCCTGGTGTCCCTTACACTTTTTTCTCGCAGAGGCAAGGGTGTAAGGTTACTCTGTATCAAGATGCTCATGTCCCAGACAACTTTATTCCCAAGATCCCGCTTGCTGATGGCAACTATGAGCCGCACAGATGCTGGGAGGATATCTTTGATGCCATAAGCAATGCCCAGCATTTGATTTACATCACTGGCTGGTCTGTGTACACTGAGATCACCTTGGTTAGGGACACCAACAGGCCGAAACCTGGAGGTGATGTTACTCTTGGGGAGTTGCTCAAGAGGAAGGCCAGCGAGGGTGTCCGGGTCCTCATGCTAGTGTGGGATGATAGGACTTCAGTCGGCTTGCTGAAGAAAGATGGCCTGATGGCCACCCATGATGAGGAGACTGTAAATTACTTTCATGGCTCGGACGTCAACTGTGTTCTGTGCCCTCGCAACCCTGATGATTCTGGCAGCTTTGTTCAGGATCTGCAGATAGCAACTATGTTCACGCATCATCAGAAGATAGTAGTTGTCGACCATGAGATGCCAAACCAGGGCTCCCAGCAAAGGAGGATAGTCAGCTTCGTTGGTGGTCTTGACCTTTGTGATGGAAGATATGATACCCAGTATCACTCCTTGTTTAGGACACTTGACACAGTCCATCATGATGACTTCCACCAGCCAAACTTTGGGGGTTCATCGGTCAATAAAGGTGGCCCGAGGGAGCCGTGGCATGATATTCATTCACGGCTGGAAGGGCCGATTGCTTGGGATGTTCTTTACAACTTTGAGCAGAGGTGGAGGAAGCAGGGTGGTAAGGACCTCCTTGTCCGTCTCAGGGATCTTTCTGACATTATTATTCCCCCGTCTCCTGTGATGTTCCCGGAGGACAGAGAAACATGGAATGTCCAGCTCTTCAGATCCATTGACGGTGGTGCTGCTTTTGGCTTTCCCGAGGCTCCAGAGGATGCTGCTAGAGCTGGGCTTGTGAGTGGAAAGGATCAAATCATCGACAGGAGTATCCAGGATGCATACGTACATGCCATCCGGAGGGCTAAGAACTTCATCTACATTGAAAACCAGTACTTCCTTGGAAGTTCGTATTGCTGGAAGCCTGAAGGCATCAAGCCGGAAGAGATTGGTGCTCTCCACTTGATTCCGAAGGAGCTCTCCTTGAAGATTGTCAGCAAGATTGAAGCTGGGGAACGATTTACTGTTTATGTTGTGGTGCCAATGTGGCCTGAGGGTGTTCCAGAGAGTGCTTCCGTTCAGGCAATCCTTGACTGGCAAAGGAGAACAATGGAGATGATGTACACTGACATCACACAAGCTCTCCAGGCCAAGGGAATTGAAGCAAACCCCAAGGATTACCTCACTTTCTTCTGCCTAGGTAACCGTGAGGTGAAGCAGGAGGGTGAGTATGAACCTGGGGAACATCCAGAACCCGACACTGATTACAGCCGGGCTCAGGAGGCTAGGAGGTTCATGATCTATGTTCACACCAAAATGATGATAGGTACCGAGTTGGTTCTACTTTATCCCTGCATTACACTTGATGTCAGTAATTCAGTATCTAGATTTTTAATACACTGTAAAACTTTTGTTTATCAATATTCAAGAGCATGTTTTATGTTGTTACAAATCATACATTTCTAACGTACATATGTTTGGAGCAGTAGGCTTTTTATTTGTTAAAGTAGATAAACTAAACCAACAAATATCTTAAGAATAAAATGTCCGATGCCACCAATTTTTCTATTTTCTTCAATGATTTTCACACGTTTTCTTGATTATTTGAAGAAATTGAAGGTATATAGTCAGGTACTCTTTATAGCAAAGTACTGAACAATTGAATTCCTGCTTATACATTCCCTTGCTTGGCTTGAAAAGTGTCCAGATTGAACTGTAATAATCTCTCCTCTTTGGTTCCAGTTGACGACGAGTACATCATCATTGGTTCTGCCAACATCAACCAGAGGTCCATGGACGGCGCCAGGGACTCTGAGATTGCCATGGGCGCATACCAGCCATACCACCTGGCGACCAGGCAGCCTGCGCGTGGCCAGATCCACGGCTTCCGGATGGCGCTGTGGTACGAGCATCTGGGCATGCTGGACGATGTGTTCCAACACCCGGAGAGCGCGGAGTGCGTGCACAAGGTGAACAAGATTGCTGAGAAGTACTGGGACCTGTACTCGAGTGACGACCTGGAGCAGGACCTCCCAGGGCACCTCCTCAGCTACCCCATCGGCGTCGACTCCGATGGCAATGTCACCGAGCTGCCCGGGATGGAGTTCTTCCCCGACACCCGTGCCCGCGTCCTCGGCGCCAAGTCGGATTACCTCCCACCCATCCTCACCACATAGAGGGCAGACTGCACGCGTCGTCATCGCTTCTCCTGTCTGGCCTCAGAGTCTTTGTGTTTTGTGTTTCGGACACTCAAGGTTCAGATAGAAGTGTTGTTATAGTTACGGATGATAATAAGCGCATTGTGCACGATTGGGACGATAGGAGGAAGAGCTGTTTATTACTAGTACGCTGTACGCATACAGATTGTGGTGTGTCCCTGCTTGGTGTCGCTTGTGTGGCTTGCTGCGCTGCAGTGCCGTTTGTAAGATGAGACCACAGCAATTCTACACGAGTTCTAGTTTGTTCAGTTGTTTGTGGTGCTCAACGTTGAATTGGTGATGTGATGCTACCATCCTCTGGATAATCTTGTTCATTCATAGTGATCTACTCCCTCCGTCCCGCTTTAAACGTCGCTGGGGAACAGGAAATCCCCTCACAGGCACGCACTTCTAGCGACCTTTAAAAAGGGACAGAGGGAGTACGCTCTTGTTGATACAGCCGTACAGGGCACCTCTGTCATTCTGCCCTGCATCGACGACCCATGTAGTTGAATATCTTTTGTTAATACCCCTTTACTCCTTATGCCATCTGAAGCAGAAGAGCTGGGTGGGAGAGAGAATTGGTGGCTATCTCTGGCAAGCTCTTGTAGTAATTATCAATTTATCATGCAATCTTTTCGTGATAAAAGAACATACAATCTTTTAACATTTCATGGCATTATAGGAAGGTCGTGATATCAACGATCACACCACTGTAATTGCAGTATTAAAATCAATTTAGCACAGCCCATATACGGTAGTACTACCCAAATCAGCAAATCAATGCAGGTCAGGCTCTAGTGCTCTACAACTATATATATACTCCATTTGTGTGTACGGGTGAGCTAGCAATTCCTCCTCACTGCTCCACCTGCTCACATCCAACCCGGTCCTCTCCTTATCGTCCACATAGTCCAATTGCAAGCGCGCATCCAGCAGCATGAGGGGAAATGGCATGACGATCATGTTCTTGTTCGCTATGCTCTTTGGACCCTTAGCATTCCCTGTGCACTGTAAGTATATCAGATTCAGATCGTTGTTGTTGTTGTTGTCATAGTAAGGACTGTTAATTAAGATAAAAACATTGTAGGTCGTCATCACCTGATGGATGCCAAGAGTTCTGTCGCTATTACTGCCAACTCCTCATCATACGAGAGAAAGGTCACCTTGAATTTTTGCACCGGTTCCTGGTGCAGATTCTTCAATAAGGAAGGGGCTCTTTGCTACTGCTGTCCGGAAGATTCTCGAAAAGAGAACTGCCACCTGACAATAGAAGAGTGCCGGGCCAATTGTGCCTCTTGCAACCCCAAGTGTTCACTATCGTAAATTGCCCACGTGATGCAAAGTCAATGCTCTCGAATACTTATCGTAGTCATCATCTCTTTAATTGTAACGCAAAGTCATTTTTGTAGAAGCAACGTTAAACAATTTTCCAATTTTCCTTAATTTCGCTTTGCTATGAGAGGGGTGCATATGCTCCCACCAATTGATCTCTCCAACTGCTCCTCAAAGGCTAAATTTGTAGAACTGTTTCTTGAACAAAGATGGATCTGACATCTTTGCGTTACAAATCCCGGTTGATCTCTTCCCCCCAGTTTTCCTGCACCAATTCATCTCTTGACGTATGACCGCACCCGGTTTTGAAGCTTAAAATGGACAAACCTCGTTTGCTCTTGGTTTCGAGGCTCAGAACAACAAACGGCCACACCTGATTTTGTAGTCGAAAACAATGACCCTGTTATAAGCCCCTCAAGGCGTGACTAACCAACATCGATATATATATTTGTCTGATACCTGCCAAAGCTCTATCATCTTTAGATTTTTCTCACTCCCTACTCAAACTTGATTTTGTCCTACTATCATATTGCATCCATATACTACTAATCATAAGCCAATAAACATGTTCTTTCAAGACAAAATTCTCACAACATTAACACATGTATTACCTAGCTATATGTACTGTAAATATACACGTGCAGGTGCAGAGTTGGGAAGGATTAATTAGGACCAATAGACTCTGATCACTAACAACCATACTGCGATCAGATCAGCAACTAGTTCATCTTTAGCCCTCCTGTTTGACATCTAAATAAGAGAGCTACAATTTAACATGGGATCCAAAAGGGGGCCTAATTGTTCCTCTTGCAGCGCCAAATGCCCACCGTAAGTATCTTTGTAATTTTGACCCCAAGTAGAAGTTTTAGTCATGGCAGCGTTCGGTAGATCTTTGGCAGATTTGTTGTGTGAGACAAATAATATGTGTAGAAGAAGTTGGCAAATTTCTTGTGAGAGGAAAATACAGCAGATTTCTTTGGCGTAAAGTGGAACTCTTCGGAAGCAGCAACAAATAATTTTTCTTAATTTCGCTTCATTGTGCAAGGGTGTCATGATGTGATGCTACCAGGGGCGGGCCTACATGTATTCATGGGTATTCAACTGAATACCCATTATTTTTGGCAAAGAAACATTATATAGATAGTGTATATTATGTATGTGTATGCAAAATAAGAAAATAGCATCACAAAGCAAGGTTTCCAACCTATCCCAGCCTCCGTGAGCCCAAAACTGCAATATAGACCACTTGCCCTCCCTCCTCGAAGGTCCAAATACATCGTCTTCCCGATGCGTCCCGCCCGATTCCCTCTTGGTTGTTGCTCAAGCGCTCAACCTCGAAGTCCCGAACCCTAGATGGTTGGCTGCCGGTGATGCAGCTGTGGTGATGGTGCGAGGTGGCGGTGCTGCAAAGATTGGGAATGCATGGGAGAAGGCTGAGTGACGAGCGGCTCGCCAAGCCTTGCGCGCGCAGGCCGCATGGGCGGCGCGGCAACCGATAGGCGATAGCGTGGGGTAACCAACGGCTGGCAGTGGCCGAGCGCACGGTGGCGCGCTCCTCGGTTGTAATCTTCTTTCCAACTTCCTAGATCAGCTTCCTGGCTCCACCACTCTTCCATTCATGTGCTGCGGGCAGGCACATTGGCAGCGACACAACAATAGCAAGTTAAGAAACACCTAAACTATTAGGTGAGCAAATTGGTGTTGATTTGGGAATATCTGATTGCAATTTAAAATGCTTTTCAATTTGTGACAATTTGGGAGCAATGCAGGTGAGCATAATATTTATGAAACTTGGAGTAATTAATTTTAATTTTTAGGTTCAAAGCATAAAGAGGAAGAAGGGTAGGAGTGCTACTCCTGATTTGAGAGATCTTTCTTGCAAAGAGCTGCTGCAAAACTTACGTCATTTCAAATTTTGAATACCCATTGTCAAAATCCTGAGCCCGCCCCTGGATGCTACCATCCCTTTTATGGTAATCGTGCCCATTCATCGTGATTTCTACATTATTATCGGTACATTAATACAGGTCTAAGTTTTCAGATATGCATGTTAGACTTAACTGCATGAGGACAATGGTCACCAGAAACTCGTGTTGTTGCCACGTGGAAATTAGGTGGCGCCAGAGAAGACTACGCGTCACAAGCGAAATGGTTGAGACGACGCTACGACGACGAGTCCACGACCGCGCGCCAGCCAGAGCGGTCGCCGTCGACGTCCAAGAGCCAGCTCGTCACGGCGAGCTGTCAAGATCAACGAAATCAAGTCCGTCCATCATCGTCAACCCCACCGTCCAGTCCCACCCCTGGTCCTCTCTCCAGCTCTCCACCTCTCCTCTTATCCAAAATCACGTGCGGTCGGTGCCTGCCTACCCCACGCTGCACCGAGGCGAGGCGCGTCGGCGACGGCGGGCGCGCGTCGCGAACCAACCACCGGAACCAGACCGACCGAACCAATCAATCCGGCGAGTGGAGAAGTGGGTGCGGGCGCGGGTGCCGGTGCGGTGCGGGCGTCCATGGCGACCACGCGCAGCGGCGGATCGGCGTCGAGGGTGGGCGACGGGGACGTCGACCTGGGGGAGGGATGGGACTGGCGCTCCATCCCGCGGCTCATCTCCTCCGCCTGCCTCTTCCTCTGCTCCGGGTGGGTCCCCGCTCCCGCCCCCCGTTCCTCTCTTCCCTCGTCTTCGCCTCTCCATCTGGTTCCGTTCCTCCCGAGTGCGATCCGCGCCGCGTAAGACCGAGCAGCGAGTGGAATCGGCTGCTCCTGGCTGGTGCGCGGCGAATACGGATTTTGTGGCGGATTGACGTGGCTGGTAGGGAAGTGATGCAGAAGGGGGATCGAATTGATTGATAGCGATGTGCTTTACATGGAAATCGTTCTGTCGTGAGACGACGGGGCGTCTCAGGGTGCGTTCCGTCCGCGCCGTGCGTGGTTCGTCTAGGCTGGTGACGGATCCCCCAGGGCTTCTGTGTATGTGAGTTCTCCATTTCCTGGAGACTTAGGTGATGGGAGAAAGGAAGGGAGGGGATGTTGTCACTAATTAGTGATTAGCGACTACTTGATTATCACTTGGCATGCCTTATCCCTGCAATTTTACCATCAAATGTCTAATTCTTAGCTATTAGGCGCCTTGGTGGGAATAGATTTTGCAGTGTTCTTGTGGTCTCGGTCTTTCACCCACTAGTCGGAGTGAAAAGTTACCTTTGCCTGCCTCCCTCTAGACTGTGTCATGCTGTCATGCATGCGCTTGTAATGTGTTTTTGCAACAAATTTTAGCACTTTTTTCTCCTTTATCGCTAATTGTCTGCATGATCAAACTCCTTCCAAACAGAGCAGAGGCTGTTTTGGATGCTGTGATAAGGCTGTAAAGCAACTGGGTGAGCTGTCCAGGAACTTAATTACCCATGACCAAATTCCCATACCAGAGCCATTTTGGAGTACAACCACCATAGAAGTTGAACCATCAGATCTCAGGGCAAATTCTTCATTCAGTATATCCACTTGGGGCTTTGATCAGCATGGAACTGGAAGCAGCCACAACCTTCCTGAACTTGGTAATTATGGTAAGTCTGTCTGAGTCATGTCAGTTTTGTTAAACTAGGTTTTTCTCACTGGATCCACATATTGTGATATTGTCCACTGTCCAACCACACTTACTAAATCTTAACCTTTATTTCGGCCTAGCTTCTTTTAGCTGAGAAAAAGACTGTTGGTCATAGCTTGATGAGGTCCTTCTACAAGTACCATGACTTGGCATAATCTCAATATTCATGTGGAATTATGTCATGGTTTCACATACCTTTGTTAACTATTGTCTGTAACAACAGCGATGCATTTGGTAAAACGATACTTCCATGTCTTAGTTTGTGTGGCTCTAGCAAAAAAAGTATCTGGAGGCTTTGAATCAAAGTTTCGTACTGTCATCTTTTATAACATGTGGTACATTTTGCTACTAGATGGGTCTGTTAAGAGTCTGAGCAGGCAGCGGTCTGGTGCTGGGGAGGCTGCTTGACCTCTCCACCCAACCGACTTTGACACCTTGGACCAGCTAAGGTGCCCATCTTCTTTAGTGAACGATAAATCTTTTGATCATTTTTAAAGAAAGGATGAAAACATTTCAGCAGGCAAAGTGTTGCTCAATGGTTGTTCTGATTTTCTTGCTGGATAACAAGTGAAATTGGAGCACTTTTTTGAGAAGTGCCTCGGTATGGTTACCTGAAATTCAAAACATCAATATTATTGCAGGACGCTTTCTTTGGGAACAGACTAGGCAGGAGTGGACTGAAATTAGAAGTCTACGACCGAAGGTGAAGCAGGTTCGCGAACCAGTATTGAGGTATGAGAATAAGATGACCTATAAGTACACAATCAACCCAGAAAACTTTGCCATAACACCTTTTCTATCAGAAGTATATTATATAAAATCCCCGTTTCAACTTGCAGGAGATTTAGTTTATTTTTATTCACAATTTTTTTCTCCCGATGTTTGAGATTGTTCCGGTTTATTTGTTTTTATCTAGGTGTTTTCACTTGTACTGTGGTATTGTGCTTCTAGTATGGTTTAATCTTTCTTCCATGTTGCACACTATGTGTCGCTCTTTTGTTACAAATCCTGTGTTTTTTTTTGTGTACTCCCTCCATTTCACATTACTTGCACATCATAATCTGTGACGCCATTGCAATATTCCCACTTTCTACTGCTACTTTATTTATGAGGATGGGTTTAATATTAAGGTTACGTCTTGGACATATACTGAAGTAATGCAGTGGGTTATTAATGCATGTCTCATTGACGTGTGATTTTTATACCATTAGAAAGAAACATAACATTAGTTTTAGTCGCCAGGAAACTTTCATAAGCAATAAATAGAGTACCTATGAATCAAATTTGATGGCAGCTGAACATCTTGCAAGAAGGATGCTGAGAACCAACGAAGATGTAAATTTGAATCAGAAATAGGATTCCATCTTGTTCGTGTACAGTTTGTTTTGCTCAAATATTTACAACTTTCTAATTTTATCTCCCATGATAGGCTGAAACAAGGTATCATATTTTGTTTTGAATGGTGTGTTTCTTGTGTGCCATTGTATGAAGCTTCATGGAATGCTACCTTGGTGTATTATGAAGGATTTTGCAAATATGCTCACCAAATACTATATATTTATTATGCAGTTGGAATGCAGCATATGAGAGTCTGCTTGGATCGAATAAGCCGTTTCCTCAACCCATTCCTCTTCACGTAAGATCTAATACATTTCAGTTGGTCATTTTAATGCATGGCATGTTGCTTAGACCTGGACCATGAAATTGCAGGAGATGGTCGATTTCCTTGTGGACATCTGGGAGCAAGAGGGGCTGTATGACTAGCACAAACTCTTTCGTAGGGATAACATGTAGTTGTTCCTCAAGAAAGGATAAAGAATGACATAGGTTTAGGCTTGAGACGAGATAATGATATGGTTTGGCCTGTCATACATGTTTTTGTTCATGGAGGCCTGTTGTACTTGCTCATCACAGTTGTGGTGGTAATTGGTAAGTTTGTAATGTTAGGGAAGTGCTAATAGTCGCTTTGTCGAATTTGTCAAAGAAAGCGAGAAAGAAAGGTGTGTGACATTGAGTTGTGGACAAAAGTGTGATTTGTATTTGATTAAGAAAGCATTAACACCGATGCCTGTCGGTTGTAGATGGTTGGATTATTCTAAGGGGTAAAAGGAGTCACGTCTTTTCGTGGTGATGCAGCAGCTACCTCGACTGATGCAACTCTGAACTTACAATATTAGTTTGATTCTGTAATTTGAATGGACTGTAACTTGTGAGGAACGAGCTTACTTAGTGATTATAAAAATGATAAGGTTTTATGCTAGCACAATCTTTATCTGTGATACATGAAAATGATCGTGTTTTATTTTAGCACAGTCTTTAATTCTTTGTCTTATCAAGATGATATGACTGGAAAACTAGGATAATTTATGATACGACACTGCTAGCAGCCTAGCACAATGATCATGTGTGATGCACTGATGCTCAACGTTATGCGTGTGCTACTCGTTGTGACGTGTGATGCACTGATGCTCAACGCTATGCTTGTGCTACTCGTTGTGAAGTTGAAGAGTGAAAGCGGCATAGGAACAAATGCACAATACCTTTGTTTGAAAGACCTGTGCAATTTAAATCAGATGCGTGCCTTTGTTTGATTACTCGAAACGAAACATTGCAGCATCCATTCCTCAAAATAGAAATCAACTATCGGGAATTCGGGATCGAATTCCAAGCCGACCGACGAACAGTACAGTAGTATATCTGGCAACGTGCACATCACCAGCAGGCAGCAGCCGATGACGTGTCACCCCGAAGCCGAGAAAGGAAAGCACGGACTGCACACAGTGAATAATCGACTTCCTGGGCCGAAACCAACGAAAGGTCACCTGCGTTGGGCCCCCACCGGCCAGAGCGGATGGGGCGCGGCCTTCTGCGCCCCTGGCGGGTCCCACCACCAGCTGTCGTCCCCCACTTCATCACAACCTCACACACAACACTGACGACTTGTCCTCCTCCTCGGCGCCTCCGCTTCTCCTTTTCCTTTTTTTTCCCTCCCTTTTTAATCGGCGACGCCTACTCAACCCCGGCCGCAGCCGGAGAGAGAGAGGGAAGGCAAGGGTTCGGTGACGAAAACCCCAATCGCGTTGCTCCCCCTCCGGCCGCCGCCTCCCGCATTCCGCCGCGCCTCGAATCGGTAGGGCTCGCCCGCTTCCTTCCCCTCTTCCACGCCGCGATCCCGCTCGCTCCTCGCGCGCGCATTGCATCTCGGTTGTGGCCCTCGTTTCGTCCCCCGGCTGATCTTTGACTGATTCGTGTGGTGCGTTGTGTGGCAGCAGGGGGTTGGTGAGAGGGTGTTGGGGATGGCGTCGTCGGCGTCCGCGCCGGCGTCCAAGGGCCCACGATACGCCCCGCCAGATCCGACCCTCCCCAAGCCGTGGAGGGCACTCATCGACGGAAACACCGGGTACATCTACTTCTGGAACCCGGAGACCAAGGTCACCCAGTACGAGCGCCCCGTCGCGGCCGTGCCCGCCTCCCCGTCGCAGCCGCCTGGATACTCCAGGCCCGAGGAGAGGGCGAGGAGCTCCGGACCTTCCGAGGTAACAATGAATACCCCCCATTCCTCTTCGTTCTTCCTGCTTTCTAGAAATGCGGCTTCGTGTAAGGGTTGGGCTCCGCTAGATGCTCTATTGTTTAGAGGATAAACGACTGCGAGATTGCCATAATAGCCCGTATTTGTGTTTCAGTCGCGCTCGGAAGCTGCAGTGAGCCGCTCCCAGTATGCGCCCCCCTCTGATAACAGGCCAAGGAATGATCACTTAGAGGTGCGCGGTATCATTTCTCCTTTTATTTCGCTACTATCAATCTTGTGTTGCATGTCCTACTTTGTGTTGCATTTGCTCTATTGTGTGCATTTAGTGGATTAAGGGCAAGGATCCCTGTCTCCTAGTTGATTTTGTAGAAGGAAGTAGATAATTAATTAATGAAGTAGATAATGGTGATCTTTTCCTGATTAACCACTTTTTATCAAGAGGTGTCCTGTTTTTAAGCACCCCACTGAAGCTGCATCCAAAATGTTCCCAGTTATCTGTGCATGCCAACACATTTTTGTATTAACACTAGGTTGCTGCTTCACAATTGCAAGAATATACAGCAATACTGTAGTAGTAACGGTGCAGCAAAGAAATTTAGTCCTAAAAGAGCATTATCATAAGTGATGTACATTCCATGCCCCACTCATAACATGCTATCCTGTTTCCAGCCACTCTCTGCAGCTGGAGCGAATGTTTCACAGGTTGCTCAGTTCACCAATCAAGTTTCTCAGGCTGCCAATGGAAGCCAGATGTCGACAGAAGCATATCGTGCTAAGCATGAGATTACTATCATTGTATGTCCTCAACTAATCCTATACCTCTATCACTCTTGTTCGTAATATACATGGTACTTAGTGTTTCTCTTCCTTTATTATCAGGGCAACGAGGCACCAGCGCCATTCATGACATTTCAATCCACTGGCTTCCCTTCAGAGATTCTAAGGGAGGTAGGTGCATAAAACACACACCATTATTTATGTGCTTTGCTGCATTCCTTTGCGATGGAACTAGGTGGTCATCATGCATTTGTTGTACCTATGCTTTGATTAAGCTGAATTTTCTCTGCACCAGGCTCTTCAAGTCAACAATCCAAGTCGGGGTTCGACCTGTTTGTTGTCTTGTTCAGCCTCCTGTGGTTTGGAACACCTCCTTTATTTTGTTTCAATCCCTCAGTGCTCGATATTGAGCTTGATTTCTGTGTAGCTAAAAACTACACATCATGAGAAGCCTTCTCTCTTTGCTATATACTAGATTCAGACCTGTATCTTTCCACAGTTATTCACATAGTATTAGTTATTTCTCAAGGGGGTCTATTTTTTACAGGTCCTGCAAGCTGGATTCTCTGCGCCAACTCCTATCCAAGCCCAGTCATGGCCAATTGCTCTAAAGGGTCGTGATATTGTAGCTGTGGCGAAGACAGGTTCTGGGAAAACACTGGGCTATCTCCTTCCAGGGTTTATTCTTCTGAAGCGCCTACAGCATAATTCAAGGGACGGTCCAACAGTATTAGTCTTGTCCCCAACCAGGGAATTGGCAACACAAATTCAAGATGAAGCAATCAAGTTTGGCAAATCTTCACGAATATCTTCTACAGTATGTTGCTTTATCTTTTCTTAAATCTGTTACTCTCACTGTGGTTGTATCAACCTAGATCTAGAACCTATATCATATTTTCAAATGACTTACTTAGCCTATCGAAGTTCCATTTAGTATGTTTCTACCATGGAATGTTCTTTAATCCTTTTTTTTTTGATTTGAAGTGCTTATATGGAGGCGCTCCAAAAGGTCCTCAGCTAAGAGAGTTGGACCGTGGTGCTGACGTTGTTGTTGCAACTCCTGGGAGATTGAACGACATTTTGGAGATGGGTAGAGTGAGCCTGCGTCAAGTATCATATCTTGTCCTTGATGAAGCTGACCGTATGCTTGATATGGGATTTGAGCCACAAATAAGAAAAATTGTGAAACAAATACCATCTAGACGGCAAACTCTTATGTACACTGCCACATGGCCAAAAGAGGTGAGAAAAATAGCGTCAGATTTACTGGTTAACCCAATTCAAGTTAACATCGGGAACACTGATCAGCTGGTTGCAAATAAGTCAATTACTCAGGTAAGAAAATGCCTTTTCTTTTATTTTATCAAACTAGACAGATTGTTTCTGTACTTTGAAGTGGTTTGTTGCACACTGCAGCATGTGGAGGTTATCTCACATTCGGAGAAATCAAGGCGACTTGATCAGATCTTGCGTTCACAAGAGCCTGGGTCCAAAATTATAATATTTTGCTCCACCAAGAGGATGTGTGATCAGCTGGCTCGGAACTTGTCACGTCAGTATGGTGCTTCTGCTATTCATGGTGATAAATCACAGGCGGAGAGGGATTCTGTGTTGAGTGACTTCCGAAGTGGAAGGTGTCCTGTTCTTGTAGCCACGGATGTGGCCGCTCGAGGCTTAGACATAAAGGATATCAGGTTGGACCTCAATCATTGTTGCTTTCAAAAATTTGAGAGTTTAATTTTCTAATCATTTGGGACAATTATGGCAATGGTAATTGTAAACAGTGAATGAGCAACATTTGATAACCCTTAATTTTTCTAACGAAGCCCACTGATAATCCTTCCAAAATCTCTTGTCACAGAGTCGTGGTTAACTATGATTTCCCAACTGGTGTGGAGGACTATGTCCACAGAATTGGAAGGACAGGTAGGGCAGGTGCAACAGGATCTGCCTTCACATTCTTTGGTGACCAGGACTCCAAGTACGCTTCAGACCTTGTGAAAATTTTGGAGGGGGCAGACCAATCAGTGCCGCCACAATTAAAAGAAATGGCTTCTCGTGGAGGATATGGTGGAAGATCACGTCGGTGGGCATCTTCTGATGACTCCTATGGTGGTCAGGGATATGGGGGTAGAAGATCAACAGACAACTTCAATAACAGTAGCTATGGCAATCAGGCTGGTGGTGGTTCAAGCTTTCAGTCGAGGTGTGTATCAGTTTCTGTTTGAATGCTGCCTTTTCGCCTAGTACAAACCTGACGAGTCATGAAATAGCAGCTTCCATAACAGCACGAGTGGCGGTCAATTTGGTGATACTCCTAGCTTTTATGGCAGGTATGCTAGCAATTTCTATTCTACATTGTCTTTGGCCATCTATATATATACATTATAATGAACCATCACTTTACTGCTATGATAACAGCAGCCGTGACAATCAGACTGGTGACAATGCGAGCTTTCCTCCCAGGTGTGTACATCAATTTTCCTGTCCAGATGATTATCTGTAGCTTATGTATCCGTGCTAAATAGTTAATTTTCCATCTTTCATACAGCTCCAGCAACAATCAATCTGGGGAGGGTCTCAGCTTTCATGAAAGGTACTTTATTAGTCATGGCTGTACCACACTTACATAGCCTCATGTTTACCACCTTTGGAATTACCTTATGTCATTTGAAATTCCAAAGTTTATAGACAATCTCTAAACTTCTCATGTTGTCATTTGGTGCTGCTCTGTGAACCTTTTGTGCTAACAATGTCTTGTTGAAGTACTAAGCTAATGCGACTTGTTTCGAATAAAAACGAATTTAATTGGTGAATCTTTTGTCCAGTGCCTTTTTTCTCCAACAGCTATTATCACTATTTCTAAGTTTCTTATCATTCGGAATGTGATTGCATCCATGATGAGCATATCTTGACCCTCTGTATCCTCCATTTGATTGCAGGTTCTATGGGCCACGTGGAGGGGATCAAAGCAAAACAAGCAATGACGGATTCCGCGCTAGGAGCAGGAGTCCTAGCAAGGCTGTGGGAGTTTCCAACTGGTAATTGCATCTTCTAGGTGTGACCCAGTTTTTGCGATGGTGACGAAACCAAGTAGATGAAGATGGCACCCTGACCAATTATATTATTTCCTTTGCTACCCTACTCAAATCAAAGGATGTCATGGAACATCGCTAACTTAGGATATGGGTGTTGGTCTAATCCCTAATGGTTTCATGGTATGCTGATTTTGATGCCTGGGACTGGGAGAAGGTTGATGTGCTTGTGGTCGTAGTTTGTAAAGCTTTTAAGCTCAACTTCTTTGCTAGTATACCTCCTAATGCGAACCTAATCATGGGGAACCAACCGCTCAAGGCTGAATTTTGGACGAAATGGACAGCTGGTATTTCTGTTTAATGTTATGTACAATCTATATCAATGACTATTGTAAATGCATGTGGCATGGTTTATTACATGTGCTTAAGAATCATCTTTGCCCATGCGCCTCTGCTCATGTCAGTTTATCTGCCTCAGCAGAGGCTGTGGACGAGAATCTGAGCAAGTTGAAAATTGTATATCATACTGCTTCTGCAGAATGAGCCGCATCCGTTGAACTGCATGAGCACCTGCTCGCTGCTATGGTGGTGCTGAACCACACTGACCCAAACTGCTGTTGTTTGCTGTGGTTTTGAGTATATCTGTCGGATCTTAGGCCACTTGGCAAGAACACCATGTCTCGTGAAACTCGAGAATATATTCATTAGCCAATGTTACAGCTCTGCAAATGAGCTGCATGTGCCCTGTGGTACAAGTGTACGACTGGGGTTGGGAACTCTTGATACATCTCATCAGTATACCTCGATCTAATCTGTATACCTCAAAATCGAGTATACAAAGAAGAATTTTTCACGAACTAATGTATTCTATTTCATCCCTCCTTATGCACTCATCGGCTTCTTTCTCGTTAGCTTCGAGTACAGGAAAACGCCTCCTAATGCAGCGCCAGTTCCTGCAGCAAGTACAGCAAAAGTGAGTGACTTGGTTAGAAGGACAAACAGAGCTTGACGCAGCAGCAGCTATGATTTGTGAGAATTTTTGGGTAGCGTTGGTCAGAGTTACCTAGTGCGTTGACAGGCGAAATGGGGGTGCTGAAGAAGATAACTGAAGAGACGATGACAACCACGCGCTTGACACAGTTGGCAACGGAGTGGGTCACCGGTGACACCCTCGTCAAGATCAAGTAGGAGAGCTGCCATTGCAAGGGAAGGTCATGCATCAAACACAAGTTCTCTCTTCTGGAGCCAGAGAGAATATGGGTTAGTTATCTCCTCACCTTCTGATAGCCATGGAAGCAAAACCCTGCAAGTGCTGCCCTGACGCAGAGTTCTTGGAGGTTCAGGCCCTGCATGATATCAAAACAAGATTCAGCTTGGGAGTGATGGCACAGCTGATTCAAGAATCTTTTGTCTGAATTTCGAAACCGCTTACAGTGCTCTGGAGGTACCCTGGGGTGAACTTGACGCCTTCTGCGAACAGCATCAGAGGACACGATAGCAGAAACGACAGCACAGTGATTACCGAGAAGAGGTTTATGTCATCCATAGCATCCTGCATCACAAGGCAATTTTTTTTTACTGTGACAGTTCACCGGTTGACAGTGGTAATTTGATGAAGAAAAATTCACCTTGTCATCGGCAAGGAGTTTCTTGCTGAGGACATTCCTTGATTGGTTGGTCAGATTGGACGCCATGGCGCTCCAAAACCCAGTCCTGAGGCCCCCACAGACAAAATTACAGTGTCAACTGTCAAGATTCCCTCAATCATTTGAGTTGCAACAGCAAAAAAGGCAAAGGATCGTTGGTATTATAGGATCTATAAAAAGATTCTCCAATAGGCAGCGGACAGCACTGACCAGTTGAAAGAAACTTCGGTGAACGACGCCAAGGCGACGCCGCCAACGATCGGCACGAGCGAGCCCAGCACCGGCAGGGAAGGAACCTGGAGATGAAACAGTGAGCGAGATGAGCGAAAAATTGCTACTGTTTTCTTCTGATTCTGATGATTTCACGGTGGAAATCGTCTGAATCGGCGAAAATTTGTTTTGCAGGTGGCGGCGAACCTCGCCGAGGAAGAGGGCGGAGAGGACGACGGTGAAGAAGGGCTCGGAGGCCTTGATGGTGTGGGTGAAGGAGACGGCGACCTTGCCCAGGCTCATGTTGGTGAACACCGTGCCCAGCATGTGCCCCAAGGCCAGCGGCGCGATCTTGCCCAACTGCAGCCGCAAAAGTTGCAGACAGGTTAGGAATCAGCAGACGGGGTGAAAAGTTGCAGGTTTTTGGTCGTCGATGGCGAGAATGGCCTCCTCACCTGCGCAGCAGAGAGCCTGGGCGCCGGGTGGAGCCTGGTTGCCCACATGAGGAAGATGAGCAGGGAGCCGAAGGCGAGCTGGAAGGCAGTGATGGTGTACGGCAGTGGTAACGGCAGCGCGCCGAGAACCTGCAATGGCGAACGACGCTGGTTACTGATCTTGAATTCTTGATCGATCAAGGAGACGAGAGGAGGGGATCTTGATTATTCAGGCGAAGTGAATGCCTGAATGGTCGGACCTGCTTGTTGTAGATGTTGAAGTAGATGTTGAGCAGGTACCACGCGACGATCATGGCGCCCAGCTGCGCCGTGGCCGCAATGCCGCCGGCGCCCTCACCCCTCGCCGCGGCGCTCGCGTCGTCCTCGGGCACCGATGCCGCCGCTGCGGCCGCCGCCGCCATGGCGACCTCCCCATTCCTGCCGCTAGCGGACAGCAGCGACAGAGGCCGGAGTCGGCAGCAGCCGCCGCGAACGCGGAGGAGCGGCAACGGCGGCGCGGTGGTGGTGGCGGCGGCGAGGGCGCCCCGGGGCCCGAATGAAGAGGCGAAGGAGGCGGCGGCGAGGCCGCCGGCATGGCGCGAGGCGAGGGCGGCGGCGCTGCCGCGCGTGGCCCGGGACCACGACCACGAGGCTCCGGAGACAGAGGTCGCCGCGGCCTGCATCTTGCGCGCGCGGCGTTCTCGCGATTGGTCGCCGCCGCCGACCCCGCGCTTAAAATAGTGGACCACCCGGTACTCGCGTTACGGGGGGAAAAGGTGGCGCCGGGTGAATCTTCCCGTGATCCCGTACTCGTGAGTCCTCCCTGTGGCTTTGCGATGGACCAGTAGCACTAGCACGACGAGTAAGCGGCAGCCAGTGAGACGCAATGGCAGGTTGGCGGCAGGTTGCCAGTGCACAAATGGGACTTGGATGGCGGCCTTGCCGGCAACCTTCTTCTTCCTCCCATCTTCTTCGTGTCAATGTCGCCGGCATCTTGACCCCTTGTTAGATTGGGGGCATCAAATCGAAATCGACATCGCCATCACGTGTTTCCCCCCCCTTTGTGCACGGAGATGCAATTATAGAGCTCGAATAATACAATTTTCAAGCGTTGAAAAATACCAAACCACTGATAAGTACTACGCAAACGCCGTTTTTCGTGCACGCACCCGTCGTTCCGTCTCCGTTATGAATTTACGCAACGTACAAGTTCTTTATGCGAATTTTAGAGGACATCCTTTTCGTTCCCGTGTCAGACTTTCAGTGATCAAGCAAGCGAGGAGAACGGAACGGTGGCGGGCGCGTCTCTAGACTGATGAGAAGGACATGAGGTACAGTGCGCGAGCTGCTGGTGGCATTCCATATTTCTGGTCATAAATTTCGCAGGCGAGCAGCATATTTCTCGTGTGATCGGAGCTTGAGATGAGTCCGGCGGGCGGCGGCGAAGCCTTGTCGTTGCGGTGGTGAATCTTTGCTTTAGCGAACGGGTCCGGCGATAAAGAGGAGGGAGCTCCGCTCAGCCATGAGATAAGAATAAGAATACGGTGGTGGCTGCCAGAGCGAGTGCCCGTCGGAATCGGCCTAGACGCTGTCGTGGAGGCTGACGCGCCCTCGACGGCGACCGCCCGCCGCCCGAGGAGACGACGATGACGAGAGATCCACAAATGGGCCGGCCCAACGCATCTGACCACTACTGGGTCTCTCTCTCTCCTCTCTCTCTCTGCAGCCCACCAAATCCTTCTCGTCGGGCCGAACAGATTCATAACCACGGCCGAAGGCCCATGTTGGCCCGCCTAACGGGAGCGGGGGAGCCTGCCGCTTCGGCAGTTGTTGAGTCGAGGGCTCGAGTTGGGAACTTGGGCGTGGGTGGGTGGTCGTCGGACGGCGGGGATTCGGCTCTCCTGGATCTGCCGCACGGTGGTAGCTCGCCGGTGGCAAGCATGGCGCGGGCGAAGAAGAAGCGCGCCGCGAGCGCGGCGTCGGCGGCGACGGAGAAGCCAGCCAGGTCGGCCGACCGTAGGGTGCTCTACTTCGCCGCCTTCCTGGTGCTCGCCGACGCCGCGCTCGTCGCCCTCATCATCGCCTTCGTCCGGTGTCTGTAACTTCAAACACAGAGCCTCCTTGCTCAGCTCTCACTTTCTCTTAATTGCCGGCTAAGCGGTCCTGTTGCTTCGACTTGCAGATACCAAGATCGACTGGGACGCCTACATGTCTCAGGTACTAGCGCAGATTGCTGATTTCCTTCTGTTTCGGGTGAAGGATTTGGAATTTGGGACAAAAATGTGATTTTGGCTGCTGCTGGTGTGTGTCTGCCTGCCTGGTGCGCTAGGTGGATGCCTTTCTGGAAGGGGAGAGGGACTACACCAAGATCGAGGGAGACACAGGACCATTGGTCTACCCGGCCGGATTCCTCTACGTCTACTCCGCCATGAAGTTCCTTACCGGCGGCCAAGTCTTCCCTGCTCAGGTCACCGAGCTGCTAAATCTTTTTAATAACACGAATTCGTTTACTCTGTGTGTTCGCCCCCTCGTTTTTGTCAATTGGTGGACTGTGCTTAAGAGGATGAATTCTTGGGTACTTGCCTGCAGATTTTGTTCGGCGTCTTGTACATTGTCAACCTGAGCCTCGTTCTTCTGCTTTACATCAAGTCTGAAGTGGTATGGATGCACAACTGATCACTCTTTTCTTCCCTCCAATCGTGCTTTAGTTCAGCGATTCTCATATAGAACAGTCTTCTCTTTAGTCCTTACTCCTAGTTTTGTTCAGAAAGGATAATTTGACAACCAGTTCATATTCTGTCAGAAGGACCCATGTAGAAAACAATCCCCTGTTTAGTCCAGCTAAGATAATAATTTACTCTGTCGGCAATTCTCGAACAATCTTTTCTTTAGTTATGCATGGATAATTCAGTAATTGGTATGCTTTCATGAGGATCCTGAAGTTTCTCCTGGTGCTCTTTACCTAATGTTTGTTTCTAATTTCGGCTCTATCTCTCAATAATGGATGGCAGCTTCCATGGTGGGCTTTAGGTTTGCTTTGTTTGTCCAAGAGGGTTCACTCCATCTTTTTGCTCCGCCTTTTCAACGACTGCGTTGCCATGACATTGCTCCATGCTGCTATGGCTTTGATTATTTATCACAAGTGGTACCTTGGTCTAATAGTTTTCAGGTGATCTCAACAGCATGGCAGTAAATAGCATTTATCTGCTTCTTATATGTTATAAACTGCAGAACTGAAATACCATTGCTAGAAAATAGCTCCTTAAAGTCACTGATCATCAATCTTTCTTTTTTTTTCTTTTTTTCTTTTTTGCAGTGGAGCTGTCTCAGTTAAGATGAATGTTCTTCTTTTTGCTCCTTCTCTGCTTCTACTGATGGTGAAGGTACAAATGACCACCACACCATGCTTTGTTCCTTCCTTACATCTTTCTATGCTGCCAACTGTTACCCTTACTAAGTGTTTGTACAGGCCATGAGCATTAAAGGAGTCTTCTTTGCCTTGATAGGAGCTGCTGTAGTACAGGTGGGTTGTTCTTTCTTTTCTTTCTTTTTAGCACATCCTACTCCACTGCTCACAGTTTGTCATACGGTCTCTTTAGCACATCCTTCTAGCTTGCTTGTACAATTTACTCCTGATTCATAAATATATAATGTCAAACTGAATTCTTCTAGGCCTTTTGCAATTTCTTTATCTTGAAATGTCAAATCGTAGTGATACTCTCCAATAGCGTGTCACAAAGGAATGAAATTCATAACTAACTATACCTTTTATTAGGATAGATATTCTGTTAATTGCACTTTACTGCTGGAGTGTTTCTAGCATATCTGATTGCAGATAGTCATATTATTAATATTGACATGGAAAAAAGTTAGTGATTTTTTATCATTGACTACTGAAGTGTAGCTGGTTAGATGGATCCGAGGTATCGCACTGTTGATGCTAATGATTTGCATTTCCTGCCTATAGGTTTTGTTGGGTATGCCATTCTTGCTGTCACATCCAGTTGAGTACATCTCAAGAGCATTCAATCTTGGCCGTGTCTTCATCCATTTCTGGTGTGTACATTATATTTTGTGAATCTCAAACCGTATCAGCACCACCATTATGCCCTGTGTATCAGACCCATACATGTAATGTGACTTCATAGTTATGCACAGGATTAATTGTTTTAATTTTTTCAGGTCTGTGAACTTTAAATTCGTCCCAGAGAAGTTGTTTGTATCCAAAGAGCTTGCTATTGCATTGTTGATTCTTCACCTCACTACCCTTCTGGTATTTGCGCACTACAAGTGGTTAAAGTGAGTACTCACCACTAAGATTGGTTTTAATCAGTTAGCAAAGATCTACACTCATCTCAATAGTCCAATAGTCCTCTCTAGTATTGTTCCCAACTTATATGTTTATATTTGGTAAAAAAAAACTTATATGTTTATATCAGTACATTCGGAGGAAAACGCTAGGATATTTTAAAGGGGTTATGCTGCTGCATAACATTATTTTACTTGACAGGCATGAAGGAGGCCTATTTGGTTTCTTGCATTCCAGATTCAAACACACCAAATCAATTCGACAGCTTGTTTGCAGCCAGCCCAGTCCATCCATTCTCAACAAAGAACGTGAGTTAGGCTGCAATTCTCAAACTAATCATAGCATTTGGATATACTTTTTCTTGCTTGACTAACTGGGTAGCTACGACTTGAATCCAGATATTGTAACTGTTATGTTTGTCGGCAACTTCATTGGCATTGTGTGTGCCCGATCATTACACTACCAATTCTATTCCTGGTAAGTACAGGCTCCCATAATGTCTTAGTGTTAATGATCAGTTATCAGTAAATTTGGCTGTTGTTTGTGAATGCTAGAATCCAAGTTGGCTCCTTTCTGCTGTGCAGGTACTTCTATTCATTGCCTTTTCTGTTGTGGAAAACACATTTTCCAACACCTTTGAGGTAAGGTCCCATGCCTTATGTAGATCTGTTTCTGCCTCAGTTTATAATAGTCTTGCAACTTTATGAACAAACCAAACATGATCACATGTATCCATGTTGATAGAAATGTTTGCTTTCCATTTGAATAATAAATGCAATCTTCTTTTGAAACTAAGGTATAAGTAATTCCTTTGTTCAAGTATTCATCCACTTGGTTTGCACTCTTATTTCACTTCCCCTCATTCTCTCAGGATCATTCTATTTCTCGGCGTGGAGCTTTGCTGGAACATTTACCCTTCTACTGCCTATTCATCACTCCTTTTGCTGTTTTTTCATGTCTCCATTTTGTTGGGTATATGGTTTTCACGTACTGAGTACCCCTATATCAATAAAAGGACATGACGAAACATATCAAGGAGTTGTAAGTCAATGTGAGGTTTCATTTTAAAGTTGTTTGATCTTTTGAGGTAGCAGTACTCAAATCCTGCGCGGATACAAACAACGTCAAAGGCATCTGGAAATTGTCAGATGTATTTTGGTCTTCCAACACTCTTAGTTGACCCAAGATTTCTAGAGTAGAGTCTAGACATACCAAACATGTACCGTGTGTAACTTCTTGACATAGATAAAAAAAAATTGATAGCTACTCTTAACTATTACAGAGTAACTGTTATCACTGAATTGGCCCAGTATTTTGTTCTATCATCTTACCAGTCTTTTTTTCTTGAGACCAGTCTTACCAGTCTCCTTTAGCTAGTACATTCTGTCTCATAATTTCTTTAGAAATGTCTCACAAAGAATTCATTGAACAAGTATGTGGATGACACACACACAACGAAGAACACATCAAATTGGTTCCATTAATCCAACATTCTTCATAAGAGAGAAACTAAGACATGAAGCCATCATGGCAGTTTGAATATGAAAAAAAGAAGCAACTTAAGATAACTGAAATTTCTCATCTCCTGGGCTGTTGTTGCTTATCAATTCAAGTTCCCAGTTGACAATTAGTTTCTCTTGTTCTTGGAGCCACCTTGACCATCAGAGCCCGGTGAAGTCAGGCACTGGCTGAGTTGGCACCTTCCTCTGCCTCGTGTTCATCAACTCCATCATCAAGGGCACCTTACCTTTGCTAATGTCATCACTATTTCCCAAGCCAAGAAGTAAGTTTGGCGTAGATGCAGCGCTGATGCCACGTACTGGGATCTGAGCTGAGGTGGCATAGAGAGGATCATGCAGGGAGCTTCCTGAGCTCAATGCCTTGTCCGAGGTGGCAATGAATTCTGGCGTCCCCGTCGACTGAACCAGGCTGACCAGCTCGTCGGTTTCAAGCCAGTACTGCGGCCCCATATCTTTGGTGTTGGGAAGCTGTGGAGCCAGTGGCTGGAAGAAGCTCCGGACCGGGTTGGTCGTGGCCTGGTGCTTGTGGAGAACTGGCAATGATGACGGTGGTGGCTGGAAAAAGCTCTGAGCCGGGTTGCTCAAGGCAGGGCGTTTGCCTAGAACTGACGATGAGGCCTCACTGGTTCTTGAAGTGTGAAGGATGTTGCTGTTGCTGGTGTGCTGTGACCTCCAGTAGGATGGTGATGACAGTTGCTCATTTCCTCCCGGTTGGATGCAGTGGTAATGAGCCAGTTGTTGCTGCTGGGAGTGGCTCCAGTTGTGGTTGCCATTATTTGTTAGAGAAACAGCACGGTAAAACTGAAACAATCATAAGCAAACTGTTCATATAAAGATTTTGTATGAAACAATTAAAAGAGATTGTAAGGTGTTTCTCAGGTATTTTACATTGGATAAACGTAGATGGTAGTCTAGTGTTCTTGAATTTGATCCACTTGACTGACTTGCTCCACGCAACAGCCTCATGTGCCCTGCGGGGTTGGGGTTGGCTGCCCTAGGAAGTCCCTATCCAATTAAAAAGTTTGAAACTAGAATATAAGATTCATTAAAACAAAAAGAATAATGCACATACAAACACAACACACAGAGCAAACATGATAGTCTCCAATCATAAGATCGATGTGTATATGACACTTGGCCAAATTTGGTCAATGAAGTGATTATCTTCCGTACAAGGTAGTGCTGGAGTTGCTGAAGTCTTTGAGGTAGTGCTGGATGAAAGATTACTTAATCCGTCTTGAGGCACGACTCCAGTATATGTGGTCTGACTTTGAAGCAGTGAACTTGAGTCACCAACGGATGTAGGGAGGAGGCCAGATTGGTTGTAGTTTCCACTGCTTGCATGTGTGGGATTCATACTAGAACCGCCAATTGTTTGGCAAATGGAAATTGAGTCATTCATGTCGGGATGCTTTCTGTTTTGTTGGTTCAATAGGTGTGGTGGTGTCCTCCTGATCATATCATCAATATTTCTTGTCTGCAAAAATTAGAATTATAAACTTGTTTGAGATAACCATGTTTGTCATGTTTAGGAAAAAATGCTCTGAAATCTCTCATAAAGACGTAAATGCCAGATAAGATCTTCATTGAGTAGATCCTTGAGCTAGGATTTAAAGCCACATAATTGTGCTGTCCTAACCACATTATATTTGTGTCCTGTCCTAGCCACATGCTTAAATAACCTAGTGATCAGGAGATAGCCAAAGCGTTCACAAATCACGCAGATGAAATTCTTTTGGTGTAAAAATAAAATTTATAAAGCAAAGCACAAGTGAATGACTAGAGTATGTAATTGTATCAAATTCACTTGTGACAATGGACCTCGAACAAAAAAGGGGGTTTTTAAACTTGGCGAGCTACAGAAGCTTCTGTGTTACTGCTACTAACATGATAATATGCTATGAAAAGGAACATGGTCGCCTGCCATCTGACGAAATAATGCAGGGAAAAATAAGGTGATGGACAATTTGATTACCATGAAAAATGAAAGAACATGAAAAACAAGTATGATGCACAGAAATATTTCACCTTTATAAGGCAAAGTGGGATCCACATGGAAAAATATTGTACCAACTCATGAACTGGAAGAACAAAGAGAGTAAGAGACTTGTTGTAGAATACCAGTAAGCCATGTTTGAGCGATTCCTCCCTCACCATCTTGTACCTTTGTTGAAATGTTCCCAAAATTCCTAGAATAAAAGAAAACGAGCTCTTGGCTGAAAACTTATATGGTCTAACACTCTAACTTAGTGCCAGTAGGTCGTGTTAGGCGTATGAGATTGCAACCAACGCCCACCCTACTATATACTAGATCACCCAGCCCTACCTTTAATTTTAGCATTGTTTCCATTGTAAGAATTGGAACAACCATCATCGATCGGACCAAGTACAACACTGTGTGGACAACCATACAACATTTAACTTTGTGTATGTCAAGGACGAACTTAAAAGGTCCAACCATGTGTGTGTACCGTGTGAGCGCGGTGCATGCATTCATTGTATATATGAATTCAACTTCTACTTTGAATTTAAGGAATAAATATATGGAAATGCCACAAATCTTTCACGCAAAAGCTGCGACGAGATTATGATCTGTACACAGACAAATCTTTCATATAAATCATGAGATTATTATCTGCACAATAAGTGTTCAGATCCCGGTGTGAATTGGATTTGATTGAGGTGGGCATCTACCTTGCTCCAGCTAGCATTCAAAATCACCATTTTTTGTTGCATTTTATTTTTATTTTTATTTTGAGCAATGTGTGGCAGGGTTGTGTAATTTATGGTATATCATCATAGTTTTTTTAGAATTACACAGAACAACGCAGACGCTCATAACACGCATGCATACTCACCCCTGTGAACACACGTGCGCAACCCTACCCCTATTAGCACCTTCGAAGGACTGAGCACCGGCAGATCTCGAGATTCCCGAAGTTACCACTGGCGCCTCATCGTCGACGGGAACGTCGCTTACCACTTAATGCATAACACCGGAAAATCCCGGAATAAATCCAAAAAAAAATGCGAGCACCAGGATTTGAACCTTGATGGGTAGCGTCCCACTGGACCATCCTATTATCCCATTAGTGTATATCATCATAGTTGGCATGCTCCTCTAAGAGGCATTTCATCAAGACATCTCATATCTCAATACTGCAAAAGTAGAAGCGGAAAACAAAGCATGGCCTATAAGATCGAGTGCCCAACTCTTCAGCACAAGAGACTACCAAACGAAGACTGCGGTTGCAGCAAACAGTAGCTTGTACTGTATCTCTGAGTTTAGTCGCTACTTATATGTGCTTTATCAAGTATCTGACCTGCAACACAATTTTCTTCTATCCTTAATCTAACCACAACACTCCAATACTCCAGAGTGCAATTGATTTGGCAAAAATATAATATGCTGGTTGGATGCACCACACAATGCATGTATGGATGATTCTGGATGCTATGGTTCAACCAATTTGCTATAAATCGTTATACCAAGTGGAATGGCATTATTCTGAATGAATTGGTACATTTTACCCAACCAAACAAAAAACAACAATCTATCTTGAACCATTTCATACATGAACCAAATGATATATACAAACACAGCAGTTTCTCATTAGCCATTACTGATTTTAACTTTCAGCGAGAAATGTGCCAACAAATGTTATTGATATGCTAATGTTTAGCCACATTATCAATTGGTTCTGAAAGAACCAAAAAAGGAAATCAAAATAGTCAACTATGTTCTGGAAAAACTGTGTATACCCAGCATATGTACACACTTCTCTCCGCACTGCAGTTTGCTGGGTGCAGGACTAAATTAGATGATGCAGCCTGCTTTATGATCCCTGGCATGTTTGATGAACACATTAAGAACTGAGCTAGAGTAATGGGATTGTATGTCAGTCAGCTGAGTGTATGTGCATCCAGGGTTGTAACTGTTGGCACTTGATAACATCAATACACAATCAATGTCAAACCACAATTTGCTGCATGATGTAACTATACAGTCAGCTAGCATCTTGGCTGGTCCAGGCATTTTTGAAAGAAACGATTTCCCTGCATCATTGACTAAACTAGTAAATAAGCCAGAAGACAGGACAAAAACTATATTGCTAGATAATACACTTAAGAGCCTTTGTTCGCACCTTAAATGCAAAACCAATATCTGAAATGTCAATCTGAAGTGTCACTCTCCTAAGCTTATCTTCCTTGGATTGCCCTAGCTTCATGAATCCCTACAATGCAAACTCCATCAAACATTGGGTTGCCTTTCATTTCATTCTAGTGCACCAAAAATTTGAACATATTTGCATACCTGATCACTCAAAAGCATGCACATGTTGGAAAATTCGAGCATTCCAACTGCTGGGACTTGAGTTGATCTACAGATTTCTATGTATGATTTGTTGAGCTGAAAAAGGTGTGTTTGGGTAGGTAAGAATTATACAATGCCAGGTGATCAAGTGCATTCTTTCAATATGGCATGAAGCGTTACCTCTCCTAGAGTAGTAGCCTTTTTCTTGCAATGCTGGAAAGTATTTGCCAATGCACACAGTACCATCTGCCCAACATTTCGTACATAACAAAGATCAAGAAATGTAGCAGACTAAGATTAGAGGAAAGGCAAAAGGAGTAACAAGGCTCTGAAGGCTTCTAAACAATTGTGACCTCACCTGTTGTTGTTGGGGAAGACACAGGATGCTATCCACTACTGCTGACTTGAAAGCCTTTGACAAGGCTATATCCATATGGTCAAATGTCACCTGTAAATAAAAATATTAAGCTCCAATACTAAAGATGATCCAGGCACTAAAAAAAATCATGTCAAAGAATTTGGACACAACCAAGTAAAAGTAAGTTCATTGTAGGAACTACTATACCAGTATAAGTAAATGTATACAGGTTATTTAGTAAAAGATAACGAGACAATTAGCAACATTCAACGCTAATGATGACCATAATTCAATCGAAAATTACAATACCAGATTTATGTTATCATATATAGATGACATAGCTGGCCACTGACTATTTATGAGGGAAGCCTTCACCTCAAATTTGATTGATACACTTGAGAACTATCAATCTAGTTTTATGTTATGTCTGACTCGAAACCACCTATCATTTTCCTGATGAACTGTAAAATATCGAGTGAGCAGCAAAACATACAATTCCTAATTCTTGATCAGAGGGATCGTCCAGCCTTGCTTCAAGAACCTCCACAGCACTCCTGGAATTCAGAAAAGATTGTTATACTCTAATAGCTAGCATGGCTGACGCACGCAACCTTAAAGCTTAAACAGTCACCATTGATTTAACATATACAAAATTTTCTGAATTTGTTACATGCATCAACAAGATTTAGAATTCCTTAGTTTTAATATTACATTAACTCTAATAGTGGAGCTATAATCTCTTGAGAATATCACTGTTTCGTCAAACACAGAAGTACCTGCAAACACCTAGAGCCTTTCTCATGTCACCAGTGGCCGCTGCGACTTTCTGAAAAAGAAAAGATTCACCGAAACATCATAAATGTACATAGATGAAAAAGCTGAGATATATCTTATGATTTCTGTCGATGAAACTTAATTATAATGCAAACCTTGCAGGCTAAATGCACTTACTCTAGCACAAAATTCCAGGGCCAGTGGTTCAAAAACATCAAACTTGAGAACCTGTATCAGTGGCATTAAAAAACACATGACCATCAAGCAATTGAATGCTAAGTAAAGATAGATGCATAGAAAATTTGAATTGGTAACATAGCAGGATTATTACCTTTAGTCTATGCTTAATTATGTCAGATATTTGATCCTTGGAATAAGCACGGAAAGTTACAACAAGTGGTTTGCCTGTCAATTAGTAAAGTAGCAAAAGCCAGAGGAATTTTAGTTTACTACGTATCAGATATTGCAGCATTTGACATTGTCAGCAGTGCTTACAATTTAGGGATTCAAGCTTTGGAAGAAACCGGTCTGCTAGGTCTATGGCATTGGCAATTCCTGAAAAATAGCACTATTAGTCAACAAAACTGTATTAATTGATTCATTGATAGGTGTAAGCATCACAAAGCTTCACCTATTAGTATACATCTTGAATATGGGTAAGTCGTAAGCATGAAAAGATCATGTAGCACAGCCCGGTCTCTAGTTATTAAGTAGTCCATCTCATCCGCAATGACCAACCTGACAAATAGGAGCATGCAATTCAGATGATCCATCCAAAGCAGCAAGAACACCCAAATTGTCACGGTGAATACAAGCAGTTATTACATCATTCTTCTTGGAGCTGATTCCTTGTTGGAAAATATGCTCTGAAGTTGCTGAAGTGGTGACGATTTGCTGCTTCCCTTCTTACGGTTCTGACATTGTCCTAGTATCTGCATTAAAAATCACTTTGTAACTACAATTTTTGGTGGAGTTGGACAGGCATAAATGAAGCAAGTATATAACCAAGTAGTAGTAAATACCTTGCTAAAAATGTCAGATGTGTTTGCTAGGTTTGTACAGTTGATTGCTAGTGAGTCAGGCGTCTCCATTCCCATCTGCATCCACACATAATTAACACAACAAATTAACATAAGAACACTTCAAAACTGGAAAATCACAGTGGAACCGTGAGATGTTGTCAAAGCCTACCTCATCTGCCCAACGCACCAAGCTCTCTTTGACCTTGTTGATAGATAAGGTCTTCCCTGTGCCGGGGCACCCGCAGACATACAGGCTCCCAGCCTTCTGCTCCTCGACGCACGCCGTGCAGAACTCAAACACGCGCCTCTGCTCATTGTCCCGGCAAACCAATTCACACGACGGCACCGTTGCCACGTGAAGCGCCTCCTTGACAGCCCTCGTCTGCGCGGGATCTGCGTAGCACGGCCAATTCGCCATCATTAAGGGTTCAAGACCCCACCACGAAGCAACTAAGTGTACACATCGGTTTGGATAAAATGGAAAATTGAGAGGCTTGCCTCGAGGATTCCACTTGGGCTTCTCAGCCGCGACAAGGTCGCCGTAGAGCCTCTTCCTCGAGGACTTGGGAGACGCCGACAGCAGCTTCAGCGTGGGGACCTGCAAGATCGAGCGGTTGGTGTGCATTGCAACGGGGGGAACGGGTGAAAGGAGGTCGTCGGCATCGGAGCCCCAGCAGCAGAGCGGCGGATCTTACGTCTCCGGCGCCGGCGTGCGTGGATCGGTGAGGGGAAGTGTGCCGCGACGTCGTCGCCGGTGACTCGCCGGCACGGCCTGGCGTCGTTAGCCGGCGCTTGACGCCGCGCGGCGTGCTCGTCGCCGCGGCAGGGTAGGGGGTGGTAGCGGCGGGGGACGCGCCGGTCGTGGCGCTGCGGAGAGTCGGCATTGCTGCTTGGCGGAGCGAGGTGCCGGCGGTTACTTGGGAGATGTGGGGAAGGAATTGGGGGAGGAATGGTGGATGCGGATGGCGGGGAGACGGAGACGGGTGGGGAAGAAAAGGGCGGGCGGTCAGGGAGGACCGCGCGCAGAGTGCGAAAGGGTTTTCCGGCTTCGCGCGGGAACGCGAGAGCACGGACGTGGTATGTGGGCTGGGCCGTATATGTGCCTCTGGTACTGGGCTGCTGGCCCTTCGGAGCTGGGCATATGTTAGATGGGCCGTATCGGAATATCTCTTGGATACGTGTCCAGCCCACACGTATCGAATATAGTTGGGGTTTTACCTTTCGGAATACGTGACGTAAACATATCGTCAGTTCGCCACGCCAGCGCATCCACGTTGTAACACGTACCGGACACGCGAGACTTGTCTTCTCCGTCGTGTCCGTGTGCTTACAGATTCTGTTATTAGACTGTCCGCAGCAGATACCCGACGCGTATCTGCAATATGCAGTAGGAGGAAGAGCATTCTCGTGCTGCAAAAGAGGAGAGCCTTCAGCAGTTCCCCGTTCTCTTCGCGCAACGACGAAGTAGTTGTGGCTCCCGCACTCTCCGGATCCGGTGCTCCGCGGCGCAGGCCCGCGGCGGCGGCTCGCGGTCGGCGGAGACGGCGGGCAGGCGGAGCAGGAGCGGCTCGGCAGAGACGACGGGTAAGCGGAGCAGGAGCGGCTCGGCGGAGACGGCGGTCAGGCGGAACGGCGCCGCGGATGGGAGGACGGCGTAGCGGAGGCCGCATCTCGTCCGCCGCATCTCGAGACCTCCGCCGCCAGGAGTCGTGTGGGGCGGAGATGGAGCCGGCGGAGCCGCCGCGACCTCGATCCGCCGGGGCCTCGATCCGTCGTGTGGGCCTTCTCGCTGGTGCGGGATCCGCCGTGCGGGTCTCGATCCGCCCCCGGCTTGTAACATCCCTGATGTTTAAGTAACAGTGATCATCGTCATTAACAAAGCTAAACATGGTACTTGACATAATTGACTTGGTCAAACTTCCAACCCTAGGTCAAACCCCTCAAAGCTAAAGTCAAAACCCTAGATCTCTATACCTATCCCTGATAATCTAGCGTGTTCTCCACTTTTCATATAACAACTTCAAAATCGGTCAATATAAAAGTTGCTCATCTTTGTGTGGGACATATTTCATTCAATTGGCGGTTTTTGAGATTCGAAGTGGAAGACATTCAAAAACTTGGTCAAAGTTCAGAGCAGTGTCTTGACCAAACAGAGAAAATCCCAAATTTCAAACCACTTTATCTCCAAATCCAGGAAAAATTTCATAGGTCGGCCTTTGCAAAAATTAGAGCTGGTTAACTGGTCTACAAGTTTCGTTATTGGTGATTTTTCCGCGTAATTCAACTTTTTGGAGTTTTTCACTGTCAAAGTGGCCTTCGCCGCACTGTTTCAGCCCTGCGCGCTCTAGAGCGCGGGAGCGCGCCCGCCCCGACGTCTGTGCCCGCCACCCGTGCACCATGCGTGGGCCCCACCTGCGCTAACGCGTGCGCTGCGCCCAGGTACACCTCCCCAGGTGCCGCTTGCCCGGGTGGCCCGCGCCAGGGTGAGGGAGCGCCCGGCCGCGCCGCGCCGCGTCTGCGCCGTGCCCGCGCGCGTGCGCTGCGCTGCCGCTTGTGCACGCCGTGGTTCCCTCTTGCGCGCGCTCGTGCAGGAGCCCTGAGCCCGCGCTGCTTCCCGCCAGTCGCCGCCTATTTAAACCCCGGGTCCCGCCGTGCCGCGCCGCCACCCCTACTCTGCCACAGCCGCTCCGCCGCCCGCCATTGGCACCCCGCCGAGGAGCTCCGCCCTCCGCGCTACCCCGCACCCGTCCGAGCCCCTTAGCAGCACCACACACCACCACCGGTGCTTCCCCGACCATTTGTTGCCCAACCCCGCCGCCCTGCTCGCCGGTGCTGCTCGTGCCGCGGCCGCCGCCGCACCCCGTCGCCGAGCCACCTCGCCGGAGCTCTCCCTTGCCCAACGCCGGCCACGGGCCAGTGCTAGGTGAGCTCCTGGTCGGCCCCCGCCGCTCACCCAAGCCATCCCGGCCCCACCTCGCCGCCGACGAGTGTGCCAGCGCCGCCGCCCATGGCTAGGGACTCAATTGCGAGTCCCAATTTCTTTCCAGGGTTGAAACTGTGAAAGCGAGGACCCCTGTGTAAAGTCGAGGGTATGGTTGTGAATGGAAACTTTTGTCCAGGGGTTTATCGGCGAAAAGATTCTTTCCCTTTTTGTTTAAAAGCTCTGAATCTTGTAAATTTGAGATCAATTCACAGAAAAATCGTAAAAATGTAAACTCAGCTGTTCTAGAATCCTTGTGAAGAACCCTAACTTTTATACAAAGGGAGTTTTCAAATTTCTGTGTAGTTTTTAAATAATTTTGAATTTACCAGTTTGGATAGATCTAAAATAATTCAAATTCTATGCATGATCTGAAGCTCAATTTTGGATATGTTGTTTTCCTTGTCATGTTGGTCTTCTGGTTAAATTTTGGCACAAAGTTATAAAGAAGATCTTTAGTTATGAATTAAAGTTTATTTTCAGCATTGTCCCAGTTTATGATTATTATAAATTAATCTGTTGATCTTTTGAATCTCATCTTTTTGCTATGATCTTGTTTCATGGTTTTGCACCCTTGATAAATAGTAGAGATGTTTTTATCATGTTTTATAGGGTTAAGTAATTTTTGCACAAGTTTAACATTCTTTCATAAATTTAAAGAAAATTAAATTTTCTTTGCTGAGTAAGTGCATATCTCTTCATGATTGGATGTTTTGTGCTTCCACATGAATTTCTAGCTCAAGATGTGGTACATTTATTTTTGTATGATTTATTCTTGTTTTGAATGAATGAATCTAGTTGTATTTTTCATGCTAGATATATAGCTTGGTTTGATCTAAATTTTTGGCAGTAGCTCATGTGTAGTATGATGTGCCTCCCTGCAAAGTTTCATGACCATCTTGTTTATATTTCTTCCAGAATGAATTTTCGAAGTAAATCAAGCTTAATTTATGAATTAAAAGAAAAATAGAAATCACTTTTGTTTTCATTTCAAATCTTTTGGATGAGCCTCACCAAATCATCACCTTGAACAGCACCCATAAATTGGTGAAGAAAAATTAATTGATTAATATAGATGTGCACACAATCACCATCAAATAAGGGGATTAACCACGCACACATACCCTTTTCTTTGATAGGAAGAGTATGCTGGATATATCCTTATCCAGGTGAATGTGGTCACCCATACACCCCCAGGTTTACCCTTCAATTTTAAACTATGATCTCACTCCTCATTTATAAATACATGAAGTTAATGCATATGCATGTCGTGTAGAACTTCCGGACGGAAACTACGAGTTGGTGCCAGTCTCCGAGGGAGATCTTGCGGAAGGAGAAGTGAACGTGGTGGAAGTGCAACAAGACCCGAACCAAAGTTCGGAGGTTTTCTCCACTGACTTTGCTAGTGAAGGCAAGCCCCGGAGCATAACCCAGTTTTCTAACTTTTACAATTATGTTATGCAATGCTTGTGCATTTACGTTTCAGGAGTTGACTTGAAACCCTAGATGCATGATCTTAGGTTTCTATGCTCAAATACTAGCATGATAGGTCGCTAGTTGCCATGCTCTAAGGACACGGTAAAAGTCGAGTGATGTTCGTCACTCGCGAGCTATAGGTTTCTTATGTTGGAATCATAAGATTTTATAAATGGATATGCTCATGTGGTAAGAGCATGGGACCGGCTCCGGCCAGTAGGTCTGTGGTTAAGCGTTTGAACGTACTAAACATTTGTTAGGAATGGGACCGGTAAGCCTAGTACCCGATTGGCACGGCAAGGGAACTTTAGTGTTACTACTCCTGGGTCCGTCCCCTGCTGCAGCTTAATTGTGGTGCATGTGTGGGGTTGGGGAGGCGAGGCCGAACCAACCACCATGTACCGAGGACTGTAGCCCCTGTTCCCAAACCGAGGATTGACGGGAACCGCCTGGTTGGTGCATACCCCACCCCCTTTGGTTTCTAGTTGGCTGTTTTTGGGGTGTGCATTCTTCCTGTGTTTAGGTCCACCTTGCAAGATTATTAATCGATCGGTCGTCGGCCTCTCACCGTTACCCGAGATTGCTTAGCCATACACTCTATATCCCTTAATGATGGAATTGAGAAGTAATTTGGATATATGCTTAATTGTTTGCACAACTTATGCTTGCAATAGTTGCTTACTTAGTAATGGATAATCAACTAGAATTTTGAGCTAAAATTTGAAAGTAAGGACCTACTCTTTGTTGCTTTTCAGCAAAAGAAACCCACTAGCGATAAAGCCTTGCATGTCTAGAGAGTTGGTGATTTTCCATCACCCGACGGTTAAGTCTTGCTGAGTATTAGTATACTCAGCCTTGCTTTTGTTGTTGTTTTCAGGTGATGTGAATGATGATGGGTTCCCGTGACCTGGTTCTCTCCCACCCGGTTGGGAAGTGGAGTGGGAGGATGACAGTGCTTAGTGACGTCATGGATGGCCACCTATGACGTTAATTACGACGTTTAGTATTTTATTTCCGCTGTGTTTCGAACTCTGAACTATTTACATTATGCAAAAGACTTGGTTTGTAATATTAAAACCTTATGGAGCTTGATGTAATAATTTGTGATATGTTTATCTCTAGACTCGCCGTCGTGTGAGTTTTAATGTACAATTCTTCGATCCTGGTTAAAGTGATTTACCGGGCTTGATCCGGCAGAGGCGACAAGTTACTTCTGTGTTATTGCTTAATGACCAAATGGATTGGTTTAGGCAATAATATGGAATTAATTTGGTCGGTTCGGTCACAGCTGGCATCAGAGCTCAATTGTACACCAGAGATCTTAATACACTCTTAATAACTTGTTTTTGAATAAAACTTGCAAGATTAAGGTGTGTTGCAAAATGCGTTAGGAACGCTAAGGATAAACTAGTCCGAGAGGCCCTAGAGGGATTTTGGGTTCTTTCAGGTGACTAGTAAATTTATGGTGTATTTAAACTAACTTCCAGCACTTCTTAAGCCACGTGTTTCATACGTGTGTTGTGCCGCATCACGAGTATGCGAGGGTTGATAGGGCAATCTATTCAACGGATCCTATCTTCTCGGTTGGATGCCCACGTGTTTTATACGTGTGCTTTCCGTATGCAAAGCATGCGAAGGATGGTATGTTCTATTCCACATGAACATATCATGGGTTGTGATGTCGCCACGTTTTGCTATACGTGTGCATGTTCCGCATTACGAACATGCGAAGGGGGACACCCTCCATTCAAAAGGGGCGTGTCTCAGGTTGGACGCTGTCCATGCAGCGCTAAACGCATGGGTGCCGTTTCTATAGTGAATGGTAATGTTTGTGGATGCTTCCGTGACGTGCTGGCACGGAAGGTTCTTTCTTTTGCAGGTACACTAACCACGTTCCGGTAGATCGAACGGTTAGTATCCAACTAGCTATTATAGGGAGAGACGTATGCTTGTGCATTGCCACCGGCACTAACCACGATTCCTGGGCATGGATTTGCCTTGTGAGGATGTTTAGGACGCTTTTGCATCATGCTAAAAGTTGTTAAGAAGTAAATAAATCGCTTCAAAATCCATCCTAAAACACCTCACCAAAACACCTTCACATCATCCCAATCTTGATAGCTGTCCTTGTTTCTCGGTTTTTGGATGCTCTGTTGGTCTGAATTTTTAGACCCTTTGAACAGAGTTTTCTGGAGAAAAGTTAGGGCCTGTTTAGTTCCCAAAAATTTTCCCAACTACCCATCACATCAATCTTCCGACACTGATTAGGAGTATTAAATGTGAATTAATGACAAAGCCCATTCCATAACCCCTACCTAATTTTTCGATACGAATCTAACAAGCCTAATTATGCTATGATTAGACAACGTCGTGCTACAGTAAACAATCTCTAATGATGGATTAATTAGGCTTAATGGATTCGTCTCGTGATTTCCCGTCCATTCGTGTAATTACTTTTGTAATTAGTCTACATTTTTTACCTCTAATAGACCTTCGAAGGGGCTGCCAAAATTTTTTGCCAAAAATTTTTGGCAACTATACAGGCTGTTCGATACAAAAGTTGTGTCAAATATTGTCTAGTTCCTGCTGTAAAAATTTCCGAATTTTTAAGCAAGGGAATCTGAAGTTATGCTCAGTTTAGTTCCTGTCTACTTGCTGTTTTTCCTGGGAGATAGAGAACTAAACCTTGCTCTATTAGGGTATCTTCCTTTTGTTTTTAGCCCAACTTTTGAATACCAATTTTGGGTCAAGTAACATCACTGAATCAATGGAAAATTTTGAGAATTTTTGGCCTACCAGAATATGAGCTTTATGCATTTTTGTGCTTTGGACAGAATCTGTTATCTTTTAACTCACATTAATCGGTGGGAGTTTTGTTGATACAGATGACTAGACCGCTCTTCTGGGAGGTACGTTCTGATGGGATGGTCCGCACCGACGGGCTACACCATGAGGGGTTTGCCCCCATTTTGTGGGACACTCTTCGCTCGTCAGGGTACACCACTCCTCCGACGTACGAGGCATTGGAGACCACGCAGCTTGGAGTGCCTCGCTGCTATGTTCGGGTGACCGTGCCACTTCACCCTACTCACCCGGAGTGGCAGGACCTGAGCATGGACGTGTCTGGCGTCCGCATGCTGGAGACACTTGAGGTTGCTGCTTTGAGAGTGCTGAACGCTTTTGGTGACCAGCACCCTCTCGAGGTTTCTTCGACTCCAGTGGGGCTACTTCCGACCATGGACCCCGCGGATCCCGCTTGGAGGAGCCGTATGGGGAACATGGCATCGCTTCTAACTGAGAGGACCCCACTGGACGTACTACACAAGATGTCACGGTGCGTGAATGCACTGTACCGTCTTCAGGCTCTCCGCAATGTGGCTACCACAGACGTGTCCACCGTTGCTCTTGACACTGCTGGAGTGTTGGGAGTACGGAATCACCACCTGCGCTCCATCTCCCTTGGCTACATGGGACTGGAGCGAGACCTTGCTGAGGCACGACTGAGGATCGTTGGACTGCAGGCTAGAGAGGCTCACTGGGTGACCTGTATGGCTCAGTGGGCACACCAGCTCGCTGATCGCCTTTAGACTGTTACAGGACTCCAAGAGCAGCGAGATCAGATGCAGGTTGAGATGGATCAGTTGAGGAATGAGCTCTTACAGCACATACAAGCACTAGTGCAAATGGAAGAGCAGCTGGAATTGATGGACGAGGATCTGGGTGCTGCCCATGGCATGATTGTTGTGTTACAGCAGCCGCCACCACCACCAGTTCCGGAAGCTATGGAGGATAATCCGGATGACACTCAGTCCATGATAGACAGTGAAAAAGAAGAACCACAGGCAGAGCCGATGGAGATTGCTTCATCTGCTTCTAGCTCTTCCTCAGTAGGCAATCTAGATGACTTCTAGATGGTAATAGTTAGTGCAGCATGTGTACTCCTACGATGGCCTAATTTTGGTCCGTGGAAGGGATAGGCTAACGAAGATGGAGTATTCTTGTGTATGGTTAGAAGCTACATGTTAACCATTAGTATGTTGGATCAGGACCTAGCATGTGTTGTAACCATGTGTTGTAATCTAGTGTCATGATATTTTGTTGCAAGACTTTCTGCAGCAGTCCTAGTAATCTGTATTTTGGACCCCCTTATGATCAAATCTAGGCTATGCAATAAGAAGAAAAGTTGTTGGAAATTTTATTTTGTGCATGCTCACAATTTTTCACCCTTATTGCTCTTTTGTGCTGAGAGTTATGAATATTTTTGTAACCCTCGGCTGGCTGAAAAACAGCCAGGACAGAGAGTCGGTAAATGAACTTTTCAAGCATGATAACATCAAAACTCGTGGATCGGTTGAATACCAAAGGCGTAGTGCACGAAATGATGCTCCTTCTGACCAAATTTGAGCACTATCCGTTAATCGAGCTGGGAGATATGAATTTTTCATTTCAGTGCTGTGGCTGACCCTCCTGAAAAATTCTGCAATGAATGGATTGTTTCACATACTCTACTTGTGCATAAATCTATCTGCAAGCCTGTGAATATGTGACTAATCTTTATTCTCATAATTTTTCAGATGGTGGGTCCCACTCGCAATACTCCCCATGGTTTCGGTGATGCTAGTGGCAGCAACCCACTGCCACCGCCACCTCCCATGACACCCATGGAGACGTTCCTTTTGGCTCAAGCTGACATGATGCGCCAGATCTTGCACAATCAGCAGCAGCAGCAACGCGGCAATCCGCGTGATGAGCCACAAGTGGCCAAGAATGAACACTTCACGGCTTTGAAGCCCCCAATCTTCACCAAAGCAGAAGAACCTTTGGAGGCTGATGCTTGGATTCGTGCCATTGAGGCCAGGTTCGATGCTCTCACTCTGCCATGCTCAGAGGAGCGTAAAGCCTGCTTCGCAGCCTTACAACTTCGTGGTCCTGCTCTGATCTGGTGGGAACACTTCAAGATGACACAACCGGCTGGACATGCCATTACCTGGGATGAGTTCAAAACTGCATTCAAGACTCATCACATCCTTCAGGGAATGGTCGATCGAAAGATCAGTGAATTACTGGCATTAAGGCAAGGTTCTGATTCTGTGTATCAGTATGCACAGAAATTCAACAATCTTTGTCAGTATGGGGGATATCATGTGGATAATGATGAGAAGAAGATGGATCGTTTCCGACGTGGTCTTGATCCTGAGCTTTATGAAAGGCTGAACCCCATCAAGACCGACACCTACCATGAGATAGTAAATCTGGCTATTTCTCAAGAAGATGCTATGAAGAGGACGCAGAATGCAAAGAAGAGGAAGGCTGCGTTCAACTCTAACAACGCGCCTAATCGAAAGTTTCGCCTTGTGAAGAAGGTTTCCCAGGATTCTCAAAGGAATCAGCGGTCTGGACGCTGGGTAGCTAAGCCTTCACAGAATCAGCAGCGAGGAGACTATCGCTCTTCTGCTTCCCAGCAGCAGAATTACAAGCCCAATGCTCCACAGCCTAACCGGAATGCTAGGGATGGCAAATGCTACAACTGTGGTGAGATGGGACACTATGCTAATGAGTGCCCCCGTCCCAAGCAGCAGAACCAGCGCAACCAGCAGAACCAAGGACGTGGGCCTAACCAGAACAACAAGGACAAGGGAAAGAAGCAGACCGTGCAAGTCAAGCAGGGTCGTCTCAACTTCACCACAATGGTGAGAATTCCAGAGGGAGCGCCAATAATGACGGGTACATTCTCTATCCGAGGCCAACCTGTTAAGATTTTGTTTGATTCTGGCGCCACCCACAGTTTTGTGAACGGAAAAATAGTAGACAAATTGGGGTTGATCTCCCATCACACTAATGGGGCCTATTTGATCGCAACCCCGGGAGGAAAAATTTCTTCCAACAAAATCACCCAGAGGGTACCTCTTGAAATAGGTAGCAAGACAATTAAAATCAACCTTATCATTCTAGGGTTGGAAGGCATAGATGTTATTTTGGGAATGAACTGGATGACTCAGCATAAGGTTGTCCTGGATATCTCTGAGCGAATGATAGAAATCAATTCACCAGATATCGGAGTTTCAACACTCTATCTTCCCTCTAGAGAGTCTGTGAATCCTTGTGCTTTTGTGGCCATAACTTCACAATTAGAAGATATCCCAGTGGTCTGTGAATATCCGGATGTCTTTCCTGATGATCTGCCGGGTATGCCACCAGACCGAGACATTGAATTCGTTATCGAACTTCAACCCGGTACGGCACCTATCTCAAAAAGAGCCTACCGCATGCCACCCAAGGAACTGGCCGAGTTGAAGACCCAGCTTCAGGAATTGTTGGATAAGGGTTTCATTCGCCCGAGTTCTTCTCCTTGGGGATGTCCTGCCCTCTTCGTTAAGAAGAAAGACGGTAGTTTGAGACTGTGTGTGGACTACCGGCCTCTCAATGAGGTGACTATCAAAAATAAATACCCCCTTCCCCGCATTGATGTGTTGTTTGATCAACTATCAGGAGCAAAGGTCTTTTCCAAGATTGATCTTAGATCAGGATATCATCAGATAAAGATCCGGCCTTGTGATATTCCTAAAACTGCCTTCTCCACATGATATGGGCTATATGAATTTTTAGTCATGTCCTTCGGGCTGACTAATGCTCCTGCTTACTTCATGTACCTCATGAATTCGGTATTCATGAGCGAACTAGATAAGTTCGTAGTGGTATTCATCGACGATATCTTAATTTATTCCAAAGATGAAGAAGAACATGCCAAACATCTTCGCATTGTTCTGCAACATTTGAGAGATCACAAGCTTTATGCTAAATTCTCCAAATGTGAATTCTGGTTGGATAGTGTGAAATTCTTGGGCCACACTATTTCTAGTGATGGTATTTCAGTGGATCCAAGTAAAGTGCAAGAAGTGATGGATTGGAAACCACCTAAGTCCGTTCATCAGATTCGAAGCTTTCTCGGATTAGCTGGTTATTATCGTCGCTTCGTTCCGGATTTCTCCAGAATTGCCAAACCTATGACTGAACTTATGAAGAAAGGGGTCAAGTTTGTGTGGGATGAGAGTTGTGAAAAAGCTTTCCACGCCCTAAAGCAACATTTGACTTCAGCACCCGTTTTGGCTCAACTAGACAACTCCAAGCCATATGAGGTCTATTGTGATGCCTCGGGTACTGGTCTTGGATGTGTACTCATGCAAGAAAATAGGGTCATTGCTTATGCTTCCTGAGCACTTCGACCCCATGAATTGATCTACCCCACTCATGATCTTGAATTAGCAGCGGTTGTTCATGCTCTCAAAATTTGGAGGCATTATTTGATGGGAACCCGTTGCAATATTTTCACTGACCACAAGAGTCTCAAGTATATCTTCACTCAAGCCGACTTGAATATGCGCCAGAGAAGGTGGCTAGAACTTATTAAAGATTATGACTTGGAAGTACATTACCACCTTGGTAAGGCAAATGTTGTTGCCGATGCTCTTAGCCGAAAAGCCAATTGCAATTGCTTATCCGTGGACACCTATAGTGACACCCTGTGCCACGAGATGAACAAACTCAATTTGGAAATTGTTAGTCAAGGTGAATTAAATGCTATTGGCATGGAGACAACCTTGTACGACAAAGTCTTAAATGCTCAGTCCAACGACGAGGATGTTAAGAAGATAAGGCAAAAGTTGTCAGAAGGTGATCCTAAATACAAGTGTTTTCACCAAGACGCCAAAGGTACAGTTTGGTTTGGGCAACGTCTTGTTGTCCCAAATGATACTAGTCTCAGGAAGGAAATCTTGGATGAAGCTCATTTGTCCAAATTTGCGATTCATCCTGGAAGTAGCAAAATGTACCAAGATGTGAAGGAAAATTCTGGTGGTCAAATATGAAAGTCAAGATTGCCAAATATGTGTCCGAGTGTGACACATGTCAGAGAATTAAAGCCAGTCATTTGAAAGCTGATGGTGTTCTTCAACCATTGCTGATACCTTCATGGAAATTGGATGATATAAGTATGGATTTCATAGTGGGACTGCCTCTCACCTCTAAGCACCATGATTCTATCTGGGTTATCGTGGACAGACTCACCAAGACTGCACACTTTATTCCCGTCCATACCATATACTCAGCAAAGCAATACGCAGAGATTTATCTCGAACGTATCGTGTGCTTACACAGAGTCCCTAGAACCATCGTTTCCGATAGAGATTCTCAGTTCATGTCACGTTTCTGGGAGCACCTACATACTTCAATGGGGACCAAGCTACTTCACAGTTCCGCTTACCACCCTCAAACGGATGGTCAGACTGAGAGAGTCAATCAAGTCCTAGAGGATATGTTGAGGGCTTGTATTATCCATTTTGACAAGCATTGGGACAATTGCTTGTCCTTGGCTGAATTCTCGTACAATAATAGTTACCAGGCTAGTTTGAAAATGGCACCATTTGAAGCTCTTTATGGAAGGAGATGCCGAACTCCTTTGAACTGGTCACAGATCGGGGAAAGAAAGTTCTTTGGTCCAACGTTAGTTGAAGAAGCGGAAGAAAGAGTAAAAGTAATACAAGCAAATCTAAAGACAGCTCAAATGAGACAACAACGTTACCATGATCAAAGAAGGAAACCTAAGCCGTATCAAGTTGGTGAATATGTCTATTTTAAGGTTTCACCAACAAAGGGAATTCAAAGGTTTGGAGTAAAAGGAAAATTAGCACCACGCTATATTGGCTTGAATGAAATCATTCAAGTTTGTGGACCGGTTGCCTATCGCGTTCAGCTTCCTGAACGGCTTTCAGCAGTCCACAATGTGTTCCATGTTTCACAGCTCAGGAGATGTGCAAATAAGTCGGAGATAAAAGTCATCATCGAATCTAATGCTTGGATCGAACCCGACCTATCCGTGGTTGAGCACCCTCTGAGGGTTTTGGATCGAAAAGAGAGGAAAACTCGACGACATTCGGTAACAATGCATAAAATCCAATGGAGTCACCATACTGAAGAAGAAGCTACTTGGGAGACGGAACATTATCTCAACACCAAGTATCCAGGTTTTCTACAATCTCGCAATCGTAAGTGTTTTTCCCCTACCTTTACCTTTATTTTCCGAATCTCGGGACGAGATTCTTTGTAAGGGGGTAGGCTGTAACATCCCTGATGTTTAAGTAACAGTGATCATCGTCATTAACAAAACTAAACATGGTACTTGACATAATTGACTTGGTCAAACTTCCAACCCTAGGTCAAACCCCTCAAAGCTAAAGTCAAAACCCTAGATCTTTATACCTATCCCTGATAATCTAGCGCGTTCTCCACTTTTCATATAACAACTTCAAAATCGGCCAATATGAAAGTTGCTCATCTTTGCGTGGGACACATTTCATTCAATTGGCGGTTTTTGAGATTCGAAGTGGAAGACATTTAAAAACTTGGTCAAAGTTCAGAGCAGTGTCTTGACCAAACAGAGAAAATCTCAAATTTCAACCCACTTTATCTCCAAATCCAGGAAGAATTTCATAGGTCGGCCTTTGCAAAAATTGGACCAGGTTAACTGGTCTACAAGTTTCGTTATTGGCGATTTTTCCGCGCAGTTCAACTTTTTGGAGTTTTTCACGGTCAAAGTGGCCTTCGCCGCACTGTTTCAGCCCTGCGCGCTCTAGAGCGCGGGAGCGCGCCCGCCCCGACGTCTGTGCCCGCCACCCGTGCACCGTGCGTGGGCCCTAACTGCGCCAACGCGTGCGCCGCGCCCAGGTACACCTCCCCAGGTGCCGCTTGCCCAGGTGGCCCGCGCCAGGGTGAGGGAGCGCCCGGCCGCGCCGCGCTGCGCCGCCGCTTGTGCGTGCCGTGGTTCCCGCTTGCGCGCGCCCGTGCAGGAGCTCTAAGCCCGCGCTGCTTCCCGCCAGTCGCCGCATATTTAAACCCCGGGTCCCGCCGTGCCGCGCCGCCGCCCCTGCTCCGCCACAGCCGCTCCGCCGCCCGCCATTGGCACCCCACCGAGGAGCTCCGCCCTCCGCGCTTATCTTCCTTGGATTGCCCTAGCTTCATGAATCCCTACAATGCAAACTCCATCAAACATTGGGTTGCCTTTCATTTCATTCTAGTGCACCAAAAATTTGATCATATTTGCATACCTGATCACTCAAAAGCATGCACATGTTGGAAAATTCGAGCATTCCAACTGCTGGGACTTGAGTTGATCTACAGATTTCTATGTATGATTTGTTGAGCTGAAAAAGGTGTTTGGGTAGGTAAGAATTATACAATGCCAGGTGATCAAGTGCATTCTTTCAATATGGCATGAAGCGTTACCTCTCCTAGAGTAGTAGCCTTTTTCTTGCAATGCTGGAAAGTACTTGCCAATGCACACAGTACCATCTGCCCAACATTTCGTACATAACAAAGATCAAGAAATGTAGCAGACTAAGATTAGAGGAAAGGCAAAAGGAGTAACAAGGCTCTGAAGGCTTCTAAACAATTGTGACCTCACCTGTTGTTGTTGGGGAAGACACAGGATGCTATCCACTACTGCTGACTTGAAAGCCTTTGACAAGGCTATATCCATACGGTCAAATGTCACCTGTAAATAAAAATATTAAGCTCCAATACTAAAGATGATCCAGGCACTAAAAAAATCATGTCAAAGAATTTGGACACGACCAAGTAAAAGTAAGTTCATTGTAGGAACTACTATACCAGTATAAGTAAATGTATACAGGTTATTTAGTAAAAGATAACGAGACAATTAGCAACATTCAACACTAATGATGACCATAATTCAATTCTTCAATCAAAAATTACAATACCATATTTATGTTATCATATATAGATGACATAGCTGGCCACTGACTATTTATGAGGGAAGCCTTCACCTCAAATTTGATTGATACACTTGAGAACTATCAATCTAGTTTTATGTTATGTCTGACTCGAAACCACCTATCATTTTCCTGATGAACTGTAAAATATCGAGTGAGCAGCAAAACATACAATTCCTAATTCTTGATCAGAGGGATCGTCCAGCCTTGCTTCAAGAACCTCCACAGCACTCCTGGAATTCAGAAAAGATTGTTATACTCTAATAGCTCGCATGGCTGACGCACACAACCTTAAAGCTTAAACAGTCACCATTGATTTAACATATACAAAATTTTCTGAATTTGTTACATGCATCAACAAGATTTAGAATTCCTTAGTTTTAATATTACATTAACTCTAATAGTGGAGCTATAATCTCTTGAGAATATCACTGTTTCGTCAAACACAGAAGTACCTGCAAACACCTAGAGCCTTTCTCATGTCACCAGTGGCCGCTGCGACTTTCTGAAAAAGAAAAGATTCACCGAAACATCATAAATGTACATAGATGAAAAGGCTGAGATATATCTTATGATTTCTGTCGATGAAACTTAATTATAATGCAAACCTTGCAGGCTAAATGCACTTACTCTAGCACAAAATTCCAGGGCCAGTGGTTCAAAAACATCAAACTTGAGAACCTGTATCAGTGGCATTAAAAAACACATGACCATCAAGCAATTGAATGCTAAGTAAAGATAGATGCATAGAAAATTTGAATTGGTAACATAGCAGGATTATTACCTTTAGTCTATGCTTAATTATGTCAGATATTTGATCCTTGGAATAAGCACGGAAAGTTACAACAAGTGGTTTGCCTGTCAATTAGTAAAGTAGCAAAAGCCAGAGGAATTTTAGTTTACTACGTATCAGATATTGCAGCATTTGACATTGTCAGCAGTGCTTACAATTTAGGGATTCAAGCTTTGGAAGAAACCGGTCTGCTAGGTCTATGGCATTCGCAATTCCTGAAAAATAGCACTATTAGTCAACAAAACTGTATTAATTGATTCATTGATAGGTGTAAGCATCACAAAGCTTCACCTATTAGTATACATCTTGAATATGGGTAAGTCATAAGCATGAAAAGATCATGTAGCACAGCCCGGTCTCTAGTTATTAAGTAGTCCATCTCATCCGCAATGACCAACCTGACAAATAGGAGCATGCAATTCAGATGATCCATCCAAAGCAGCAAGAACACCCAAATTGTCACGGTGGATACAAGCAGTTATTACATCATTCTTCTTGGAGCTGATTCCTTGTTGGAAAATATGCTCTGAAGTTGCTGAAGTGGTGACGATTTGCTGCTTCCCTTCTTACGGTTCTGACATTGTCCTAGTATCTGCATTAAAAATCACTTTGTAACTACAATTTTTGGACCGAGTTGGACAGGCATAAATGAAGCAAGTATATAACCAAGTAGAAGTAAATACCTTGCTAAAAATGTCAGATGTGTTTGCTAGGTTTGTACAGTTGATTGCTAGCGAGTCAGGTGTCTCCATTCCCATCTGCATCCACACATAATTAACACAACAAATTAACATAAGAACACTTCAAAACTGGAAAATCACAGTGGAACGTGAGATGTTGTCAAAGCCTACCTCATCTGCCCAACGCACCAAGCTCTCTTTGACCTTGTTGATAGATAAGGTCTTCCCTGTGCCGGGGCACCCGCAGACATACAGGCTCCCAGCCTTCTGCTCCTCGACGCACGCCGTGCAGAACTCAAACACGCGCCTCTGCTCATTGTCCCGGCAAACCAATTCACACGACGGCACCGTCGCCACGTGAAGCGCCTCCTTGACAGCCCTCACCTGCACGGGATCTGCGTAGCACGGCCAATTCGACAGCATAAGGACCCCACCACGAAGAAACTAAGTGTACACATCGGTTTGGATATAAAATGGAAAATTGAGAAGCTTGCCTCGAGGATTCCACTTGGGCTTCTCAGCCGCGACAAGGTCGCCGTAGAGCCTCTTCCTCGAGGACTTGGGCGACGCCGACAGCAGCTTCTGCGTGGGGACCTGCAAGATCGAGCTGTTGGTGTGCATTGCAACGGGGGAAAGGAAGCAACGGCCGAGCAGGTCGTCGGTATCGGAGACACAGAAGCAGAGCGGCGGATCTTACGTCTCCGGCGCCGGCGTGCGTGGATCGGTGAGGGGAAGTGTGCCGCGACGTCGGCGGCGGCGATTCGCCCCCGCGGCCTGGCGTCGTCAGCCAGCGCTTGATGCCGCGCGGCGTGCTCGCCGCGGCAGGGGACGGGGTAGCGGCGGGTGACGCGCCCGCCGTGGCGCTGCGGAGTGTCGGCATTGCTGCTTGGCGGGGCGAGGAACCGGCGGTTACTTGGGAGATGGGGGGAATTGGGGTAGCCATGTTCGCTTGGCTGGTGGCTGATGGCTGGCGTTGATTTGTTCTGACAGAAAAGTACCGCTGGCTGATAGTCGGTGGCTGATTTGTTGTGAGAGGATAGTACTGCTGGCTAGTGGCTGATAAGCCAAATGAACAGGCCGGGGTGGGGAAGAAAAGGGCGGGCGGGGGAGCGCCGGAGCGTCACGAGGGGCGCGACCGCGCGCAGAATGCGAAAGGGTTTTCCGGCTTCGCGCGGGAACGCGAGAGCACAGACGTGGGATGTGGGCTGGGCCGTATTGGGGACTCTGGACTGGGCTTATGGCTCTCCAGAGTTGGGCCAATGTGAGATGGGCCGTATTGGGATATCTTTTAGGAAAAAGTTCTTTTGACGTCCCTCACCTATTACAGAAGTCTAAATTTCGTCCTTCATCTGCAAAACTGGATATTTGGGGTCCCTCAACTATCAAATCTGATTATTTTTGGTCCCTCAGCTGTTTTGGAGGGTAGTTTTGCTGCAACTGGCTATATAAGGTCCCTCAACTATCAAATATGTTTATTTTTTGTCCCTCAACTATCAAATCTATTTATTTTTTCCCTTGCTGTTTTGGAAGGTGATATTCGCATGACGTGACGCTGGGTCAACATGCCATGTACACGTGGAGGTGGGACCCATGTCACGTGGCTATCTTCTCCCCTTTCTCATTCTTCTTCCCCTCTCCCTAACACTTCTTTCTCTCTGTCTCCCCATCCCTTTCCAGAACGACGGAGCTCTAGGGTCGTCGATTCCAAAGGCGGCGAGCTCGTGCGATGAAGAAAGACGAGCGGAACTGCGGCGGGTTTCTGTGATGGAGCATGCAGAACGATACGGCACGACGGGCTCGTGTGGCAGAGCGGCTCGTGTGGTAGAGCAAGAGGAGAGAGAAAGAAGGAAGCCACATGACATGTGAGACCCACCATCACATGTACCTAGCATGTGGGACTCATCATCACATTATGCGAAAACCACCCACTAAAATAGCCGAGGGACCTAAAATAAATAGATTTGATAGTTGATGGACCTCATATATGTGGTTGCGGCCAAATCATGCGAAAATCACCTTCGAAAACAGCCAAGGGACAAAAAATAAACAGATTTGATAGTTGAGAGGCCTCAGATACCCAGTTTTGCAGATGAGGGACCAAAATCAGACTTTGACAATAGATGAGGGACGTATGAAGGACTTTTTCCTATCTCTTAGATACGTGTCCAGCCCATGTATTGAATATAGTTGGGTTTATCGCCAGTTCGCCACGCCGGCGCATGCACGTTGTATCCGAGTCCGACACGTACCGGACACGCGAGGCGTGTCTTCTCCGTCGTGTCCGTGTTTTAATTTACAGATTCTGTTATTATTATTATTTTCCTTGCCCACAGTGATTGTGATATGGAGTTTGTGAGTACATTCTCTTCTGATATTTTGAGGCACTTTATTTTAATCCAACAAAACTGATTTGTGTGTACTTTATTAAAGTTATCATATTTAATCAGAAGAAGCAAAAGGTAAGAAAACTGGAAGGGGCTTGCACGAGATTGCGATGTAAACACCGACAGATCCCAACGTGAAATGGACTGATCGAGGTCGACGTCTGGTCTATCTCGATGCAGCTAGCATTCCAAACCATCGTCATCTTTTTGGTTGTGTAATTGATGGCGTCATCTGCATCCTTCATTTTTATGCCATGGTTAACGAGGAATGACGAGGGTAGTTTGGGTGACTTCGATCTCACACGTGGTAAAACGTTCTGATTCAGGACGAGTAGTACTTCCGTAGAACAGCAACGTCAGAAATGGTTATCTGATTATCTCGAGGTCGCGAAGGCAAATCGATACGAGCACAGACGAATACTCCCTCCGTCCCGGAAAGACTGTACGTATAGAAATTTTAAGACAGGATAGTGAGGTTGGCAAATGACTAAGGTTACCCCTATTAACTCCATGCAATTTGCTTTGGCAGCCGCACAACCGGATGGATTACCGAGAGTAATTAAATGAGTTACAAACGCTGCAGTAAATGTCTGGACCTTTCGGTTCTTTTCTTTTTGGCGCCAAGCAGCACAACGCCGGCTAAACAATTGTTTTACATGGCACATTTAGGTGGCGCCAAAATTTCTTTTACATCCAACCAAAATTTAGAAGGCGCCAGAATTTTCAGTACATGCCGCCAAGATTACAAAGGCAATTTGACAGGCTATTTAACCATCGGAGCTGGGAAGCAGTAGCCTCTCACTTCTTCCTTTCCTCTCATCTCAACCAAGAACCAGACGAGGGAGATGGAGAGGAGTTACCTGATCTCAATGATGCACTGGGAGAAGACTTTGATGATGCACAGGGAGAAGACCAAAACATTCTTGTCAACCAGGAACATGAACAAGCAACAGGTACACATACTACAGTTTTTTTGTTCACTTATTTTGCATAACATGGCAAGGTAATTCACAAGGCTCACCTTCCTGTATGCTGTATGTAGTCGAAGCTGCAACTGAACCAGACGAAATCCATTCAGAAGATGATCTGCAGGCCATATATGATGCCATGATGCAGGAAGAAGATGGTCCGCATCCCACCTCCATCGCCGGTCCGCTCGCCGGTCAGCATCCGGCACCCACGAGATTCTAATCGGAGAGGACTCACATGGGAAGGAGATGTACGAACAGTCGATCGACCACTACGCATCTCACCTCCACCAAGCTTGCAACTCCAATCTCCCTCACGCCCGATCCAAAGCCGGCGGTCGCGGATCCACCCCCTTCGCCGGAAGAGGCAGCTGCTCATCCCGAATCCTCGTGAACCACGACTCCTGCCGCCGTCGTTAAGCACCATGGATGATAGGGGAGAGCAGTAGTGGGAAGCGGCGGCGAGCGGCAGCGCTGGCTAGCGGTGGGAAGCGGCGGCGAGCGGGAGCGCTGGCTAGCGACGCGACGGCGAGCGGCATGCGGAGATCGACGGGATGCGAATTAAGAAGGGAGGAGGACGGGGGTGACGGAACGGGCGGAGCCCATGGATTTTTCCCGACTCGTTCGTCCAAGGCACCGAGTAAATGATTGTTTCGTTAAGCGGGTCCGGAGCAATTAAAGGATTCTTGGTTGACTGGTTTTGAACTACTAGTATGTCTTAAAAGAGACATCAAATAAATATTTTATTGGCTCTATGTGTTTCTCAATGCAATATTTCCTTGGTACTTGGTGTTAGTTTAATGAGAAGAGCATTTAATATAAGTTAAAAAAATACTCTTTGTGGGACAAATTTTGAAAGCTATATGAACAGTCTTTGCGAGACGGAAGGAGTATATACAGTCTTTGTGGGATAAGTTTTGAAAGTTATATGTACCGTCTTTCCGGGACGGAGGGAGTAATGATTGGAGTCGTAACCTATGCATCCACCAATCCAAGTCCAAGCAAGCGGTCCATGTCGGAGAAGAACCCATTCGTTGGCTCCATCTCACTCGCCTCGCAGCATCTCCTGATCTCCAGATCACCTGCCCCGTGGCCGTGGGGGCGCCTCCGCCGCTCCAGTCAAGCACGATAAACATGTGGCTCCCCCTCGCCGTGGTTGGTTTCTCAGTTTGTTCACTTCTCCTCTCTCTCTCTCTCTCCCTTGCCCCCCCGTCGTCTCGTCCGGTCGTCCCCTCCCTCCTGTGGCCGTGCTGTGTCGTGGGGGAGTGTGGGCGCAGGACGCGAGGCTTCCGATCCGGATAAGCAGCCACTTCAGGAGTCCACCGCCGGCGCCTCGACTTCTTTCGAGGAGCTGGCAGAGATCTGCCCATCCAAATACCGTAATTCATGATCTACACATCCTGTATCCTGCCCGACATTTAGGATTCCCAACCCTTGTTTACTGCGAAATACTATACTGATGCGCACATGTCTCCTCCCCTGATCTCAATCTCGAGGCTGTGACAGACTGACAGTAGTAGTATAATCGGCGGAGGAAGAGTGGAAGATGCATCGGCTGAACTAGGTGGGAGGAATCGGAAGGGAAGCTTGGAGAAGGCGAGCGGACTAGGGGACTAGCGGAGGTTCTTGGCTTCTTCGTCGTCCTCCGCTCCGTTCCCCTTCGTGTCCGGCCGTCCGGGAAGAAGCGCCTCCGCTGGCGTGGCTGAACTGACCCTCCCGTGCGCGATCCTCTCGGAGAATCAATCGCCGGTAAATTCAGCTTCTTTTCCCACTTCATTCATCTGCTCAGGCGATAGGTTTCTTGATGCCCTCTGATTCGTTGTTCGTTAGTTACGCGTGCGCGCGTCGATGGAATAGCAAAAAGGTTGTATCTTTTACCTTTTGCGTGGGGTACCCAGGTTGCTGGATAGATTAAATTCTGAAAAAACCTATGAAAAGTGTATTGGTTTCTCTCGCTTTCGTTCTCCTTTTTTTTTTTGCCTTTTTCTTTCTCTGTTTGGCAATTACGAAATTCGGTATTGATGTCTCTCTTTGCCGGCAAGGAAAGTAGAAAATTAGTTCGTTTTGTTCTATACAGAACGGACACAAGCAAGTAAGGTATCAAATTTACTTGAGAAGGGCAGGGGATGTGAACTTATACAATGTGTTGTTGATATGGTGGCAGGGGTCGACCAGTTCAGCATTCCAATCCTCAGCCATGGCCGTGGACACCACTGAACCAGAGTACTGGCTCAACTGGAAGTTCTTGCTGTGCGCGCTCTGGGTGTACTCCTGCATGGCTTTGGCTTGCTTCTTGATTTGGAAGTACGAGGGGCCCCGTTCACGAGACAGCAATGCTGATGACAGCGGAGACAGAGAAGAGGCGCCACTCCGGGCCGGACCTGGAGTGGTGTATCTTGAAGATTGCTGGAAGCTGTGCCTTGAGGAGATACACCCTGGCTGGCTTCTGGCATTTCGCCTTGTGGCCTTCTTCATTCTGGCTTCTCTTCTTTTGATCGACATAGTCACTGATGGATGGATTATCTTCCTATACTACACGCAGTAAGCCAGTCTTCATCCTCATTGAAAGTAATTCCTGAAAGTAGTTTCACTAGACACAACTCAATGAGCACTCATCATTATAGCACAGTACATTTCTTACTAAATAAATATACTGAACATTTTTTAAACCTTCTGTTCTCTACTCTTGACAGGTGGACGTTCTTGCTTGTCACCTTGTATTCGGGGTATGTAGTTTGCGACTGAAGAAAAATATTTACTTTTGCTGTTGGTCACTTTATCATTTATAGTTAGCTGCCCTTGTGATAGACTTCGTGTTGTATTGAATGCCTGTCGACTTTGAAACAGAGAACAATTTGAGAGTTCTCTCGTAGGATTGATCTGAAACAGATTGTAGTTTATATATGCTTTCTCAACCCTATTTAGCAATTACTTTCCAGTTGATTTCACTGACACCTTCTTCATCTTTAGCTTGGCTCGCTGCTTTCAATTTACGGATGTTGTCAGTATGCTTACAAGATCAGTGGAGATGGATCTGATCTGATAGGATCTGGTGCAGATCATGGCACATATATCATTGCTCCAACAGGGGAAAGTGCATATGGCCATGCAATCAAAAGTTCTTGTTACAGTAGAATACATGGAGGAAAAGAAATTGCAGGATTTTGGGGTTACCTCTTCCAAATTATGTTTCAGGTAACCTCATAAACATGTCTTGTGTTAGTGTATATATGTGTGAGTGGCCCATATGGCCTGTGTACAACCCATAGAGGCCCATGTATAGCTAACTCTATATACCCACCCTTCTAGGGTTGGAGGAATACACAGGAAATTATTTCCCAAACATGGTATCAGCTAGGGTTTCCTTCCTCTCCACCTTCCTCTAGCACCAGCAGCCGCAGCCGCCCCCTGCCAGCCATGGACGGCCGACCGCCGCCCCCTCCCCTCTCCTCCCTCCCTCCTCTCTCCTCTACCGGTGCTCTTGCCGCCGGCCTGGGCGCGGACGCGTCACCCCAGGACCCGCCGCCGCCGCCGTTCCTCCCTCCTCTGCTCCGGCGGCCGCGGACGGTACCTCGGCCGATTCGACTGCCACCGACCCGAATTCCGCCGCCCCCGACGCCCTGGACCCCGCCGCCGCCCTCCGCGTGACGCTGCTGGGCGCGGGGGTCCTCGAGCCCGCGCTGAAGGACCTCGCGGCCCTGCTGGCCGCGGGCCTCTCCCCCGCGACGGCCGCGGCGCTTGCCGCCCAGGGCCCCTCCGCGGTCAAGGCTGCCCTCCGCGTCCTAGAGCCCTGCGCGGGTCGAGACGCCGCCCCTGCTCTTCCCGTCGATGGGGGCCTGCAGCCCTGTGCGGGCGGTGGTGCTGCCCCTGCTCTTCCCGTCGCCGGGGGTGGCCTGCAGCCTTGCGCCGGCGGTGGAACTGCCCCTGTCCACCAGGCTGCTCCTGTCCTGACCGCCACCCGCGCCGGCCTCGATGGCTTGGCTGCTGGCGGTGGCAGCCTGGACACCAATCTGCAGGGAGCGGCTGCTAGCCGCGCCGGCCTCACTGGCCTGGCTGCTGGCAGCGGCGGCATGATTGCGGCCACGGCCGGACACCTCTCGGCCGGCGCACCTCCTCCAGGCCTCCTTCCCTTTGGCGTCACGGGTGTTCCCTACTTCCCGTCCACGCCATTCTCCGGCCCCGCCTTCCTCAGGGGACAGCCGTCGCGTCCCACCTCCGTCGCCGCCGCCGACAGCGCCCTCGCTGCGGCCCTGGAGAGCGCCAAGACCGCGGCCGCCGCCGCCGAGGAGCGAGTGCGTGTGGCCGCCCTCGCCTGGGAGCACGAGCGTACCACCGCTGACGCTCTTGCTCGCCAGGTCGCCGAGGCGGAGCGCTTCCTCCACGCCTCTGCGGGGGAGCGTGTCGCCTCTTCTCCGCAGTTCTCGCCCACTGCGCTACCCCTGCCGAGTGCTGGATCCCCGAGTGGCACGGACGACCCCATGGTCGCCTACCTCCACCTTCAGGCCGCCGGGGTCCCGCACATCAAGAACCTGGTCACCGTCCTCCTCGACTCCACCTCCACCTCCTACGCTCGATGGAGGGACCAGATTCTCCTCGTTCTCCGCCGCTACGCTCTCGACGGTCACGTCCTCTCCGACACTCCTGCCCGTGCTCGCGACCCGGCGTGGCGACGCCGCGACAGCATCGTCATGTCCTGGATCTCTGGGACCATCTCCCTGGATCTCCAGGATATCGTGCGGACTCCGGATCCCACCGCGCGCGTGATGTGGCTTTCCCTCGAGACTCAGTTTCTCGGGAATGCTCAGACACGCGCCCTCCAGCTCGACGCCGAGCTTCGCACGCTCGAGCAGGGTGACCTGTCCGTGGCAGACTACTGCAGGAAGATGAAGAGCACGGCTGATGGGCTTCGCGACCTCGGGTACACAGTCCCGGAGCACGTCTTGGTCCTCAACGTCCTGCGGGGCCTTCCCAGCAGCTACGAGGCCGTGCGGACACTGCTTACGCACCAGTGGCCGCCACCCACCTTCCTGGAGGTCCGTGATGCCCTTACCCTGGAGGAGCTCACCCGGGGCCTCCACACACCTACCTCGACTACGTCTTCGGCTTCGTCTTCCACCTCTCGCGCACTCGTCGCTGCCCCACCACCGTCCTCCGCCTCGCCGCCTGCCTCTCTCCTTGGTGCTCCTCCCCCCGGGCCGAGCGGGGGTGGGGGAGGCCGTGGGGGTCGCCGAGGTCGCCGAGGACGCGGTGGTGGGGGTCGTGGGGGTCGTGGGACGCCCACCCAGGCTCCGACCCCTCCTCTCGCTTCTCTTCTCGGCGGTGCGCCCTGGCCGACCTTCTCCAACCCGTGGTCAGGGCGTATCTCCATGTGGCCCCACCAGGGTCAGGGAGGGGGGCCTCGTTCCCCGCACCAGCCGACGGTCATTGTCACGAGTGCTACCTCCTACGCGCCGACCTAGACTCCACCCCTTCCGCCCAGCTCGTCGTGGCCGGGGGGGTGGGATCAGGCTGCCTTGGCGCAGTTTTTCAGCACTGTGGGGTTGACGCCGCCCGTTGGCACCGAGTGGATCGCCGACTCGGGTGCCTCTTACCACACCACTCCAGATGCGGGTATCCTTTCTTCTGTCCGACCTCCTCACCCCTCTTGTCCTTCTTCCATCATGGTCGATGATGGCTCTTGTCTTCCGGTCACTTCTGTGGGGACTGCTCACGGTCCTTTTCGTCTCTCTGATGTCCTTATTGCTCCTCAGATGGTTCACAATCTTCTTTCTATTCGTCAATTTACAGCTGACAATTCTTGTTCTGTGGAGTTTGACACTTCTGGTCTTTCTGTGAAGGATTTGGCTACCGGGCGTCCACTCTTCCGATGTGACAGCACCGGGCCCCTTTACACCCTTCGGCTTCCTGTCTCCGCTGCCTCTACTTCACCTTCGTCTTCCTCGTCAGCTGCTCTCGCCGTGACACCGTCTTCCACCACCTGGCACCGCCGCCTCGGTCATCCCGGCCGAGATGTTTTGGCTCAGATTAGTCGTAGTGGAGATATCTCTTGTACTAGGACTACTGCTGAGCACCTCTGTCAGGCATGCCAGCTTGGCCGTCATGTTCGGCTTCCTTTTTCTTCTTCTTCTTCGCATGCTTCGCATGCTTTTGATCTTATCCACTGTGATTTGTGGACTTCTCCTGTACTCAGTATTTCTGGTTATAAGTATTATCTGGTGATCATTGATGATTTCTCTCACTACTCCTGGACCTTTCCTTTGCGTGCCAAGTCTGACACCTTCCCCACCCTTCTTCACTTCTTTGCCTGGGTGTCCACTCAGTTCGGCTTCACCGTTAAGGCTGTCCAGTGCGACAACGGTCGTGAGTTCGATAACTCCACCTCTCGCTCCTTCTTTCTCACCCGAGGTGTTCAGTTACGTATGTCTTGTCCGTATACTTCACCACAGAACGGCAAGGCCGAGCGCATGATTCGGACCACGAACGATGTCATGCGCACTCTTCTGATCCAGGCCTCTCTGCCCCCGCGCTTCTGGGCAGAGAGCCTTCACACCGCCACCTACCTTCTCAACCGTCTTCCTTCCACCGCTTCTCCCGCTCCGACTCCTCACCACGCTCTCTTCGGTACTCCTCCCACTTACACACCTTCGTGTCTTCGGGTGTGCTTGCTACCCGAATCTTGCTGCCACTGCTCCTCATAAGCTCGCACCTCGCTCGACACGTTGTGTGTTCCTTGGTTACTCCCCTGACCATAAGGGGTACCGCTGCTACAATCTCACCTCTCGTCGGGTTCTTATCTCCCGACATGTTGTGTTTGACGAGTCGGACTTCCCCTTTTCCACCTCCTCCACACCCACTCCGGATCCTGACTTTGAGTCCATGTTTTCTGACCCGGTGGTGCAGCCGCCTGTTTCTGTTTTTCCTTTTCCAGCAGGTTCTTCTGGTACACCACCGGCTCTGACTCCTACGGCGGCGCCTGAGCCTCCTCTTGCACCACCCGCGGTTCCGGTGCCATTCGTCGCACCTGACGTGGGCTTGGTGCCTTCGGCCGTGCCCCCGGCGCCCCTCGCCGCGCCACACGCTGCCCCGGTGCCCCCGGCGCCCCTCGCCGCGCCACACGCGGCTCCGGCACCTCCTCCCGTGCCACGCGCGGCCCCGCTACAACCTGCACGCTACACCGAGCCCGTGCAGGTGTACCAGCGCCGTCCGGTGCCTCCACCGCCACTGCCTTCTCCGGCTCCTCCACCAGCGGTGCCCGTAGACTATGTGCCTCCTCTGCGCCATGTCTACGGGCGCTGCTCCACAGCTCCGCCTCCTCCACCACCGTCACCGAAGCCATCTCCGCCTCCTCCACCGGCGCCCACACCGCCTCCGCCGCCGCCACCGCCGCCTCCACCACGTCGCTCTCGGGTGGAGTCGGCCGTGTACCACCCGCCGGTCATCCATCGGGATCCTCGCCACACCCATCCCATGGTGACCCGGCAGGCGGCCGGGGTTCTTCGGCCGCGGGCTCTCTCCGCCACCGAGGGGGAGCCGCGGCTTTCTCGGATCCCGACGTCGGTTCGTGAGGCTCGGGCAGATCCGAACTGGCGTCGTGCGATGGAAGAGGAGTACGGAGCTCTTCTTGCCAACCAGACTTGGGATCTTGTGCCACGTCCGTCGGGTTGCAATGTGGTGACCGGCAAGTGGATTTGGACAATCAAGCGCCGTGCTGATGGTACTCTGGAGCGCTACAAGGCGCGTTGGGTCCTTCGGGGGTTCACTCAGCGTCCCGGTTTGGACTATGACGAGACTTTCAGTCCAGTGGTGAAGCCTGCTACAGTGTACACTGTTCTCTCTTTGGCTCTCTCTCGGTCTTGGTCCGTGCACCAGCTCGATGTCAAGAATGTATTTCTTCATGGCACTCTGACCGAGACAGTCTACTGCAGCCAGCCAGCAGGGTTTGTGGACTCCAGTTGTCCGGATTTGGTCTGCCGGTTGAACAAGTCTCTCTATGGGTTGAAGCAGGCTCCTCGGGCATGGTACTCTCGGTTTGCCACCTTGCTGACACTGGGGTTTGTTGAGGCCAAGTCAGATACTTCGCTGTTCATATATCACCATGCTGATGGGGTTGCCTACCTCCTCTACGTTGATGACATTGTTCTGACTGCCTCCAGTCCACAGCTGCTTCAACGGATTATCACCTCACTTCAGCAGGAGTTTGCCATGAAGGATCTGGGTCAGCTTCACCACTTCTTGGGCGTGACAGTTGAGCCCCGTCAGACTGGTCTTCTCCTTCACCAGCGCCAGTATGCCCTGGATATCCTGGAGCGTGCCGGGATGACTGATTGCAAGCCTTGCTCCACTCCTGTTGACACTCAGGCGAAGCTGTCTGCTACTCTGGGTGATCCTGTGGTTGATCCTACTGCTTATAGGAGTCTTGCTGGAGCCTTACAGTACCTCACTTTCACCAGGCCGGATCTCACCTACGCTGTCCAGCAGATCTGCCTCCATATGCATGATCCACGGGAGTCACACCTTGCTGCGCTGAAGCGCCTTCTTCGCTACGTCCGGGGCACTGTTGACTTTGGCTTGGTCCTCCACCGGTCTCAGTCTGTTGAGCTGGTCGTCTACACTGACGCTGACTGGGCGGGGTGCCCGGACACGCGCCGCTCTACCTCAGGTTATGCCGTCTTCCTCGGCGGCAACCTGATCTCCTGGTCGTCCAAGCGACAGCCGGTTGTCTCTCGCTCGAGTGCTGAGGCGGAGTACCGGGCTGTTGCTAACGGCGTGGCTGAGGCGTCCTGGCTCCGACAGCTCTTGGCTGAGCTTCACAGCCCGCTCGCCAAGAGCACGCTCGTCTACTGCGACAACGTCAGCGCCGTGTACCTCTCCATCAACCCGGTTCAGCATCAGCGGATGAAGCATGTGGAGATTGACTTGCACTTCGTTCGTGACCGGGTGGCTATCGGAGATGTTCGGGTTCTCCATGTACCGACCACCTCCCAGTTCGCTGACATCTTCACCAAGGGTCTTCCTTCCTTGACCTTCTCGGAGTTCCGGTCCAGCCTCAACGTAGCCAGTGGCTAGTTGTGGCTGCGGGGGGTCTTGTGTGTGAGTTTCTTTCTTTGTTGGCCAGTCTTGTACACCGCTGCGCCGGTAGTCCAGACTGCGGGGGGGTGTTAGTGTATATATGTGTGAGTGGCCCATATGGCCTGTGTACAGCCCATAGAGGCTCATGTATAGCTAACTCTATATACCCACCCTTCTAGGGTTGGAGGAATACACAGGAAATTATTTCCCAAACATCTTGTCGCTTTGACATAAACTAGGTATGGTTTAAATTGATCAAAATCACAGGGAAATAGGAAAGCTGACGACAGCATGGCTGTACTTTCTGCTCTACTTAAATCTTGTGCTCTTGTTTCCAGACAAATGCAGGTGCTGTGATGATTACAGATCTGGTGTTCTGGCTTATCTTGTACCCTTTCCTTGCCCACAATCAATACGATATGAATTTTGTGAGTATTCCTCTTCTGATATTTTTTAGAAACTTACTTCAATCTAAGATCTAAAGTTACAGTATTTTATCAGAACAAAAGGTAGGAAAATTGTAAATCCATGTTTTCCTAAATAGGACATGCAAGGGAGAGAAAACTACTTTTGTGACTTCAGAAAAAATAAATAAAACAATGTGTCACAATTCAAGAGGATTTTGTCTAGTCCTATAATAGCATATCACTCTAGGTTATATGTGATATGCTTTTCATAGATAGGAACATTACTTGTCTCAATGGTTCATATATGCTTGGTGGATCAGCTTCTTCGTATTGGATCACTTTTTTAAATCATTTTTCTATTATAATTTATCTAACGACTTAAATATCTCTTTGCGCGAATGAATGAGCATGGTTAAATATAGATGTGTCCACTGTCCAGTGATTCAATATTGCTTTTCAGTAGTTATATCTTGCTGTTTGGTTCTTTAGAAGAATGGCAAAAGCAATTATATTACATTCTACACGTGCTATCGCCATGCTACACCCCATAAGAACAATTTCTTTGCTGAGGTTTGCTATCTGCATTCTTGGCAATTCTACATACTGTTCTTATAAACATTGTGCATCACAGATTCTGATTGGGACACATTCAATTAATGTAGTCTTCCTAGTTGGGGATGCTGCTCTAAACAAATTGGTAAGCATTTCCTGCCAGAATAGTGATCCATATCGTGATTAACCAATCTCTCTATTGATCATTTAATCTACAATGCAGCATTTCCCGTGGTTTAGGATAGCATATTTCCTGCTGTGGACAGGCCTTTTTGTTAATGTTCAGTGGATCATCCATGCTAACGTGTCAATTCGGTAATACATGCTAACTTTTTTTTTGCTTGCTAATGAGATGAAAACTCTTGATGTGTAATGTGGTTTCTGTTTGCTTAGGTGGCCCTACCCATTTCTAGACCTGGCATTCCCTGGAGCACCTGTATGGTAAGCTCTACTTGATGAAAGCAGCACTTCTATTTTGCTCTGTGATATCCTCTAATTTACAGCCATAGCATCAGTAGTCCGTATCAGAAATGTAGAATCTAGACACTAAATGGAAGTAGAAGTTCAAGATTGAGACATCTATGACATTTTAGTGCTACATTCTTTGCATTTCATCTGATTCAGATACGATGAGAAAAAAAAAGTACCTAAAGAGAAGACACTACATTAAAAGATGTATTATTTTAGCCACATCGTGCGTTTCAAGGCTAGCTTAGTGTTGTCTATGCACACCTGAAAAAACCAATTTTTTAAGTCAAGATAGTGCTAGATTCAGAAATATTGGTACGACAGCAATTTTGCCTTATTACTTTTGGTTGAGTACAATTTTCAAGTTTTGGGGCCTCCGCTCAGGACAGTTTACTTCTTCAGAACATCTGGAGTTATGATACACAAACAGATAAAGAACATACAAAGGAAAGAACAATTTGATAGTTTAGGTCATTAGCTCGCTTGGCAGTTGGCACTCAGCTCCAGCAAGGAATTTGTTATCATGCTCTTTTCTATCACACACCAGTATTGTCTTTTTTCCTTTTCTTTGTTTGAGGGCACACCAGTATTGTCTTTGAATTTGTTAGATTCGTGCTGTAGACTCTGATTTCAATCAAGGAATAAAAGAAGAAACCGTAACTCCTGTCAGGTACCTGGTGGTGGCCGTTCTGCACTTCCCGTGCTACGCTCTATTCACCCTGGTCCTGAGGCTGAGGCATTCTGTGTTGGAAAGCTGGTTCCCTCAAACTTACGTCAAGTAATCAGAGAAGGCTGTGGTGGGTAGTTGGTTGCCCTGACACTGCTGCCTCCTCCCGTGCGAAATGAAGCGGGTATTCTGCTTACTCTCTACATACACCCCTCGAAATCACATTGTTCGGAAATAGATTACACATGTGTCTGCCGCAGCTCTCCTCTCCCTCGAAGCGGACGATGTAAACTTCACTCCAGAAATTTTGAGGCCGACAGCCCGACGGAGGATTGCGTGCAGTCCATCCTCTTTTTTTGACAGTATTCATGTTGGCTCCGTTCCATGATTTTGATTTTCCTACTTCCCAGTCTTTTCTGTTGTGGCATCAAAGGTTCTGTACTTCTCTGTACTCATAGCTCTTGCAGCCTGCCTGCTTGTAGGCAGCATGACAGCTAGTGAGTGGTGGGCTGCTTCGATCTTGGGCCTATTGTGTTTTGGGCTCACCACAGTATACCAAATGGGCCGTGGTCCAGCCTGTGTGGGCCCACCGAAGACATGTTGTGGGGCCCGCTAGGCCCGATCCGCCCGGCCCGCACGCGCAGGTCGCAGCCTGTCTTGTCGTTTTTTTTTTTTTGAAAGTTTGTCTTGTCGTTTGTCTGTGGAAAAAGGAAGGATTAGAAAAAGCCTGAGCACCTTGTACTGCAGCGAGGCATGGCAGACCGCAGAGTCACGTCACGTGCGCACAGTGAGCCACAGCAGCCAGTGGCTGGCTCCGGTTGCACCCCGTCTCTCTCCCCACGTCGGCTCGGCGAGGCACGGGCACGCCGGCCGCGCTGCCGGCCTGCCGCGCCACGGTCTCCCAGGCCAGGCCGGCGAGCGGATCGTCACTCACTCACTCACGCGCCACGCACGCCGTCGTACGCTACCGCTGGCGCCTTGCGCCTTGTCGTTGCTCCCGTCTTCAGGCGCAGCCGGCAGCTGTAATCCTAATCTCTCTCTTTTTTTTTAAAGAAATTATAATCTCTCTCTCTCTCTCGTGAAGTTGTGAGTTGATGGGGGTTTTGCTAATCTCAAAGCTGCGTCGGCGGCGACCGGTCGTCGGCTCGCTTTGTGCGTTGTGCCGGCCGGAACCCGCCGGGCCCGAGGAGGATCACTGTCGTTCGGTACGGCGCTCCCGCCCGGCATCCGCGCCGCCGGCCGTAGAATAATCACCGGGGGGGGGGGGGGGGGGGGGGTGTTTGGATTTTTGGAGGCGAGCGCACAGGGTGGTGTGAGGCGACAAAGATTCTTTCGCTCGCTCGTCGGAGTTTGGGTCGGTGTGCCGGCGCGGGGTGGACGCCGAGACTGCTTCACCGGATTTGGAGTTGAAGCATCACAAGGGCGATACTCCCTCCGTCCCTTTGAAAGTGTGTTTTTAACCTTCCGTCACACCTGAATTTTACAATGATCTCTTTTCTCGTTTCGTTCCTGGAAGATTTTCTCTTGGCACGCCGCCGTCGCTGCTGGAGTAGGCGGCAGGCGGCAGCCAAAGGGCAATCCATCCATCGTCGTCGAGGTGGCCTCCACCCCACCGATCTCTTGCCTACTCCACCGGGCATCATCACTTTCGTCAGGTATTCAGGTGGCACGTGCCCCTGCCCAAGTAAGTACCCACCAACCCGTCTCCATCGCAGGCTATTCGCACCGCGGGCCTGCAAACCGAACGGAACGGCAAATATAGCGATTCAAACCCCGCACCGCGCACTTGTATCTCTCCCTCAACAGTTCCGTTCACTACAGGGAATCGGCAAACCTGGCGTTTCTCTTTCCTAACACCAAAACACTGTTTCTGCGTTGGGCCCGCGCCTGCCACCGACGCCGCGCCCCTCTCCGCTGCGCCTACCGCACCAGTAGCAGCTTGCACGACGCCGCGCCGATGAAAGGAGGCCACATCAGCGAATCCGGGGAGGCTGTTGTCGGGGACGACGAGCTCGAAGAAGCAGCCGCGCGGCGCCGCCGCGCCCGCTCGATTCCCTGGCCGCGGAGGAGCAGGTTGTGGGAGGGAGGGACGGAGAGCCGTCGTGCCGGGGAAAGGAAGAAAAGGAGAAGCCCACCACCGACCTTGATCCTGCCGCCGCCGGGGAAAGGAGGAGGAGATTGGGAGGCCGCATCAGCGAATCCAGGGAGGCCGCTGCGGAGGAGGCCGACGCTGAGGAGCTCGGGGACCGGATTTGGGCGGCTCGACGGAAGGGGGCGGAGATGAAGGAGCTCGCAGTGGGGAGGAGGAGGCTCTGCGGGCACCAGCGGGAAGGAAGGGGCCGCAGCTGTGCGCGGCGGCGTCGTTGTCGAGCGGTCGGTGGGAGCATGGAGAAGGAAGAAGGGGCCGCGGCGTCGGTGCCGATGCGGATGCAGGCCGTGCGACTGCAGAGTGCAGACACATGCGCGAAATCATCTGTAAACGGGCTCTGTCAAGTGGGCCTTGCACCCAGTAGAGGTGGTTCCCAGGCCCAGCGGTGCGACCAGCCTCCGAGAATTTTTTTTTATATTTATTTTGTCATGATTTTCGAAAAATAAATGGTCGAATCAAAATTTTCGAGAAATGTACATCTGGCGCCGTACCCCACGGCAGCAGGAGTTCCTGCCGCCGTGGGGCACGGCGTTAGGGGTGACGCCAACAGTCGGCAGTACTGGTCGGTGGGGCCAGGTTCCTGCCGCCGTGCCCCGCGGCGGCAGGATTGCTACCGCCGCGGCCCACGGCGGCAGGAGCCTAGCGCCGTGGGCCACGGCGGCAGCGCCGCTGCCGCGCCTATATAAGGGGCCGAGCCCCTGCCGCCGGCCCCTCACTCCTCCCTCACTCCTCCAAATCTTCAGCTTTTAACCCTTCGGAGCACTTCTGAGGTATGTTTCTAAATTTAGTCCAGTTTAATTAGTATAGTTAGTTAGTTTAGTTAACTTAGATTAGTTAGTTAGTTTAGTTAAATTAGTTTAGTTTAGAAATTTATTTTAGTTAACCTAGTTTAGAAATTTAGTTTAGTTAACTTAGGTTAGTTAAATTGATATAAATTTCATAGAGAATAGTTTAAATTCACATAATTTGTTTTAATTTATTTTAAATTTGTGGAAAATGGTTATAATTGACATAATTAGATTAAATTGCTATAAAATTTGTAGAAAATTATTTAAATTCACATAATTCGTTTAAATTTGTTTTAAACTTCTAGGAAATGGTTATAATTGACATAATTTGATTAATTGCTATAAAATTCGTAGAAAATTATTTAAATTCACATAATTCGTTCAAATTTGTTTTAAACTTCTAGAAAATGGTTATAATTGACATAATTTGATTAAATTGCTATAAAATTCGTAGAAAATTATTTAAATTCACATAATTCGTTCAAATTTGTTTTAAACTTCTAGAAAATGGTTATAATTGACATAATTTGATTAAATTGCTATAAAATTTGTAGAAAATTATGTAAATTCACATAATTCGTTCAAATTTGTTTTAAACTTCTAGGAAATGATTATAATTGACATAATTTGATTAAATTGCTATAAAATTTGTAGAAAATTATTTAAGTTCACATAATTCGTTTAAATTTGTTTTAAACTTCTAGGAAATAGTTATAATTGACATAATTTGATTAATTTGCTATAAAATTCGTAGAAAATTATTTAAATTCACATAATTCGTTTAAATTTGTTTTAAACTTGTAGGGAATGGTTCTAATTCACATAATTCACATAATTAGTATAATTGGAAAAATTGATTAAATTATGTTTTTTTTGCAGTTATGGCTGCACCGCTGGAGTACGTACGGCCGGAGTTGTTCGACGAGGCGGTGGACCGGCACCACCGCTCGTACGTGTCGGCTGTTCTCGGACGTCCGCTCGGCACGATACGTTGCCGGACGACCCGCACGTTGATGCCGATACACCAGCGGTGGATTCCGAAGTACGTAATTCATATTTATTATTTATTTCTGTTTCTTTACAATAGTAATTACGTTAAGTAAATTAATATTTTTTTTCAGGCTACGCGCTGCAGGACTTCTCCCTGTTGCGCGGTTGGTCGAGGGGGACAGGCTACGAGCTGAGGTTCCCCGGGCGGAGCGGTTCACGCGGTTCAACTACGACGCCCCGCTGATCGCCGCGTTCATGGACCGGTGGCGACCAGAGACGCACACGTTCCACTTCCCCGTCGGCGAGATGACTCTCAGTCTGGAGGACGCCGCGATGTTGGGAGGACTGCCGTGTGCTGGCCAGGCGATGGGGCCGGTCGACATCCCCGCGACGTGGCAGGCTGACTTCCTTGCTCGGTTCGCGAACGTTCCTCGGAACGATCGCGCGCCGGCGCCGTACGTGCCCTTCGTCGACACCCACGGGCCCACCTGGACTTGGATCCAGCAGTTCAGCGTACGTGATTCTAACTCTTATTTTCAACGTTTGTATGCATTTTAAACGAATGTGACGACAGACCTTTGTGTGTGTGCAGGCTGACTACATGGCGAACGATGCCGACGACCACACGTCAGACAGGTTTTTGGAGGTCTACCTGCTCTGGCTGTTCGGGTGGGTGCTGTTCTGCGAGTCAGCGGGAGACTCCGTGTCGCGGTGCATGATCCCCTGGGCTCAGAGGATCGCCGACGCACCCCTCGAGCAGATGCCCCAGATCAGCTGGGGCAGCGCTGTTCTGGCAGCTACCTACAGGGGGCTGTGTTCGGCAGTGACGAGGCCGACGAGTAGGGAGGCGATCCTCCTGGGGTGCCCTCTCCTGCTACAGATGTGGATCCACGAGCGGTTCGACATCGGTCGGCCCAGGACGGACCTCTCGGAGTACGAGCCGCCGGCCGACGGCACCGACCCAGCGGACCTCCCCACCATGGGTTCTCTGTGGTGTCTCCGGAAGGTAATGACCTCCATTTACGTGATTCTTCGCGTTATGAGTTCTGTAGTTCGATTCACTTAACTTTTCTCGTTCTTTGCAGCACGTTTGGGCTGGGGAGCAGCCGAAGAAGGCGTATAAGGACTTCGTTGGGCAGATCGACCGGATGGTCGATGCCCAGGTCCGGTGGACGCCGTACGCTCCTGCCATGGTCGCTGCCCGCGCACCACAGGGGCTCTCGTCCCTGTGCTCCCGAGACTAGGCGTACTGGATGACGCGGCGACGACTGGTCTTCGACGTCTACGTCGAGGAGTACGCCGTCCACCGGGTGATGAGGCAGTTCGGCCTCTTCCAGGCTGCGCCAGTACCCGCTGCGCCACGTCTGCCGCCTACCGCGCACAGGTGAGCTACCATTTGACAGTTCTAAGTATTTTTCGTTACAAATATTCAGTTATAATTTTATGTTTCATGTTCTATGCTAGGTGGACGCGTAAGGGCGTGCCTGCGGCGACGTCGTTCGTCGACAGGCTGCAGCCGTACGTGGCAGAGTGGGTGTCCGCGGCGCACGAGCAGAATGTCGTCACCGAGCACCGCCTTCACGACGGCGCCGCCTGGCTAGCGTACCTTCAGTGGTACCTACCGAGGACGCGGACGCGGGTGACGTACGTGCCTGCTACCCCGCCACCGCCACCTCTCCCGGACCACGACAGGGTTCTGCCGGACGCGACGTACCCGGTGCGCCGAGACCAGACCGCCGACACAGCGGTAAGCTACGATACTGCAAACATATTACATTCATATGACTTTTCATTATAACATGTGTTTCTAATTTTGTGCGCAGCACGACGTGCTGGCTGAGGTCGTGCGGCTCGCATCGGCCGCGATGGAGCAGTGCTTCTCCTGGGGGCCTCAGGAGCACCGGAGCACGTACGAGAGGATCATCGCTGCTGCCATGAGGTACTCCGCCGTCGTGAACTACGCCGGGGCCGTAGAGATTCCTCTCCTTCCGCGCCACCCAGCGTCGTCCTCGAGCTCCGCCTCGACAGCGGCTTCGCATCCGACGCCTGCCACCTTTGCCGGCGGCTTCTCGGCTCCGACGGCACAGTAGCACCTACAGGCGCAGGGCCCGCACACCTACGTGCAGCGGCCGTTTGCTCCCCCCGGCGCAGGTACTTTCAGTAGACCTTATTTTCAACTAATGCACGCAATTATTGTGCGTTTGTGATTATACTATATTCTAATCGTACAGGGCGACCGCCGCCTTTTCCGACAGCCAGGCCTCGACAGCAGGAGCCGCCGCCGATCTATGCGCTAGGAGGTTCCAGACCGCCGGCCTTTCAGTTTCCGGCGACAGATATTCCTTCGTCGTCCACTCCGCATATGGTCCAGCCTACTTTCGACACGTCTGCCGAGGACCAGCTGGGCTGGGAAGAGTTTAGGTACAATGACATTCTCGCGACCATGGATGCCGCCCCGCAGAAGGCCGAGGAGGCACAGTTGACACAGCCACCACCGGTTTTGACTCAGCCGTCACAGTTGACCCCGGCGGCCGGCGGAGCGACACCGGCGGGCGGCGGAGCGACACCGGCGGGCGGAGCAACACCGGATGCTGCAGGCTCGTCGCAGGCGGCCATGGCGACACCGTCTCCCGGCCAGCTAGGACCGCGGGTGGTCAGGGCACCTGACCCCTGGACGTATGACCGGGACCAGACCTGGGCTGGCGCTAGAGCTGTTAGGAGGAAGAGGGGCCGGCGCATTTAGATGTAGTACTACTTTTACCATGATTTTGTATAAACTATTTCCATCTACTCGTTGATTAGGATATTCCCTTGTGATTATGCTTACACTTATTAGTTTGTCGTTTTTAAAAAGGTTAAATGTGTTTTAAAAATGAAAAACTAAAAAAAAATAAAAAAACCCTAACGTCGTGGGGCACAGCGGTAGGGTTCTGCCGCCGTGGCGCACGGCGGCAGGGTCCTGGCGCCGCGCCGCCCCGCCCTGCCGCTGGAACCAGCCTCCTGCCGCCGTGCCCCACGGCGGCAGAGACTTAACGCCTTGGGGTACGGCGGCAGGAGCCTGCCGCCGTGGGGTACGGCGCCAGATGTACATTTCTCGAAAATTTTGATTCGACCATTTATTTTTCGAAAATCATGACAAAATAAATATAAAAAAAATTCAGCCTCCGATCTTCCTCCGGTGATTTTTTTCTCCTCTAAATCCCTGGGATTAATTAAGCCGTAATTGGAGACGCATGCAGGTGCAGGATGACACGTATACGCCGTGTTCTAGTCCTACACCACCAGGGGCCCCATGGCTTATGGGTGGGGACGTGACGACGGCATGTGTGTCTCATCAGGTGCGCCGCGTGTTAGTGCACGCACGTCTCGGATGCAGAGAAGATGATGGAGAGCGACGCGGAGGGAGAACAGCTGCAGGTGACCAAACAAGAACAACGAGGACGGGCGGATGGAGCAAGAGGTCGATCACTCACTCGATCGTGCATGCACGCCCGGAGGAGCACGGCACACGGACCAGCAGCAGCAGGGGGGGCCTTGGTGTCCGGTCCCCTACATACCCTGTGGCTGCGTGCGCTGTGTTCTCGGAGAAAGCTCGCTCGCTGGTCGCTACCACAACAGTGCAGCGCGGAGTTTAATTACACGATCAGTCGATGTCCTGGAGCTCCGGAGCTGCGTTGATGCACGCTGAAAAGTGAAAATGGTGAACAGCCCAAACAGTGCCGCTCTCTACCAACAACCAGCTGGACCGTCAGCCCCATGTCCGGGTATATGCAGACGGGGAAACAGAAGCATATCATCAGTTCCGATTCTTGGATCTCATGTTTCGATACTCTCCATTCCAAATTACTATTCATCTTAATTTTTTAATATATTTTTTTATATATTAAGATATATACTTATGTTTAGATATATATAAAAAATAACTAGAAAAATCATACCTTATACTCCTTCTGTTTTTAAATAGATGACGTTTAGGATAAAAAAATTAGTTCATTTTGAACTAAATTTCTTATTCTAAACGTCATGTATTTAAGATCGGAGGTAGTAATAATTTGGGACGAAGAGAAATATGTGAAGCTTCGTATATTTGGGTTTGATACCATATCAGTTACTCTATGCATCGCTCATTTACAGCTTAGGTCCTGTTTAGTTGATCGAAATTTCAAAAAAAAAAAGGTAAAGCTATATGTTACCTATGTGATTTGGAGCAACTTCTCACACAAATTTTTTTCTTTCCCAAACTCACCTTCTTCTTCAACTCCGGCGAGCTTTCCGGCGAGTTTAGGGTTAGGGGTTCGGCGTTGTTGGGGGGTTGTTGTCCCCGCCGGACCTAGAGGGAGGGCCGGCGGCGGCAGGCCGGCCCGGCGGAGGTGGCGGTGGGCGGGGCGGCGAGGTCGGGCGGTGGAGGCCGGCGGTTGGGCCAGGGTCGGGCGGGGGCGCACGACGGCGTCGCGGTGGTGACCGAAGACGGCGGCGGCGACCAGTGACGGCGGGATCGGGTGGCAGTGGTGGGAGGGGGCGGCGGTGGTGGCTGGAGGCGGGTCGGCGCGCCCGGGCTAGGGTCCGGCGGACCCTAGCCCGGCCGCGCCGGCGGGGTGGGGGCGCGACGGGGCGGTGGAGGTGGGTCGCGGGTGGGAGGCAGGAGGGTCCGGAGGAAGAAGGTGGGAGGGAAGAGATAAGATGGAGAGAGAAAATGAGAGGAGAAATCTGAGCCATTGATGTGTGATCTGATGGTTCAAAAAATTGTGTGAGGGAAGTCTTTAAATCACATGAAAAAAATGGAGAGAAGATGAGTAAAATTAGTAGATTTGAACTGTAAAATTGTGTGAAAAATTCGTGTGAGGAGAGCTCTTATTTCATACGTGTGAGCTATAGACAAACCCAAAAAAATCACTTAAAGAATCATGTTAATTCATTTCTTTCTCTTTACGCACGTGGTCTGATAAAAAAAATCAATTAGATTCAGCCGATTGCTCAAAGACGCGAAGTCCCGACTGATTGAGATGAATTGAATGCTCAGGGTGGGGACAGAGCGGGACTAAACGGAAACTCCGGGGAATGATTAGCCATAATAGCCATCGTCCCCTACTCTATGCTTGTAGGAGTAGCAGGCGGCAACAACTAAACTCGAACCAATCAGGCCACCAACCACGCCGCCGCCGCGGCGCCGGCGACGACCACCGGACATGCACCTCCGATCCTCCATGTGAGCGACCATGTCCATGTGCAATTCCGGTCCGGATCCTCTGACTGCCCTCACAAAAGTCACCAAAGCGAACAGTAAAATGGGTCACAAAAGTCACGAAAACACTGTAGTACTCGGCACTGTAGCAAAATACTGTACCATCAGCACTGTTCACATGTTACTGTATCACTCAATCTTGCACGTTCAGCTGTGATCAGACGGTTCACAGGGGTGAATGTCACGCTACAGTGTTTCTCTGACTTCCCCTACGGGCAGTCAGAGAATCCACGGCGGTGCAATTCTAGCTAGCTCCGGCTGTACGGCAACCACTACCAACTCGCGGTCGCTGGCCGTTGACATCGCACAAAAGCGGGCTTGTCTTCCAGCTGATTGGAGCGTAACGTACCCACAGGCAGAGAGCCCAGAGGTGTGGCCGCGGGAACCGCCTCGCCCACCTCGATCAGGATCAGGCCCAGTTCGCCCAGACTGCGGCGCATAAATCGTCTGAGCTCGCGCCGTTCGGGCAACGCGATCGCCACCAGCGGCGCCGGCAGCAGCAGCTGAGCTGGCGGCCTGGCGCCTCTCCCTGCGCCCGGCGGCGGTCCGGCCGGCCGCCGGGCCGCAGCCGCCAGGCGCCGTACCGCTGCCACCAGGGGTGGGGTGCGGACGTGCGGTGGCGCTGCCCCGCGGCAGCGCAAAGATGGCCACGCCGCACGCCGGGCGGCAGAGCACGGAGCAGGGGGGGAGGCCAGCAGCCCGAGCGCTGCTCCGATCCTCCAGACCGCATGGCCCGGCGCAATGGCGCCTCCTGCCGTGCGCGCAGCGGCGCAGGCATGCCGCTGCCGCTGGCTGATCAACCTGATGCTGATGCATGCCGCCACTCGCTCCATCCACGCGCCCGCTGTTTTACGCTGCGCGGTTACTGTTGCGCTGCAGAAAGAGAGCGGCCGTCTACGCACGCGGTGGGGGCGCCTGTGCTCTCGCTGAGCTACAGCTACAGTAGTAGTATGAATGTATGATCTACTGCATCTACCGTGATAACTGTCTGTATTTTGCATCTTTAAACACTATATACATCCTGCTGGATATTGGTTAGGTGAGCAACACAGGCGTTTAATTTAATTTAATCCCTGGATTTTGTGCCAAAGATCTTTGTTCCTCAAGTTTCAAATCGGTCGTCTAGTTCCTTTTTCTTTTTTAATTCTGAGTTTTCTTTTTTCTTTTCTAATCTTTTTATTTTATTTTTTCATTCTTTTTTCATTCCTTCTCTTTGTTTGTTTGTTTCTCTATTTTTATTTTCCTTTCTTTCTTTTTTCCTTTTTTTTGTTTTTTCTTTTCTATTTCTTCTTTCTTTCTATTTATTTATTTATTTTCTATTTCTTGCTTTTTCTTTATCTTTCCTTTCTTTTAATTTTTTCTTTCCTTTCTTTTAATTTCTCTTCTCTTAGTTTATTTATTTATACTGACACTTATTTATTTTTTCAACATGACATACAAATTTGTACTGATTATGATAAGATTTTGTTCTGACAGTTATTCTCATTTGCTCCGACACTTTATTGTGTTTGTTCGAGATGACATACAAACTTGCTCTGACTATGATAATAAGTTGTTCTGGTTATAATAATATCTTATTCCGGTTATAATAATAACTTGTTCTGTCTATAATAATAACTTGTTATGATTGTTATTCTGATTTGTTCTGACACTACATTTATCTTGTTCGAGAAGATATATAAACTTGTTCTGGCTATAACATGATCTTGTTCGGACAGTTGTTCTCGTTTGTTCTTGACACTTTATTTGTGTTTGTTCTGTCTATAATAGAATATATAACTGACGAGATCATAGACCAGGGCCCACTAGGACCTCTAAAAAAACGTAGTACGGACCAACAAACAACGTACTCAGTGGCTGATACGGCGAGTATTAAGCCCCCGAGTACCTGAAGGTCCGTATGACTTGTTTTCGTCATGGGCCGAAAGACAGACGGCCCGCGATCGCCAGGGCCCTTTCTCCGAGTACATGGCGGTCCGCACGACGGGTCTTCACCTCCGTCTCCAACTACTCGCTCGTACGAGTAGTTACCGCCTCCTCCTCCGACTACTCGTTCGCACGAGTAGTTTCCGTCATCGACCAGCGCAGGCGTCGCGTGGAAGGCAAAGGAGGCGCGGGCCCCCTCCCATTGAGATCCCGGGATCTCCGCGCACGTTCTCCCACGCACCGCCACGCGTCTGCTCCACCACAGCGGTCCGCCCAGGCCTAGCTGATTCGGTGTCAGGGGGCGGATCCGTCCACCCTGCCACGAACGGCACAGTGTCTGTCGTACCTCGAACGACGTAAAATGTGCTGAGCCACGAACGGCATAGTGCACGCTACACCCTAAGCATCGGAAGGCAGGACAGCGAGACCCGCGAGGTAGCACAACAAAATGGCTTCAAGTCCACATCAAACAGGACACTTGCATGCCAAAGGTGGGGCCACGACATGCAACAAGGAGGCCACCTCTCACCACTCGAAGACGCATACAGGCATGCAAGGACCGGGCCAGGCCTTGGCTTGCGGTGGTGGGCATGGAGAAACAAGGCACAATAAATAAAGGCCACCACTTGAGTGCGCATGCGTGCATGCATGCAGGCAAGGGGTGAGACTTTTTCTCCCTCCCTCACGGTCTCTCTCTGAGTTTGCTTGCCTTGTAAGTTTTCTCTCTCTCTCTCTTTCGCTCTGAGTTTGCTTGGCTCGCACTCCACCTCTTTCTCTCTCCCTCTTGACTGCCTTCACCTGTAAGCCTTCTCTAGACTTATAAAAGAGAAGGCACGGAGGGAGCAGAGGGGACTTCTTTTTTTTACTTCTTCCTTCTCCTCTCCGGAGGAGTTCTCTCTCTGCTCTTCTTCTTCCTCCAGCCAGACTTGGCTCTCACACATGTACGCAGACTCCTGCTACATGAACCACGTACACACATCACAGAGACTTGGGACCGAGCTCCCTCTCTCACTCATTTGTATCCCCCTGCTACAAATCAGTGCAAATAACACGAGCAGCTCGAACTGGACGTAGGGTATTACTCTCCGGAGGCCCGAACCAGTATAAATCCTTGTGTCTATTTCGCACACCATCCGAGGCCCGACACGCAGTCTTATAAATTTACTTGCCGGCGGTAACAAACCCCGACAGTTGGCGCGCCAGGTAGGGGCCTTTTGCGTGTCACGACGTTTTTTGCAGGTCTCGGATGGCCAACCGCGACGACGACGGCGGCCGCAGCACCGACGGCTGCAACGACGCCAACGGCAACCGCGACTCCGCCGGCAACGACGACGGCGACCGCGACGTCGACAACTGCAACGACGCCAACGGCAACCGCGACTCCGCCGGCAACAGCGACGACAGCGGGCGCGGCACCAACGGCAACGGCAACTCCGCTGGCAACGACGACGGCGGCCGCGGTGTCAACGTCAACCGCGACTCCGCCGGCAACGACGACGCCGACCGCGACGCCGACAACTGCAACGACGCCAACGGTAACCGCGACTCCGCCGGCAACGGCGACGACGGCGGGCGCGGCACCAACGGCAACCGCAACTCCGCCGGCAACGACGACGGCAGCCGCGGTGACAACGGCTGCAGTGACGCCAACGGCGACCGCAGGCATGCTACTCGGCGACAGAAACCACTCGTACGAGCAATTTTCAGCCGGAGACAGACAAGTGCTCGTGCGAACCAACGAGCTAGAGGCGGAGATACTACTCGTGCCAACCAACTAGTCGGAGCACTCAAAAATGTTTGCATGCAGCATGCAAATAGTCAGAAAAAAATGCTTGCATACAGCATGCAACTAGTCGTCGGAGCACACAAAGAAAAGAAAGGGCTTGCATGCTTGCATGCAGCAAACTAGTGGGGAAGCTAGCAGAAAAGTACTCGTACGAACCGCTACCCGGAGGTATAAAAGAGGTCGTACGAATCGGACCGGTGCAGCTCTCCTCCGACCACCGCGACGGCTGCGACTCCGCCGGCAACGGCGACGACGGCGGCCACAACACCAACGGCAACCGCTACTCCACCGGCCACGACGACGGCGGCCGCGGCGCCGAAAGCTGCAGCGACGCCAACGGCAACCGCGACTCTGCCGGCAACGACGACAGCGGCCACGACGCCACCGACAACCGCGACTCCGCCGGCAACGACGACGGCGGCCGCACTATCGACGACTGCAGTGACGCCAACGACGACCGCGACTTCGGGCAAGATACTCGCCAACGAAAACCACTCGTGCGAATTGAGCCCTGGCAGGCACCCACCGTGGGGCTCAAACCCACGATTAAGAGCTCGGGTATTTTTTCCACACACGTCCGAGCAATTTCCAGCTTGTCGGAGAAACTACTTGGGAGAGCTACTCGGAGACGGACGAGAGCTCGTGCGAGCCACCTACCCGGGAAACTAGTCAGAGGCCAAAAAAAAGAGCAACCGGCAACTCATGGCAACAATCTTGTCGGAGCACAAAAAAAAGGGACTTGCATGCATGCAGAACGACCCGGAGCTTGCATGCGTGCATGCGCTGGCCATGAACTTGTCGGAGCACAAAAAAAAGAGAAAGAAGAAGCTCGCATGCAGCGTGAAGCAAAATTACTCGTGCGAATCGCTCTACTTACACACGAGCGCGGCACTTCTCGTACGAATCGGAAACTACACGGAGACGGACGGAAACACATCGTGTGAGCAAGCCTACTCGAGGAAACCACTCGGGGACGGACAGAACAAGTCGTGCGAATCCAGCGGCCACCCGAAGAGCTATTACTCGGCCAACTGCGGCGCCCGGCTCTGCTTCTCGGCGCACGGCAGCCCGGCGGCGCCTGGCTCCGTCTCCTCGACGCACGGTGGTCCGACGGCGCCTGGCTCCGCTTCCTCGACACACGGCATCCCGGCGGCGCCCGGCTCCGCCTCCTCGACGCACAGCAGCCCGGCGGCGCCTGGCTCTGTCTCCTCGACGCACGGCGGTCCGGCGGCGCCTGGCTCCGCTACCTCGACGCACGGCGGCCCCACGGCACCCAGCTCCGCTTCCTCGACGCACGGCGGCCCGGTGGCGTCCGGCTCCGCGTCCTCGACGCACGGCATCTCGGCGGCGCCCGGCTCCGCCTCCTCAACGCGCGGCAGCCCGGCGGCGCCCGGCTCCGCCTCCTCGACGCGCGGCGGCCCGGCGGCGCCCGGCTCCGCTTCCTCGACGCGCGGCGGCCCCACGGCGCCCAGCTCCGTTTCCTCGACGTACGGCGGCCCCGCGGCGCCCCGCTCCGCTTCCTCGACGCACGGCGGCCCCGCGGCGCCCAGCTCCGTTTCCTACGCACAGCGGCCCAGCGGCGCCCAGCTCCATCTCTTCGACGTACGACAACCCGTCGGCCCCTCTGCTCCGCCGCCTCCAACTACTGCAACGGCCACTCGACAACTGCCTCGATCGAGCCGAACGCCACCATCCGGGTATCTACGGACTCCGGCCCATCGACACAACGATGATCTTAACCGTCCGCCGATCTAGTCGGCAGCCGCCGCTTGGCCACGATGGGCAACACGAAGCTCGGGGGCTCATCAGCCCAGGCCCAAGGACGACACCTCGGCTTCCGCGACACAAATACAAATCAAGCTAAGTGTTATTTTAATACTTCCATTTTCCGATTACTGCATAACTCGGCATGCATCTCCGGATCACCGCCGACCACCCTAGGCCTGTCCCTGGCTACTAATACAGCCCGAGCGCTACACGAACAGCCGGAAAATGGCCAACGGGTGTGCCACGCGCACCCTTCCTTCGCCATTTACTTTCTTGTTCCTCTCTTGCACAAGTCACTAAAGTACTCGGGTAGCACACGCCTTAAACCGTGAAACCGCGACCCTACGCCTACCCTTCCTACGCGTGCACGCGGCCAGCTCCCTACGCTACGGATGCGGCTGTCAGGGGTCAGGTGCATAAACTTAACAGGATAACTACTCGAGGAAATTAATAGACTTAAGGGAGTTGGAATTAGAATTTCTACCACACGTCGTCAAATGCTTTTTCTTCAGAGTTAGCATCTGTCGCACCACATACTACTATCCTCCGGTTTTCCTTTTTCAGGAACGGGTCTTGGATCCCTGAGCTTACCGCCTACGCTCAGAGGTTGCCCTCGCCACCGGCCGAGTACTTCCCAATACTCGGACTGGCACGACGCTCCACGAGGATCACCGGCCGGGTACTTTTCTGTACTCAGACTGGCGCTTTGCTCCCCCGGAACAACAACGACAGCCCGGCCCTCACGCTCGGGGGTTGGGAGACGACGACCGCTCGGCCCTCACGCTCGGGGGCTGGACGACGACTACTCGGCCGTCACAACGACCACGTGACATGTTTCCAATGGCCCCAACGACCCCCCGCGGCTCTACGCTCGGGGGCTGGCACCACACATCGACGACCAGGAGTTCGAAGGCAGGCCCGTCGCAGGGTTCGACAGCCGCTCCTGGACACCCGAGTGAGGGGCGGCGAAGGATGGGCCCCAGCGGCCAGAACTCAGGTGCACGAGCGCTCTGGGCATCCCGAACTGTGTTCGAGTCTTGATGAAAAATGAGGTCATGGTTTTTCCCCGACGGAAAGGCGACGAGCCACCGAGTCCAACCGAACGGGCTCGGTAACTAGATGATTTCACCATTAGGAGTCTGAGGTTGATCACCAGCTGATCCGTTCGGAACCCGGCGAACGGGATTCTGAGACTTCACTCGAGCTCACCCGCACGCAGCTCACCGGGTGCCGGGGCTCGGCCAGCGAGGCAAGCCTTGACGTCACCCGACCCCTCCTTCCTAACGAAAAGGATGCGCGAGGGAGACGCAACAAAAGGGGAAACCGACTCCCCGACTAGTGCCTTGCGCCATATAGGGCCACCAAAATTCACCTTCCCTTCGCAAACCTAGGTGAAGGCACACAACGAGCAACAACACGATAACTTCCCCAAATTTAAGACTTCAACATTCAACCCCACGCACAAGTCTCCGACTTGTCCGTGGGCTCGCAGGGCCTCGGACCTGTGAAACCTTCTCCGGAGGAGCCGTGGTGACGTCTACTCGGGGGTATAACCCGTCCCCCTCACACGATCACACCGATCCACCTACAGGCTAGATGCCATCCACCTACTAGTTCTCGGACTGAACCCCGCCCATAACAAGGTGAACGGTTTGTGCGAAAATAGCCCAAAGATCATGGTCACACAGTCGCTCGGTTCTTAATTGCAAGAGCGAGCACTCACCAACTCCCACCGTCCGACACGCCGCTAGGGCGGGAGGCCAGGTCGCATCTCCCCTAGACAGGCGTTCACAAGTAACCAAAACGGCTCGCTCCCGCAGTAACACGTCAAGGGTACACACTCACCCAAAACACACGCCAGAATACCGAGGTATCCCATCCTCGGTCCAAACCTGAGATCCATCCATAACTAAGGGTAAAATATATGGATGAATAAAGTCAGGAACTAGCTAGGGGTCTGTAGCTAGTTCCAAAAGTAGGTATATCAAGGACAGGATTAAGCAATTCCAAGGCATGGCTAACAATTGTCTATGCAATTTTAAAACATGCATAAATAGTAATTAAGCACTAGCAACTAAATCATGCATAGGATCTATATGGTTGGGAGTGACATGACACCTGGCTGGCGCCCGTAGTCCTGATCTGGGTTGAAGTCGGGGTCGTAGGCCTCCTCCGGATCGTAGCTCGGGTCTGTGCAGCACGAGATACGAGATGCTAAATTACCGGCAAATAACTAAGCATAAATCCAACAAAACCCAATTTTAAAAGATCCAAAAAGATCCAAACTATCTACAATCAGCACCGTCTCATTTTTAGAAAAATAATGAAACTGGTTTCATATTTTTCGGAGTTATAAATAATTAGTTATGAATTTGCAAAGGTTTAAAGGATTTATAAATTAATTTTCAAATTCATTTATAAATCAGAAAAGGATTTTTAATTTTGAAAAATAGGTGATGACGTCAGCATGACATCATCGTGACGTCAGCGTCACAGGTTAGTGGGCCTTAATGGGCCGAAAGTGTTAGTGGGCTGAATACGGCCCAGTGGACTCAGCCCAGTGGACCTACCGAGCTAAGTCCAGTGAACCTCCCCGAATTAAAAACAGAGTCCAAGAGATAAAACAAAAAGGGGCCGGCTCGTGGGCTGTATTGGGCTACGGCCCACACGCCCTCCCTGGCTTCCAAAGAATAGAAGTCCACAACTGCTCCCTGAGCTTTGTTGGGACGCATCGGTGCTCCTCGCCACGCCCGTGTGCGTCGGCGCGCCCCGGTTCGCGGCCGGCGGCGACGGTGAACAGTGAACTATGGCGGTGGTGGTTCCGGTGCTCAAGCAAACGTGCGGTGAGGTGCGCTTCGATTCGGCGGTTAGGTTAGAGCGGCCGTTGCCCTGGGGTTGGGCGAGATTGGCCGGTGCGCGACGCGCCACGGCGTGGATCCTGGCGCGGTCGGTGGTGACGACGCGGCGCGCGGCAAGCAGCGGCGGTAGCGTTGGCGGTTTCCAAGCGGACGCGGTGCGGCGGAGCGGTGCTAGCACCACGGCTTCACAGCGCGGTCGGGTTCCCAGCGGGGACCCCTAGGGCCGGCTCAGCGTGCGGCGGTGGCGCGGCGAGGCGCAACGTATGCGCGGCCAAACAAGAGAGCAAGCGCGCGCGGCTACTGCGGCTTAGCGCGTGGGCGCACCCGGCCTGGCAAGTGCGTGGGCGCACAGGGCTACTCCCTGTCGCGTCACGCCCGGTCGGCGCGCGGGCATCTGATGTTCCAGAGTCGCGGCGCTCGACGCGGCGAAGCGGCACAGCGGCGAGGCACCTGCAAAGATAACCACGGCACGAAGGCCGGACACGGATGCATGACAGCTCGTTCCTTGGCCCGATCAGCTCCGACTTCTACGGCTCCAGCGACGGCGAGGTGGCGCGACGGTGAAGCGCGCCCCTCCTTCTCCTTCTCCTCCCCTCTCTTCTCTCCTCGGCGGCGGAACAGGGGAACCGAAGGGGAGAAACCCCAATTGCGAGTTGCCTTGCAACAAGGGCCTCGCCTGGGGGTTTAGAAGCTTGCGCACGCCGAGGCGAAGGGCAAAAGGGTCACAACGGGGCTCCTAGTGGTTGCTACGGCGCGGCGGCTGACTTGGCAGCACGGGATTGACCGGCTGGTGCGCGGGCGCGTCACGGGGTGAGGGTAGAAAGGGAAAAAGGCCGGGCGGGTACGCTGGGGGCTCACGGCTTCGGCGTCCGTGCCGCAGGCGCGGTCGGGGGTCTGTCCCCTGGCCGGGTGCGCGCGCGGGGGCGCGGCGGCGGTGCGGGGGCTGGGTACGTGTGCGTGGACCTGGATGGGGAAGATGACGACCGGCCGGGTCCCGCTCGTCAGCGGCTCAAGCGCGAGGGAGATGCACTTGGGCTGCTGCTGGGCTGGATCAGGCGGGCCGACAAAAGGTCAAGGTGCACAGGTGCTCACAGCTAAAAGATGGAGGGGGTCGGTTGGACTTTAGCAACTGTTGGCAGGCCCAAGTTAGTTAGAAAGGTTTTGGAATATAGTTTGAATATAAGTTTAAACTTTATATTTGAATTTGAATTTATTCAAATTCAAAACACACTCAAATAAATCCAAATAAAATCAATAAAACCCAAATCACTTATTTATATCATAATTTGAATTTATATTTATACAATTAGGTTTTATTTATATAGAATTTAGATAAGAGGCTAGAAATGGGTTTAAAATATGGTGTCACTCAACAAATAAACAAAAGTTCAAAATTTTACACATTTTCATACTTCTAATTTTCTGAGATGTTACAAAATGTCAAAAAGTTTTGCAATTTTTTTAGCAACAAACGAGTCATGATTAAAAAAAATCATCTATGAACATTGAACAAGCTGTGAATCTTCGAACGTCATCCAATCCATTTCCACACAGAACACACACGGTAGCAAGCTGAGGGTCTGTTCTTTTAGTTGAAAATAACAGTGAAATGCACTATTCACTTATCACATCTTCTCTCGTAAGAAATACTATTCCAGCACTATTTATTTACAACTTCACTATTCTTTTTCACCCAAAAGAACCGGCCCTGAGGCACAACCGTCGGGGGACGGATGTTGCCGGATATATATAAATACAATAAATATAAAAATAAATAAACAGATCAAGATTCTACCGCTACCACCGTGACACTGATGGACAAGAGAGAGAAGCAAGGGACGGAGGAGAGGACGGTGAACTGGTGAAGCGCGACAAGAAGAAAGGACGGGACAAAATAAAAGTCGGGGCATGTGACTCGCCAGTGCCCCAGCAAAAGCCTTTTACCCTATTCCCGCCCTTTTTCTATATTCCTCATCATTCTCTTCTTTATGTACTCCCTCAGTTTCATAATATAAGCATTTATTGATTTTTGGTGATCATGTTTCACCACTCGTCTTATTCAAAAAATTTATAAAAATATAAAAATAATTTTGATATACTTAAAATATATACGATGATAAAACATATCATAACAAAATAAATAATTTTTTCACAATTTTTTTGAATATGACGAATTGTCAAACGTGTGTCGCGGAAATCGATAAATGCTTATATCGTGGAACGGAGGAAGTATCTCAGTGTGTTGCCGGCAACAGTAATGTACTAATTGTATCACGTTACAGTTTCAGCAGTGTGGATACCCGTGCGCGCAGTACACCTCGGCTTCCTATACTAGTTCATGACAAACATGCGCGCCCCTGTCATTACCCCTGTCGTTAGGCGGGTGATGACAACCAGAGAGAACACTAGTGCGCTAACAGGCGCAGGCAGGCAGGCAGGCAGATGAGTTGTTTATATCTTTGCTAAACGCGGGTAACATGTACTAACTCCTAGTACAGGCATGATGCTAGCAGTATCAGTACTACATTATGATTCCCGATGAGAGAGCATTGAGCGCTAGCTGCTTGTTTGTTCGCCCTCTCCAATTGCAGACCGTCCATGGCCTTGGAAAGCTGCGAAAAAGATACCGAATTGACAGACTAGTTGAAGTGTTCAAAAGTTTCCAAAAGTTAATGACAAAAGATACAAAAAAAAGTTTAAAAGAGAATACTGTAAGAGATTGAAAAAGTTTCTAGGGAGATGGCAAATCCAGCAAGAACTTTCTTTTGAAACTTTTTAAGTAATAAGCAAGAACGTTTTCTTCTTTTCTGAAAAATGTATGCACCTTTTCCAGAAAATCTATGGGTGTGTTTAGAGTAGACCTGAGCATTTCACGGGCCGGGCCGGGTTCGGGCCGGGCCGAAAAAAATTCAGTTTTTTCGGGCTGAGAAAATCCTGCCCATGACCGTCCTATGGGACGTGTCGGGCCTCAGTTTTCGGGCCGGGCGCCCGTGTATTTTACAGTGTAAAATAGCTAAAAACAGCATGTCGGGCCGGGCTCGGGTCAAGATTTTTTTTCGCGGGCTTCAAGATCTCTGCCCACGCCCGTCCAGTAAGGTCCGTGGGCGGGCCTGGCGCGGGCCGGGCCGGGCCAAAAATGCTCAGGTATAGTTTAGAGTCCAAACCGTTTGGGCAAAGTTTGGCAATTCTAGTCAAAATTGGTGCAAAATACACTGTAGCGTCAGATGATCAGTGAGAGGTGATATGATGGGATGTGATAGATGATAGGATGTTTTTTGGAAAAATTTGGGCTTCTAAACACACCCTATGGGGGGAAATGGAAAGGAAGGGGGAGTTCAGGAGCTAGGCATGCGCGCCCGTGGCATGTCAGGCCGGGTCGGGGGGAAAAGCGCTTGGCGGTTTGCAGCGGCGTGGAGCGGGTGGTGGGCATCAGCGGCGTCAGCGGACAGCGGCCGCGGCAGCCAGCCAGCCAGCATGGTGGTGGATTGATAGGTGGGGAAGGGGCCTGCCGCCGCTGCTGCTGCTCGTTGGCGTTTCCCTTCCCCCCTTGCCCCCAGACCCCAGTGGCCCAGTCGCTCTACCCACCCCCACCATCTTCCTCTCGGGCGGTCGCGTGAACCCCCTTCTCCACTCGCTTTCGCGCTGCGTCCGCGGTGGCATCATTGGATAATCTGGATTGGCTAGTAGAGAGGCCATCCTTCTTCTGCTTCTTCGTCTTCTTCCCTGCTGCTGCTGGCGGCGGCGGAGCGGAATTGTGGGTTGGAGCTGTGTGGGGGACTGGCGGGCAGGCAGCGTGCTCCTCCTCTTCTTGCAGATCATTGCTTGCAGAATTGAATCTGCGGGGCTGTGCGGGCGATGTGGGTGCCGGTGGCGCCGATGTGGATGCGGTGGTGGGTGGTGGTTGCTGCTGGCCTGCTCCTCGCCGTGATCCTGCCGCCGTCCACCGCCACGCTCTCCCCGGCCGGCATCAACTACGAAGGTACCTGACATTCTCTTCTCCTCCCTCATCTTCTTCTCGAAAATCTTAACAAAAAAAAAGGCCATGGCCAACCTTTTCCTGTTTTGGAAAAAAATAAGCGGACGAGAGACCAACTTTTTCCAATCAGTCAACTTAGGATTTTCAGGAATTTGTTGAAAACATTCCCCTCCTGCAATCAATCACTGGTTTGAAGTTGGGTAAAAGATCTCATTTTTGGTGAAGGACAGTAAAGGAAACGCAGCTGCTATACCTATACTCATCAGTCCTCTACTCATCTTTGTCGAGTTCTAGCTGTTTCTTGGCATTACGAATTTGGTGAAGCTGAACCTGCCTGCCTGTGGCTGCACTGCAGTGGTGGCTCTGATGGCTATCAAGACGGAGCTGGAGGACCCCCACAACGTGCTCGACAACTGGGACATCAACTCCGTCGATCCCTGCAGCTGGAGGATGGTCACCTGCTCCTCCGACGGCTACGTCTCCGCCTTGTACGTTATGCTACCTTCTTCATCCCCATTCACCGGAGTACCAACGGGCTCTGCTTTGGGCTGAGCTTCTTACATGTTCTCCTTCACCTGCAGAGGATTGCCCAGCCAGAGCTTGTCTGGGAAATTGTCACTCGGCATCGGCAACCTCACCAGGCTGCAATCTGTGTAAGTTTACTGATCCCTTGCTGCTTACCTCTGGCACTTCAAAATTCAAATTTGAGGTTTCTTGAGTGGACCAATCTGGTTGAAGAAATGACTGAAACTACTTGGCTTTGCGGATCAACAGGCTGTTACAGAACAATGAGATTTCTGGCTCCATTCCCAGCACCATAGGAAGGTTGGAGATGCTAAAGACTCTTGACATGTCAGATAACCAGCTCACGGGGAGCATCCCAAGTTCACTTGGGAATCTTAGGAACCTGAACTATCTGTAAGATTTTTCCTTCCCCGTTCTTGATTTTCAGCAGCGCTCTCATTGTACACGGTGATTATATTTTGCTCATTGTCTAGTTCTTTTGTTGCCGCCAGGAAATTGAATAATAATAGCTTGTCTGGAGTTCTACCTGATTCACTTGCCACCATTGATGGCCTCGCTCTCGTGTATGCTCTGCAATCCCTTTTTGTTGTTTGTTTTTCTCTTCCCCTACTTTTGTACTAATTCCCTGAATTGGCTTGTTTTTCTCTTCCCCTACTTTTGTACTAATTCCCTGAATTGGCCTTTTTTTTTATATAGAGATCTTTCATTTAATAACCTTAGTGGTCCATTGCCCAAGATCTCTGCAAGAACTTTCGTGTAAGTAATTTCAACTTAATCCTTTTCATGGGTATTTTTGTTTCGGCTCGAACTCTACCACTACTGTAACTACATGTTATGCCCTGGACTAATGTTCACTTAATCAAGCTTTCATTTACTGTTTGTTCATACAGCATTGCTGGAAATCCAATGATTTGCGGTGCTAAGTCAGGAGATAACTGCTCTTCTGTGTCACTTGACCCACTCTCTTACCCACCAGATGATCTGAAGAGTGAGTTGTTTTTCCTCATCATTATTTTTGGGAAATTTGCATTTATTACAGAGAAACTTGGATTGCCTTTTCTTCTGCGTGGTACTCACACATGTCTCCTTTTCCTCAGCTCAGCCACAACAAGGCATTGGAAAAGGCCGCCGTATTGCTACAATCTGTGGAGCAACTGTAGGATCAGTAGCTTTTGCCGCTATCGTAGTTGGTATGCTTCTATGGTGGCGTCATAGGAAAAATCAGCAGATCTTCTTTGACGTAAACGGTAATATTCTATTTGAACCCGTTCTTTTGTGATCATGATATTAACCACCTAGATATGAATTGTATTAGACCAATGTACTGATTGTATAAATGGCTAGCAGTTTATAATTTATGATCTTAGAGCTTTCTTCTTCTGATCTTCTACAGTAAGTTTACATGGATGTAAATATATGCATACTGTCTAAGTGTTCTATGTCAATTTGAGCTACTGAGGTTTCAATAAGCAGGCTAATTAGGTTTTGACATGTTTCCTCAATAGCAATTAAGCATTGCTCTAATATTCTGCCATATGATCTCCGTTAGAAACGTACCTCTCAACATTAGTTCTATGTGGTTACTGTCAATAATGGGAGTATACAGCAAAAGACTTTTTGTTTCTTTTCAAGTTTTTTTACTAGTATGGTCTTCCAAGTACTTTTGGTATGTGGGCTATTTCACAATCATGATGTCCCCGCTACTTTCTGTGCTTTTCTTAGCCTTTTAACAATCATGAGCTATTCTTTTTACCCTTCTAGGACTTTCTTTGATATTTTTAGCATGTTTTTTTTTCTTTCTTTCTCTTGCATGCTATGCTGTTTCTCTTTAGAGCAGCATGGGAATCAAACCTGATACATTCTTTAATGTGTAGATCAATATGACCCAGAAGTTTGTTTAGGTCATCTGAAGCGGTACGCCTTCAAGGAGCTCCGTGCAGCTACGAACAACTTTAACTCAAAGAACATCTTAGGTGAAGGTGGATATGGGATAGTATACAAAGGTTATTTGCGTGATGGCTCTGTTGTTGCTGTTAAAAGGCTGAAGGATTATAATGCTGTTGGTGGGGAAGTTCAATTCCAAACTGAAGTTGAAGTCATAAGCTTGGCTGTTCATCGGAATCTGCTCCGCCTTATTGGATTCTGCACAACAGAAAGCGAGAGATTACTTGTTTACCCTTATATGCCCAATGGAAGTGTTGCTTCTCAATTGCGGGGTTTGTCTCTCTCTTCTTGCTTGTGACTTCCATGTGCATAGTTTGTTGCCAGCTGACCCAATTCTTTGAATCACACAAGTCTGGCTTCTTCTTTTTTTTTAAAAAAAAAGCACTTTCTTACAAGAGGGGAAAAATGACTATCAATGTTGATCAAAATTTTGTATGCATAAAATATTAACACTTTGGCATTTTTTGTCAATCCAATATGAAACATTTACCCTATTTTTCAATGTGTGTTCCAACATTTGCTTACTGTTACCGCAGAGTTACTGAATGTAGTTATATGTTGTCTATGACATACCTTATGTTTAGTGCAAACGGGTAAGCTTGCATGTTTTATTGTATTGTAGCTGGTCTTGTTGCACCTCACAGACAGTCACCGCATGCTCAATTTACTGTTGAAATCATAGTAAGTACATGTGGTTCTGTGTGTGGTTTAATGTGAAAAATCAGATGGGTGATCTGGATATTGCAGTCTAAAAATCTAGTAGCCTTATTTAGTTATTTATACACTGATGTGAATACCTGGCCGCTTTCAGTCATATTATGCGAGGCAAACAGCTTGGCTTCTCCATTCTGGTGTCCTTTATTGAAAACATAATGGTGTTGTTAACTGTTGAGTTATGTTGGTCAAATTAAATCCTACTCCTGTTCTTGTTGTGGAACTCTGCAGTAACCTGGCCATGCTATATAAACTGTAGCAATTCAAACATCACAAATCCAGCTATCTTTAACTCATAACATGGGGGTATCAATAACAGCAAACACCATACGAGCATCAACCAAGTATATTATCCAATGCAAATTAACTTTCTTTCGCTTTTCTTCAGAAAATGTAAATGGCAAGCCAGCTCTTGATTGGTCGAGGAGAAAGAGAATAGCACTAGGCACAGCACGAGGTCTTCTGTACCTGCATGAGCAGTGCGATCCAAAAATAATCCATCGTGACGTAAAAGCCTCCAATGTGCTTCTTGATGAATATTTCGAGGCAATTGTGGGAGATTTTGGATTGGCCAAACTTTTGGATCACCAGGAATCTCATGTTACCACTGCAGTGCGTGGGACTGTTGGACATATAGCACCGGAGTATCTGTCAACTGGCCAGTCCTCAGAGAAGACTGATGTGTTTGGATTTGGAGTTCTCTTAGTTGAGTTGATCACCGGTCAGAAGGCATTGGATTTTGGAAGAGTAGCAAATCAGAAGGGTGGCGTGCTTGATTGGGTAAGTGTGTGTCTTGTGGTTTACTATTCCGATTTGCATATTTGATTCAAAGCTTTAAACAAAAAGAAGTCCACCTTTGCTTTTATACCTTCTTTGGTTCTGCCTTTCAGTTCATTCTTGCAGAATTTTTTGTTATTACAGGCTCATTTGTTTGTATTTCCATGGACATATTTCCTCATACTCTTGCCTGGTTACAGGTTAAGAAACTTCATCAAGAAAAGCAGCTAAGCATGATGGTGGACAAAGACCTGGGTCGCAACTACGACAGGGTTGAGTTGGAGGAAATGGTCCAGGTGGCTTTGCTATGCGCGCAATACTACCCATCCCACCGCCCTCGAATGTCGGAGGTAATCAGGATGCTGGAAGGTGACGGTCTCGCGGAGAAATGGGAGGCGTCACAGAACGTGGACACACCAAAGTCCGTCTCATCGGAGCTCCTGCCTCCAAAGTACATGGATTTCGCGGCGGACGAGTCCTCACTCGGCCTAGAAGCCATGGAGCTCTCGGGACCAAGGTGACAGTTCTCACAGCCTGATCGGTCGTCGCATAGATGCCTTGCCATATGAAGCCTACTATCCCTGTGTTACATTCGATTTGTTTAGGTGTAGAGCCCCAGCCCCCAGCACAAGGGGAGGCGAAAAATTTTCGGGTTGATGTAGGGCGTGTGATCTGTTACTGTCTGTCTATAGCTGTGGCGGCATTCATTTGTACATACAGCAGGATTGTGCGAGGTGAGGCCATCCTTGTTGTCCACTTGGTGGCAAAGAGATGAGATGAATGAGTATATATAGAAATGAAAATTTTCCAGTGAAGTACGTACCTGCTGAAAGCCTGAAAAGCCTATGCTGATACTTGCCTGTTTCACCCATCAGATTTCAGTTCATCAGCTGCTTGATGATATACTAGTTCTCTGTCAAATGAGTTTTTCCAGAGAGACAGAGAGTTGTGACAAGGTACACCAGAACGAATATGCTACAGACATAGGGTAACCGAGTCAGTCTGTGTGCACCTGCATACATGTTGATCTCCATTGCTGGTGGCATGTGCTTGCACAGTATCCCCTGTATGCCCCTGCATGATGCGGCGTGCCAAGCGTCGGTGCAGAGCCGCTGCAAGCCTGCGAAGCTAAGGCAGCGGCAGCTACACGGAGTGGAGCTGGAGACTAGGATGTGTGCGCCCGGCGAGTGTACACAAAAATGTGATGCGATGGAACCCGAAAAGCGGGTAGACGCTACCAGCAGATCAGCACCGATCGCATCGCGCAAACTGTTCTGCTGGCACGTCTACACTGCTCGCTGATGCATCCTCCTCGTGCAAAAGGCTTCTCGTCGCTTTTTCTCCTCCCCTGTTCTGAAGTCTCTGAACCTTGTGATGCTACTCCCTCCGTTCCACTATATAAGCATTTCTAAGGTTCAAATTTTTTTTTCAAAATATAAACATTTCTATGGATAGAACAAAACTAAATGAGTAGGTAGGTTAGTGGAGAGTTGGTGGGTAGTGTAAAATGAGAGGTATAGATGTCTTTTGTCACTTCTATTATTTCTTGAGTTTGAATGCTAGAAATGATTATATTTGGGGACGAGTAAGTACCATCGAAGCGGATGCATTTTTGGAAGGCCCGGGACCGGGTTTAATAAAGGTGAAGAAGTTGTGGCGGACTGGGAGAAATTTCAAAACATGACACCAAATACGACGACCTCACACGGTTTGGCACCCAATTCGCATGCCTTTCAAAAACTGACACCGAGGACGCGAATCGCTTCAAAACAAGAGACTCTTTCCTATTTCACTCATCAGCCACGGGTGAAATGACCAACGTACCCTCTTCTTCTTCCTCAATCCCTTCTTCCTCCCTTTTCTTCTTCACCCGTGCTGCCGGGCTGCCAGCTGCCCCCCTGGCGCGCCGCCGGTCTCCTCCTCCGCGGCCCCACCCGTGCTCGTACGCCGCACGCGCAGCCGCCGCCCCTCCTCCACGAAGCTGCTCGCGAGGCCGCCGGTGGAGATCTAGCGGATGGAGGGGGCACCTCGAGGGTGGACTCCCAGCGGCATGCGGCGACAGAGGAGTCAACGGCCTCAAGGGCGGCGCGGGGCTAGAGGCGGGTGGACTGCTGCACCGTGGCCGCGGCCTTGCGGGAGACGACCGAGATGGCGGCCTCGGTGCGGAGGATGCGGGCGAGGGCGTTCGCTGCTCAGCCTCGGGGGTCGAGCGCGCGGCTGACAACGGAGCCGTGGACGGCGAGTTGGTGGGCGGGTGCGGTGCCGGTGAAGAGGGGCGGGCGCAGCCCCCGTCGGAGAAGCGCTCCCGACCAGCGTGCGGGTGAAGGTGGCGCAGCCCCCGTCGGAGAAGAACCGGAGGAAGAAGAAACCAAAGCAAGGAGGAGAGGGCACTATGGTCTTTTCACTAGGAGCTGAGGAATGAAATGGAGAAGAGTCCCTTGTTTTGAAGTAATTCGCGTTCCCGGTGTCAGTTTTCGAAAGGCACGCGAATTGAGTGTCAAACCGTGTGAGGTCATCGTATCTGGTGTCATGTTTTGAAATTTCTAGGTGCACTGGTGGTAGAAAATCGTGTAGATCTTTAGCGATCCCGATGGGGGCAGTAACGGCGCGGCCTGTCACAGGTGAAAAAAGGCTCGTGGAGTAGCGTTTGAGGCGTTGTCTTGCCTTTGGGAACAGTAGTCTGACGACAGAGTGGATGGCTGCGTAGACTGGATCAGCCCCAAAACGTCCGTCAGATATGACAAGATCCTGTCCTGCGTGCGCCTCACATGCCCGTGCCGTGGGACATGGCCAGGGTCGCACTAGCACTCGGACGGAGCCCTTGCGACGAGCGAGCGCGCGGCACGGCGGCAGGCAGGCAGGCGGCGTCATGGTCATGGGGCGGGAGCGAGCGGCCGGCCGGCAGCCGCTGGAGTCGGTCAAGCGGCGGCATCATTGCCGTGCCGTGGGGCTCCGGCCCTCCCTGCCTCGCCCGACCAACCCAAATCGAAGCCGAGCGCGCGCGCGCGGGGCACGGCTCGGTGCCTCGGTGCGTGCACGGAGGGAGGCCTGCATCTGCATGCCCACGCCGTGGCTGGCGCGGCCGTTCGCTCGACAGGCTGACAGGCTACCGAACAAGCGGACAGAGACGTGGTCAGACGCCGGGGGTTGGGCAGGTGAGGCGATGGCGAGCGATGGACAAGGAGCCAGCGCGCGAGCAAGTCCATCACTCATTGCGCCTTTGCCCTGCTCGCCGCCCACGTCAAATCGCCTCGCCCCTCCTCCTCCCATCGCGTCGTCCCCTCGCATCATTGCCGAAGATCATTACGCGCCGCCCGTCATCTCCGGACACCGCCGCGTCGTCCACTCCTACATCTCCTCGCCGTGCCCCCGCCCCCTCGCAGCCTAGTGCTACCGTTACCCCCCTCGCCTGCCTGTGTCAGCTACCTAGCGCGCGTCTTGTCAGTTGTCACCCGGCTGCGGCTGCCCACCAGCCAGATATGAGCGCGCGGTGCGTCGTCAAGCTCCTGCTGCTGGTGACGCTGCTCCCGCTGGCGCTCAGGGCCGCGTCGCTGCTCCTCGCCGGCCACCCCGCCGCGCCGGCGTCGTCGTCGTCGGCGTCGTACCACCGGCATCAGTCCCCAACCAGGAGCAGAGCCACCAGCACCACCACCGGCGGCGGCGTCGGTCGTGCGAGCGCGTCGGCTGCTGGGTCGGCGCACGGCCGGCGGCCGTATCGCCAGCCGAGGCACCTGCGGCGGATGACCGTCGCCGGCCTCGACGGCGCGAGGCGGCTCCGGCAGGCCGACGTCGTTGACGGCTGGTTCGAGGACGACAAGAGGCTCGCGCCCACGGGGTCCAACCCGCTGCACAACCTGCGACGATGACGCCGGCCGGCCGGGGATGCCGCGCGCCGTAGCTTGTGATTCGCTTCTCTCACCTCGCCGATGAATCTTGCCGGCCAGCAGGAACGGCGACGAGATTTTGCTCCCGGTAACGCCTACGATCTCAGCCCGTGATTGTTCCTTTCGATACCAGCGTGCATACCACTTATTCTTGAGACTCCATGTACATACGACTCTGAATACTTGAATTGAATTTGTGTGAAGAAATACTTGCGCGTGGCATGCTTGCCTGCAATTGTGCATTTCCTTCAAGTAGTTCGTATATATGCTCCAACTCCAACCATTGCTATATCTAGCAACAAAAACTTTATCAGATCCTCGTGGACAACAATGTTGATAGCTTTGCACATTCAGCACACATCTCATCTGAACTTGCAGTTTCCTCTTTGGTGTGCTTATTCAGTGATGAGTTGATTACAGTTACAGGGGGCCATAATTTCGTACAAGAACATTGAAACTCTTCGTCTTTTCACATACTAGTAACTTTTGCAAAATAAAGGTAAGAATATCAGGCGCTCACTTCAGGCGTTTGAGTGCATAGACGTCGTACGTGCAATGATCACAGGCTTGGAACGATGCTTCATAGTAGACTGGATACTCAACTATTCAGTTTTACTCTGGCACAGAGACGTTCATGGAGTCACTGTCACCGGACGGGCTCCCCTGGTTCTTACGCATTGCACTTTTTTTTTCTTCTTTTCTCCAAAAGAAAAGTAGAAATGAAACACACACACACACACAAAAAACTACCAGTGAAGAAATCAGTGGATGTGTCCTAGCATCAGTGGCTGTGTCCTAGCTCAGATCCTCCAAATTTAGCAGCCTCTCCTGCAATCATGGTGTCCCCGAATCATGCCCTGCACGGCATGCAGAGACCGAGACCGAATTGATGTGAAGGGAGGGAACAAAATCGCTGCAACTAGAGACAAGCGCCGCAGTACAACACTAATCAGTGCTTTGCTTTGCTAATCTATCTATTCCAACCTGGAATTCTAGAAACATTTTACTTATGTTTTTTCTTTTCTTAATCTCTGCTACTCCCTCCGTCCCAATATGACCGTCGCCAAGAAAATAACTCACCAACCAATGCAATAGTTAAAAGACCCTGCCACCCCTATATACCAATCATGATATTTGGACCGGCATCCATTAATGCACAAGTGTGCTACACACCGCATCAAACTTCTTTACATTAAACAAATTAGTATCCACATCCACTTTGCACATATAAACATGCAACACAGTGTTTTGGACCTTAAACAAATGAAAGAAATCATGAAAACATGCATTTCACTTGGCGGCAACTTCCACTTAGCGCCAAAACAAATCTGACGCTCTATTTTTACATATGAAAAGCAAACAAAAATTTGAATATGTTCCCTCCGGCGCCAATTCTCTTCCTGCGGGAATAAGCTGCCTATCCATTTGAACCATTCACCTCTCATCCATACCATGGCAATAGACTTAAACACACTACCAGAGGAGGAGGGAGAGGAGGTGCCTGATCCCAACAAGAGTCCTGCTGAACATGAAGAGATTCTCCATCCCTTGGAAGATGTAGGGGTTGCAGTTCAAGTTGGGGGAGCTGCTGATCAGTTTGGTCTCCATCCTGGTCAAAATGATGAACATGAACAAATTAATCAAGGTAATCAAGCTCATCTATTTGGATTGTGTTCCCCCTCCCTCTCTCTCCTAAAACTAGAATTCCTAGTTTATTTTGTTCTTTGGGAATCAAGCTCATAGGTTAGGATTCAGAAATTCAGGATGAGCATACAAATTTCATACTTGGAAACTATTCAACTCATTGGTCAGTTCTCACAAACTCATTTGGTATTTGCACCTTTGCAGTTGCTTGCTACAGAGAGTATCTCTTGCAAGTTTAGGCCACTTGCTAAATTTATCCACTAATATCCCAGCTAGTATATATTGTTAAACTTGTAACAACAAATAAGGTGTAAATAAATGTTTTCCCTATCAGCACATAGAAAGAAGCCACTGGGTGAAGGTGTATATAATCACATCACAATGCAGCCAGGACAGTTTTTTCTTCCAGTTCTAAATTAAATTGGAGAGAGGGGGGAAAACTCACATGTGTGGGTGACAATGCATTCTCATAATCATAAGCTTCCTTCTGTACCAGGTGAAAATGTTGGCCATCCATTTGATTTAAATTTTCCACATCAAGAAGGTGAAGAAAACCTGAATGCAGGTGATTATTATTTCCCTCATGTCCAAGCATAGTTTGCAACAGTAATTTTCCATATGAAAAGGTTTCATAATGAATTTAATGACAATCAACACACTATCTGCAGGAGACGACAATACTGCCTTGCAAGAAGAAGATACCTTGGATGGTGTCATGCATGACTTTGGCGTGTACACAGATGTCGTCCACATCATATTTGATGAAGAGGAGTTGTCAGACTCGGATGATGAAGACGACCACCAAACCCTGCAAGAAGAAGCATCAAATATGCCCAAGAATTTGACACAAAGACAGAGACAAGACATATATGAAGATTTGCTTCGGTTAAGCAGTCATGGCACATTACAAAGGAACAGCACAAGACTTATTGCTACAAAGTACAATGTTCATTTGCGTGCAGTACAACGGGTATGGCAGAGAGCAAAAAATTGTATTGCACAAGGTATACCAGTAGATGTCAAATCTTTGATACCTAAGAATTGTGGTAGGAAAAAAAATTCAAGTAGACCTGACAAGTTCCAGGGCGACGATACAGGACAAAATAATAAAACTTGAAGAAAAATACAAACACTACTGATCATGATTCTATTTGCTAATCAGTAACACTGACAAATTACCTAAAGATCTCATGGTAGTAAGATGCAAATTAAATGGCACAATACAACGGGAATACATGTGGTACAATCTTTTCGTACATTTTTTTTAACAAGCATGCTTTTCCAGTAACATCAACTGGAAGCAATTTAAGCAGCAAGCTGGCCAGTGAGTTGTTCCTTAAACAAAACTAACAAAATACCATATACGCAAGGCCTGTAGAGTTTCCATCTAAGAGGCTGCCTAAATAGGCTCAAACCAAGGTGGCTAGTGGCCGTGTGAGTACCTCTGTTATCCACTATTTATTCAAGATACTGAATCCTCGTAACTAGCAACATTAACAATGGCAGAAAACTTGAAACCTCTTGCATGTGACATTACCCTAATTAAGAACTTCACTTTTGCAAATTGGCAAGCAGTGGTCGTGAAAAGGAAGTGGCAGGCACTGTTGAATACTGAAGAACAATGGGATATTAGCAAGAACGTACAGGTTTGAACTGCAGGTAGCAGCGGACGCCGTGCTTAGAACCTCCGCCGCCGTATGGGCCCCGGTGGTGTCGTGTGGAGGGGCCTGCGCTCCCGGCTTCTGTGGGCGCAGGATGGTAGAGGCCTGACCGGAGAAGCAGATGCCGTGCGCCGCCGGGGAGCCTTACGGCGGCGCGCGGAGAAGGACCCTCGCTCGGCTCCCGTGTCCTGGCGCACGAGGATCTCGACACAGGGGAATCGCAAGAGGATCTACACGGAGGGGCCGCAAGTGGATCTCGACGGAGGGGAGTCGACGGCGAGGGGCCTGGGGACGAGGCTGGGCGGGCGCGCGACGACGACTGCTTCGAGATGAGGCTGGGCGGATGCGAGGTTGGGGATGAGGCGCCGCGAGTGCGCGGGCGACGACGACCTGCCTGGAGATGAGGCTGGGGCGGGCGCTACGAGCCAGGTTGGGGATGAGATGAGATTAGATTTTTTTTAGTATGTGGTGGAGCTCGTGACGGGAAAAGGGGATGGGATTGGAAGGATAAGACCGACTCCAGCAGCCGCTGGATCGGCGAGCGCATCCCCAAACTGCGCAACGAAACCCAACTGTAGCACGTCCAGTGGTCGCCGCATCAGTTTCCCCATTTTGCGATCACACCCCTCCCTTGCCTCATATTCGGGGATTCTCTCTCCTTACCTCAGTCCAACTGCCAGTCCGCCAGCCCGTTCCAGCCCGCACCGCTCGCCTCCCCGCGGCCGCCCGGCTCCTGCGCACCTCTGCCCCCCACCGTCTCCACCACGGTCGTCGAAGCCTCCCCGGCAGTAGGGCCCCCGCTGTCTCCACCACGCTCGCCACGCCGGCGAGGGACTCCGGGACTCCAGCGGACGGTGCCTCCTCTACCTCGTCGTCGCCCCACTGGCCTCAAACCGCCGCCGAGATTCCGCCGCCACCGGAGTTGACCGGGCTCCTGCCGCGTGCCCACCGAGTAGATCCGGCCGTCGGCGGCCTTGCTATCCCCTCCCCAGGCTCAGGCACAACGGCGGCCGGCGTCGATCTGGAGGGAGGGAGCGGCAGGGGAGGCACAACGGCGCTCGATTCGTCAGCAGAAGCAAGGTGCAGGTGAGGCCCCTCCTGATTTGTTCTTGTATTCATCGATTGGTCACGATTGTAGGATTTTCTTTTTGTTTTCATCGATTGGTCACAGTTGTAGGATTTGGTTAGATCTTTGGTTTGTGTTGAACATTATGTCCTGATTGAACATTATGTGCTGCTGTACCAGGTCCTAATTTCTTCTTGTATTTATCTTTGGTCACGGTTTTCATGAGGATTGCTGCCATGGTGCTTGTAAAAATATGTTGAACCATGTCCTTGTTTTTCACTGTAATTGTGGCTGTAGAACCCTGAATCAAGCATTACCTTGAACCTTTGCTCTGAATCAGGCATTACTTTCACTTCCTGCAGCAAGTTGGTATGTACGGGCAATTCACAAATTTGTTGCATCAATGGAGCTTATTTTTTGGTCTATGGGAATTTATTAGGAAGCAGTAATAACTGCGATTGAGGAAGTTGGTCTATGGGACCTTGAATCAGGCATGAATGGAGCTTGTTTTAGTTGGGCATATGTCTAGGTATACATTTAAAGATATGTGTTTGCATGCCCTCTGTGAGGACAAAACTGTATATATCAGATGCAACAAAAACTGTGATTCTATGTCATTTAGCACTCTTGGTTGCAGCCCATATAGTTGTGTGTTTCCAGTTTCATGTTCTCTAAAAAAATTAAGCACCATAGCTTATTTTTGTGTCCTGTAAATAAGCACTTTTCTAGCCAAGTTAGCTGTTTTCCTGTGATCTATATGTGTGTTTTAATTAACCTTTGCATTGGCAATCCATGCAAGGCCTGAAGTTGACATGGATAGTTCATGGAATGAAGTAGGATCTGGTGAAGGTTTTACTTACACTCCATGTATTGAAATCTTTGATGAACAGAGCCAGGAAACTGAGGTAAGCTCAGGCAACCATCAATTATTATGTTCATTTGATTCATGTTTCAATTGCCAACCATTAAGTGTATGTGTGCAGGGTTATATTCCTGCACAAGTTGAGAATGGGGCAGCACAAGTTCAGGCTGTGGCACCACAAGTTGCTGTGAAGAGAATTCCTAGAAGGGAGAAAAAAATTTCAATCAAGGAGGATGAATTGTTGTGCTCGGCGTACATTTATATTAGTAAGGATCCTATTGCTGGGTGCAACCAGCCAATGGGGGCATATTGGGACCGGGTGACAAAGTACTACCATGACCACAAGACGATGCAAACCGAGCGTAGCAAATCTAGTTTGATACACCGTTGGGAGAAAATTCAGAAGGACACATCCAAGTTCTGTGGATTTTATGACAAAATAGAGAGGCTAAATGAGAGTGGCAAAAATGAAGATGACAGGGTAAGTAACTTCTATATGTTCTTTTAACTAAATGAGAGTGGGGTTCACTCTTTTAACTATGCAGCAAAAGGATGCATTAGAGATGTTCCAGGGTCTTGTGGGTTACTCCTTCCCCTATTGTCACTGTTGGTTACTCCTTAGGCGTGAGAAAAAGTGGAATGATTGACTTGCATCTTTGGCTGTGAAAGAAAGGAAAACAATGGGAAAGATAAGCAAACCAATGTTTCTGGTGAAGAGGCAGTGCCAAATTTGGCCCAGACAGGTACTGAAGAACGGCCAATGGGGAGAGACAGGGCCAAAAAATTGAAGAGAGCTGCTTCAGAATCTGCTTCCTCAACTGCTTGCCTTGAGGTTCTTCAGAAGATGTCAAATGATAGGTCAGCGTTTGAGGAACGTCAGGAGGAGCTCTCAAGGGAACTGGTGTCACGTGCAGACCGGAAGTTGGCTGCCCAAGAACGACTAGCTGCTGCCCAAGAGTTTGAGCAAGAACAAAGAATCATGAGTATAGATATCGACAAAGTTGTGGCTTGGCAGCGTGACTACTACATCACATTGCAGCAGAAAATAATGCAGAAGCATGCCGGACAGCATGCCGGAGGGAGTGGCCCGGCAAACATGTAGACTGTTGTATGCTTGTGTGACCAAGTTGTGCTTTGAAATAATTTTAGACTCCAGTATTGTATCCTGGTTGTAATAAATTGAGACTCCAGTGTTGTGCCTAGTGCCATTGTGGCCCGATAATTTGCTTGTAACTTCTGTTAGGTTTGTAATACATCATGACAATTTGCTTGCTGCTACTATCAGATTTGTAATAAATTGAGACCATGTGCTTGCTACTTCTATATGTGCTGAATGTATATGTACATGTTGTAATGCAAAGATCTGCTGATTTTGTCATACTGTCATCAGATTGCAAAGAAATCAGGGTGTTATATAGCTGATGAATGCTTGCTATCTCAATTTCATATCTCAATTTCTGAAATTATCATGGTGACCAACAGATGTATCTCAATTATAGCAATATACCTACGACGAAAGAAATCATCATCATAAACAGGATTGGGGACAAAATAGTCTTCCATTAAGCGGGCATGACCACTCAGCCTATCTCGAGCAACCACTTACCTCCCAATCACAGAACCTCTCCTTGGTTTCGATTGTTCTTCCTCCTCAAGTAGTTGAACTACGACAGTGGCTGCCGCAATCTCATCATCATTGTACCTAGCCCTCTGCTTGTTAATCAGTTGTCGAAACCAAGACATTGCTACAATCTTCTACAACACAACCAACAAATCAAGAGCAACAATTATTTTCAGTACTCAATATGCAATCTTCAGAGCAGGTCCTAACCCTAACCCTACAAAACTAACAACAGAGGTACTCGAATGCGAACCAGAGTCTGCAAACCGGAGGGAGGGGGTTCCAGGCTCGCAGGACGTCGCTCGCTGCCTGGGATCCAGGTGCACAGGCCGCCGCTCGGTGCTGCCGCAGCTCGATGCCGCCGCGTGCTCGAGGGCAGGAAGGACCGATGCGAACGAGTCAGCAGACCGGAGGGAGGGGGTTCCAGGCGCGCGGGACGTAGCTCGCTGCCTGGGTTCCAGGCGCGCAGGCCGCCGCTCGGTGCCGCCCGCGCTCGAGGGCAGGACGACCGCGCGCCGCCGCCAGCCGGCCCTCGCCCCGCGGATACGCGCGAACCCAACTGTCGGACATGCGCGTACAGGGATGGGGCGACGGGAGGGGAACGCTGCTGCCGGCCACTTTGATTTTGCGATTCCTGTCCGGTCTCTCTCCTACCGCAAACGGGCCTTTGCAGATTCAGTTTAGGATACGTTGCTGGAGACGGTCTAAGCCAGCAGCCAAGCGGTGGTGCAGTACAGCTAGGCCTACCCGGCGTCAATGATTTTGGGACGAGCTGCTGTAGCCAAAACGACGAACATACCGGGACGGAGGGAGTAGCTCTTTGGAGAAATTAAAAGAGCAGACAGATTGTAAAACCTTCGTCGTACGAGGAAGATTCACCATCATGATTCATGAGTGGCAATAGCATACTGTCAACAAGTGACATGATCAGAGGTGTGACAAAGCAAACTACTACTGATGAGATGAGAGTACACTGAACTACTAGTACATGCCAAATTGAACAACATGGATGGATGCATGGAGACCAGCTACCAGCACGGATGGGTTACTGAACTACTGAAGCCGTGAAGCGTGTGTGTGCACCGTCAGTCGCCGGCACCTGGCGGCGGCTCGTCGGCGACGACGGAGATCTTGCCCTGGTCGAGCAGGCTGTAGAACTCGCGGGTGCGCCGCTGGTTGCTCCAGTGGTGGAGCTTCCACAGGTACCCCGCGAAGAGGCCCAGGCCCATGCCGTACGCGATCTCCCTCAGCACGCTCGGCGGCCGCCGCTTCGCCGCCGCCGCGTGCGTCGCCACCTTGTGCGCCGTCGTCGACATGGCTAGTGGTGCTTCTCCCTTGTCGTTGGTAGGTAGCCGCCCTGCCCCCTGCGCGCGCGCACAGGTGGGTGTCAGATTGCAAGCTGTGGGTCAAGACGAAGACAATGTCAGAGTTACAGATGGGCGCAGTGATGCAGGTGGGCGCCGGCAAGATTACCCCCGGTCCGAGGTTGACGATGGGATGGGAGAACGGATAGCGATGGCAGATGATGCTGAGATGGAGTTGCAACAAGAGAGCTCTGCGGTTGGGCACTTGTGAAGAAACTGGCTTGAGCAAACAAAGCAACGGGAGGCTGATGCGGTGGAGCGCGCCGTGTCAGCATCGACGGCGAGCGCGTGGCGGAGTTGCGCCACGCGTGCCCGCTCGGGCCACCACGCGGCGGCAGCGGCGGTGCCGTGGCAGCCACGCACGTGAGTGGCACACGGTCCGCGCCGATCTGCGTGCCTTGGTGGCCTGGCGCTTTGCCGCTTTGGACTGCGCTAGCTTCAACTTTCAGGTGTTCTGTGGCCTGACCGCCCTGACCTGAGTGCATGTGCATCCGTGAACGCTCAGACCCAGATCAAGCCACGGCTTTTATGCGACTTCTCCTACGTGATAAACGCCGGCGCCTTCTTTCCGCGATGCGTCTTGCTCTGAGTCCTGACGGCCGGCCTTCGCACTCGACTTTGAAAAATGAAATTACGACTTGTTTTTCTGTATTTGTTTTGACTTATTTTTCTCACACAATACTATTCAATGTAACATTATTCTTCGTATCAGCCGAACATGCTCAATGACTCCCATCACGCGCTCGTGCCCGTGAGCTTTCCCAACAATCCCTCGAGCTTCTTTTTTAATTAAACAATCCCTCGAGCAAAAGGCCACAACAGTTCAGTGCGAATTGGGTCAAAACATACCATTTTTTATTACACAGTACAACGTAGACGCTCACAACACGCACACACACTCACCCCTATGAACATACGTACGCAAACCCTACCCCTATGAGCACCTCTGAAGGACTGAGCACCGATAGATCTAGAGATTCCCGAAGTTACCACTGACGCCTCGTCGTCGAGGAGAACGTCGCTTACCACTTAATGCATAACGCAGGAAAATCCCGGAATAAATCCAGAAAAAGGTGCGAGCATCAGGATTTGAATCCTGGTGGGTAGCGTCTCACTGGACCGTCCTACTATTGGACTACAAGCTCATTCGCATCAAAACATACTCTCTGTGCGTTTCAATATAGAGCACATATATGGATTATCTCCTGAAAATATACTATATATCTCTACCTAATAATAATAATAATAATAATATTAAAGCAATGACTACTTCTGCCCTCTATTTTCTATTTTCGTCCGTCAACAATAAACCGAAGAAAAAACGCGTGAACTGGCGCACGGGGTACTAAAACCGTAAAGGAGATTAGTAAACCGGCGCTAAAAACAGATCAACCGGTGGCCCAGACTACAAAACCAAGAAACCCCGCCACCACACGCCTTGGAACCGGAAACCCCACCGAACCACACACACCCCGCAGCCCCCCGCCGTGGCCCGTGTGTGTGTGTGTGTGTTTTTTTTTGAGAGTGGCCGTGGCCCGTGGGTGGTCTGCAAATCAGACCAAGCAGCTGGGCCGACCAATTGGGCTACATCATTACACGTGCCCATTTGGATCATAGCATTTGACCTTTTTTGAACGTTGGCATAGGATCGTGAACCAACCAATTTACGTATAATGATCGTATTTTGTTGAAATTAACAATCGTACAATAAACAATATTTATCCTTGTCTCACAAAAATTATTTGACTTACAAAGGACGTAGGGCATCCAGACCATCCATCCACTTGACTTACACTTTGTTTACGTATGTTGATCGTATTTTGTCGAATTTAACAATAGTACAATAAACAATGTTTATCCTTGTCTCACAAAAATTATTTGACTTACAAAGGACGTAGGGCATCCACATATAAGCTAATTTTTTTTCATACTTTCTAACCATATGTTTAGTTTTTTTTTTGCGAATTACACAATACATCGGAGACACTCATCCCTATGAACACACGCGTGTAAACCCTACCCCTAGGAGCATCTTCGAAGACTGGACCGGCAAATTCAAGACTGACGAAGTCACCACAGACGCCTCACTGTCGACGGGAACGTCGCATACCACTGAAAGCACAAACGCCGTTAAATCCTGAGAAATTCGCTCTGACGGGGAGTCAAACTCAGGACCTGAGGTGCTACCGAGACTCCTGTAACCACTAGGCTACAAGCCCTTTCGCCATATGTTTAGTTTTCAAACTCTCATAGTTTTTGTAGGCTTGAAACGAATGGGTGTGAGGAGTTTAATATACGGGAGTAGATGGAAATATTGCACGATGTGTATCACTACGTACTGGCCGCATGCTACTTAATTGAACTGAAAACGTATCCACACCTACTAATGCATATATGCTACTAAACTAGCAGTTGTAGGTTCTACTATGTATCAAATATAGTCCTTGGCCACTCGGATAAGAGAGTAATTAGAGATGTCGCATTGTATGTGCAATATCCTTGTGCCTATATTTATGTCTCTAGCAAATCTCTTTTTAAATAGAAAAGTTAGAAATGAACGGTTATTTAAGTATAAGAAAAATATCAAGTGATCTATTAATTTTCTAGCTATTGTGTAGAGATACACTAAGTGCATGAAAAATACAATTAGGAGAGGCGAGGCTGGGGCGAGCGATGGCGGGTTGACGCATGCATGACGGTTAGGCCACTAGGCCGGGTAGATGGGGATCACTACTACACAAAACATTTGTAGGAGCCACCGCTTTTTTTTCTAAGAGCGGGCGAATTTGCCGTCCGATCTAAGAAATCCACGTGATACTGTAGCAACGAAATCCGCACCTAGAAATCATTTCCGGGAGCGGGTGATGGAGTCATCCGCACCTAAAAACGTTTTTTTAGGTGCGGATGACCCCATCACCCGCTCCCGGAAATATACTCATTTCTAGGAGCGGGTGATGGCGTCACCCGCATCTAAAAATCATTTTTAGGTGCGGGTGACGTCATCACCCGCTCCTAAAAATGGATTTTTAGATGCGGGTGACGTCATCACCCGCTCTTAGAAATGGTCTTGTGAAAAAAAATTCATAACTTTTGCATATGATCTCGGATGAAGACAAATTTTATATGAAAATTGTATAGCTCGACGAGACCTAAAATTTTGTAGTTGACAACTTTTTCATTTAAGATTGTTTAAAATTTCAAAATATCCATTTAAGTTCTTCACAAAACATATATCTCTTATATAGTTTAATGGAACTATATGAGAGGTGTATAAGATTTGTGAAGAATGTTACTACCACTATACCGAATGAACAAATGATCAAAATAAAAGTTGTACATATTGAGAAGTTATGAAACTTTGTAGTTGAAAGTTTTTTAATTTGAATTACTTTTGTCAACGAAAAGTACCACTGAATTTTTGAAATTTGAAAATTTGAAATTTTCAAACGACCTCAAATGGAGAAACATTCAAAATAGAAGTTGTAGAACTTGAGAAGTTATGAAACTTTGTAGTTTACAACTTTTTTATTTAAAATCATATTGTTCACGAGATTCAAATTTGAATCTTTGAAATTTGAAATTCAAAATTTGTAAATGACCTCGAATGGAAAAACTCTCAACATGAAAGTTATAGATCTTCGAAAGTTATGAAACTTTGTAGTTGACAACTTTTTCATTTGAATACGTTTGAAGCCTCAAAAAAGCAATTTACACTCGGCGTGGTATAATATGAGTAGAATGAAAACGGGATATGGACGCATATGAGTGTGTGGTGCAGTGGCAAGGGAGGCTTCGTGCGAACCCAGAGGTCGCGGGTTCGAACCCCACGGAGCACATAGCATCGCGACTTTGCGCGAAAAATGCCGCGACTTGCTGGCCAGTGGGTCCTCCCCTAAAAATAAATTTTTTTGCTATTTATTTCGATCGTTTTAACGCAGTTTTCAAACTGTGTTTTTACTCGATTTCTAGGTGCGGACCACCCCGTCACCCGCACCTAGAAATCGATTTCTAGGTGCGGACTACGGCGTGGTCCGCACCTGGAAACGCGTTTCCATGTGTGGCTCGTTCACCCGCTCCTAGAAATCGCTATTTGTAAAAGCGACGGCTAGGACTAGGAGCGGTTTTCGAACCCGCACCTGAAAATGTGTTTTCGCCCGCTCCTACAAACGTTTTCTGTAGTAGTGGATGACATGTGTCCGGAACGGAGGACGACGAGATTGGGGAATCATATAATTAGCGGGTGAAGTCGGGGTGGTGTGTGCTCGATGAGCGATGCGGCAAGGGAAGGCGAAGTCGAGCAGACGACGATGATGTTCGAGAGGCGCGAACGATGGTGGGTGAGGTCGAGGTGGCACGGGTGCGGCGAGGACAACGATGGGGTTTGGGAGCAGGGGGTGACAGTGAAACGAGCAATATTTTCTCCCGTTGCATCGCACGGGCGTAATTGCTAGTTAAGATTAAATAAACAATCCTATTAAGGAGACCTAAATAAGTACATGTATGTGAAAAAGATTTAATCCAACTGATCCACCTGGTGGAAAATTCTTGTGATGCAACACTTGTACAATCACCTCATGCTTTATCTTATCAAAAATTTTTATTATCAAAACCAACCTTTAGAATTACTTCTCGTTTAAATTGGTAACAAATGTGAACAAACTAGAAAACTCACGCTGACTTTGAGTAGTCATGTATAAATATCCTCTTAATAAGTCAATAGTACTTTGTTAGTATGCATTACCTATTAAAGCGGTTTGGTAACAAGATTGATCGAATAATTCAAAAAGAGAAATTGACCCGTAGTCATTTATAGTATGTAGATTGTCCTATTTAGATACAAGGATAATCAAAGATACATCGACAAACCCTCTACTAGCAATTTGTTCTCACCTCACAGAGCCACGCACGTGAGTGGCACACGGTCCGCGCCGAGCTGCGTGCCTTTGGTGGCCTGGTGGTTTGGACTGCGCTTCAACTTTCAGGTGTTCTGTGGCCTGACCGCCCTGACCTGAGTTGCATCCGTGAATGCTCAGGTCCAGATCAACGCAAAACCAATTGGGCAACCGCCCGCTCCGCGCGAGCGGTGCCGCGACCGCGCGGACGCGCGACTCCCACGTTTCTTTTTTTTTCTTTTTTTTCCTCACTCAACAAATTTTCTTTCAAAATAAGTTATGCACATAATTCGTGATTAAAAAATTATGCACACAACTCGTCATTTACAGAAAAAATTATACGTACAACTCATCGTTAGAGAAAAATTATACGCACAAGTTATTTTTCAAACAAATGCGCCTACAAGCTGTACGCATAAATTATGCGTGACAACAAAATTTATGCTTAAAATTATCTGACAAAAATTTATGGTTTGCAGTTATATGTTGAAGTTGTGTGTATAAGTCCAAAAAATAAAAAGATGAAACTGATTTTTTGAAAAAAAGTTGCGCATAAGTCATTTTTCAAAAAATTGTGCACACAAGTTGCATGTATAAATTATGCATGTTGGCTAGTGTCAAAGTTGTGCTAAAAAATTATTCGATAAAAAATTATAACTCGAAATTATACATCGAAGTTATGTGTTGAAGTTATGCGTATAAGTTATAGATTCCAGAAATAAAAAGTTGCGGGAAGAAAAATTTTCCGAAAAAGAAAAGTTCGGTGGGAGGTGGAGTTACCTGTTGAAATGGATCATTGGTAACACGCACTCGCGCATTAGCAAGTCGCACCAGATCAAGCCACGGCTCCTACGTGATAAACGCCGGCGCCTTCTTTCCACGACGCGTCTTGCCCTGAAGTCCTGACGGCCGGCCTTCGCACCTGGCTTTGAAAAAAGAAATTAGACTTGCTTTTCTCGACTTGTTTCAACTCATTTTTCTCACATAACACTATTCAATCTACTGGTCGAACACTATTTTTCGTACCATCCGACCATGCTCTATGAGTCCCGTCACGCGCTGGTGCTCGTGAGCTTCCCCAACAATCCCTCGAGCTTCTTTTTTTAATTAAATAATCCCTCGAACAAAAGGCCTCAACGACAACAGTTCAGTGCGAATCGGGTCAAAACATATTTTTTTTAGAATTACACATTACAATGTAGACGCTCACAGCACACACGCACACTCACCCTTATGAACACACGTACGCAAACCCTACTCCTATGAGCACCTCCAAAGGATTGAGCACCGGCAGATCTAGAGATTCCAAGTCACCACTGGCGCCTCGTCATCGACAGGACCGTCACTTACCACTTAATGCATAACGCCGGAAAATCCCGAAATAAATCCAGGAAAAGGTGCGAGCACCAGGATTTGAACCGTGGTGGGTAGCGTCCCACTGGACCATCCTACCATTGGATTACAAGCCCATTCGTATCAAAACATACTCCTTGTGTGTTTCAATATAGAGCATATATATGGATTATCTCCTGAAAATATACTATATATTAAGATTAAATAAACAATCCTATTAAGGAGACCTAAATAAGTACATGTATGTGAAAAGGATTTAATCCAACTGATCCACCTGGTGGAAAATTCTTGTGATGCAACACTTGTACAACCACCTCATGCTCTATCTTATCAAAGTTTTTTATTATCAAAACCAACCTTTAGAATTACTTCTCGTTTAAATTGGTGACAAATGTGAACAAACTAGAAAACCCACGCTAACTTTTGAGTAGTCGTGTATAAATATCCTCTTAATAAGTCAATAGTACTTTGTTAGTATGCATTACCTATTAAAGCGGTTTGGTAACAAGATTGATCGAATAACTCAAAAGGAGAAATTGACTCGTAGTCATTTGTAGTATGTAGATTGTCCTATTTAGATAAAAGGGTAATCAAAGATACATCGACAAACCCTCCACTAGCAATTTGTTCTCACCTCATAGAGAAACATTTTTATTTATCTAAATCAACATCAGACAATATTCCTATGCTTGTCTGTTTGCCATTATCTAAATAAATATACTACTTGAATATGAAATTGAGTAATTTTCTCATTATTCGCATTGAAGCTGATAACCCTAAAGATATACACTAGCCAACATAGCAGGATGTAAGCAGTGAACGACGTTGAATTTCCTGATACACGGTCAATGTTGATGTTCTTTGAACAAGAAAAACGAAGAGCGACTTTGTTATGAACATTTAACTCTCAAATATCTTGATGTTTCTAGTACCTTAATTAGTGGACTAAGTCGGATATAAATTCATATCACAGTCTGAGTAGATATACTTAACCTCAATAGTTTAAATTGTGAACAACAAAATTGTTTGATGCATCTATTGTTTGATGCATCTATTAGGAAACACACTATTAACAGTTGGTGTAGTGAATTCTTTAGGTGTGTTAGTTGAAATTAAAGTCATAAAGAATGAAAATAATAATCCTTCATTTCTTTAATTATATTCTAGTTCCTGACATAAATGATGCATTCAAATTGATTAGCATGTTGGGTAGGGCATGACGATGCATCCATAATGTCAAGTCAATCCAAATTTTTGAATGGATTATATGCACCAAAATCTTTGTTGCGTATTATTCACTAACGTAATGCATCCGTTGTATAGTACTAATGCAGTCATAACAACTAGAAATAATTAATACTTATAGTTTTTTCCTTCAAATGGTCATAGTTTTTTCCTTGAAATGGTCATAATTTTCAGCTCGATTCATGAGGATGATATTATGTCATTGATTATCTTCTTCGAGTAGCCATGTCAATTAAGGGCAAAACCAGGAATTGTTCATCAGATGTCCGACCAAATATGATCAAAATTAAACATGATTGGGCACAAACTGATTACTTTAATATTCGTGCGAATTTTGTAAAGGGACCACTGGAGCAAAACTCTTTAATTAATTTTTCAAAATAATTGAGATGTCCCAATTTATGATTTGAATGAGTTATATATTCGAGTATTTAGATTTGTAATCAATATGAGTTAGTTGTGAATTGCAAATTTGCTCCATAGGTTTGGGAGTTGAGTCAAGCATGAAATGTCGAGTACTCGTCAAGGTTAATGCAATTGCAAGATGTTACTTGTCAATGTTACTGATTTAATATATATTGGTATATTTGGATGATGTTTGTTTTCATTAAGCTCCTTGATTATGTTATTAAATGTTCGTTTTCATGATATTATAAGTTCTATAATTTTATTCTTATTATGTAATTCAATTTTAAGTTAGTTATTCATATTTAACTCATATTCTAGTTCACCGATATGCAATTTGATTTTTTTATTCATATTAATTTGAGTATGTGATGGTCTCACTTGCTTGATTTTACCAGCAAATACTAGGAATGTTTCAGCCTTTCAAGTCGTATCTATTTCAAAGGAAAAATATTAAATTATGGGCATTTACTCATTCGCTATATGTGAATACCATATGTTTTTCTCGGGTATTTGAGTTTTTTATTTTTACTCACTTTTGTGTTTATTTGGAGTTTAAGTCCCAATTGATTGGGACTGGGAGCATGCATGAAGAGTGAGAGTAGTATTACAATTACTTTACCATTAGTCGAGGTTGAGATATGTGAGAGCATCTCCAAGAGTTTGCCAAATTTTACTCGACAAATCTTGTGGTTTGCCGACCTTTAAAAATATATACCAAGTAAAAAAAGAGCTCATCTCCAACAGTTTGACATAATTCGCTTGCCAAATCCAAATCTAACTTGTACCAGGAACCTTGAGATAGAAACAAAATTATGTTATGCCCTTCCACCTCTTGAAAACTTACATCAGGAACCCTCATAACGAATCAAAATTATTTTTACCCCCTTCCATCTCTTCTGATACTAATGGATGCGAGCAACTCCAACAGTTTGCTATCTTAAGACTGAGTCCAACAATAAGGTGCAAATTTGGAAGGCAAATTGGGATTTGCCTCTGTTGCACAGTCTTTTTCCTATCCTCCGCCGAGCTGCATCTCCAACAGAGAGAAGGCAAATCGCATTTGGCCTCAGCCAACACCACCCGCTCGCAGCTCGCTCGCCGTCACCTGGCCTGCATGGATCACCCCTCCGCAATCGATGGCGCCGCCGATCTGCCGCTCCGGATTCGCGACCGATTCGTCATCGAGGGAGCTGGGCAACAGGCTGGAGCTCCGCTCGCCGGCCCCTAGAGCTCACCCTGCTCGCCAGCACTTGAAGCTCCGCTCGCCGCCACCTGGAGCTCGCCGGCCCCTGGAGCTCCTCCGCCCCCTGAAGCTCGCCGTCCCCTGGAGCTCCGCAGGCCCCTGGAGCTTACCCTACTATGCCGCGATGACCCGCCTCGTCATGCTCCGCCGCAGCCAGCCTCGCACCCCTCAATTCGGCGGTAGGGGAGGTCGTCGCTGGCACGGAGAGGAAGACAGTTGTGGGAGGCAACCATGGATTCGGCGGTGGTGGAGGCCACCGCGGCGGCACCATGGATTTGTCGCCCTGCCGGCCGCCCGTCCCCGTCAGCTCGCCCCCTCCTCCCGATCTGAAGCCATCGCAGCGACGCCATGGATTCGCCTCCTATGCCGGCCTCGTCGCTCGGGAAGGTGGTGGAGGGGCGTGGCGGCGAGGAGGAGCACGTGCCCGCAGAAGCCGAGGTCGACACCGCCCGCCGGCCCTGTGGTGGATCAGAGGAGCTCCACAGGCCCCGCGGCAGTCCTCGTCGACACCGCCCACCACGGAGGAGCATGGAGGAGCATAGGAGCTCCACGGCGGAGGAGCCGAGGCGAGCGCCGCGGAGGAGCAGAGGAGGTTCATCACCACGTTGTCCATCCCCACCCCGAGGTCGCGGAGCGCCACCGGCCCTGCTGCCTTGACCCAATCGCCGGTGAGGAAGGTGGGAAACCACCGCCGCCCCTGCTGCATCTTATCCTCCCACGCTGTCCAGCTCCGCTCGCCTCCCGTCACGCAGCGAATGCATCGGAGGAGAGAGGAGATGTATTTATCCATCTCCTCTCTCCTCCGAGGCATTTTGCCTCTCCCATTTGCCTCATCTGTTGGAGGCTTTCCTCGTCGCTACAGTACCCAGGGGTGAAGCAAAAATGGGTTTGCCTCCCCCTGTTGGACTCAGCCTAACTTGGCATCTATCTAATTTTGGCAAAACATCAAAAATTAGCCTCCGACAGTTTGGCAAAACAACTTGGCATCGATAGCAACTTGGCATCCCTCCTCTCGTCGCGCGTATATATGCGCGCGAGTATCCGCGGCGCATCCGTTCCGTAACACAAGAGGTGGAAGGACCTAAAAATAATTTTGTTTCTATCTCGGGATTCCTGATGTAAGTTTTCAAGAGGTGGAAGGACATAATATGATTTTGTTTCTCTCTCAGGTTCCTGATGTAAGTTAGATCTGAATTTGGCAAGTGAATTATACCAAACTGTTGGAGATGAACTCTTTTTTTACTTGGCATATATTTTTAGAAGTTGGCAAAACACAAGATTTGCCAAGTAAAATTTGGCAAACTGTTGGAGTTGCGTGTGGGGAGGGGTAGGATGCCAAGTTGCTATTGATGCCAAGTTGATTTGCCAAACTGTTGGTGGTCAATAAAATTTTTATTGTTTTGCCAAAATTAGATGGATGTCAAGTTAATTTAGCAAACTGTTGGAGATGCTCTGAGTAGATGGTTACATCTTTTGTTTCATTCATTTGGATTAGACTATGATAATTATTTCTTATCTACAGATTATTCATTATTCTTATGTGTATTTTTGTCTTGCTTGTTTCGGTTATATCCAATGTGCTAGGAGACACTATCAAAATTTTAAATAATTTTTAAACTTGTATGTGTTTTTAGATGCTTTTTTTGAATCGATGTTTTTAGATGCTTTTGATAGCCCCTATTTGGGGGAAAATCCATAGTGTTAAAGTGAGTATATGGCATGAGCATTAGGCTAACCGCACCGCACCACCTCCATGTTCATCTGTAAAAGAGGTCTGGCCCGCTTGTCAGGTCCAATTCCACCGATCTGTAAAAGGAAACGCTGCAGTCGCACGACCTGTACCATCACCTGCAAACCAACGTCTCCTTCCCCTTTCCTTTCTCCTCCCTACCGCTCCTCTCCTCTGCTTCACCGAGACCATCAGTGCCGTCGACCGAGATCTCCGGCGTGCCCCATCCCTGGCCTCGTCGCGTGGCATCTGGGGCGAGCAGCCTCTCGGTGCCGTGCTGCGGCGGCTGCCGAGGCTGAGCTCGAGCCGCGGCCGTGGCCGCGCTCCGCACCACCCATGGCGGCGCCCCGTCTTGCGCCCGCGGTGGCCTCCTGCCTGGGAGGCGCCGCCGACTCTCCGGCGGATGGCGCGGCGAGCTTCGGGCGCCGCGGCCCCAGACGGCGAGGCTAGGGAGCTTCGGGTGCGGCCCCACGGCCAGCGTGGTGAGCGTCGCCGTCGGGATCTGAGGCGACGGCTCCTCCGCGGCGACGCCTCCCGCCACGATGACGGATCCTCGACGGCGACCTCCTCGAGCTCGCTGTGCCCGTCGATGGTGGCCTCCCCGTTGTCCCGTCCATGGCGGCCTCCAAGCCGCGGCTTCTTCCTCCCAGCGGCGGAGCTGGCTGTGGGGCGCAAGGGCGGCGGCGGCGGACGACCCCCTCATCCCCGCGGTCACCGGCGGCTCTGCATCTTCTCCCCTCACTGACGCGGTGGTCTGGCGGGCGGGCGCGCCCGCGGCTCCCTCACCTGCGACGGATGCGCGCAGCCTCCGGAGCGGGGCCCGGCCTCCCGGCGTGGTGCGCTGCCTCCCGGGCAGCTGCGACTATGGTGGAGGACCTCGCCCGTGGCGGCGCGAGGCAGGACTGGCTGCGACGGCCCGGCGGCCGGAGGGAGCTGTCTCTCCCCCTCCCTCCTCCTCCTCCCCGCCATGGCCCTGCCGCTGCTCTGCTCCTCCCTGCCGGCTTCGCAGAAATGGCGCGAGGGAGCGTGGCGAGGATAGCGTTTGGTGTCAGAAGCGCTAGCTGTGGCGCTTTACTGTGGCGAACGGAGCTGTGGCGCTTGCTTTGCAGGTGCGCGGTGCAGCAATTCAACCGGCATGTGTAGCGTTCAGGCGGTTTTGGCGCTCCGCGGTGCGACCAGCCTAAGCCCTTGCTACTCCACCTGCCAGTGACGGTGTTATGTATTCTATATTGTTTTCTCTAGCTCAAACAATTGAATACAACATCGCAACTTTGGAATGTAACATGTCACAAAAAAGTATACTAACATCTATAATATTAAACCAAAGTACTATCATGATCTATCTAGTGAAACTATTTTGGCCCTGTTTAGGAGCTCAACTTCCCCCAAAATACATTATGAAAAAGAAGATTTCCCATCACATCAAACATCACATCAAAAATGTCGGTACATGCATGGAGTACTAAATGTAGATGAAATCAAAAACTAATTACACAGTTTGGATGTACTTTGCGAGACGAATCTTTTGAGCCTAGTTAGGCCATGGTAGGACAATATTTACCACAAACAAACGAAAAGTGCTACAGTGCTTTTCAGTTCGGAACAGTGCTTTTCAGCCCAAAATCCGTGCAAAATCTCCCAATTTTACATCTCAATTTTGACCTCTAAACACACCCTTTGACGTTATGGATATTTATGCATTTTCTATAACCTTATTAATCAACATTAGACCCAAGTTTGGTCGGACTCCTGCTGCTCCTGCACCAGGCCACTATAGCTGCGCAGTGTGTCAGAGGAGCCCAGAGCTGGAGGGACAGGGGGACCAAGTGAACAGTGCCGCTACAAGGAAGCCACAATCGCGAATCGGGAGGAGACGAAGCCGCATGGAGCGATACCAAACTGGTTCTTACTATAAAAGCTCTAAAACAGGACATCCTCTTGACTAAATTAGAAAGATGTTTCCTTGAAGAATATTTTTTAATGGGTAAAACAATATTCTAGGTTGAAAAGTATTTTCTAGGTTTAGAATAAAATAGTTCCCACTAAAAGAAAGAACTGTCCATACTCCCTCCATCTATCTTTGTAAGGCATGCTATGCTAGGACTCAACACAATCTTCAAAATAACTCTTTGACCATTCATTTATATTATATTATACCCCTCACATCCATTTTTTATAAGATGTGCACGTATATCAAGATTCAAATTTTATAATCTTTGACTAATAATTTGACTATTTTTTAAAATGTAAAACTTTATATGGTTGGATTCATAATTAAATATATTTATACCATGATTATAAATTTACAACCATAAATGACATCATATATGACAAATGGATGGTAAAAAATTATTTGGAATATCGTGTCAAGTTATACTATCCATTATAAAAATAGATGGAGTATTATTTACATTATGAACTTATGATCATTATAAAGTATATTAGACTACAAATCTAACCATATAAAGTTTACATTATAAAAATGAAAACTAAATAGTTTCAAAGATTGCAATGCTTGAATCTTAATATGCATGTGCACCTTGTATGTAAATACTGAGGGAGTACATAAGAAGAACGATACGATTTCAACTAAGACAAAAACTTGTTGAAGCGGAACAAAAAAAATATTTACATATAAACTCACGGTACAAAAAAGATTTGTTTGTCTTGTTTGAGAAGAATTTCAGAAATGTAAGCGAAACATAATGTGTAGGAACCGAACAATCAACCACGTGACAAATAAAAAAACAATCAGGTTGTGTTATTTGACTGTGAGGAGAATTGGGCCTATATCCACCCGACCAGAGTTGTTGTTTGGTCAATTTCCTTTCCAAAAGGGATTAATTGAAGGAGTACTTAGTCTACGGGTAATTAATCCCTCTTTTTTAAGACGTGCAAAGTACATTTTTCATTAAGAGAGGAGAAAAATGTCTTCTGGTTAGTTTACAGACAGACACCAGGCCAAACGAAAAGAAAACAAGGGTTCTAGGGGGTTACACTGCCCTTCCCGGGCGAACACCTAACAGTCGAGCAAGCGGAAGAAATCCGGCACGCGCCCAAGACCTACCCTCATCCAGAATCGCCGGCACAAGCGTCACCGGCATGAGAGCTTCCCTGTCGTGGACGCGTTTGTTCCGCTCCCTCCACAGCGACCAAGCGACCAGCCAAATAAAGTGTCGAAGCATTTCCTTCGCACCTTAGCGACCTGCTTCCTAGCGGAGCACCACCAATCCGCGAACTTCACCGGGCGGTCCGGGGCTAGGTCCTGTAGGAGAATATGCCTGAGTGCCGAGAACCAGGTCTCTCGGCTGAAGACACAGTCCACAATCAGGTGATCCAGTGTTTCAGACTCCTGTGCGCAGAGCGTGCAGACATCCGAATCCCTAAGCCCGTGACGGTGTAGCATATCCGAAGTCTAGCAATGGCCGTGCAAGACCAACCAGGCGAAGAACTTGTAGCGATGAAAACGGACGGGAACGGGCGGAAAATCCCTTAACCGTGTCCCGTCCCATATTGTTTCACCGGTAACGGGAGCGGGAGCGGGAGCGGGACAACCGGGAGCGGGACGGAAAACGGGATAAACAGGTATACGAAAACGAATAAATACGGACGATAATACAACGGAAACAGGCGGGAGCCGGGATCACACACCGGAATGACACTGACACCTTCCAAATTACATTGCACCTGCACGGTTGCACACACACTTGCACCAGCACCAGTAGCGCTAAGCACCAGCATGTCCAGCCACAAGCACCAGATGACCAGAATACAAGGCGCCAGCCACAAAGCAGTCAAGCAAACAATGAAACAACTTAGCAAGCTAATAGATAGAATAATTCCAAATACAACACTATTGACTATTGAGGTAATGAGGTGAGACAATTCTTCATCCAGGGGGTTCTCAGGTGAGACAACAATGGTCTCTGGAGGTTGCAGATCAGCCACAGTAGAAGGAATGTATTTGGCATCTGACGCTTAACCTGCAGAATGGTGGGCAAAGAAATGCCAGATTAATTGCAAATGGTATTCAGAGAGCGATGTTACTAGCTACTACCCTGTTCGTCTCGTTGACGACTGGTGGCTGGTGCTGATTTGGTCTGAGAGATAAGTACCGCTGGCTGGTAGCTGGTGGCTGATTTGTTCTGAGAGAAAAATACCGCTGGCTGGTGGCTGATAAGCGAGACGAACAGGGCATACGGCCAGACTATTATCCAATTGAAAATTAGTTAAATAAATTTGAAACACCAATTCACAAATACCCGACAAAATACATACAATGCAAAATCGCATGAACATGGGAAGAATTATACTAGAAATTGAGAATTCAGAGAGGTAGGATTCGGCTTACATGAGCACACAGGGAGTTGAAGGCCAACAGCAGCCCAACGCTCCTGAGTCCTGACAGGCAGGGAGATCAGACTTGCTGAACTATGAGGGAAAATATCGTTGAGCTTTCAAGCTTTGCTTGAGCTGTGGCCTAAGTGATTCTCCGGCACCGGCGGTGTCGAGGCAGAAGGCCGTGACCGACCACTTCGTCCCTTTCCTCCACTGCGCGGCATCTTGGTGATTTGGGCGGCGGCGACGCGACGCAGCCTCGCAGGGGCGCTGGGGCCAGTGGCGTAGCCAGCAGTGGGTCTAGGGGGGCTGGAGCCCCTCCTACTGCTGGCAATGCCATGGAAGTCCCCCAAGCCTTCCCTACAAAATTGAGGAGGTAGAAGAGGGAAAGAAAGGAGGAAGAAGAAGAACAAGCCCCCCCCCCAAATCCCAATCCTAGCTTCGCCGCTGACTGGGGCAGGAGTGCAGGGCACGGGTGACTGGTCGAGGAGCGAGGAGGCAGCCGGCGGTGCGCGGCGGGGTGAATGGAATTGGGGATTAGGGTTAGGGGAGGCTTTTATACGTCATTGATGTTGGGCCTGTGGGCTGAGGGGAACTGCTGTGGCTACTGGAAATGCCGAGTTGGTCCTATCCCGGTGGTTCGTAAACGGGATGAATACGGGATCGTCCCGGATGAAAACGGGATCCCGCCTAAACGGACGGAAAATGGCTTAACCACATCCCGTCCCGCTCCCGGTGCCTCTTGTACCGTTTCCCGTCCCGTTACCGACAAAAACCGTCCCGTTTTCATTTTTCTCAGAATATGGGATAAATATGGGAAAACGGGCGGGCGGTAACGGGATTTTGTCCGTCCGTTTTCATCGCTAAGAACTTGCACTTCACCGGCATATGAACCTTCCAGATCTGGCATGCTCCGAGGATCTCAACGCGACCAAGAAAGATGGCGGAGTAGGCCGAAGCCGAAGAGTAAACCCCGCTAGGCGACCACTTCCAAATGAATCTGTCAGGCTCCGACGTGAGCCTAACCTGCTGCACCAGGTCCCAGACGGTAAGGTACAACAGAAGCACCTGCACTGTCATGGCGTGGGTGATGTCCGCGACCCAACGTACCCCTGCCGCCCCCAATTGCAGGGCCTCACTGACCGTGCGGGACCGTCGCACCCTCGGCGAAACAGCGGCCTAGAGGTTGGGGGCCAAGGATTTGATGGAGCACCCGAAGATCCAGTTGTCCTCCCAGAACAGCGCGCGAGCACCGTCCCCCACGTCCAAAGAGACGGAGGCGTCAAAGAATGCCTGCGAGTCCCAGTCAACTGGGAAGCGGAAAGCCGCCCACGTCCGGTCCGGGTCTGTCCGCGCAAGCCAAAACCAGCGCAGGTGCAGCACCGTACCAAAGGCGCGGAGGTCCGGCAGTCCAAGACCTCCGCAGCGCGTAGGGCAGGTGACATTCACCCAAGCGACCAGACAGCGACCGCCTGAGGCCACCTCTGTGCCAGACCAGAGGAAGCCTCGGATGAGAGTTTCGACCGCGCGCAGCGCCCAGGGAGCGATGGTGATCGCCATCGAGATATGTATCGGGATGGCAGAGAGGGTAGATTTGGCGAGGACGGGACGACCACTGCAGCTCAACAGTCTACCTTGCCAGGGAGGTAGGCGCCTGGCGACCTTATCGACCAGTGGCTGCAAGGTAGCTTTGGGTAGCCTCCTAATAGAGAGAGGTACCCCAAGGTAGGTGCACAGGAAATCGGCGATGGAGCAGGATAGGATAGAGCGGACCAAGGATAGGTGATCCTCGGAGCAGTTGATGGGGTAGACCTGGCTCTTGGAGTAATTGGCCGCCAAGCCAGAGGCATTCTCGAAGAGCGACAACACCGCCTTGACGACCCTCAGGTCCAGCTCGACCGGAGAAAAGAAAGCGACCACATCATCCGCATAGAGAGAGGCACGAAAGCGGAAGAGGGCATGCAAGCATTCCATGACCAGCACGAAGAGCATGGGAGAGAGAGGGTCTCCCTGGCACAGGCCCCGACCATGGCAGATCTGCTGCCTAGGGACACCATTAAGCAGAATCTTGGTGCTAGCAGTCGACAGAATGATCGAGATCCTGTTAGTCCACGTGCGTGGGCAGCCGACCGCCGAGAGGAGCTCTAGGAGAAAGACCCACCCGACCGAGTCGAAAGTTTTAGCTAGATCAATTTTGAATATGATCCTAGGAAGCTTCCAACTAGAGAGCGTTCTGGTCCCTCTGGTCGCTCTGGCGCTCCCCCACAGGCTAGGTCCTCGGCTCGCGGCGGCGGTGGCGTTCCTCCGGCTCAGGCCCCGGTGGCTGGCCCTCGGCCTTCGTCCGGCGGGCAGTCTGGTCACGCGGCCGGGGGGGGCGTGGGTCCGCCTGCTGGGATGCCCCCACCTCTGCTCCCCCGCTCGTCCCTCTGGCTCCCTCCTTCCCCTACTGGGCGCTGCAGGGTATTCACAGGCCGCCAGCGGCCCCGCCTAGGTCGTCTCGGTTGTCGACCTTCCACTGTGGTCCGCGCGTCGGCGGCGCCGGTACCGCTAGCTGGGGTCTCCTCGGCCTCCTCTCCGACCTCGGTCGCGCGGCACCCCCGTCCGAACATGAGCCCTCTCAATCCAGGATTAACCGAACATGAGCCCAACAAGGTCAATGTCAGTCATCTTAACTGACACGTGGTCCTGTTTGCTAGTGACAGCCCGGTGCCCCACTTGATCTGAGGGGAGCTGATGATTGCAGAAGACTTCAGGGTTGGGGTTCTTCCATATGCTCCAGAGCATGGCTGTGATAGCAGAGTCCCGATCGAGCATGCTTTCGGTGTGTTACTGCCTTTGATACGGTGAGGTGGGACTACCTGATGGAAGTGTTACAACACTTTGGTTTTGGACCGAAATGGCGAGCTTGGGTAACCACTCTGCTGTCAACAACCTCGTCTTCAGTAATGTTAAATGGCGTCCGAGGGGAATGGAACAAGCATCACAAGGGCCTGAGACAGGGGGACCTCTTGTCCCCAATGCTCTTCATATTAGCAATGGAGCCGCTGCAAAAATTGTTTGAGCTGGCCACTAAAGACCTGCTCTATCCCCAATTAATCACAGAGCTGTGGTCATGAGAGTTAGTATGTACGCGGACGACGCTGCACTTTTTGTCAATCCAGTGAGAAATGACATCAGTACAGTGGCTGATATTCTGAGTTTGTTTGGTGAAGTGTCTGGGCTGGTTACAAACAGAAATAAGTGCGCTGTACATCCTATATGCTGTGATGGAATAGACATGGAGCAAGTCATGGATGGTTTCCAGTGTCCTGCACTCAGTTTCCCTTGCAAGTACCTTGGTCTACCACTACATTTCAGGCAGCTACTGAGAGTGGGCGTGCAGCCATTGATCGACAAAATGGCGAGCAGACTGGCCACATGGAAAGGGAAGTTCCTAAACAAGGCAGGCAGGCTAAAGCTACTGAATACGGTGCTATCATCATTACCGACTTATTTCCTCACAGTTAATGCACCTAAGAAGTGGGTGGTTAAGCAGAATGACAAGATAAGAAGAGGGTTCCTATGGAAAGGATATGAAAATGTCAACGGTGGCCATTGCTTGGTTCGGTGGACAAAAGTGATGAGACCAAAGAAGCTTGGAGGATTGGGTGTGCTCGATCTCGAGAGGTTCAGTAGGGCACTGAGACTCTATTGGCTCTGGTACGAGTGGACTGACCCTGATCGCCCTTGGGTGGGCAGTGAAGTGCCTTGCAGTGACATTGATAAGCAGCTCTTTCATGCCAGTACTAGGGTGTCTGTGGGGGATGGCTGCAAGGCTTTCTTCTGGGCTACTTGGCTAAACGGGTAGGCACCAAGGGATCTAGCACCAGGATTGTATAAGTTAGCTTGGAGAAAACACCTTCATGTTAGAGAGGAGTTGCAGGAGGACAACTGGACCAGAGGGCTATGGAGGATGACATCTGCGGATGAAATGGCTGAATTTGTGGTGCTCTGGTCGGCAGTGCAAAAAGTTCAGTTATCTGACCGACCGGATGAGATAACTTGGAAATGGACAACGGATGGCACCTAAACCGCGAAGTCAGCATATGAGGCTCAATACAAGGCAACCTATTGCACTTTCAATACTTCAGCCATCTGGAAAGCTAAAGCCGAAGGGAAACAACGCTTCTTTGCCTGGCTACTCGTGTAGCAGAAGTTACTGACAGCTGATAACCTTCTCAAACGAAACTGGCCTTGTGATCCAATTTGTGTTCTCTGTGATCAAGAGCAAGAAACGGCTGAACACCTTTGCCTCCATTGTGTCTTTGCACGCGAAGTATGGGAATTGGTTGCAGGATGGACCAATGATGCTGTGCGCAGGCCGTTACCGAGACAGAATCTAGAAGATTGGTGGAACTCCTCCGTCAGGGGGATGTCCAAGCAAAGAAAGCGGGAAGTGGCATCGATCCTCATCTACACGGCGTGGAATTTATGAAAGGAGCAAAATCACCGTATTTTCGATCATGTTGCGGTGCTGCCGGTGCGAGTGTTCAGTTTGATCAAGGAAGAATTCAAACTCCGGCAGCTGGCCATGGGAGATGGCGAGCTACATTTAGTTTCTTAATATGTTAGCCTTTTCAGAGTTTTTTGAGCTGTTTGTTTCTTATGTATTCACAACCATGTACTTGCCCGCATGCTTCTTCCTCCTTATATGACACCCAGTTCACCAGTTACTTGCGAGTTGGCGTGCATGAGGGCAGTGGAGCAGGAGATGCACCTGTGTCTCAACTCTCAATGCCTCTGGTGAGCAGGCACTCCCTGTGCCTTGCGGAGGAGCCATCGTCGGACGTCGGGCAATTGACCAATTGGCGAGAGCTGAGGACGCGACGATCAACATGCAGATCTCAGCTGGACCAGTTCCCAGGGCGTGGAGGAGAAGCTGAGGCTCAGATCGCGGCAGAGGTAAGTTCAAGATGAAGCTCCCAGGTGCCCGACTTATAATTTTATACACATCCGCCACAATGATCTTACCCCTCGTTGTGCGGGGGTGCAAAGGGCATCATGAACAGAGCCAGCTGAGCCGGAGCGGCCGGCCCCAGCCAGTAATCTGCCCAGAATGCCGTGAGGCAAGATCTCACCACCGGGGCCTCCAGCTGTATTGTTTCCCCGCTGTGAAAAAGGTTGCAAAATGAAGAAATGGGTCATAGTCTCGTGGAAAGAAGAAATATTAAAACATGGTATACTAATGCTACCAGAATCAAAACTTGCAAAAAAAAAAAAACTCTTATTGTTGTAGACACAAATGAAGGCACATAATGCAGATAATAAAACATGAACATGGCCTGAAGTTACTTATACTGCAGGTCATGTCATGTTTTTACTTCTCATTATGTCTAAACGGAACTGCATAACAGAGTTTGTAACAGTAATAAGCCAAAGTGCAAATGCCCTCTACAAAAGAACAGAATTTCTAGCGTGCGGCTTTCCCACCCTGCAACAGGAATTTCAATGTGTTTCAGTTACTGACACAAATACTAGGCAGGGATATGAGAGTTTCTAACATGGTAATGCTATGGGAGCTAGATTTCACCTCTATGGCTCTATCCCTATGCGAGCCCCTCCAAACCAAGGAACTATGCAAATTAAGATCAAGGCACCACAATGTAAAATCCATAGTGAATTGTTCTCTTGTCTAAACAATTCAAAAGAATGCAATGATACAGGCATGTTCTACCTGACTTTAGCTCCAAACTCATTCAATATTAGAAGAGAAACAATGTCGAATAGTTACCTTTTCTTATATCCCTTTATTTAAACTTTCCCACCGGTCAATTGTTGTCCTCCGGTGATCTAATGACATGGTCAGCTATTTGGGGGACAAGAATTCTTTACTTTGATGACTCTCTTCACCAACATCATAAAAGAGTCAGCAGAGGGGACAAGCTTCTCATTCTCGGCGATCATCATATCGTACAACCAAAGCGCCCTTTTAGTGTTACCCTGCTCGCAGTAGCTGCTGATTAACAAGTCGTATAAGTCACTAGTTGGAGCCACTGCTTTCTTCTTCATCACCACAAAAAACTTCTCAGCTTCCTTCAGATTTCCACACTGGCAAAGGCCCCTGATCAAGGTGGTAAAAACATCAACACCAGGATGAAGGCCTTTGTGCTCCATCTCGTAGTAGATCTTCACAATGCCTTCTGCATCACCAGCCTTGCCATATCCATCAATAAGTCTCTGGTATGTGTCCTTGTCAGGAACAAGCCCTTTGTCCATCAGTGCTGTCAGCAGGTCATTTGCCTTGCGAATCTCTCCTGCGTTGCTGAGACCCCCTAACATATCGTTGCAATTGCTGATATCTGGCACAAAACCTTCATGGAGCATGGTTTCGAAGTAGGCCAAGCCTTGCTCTACCATGCCTTGTCTGAAACACCCGGCAATGAGATGGCTGTACGTAGCATCATACGGCTTCAATCCCATGGATAGCATTTCCTGGAACAATTGAACAGCCTTGTCGACACTGTGTTGACAGCAATGCGCTCTGATGAGGCAAGTATACACGAATGCATTCAAGCGACAACCTCTGCGGACCACGTCATCCCGTTGCTCGAATGCGGCCTTCAGATCACCAATACGGCAGTAAGCATCCACGATCAGTGAGTAAGCGATGTCATCGAGCAGAATGTTCCTCTGCAGCATCCTCTTCACCAGCAATATCACCTGCTCCACCCTCTCTTCCTCGATCATCCTCAGCATGAGTGCCACGTGCGCCACGATGCTGGGAGCACACCTCTTCCCGTGGATCCTCTCCACTTGCGCCGCGGTCCTGGCGAGCTTGCCTTCCCGGCTCAGGATGCCGATGACGAGCTCGACGGTGCTCTGGTTCGCATACACCCGCTTCAGCGTCATTAGCTCGAACACCTCCCATGCGACACCGAACGCCTCAGCGCGCCGCGCCGACTGCAGCGCAGCGTTGAAGGCGGAGAGGGAGGGGAGCACGCCGCGCTGCGCGAGGTAGCGGCAGGCCTCGAGTGCCTCCCCCGGGAGGCGCGACCGCGCGTAGGCGTGCACCAGGAGGTGGAGGCCGCGGGTCGTGGCCGCCGTGCCGCTGTCCTCATAGGCGGCGTAGAAGGCGTCGATGAAGGACGAGGCGGGGACCGAAGAGGACGAGGAGTGCTTGGAGATGGCGGCCTCGAGCACCACGGACGCGTCGCGGAAGAGCGCGGCGCGGGAGAGGAGGTGGACGAGGAGGCAGTAGGAGCGGAGGGAGTGGGAGAAGGGCGTCGAAGAGGAGGAGGAGGCGGCGGCGGCGGCTGCGGACCAGTGGAAGAAGGTAAGGGCGTTCTTGGCGACGGGCTCGGGGGAGGCGTGGGGGTGCCTCACGAGGGAGAGGAGCACGGCGTCGACCTGGCCGTGCGGCACCGCGCCGGCAGCGGCGGCGGGGAAGGTGGACGAAAGCGCCTCCCAGGTCGCCCGCGGCTGGTGCGCGAGGTAGTGGGAGATGTGCTGCGGCGTCGCTGCGACCGTGGAAAGCATCTCGGAAGCGAGAGCGCGGCCGAGGAGAACACCGCCACCGCACCGCGCCACCAGGCGGCCGGCGCAGCTGGCGGCGGTGAAGGCCATGGAAACCCCCCGCCAGGAACGAACAGAGGCTAACAGCCATCTACTAATCCAACAGTTCGTTTCCAGCCGTCCGATCAGGCAACGCACGGCTGAGGAACGGCAGCATATTTTCCCTGTCCTCTCACAATCTCGCTGCAAATTCAGCATCTCAGTGACACTTTTTTTTTAACTCGGTGCCATAGATTTTAACTGATTTTACAAGCAGTTATTTTAAATTACACCGGGCTTAAGATAAATCTTCAGATATACAAGGAGTATCAGGAGCAAGATCCACCGGATCAGTGCATGTCAAGCACACTTATCCCATTTATTCTGACTACTATCATACATGGACGTGCTGTTCTTGCAGTGACTGAGTTTGTAAACAGCAGTGTTCAACGAACTGACTGCCGCTACATGTCTACATGTTCTCCTTCACAACCGTCACGGGGCAGGCCGCGTGGTTGACGATATGGGTGCTCACGCTGCCCATCAGAGCCCTGAGTGAAGCAGCAACGATGGTGCAGATAAGGATTCAGTCAGTGATTCACTTATCCAGAAATCTCAAGTACCACTGTACCAGAAGGTTTAGATAATCAGATTCTGAAACAGAAGCCTTTACCTCTTGAGCGTGCTCAACCCTCTACTCCCGATTACCATACAAGTCAGGGGAACAAGGTCGACTGCTTCATACAGCTTCTTTGCAGGGTCGCCGTAGAATATTTTCGCAAAGACTTCAATCTGTGATCATGCAGTCCCAACAGCTCAACAATCAGTTCACAAATAGCAACTTCCTGGGGAAAGTGGGAAAAGGAACTGAGTACTGAAAATGTGCAAATGAAATGAAGAATGACCCGTACCCCTCTCTGATGTGCCACTTGAGTGAGGATCTGAATTGTCTCCTTGTCTGGAGACACACCATATGTCTTGGTGACATCTGAGAACTCAGCGAGAGGGATGAGTGCTGAAATCACCAGAGTACACAAGCATGGTAAATCTACATGACTTCCATTTGGCGCATCAAATCGAACTTTGAACCAAACAAGAATGGAGAAGAAGAGATGTGATCACTCACGCGAACCACTCTGTTCCCAGAGATGAACCGCGCCTTGTTCGTTCTGATAGGAGCTGTTCACATGGATAAGGATGAGTTTATCACCGCTTCGGGTAAGGTTCGTCGACGCCCATCTTAGAGCTGCTTTGCTGCATGATGAGAAGTCCACCGCGACGCCAATGTTCCTCCCAGCCATGTTTATCCCAAGTGATCAGGAACAAGTTTTAGTTTTCCAAACTGCTATGGCCAAAAAAAGGCAATGAAGTTTCAGCTATGGTATTCCCTACTGCTGGGCAGGTTGTTAAATAGACGATTGCAAGTTGGAAATACCAAACAAAAGGAGAGAGAAAAATACCGTTACCTTTCTTTCTTTCTTTTTTCCAAAATTCCTTTCCCATGTCGAACAAATGGTCTTTATGCCTCCGTTTCCTTTATTAGATTCCTTATCACATTTACCTTCCTAGAAAACATGTTAGAATGGTTGCTCTGTGAATCAATGAAGCTGATAAGGGCCGTGCAAAGTAAAGATTCATGATGCAAAGCAAAAGATGGCAACGAGCACATGGTTCCAATTTTTTCATCCAAGTGTCACTGAAATCCCAGATTCCTTTATATCAGTTCACTGAAGAAATATCACCTGAAAGAGGTTAGTACTGACCAAGAGCATAATTCTGATGTATACTGATATTGGCCAAAAGAGGGAGCATCTCAAAAGCCAGTTTAATCAGAATAAATTAAAATGCTTGAGACCTTCAATTGATTCTTCTTTGGAATAATTCTGTTTCAATCGGATAACATAATAATGCTTGTCCCTCGCAACAGAAGATGCTTTAAAAGTTCAAATGAACTCATAACCATGTCTGGTTTTAGGGACAAGAGGAACTTTGAGAAGCAAATTGTACAGCAAACACACGCAGGTCGAAAATACACTACTCCCTCCGTCCAGAAAAGAATGCAACTATGGGATTTGTGCCGATCAAACTTGCTCAAGTTTGACCAAATTTATAGTAAATAGTATATCCTTTATATCTTCAAATAAATTTATCATAAAAATATATTTTATAACTAATCTAATGGTATTTGTTTTGTTTCATGAATGTTATTACTTTCTTCTATATCTTTAGTCAAAGTTCAAGTAGTATGACTCATCGAAAAGTGAGAATTGCATTCTTTTGTGGACGGAGGGAGTACATGACAAGAAGAAACAGAATCTCCCAAGTGGACCTGCCTTGTGGAAGTACATCCTATGATGAGAAATAGCACTGGATTGCCTTATATTCTTGCAAATACCTTTTGACAGCATTGGATATCAGTGTTTATAGAAAACTTACATTTATAGTTCACCTACGAATATGTCAATTTTCTAAATAGCTACAGTCAGAATTGATTCAAAATATCTGCTGCTCAGCACCAGCTGGTTAACTCTCTGTACAGAACTAAAATATATTCTACACCCACTCTTTTCACTTGATATATGACACATGGTGGATCCACCAGCTGCCCAGCATTCCAATGAGATGCAACACCCTTCCATCTGGTAATTCAATGGTTCCAATAGAAAAGAACTTGTAATCTTGAACGTCAACATTTCTTGTACGCACAAGCTGCAGACAAATACACAAGGTTTAATTCAAAAGTTAGCACATAAAGGAGCATACTGAAGATTAAAGAGAATAGACAGTTGAATATTGATGTGCAAGTATGTCGCTCTGTAGATAATAGGCATTACTTCATCAATTAAATCCATATATTCAAAATTCGTGACTGCAATTAGTAAGCACATAGTGAAATTCATGACTGTGATATTGACAAACTTATAGGGGCCATGGGGCAATCTTATTAATTTGGTTTTGAGAAAGTTATCACATAGTGAATTTCAGGGTCATGTAAAAAGTACATGAAGGCTATGCATATGAAGTTACCTTATGGAAAGCAAGTAAGAATTAGAATAAGATGAGACCAATATAGAAGTAGAACCCCAATATAAATTTGCAGGCATCCACTAGTTACACCCCACTAAGGCCTAAGGGGGGAAAAGAAATAAGCATAAACTGACCTCCTCTTTCCTCATAGCATGATTTTGGCCCATCTCCCTATGACGAAGCTGAAAGAATTAATTGTATATTAGTTCAACAGAAAAGCATAGAGTAAGATCTTGTGAGTTAATTGTGCCGCACAGCATAATGAAATCTAAAACATCATTCCATTTCGAGCACCATAAATATGTAGTTGCAAACATATTTGCTTCTAAAATAACATAAACATTTGACTAACCTCCTGAAGAAATAGGTATATTGAATAGCGGCTAGGTCTCGAGCAGTAGATGAGAAGCAAGATATTGATGGTGAGAGCTACTGGGTACTGCCAACCAGTCAAAATCAGAAACATCAATCCAATTGGCAGCTGAAGTTTCCTAACCAAAGGCCAGAAGGACCCAAGCTCATTTTTCAAAGATCCTGGGGGTGGCCTGGTAACAGCGTTTGAAGCTAGATCTGTGAAGCCAAAATTAGAAAGAAAAAAAAAGCACCATTCATTAGTAAAAAATCGAGAACATAAACACTCAGGTTCTCTACCAATACTTAACAGAAAGGGCTTTAAAGATCTGAATGAAAGCAAACCCTAAGCAGCAAGCTAGGGATAAGTCTATACAACAGAAATAAACCAGCATAAATGGCCAGTCAACATAAACAAACTGACCCCTAAGTTTTTATCCGATCTAAAGTTTTATCTATGGAAGCTGGTTCACTTTGAAATATGTTTCAGAAACCGGTTGTTTTGCCCAAATGTTGCCATTCGAATTTTGCACAACTTAATTTATGCACTAGCACTTCGACCACGTGTTTCAGAAAAATGCTGCTGTCCCGAATCCATGAGCCTTTGTGTGCCCATGAGCTACATTCTGTGTTTTTCCTATGGGGTGCTGAAAAGAAAACCTTTTTTTTCAAAAAAATTTTACACCGATGTATCTAGGGGCAGAATTTTCACCTCTTGTGGTAGCAGTAACCTTTCCTTGATGAAGTGTCATCCCCAGTGTGGTACATGTCCCAAATCTTTTGAGCAGATTGAGGCCTGAAAGTGAATATACAGAAAATCGGTGAGACCGTGTAATTGTTACTTGCTCTATGCTGAAACCTGGCTCTAAAAGCGACAAAGCTTAAATCGGTAAGCAAAATCACTCAATGGACAAGTAATAAAGCCACATAATTCCCGTCCCGATTCCTGATCGACAGTAAACGGGAGACGAGGAGAGGAGCGCCAGCGGATCGGACCGCAGGGTTACCTGAAATCTGCGGCCGGAGTCCAAGGGCCACTCTCGCGGCGAGCGAAGGTCCGAGCTCGGCAGCGCGAGGTTTGAAAGCGGGGCTCGAATAGCGCGCGAGGAGGTGGCGGACAGGGCTGGCGGCGACCGGAGCGCGGGAGGAGCATGAGGCGGCAGAGGCAGCGGCGGCGGCCGCGGAGAAGGAGAAGGAGGCGCGAGCGGGGGCGACGGGCGCGGTGGCGGCGCCCCGCCGGAGCGAGGCCGCGACGGCCTCCCTCGCTAGCCGCCGACACGCCATCATCGTCGCCCTCTGTCGCCTAGTCGTTGTCGTCGTCGGGTGCCTTGCCTGTCCCCTCGTGCGGAAGGGGAAGAGGAAGTAGAGCGGCTCGGCGGAGTCGGAGACGGAGACGAAGGAATTTTTTTTTATATTTATTTTATCACGATTTTGCAAAAATATATGATCCGTCACAAATTTTGCAAAAATATACATAACGCCGCGGCTCACGGCGGTAGGAGCCGCCAGGAGTGGGCCCTTAGCGTGGGCGAAACATAGTGCCGTACGCCACGGCGTCAAGAGCCTAGCGCCGCGGGCCACGGCGTTAGGTCCTAGCGCCATGGGTCACGGCGGCAGCAGGCCTCCTAGCGCCGCGGCCCACGGCGCTAGGGTCTAGCTGCCTATATAACACCGAAATTCAGCCGAAAATGTCATAATAATTCGAAAAAAAGAAAAGAGAGGGGGAAGAGGAGAAGGGAGTGAGGAGGAGGTGGTGAAGGTGCGAAGCTCTGCCGGTTTTTCGTCTCGTTAGAGGTAATACTCTGATACTTAATAGTTTTAGTGTAGATGTGCTTAGTAGATATATAGTTTTAGTGTAGATCTGCTCAGTAAATACATAGTTTTAGTGTAGATCTGCTTAGTAAATACATAGTTTAGTGTAGATCTGTTTAGTAAAATTATAGTTGTAGTGTAGATCTGCTTAGAAAAATTATAGTTGTAGTGTAGATCTGCTTAGTAAAATTATAGTTTTAGTGTAGTTCTGAGTAGATATATTTTGTAGTTGCAGATCCACTTCTTAATAGCGTTTTATTTTTTCATGCTGTCAGACATGTCAGATGATCTCAGTGTCAAGTTGTATTTCGGTAATGGGCAGATTAGATATGGTGAACATGGAGTTGACTTGTCAGAATTTGATTCGGTTGACCATGTGATTAGAAGAGCAGCCTCAAGAACTTAGGGGTCCATTACCCAGTTTTTTTTAGGCATTAAATGTAGATGCAGAGCAACATGACTTGTCCATTATGACTCTAATCAACAGGAGTGAGTTATTATATTGGGAGCTTATGCCACTTCAAGACACTGAACATTGGAGGAGTTATATCAAAACAGCATATGAAATTGGTTTGCCTGTGATGCTGTTTATCCAAGTTGTTCATAAGGCTGGGTCTAGTAGTCAAGTGCCTGTGAGTGATGCTCACCAGGGTGAGGCTGAACTACAAGCAGGAGATGGTCCTGCAACTGAGCCACAAGAAGAAGGAGATGGTGACACACACTTTGAGGGTGCAATTGACGAGGGGGAAGTTAACGAAGAACTACTCAGGCGGTACAAAATGAAGGCCAATGGGGATGAACGTGGGTTGGAAGAGGACTCCTCAGATGATGAGGATGACCCGCTAGTTCCAAGGGATTGGGACAGTTACAATTTCTCACAGCTATCTGTCAATCCTGGTAAGAATGTAGCCTGGGAGTATAGAGAAAATACAGTTTCTGTTGGCGTCATGTATAAGAGTGCAGTAGAGGTGAAGGATGCAGTGAAGAGGTGGTCCACCCTTACTCTGCAGAGAGAGTTCAGGGTAGTGGAGAGTTCTCCACATATATATGATGTACAATGTCTGAAGCCCAACTGTCCTTTTCGAGTGTATGCTTCCAAGGGCAAGTGGAAAAATTATTGGGAGATCAAATCTGTTGTGGATCACACTTGTGTACTTGAGCAGCTAGATGCAAGCCATCGTAATTTGTCATCCGGTTTTGTGGCTAGCCAGATATTTGCTAAGATTGTGGAAAATCCTGCTTTTGAGCCTAAGTCCATTATCTTGGCAATTGAGGAGAAATTTAGGTATCAGATAAGTTATGGTAAAGCATACATGGCAAAGAAGAAGGTAATAGAGATGAGGTGGGGAACTTATGAAGCATCCTATGACAATCTGCCTCGATTGCTGAACACAATTGCCACGCTAAATCCTGGTAGTTATTATGATATCAAGACTTATAATATTGTATCAAGGCCAGGGAAGCAAGTCTTGCAGCGGGCATTCTTAGCATTGGGTCCTGCTATTGCTGCATTCAAACAGTGTCGACCAGTTATTTGCATAGATGTCACATTCATAACAGGAAAATACAAGGGCACAATCCTTACAGCTGTGGCTGCAGATGGCAACAATCAGTTGTTGCCATTGGCAATTGCTTTTGCAGAGGGAGAGAATGGTGACAGTTGGTATTGGTTTCTGGAGAGATTGAAGCAAATGGTGGTGGGAGATGTGTCAGACGTGTGTGTGATACACGATAGACACAAAGGTATTTTGCAGGCCATTAGTGACATCAAAGAAGGTAGTGAAGAGCGTTACAGAGCAGCACAATGGCCAGATGTGCATAGCAGGTGGTGCATGAGGCATATGGGAGTAAACTTTCATAGCCAGTTCAAGAACAAAGAACTTACAAAATTGTTCAAGCGCTTATGTTCGACCAATCAGGAGAAAAAATTCTTCGACCTATGGCAAAAATTAGATGATCTGACGAAGAAAGCATCAGAAGAGATAGCTAAGAAGCCTGTAAGTACTGAACCCGGGGAAGAGCCAGTTTCTCTGGAGGACGTGGGGCTAGATGCTCCAAATGTCAGAAGGAGAAGGGGACGTGCTGTGAAGACCTTCAGCCAGTGGATTCAGAATGAGCCTAAGGAGAAATGGTCCCTCCTGTTTGATAAGGGAGGTGTGAGGCATGGGATAATGACAACAAATTTTGCTGAGGTCTACAACGCTGTTTTGCGTGGTGCCAGAGCTCAACCTCTTGTTGGTATCATTGAGTTCTTCTTGTACCACACAATGAAGTACTTTCTTGACCGTGCTAATGCAGTACATGCAGCAATGCAGAACCCTCAGAAGGTGTATTCAACATGGATGACTGAGTACTTGAACAAAAAACAGAAGGCTGCTCTCTCTCACAGAGCTTACCCACAACCTCTAGTCGTGATCCTAGCGAGGAAGTGCAGTGGAAATATCAGATAAGTTGTCAGTCCAAATCACAAAAGGCAAATGGTGAAATAACAATACAGAAAACAGTGATTGGGAATCAGACATGCTCATGCTCTTGCCAGAAGCCACTGCTGCTACACTACCCCTGCTCACATGTGATCGCTGCATGCCTTGCAACAAAGAATCAGCATTGGGGCCGCTACGTGCCTAAATACTTTCTGAAGCAAACCGTTCTAGACACTTGGAACCACACTATTGAGGGTTACCTGCATCTTGGAACTTTCACTCAAGACCCCAAAGACAGTGCGTTATACATACCAAATCCAGATCCAACCATGTGTCAAGGTGTCGGTCGACGCAAGAATAAGAGGATTAGGAACAACATGGATGAGGCTGAAGCTGGACGTCAGGGGCAGATATGCTCCAAGTGCAACAATCCTGGACACTCCTACAAGAAATGCACCGAAGCATCTTACTTTTTCACTCCCACTTCCACACCACCTGCAGCTAGTGTACGTGGTCGTCGTTCCAGTCGCTACAACGAAGGAATGCAGTGACCGTACTTGTTTGTGCTACCGTGTTGTAATAATTGAACTACTTATGCATGTTGTCGTCTTGTAATATTTGAACAATTTTATCTTGCAAGGTCTTGTAATATTTGAACTTATGCATGTTATCGTGTTGTAATAATTGAACTACCTTTTCATTTGCTTGTTGTTTTATTCTTGCCGTCGAATTTCTTATCATATCCGGTTATATTTTGTTCTCTAACTTCAAATGAAACAAGTAATGAATTTATCATATTTCTCATCTGTTTTGTAGGCTTTCAATGGCTTCAACGGGTCCTGAGTTGAATTTGGAGTTGCTCACCAGTAGGAAGGATAAGGTTGAGGTGCCAAAGGGGATCCACACTCATATGTGCTACTGCGGTGACAACTGTAAGCTTGTCAAGTGCAACGTTGTCGGGTACTGCTACGGGATAAGGTTCTTCATGTGCGAGAACTACGAGCATGACCCCCTCCCACCATGTCGCAATGTTAGACCAAAAGTAAGAACTAACTGCATTACTAAATAAATATTATGTCATTGCTATTTTATTATGTGCTAACTTGTCTTTGAAAAAAGACTCCACCTCCTCTCTGTGATTTCATGCAGTGGATAGATTGTGAGTAGTCCGAACAAGACAAGCGTTACGTCGAGGAGACGGGTCATTTAGCACGTGAGAGGTGGCAGATGATGGTTGAGGCAGAAAAACAAGAACAAAAACGTAAGGAGCAGCAGGAGGAAATTCGCATTCGGCGGGAGATCAAAGAACGTGAAGCGGCCGCGGCCCGTGAAGCAGATAGAGAGAGGAAGAGGGAGAGAGCTCGCCAGGCTAAGGAAGTTGGGCCGGATGCTATGAGGAAGGGAAAATACCCCCGTTGTACCCAGTAGACGTAGAGTACTCGACGCCGAGTGCTACTGTATCCATAAAAAATTATGATTTCATTTCATCATTCTCTAGAGTCGGGTTGTATCTTTAAGAACTTGATTTAAGATGAATTTCAGATGCGAACAGTAAAACTCGTACTAGGTTGTGTTTTCTGTGAACTGCTCCAAATATTGAACACATAGGGTGTGTTTTCTGTGAGTCACTGCACCAAACAGTGTACCTAGTACTAGGGTGTGTTTTCTCTGAGTCACTGGCCGTTTTCTTACCCCGGATCGAATGGCCCACCATCCAGTTTCCGCCTACATATATGTGAGCACTCTTCTCCAGTCTCACTTCATAACACAACAAGCAACAATGAGTTCCTGGACTGGGGCTGATGATGATGACTCCATCGGTCCAGCACTATGGAGCCAGCAAGATCCAGAGTTCAACACCAATTTTCCAGTCTTAGACAAGAGAGATTTCAAATCCATGCGTGATGTTAGAAAGTACGCACCAAATCAAACGGTGAACTGACCAAGGTGTGCACACGGTGAGTTCTGTGTGATGCAGGTTTATCAGGGATGGGATAACTCTGGTCGCCGCTTCTGGCATTGCTCACGAGCATGGGTAGGCAGGCAAAACTCCATGACCTCTGTCCTTCATCATTTTATGATTTACTAATGTAATCACGGTTTCTGCAGTACTCCGAACAACCAGATAACTGCGGTTTCGTGCAATAGGTGGATCCCTCAGCTATTCACCCGTATCAAGAGTACATCAACTACCTCGAGGATGTTGTCATCTTCAACCTGAGGCAAGAACTCGCGTCGGCATTGGCTTCTCCAGATCCGACATCTACCAACGGCGACGACGGACCGGTGACCGGACCAATGGTGGTGAAGACGAACACCGACTGTGAGGACGAGTACTGCTGTTGTCCGTGCCACGAAAAGAAGGACAACACTCCACCAGCAACTCCACCCCCGCCACCATCTGATCCAACTCCACCCCCGTCGGGGTACATGCCCTCCCAGCACTCCGGCGGGTCTATGATGTCCGGGTTCTTCGGGTATTATTCGTACAATTAGACTACAATTGTTGTAATCGTTTATTTAAATCCCCTAAGGCACGTTAGGACTAGCAAGAGCGGCACAAAGTTAGGGTAATTGTGTCGCACGTGCCATTGCAAATGTTGTAATCGTTTATCTAAATTCGTCGTTAAGTATTAATGGTTCGTCGTTTTATCAATCCTTCAACAATTGAAACTTAAAAAAAATTCCTACCGCCGCAGCCCGCGGCGGCAAGGAACAGATAACGCCGCGGGCCGCGGCGTTAGCTCAGCGCCACGCTGCCGCCTGGCGTTAGACCCCTAACGCCGTGGCCCACGGCGTCAGGGTCGTAATGCCGTGGCCCTCGGCGTTAAGGGTACGGGCCCACTCCTGGCGGCTCCTACCGCCGTGGGCCACGGCGTTATGTCCCTGACGCCGTGGCCCACGACGGCAGATGTATATTTTTGCAAAATTTGTGGCGGACTATATATTTTTGCAAAATCGTGATAAAATAAATATAAAAAAAATTCGAGACGAAGTGGAGGTCGGGTGGGTCGTGCTGGGCTCAGCCGAGGTTCTCCTTGCTGGGCCGATTTAGTTTTTTTTTTTAGAATTACACAGTACAACTCAGACGCTCACAACAGGCACGCACACTCACCCCTATGAATACACGTACGCAAACCCTACCCGTATGAGCACCTCCGAAGGACTGAGCACCGGCAGATCTGGAGATTCTCGAAGTCACCGCTGGCGCCTCGTCGTCGACGGGAACGTCGCTTACCACTTAACGCCAGAAAATCCCGGAATAAATCCAGGAAAAGGTACGAGCACCAGGATTTGAACCCTGGTGGGTAGCGTCCCACTAGACCGTCTTACCATTGTACTACAAGCCCATTCGCTCTGGGCCGATTTAGTTGGGTTGGCTTCTTAGATGTTGAACAGGAGGCCCATGGATGGGATGGATGGACGGTGTTAGTTAGCGCAGATTGGGCCTCGTTTGCAGGATTAGAAAAAGGTGAGGAAGAAAGGTTATTAGTGATCTGGCCCACGTCGTCGCAGGATATATACAAAAGGAATCGAGATTTGTTGACCGTTCGATCACTTTTTCAAGGCCCGTGTTTGGATGGGGGTGAAAAAATTTTCACCCCCTATTAAATACTACTTTGACCACGAATCTAATGAAGTCTTTGACCGCGTAATTAGAGGATGGTTACTGTAGCATCGCTGTAGCAATCATGAATTAATTATGCTCATTAGATTTGTCGCGCAAATCACACTCATCTGTGAAAAGGTTTTGCAAATATATTTCATTTAGTCCTCCATACATGAAAGATTCCTTTTGAGTGGAAAAAATTTTCCTCCCAACCAAACACGGGCAAGATCTGGGTGGAGGTGGTGGTGCTATAGATGGCCATCGGGCCGTGCCAGCCCGGCCTGCCGGCACGTCGGGCCGTGCCGGCCCAGCATGGTGTCGGGCCGCCTCGGGCCATCGTGCCTGTCGGGCCGTGCCAAGGCGGGCTTCGTGCCTGGCCAACGGCCCAGGCACGGCCTGTTGGGGCCATCGGGCCGGCCCGACGGCACGGCCAGCACGAGAAGCGGCCTGCGCTCCTCGCGCCGTTCGCCAGGCCTGCGCGCGCAGCTCCTCGTGTCGCGCCACCGCCGCCTCGCGCAGCTCCTCCCGTCGCGTCGCCGCCGCCTCCCGCTGCTCCTCGCGCCGCCGCCGCCTCCCGCTGCTCCTGCGCCGCGCCGCCGCCGCCTCGCGCTGCTCCTCGCGCCGCCGTCGCCTCGCGCTGCTCCTGCGCCGCGCCGCCGCCGCTGCTCCTCGCGTCGCCGCCGCCTCGCGCTGCTCCTCGCGCCGCCGCCGCTCCTGCGAACCACGGGCCGTGCCCGTGCCGTGCCACGGGCTTGAGTGGCGGCCCAGGCACGACCTGTGCATCGGGCCGTGCCGCTATCGGGCCGTGCCGTGCCACCAGGCTGTTGGCCGGGCCAACGGCCCACGGGCTGCATGGCCATATATAGGTGGTGCATAGACGAATGATGAATTGATGATGACGCACAGGTTAGTTGCAGCCCGACGAATGTTACCGCCGACGGCGATGATGATGTCCCCCTTGACTCACCTCATAGCACTGACATAGTACGGCCGTATCTCTACTCTTAATAAAAAAACCAAAGTACGATAAAAACTTGGTATGACGTTTTTACGGTTCGCCCGTGCGTCCGTCACCCTCATCCCCACCTCGCGCGTGCGTCCGCAGGCCCGGTTTTTTCGCCTCCTCCCCAAGCACGCGCCCCCCTCTCTCCCCTGTTATTCTCTTCTCCACAGAAACCGCCCCCCTCCCCCGTCCACCACCACATGCCTCGGCCTCTCTCTCGCCGTCGCCGCCACCCCAAACCCTAGCCACCTCCTCCCCACACCCGAGAACCCCCTAGATCCTCCACCCCGCCCGATGGCGGGCGCCCCCGCGGCGGGCAAGGTCGTGGAGCGGTTCCGCGCGCGGCTGCGTGAGGAGGCGGGCGGCGGCGAGGGCGAGCCGGGCGCCCTCACGGTGGTGCGCGTGTACGCGGAGGCGCTCCGGGAGCTCACCTTCAACTGCAAACCGGTCATCACCGAGCTCACCATCATCGCGGGGCAGCACGCCGCGGTTGCCGCCAGGGGCATCGCCGACGCCATCTGTGCCCGCGTCGCCGAGGTCGGTTTGCTGCTCCTTTTGCTCTGCTTCCTCTGGAATAGTTGCTCCTTTTTTTGTTGGGGACGGCTGCGAGGAAGCTTGAGTTTTCGGTGCTGGGTAGTCTGGGCTATGCCAAGTCTCACTGTGTGGTGTGGTAGCTAGGGTTTGGGGATTAGTCTGCTTATGGTGGAAGTCGAGAAATTCTGTGAAGTTGATGGAGTATTGTATGTTCATAGCTTTTGTAATAGCTGCATTCGGTAGAGATTTGTTTCTCCTTTGGAGGAAGCTATGCAACCATAATCCACTCTGTCACTCCACTTGCTGTACCTGTTTCATACACTTGGGTTTAGCAACCAGCGTGTGGGTTTTTTTAGGTTGGGTTGAACTAATGGAATGATGTGTATGAGGTCGATTCAAACTATGCTCAACATTTTGTTTATTGAATTATTTCTCTTAGAACTTTCTGTTTAGTACCATTAGGGAACTGAGATGTGCACGTTGGGCTACCGATTAAAAATAGGTGCCTGGACACTGCAATTGCAGATATCTGTCGCCATAATTTGATAACTGTCGTTTGAGATGCGAAATTTAGGGGGCATAGGTCGTAATATATAAACGTGTTACACTGATATCTCTTTGGAATTACAGTAAAATGAGTTCAAAATTTGGGGGTTATTGGTTATGAATCTTGCGCATTGAGTCAGTTCTGTTTACTTGTTCAGTTGCCGATTTGTTGTTTTTCGGAAATATTTTGTAATAGGGTGTTTCGCTACTTCTCTTGAAGATGATAATCAGAAATCCTTAGATAGTAAGCTACCAGGGGCCACAATTTTTTTTCTTTCTAAACCTGTTGGCTATTTGAGACTGCACACTCCACTTTTATCTCTCACATGGTGCATTTTAATAAACTGCATATACTTTGCAAGGTTCATTTTCATTTATTCTGCAATATTCTTGCAAGTGCCACCTGACCAGATATTACCATCTTTGTATCTGCTAGATAGTATTGTGAAGAACATAGGGCGTGAATATGTAGATCATTTCGCCGCAAGATTGCAGAAGGTATTTGTTGATGCATACTGTAGAGTTCATACTGTAGTCGCTCCTTTTTTTTGTTGGGGATGGCTGCGAGGAAGCTTGAGTTTTCGGTGCTGTATCATAGGAGAAAGATTGCAGAAGGTATTTGTTGATATGATTGTCTCAGGTAATTAGTTTATTCTTGTTCTTTGGTTCAATGAGCAGGCTGACATTCAGTTTGTGGGTTACAAAACTACCTCTCAACAGTCAATACTCGGTAAGCAATGTCTATGCTGCATTAGTTTTGGTAAGCAACCTATGTATGAATTACATAGCCTTGCTACATTAGTGCTGTAGGAGATTCCCTTAGTTTGAATGTTTGTCCCATGAGTAGTATCGTCAAGAGAGCCTATATACATGCTTGTGCCGTCCGTGTGCAACTCTAGAAATTGCTATTTCTTCAGTTGTGTTCTTTCTTCCGTAACAATGCTCATCATAGCAGAACCAGTGCAACATTCTTTTCTGAAGCAACCTATAGTCATGTTAAATAGGCATCACACTAATTCTATGTGGTGTACATGTTGATTACTTGTTATAGGCTATTTGCACATTTCCAAGGCAGATTCCATGCTATTGTGGTAGTTCGACTCCACACTTTGCTCATCTAACGTCACTACTTGCCACGAAGCTCAAGACGTGGAGTTATCATGACCTCAAGAAGCACAAGTTCATGGGGTTCTTGTTTGTTGACTGCCAGAAGAACTTTTCAGTACATGGGCATGGATGTCAAGCGCAAGATGCAAAACAAGTTCAACCAATTCATACCAGTAGAATGATTATTTGCTTGTGAACGTTTGTTTTATTCAACTATGTATCACCAAGACTGTGTATCTATTGTGTGATCCTACCTTATTTGTATGAACTAAGAGCAAATGTTATTTATGTTAAATTTCTATTACAGGTGATGTTGACACAAGTAATCAATCACTTTCCTTTTGTCATGGCTATTGATTATAAATTGTTGTTCATGATCATTCACCATGTTGGTTATAAATCTAATAATATCTATTCTTATGTATATAGCAAAATCATGTTTCCCATACTTTACGTATTTGCGCCGAAAATCTTTAATTGCCCGTAGCAACGCACGGGTACGATCCTAGTCCTTTATGGAAAATTCAGTACAGTACATCGGATGGTAATAACTTGAAGAAAAGAGTAGTACTCCGTAGTATGATATTAGGTATTGTACCAAGCACACAGGGTTTTTCTAACCGACCGGTCGGACCAAACTACCTGGCACCGGTACCGGTTTACCGGTCCGGTTCGACCAGTAATCAGAAAAAACCGGATGAGTTCAAATTTCAAATCAAAAGCGCCTATACAACCGGTTTCTAGCGGCTAACCGACCAGTTTGACCGGTAAGCCGGACCAGTTACTGGTAGTTGAACAAAAAAAGGAATTAGTGAAGAATTCTGCGTGTTTTCAAATTTAAATTAAAAAATTAGAACATAAAAAATCTAAAAATACTTCAAGGTGTGTAGAATTTAATGGTGTCAAAATTTTTCAAATATTAGTGCATTTAGTATTTTTTGCGGGCATTAGAAGTTGAACCGACCAATTTTTTTCTTTTTCATTTTTGATTCAACTTCTAATGCCCGTAAAGTATACTACATGAACGAATATTTGAACAATTTTGACACCATTAGATTCACGCAACTTGAAAAATTTTTAGGATTTTTGAGTTTTTTTAATTCAAATTCAAAATTTTGAATTTGGACGGTTGGGAACCGACCGGAACTGGAACCGGTCCGGACCGGTTACCACGGTAAGCCAGCCGGTTCCCACCGGTTTTTTAACCCTGAGCACAGCCGTATAAGATTAGCACAGCGCACAAGCTAGTGCACAACAGTCGGTAGGCGTATGCTCGCACTGGATGGCTGCCATGAATTCTGGTTGCCACCGGAACAGCTAGCCTCGTCGTCTACTGATACTGATAGATGGTTGGGTTCAAATCGATGGGGTTGTCTGCCTGCACTGTACGAGAATGGAGCACACACACGGCCGGATGCCGTGGCGCTGTCTGGTCGTCCTCCCCCGGGGCAGGCAGCTTCACCTGACCTGCCTCTGCCTCTCCAATTGCCTCGCACGGTCGTCGGCTCCGATCCAACAACCAAACGCCAGGACAGCCGCGCGATGCCATGGAATTACCCTGGGGTCGTGGTGTGCGAGTTGTTGAGCTGGTGATGTTGATGGTTTCTCTAGCTAATTCCTTCCAATGTGTTCAACTAGCACGATGACCCGTGCAAATAGCGCGGTTAGCTAGATTTTTTAATACTAAATGAACATTTAGACTCTTATTTACTTAAAACACATTCAAATAATTTTGTGTTGTCACTGAATTATCCAAATTGCATTTGCCAAGACACTGTATTTTTTTAGAAATCATATTTGTGGCGTGAAACATGAATTTATAATTAAATAGATTATCTTATTCAAAAAACATAGTTTTGTTTTTATTCAAATTATTATATATGTGTATAGTTTTTTGTCACATGATGTGAATTTAGCTGAAGAGTTTTAAAGTATCATTGTTTTGAGACCAAAGCTTGCCACACTTTGCCATGCCTAAGGTTAGTAGAGTTTTACAAAGTTTGTACTATACTTGATGATTGTTCTATTATTCCTATCCGTATGCAAAAGGATTTGTACTTCTATAGCATTGCCTTCCATATTTTCAGAAGACCTTAATCTTGGTGGTTGTTTTACTTTCTAGACACATTTTGATAAATATATATTAGCCATGGCTTGATATATTATGCTTGCCTACCAAATATTTAAGCAAGTTGTACAAATCAATCATGTCACAAAATACACTACTGTCAGGTTTCCCTCTCTCCCTTACGACGGTCTCAGCGGCAGCCCTTGGATTGGGAATCTGTCCTCTTTGGAGATTAAGTTTATAGTGGATCCTAACTTCTTCTAGGGTTTAGTTCCCTAGTGGCATAGGCAACATGGTGATCACAATGATGTGTTGGAATAATGTCTTTCGCCCTCCCTCTACCTCAATGAAAGGTCTTTTGCCCCCCACCCCTCTAGCTCAATGATGTTTGATTGTGATGGCCTAGTGTGCATAGCTTCTTCTAAATCTATAGTTTCACATCAGATCTTGACAGCCAGTGTGTCAATATAATGAAAGGATGTGATTGGCCTTTTTTATGTGATGACTTCAACCTATTCTTTTAATTTGTTTTGGTAAGGTTCGATTTCCCTAACCAATTCTTATGGTGGTGAAGCGTTGCAAGTGGTTATTGTGGTATTGAAAGCATTGTGTGGTGAAAGTGTTTGCATGTTCTCTTCCCCTTACTTCATTTGCAATGAAATTTTCAAATTTTGATGTGCCACACACAATAAAAAGAAGACAAAGTTCGGACATATAAGCCTCATCTCGACTCTTTCATGGCTACTTTTTAGGGAGGGTGAAAAGTGGTTGATTTAGTTTCGGCACTTATTTCTTTTGTTACTCTTCTGCTCTGGCAGTTGATGTGGCGTCACAGAGGATGAGGAACGGGGATTGAGGCAACAGGTGTACATGTTCCTTTTGCCGACATGGGATGGTCTCCATGGCTTCTTTCACGGTGGTGCATGGAAACTTAGGCTTGTCTTTCGTAGCAACAACTGCTTGGAGGTGGTGTCGCTCCTATGAAATAAGTTTCTCAAGCCCGTTTTCCACTCTTCTAGTGTCTGCTCTGGTTCTAGTGGTGAGCGCAAAAGGAGGGAGCTCTTTGGATCTAGAGGATTTGCCGATGCGGGGTATTTTCTCAAATCTTGGTGGCTCCTGCTTAGGAGTATGCTTCTCGGTGATCCGACATGGTATGGTTCGATTGCTAATGGCTAGTCGTACAAAGATGGATGTTAGTTTTGTGGTTGCTTGGTGGGTGGACATATGTTGTTTCTTCGTTGCTTGCCGACGAATTGTGTAGGCCCATGGTCAAAGAAGTATTGGGTACCTCCCCTGACCGAGGTACTTTCCATCAAGTTCTATTGCAGCTCGATTCAAAGCCTTTGTGCGATGGTACTTCTTCTAGCCTCAATGTTCTTATCATCCTCTTCCTCCTCTCGAGCTGGCCTGGCCTACGACGAAGGTGGAAGACGGGCAAAGACGAAATCAAGCATATAAGATCCTGATGATCTATTTGTGATTTTCTCTTTTTATAGGGTATCTAGTGCAAGATGTGTGTGACAATTGTTCTTTTTGCATCCTTCTAGGATGTACCTATACTATTGTGTGCATTTATATGTTTTCCTATCATTTCAATATACATACACTTCAAAAATAAAGAGATTATCAAAAACCTTTTTAGTTTTTATAGGCACTTTTTTGTCATGATATCCTTTGATACTTCATCTAATTAGAAATATTTGTCACAATTAACTTTTTGTTGTAATGTTTGAACATTTGTCTTATTCAAAAGCTTCTTGCAAATATATGAAAAGATAATTTATACACAAATATCTTTGATGATAGGGTAAGTTATAAATAAAAATATGATACATAATTTTTTGAACAAAATGAATGGTCGAACATTGTGACCAAATGTCAACTCTGACAATTTTCGATACGGAAGTACAACCAACTATTTTGTTCCTTATTAGTAAGTATCATATATGAGGCATTCTTTTGACGGTGGTTCTTAAGAAATTTATGCCACATAGTGCTTTACTGCATGACATGCGTATATGTGTAATGAAATAGTCTATAGCATCAATCTATGTTTTAACTTTGGTATACAGATATGTAAACATCTCTTTGTTTTTCTTAATTTATTTCTTTTTACCTGAAAGAACCTACTCCCTCTGTCCCTATTTAAGAGTCGCTAGAGAAATGAAACAGTAACCAATGCAAAGGCCAAATGACCCTAAACACCCCTATTGCATCAATGCTTTAGACCCTGTGTGGTGTGAGAGACGGAGCCTGCAACATGCGTGTGGTGTCAGGCTGTCAGCTATGACCTATACCGTATTGCTAGGGAATGACACTTATTAGATGACACAACTCTGTAGCTAAAACGACTAATAAATATGGACGGAGGGAGTAGGTTGCACATACACATAAGCAATCTTATCAAAATTTGCTATTTGCCCATATGGGCCAGTTGCTCCATAGATCTTTCCCCCTCCCTTTGTCTATCTTTTTCTCCTCTTGGCGCATCTTACTTTAATTTAATTGGGGCATAAGTTATCGCTAAACAGTAAACAATTAGTCATTCTTTGTTTAGTATTTAGACCGTTTAGACAGTGTTTAAATGGAGCTAGATAGCCTGAACGGTTTGGAACAATAACTCTAAAATATACATAGTTATTACATAAAGGTCAAATATGCTTTAAAGTATATACATTTATGCATGTAAGAAATAAGTTATCTACTAAATATTTTTCGGAAGAAAAATAAATCTCACTCAACCTCATATACTTACAATGTTAATTAGTTTGGTGCCAAACTTGTTAGTTGTAATCTTCTTGACTAAAAATAGTGAATTGAATGGTAGTTTAACTCATCTAATCATGCTTAACTAAACTCTATTTAGACTGTTTAGATGGGTTAAACGATTTAAACGGTAGTAAATGATCCAACTGTTTAATTTACTGTTCACAGTCTAACAATACAGGTTGTCTTTGTTTAACATTTAAACAGACTGAATGACTGTTTAGGCGAACATTTAGAGGTCATTTACACGATTGATTAGAAGATAGGTGTATGAAGTATGATGAATGAACGGTTGGAAAGCATTGAAGTTTACCATTGCTGGAGCAATATGGAAGCCACCTCTTTCTGTGCGTCTCTCTGGCTAGAAGCACTCGAGCAGCACGCTCCTCCGCATCAACAGGACCAACGGCATGGTCTTGGATTTAAGCAATGTTTGTTGGGATCTGTTTCATGTATTTTTGTCAATACTTATTTAAAAAGGAAACACATAAATCACTAATTTCCTTGTTGTTTTAATTCTGAATTTATTTATATTTATTAGGTGTATTCAGCATGGACTCTTTGAATTAGTCTAAACTGTTAGATCTTCATAAAATCCAACGCTTTATATTCTTCTCTTTTTTAGATTAATGTGGGATATATTATTAGGTGTATTCAGTATGGACTCTTTGAGTTAGTCTAAACCGTTAGATCTTCATAAAATCTAACGTTTTATATTCTTCTCTTTTTTTAAATTAATGTGGGATATATTATTAGGTGTATTATGTATGGACTCTTTGAATTAGTCTAAACGATTAGATCTTCATAAAATCCAACGCTTTATATTCTTCTCTTTTTTAGATTAATGTGGGATATATTATTAGGTGTATTCAGTATGGACTCTTTGAATTAGTCTAAACCGTTAGATCTTCATAAAATCCAACGCTTTGCTTTATATTCTTCTCTTTTTTAGATTAATGTGAGATATATTATTAGGTGTATTCAGTATGGACTCTTTGAATTAGTCTAAACCGTTAGATCTTCATAAAATCCAACGCTTTATATTCTTCTCTTTTTTAGATTAATGTGAGAATTTCTTGATCTCTCGGTGAACGTGGTGGCTTCTTTTAACACCCAAGTATTAAGATAATAGATAGCCTGCCATGGTGATCTTTTTCTTTTTGGCGACGAGATTACGGACGATAGCCTGGTTGGTGAGACAGCTGGATGTAGCGCACATGCTTTCTCGTCGGGGTTTATCTTCGAAAAAAATCATCTCACCGTCGAAGCCGAGATTCGGGAGTTTTCTAAATCAGGAGAAGACTTTCTTCTCTTAATGAAAATCGTGAGGCAATCTTTCCCTCACGAACTTAGTTTGGGGGTCTGCTTTATTTTTAACCTTGTTGAGAGTTGCCACCGACGACAGCCACGTTTTCCAGCTGCAGGAAATGCTCCGAGCACCATGCGTACATGGACGACCTGCAGCAAGGCCATACCTATTCATCAAGTCGACAAGTGTACAGTGTACGCCGATAGGGACTGGTCAGTAGTCAGTACTAGGATCCCAGGGGCCAGAGCTCGAAGAGCGAAAATACGGGGGGGCGCACGAACGCAAGAAGATATTGCTCGGTTGGAGCCTCTCCGTGCACTGTTCATCTTTGCATGCACTGTGTCCATTTTTCAGCAGGAGATTTTCAGATTAACTCCCGGATCTTTGCACAGGCTGACAGGCAGGCCGTGGAACAAATGCGGTCGGTCAGAGTGTACACACTAGTACGCTCAAATCACCACGTCAAGTCCCGTCGCCTGACCAAGGTTTTAATTACCGTTGGTAACTGCTCGGTTTACCGCGGTAATCGGTGATACCGCTCTGGTTTGGTAGCAAAACTGACCGGTAACCGGTGCCTAACCGAACTTATCTAACCGGCCCGACCGGTATACCGGTCCGGTTTTCTCGATTCAAAAAACTGTTACTGTAGCAGTAATTAAAACCCTGCGCCTGACAGCCGGACCTCTCCTTAAAACCCCTGCTGTTTTCATTTGAACTTTTGCCGCCATGCCACATCTGATCCGAGTGAAATTCACCTCACCAGCACTGCATGGATCGACGTATAAGCATGCTACAGGTGACTGGAGCATGCACGCAAAGCGGTTTGCGACGATCACCCTGGGCTCTGCTCAAGTGCTCAGTGCTCACTGAGCTTCAGATCAATAGTTTACCAGGCCTACTACCATCGTCACCATGTGCAGCCGAATTTGTTCTCCGGTTGGTAGAGTATTGTGTGCACTTACAGTCAGCATACCACAACAAGGTAGGATAGGGGAAAAAGAGAGACGAAGGTGAAGCTATAAGGAGGAACAAAATGATCAGGTCGCAGCCCTAGTCATCACAACTAGCAGTCTGGCAAGTGATTACTTGTTTACTTACGGTAGAAGTACTAGTAACCAGGCATGCAGGCTAATCTTGGTCGTCAGTAAGTGGTGGCGTCATGGTGGGTGGCGCGCGCATGGAAATTGTAGGGAAGATCGAAGGGGACACGCATGCCATCCTCCGATCCATGACCAAGAAAAAGGTGAGGCCAAGCATGCCAATACGCCATCAAAAGTGTTCTCTCTGCACTCTGCTGGTTTCGCCGCCGACCCATGGAAAGCAGTGTAGTCATTCTAAAAGAACATGGTTGTTCAGACAGCAGGATGGCACTGCGACCGAAACCATCAATTTCCCAAGATCGTCAGTCTCAAATCTCAATGAACACGGATCAGTAATGCAAATCCGCTGCAGGCGCAATGCAATGCAATGTAATGCAATGCAAGCCCCAACAGCTGGCAGCCACCATTGCTTTCCTCCTCCTCCGGTTCTCCCGCTCCGGTCAGGTCCCAGCCGGCCGGGCACCACTGATGACTGAGATATCCTACTCTTTCCCCCACACCCTGCATGGCCTGGGCGTGCAGCGCGAAAAGGCAGCAGCAAGGCCCAGCACCCAGCAGGCGGCGGGGCACCACACGCTCTTGTGGCTGTGTGTGTGTGGCCCTGAACAAGTGATCGAACAAGCAATCTTTATGAACGAACGCCATGCAGTGCTGTGTGTGCGAGGGAGTAGGACGCAGCCTGTTGGTGGTGTCGCCATGAATGGGGAGAAAGGAGATCGATCGAGTACTGGGAGAATTCAAGGCGAGGGATCGGCTGCCCATGGCGCTCAATTTGCAGTCTTGCAGTGGACCTGACCTTGCCGGCCTTCGTCGCTCATACTGTAACACAACACCTCCCCTGTTCCAGAGACATGGTACTGCAGCCATTGATGATGGATCGATCGATCGATCCCTTTGGGTAATGGCTATGATCGTTGCGGTGGTAACAGTGCAGGGACTCTCTGCATTGAGCAGGGCCAGACCAGGCAGCCAGCTGGGTGCTGCGTGAAGGGTGTGCGATGAAGAACTGTCTGTGGAGGTTGCTATGATGATGCCGTCGCAATGCAAATGTTGCATGGCATAATGGCGGTGTGGTTGCCTTTGTTTTTAGGCCTTTCGTAGAGGAAAAGGAGGGGAAAGTGAGATCAAAGGATTGCCGAAAGAGAGGTTGGGTTGGGCAGCATGTGCAGCCTCGTACTAGGTTTGTGGCTTACAGCAGGGTGTATATAAGTCGTCTACAGACTACAGCAGCAGCTTCTAGAGGCCAGTAGTGTACGCCAGATCATCATCAGCAAAATTGCTACTACCAATTGACAGTGTCACAGCAAGTTGACTACCAACCAACACCAACACCAACCAGCAGTGGTGAACAGCTGAACACAGTCTCTTCTTATAAATATTCAGAGGTACGTAATTATTAGCTAGTCTAACTCCTGTGGGGCTGGCACTGCTTGAATTTGACCGGGACTGAAGATCCAAGAAAGGGTGTGTTTAGATCCAGATGAGTTGACTGAATTAGGGAAGAATTAGTGTAAATGAAGATGAATAGTGAGAGGTGATGTGATAGATGATAAGATGTTTTTTGCAAACTTTTTGAGATCTAAACACACCCAAAAGCTGCATCCCCCTTTGATTTCGGGCAAGAAATAAAGCAAGTGATGTGTGACAAGCAAAGCAAAGGTTGCATCTGATTCTCTCGTCTGGGAGGAGCTCGATCGGATTCAGATGTGATCTGCACTCAACTGTCGAAAGGAATGAAGAAGCGGCCCGAAACGCACGCAGGCACAGGCGCACAGCAGCTGCTCCAGGGCCTCCAGGGAGGAACGGGATCGATTTTTCAGCATGATTGCACGGCACCGGCCGATGAATCGATATCGATCGATCGACCGGACTCCACTGTCGTGGCTTTAAAATTCCTCCTCCTGGCACATGCTCGCCACCCCGCCCTGCCTCCTCCTCCTCCTCTGCAGCAAAAAAGCAAAGCAAAAGAATGGTCTCTCTCTCTCTCATCTTTGGTTCCTTTCTTTATTTTTATTCGCTCGTGGCCTGATCAAGCAAAGTTGTGTGCCAGTGCAACCTCCACAGCGTGCGGCCACACTCCATTCAGCCCCACTACCGGCAGGCCCTGCACGACGACCCCGGACCCCCTTGGCCCTTGATGACGATGATGAGAGAGGTCTAGAGAGAGAAATCAAGCGGAGATGACGAGAGAGGAATGTGGTTTATGTGGAGAGGGAGACAGCGGGAGTTGAATGAATTCCGCGTTCGAATTCATCATCAATTCGGCATTGCTGCCTGCTCCCCCGAGCCTACCAACCAACTCTCGCACGGAGGGGAGCTTTGACCTCCGCGAGCTGAGAGCTTCAGCTCTTCTCCACGCCTCCACGCCACGCGGCTGTATTTATAGCGCTTCTCCTCCTCTTCCTCCCTCCAGCAAGGAGAAGGCGAGAGGGGAAGAGGACAACAAGCAGGTCAATGTGCGAGGAGCAAACCGACAGCTCCCCAGGAGGAAGAAGAAGGAGAAGGAGCAACAGCGTACAGACAACAACGACAAGGAGAGCGACGACGACGGCCACGGCAGCTTCCCGTGACACCGTCCTACTCCCTCCAAAGGAAGAATAATCCGAGGTCGGTCCATGGCTTCTAGTAGGACGAAGGTCCCAATCATTGCCTCATCCCTTGTCCCCTTCCTGCTGCTCCTCCCCGTCGTCGGGTTGGCCTCCGCGAGGAAGCACGGCCACGTCGGCGGCGGCAGGGCGCGGGTGCCCTTCCACGCCGAGGATGAGCGGGAAGCGTACAGGAGGATCATGGCTCGGATGGCCCGGATGGAGAAGGACTGCAACAAGACAATCCAGGCAAACAAATCTTCCTCGATTCATTCCTTTTTCCCCCTACCTGCTCTCTCGTTTGTTTGCGTCTCCGTCCGTGGTGGTGACGACGTCGCTGCTGGCGTTACTCGCATCACACGCACCCGCGAGCAAATCTACCTCTTCCTGTCGTGTAGTCGTCTTCTTCTTCTTGGGAGTAATCGATCTTGTTGGCTTGTTGCTTGTGCTTGTGGCCATGCAGAGCTCCGACGGCGACGTCATCCACTGCGTGCCGTCGCACCGGCAGCCGGCGTTCGACCACCCAAAGCTCAGAGGCCAGAGGCCCGAGGTCATCCATATCCATCTCGCTCGCTGCCGTTTCTATTCCTGTTCTTGTCGTTCGCAGGTTCTCACCATTCAGTTTTCCGCAACGTGCGCATTGCAGGATGAGCCTACGGTGAGGCCCATGACCAAGGGCGGCGGCGGCGGCGGCGCCGGCAAGGAGGAGGAGGAGTCCGTGTTCTTCCAGCAGGCGTGGAGCGACGGCGGCGAGCGGTGCCCCGAGGGGACGGTGCCGATACGGCGGACGACGGCGCAGGACGTGCTGCGCTCCGGCTACGCCCGCCGGTTCGGGATGAAGCCCCGCGCCGGCAACGTCCGCCGCGACTCCACCAGCGGCGGCCACGAGGTCAGTACTATACCTTCAGTATTCAGTTCAGTTCATCCACCCCCCCGCCGTGGCTTCACTTTGAGACACCTTCACCATTTTGGCTTATCAGCACTGCAAAACGCATCAAGCCACACACACACACACACTATCCTCAAAAAAAGAGCTGTCGTCCCCATCATCTGTACTGCTGCTGCGTTAAAGCTGATTAGTTGGGGAGGCCAAAGTAAACACCGGTGTTATTAGTATCAGTAATTGCGTGATTTATTACCCAACCAGAATCGTGTCTCACGGTTCCTCGTCCAGTCCGTCCATCATGCTCCCTGCTCCTCTCAGCTCTCAGCTAGCTGGTGCAGTAGCGCACAGTACATTGATTGTACTGGTAGGGGATAGCGATTGCCATGGCAGCAGCAGCAGCAGTGTGGAGCAATGGCGCTAGCACACACAGTAGTAGCACTGCTTGATCTTGGTAGAAGCTCGATCAGAGCTCTGATGGATGCCTCCTATGGCGGCGCATGCAGCACGCGGTGGGGTACGTGACGGGGGACCAGTTCTACGGCGCAAAGGCGAGCCTGAACGTGTGGTCGGCCAAGGTGGCGTCGGCGGCGGAGTTCAGCCTCTCCCAGATCTGGGTCATCTCCGGCTCCTTCGGCAACGACCTCAACACCATCGAGGCCGGATGGCAGGTACGTTACTATACTCATCTCACCAATGCGCAAATAAAGGCCTCTTCGAGTACAAATGCACCCTATTAACCACACATCACTGTACTCCATTGTGCATACTACTTGCCTACATTATGATCATGCTGCCCGTACAAAAAATTTCGGCAAATCTCTAGCCGTGTCCATTCAAAAATATGATCGTGCTGTCTGCTGTGGTTGTTCCTAGCATATAGTTGCTTATGCATGAACATAGGCGTATCTTCATCACTGACTCCTCAGTTTCTTCAGAATTTGCTTCTGCTCTGAAAATGTACAAAAACACTACATGTGTGTTTTCAATAAGCCAAGCAGTATGGATAGAGGTGTGGTTGAGGAAATTGAAGAGGAAATTAAGGAGCTATTAGCTGCTGGCTGCTGCCGGCACTGCCACAGAAGTTGTTCCCTTTAGACTGGTCATTGGCGCGTCCGGATTGTCTTTTCCAGACTAGTATAAAGGCCTTGCTTGTTCCTGCAGTGCTTTCGCGTCAGTCCTGATCGATGAGCCTGAAGAAAAGGCCATTCATGCGTCTAGTTAGGAGTAATGGGAACCTGACTCGCAGTAGTTCTTCAGGCTGCCCGGTTGGTGACACCAGTAAATGTGGCTGGCTACCTTCGGCCACGCAGATGTGAATGAACTTTGCAGGTCTCTTTGCATGCATATGCATGCTTCACCAATCACCACAGTTCTGGTGTACTGGAAGACAGTGTACAGAAACCTTTCCTGTAACCTGAAACTGAAAACCACTTTACATACTCCTAACCAGCGGAATGCATGGTTTAGGTGAGAACTCAGCTTGTGCTAGGGCTTAAGATCAGCGTAATGTCAGTGCAATTAGTTTCAATGCTTTGTACATGTTAGTTAGTGGTCAAAGTTCAGAATTAGGCCGGCCCCATGTGTGGCATTGCAACAATACTGAAACCCATTTGAGATATGAGGTGTAGTGGTTTTGTTCTCTGAAAGATCTAGGAAGATGGAATGGTAGACAGCATATATTTGTAGCCTTTCTCTGCAGCATGCATGTGGTTGTATGTTGACTTGGTAGCATATTAAGGACGGTTAGAACTGGTGCTCATTAATTAGATTCCATCACTGTGATCTCGATTGGAGATGTGTGCCCATTGATCTGTAATCCTGTTGGTTGCATTGCATGAATCAGTCAAACAGATTCTGCTGGAGACAGTGCTAACTTCCTGCTTGTGTGCATTGTTTATACTCAGGTCAGCCCTGAACTGTATGGAGATAGCAACCCAAGGTTCTTCACGTACTGGACGGTAAGTTTCAGAAATCTACTACTGTCATCAGAATTATAGTAACCACCCATAGCATCGAGAGGTTTTTTTTTTGGAAAGATCAGAAAAGATTCCCGGCGTTAATTAATAAGAAGAGAATTACAGGCACAACTGCACAAGAGGCGCCAAGGTTTTTCTAACCCATCCTAAAGGATAGGCCGGGGCATATAATAGCCCTGCAACATAGGGGAAAAATTACATAGAGCATCAAGAGTAAATGGTTGCTAAATGTAACACCAAAATTAAAGCCTACTTTTAAAAAACTTCAAAAAAAAAATTTAAGTGCAACATGGCACATCTATCTGATGTTTTTATCTCTCTCCTTGCAAGTTATGCTTGCAGCTATCTTGCAATCTTTCTTTCACTGAACTGATGCCCTACCCTACAGTGCCACAATCAATCATTCAGTCACTAGTTCACTATAGTAACCATTAGTTTCAGTCTTTCAGAATACAAGAGTCTATATTCAGATTTCAGAATGCCACTACTTCTCTATAGAGTATACCGATGACTGTTAGAGCATTGCGTTTGCAGACCGACGCGTACCAGGCAACTGGGTGCTACAACCTGCACTGCTCCGGCTTCGTCCAGACCAACAACCGGATCGCCATCGGCGCCGCCATCTCGCCCACCTCCGTCTACAACGGCCGCCAGTTCGACATCAGCCTGCTCATATGGAAGGTCTACATATATATTTACATATATATAAATCCAGGCCACTACCTCAGTTCAAAATTTCAACACAAAACCCTCGATGGCATGCAGGACCCACACCGGGGGAACTGGTGGCTGCAGCTGGGGTCAGGCCCGTTGGTGGGTTACTGGCCGTCGCTCCTGTTCACGCACCTGGGCGGGCACGCCAACATGGTGCAGTTCGGCGGCGAGGTGGTGAACTCCCGGCCGTCGGGGTCGCACACGCCGACGCAGATGGGGAGTGGCCACTTCCCGCGTGAGGGCTCCAACCGCGCCGCCTACTTCCGCAACGTGCAGGTGGTGGACGGCGACAACAGCCTCGTCCCCGCCGCCACGCTCCGGCTTGTCGCCGACCACCCCGGGTGCTACGACATCCGGGGAGGGTACAACCGCGCGTGGGGGAACTACTTCTACTACGGCGGGCCAGGCAGGAACGTGCACTGCCCGTAGCTAGTTGATGAAGCTGATCGATAGCCATATGCATGAATTGAAGAAGAGAGACGACTAAAGCAAATACTACATAGATACAGAGAAGGAGGAGGAGGAGGAAGGAAGGATCGCCGCCGGTGATGCCGCCGGAGTTCGATCGATCGACCGCCGATCAACGCCGCCAGGAAATGGTTGTAGTTGTAGCATTTATTCGGTGCTAAGCTGTAGCAAGATGATTATATTACTAGTGATAGTTTTGAGCCCAGCTACATGTGCGGGCGGGGAGTATTTTAGTAGTAGAGCCAAAAGGTTTCGAGTGGTGGTACGTGTATGTGATGAGCAAGGCTTCTCGTTGCTTGATCTGATTTTGTTTTTGTTTTCTGATTGAGTTAATGTATACATGACGGGATTTCATATAGAGTGCTTTGATCTCAATATACAAATGGTTAGTGTTGAACTATATGGTCAAATCATGAACTAATTAGGCTTAATAGATTCTTCTCGCAAATTAACTTCCTTTTGTGCAATTAGTTTTATAATTAGCATAAATGTAACACTTCTAGTTAGTATCAAACATCTGATGTGATAGAGACTAAAGTTTTCAAAATACAGTAAGAAAACAAAAGAAAGATCCTAGTGCTAATTGACCTCATAATTTCAAGTAATCAAAACCACATCCAAGACAATAATCTGATGCTCAGAAATGGAATATTCTCGCCCATCAACACAATTTTACCGTAAATATTAGTAAAAATCTAGATACTCGCGCTATTTGTGCGGGACACCTTGCTAGTCTATCTATTATCTTAATACTTGAGTGTTAAAATAAGTCACCACGTTCGCCGAGAGGGTTTAGAAATTCCCACGTTAATCCAAAAAAAAGAAGAATATCCACTCTTGGATTTAATGAAGAACTTGCTAATTATATTAAAAAGAAGGTATAACACCCAGAATGGGCACAACAATATGGAGCGGTTGGACTGGAGTATCAACATAGCTACACAACTTCACTCTAACTCTACTCAACAAAATAGTTGGTTGGATCGAGACATCAACACAGCTGTTAACTCAACTCGACTCCACACCAAGCCACCACAAGTCGGGAAGAAGCTGACCAGTAACCCCATCGCAAGGGTCATCGTCGCCAACGATGCCCTACACCAATCAGCCGCTGCCATACAGGATTAATCGCCGCAGTTCGCTGCAAGCCAAGTAGCCACCGCGACTCCTCCACCATGCCACCGTCACACCGGCCAAGCACTACATATTCCTATGCACTGGGATCTTATTCCCCATGATATTGTTATTCATGGATGTCATGTCCTCCTATTATATTATTTTTATCCCGAATAGATTATAGAGAACCACTAATTAATAGGTTGTAACCTACAAATAGTGATAGATTTGATCGAAGAAATCGATTTATGGAGAGAGAGAAAAAACACAAGATGATAAATCATGTTATCAAGTCAAGAGAGAGATAAATTTGAACAAAAATTCAAAAGCAACGAGAGAGAAGGTGAAGGATCCTGGAAACAAAATAGAACATTTGATTTGAGCAACATTTTGTACATCTGATTTTTTTTAGCAGAAGCACAAGCTCTCTATAACTCAAGAACATAATTACAATTCTTGGTTGATGCTTCCTGAAGCCACGCCGAAAAACAATTCAGCCACACAGAAGAAGGATTCCTTTACACATCTATCTGCTACTGAATTTGCTTCTCTACGTGTAAAACAAACTCTGAAGAAAGAAAAAGACCTAAGAAGCTCTTTAATATCATGGCAAAACCCTGCAATAACCGACCTCTCCAATGTTGATTAGTTCAGAGCATTTACCAACACAGAATTATCACGTTCAACTCTTGTGACATCCAATTGAATTATCCGATTTAATTTGACAAGTTCAGCTTGGCTGGCAAGATAGTGACAATAGCATAGTACTGTGCTTGAGCACTCGGTAGAATATCCTCCATTACGATAATACAGTAACATAATAGAATTGTGGTATTATTATTCTAAAATTTATACATGGAGTTGGATTTTTTCTGTATTGTGATGATCTAATTTTCTCATCTTACACTCTAGGTAAAAGTAGAACTTAGAAAACTAACAAACTTTTTTTTGTTAAACCTCGTCCTCCGACCTAGGGGTGGGCGTTCGGGTTACCCGATTAGTTTGGGTTAGGTAATTCGGGTTTTGAGAAATTCGGGTAACGAGAATCATTACCCGATATCAGCTCCAGAAAAACACTACCCGCAAATTCGGGTACCCGCAAAAATCGGGTTCGGGTTACCCAATTTACCCGAAATTTATAATCAAAGTATACACTCAAACACACATAATTTTGCATAGACTAGTAGTTTGTGTTGAATTTCAACTACAAGTTGAGAAGAATAATATATTATAGACACTTGTTCAAATTAAGAGAATTATATTCTAATAAAGTGACAAGTTCAAGTATTCAACTAACAACACGTGAATAAATACAAAGACAAAGGCAAATTTCGGGTAGTTTGGGTAGTTTGGGTACCGGAGTGTATTACCCGAATTACCCAAACTAATTTCGGGTAATGACAATCACTATCCGAACATGGGATCGGGTACCTCGGGTTCGGGTAATTCAGATTTGGGTTTGGGTAATTCGGGTACAGGTAATGGGTATCGGGTATTTTTCCAGACCTACTCCGACCTCCCCTCCGTTTCAAAACTTCGAACCAGTCGATTAATCTTGCACTGTGGGACGACCAGCCAGGCAGCCGGCCTTTGCTTCATCATATGAACCAACTGGGCCGAAACCTGCATTAGGCCACGGCGAGCCCATACGAGGTGGACTTTCAACGCCACACGTCGCAGCAAACACACACAGCTGCAACAAACAACCAACACGGCAACACCCACTCGCCACCACACCCGAGACGAAAACGGTCTCCCCCCGCCCAGATTAGTACCATACTGCTTGCCTTTCCTCGCAACAACCAGGTTAACTATCCACTTCCTCTTGCCCGCGTCAGCCAGGAACGGTAGCTCGTGCCTGTAACTCCAGCTGCTGGAGGGCTAAAGAGTGTGTTAGATGGGAAAATCTGCTTGAGCCCATGTCAAAAACCAGCCCGCCGAAAGGCATCATGTGATGCCCAGCCCACATGAACAGAAGAGGAGGCCCGCGGCGCAGGAAAACAACCAGCCAAGTTGCGCTCACGGGTGAGCAGAGGCCCCACAAGGTTGTTGGGCCGCTCTGTGCTGCTGGGCCGTCAGTTGTACTGCGAAAGCGCAGGCGGTTGAGAAGCAAGCACCGCACTTGGGCCGTTGCTGAAGCAGCAGGGCCACCAGACTGGGTCAAGTTGGCGCGCGCTCCCCCCATCCGGGGCACAAGGGGGTGTTTGGGCTGCTGAGTTAGGGGTTTGGCATTTGGCCCGCGAAACCGGCAGATGTGCCGTCGGGTGTGAGAGAGGTTGTGGGCTCTCGGGCCCCAGCCGCAGCCCGTTATACGCCGTTGTTGAAGGGTTTCCACGGAGTCCTGAGGCGGCAGGTGGTAGCCGAACAAAGGTTCGTGGCCCAATGTGCCGCTGGGCTGTGCGCGCCACACGCGCAGTCCGCTTCGTGGTGCATGGGCTCGCAGATTTACCCCTCCTTCCCACTCTTTTTTTCCCTTATTCTATTACGAAAATAGTAGCAAGAAGAGATAAAACCCCCCAATGTTGTTTGGGAGAAAAAACTATGAAGCTGTTCGGAACTTGGCATATCTCGATTTGTTTTGGCTTATTTCCTCTCACAAAATACTTCTCAATCTACCAGCCGAACACTATTCATTCTACCAGCCGAACAGCCTTTATGCTATTTGATTCTCATAATGAAATTTGTTATTGTTTCTCCACACACACAAGTTGACGTTTAGCGGGAGATGTATGTGAACAAAAATTCATAAGCATTATAGCGAGACGAGTTTGACTATTGAGATAGCAACTAGTACTCTTGAACAAACTGTCCCATAGTCATAACATCTAACCTGGAAATAGATTTAAGTCAAAGGATATTGAAGTGAATGTAAGAGTATAAAAGATTAATGAAGGCAAAGGTCATGACAAGCATCAGATAAAAAGGCATATTTTTATCGGAGAGATTTTGATTAAGTACGAAAATAAAAGAAAGATCAAGGTGCTAATTGACTTGGAAATTTCAAGTAAATCAAAGCAACCTCCAAAAACAATACTTTCATGGTCAGCGTAGAAAATAAAATAATCCTCGCCTACTAAAAAGGAATAATCATCACACATCAACCCAATTTTCACCATGTAGACAGATAGACTATATATTCCTATGCGCTGAGATCTTAAACCTGCATGCGTATTTCAGTAACACAAAATTTCCACATGGTGATTTTTCAGTGTATGATTATCTTATTTCATTTTATTTAGCTATAAGATCTGAACGTAGAAAAAACAACAAACAGTTGTTTTAATATATTTTTAGTTAAACCTCACGCTCCTCCGTTTCAAAACTTTGAATCAACTGGGCCGAAACCTGCATCAGGCCACGAAGGAGGCCGGCCAGCCCATATGAATGAAGGTGATCAACCACGCGCCGCAGCCCGCAGGCAGACTCGCAGCAGCAAACACCCCACCTGAAACGAAAACGATACCTCCCAGATTAGTGCCAAACTGCTTACTAATCCTCGCAACAACCAGGTTAACTACCCACTTCTCCTCGCCCGCATCAGCCAGGAACGGTGGCGCGTGCCTGTAACTCCAGCATCCGGAGGGCTAAAGAGTGGTTAGGATGGGGTAATCTGCTTGAGCCCATGTCAAAGTCAGCCCGCCGAAAAGGCAACATGATGTGCCCAACCCCCACCGGATGGGAATAGGCGCGGCGGACCACCAGCCAAGTTGCGCTTTCTGTTGTTGGGCCGTTGTTCTGCGAAACGCAGGCGGTCGAAGGCACGCACTTGGGCCCGAAAGTTGGGCCACAACCTGGTGAAAGTTGGTTGACGCGAGCTACGCGCGGTGGGGGAGTTATTTGGGCTCCCTGAACCTATTTAAGGTGTTGGCCTTTGGCCCGCGAGGCCGGGCAATGGTCCGGCGGGAAGAATTAAGTCGGAAGGTTGTGTGGGCATTCGGCCCCCAACCGAAGCCCGTTATACGTCGTGCCGGGTTTCCACGGAGTCAGGCGGCAAGTTGCCGGACGCATCGTTCGTGCTCCTGAGTGTCGCTGGGCTGTGTGTGAAACACGTGCAGCCCGCTTCGTGGTGCGTGGGCTCGCGGATTTACCCCTCCTATCCACTCTTTTTTTTTCTTCTAAAAAGTTTTGTTTTCCCATACATAAGTTGAATTTTTTGTTCAACTTATCCTATAATGCAATGTTATTTTTTGCATAGACAAGTTGAATTTTAGTTTGAAACATTGCAGAGTGATAACGAACATCATAGTCTATATAATTTTTAATGATTTTTCATCATTAGTTTTATAATTTTTATCTCAATGATAATTGTTATTTGTACATATCCTACCTTACCAAAATAGTGATGAAAAAATATTTATGATATATCTTTTTAACATGAAAAGACGAGGTGGGTAATTCTGTTCAAATGTAACAGTTGTTTTTTTTAGAATTACACAGTACAACGCAGACGCTCGGCACTTTTACATCTGGTTTGACAAGTTTGGCTTCGTTTTTTTTTTTTGAGTGGAAGTTTGGCTTCGTTGGCAAGATAGTCACGAGCAAGAGTGGTACTTCCTTTGTTCCAATTTATAATTCATTTGACTCTTTTGATTAAAAGTTTGATTGCTTGTCTCGTTCAAAGAATTATGTTTGTTTGTTTGCACGTGAAACGGCAAAATTTCACACTGATTCTGTTCCTGGCCACTTATCTCCCCTATGGGGTTGCAAAGAATTACAGACACTGCTACGAGCCCTATCTCACGTGCTCCCGTCAATAAGCATCGCACGACCAAGCATTTACCGTTAGTTTACAACATCATTAATATTTTAGATGGTCCATAATATTTACCGTTAGCTCACTTGATCGATTTAAAAATAGTATTAAGCACAAATAAAAATTGTAATGCCAAGTTACATACTTTCTTCGTTACTATCATCAATTCTGTTGTTTATGAATATTGGATTAGCATTGACTTCCTGATATGTAATATTTTGACTTCGATTATAAATTATGTATGTAATTAACATTTCTATAATGCAACTGATGTCATGAACATAAGTTTTTTCCTACATTTTATTATCGATGATTATATCTCTTTGTGATGTTGCACATGTTTTAATCTATGTTTGAAAAGATAACAACGAATTTAGTTTATGTCCACATTATTAGTTATGTTCTCAAACATGAACTTTTGTGTACAGTTGACATATTACTCCCTACACTTAGGAATGCTAATTCAAAATTGATATTTGTGACCTAAGGTCTATCCTATATAACTTCCACCGTAGCAAAATATGCTCAGGAGTGTACATTGACCGTGCATGCATGCATGCATTTGACAAGTCCATGCATAAATTCACGTATTTTACAACTTGTTGGACCAAAATGATACAACCATGCAAGTTGTTCCACGGGGTGATTTTATTTCTCTTTAGAAACATATCTAGTTTTAAATAAGATGATCGATCAAACTTGGGATAAAAAATTCAAATGAATTATGGGATGAAGTGAGTGTTTTTGAGCCCTTACGAAACACAACATAAAAATTGTGGTATTGTTTACTAAAATTTATAATGGTGTTGGAAATTTCAGTATTATGATGGTGGCCTTATTTCATTTTATACTTTAGCTAAAAGTTGAACTTATCGCCGCAAATCTTTGCACCGTGGACCGATCAGGCCTTTGTTTTTTTTCTGGACTACCGGACCAGCCGCATTTGGGGCACGTAGTGGGCCGGCCAGCCCATATAAGGTGGAGTTTTGCAAACACACGCCAAAAAAGAAAATCGAAAACGATCTCTCCTGCTAATAATTGCTTCCTCCCAGATTAGCTCCATACTGCTTACAAAACCTCGCAACAATCATGTTAAGTGTCCGCTTCTCATCGCCCGCATCAGCCAGGAACGGTAGCGCATTCCTGTGACTCCAGCATTTGGAGGGCTAGAGAGTGGGTTAAGAGGGGGAAATCTGCTTGAGCGGTTGAGCCCATTTCAAAACCAGCCCACCGAAAAGCATCGTTGGTCTGGCGCGCGCGGGTCCGCGGTGGGGCGATGTGTTGGGCTGCTGATTAGGGGGTTGGGGTTTGGCTCGGAGGCCGGACGATGTGCCGGCGGGAAATGGTGAGGATGTGGGCTTTCGGGCCCCCAGCCGCAGCCCGTTATACGCCGTGCTGGGCTTCCACGGACGCGTGAGAGAGTGGCGCTGGGCTGTGCGCGCCACACGCGCAGCCCGCTTCGTGGTGCGTCGGCTCGCAGATTTACCCCCTCTTACTCACTCTTTTTTTAAAAAAAATTCAAATTATTATTTCTAGTTCCAAATTATTTTTCCCCATAAGAAAATCCAAATTACTAAATCTAAGTATAGCAAAAGTCAACATAACCTCTAAACTATGTTTCGGTTTAATTTATCCCATAAACTATAGTACCATTTTATTCAATTTACTCCTAGTACAATTTATCTTTTTAGTTTGTTCTTGTACAAGTGGAGCTTTAAGTTCAAAGTTTGCAAGATGATAACAGAAGACATAGACTGATAGACATGTAAAAAATATATTACTATTGTTATCACCACTCTGATAGGATAAGATATTTACCAAGTATCACTGAGCTACAAAAATCAATGATGAAAATTAAAATACGACTTGTGTATATCATGATTGTTTATATATACCTGAGATAGGATAGGATAGGATACCTTTAGAATTATCAAATTTTCATTTTTTTTCTTTTACCTCTTCTTCTGCCATGTCTTTTATGTTTCGCCCCGCTTCCGCCGCCGCCCCGTGTGTTCTGCAGTTCGACAGATCCACTCCGCCCCTGCTGTGGATCTTTGGTGGTGGTTTCGATAGCTCGCCTCTACCTGCCGAGGCGTCTGTGCAGTCGTCGAACGCACCCACGAACTATAGCCGCCATCTCAGTGGCAATTGCTTCGCGGTCAATCGGTGGTTGTTCCGACAGATTTGCCCCCTTCTGAGATTTGCTGTTGTTGAACGCTCCGATTCACACCTGCCCCCAGCTCGCTGTTGTTGTAGTATGTGACGACGCTGCCGCTGATCTCGATCTCTCGCCGTACATCCGCGGGTTGTTCCGACGCCCTCGTTCCCTCATGAGACGTATAGTGTTTTTTTTACAACAACTTACTTATATATCACGAGGGAGCGATACATCATTGGTACTCGCATAGTCGCACGGCACTGCATGCACAGCGTCCGCTTGCTGGCTTATCATGTCGTAGATACTACTCGTTACCATTCCCATCAATTATTCGTCGACCCCGATCATTGTCCAGCCTAGCTAGCTAACCTTGTCTGCCGCCTTCCTCTGCTACTGTTGGCAAAAAGCACGGCGCGGTACGTGCACCTACGGATCAAGATGCGCCGCTCATGCACCCACTGCAAAGGCAGTGCTCCTGCCATTTTTTTTTTTAAATGCACCCACTGCATCTCCCCATATGATCCATGCCATCATGCGCGCACGCGCGGCCGGCCCGGCGATGCGCCCCAACGGCTGGCATTGTGTGGCCCAGAGACAACCCCGGCGGCCAGCGCCACAGTGCCCCTGGCAATCCCTGGTGGGCATGCGACAGTGGAGGAGGAGACGCCAAGCTTCGCCCTGTGTACGAGTGATGAGCTCGCGAGTGTTGTTCGACTGATGATCGTTGAAATCTGACGACGAGACGCTTGACGCCTTGACGTTGAGGCGATGATCAAATCAACAGGGACACGGCTGCTTTTTTCACTGTCCTGGAATCCTGATGCATGCATGGCCGCATCCATCACTCGACAAAAGAGCAGAGGAGCTATCAGGAAGGCCGGGAGAGGAGAGAAGCGACGACAAACCGCCGCAATGTGCCCGTCACTGCCATGCCCCCCCTTCGGCCTTCCAGTGTTGCCCGGCCGATTCGCTTCTTTTCCACCCTGATGAATGGAAAAGTTGAGAATTTGCAGTCGGCAAGAGGTTACGATGCTACTCGTACGGGCCTTACTACGGCCGAGCGAGCCCCACTCTGCTATACTGTTCTGTCTGCTGGACATTCTCGGCTCGGCTCGGCTGGCCCAGACAGACAGCTGCAACGAACAGCAACACTCCTCCTCGCCCAAAAAGCCAAAAGGGCACCATTCATTCCTTCATCGGCAGTCTCTCGATCGGAAAGTGGCTACCGGGTTTTCAGGCGGCTGCGTTGAAAAGGAATAAAAAGGATGAGAGCAATGCTTCACTATTCTGTCGACCATTCAGATGATCCATCCAGCGGCGGATGGGTAGCCGCTGCCGCGTCCCTTTCCGTCCAGGCGGCAGCTTCAGAACGCGTCGTGTGCATGCATGATCGGAGCACCATCAGCAGCAGCTGCAGCCTGCCTGCCGATGGCGATGGAGACTTCACCACCCGAACGATCGCTCGGCTAGCATCGTCGCCGGCAGATAGATGCGGGATGAAACGGGACACGATCATGCCATGCATGCCTGAACATCAGAATTCAGAACCAGGTTGTTACCGATGCAAATTGACTGGGGGGTAACTTCGATCGGTTCAAGGTACTGCAACTATGTGTATGGTACAATCATACAATGGGGGACAAGGAATTATTTGCTTTGCTTGCTCGATTCATGGTGGAGTCTTCGTCTTCTTCGTCCCCCACACCGTGCCTGCGTGCTGACATTCCTCACACGATCATGGTGCCGGTGACCATCCGCCGCTCCTCCTCCTCCTTGGCGTGGCGGCGAGCGGCAGTCCGCCGGCGCACCGACGGTGCTCATAATTAAGCTCGACGATGTCCTCTCAACGCTACCATGTTAGTCACCGGCGCACACCTACGAGCCACGTGTGTGGGCTGTCGGCTGGCGCCATGCCGGCCAAGCGCCGCCATCGTTTCCTCCTCTGTGGTGGGTTACACTGAGTAGGCCAATGACGAGCTGGACTGGGACCGCGACAGGGCTTGGGTCGGCCGAGGGGGGAGCGCCGTGGGTTTGCTCGGCGACGGCGGCGAGGCGGCGTCCGCGGCCCACTTGGCCGAGTCCAGCCTCGCTCCCCCGGACCCGCCGCCGCAGCTGACCTTGCGCCCGTCGGCGCCGTCGTCGCTGCGGAGGCCGCGCAGCAGCGCCGCCACGTCCTTCATGGTGGGCCGGTCCTCGGGCCGCGCGCTGGCGCACAGCAGCGCGATCCCGAGCGCCTGCAGCATCTCCTGCACCTGCGCGTCCGGCCGCCCCTGCAGCCGCGGGTCCACCACGCCGGCGGGGTCCCGCTTCTGGTGCAGGTGCTCCCGCACCCACTGCACCACGCTCCGCCCCTCCCCGAACGCCGCCATGTCCACCGGCCGCCGCCCCGTGATCACCTCCAGCAGCACCACTCCGAAGCTGTACACGTCGCTCCTCGTCGTGATCTTGCTCATGCACCCGTACTCTGCATCGCATCAAATCATCACAAACCGTCAGATCCTTCACCGTGCCGCCGATTGCAATTTTGTAACGAACGGCTGTGATTGTTGTCACGGAAGGAAAAGCGAAGCAGGCGGCGGCTTACCGGGGGCGATGTAGCCGTAGGACCCGGCGAAGGGCGGGGGTGACGAGTTGGCGCCGTCGTCGGCGACCCTGGCGAGGCCGAAGTCGGCGAGGCACGCCTCGTAGCGCTCCCCGAGGAGGATGTTGTCGGCCTTGACGTCGCGGTGGAGGATCGCCGGCACGCAGTCGTGGTGGAGGTACGCGAGGCCCTCGGCCACGCCCACGGCGATCGCCAGCCGCATCTCCCACTCCGCCACGGCGCCGCCGCCGTGCAGCAGGCCGCCGAGGGTGCCGTTGGAGAGGTAGTCGTAGAAGAGGAGGCGCGTCCGGCGGTTCGCCGCCCACCCCAGCAGCCGCACGATGTTGCGGTGGCGCACCCGGGGCAGCACGCCGACCTCGCACGCGAACGCCTCCGCCGACGCCTCGTCGCACGACCGGAACTTCTTCACGGCGATCGTCACGCCGCCTGTCGACGGCACGGACGCGCGGTACACCGACCCTGACCACCCCTGCCCGATGACGTTCGCCGGCGTCAGGCTGCGCGCCACGTCGCCCACGCTGATCTCCAGCTTCTGGTACAGCGTCACGTCCCACGGCGGCAGCATCTCGGCGTCCTTGTCGTCGCCGTCGCCGGGGCGCGCAGAGCAACCCCTGCGCCGGCCGACGAGGAGGAACGCCGCAGCGGCGAGGAGCGCCACGAGGGCGGAGACCAGCACGGCGGTGGCGACCTTCGCGGCGCGCCGCGCCGCGCGCTCACGGTCGCTGGCGTCGCCGGGGCAGCGCGAGAGGCACAGACCCGGGTTGCCCTCCACGTCGCTCGTCGGGAGCTTCGCGAAGAACGCCGTCGCTGGCGCGCGGCCGGCGAACTCGTTGAACGAGATGTTGAGCGTGACAAGGTTCTGGAGCGCGGACAGCGGCTGGAGATCGCCGGAGAGCTGGTTGTGCGACACGTCGAGCACGCCGAGCCGCACGAGCCCGGCGAACTCCTTGGGTATCGATCCGGATAGGCCGTTGCAGCTCAGGTTGAGGGCGATCTCCAGCCCCGGAATCTTGCCGATGCTCGCCGGGATCGCGCCGGAGAGCGTGTTGCCGCCGAGGTCCAGGAGCTGGAGCCGCGAGCACGAGCCGATCTCCGGCGGTATCTGCCCCGTGAGCCTGTTCCCGCCGAGAACGAGCTTGGTGAGCGAACCGAGCCTGCCGATGTCTGACGGGATCGCGCCGCTGATGGAGTTGTACGAGAGGTCCAGGTACTGCAGCGAGAGCATGTCGTGGAACAGCCCCGGCGGAAGGACGCCGGTGATGGCATTGCCGTGGAGGTCGACGAACGTGAGGTTCCGGCAGCCGGCGATGTCGGCGGGGATGGCACCGGACAACCTATTCGAGCTGATGTCCAAGAAGCTGAGGTTGCCAAGCTTACCGACCTCCGGAGGAATCGCGCCGGCGAGGTGGTTGCCGCTGGCCCGGAACCGGACGAGCGACGTGCAGTTGCCGATCTCCGGCGGTATCTCGCCGGACAAGGTGTTGTCGATGAGGAGCAGCTTGGAGAGCCGCGGCAGCCGGAACAGGGAGCGCGGGATGGGCCCGGTGAGCGCGTTCTGCGACATGTCGAGCGACTCGAGGCTCACGCAGCCGCCGATCGCCGGCGGGATGCTTCCCGTGAGCTGGTTGGCCCAGAGGTAGAGCATGCGCAGCGCCGTGAGCTTGCCAATCTCGGCGGGGATGCCGCCGGATATCTGGTTGTTGTCGAGCTCGAGGTCGGTGAGGTTGGTGCAGCGCGCGAGCTCGGAGGGGATGGGGCCGGACACCTTGTTCACGGTGAGCTGGAGCTCCTGCAGCGACGTCAGGTTCCCCAGCGACGCCGGGATGTGGCCGGTGAGGCCGTTCATCGACAGGTCCAGCACAGTGAGCCCGGTGCACGCCCCCAGCTCCGGCGGGATGACGCCGACGAGGTTGTTCTGCCACAGCAGCAGGTTCTTGAGGTTGCTGAGCTTGCCGAGCTGCGGCGGGATGGAGCCGGAGAGCGCGTTCTCGTAGAGGTAGATGTTGGTCAGGCTGCTGCAGTCGCCGAGCTCCGGCGGGATCGGGCCGGAGAGGAGGGCGGTGTAGATGGCGATGGTGTCGAGGCTCTTGAGCTTGCCGAGGCTCGCCGGGAGCGGGCCGGAGATGCTGGTCTCAGCGAGGCCGAGCATGGTGAGGTTGGAGCAGTCGCCAATCTCCGCCGGGAGCGCGCCCTGGAGGTTCTTGTTGCCGCCGCCGCGGATGACCTCGAGGCTGGCCATCTGGCCGATGGACGCCGGGATGGTGCCCTCGAGCTGATTGTCGTAGAAGATAAGCTCCCGCAGCGCCGTGAGATTGCCAATGGCGTCCGGGATGGCGCCCTCGAGGTGGTTCGAGTTCACGTACAGGCTCTCCAGCTTGCTCCCGGGCCGGCACAGGCTCGCCGGGATAGGGCCCGTGAGCGCATTGTTGCTGAGGTCGAGGTGCGTGAGCGCCGGCAGCTGGTCCCCGAGCCCCGGCGGGATGGGGCCCGTCAGGTTGGTGCCCGTGAGCACCAGCCGCGACAGCGTGGCGCCGACAGCGGACAGGTCCGACGGCGCGCCGCCGTGGAGGTCGACGTACTGCAGGCTGAGCCCCGTGACCCGGCCGGCGGCGTCGCACGACACGCCCGTCCACCGGCACGGCGACGCGTCGGTGCCCCTCCAGTCCCCGAGCGCCTCCTCCGCGCCGCCACGCAGCGTGCGCTTCCACGCCAGCAGCGCCGCGCCCTGCGCGTCCACGGCGAGCGCGCAGCCCACCCACGCCATGGCGAGCGCGGACCACAGCAGCAGCGTCGGCGGCGGCGGCGGTGGCGCCGCCCGCGCGCTCCTCCACCTGCCTCGTCTCCGACCGCCCATCACGCCGGGAGGCATTCCCCCCTCTGCAGGTAGGTGCTCCAATCCAATTGCCAGGACTGCACTTGATTGCTACGCTTCTTTCTTCTAAAGCATATCCAGAGACAGACAATCTACGAACGAAATCGACGAGGAGGTGAGGTGAGGTGATGCTGTAGGATCAGCTGCCGCAGCTGGTGTCACTTGCAAATCCGTGTTCTTGCTTGTGCCGGAAGCACCAGAGGAAAGTGGCCTGCAACTTTGTTGCAAAGCCAGGAAGTAGGTGTACTGGTGGCGAGGTTTAAGCTAAGCCTCCCAGACAGGTTTAGTACCGGAGGGAGAAGAAGAAGAGAGAGAGGCACGCCATGGCCGAGGCTGCGAATTTTTATATGCCAAGTGAGAAAGAGGGAGGGATGGAGCAGGAAACCAGCGAGAAATGGCGGATTTTTATATGCCAAGTGAGAAAGAGGGAGGTGGCGGCAAGCAGAGCTGGAGTTCAAGCTGCTGCTGGGGTATGGCAGGCACTCATGTGTGTCCGCAGAATCTCCGGATCCGAGGCCACCGGTTGGGTCAGGCAGGCCGTCACCCCTGTCCCTCCCCTCCTCCTGCACTTGTTTATGCCGGCCGGCCGGCCGGCCCGCAAGTGCACCGTCAAATTAACTATGTCATTTACCTTTGTGATCACACGATTAGGGGCTTTGATTTGGTTTCAAATTTCAGAGAGGCAACGACTAATAGTGGTGTGGTGTGTGCCCTTTTCTTGCTCTCTTTGGCGAATTTGAGTTGAATGCTTCAACGAGTGATGCAGTGGTGAGAGGTGTTGGTTTGGACGTTGAGCTTCCCTCCTAGTATGTTGGGATTAACTGACGCAACAGCTTCGCAAGCGCACTGAAAGATGGTGAGCCACTGCTGTCACTCGAGCTGTTGCATCCCATCGCGTCGATCGGTCAGGGTTTCAGGTCAGGAAGGTGATCCTACTCATCGTCGCCATGGAAAGGCTGTGAACCTGCGACATGGCTGATACGGTTGAAACAGCATCAGCTGGATGATGCCTTCAGGCAGGGTTGTTTTGTTTCACCAATAATGCACGCGAGCAAACAAGTTTGTTACCCTTTTTCCTGTGAAATAATACGTACAGCAGGTGCTTGCATTGCAAATGAGGTTTTCTTCAGTACACAATACGACCTGTACGACCAGTTGGAAAAGGATTCGTATGTAACCAGAGGCGGACAGAAGGGTAGGGCAACTAGGGCCCTGACCCTAGTCGCTGGCCCATTTCCTATACTGTAGCTAATGTCGGCCCTAGGCGTCGACGTGGCCACGGTCCGCCACTGTATGTAACAGAAAATTATGTATATGTAAGGATCGGACGGTTGAGATTAATTCTATACGACCGGTTTTTTAGCTGTCGTACGGTAGTATTCAAAAGTCGTACTGGTAGTTAAAGGGTATTATCGGAAATGTAAAATGTCATTTTTGTAATATATAAAAAGGAGGGAGGAGGTGTGCACGGGTGGATCGGGTGGGTAGCGGGGAATTTTTTTAAAAAAAACATATATCAACCAAATTATCATTTTACCTTTAAAGAAAAAACCAAAGAAACCGACAATACGACTGTTGAAACGTATCGTGTACCGAAGAAAACCTCTGCAAATTGGCGATGCCAATTGCCAATCCCTTTCATCACGCACGCCGCGGCGTCCGAAACAGCTAAAGCGGCGGCAGCGGGCAAAGAATATCTCGGGAACGCAACACCTCGCCTAGAATAACACATGAGCGTGAGACAGAAATGGACACATGGCAAGCAACTACTTCCTTCCCATTGCCTGCAATTTCAAAGCCTCTCCTCCCTTCAATTTCTAGACCAATTTTGTTGCTCTCCTTCTCTTGATGCTCTTGTAATAATCACTCGAAAAAAGCATGACATTTTAAACTCACTGCCAATTCTTACCAGGAGAATTGTGAAGCTAACGTCCCATTTCATAATTCTCATGCAAAATTCTAAAACGACTTACATTTCCACGGTCCTTTCTACCATTCTGTAGCTAGCTGTAAATTAAAAGAGTATCGCCGAGCCCCGCGTAGTGATTATTACCGGCAGTGGAGGATGGCCAGCAGCTGAAGCAAGAATCTCTCCCAAGAGTTGAAACACGAAAGGTTAAAAGGGGTAAAAGAAAAGAAAAGAAAAACAAAGTGAAAGGCATGCACCACCACAGCTGGCCTCCTAGTGGGGTGAAGTGGTAGTGACACACGACACGCACAAGAGTAACAGCCTCCTTCATGCAGTAACACAAACAAACTGAAACCCCCGGCTCTTTCTTACAGCGGCTGTCTGCTCTGCAATGAAGCCTGCAGCTGCAGGTTAAACAAAAGGGTTAGATCTAAACCTACTGCAAGCCCTTGATGTAGGGCAGCACATGTCCTTGGTTAGATGAGATCTACTGCTGTCTTACCACCACCACCACCACTATCACCTAGCGGTAATAAACTAATGGTGTCACCCTGTCTTTCTCGTAATTCGTGCTAATCGCGCGGAAGCCGCCATCAGCCGCGGTTAAAAAAAGCCGGCTGCCAACGTACTGAAAGTTTTGCTGCAGGCTCAGAGATCTAGATCTACCCGGCCGGCCTCCCCATCCAAATTCCCATTGGTAAAAGAGCATGCAGTCCTAATTAACCGGGGCACAGCGCCTCTAATCCCGTGGAAGATAGTAATTCCAATGAGTAGAACTTGCAGAGTATTTACATGGGAACTAGGGCTTCTATTTGGGACAGGCAGCCAGCCAGCCATGGCATTTGCATGCATTGTAAGTTGTTTCACCCCATAAAAAACAGCACGCTTTCCAGTTCTTCTTTTACAGGGAAGAACATCAGATTTGAGCCACACCCACCCACCCACTGCTGTGGAGTCTTTGCTGGTAAAGTTGTAAAAACATCTGGTTACCACAGTTAATCTAAGTTATCTTACCAGCACACACACACAAATAAAAGTTATTACCATGAGTAAGCTTAGTTTACAAGTATGTTGGCAAATCAAATGTAATGTGTTGAGCAATGATACACCAGCATGGAGGGAGGTCCAAAGCTGGCATCAGGTGTGAAAAGCTGGTCAGTTTTTACATGGATGATTAAAGGCAATGGAGAAAGAAAGCAAAGATAGTAGTGGAGTAGCATGGTTATGTGCTGTATCAGCATATTGGTTAAGTGATTGATGATTTACCCATGCACAGTGCTAGCTGTCAAAGTTTTCACTGCATTATGATCTAGATCTAGCATCAGACTATCAGGCTCTGCCTACCATCCACCAGTTAGTCTACTGCTGCTTTTTCTGATTTCTAGCATATAGTACATGCATATTTTTGACCAAATGAAGTTTTGGCATGCAGCTGGCAGCTGTAATTAAGAACGGTAATTAATACCGGTTTTAAACAAGTTGATCTGCAGACATTGATATTATCTTTGATGGAAGGAATCGTAATATGATCTTTGCTCGTAAAAAAATGGATAGCGGAGGAGATCAAAAGTGATCGATGGATCACGTGAAGCAGTAGACTCTTGACTTGAGAGGTGCTTGCCGCGTGACAGAATCAATTCGATCAACAGTTTTCTATTCCAGTATGTTATGGCCAATTTCATATGTTTGTAAAACTTGTGGAGTAGGTATGATACTTGGGATCCTTTATCAGGATTAGTCCAAAGGGAGCAGAAAAAAGTGAAGATAGAGATTGACATGTACTTGGTATTGAAAGGGACAATCACATGCAGCCCTACAAAATCTGGACTCTGATTAGACGTGCATTAACTTGTAGTACTATGATGAATCAACTTTAGCAATTGCAGATAATCCCACGAAATTGTGGCACTGATTATATTATCAAAGGTACCAATGTGATTATAAACAGAGTCTGTTCTATCCACATATTAAAAAACAGTAGCTTTTTAAAGATGGTCAGTAGTCCTACTAGAATAAGCAAAATCATTCACAAAACTCTAAACAACAGTGATCTACAAGCATTTCATAGACTTAATCAGGTGCAAGTTAGGAGACAATACATGAGACAGTCGACCTACAAGAATAGTAATAAATGATATTAAAGTAACAGCAATGTTGGAGGAAACTAGCAAAACCACAATTGTATATAGGAGCAAAGATTGCTTTGTTAAATTAGTGTCGGCAAGAGATTGTGAAATTGAAATTGAAGCAGTGAGAGTGAGAGAGATGGGGGAGCAAAGGGGAGAATCTAGGCATGAGGGGTGGGGGGCGGTAGGGGCACATGCATGGGCTAAAGACAAGAAGAAAACAAGTCTCGCAAGGACAGGGAAAGGCCCCATGTGAGTGAGGGGATATGGGACGGTGCTGCTAATCTTATCACTACCTCGCTGCTAATCCTAGGTGTGCAGTTGTTTTAGGCCCCAGGTCATTAAGAGCAGGGGGTGAGCATGCATTAGCCATAACCAACCATGATCAGTGCCCTAATCCATTATGAGCAAGCAACAAAAAGAGCTTAGAGTGGGACAGCTAGCTACCCACCTGGTGTGGTGTGCAAATAACCTACTGCACATCCTTGGTTGCTCACTGTTGATGATGGTGAGGTCAAGGCATCCATGGAGACCAAAAAACCACACATCAAAAGGAGAGAAGCAGCCACAATTCCAAGAGGCTCACGAAGAGTAACACTTGCACACTGCAGCAACATCCAATGGCTTGCCTCAAGATACCCGGTTGGGTTTGGATTGGGAGTTCCGGCCCTCGATCACAGGTTCTTTACTGGTTTCTCCCTTGCAGGGCACAGACAACTCCACGTCCATTAATTTCTGTTCGATTGGTACTTGCGCCACCTCGACCGCAGCAATCGGGAAGGGCTTGCTTTCTTCCCTGCAAGGACACCAACGCGAAGGATTGATCAAAGAGAAAAATGGCGACGTGTCCTTCCCTGTCCAAACTCCAAACAGTGCCAGTGATTTGACGCGGCTGCATGGCAAGTTTCAACACAGGTCTGAGTCTGGACCGTGCTGTAGTGTACCCTCTGGTCAGATTCCAACTGGAGCTCGAGAGTCAAAGTCACAACATCTAATGATACTAGTTTTTAGTTAACAGTCTAATCATGTACTAAAAACCAAGCCGGTCATAGTGTTCAAGTAGCCTGGACAAACTTCTTCAGGTAACAAATGAAAGAAATACAGGTAGACCATCAAAATTACCCTAAAAGATCAGTACACTCTCATTGAGAAATTTTGGAGAAGAGATGGAAAGTGCTAGCAAAGGAAAAGAAAAAAAAATGATATCATCTTCGACCCAAGGTGTCCACTATGCACATTCACACTTTGGAACTGTTGGGTATGTTACACAAATGCTAGCAAAATCAATATGTTTCTCAAAGTGCACGGGAATATGAAACCGGTATGTTTCTCAAAGCACAAGGCAGATCTTTTAGCAAGCACACAAAACCACATTGGAAATGTACTTGGAAAAATCTTTTATCATAATCATCCTTTGTGTGACATAAAAAATACAATATTAAAGGTTTGAGAAATATAAAGCTCTTGTTTAAACAGTTTTTCAGTTTTCCTAGATTTTATATCATACTTCATTTCTTTTTATTACTTTCCATGTCTAAAGGAGAATAGCGGTGCTTTGGAGGCAAAATTGACATATTGCAGATCAGAAAACAAACTGCAATTTCGGATGGCAAAAGAGAGCTCAGAATTGAATGGCAAAATAACTTTTTTTACCTATACGAAGTAACATAAGGACTGAGGTAGCAAGGCGCATTGGTGTTAGTTTGGCGTGGCTTCAATTAATTTACCAACAATAATACCGTCCGGCTCCTTTGGCTTTCCTATTTACGACTTTTCGCTGGTCCTCACAAACTCGCCAATAGCTGTCTAAACTCCAGTCAATCTTCGCAGCAAAAAGTTCTCAAAGCAAAATGCCACCGGCCAGGTTGCAGATAATCAAATTAGGAGAGCATATGACAGTTCAAGTACACAAAAGCAGGTTCATTGTAAATTAAATTGTGGAATATAAAGTTGGTAGATGGTCAATTTTGTGCAGATGAACCCAAATATTCAGATATCGTTCTCTAGAGAAACACATTGGGATTTGAGAGCAGTTCCGGGTTTTGAGGGTGGTGGAATTGAGCCCTTTGATTTCTTTCCGCCCTAAAAAGCAACTAGGCCAAAAGAAATAATACAATAGTACTACTAACCACTTCCCTCCTCTTTTGGCTGTGATCTCATTACCTTTTATCATACCTTACTTGCCAACAGTATGCAGTTCCATCCAACCCACACTAATCACACCAGAGGAAATGTGCTTGGCAAAGATTAATTCACACAGCAGCAAGTGCAGAATAGATGAATCTTGGTAGAACTTAAATGTTGGGTCAAGGGCACATAAAGATTCTAGTGCGACGTTATTATGAAGCTCAACTAGTTGATTTTAAGACAACAGTCAACATGTTTATGCTCCATGTCATGAGTTATGACCACTACGCAGTTTATAAATGTAATTTTCTCAAAAAAAAAAAAAAGAGTAGCTGTAGTGCCATATTCAAATGGCATCAGATAAGATAATGAAACTTAAATCTAAGGTACAATTATACTTCTAAAACCACTACATCAGTGATATCATCTCAATAGGACCAGAAACTAGCACCACAGCAAGCTACAGCTACGAAACTCATATTTCATCAGCAAGTCTAAAAAGCATTCCTACCACATTACAGATACAAAAAGTGGCAAATAACAATTCCAAGTTATCAATATTATTTAAACGAAAAATTCATCAATATTTATCCATAGATTAACAACAAACATCAAAAATTAATATACAAGAAGTGCCTCAAGAGCACCGTGAACTTTGTAAGAAGAAAATAAACACAAAAAACTGCAAACATGTACTGCATGGGTCAGTATTAAGTTTTTTTAATGAAACAGCGGGAGAGCTGCATGTTATTTTGATTAGAAGAAAAGTCAGACGGCTAGAGTATAAAACATTGTCTAAACACACAATAATTACAAGATTGAAGACAACAATTTAGGAGCAATGGATGAGCAAAACAGTCAGTATTAAGTATAATATTCTTATATGTTGTGATCAAAAGTCAACAATGACAAGTAATTTGGAACGGAGGGAGTACCTAACCTTGTGCACAGGTTTTAACTAGGACAACATCAACCATACAATAAACTTTCAAGATGCAGTATTTCACAAATCAATCATAAGTCTCTAGAAAGACCTTGCTTTGAATACACTGTCATACAAGAAACGCCACACAGTTCGAGCACTAAACCGTGAACACTAGTCAGTTGCGTCAATTCTTTGTTGAAGCAGATGCGCCTGGATCAAAGAAACCAAATTTGGTAAGTTATTACACGTAAATAAAGTTGATGTGGAACAGCTAGTCAAGCAGTGCCACACTTGCCAACGGGTCGAGCATGAACACACCCACCCTGGTGGTCTGTTGCAGGCTTGCAGCCATTACCACCTCCCCAGGTGCCATGGCAGGATATTGCCATGGATTTGGTTGAAAGTCCTCGAACTTATAATGGTGTCATGCAATTCTGATCGCGGTACACCATTTCACCACTTCATAGCTTTGAAACACCCATTCATAGCTCAATCAGTGACCAAGTTGATAGTGGACAGTGTGATTTGCTTACATGGTATGCCTTAATCCTATAGTCTCAGACCAAGGAAGGAATTGTTCAAACTCACAGGCACTATTTCCTCATGGGCTCAACTTATCATCCACGAACAGATGGGCAAACGAAGAGAGTTGATCAGTGTTTGGAAATGTATTTGTGGTGTGCCATTCAGGATTCCCAAAAACAATGGAAAAAAGTTGGCTCCTCTTGCTCAACTGTGGTACAACTCAACCTTCCACACTGCATTAGGATGCTCTCCATTCAAGGCTTTATAAGGGCATGAGGCTGAGTAGGGCACTGCGTACCAGAGCAAATTGATGAACACATACCTGTTGTTGACATGATTTAAAAAAAAGAGAAGCTCAGTTCACATCTCTGAAGCAACATCTTGCAGCAGCTCGGAATAGAATGAAGTGTTGACAGTTACTGTTCTGATCATAAGTTCCATGTCGGTGACTAAATCCTGGTGAAGTTACAGCTGTATGAACAACATTCAAACTGGAGTTAACGCAAGCTTGATCCATCCAGTTTTCCATGTGTATGCAGAATTGCAGACCTTTCTAAGCTTGTTGACTTGAGTGCCAGTTCGGTGGAACCAGAAGCAGTTCTGGAAGGCATCTTCTGAAGAAGGCAAACGGGCAGTGCCACAGGTGCTGATCAAAGTGGTCACACCTGCTGGCTTCTTCAAATACCTGAGAGGATCGGTATGTCGCCAAACCTCACTTTCTGCAGCCATTGCTTGGGGACAGGCAACTCCTGGGTTCCGGGGAGGAGCCTGCCAAAGCTACAGTGACTACAAGAGAGAAGGCGCCATCAATGTCGCTTTGAATTACCTGTAAGCCATCATATATCAGGCACACACAAATTTGCATCATTTGCCAATTACTTAAATAGAATGAAAATACACAACCAGAAATGTAAACACATGCAAGCATAACATTGTCTTGGGTTTCAGTTGAGCATACGATCTCTCCATCTCCACCACTCAGCTTGTGTTTGCAGCACCACGAGTGCCATCTATTACTTGGAATGACGTTGCGGATAAGATCAGTGGCTAACTGATCTCGTTGATTAATTCAAGTTACAATCATCCGCTAAAGTACTAAACAAAATTCAGAACCCTCCACTCCACAAAAGCAAACGACACCATGGACGGGTACAACAATAGTAATCTACTACTATGATGCCAGGTACTCCAAAAGTTAGACCACCAGCATAGGTACCCCTTAAATATCTAGGAACATTGTTTCTTCTACAAAATCTTGAAAAGATAAACATGTAGGAACCAACTTCATTTGTAATTTGTAGCCATAGAAGTAAGAAGCAGTGGATATATAGAACAATGATGGTACATATAATCATTTTTCTACTTTGAAAAGGAAATATGTTAACAAACATGTAAATGTAATTAGACAATAAAGGGCGATGTGTAAATTCTAAATACCAATGCTCTTATCGTTAATTTTTCTACTATGATAGTGCTATGATGAATACATGCCTTCATAGGGTCGCTCGTGGTGCATGTTAGGTGATAGTTCAGCACATTTCTGCATACCATGAAACAGATAACAAAAGTTTGCCAGTACAAAGTTCAATTTTTAAAAACTGTGATAGGAGTAGCAAATTGTTTCAAGTGCAGTTCTCACACAATTTTATATAATGCAATTAAAATTTACCTCCAGAGTGCAGGAATCTCCAATTCTCCATAGGCTATAGCAGTACAGAATACAAACATCTTAGCGGGTTTGATTCCATCCCAAACCAGCACCATGTTTGTTGATGATAGGCTGTATAGGTTCTACAATACCCTTTCTGCTTTTTCCAAGGGCCTCCCCCTAAGAAAATCGAGAAAATGAAATAAATCAATGGGAATTCATGCATTTATTCTGAAAGCTACCTGATAAAAGATCATGAACAAAATGAAGATCAATAAGAAACATTCTTCACAAAAAAAAGTAGCTTAATCTCTTATTGTTCACTGGTTCGGCAAAAATATATTAGCATCACAACATTACCCAGTTATAAAGTTAGCAGATGATACTGCAGTAGATATTTGATATATCTACCTAGCAAAAAAACTATATGCATTGAACAAAAGCTAATGACAGATATATATTCATTTTCTTATTGTCCTATAGATATGCCTTGTGCAATGTTCCCAGCATTCTAGAATGCAAAAACTTTTAGCAAGTCAGACAAAAGCATAAACAAAAGGCAAACAGATTGGTACACATGCCTCCTTCCAACCCATGTTCTCCATTATTCTCTTAGCAGACTGCAAACCACTGGAACGGAAATTCATATCTACTGATGCAGTTCCCGTCGAATTAATGTCATCAATTGATTCCTCATATTCATCAAAACTGATGATGTTACACTGCTTATGTCCAGGCCCTATCCCTAAGCCACGATGTAGGTTCCTTCTCTCAGCAGCTCTGTCCCTGTATGCATTTGTCTTCTGTTCCTGAAAATGTTACAGAAAACACAAATTACAGACATATAGAGCACTAACACTGATGTTTATGTTTTACCATTTATGGGTGAGAAATATATAGCAATACAGGGGAACAAATGCTACATTAATTTTTCTGTGAAAAGGACATGTCATAAACTAATCTCGTCCATGTGCACTTTGATACAATGTTAAGTTTGTAATTTGCTGAACTTCTGAAACCAAATAGTAAGGAAGTGATAGCGCAGCAATTCAAGCAAACTTATAGCCACTGTGTTCATATGTTCAACAAAAGAGGGTGTCTGGAGTTTATAGGCATCATCTACAGATGGGTTTATTGTCAGGAAAGTAAACATTTGAACAGTTTAAAATTACTTTAGCAAATGGCAATGCAGTATGACTTAAGCTTAACTTGCCTTGTCAGTATCAGCTGATGCACCTTCCCAGACAAAAGACTCATCAGCAACTTCAGGTTCGCACTGTGCAGTTGACTGCTTATTCAAATGAATATCAGGATTTGCATATATATCAGGAAACCCCCAATCTTTTGTCGGGTTAGAGGAGTCATATGCCGACAAAGAGGCCAAGTATTTCCTGCTAGGGTTCCTTAGCCTGTACAGCTTCCCTGATAATAGGACAAAGTGAGTACATGTAAGCTACATATTACATCATCAGGCCCAAGAACTCTGAACAAAAAACAAACTCTTTAAAAAATGCCTTTTCAATATTCAGGGGAACAGGGTTTTTTCACTTGTGTATTAGGTGATGATATATGATAGCAAAGTTTAGTTGATATTATATAAAGAAAGCCTTATGTATTAGGAGGTAAAAGCTACTATTTCTTCCTACATGTATAATGGCACAAGCGCCGTCTTTGTGGAACCTAAGCCTTTTTAAGTCTTACCTGTTGAAACACGCACAAGGTCAAGATGTACTTCACTCACAGAAGCAGTCCTTAGACGACCACCACGAGCAGGCAGAGAAGGATGAAGCTTACTAGAACACCTAGATAAGCATCCCACAAGCCTAACCACGGGCTTAACATTGCTAACATTATCTTGGACCACATTCCAATCCCATATGTCAGTGGTTGACAGCAATGGTAGATCATCATTTACTCTCTCTACCTGACCATACTGAGCGAGCCATTTCTCTTCATCTGGAAAAACATTAAATATAACCAAACAGTAGTCAGATTTGACACAACTAAAATGGATTAAAAAATAACCAGAAAAACTGATACCATTTTAGTGCTTTGCATTTGCTATGGGTTACAAGGTATTCAATTATCAGATGATAGACCAAGAAAAAACTAAATATACCCCTACTTGCTAGGGATTAAAAGGATTTGTTGTTGTTGTTATTGTTGTGAACCGAGAAAATAAAAGCCATAAGAGAATAGTTCCTCACCTTCCCCTAATGATTCGTCCACAGCAGTGGAATTCTTAGTTTCCGCTTCAACTTGTTGTGATGTAGCATCATTCAGAGAAGTTGATGCACTGTCTAGAGTGGTCGAGCTACTTGGTTTATTTCCAGCTGTCTCGATTCTGTCTTCCTCTGGCGATCGTAAAAATATTAGGACTGACTGTATAAACTTTAACACCTTTCAACATAAGAAAGCAAAGAGAAAAATCCACACTAACCAATTGTGTGTGCGTTTCGTAGTGAACTTTCAGCATTAGCTTCTCTATTTGAGTATCCTGATAGATAAAGATTTATCAGTGTTTCCTCCATCCTGTGGGAAAAGGAAAGGGTTAAACACACACAAAAATAGATAATAACGAACACTAAGAATTATTTATCAAATAAAAGCAAGGTAATTGATTATGCAAGAACCATTCTGATGGCGGTCCTAATGTTTCATTCTCGCCATCAGGTGTAGCAGGTTCCCAACCTGCTGTTAAACATGAACAACAATCACTTTATTGTTAGAAGGCCAACTTTCCTTTTAACATAACCATTCCAGCTAACTGGCTGAAGAAACCCAACGCTTCCCTTAATTTGAGTCAAGACACGTACAAGAGCTTTCCAATACATGTTGGTTGGCCTCATCATGTGGACAATTTGCTGCCGGTTCATTGCCCTGTTTCAATATGGATGTAAGATTGCAAAAAGTCACATGATACATCTGAGAGCTGAGGAATTTGGAGGAGCTAGCTCAAGTCCTAATTACCAGATCTGTCGTCAATTGCACGTAATTTCCATTCTCATATATGTAGTATTGGCCATCTCTGCTGCTGTAGTACCATCCAGCAACAGGGTCATGGTAGAAACCAGTACTGAAAATTATGTGTTCAGGAAGATATCAAAAACCATTCATGTAGAGTATAGCAATGCTACTGGCAAAAATCGAAAACTGAAAGAAAAGGTTTACTTAGGAAGAAAAATATGATGCAACCTCAGCTCAGAAAGAGGATCCCTATTATATATATCCTTAATTCTATATTGCAAATATGTTTGGTCGACACAAGCACAGAGAGAACAAACGCTAGGATAATGACAAGCTGCTCATAAATGGTATCCCGCATGAACTCATTTACCACACAAGTAAGAACAAAGGAAGTCTTGCATTTCGGCAATTATCACCAAACCCTCTGCATACCACAATGAACAGATGGAAGGATGGTTGCATTTTCGCAAGTCAAACAGGGCATCCGTGAGGTTATGATGATATCTTAAAAGCACATTCCATATGATTAACAAAATGCTCTATACACAGAACCAACAGCCTCTAGAACTCGGTGATTTCACCAGAAAGTGCGTCCTTCCTATGCTATTCCCAGACAAAAAAGAAAGAAAGAAAAAAAAAGGAGCCCTGTTTTCTTCGAGGCGACAGCGTATGCTGATATCCATCAGGTATGTCAGCTCGTACCGGGAGGACGATCAACAACGCCCACAACCCCCCCGGTCGCTTGAAATCCCAGGCAACACGGACCCCGAGCCGCGCGCGACCGCTCGCGACGCCCGATCTACGAAACACGGGAGCATGCGGCGAGAAAGGAAACGGTTGGGAGCGCGGCGGGAACCTGGCGTGGTAGTAGAGCTGCGAGTCGGGGTCCCACTCGAACCCGGGTCCCGCGCCCTCCGCCGCGTCGCCGCCACCGCCGCTCCCCTCCTCCATCACCGCCGTTGGGCTGCAACGATACGACCGTACTACTACTGCCCCGCCCGCCACTCACTTTCCGGCCGTTTCCGCTACCTCCTCTCCCCCGTCGGAAATTTTTTTATATTATTTTTTTCTCTATTTTGCAAAAATAAATGGTGTAAAACTATACATCTGCCGCCGTGGCCCACAGCGGCAGGGACATACCGCCGTACTACTACTGCCCCGCCCGCCACTCACTTCCCGGCCGTTTCCGCTACCTCCTCTCCCCCGTCGAAATTTTTTTTATATTATTTTTTTCTCTATTTTGCAAAAATAAATGATCCGCTCGAAATTTTGCAAAACTATACATCTGCCGCCGTGGCCCACAGCGGCAGGGACATACTGCCGTGCGGCACGGCGGTAGCAGCCATGACCCACGGCCAGACGTGGGCCCGTAGCGTGCGACGGACATAGCGCCGTAGCCCACGGCGGTAGGGACATACCGCCGTGGGCTAAGACGGCAGGTCCTAGCGCCGTGGGTCACGGCGGCAGCAGGCTTGGTACCGCCGTGCCCCACGGCGTTAGGAACTACTGCCTATATAAGGCCGAAATTCAGCCGAAAATGTCATAATAATTCGAAAAAAGAGGAAGAGAGGGGGAAGAGGAGAAGGGAGTGAGGAGGAGGTGGTGAAGGTGCGAAGCTCTGCCGGTTTTTCGTCTCGTTAGAGGTAATACTCTGGTACTTAATAGTTTGAACTGTGATAATAGTAAAAATATAGTTTTAGTGTATATCTGCTTAGTAAAAATATAGTTTTAGTGTAGACCTGCATAGTAAAATTATAGTTTTAGTGTAGATGGATTAGTAAAATTACAGTTTTAGTGTAGCTCTGAGTAGATATATTTTGTAGTTGCAGATCCACTTGTTAATAGCGTTTTTTTTTTCATGCTGTCAGACATGTCGGATGCAGTCAGTGTCAAGTTGTATTTCGGTAATTGGCAGATTAGATATGGTGAACATGGAGTTGACTTGTCAGAATTTAATTCGGTTGACCATGTGATTAGAAGAGCAGCCGAAAGAACTTGGGGTCTATTACCAACTTTTTTTATAAGGTATTCCATGTAGATGCAGAGCAACATGACTTGTCCATTATGGCTCTAATCAACAAGAGTGAGTCAGTATATTGGGAGCTTATGCCACTTCAAGGCACTGAACATTGGAGGAGTTATATCAAAACAGCATGTGAAATTGGTTTGCCTGTGATATTGTTTATCCAAGTTGTTCATAAGGCTGGGTCTAGTAGTCAAGTGCATGAGGAGGGTAGTGCTGCTCACCAGGGTGAGGCTGAACTACAAGCAGAAGATGGTCCTGTAACTGAGCCACAAGAAGGAGATGGTGCTGCCACTGAGGCAGAAGAAGGAGATGGTGACACACCCTTTGAGGCCCGTGGTGAAATTGACGAGGTGGAAGTTAATGAAGAAGTACTCAGGCAGTACGAAATGGAGGCTGATGAGGATGAACGTGGGTTGGAAGAGAACTCCTCAGATGATGAGGATGACCCGCTAGTTCCAAAGGACCGGGACAGTTACAATTTCTCACAGCTATCTGTCAATCCTGGTGAGAATGTGTCCTGGGAGTATAGAGACAATCAGGTTTCTGTTGACGCCATGTATAAGAGTGCAGTAGAGGTGAAGGATGCAGTGAAGAGGTGGGCCACCCTTACTCTGCAGAGAGAGTTCAGGGTAGTGAAGAGTTCTCCACACATATATGATGTACAATGTGTGAAGCCCAACTGTCCTTTTCGAGTGTATGCTTCCAAGGGCAAGTGGAAAAATTACTGGGAGATCAGATCTGTTGTGGATCACACTTGTGTACTTGAGCAGTTAGATGCAAGCCATCGTAATTTGTCGACCGATTTTGTGGCCAGTCAGATGTTTGCTAAGATTGTGGAAAATCCTGCTTATGAGTCCAAGTCTATTATCTTGGCAATTGAGGAGAAATTTAGGTACCTGATAAGTTATGGTAAGGCATACATGGTGAAGAAGAAGGTATTGAAGATGAGGTGGGGTACTTACGAAGCATCCTACGACAATCTGCCTCGATTGCTGAACACAATTGCCACGCTCAATCCTGGTAGTTATTATGATATCAAGACTTATAATCTTGTATCAAGGCCAGGGAAGCAAGTCTTGCAGCGGGCATTTTTAGCATTGGGTCCAACTACTGCTGCCTTCAAACAGTGTCGACCAGTCATTTGCATAGATGGCACATTCCTAACAGGAAAATACAAGGGCACAATCCTTACAGCTGTGGCTGCAGATGGCAACAATCAGTTGTTACCATTGGCAATTGCTTTTGCAGAGGGAGAGAATGGTGACAATTGGTATTGGTTTCTGGAGAGATTGAAGCAGATGGTGGTGGGTGTAACATTCCTGATGTTTGATTATGCTAATGATCTTAATTAGAGGTGCTAATCATGTTTAATTAGTTCCTAAGCATGTTTGACTTGATTTTGCACACATTTGCACAAAAGACCTTGGTCAAAGTCAAAATGCGTGGTCAAACCCCTATGAATCTAAAAGGCTGAATTGGTTTTCTTGCGCGTTCTCCAAATTTCTCTATAGAAGTTCAAAATCGGTCAATATAAAAGTTGTTCCTTATTTCCAGGAACACATTTTTCGTAATTGGCGGACATTCCAATTTTGAGTGCAAAGCTGCTTAAATTTGTGTTGAAGCTGCTGCGCACAGTAATTTCAGGGCCGACATTTTCCTGAAGTTTAACACATTTTCCACACAAATCTGTTGAGCAAAGTATAGGTCGCTCTTTGCAAAAGTTGTAGGTCTATAGTTCCTCTACAACTTCTAGTTTTGGAGATTTTTCACTTAGTTGGCTCTTTTCGAAGTTATGGATTTTTGAAAAGTGTTTCACGAAAAAAAATTCGACGTCGGCCGTCGCGACGCAGCAAGCCACAGCGCTCTGGCGCGAGCGTGCTCGCGCCTGGCTGCTCGGCCACGTGGCGTCCGCGCATCCTTCCGGCGTACGGAGCCTCGGCGCTGTCGCGGTGGACCCGACGTCCGCACAGGACCCTCCGCCACTGGGTTTACCCGTGCGCCGCGCCTAGGCAGTGCGCCGCACCGGGCCGGGGCCACGCGCCCGCGCGACCGGCGCATGCAGCAGGGCCACCTGTCGACCGCATGCTGTCGTCCGCGTCGTTCCTTAGGCCACATTTACCCCGGAGTCGTCGTTCACCTACGCGCGCTGCACCTTTTCACCGTGCGCCCGGGTCGGTCCGACAGAGCAGAGCGCCATCGCCGTCCATTGCCGCGCCGGCCGAGCGAGCCTCCCCGCGCCAGCCCAGCACCGTCTGGCCGCTCCTTCTCCTTCCCCTAGACCCCCTGCTTCTCCCACTCGCGCTACAACCACACATTGGAGCCGCCGTCGCCGGAGCACCGTGTTCCGGCAGACGCCGCCCCTGCGCGCCGCCGGGGGGGCTCGCCGGCGCGTCAACCGGCCGGCCGTCGCTGCCCAGGGGAGCAGGTATGCCCCTTCAAGGCCTCAGGCAACTCAAACCGCCGGGGCCGGCCCGACCTCGCCGGCCGGAGCTCTCCCCTGCGCCGGCGAGGGCGTTGTTGTGAGGATTGGGTTTTTATTAGGGTCTGCGGTATAAAGTAAGGGCATGTTTGTAATTTAAGAAAAGTATACGAGGGTCTAGCTGTGAATGTATCTTAGGGTTATTCGCAGCAACTTAGAAAATCCGTAGAAAATTGTAGAAAAATCATAAAAATGCAAATCCAATTTTGTTGGTTTCCTGGTGAAGAACTCTACCTTTTCTAGAAAGGTTGTATAGGGTTTTTCTGTGTAGTTTTTGAATTAAAAATTCAAACTCAGTTTGAGGTGTTTTTAGTGTAGTTTAAAATATACACATGCTATGGAGTTGAATTTTGGATATGTTGCTCTTTATGGCATGTCTAGATTTTTGACCAAAGTTGGCATGAGTTTGATGTGTAGATTTTTAGTTATGATTTATGTAAGCTTTATGCTAGATTAAGCTTGATGCTTTTTATAGCCCCTTTAGTAAACTTTTCTGTAAGCACAAGTGCACCCTAGGGCTTTGTCTTGATGAATAGTACCTCTGGTAGAATGGATATGATTTTAGGATGTCCTTTGATTTATGTTTTGGATTTAATCTTGTGTAGGGTGATAAATTAATAACTCAAAATATAAATAAGATCTATACTTGACTTTGGCCAGAAACTTAGTTTTGACCTAGAGGATGGCTAGGAGAAAGTTGAGATCAAAAAGATTAGTAAATCTTTTTATATGAATTAATGGTGATTTACTAGGCTAAAATTTGTCTTTTTCGTATAAATTAATTTATAAATGTTCTGAATCTAAATTTTGGTTTGTGAGCTTAAAATATGCAGGTGTTGCTGTGTGCAAAAGATTAGGCTCATTTCAGGTGTTTTTGATTTAATATGAATTTATTGTTGTAAGGCTTGTTTTATTTAATTAAATAAAGAAAAGGCATTTAAGGTGTTAAATTGTGAAAACAAGTCATGTTTCTGTTTTTGAATTTTCAACACACCCCTTGCTGTTTATAAAGTTATTTAATTTACTTATGTTTAAATATGTACACAATCACCATCAAAATAGTGTTTAGTTCATCATCACACCACCCTAATAATTTTTGTGAGAAATTAATAATGTTTAGTTGAATATGACCAATAAGAGTTGGGTTGGTGGTAATTCTCCCACCTTCACCATAACCTAATGCATATGCATGTGACGTGTAGATTTACCAGACGGGGCATACACGCTCACTCAGGAGGAGGAGGGAGCAGCTAGCGGAGAGGTGAACCAGTCTAATGTGCAGCAAGACCTGGACCAAAGTCCGGAAGAGCCCAAGGCTAGTGTTGAGTCAGAGGAAGGCAAGCACCGGTTGCATTAACCCAATTTCCTAGCTTGCAATTTATTTTCGTATTTATGTTATGTTATGTGCATTTAAGTTTCAGGAGTTGCTTTGAAACCTAGTTGCATGATCCTTAGGACTCCTATGCTCTTTTACTAGTATGTTAGGAACACTAGTGCCATGCTCTAAGGATACGGTAGAAGTCGAGTAATGACTCATTGCTCGCGAGATATAGGATGCTTATGTTGGAATCATAAGTTAGTTAAATTGACTCGCTCATGTGGTAAGAGCAATGGGTTCGGTCTCGACCGAGTAGCATGGTGCTGGTCTAAGCTATTGAACGTACCAAGTGCTTGTCGAGAATGAGACCGGTAAGCCTAGTACCTAATGAACCAGTGCGGGAATTTTATCGCTACTAATCTTGAGATGCGTCTCACGGTTTGATTCCGGTAGTGCAAGTGTGATCCTGGACGTGCCGTGTGAGGGCGTTTCAGTAACCTTATACTTAAGACTGTGGCATCTTTTCCTAATCTGGGGAGTGACGGGAACCACCTGCTCGGGGTAGACCCCGCATTTGCTTTTCTTTGGATTCTTTGGGGTCTACCTTCCTCCGTGTATCTTGGGTTTACCTTGCAAGGATATAAATCGATCGATCGTCGGTCACTCGCCGTTATCTGAGTCGGCTTGACCACTGGCTACCCCATGTTTATTTATGAAACATTTTGGATTAATATTGATGTCTGATTAATCTTGTTTGTACAACCATGCTTGTTTAGCTAGGTGCTTACCAACAATGGTTAACATACTAGAACTTGAGCTAAAATTCCAAAGTAAGGATAAACTCTTAGTTGCTTTTGGCAAAACAAACCCACCAGCCAAAAAGCCCTGCATGTCTAGCTGTGTCTTTTATTTTGACGGGTCAGTCTTGCTGAGTATTAGTATACTCAGCCTTGCTTGTTTATTGTTTTCAGGTAACTCCATCTGGCCTGGTGCTATTCCAGATGGATGGGAGATTGAATGGGAGAACGATGATGAGGAGTGATACATTGTGGATGGCCTCCCATGTGTATCCCACGTTTAGTTTACTTTCCGCTGTTTAAAACTCTGAACCATATTTACTTTTATGTTCTGAAAAATCTGGTTTGTAATGTTAAGTACTTAAGGACTTGTATGTAATATAATCTTGTACTCTGGTCCCGCCTTCGTGTGGGCTTAGCGCATATCTCGATCCTGTGAAAGTGATTTACCGGGCATGACCCGGCAGAGGTGACAAAATAGCTCTTGGTTACCGCTTATACGCCAAGTGGACTGGCTTAAGTGCTAATCCGGATTTATTTTGGGCGGTTCTGTCACAGTGGGAGATGTGTCAGACGTGTGTGTGATACACGATAGACACAAAGGTATTTTGCAGGCCATTAATGACATCAAAGAAGGTAGTGAAGAACGCAACAGAGCACCACAATGGCCAGATGTGCATAGCAGGTGGTGCATGAGGCATATGGCAGCAAACTTTCATAGCCAGTTGAAGAACAAAGAACTTACACAATTGTTCAAGCGCTTATGTTCGACCAATCAGGAGAAAAAGTTCTACGAGCTATGGCAAAAATTAGATGATCTGACGAAGAAAACATCAGAAGAGATAGCTAAGAAGCCAATAAGTACTGAACCCGGGGAAGAGCCAGTTTCTCTGGAGGACGTGGGGCTAGATGCTCCAAATGTCAGAAGGAGAAGGGGACGTGCTGTGAAGACCTTAAGCCATTGGATTCAGAATGAACCTAAGGAGAAATGGTGTCTCCTGTTTGATAAGGGAGGTGTGAGGCATGGGATAATGACAACAAATTTTGCTGAGGTCTACAACGCGGTTTTGCGTGATGCTAGAGCTCTCCCTCTTGTTGGTATCATTGAGTTCTTCTTGTACCGCACAATGAAGTACTTTCTTGAGCGTGCTACTGCAGCACATACAGCTATGTAGGACTGTCAGAAGGTGTATTCAACATGGATGACTAAGTACTTGACCACAAAACAGAAGGCTGCTCTTGCTCACAGAGCTTACCCACAACCTCTACATCATGATCCCGGCGAGGAAGTTCAGTGGAAATATCGGATAAATTGCCAGTCTAAATCACAAAAAGCGAATGGTGAAATAACAATACAACAAACAGTTATTGGGAATCAGACATGCTCATGCTCTTGCCAGAAGCCACTGCTGCTACACTACCCCTGCTCACATGCGATCGCTGCATGCCTTGCAACAAAGAATAACCATTGGGGTCGCTACGTGCCTAAATACTTTTTGAAGCAAACCATTCTAGACACTTGGAACCACACTATTGAGGGTTACCTGCATCTTGGAACTTTCACTCAAGACCCCAAAGACAGCACGTTGTACATACCAAATCCAGATCCAATCATGTGCCAAGGTGTCGGTCGACGCAAGAAGAAGAGGATTAGGAACAACATGGATGAGGCTGAAGCTGGACCTCCGGTGCAGATATGCTCTAAGTGCAACAATCCAGGACACTCCTACAAGAAATGCACCGAAGCATCTTACTTTTCCACTGCCACTTCTCCAGCACCTTCAGCTAGTGCACGTGGACGTCGTTCCCGTCGCTACACCGAAGGAATGCAGTGATCGTACTTGTTTGTGCTACCGTGTTGTAATATTTGAAATACTTATGCATGTTATCGTCTTGTAATATTTGAACTATTTCATTTGACAAGGTCTTGTAATATTTGAACTTATGCATGTTATCGTGTTGTAATAATTGAACTACCTTTTCATTTGCTTGTTGTTTTTCTTCTTGCCGTCAAATTTATTATCATATCCTGTTATGTATTGTTCTCTAATTTCAAATGAAACATGTAATGAATTATCATATTTCTCATCTTTTTTGTAGGCTTTCAATGGCTTCCTCGGGTCCTGAGTTGGACTTGGAGTTGCTCACCAGTAGGAAGGACAAGGTTGCGGTGCCAAAGGGGATCCACACTCATATGTGCTACTGCGGTGACAACTGTAAGCTTGTCAAGTGCAACGTTCTCGGGTACTGCTACGGGATGAGGTTCTTCATGTGCGTGAACTACGAGCATGACCCCCTCCCACCATGTCGCAATGTTAGACCAAAAGTAAGAACAAACTGCATTACTAAATAAATAATATGTCATTGCTATTTTATTATGTGCTAACTTGTCTTTGAAAAAAGACTCCACCTCCTCTCTGTGATTTTATGCAGTGGTTAGATTGTGAGCAGTCCGAACAAGACAAGCGTTACGTCGAGGCGATGGGTCGTTCAGCACGTGAGAGGTGGCAAAGGATGGTTGAGGCAGAAAAACAAGAAGAAAAACGTAAGGAGCAGCAGGAGGAAATTCGCATTCGCCGGGAGATCAAAGAACGTGAAGCGGCCGCGGCCCGTGAAGCAGATAGAGAGAGGAAGAGGGTGAGAGCTCGCCGGGCTAAGGAAGCTGGGCCGGATGCTATGAGGAAGGAGAAATACCCCCATTGTACCTAGTAGATGTAGAGTACTAGACGCCGAGTGCTACTTTATCCATATAAAATTATGATTTCATTTCATCATTCTCTAGAGTCGGGTTGTATCTTTAAGAACTTGATTTCAGATGCATTTCAGATGCAAACAGTAAAACTCGTAGTAGGGTGTGTTTTCTGTGAGTCACTGCACCAAACAGTGTATCTAGTACTAGGGTGTGTTTCCTCCGAGTCTCTGCCCGTTTTTCTTGCCCCGGATCGAATGGTCCACTGTCCAGTCTGCTTTATTGCCTACATATATGTGAGCACTCTTCTCCAGTGTCACTTCACAACACAACAAGCACCAATGAGTTTCTGGACTGGGGATGATGATGACTCCCTCGGTCCAGCACTGTGGAGCCAGTAAGATCCAGAGTTTAACAGCAATTTTCAGTCTTAGATAAGAGAGATTTCAAATCCATGCGTGATGTTAGAAAGTACGCACCAAATCAAACGGTGAACTGGCCAAGGTGTGCACACGGTGAGTTCTGTGTGATGCAGGTTTACCAGGGATGGGACCAATCTGGTCGACGCTTCTGGCATTGCTCACGAGCATAGGTAAGCAAAACTCCTTGACCTCTGTCCTTCATCATTTTATGATTTACTAATGTAATCACGGTTTCTGCAGTACTCCGAACAACCAGATAACTGCGGTTTCGTGCAATGGGTGGATCCCCCAGCTATTGACCCGTATCAACAGTACATCAACTACCTTGAGGATGTTGTCATCTTCAACCTGAGGCAAGAACTCGCGTCGGCATTGGCTTCTCCAGATCCGACATCTACCAACGACGACGACGGACCGGTGACCGGACCAATGGTGGTGAAGACGAACACCGGGTGTGAGGACGAGTTCTGTTGTTGTCCGTACCACGAGAAGAAGGACAACACTCTACCAGCAACTACACCCCCGCCACCGTCTGATCCAACTCCACCCCCGTCGGGGTACTACATGCCCTCCCAGCACTCCGGCGGGTCTATGATGTCCGAGTTCTCTGGGTATTATTCGTACAACTAGACTACAAATGTTGTAATCGTTTATCTAAATTCCCTACAGCACGTTAGGACTACCAGCGGCACAAAGTTAGGGTACTTGTGTCGTACGTGTCATTGCTTGTTTCTGTAATTCGTCGTTAAGTATTAATTGTTCGTCGTTAAGTATCAATGCTTCAAAAATTGAAATTTACAAAAAAAAAATCCTACCGCCGTAGGGCACGGCGGTAGGTCCATACTTACCGCCGTGGCCTACGACGCTACCTGGAGATCACGCTGCCGTCTGGCGCTAGGCTCCTACCGCCGTGCCGCACGGCGCTAGGTCCCTAACGCCGTGGCCCACGGCGGTATGTGCCCTTGCCAGTGGGCCACGGCCCCTACCGGTAGGAACCCTGCCGCCGTGGCCCACGGCGGCAGATGTATAGTTTTGCAAAATTTCTGACGGACCATTTATTTTTGCAAAATAGGGGGAAAATATAAAAAAAAAATTCTCCCCGTCGGAACGCTTATGATGGGCCGGCAATTGTTCGGAGACCCGTGGTTGCGTGGGCTTTTGGGCTGTTTAATGGGCCTAAATTGAGCCATGCCACGTGCAGTGTGAAATTTGAATTTTCGTTTTTGGGGTATAAACTGGGCAGAACACCAAGGGTTGGGGACCGGGGGAGGGCCAGAATCATCCGGACGGTTCTTATTTTCCTTGGCGTGGAAAACGAACGACGGGAAAGGGAATCGGACGTGGACCTGTGTGTGGATGGAAGCTGCTAGCGCTTGCTTGAGCCGTCGGGGGGTCGTTTATTCGGTTGGCCCACCAGGCAGGACAGGTCGTTTGTTTATTCGCTGTTTAGTTTTTCAAGATTTCAAAATTTTCACCTATTTTACCAAAATTTTATTCATTTCTTCACTCTGTGCACACAACATAATGCAAAAATTTTACTCATTTCATCAAAATTTCAGCCAACTAAACGGGATTTTAGTACAATTTTTTGAAATTAGATGAGCAGTCAAAGTTGATATAAAAAATTAAATGAATTATATTTTGGAACAAGTGGAGTAATCTTAATAAATTTACGAACAGTTAACACTTTGATAAATTCGAAAAATAAGATATGGGGCACTCAAGTTATACTTTTTTATCGGCCCGGCCCAGCCCAGCCCAGGTCGAGATCCACGGCAACATCGTGGTTTACACAATTGGGTAAAACGATGGCGTTATCAGCCGAAATTGAGCTGATTATATCATGATAAGATAGGAGTAACACGCTACTACTACCAGTCGTACACTGTGCCCATAATCCACGTCCCTTTCACGAAAGGGACTGATACGACGGTGGCGTATGCCTGGTTGAACACCTGGCCGACTCCTCGCCGCCGCCGGTGAACCCCGCGCCGACCAGGACCAGCAGCTGTAGTCATGTAGACGTACTCGGTGCCACCGCCCAATCAACCGACCGGCCGCGGCCAGCGTGCGGCGGCGTTCCCGCCCGGCAAGGCCGCGCGCGACGCGACGGCCAATTCCCGTACGTGGCCCGCCCACCAACCACCACCCCGCCGGCTTGTCCTAGTCTGACTTACCAACCACCAGCCAGCAGTACATTTTCTTAGAACAAATCAGATACCAGCTACTCCTTCAGTTCTTAAATATATGACGTTTTGAACTAAATTTTTTGTCATAAACATCATAATTTTTCTCTCAGAACAAATCAATACCAGCCACCTAGACATCCCATCTCCGTGTGGCGCCACGCGTGGATCGGAGAGCCTCAAGCGTTTGCCTTCACTAACAAGACATGCAGCAGGTGACCAGGTGTACCGGAGCTCGGCGGGCCAGAACGGACGCGCGCCACCACCCTCTCTACCTTTGCATCCGTGGCGCGTTCCTGGATAAGGTATTGACCGCGCACGATGTTACAGTATACTGATCGAGATAACCTCGACGACTCAGACAGGTGTGTCGCTGTCGATCGACACGGCGAGGCCGGCGGCGAGACACGTACGGTTCTCCGTCGTCGGTGGCGCCCGCGCGCCCGTCGCCTGCCTGCGAACCTGGCTGGTGGCGAAAGCGACCCCCCGGGGGATCTCCATCGTGATCACGGCCAGCACAGTCGCACGTACGTACGGTTCGCTTGCTGATTGGTTGGCCTTTGGCCGCCGGTCGTCGTCCCACGAGAGACGACGTGCACCGCCACCGGCTGATGATGGAGGTGTCAAAGTGTCGCGCGGCTGAAGCGATCGAGGACTCGATCGCCCGACGACGGCCGGCGTGTCGCGACGGGTTACCTACCCACCGCACCGGCCGCGGCCTCTCGCCTGGCGGCACATCGTCCCATTCGATCACCGTCCACAGTGGTGTTCGTTGGAAAGCTCCAGCGCGCGTGTGCGTTATTAGGGACGTGGCTACACGCCCTGCGTGGCCGTGAGGCTCTCTTTCAACTGTTGAACAGGACCACGTACGCAACTGCTGGCTGCTCGATCTTTTCCCTTCTTTCTTGGCGGGGTCAAAAATCAAAATTAAGGAGCAGAGCCTGCCTGTCTAGCGGGTTCTGGACACTTGAAAGAGACCATCGGCGTGCACGCACGGATCGGTGGCTGACTTCTCCCCGATCTTCTTGAGTCCGGGCGGGTGTAGGAGAGCCATGCGAGCGAGGCAACGCAACAACCAACCAGCTCGATCTATCGAGGGCTTTCCCGCCGGCCGGGTACGCGCCTGCCGGCTGCTCCTGCTGGTACCGTCGATCTACAGTAGTTGCATGCACGTAGATGTAAAGAGTGTTCAGCTGCCCTTTTCTACGGTAGTTTGACTTTTTTTAACAGTATTTTTTTTCTTTCACAACAAATCAGTCGTACAAATCTGCCGAAACTGCTTTAAGTTCTACCGAAGAGCACCGCCTTATACAATATTCATGACCAAATGGTCAGCATCTAGCAAGAAGATGGATGATGCGCGTTAATCAGAATGATTAGCGTTAATCAGAATGATTATACGTTGTCATCACTCATCACCAACTAAAATTTTATTTTGACTCTTTTATATACATTTTTTATATAAATCTAAATATTAGTATATATCTAGATACGTAGAAAAATCTATATATCTCGCGAAAAACTCGACAAAAAAATGTATAGTAGTTTATGGTGGAAGGAGTACTACGCTAGGACGATGCATGTCTTGCAATGCATGGTCCAGGCTCTCTAGGAGTAGTATTTCGGTTTTTTCTGTACATTACGCATCTCTATGGAGTGCTTGGGTAGCCAGCAAGGCATGTGCTCCACGTACGGAGCAGAAGCATGTACGACGCGCGCGCGCGCGAGGGGCACCCCACGTGTGTCAGACTCAGAGAAGGTATGCATGCATGGTACGGTGCTCGATCACCAGCTCGGCTGGGCGTTTGTGGTCGATGCATTGGATGCACGACGTATGCATACCTACATTGTCCTACATACACGCATATGTGCGTACGTACGGCGCGGGAGCCGCGCACACGTACACATGTGGACGTACTCATCCATTAGCGTACGCACACGAGTAGGAGAGATAGCTACTACACTGGAATATATATATGCATAGTTTTATGCAGATGGACGGGATCAAGAATTCAAGATGAATCTCGCTTTTGTGTCGTTATCTTCGTTACATTTGAGCAAAATATTCTATTCGCAAAAACAAAAACAAAAAAAAAACAAAACAATGAGAGTGACATATAGTACGGAGTACACGTGTGTTTGCGCGGACGAGGCACCCGTCATCTCAAAAATCTAAAATTATTTATAGAGCAGGGTTTGCTTGTTTGAGTATTACTCTTACTAATAATGAGCTGCTGCTTGTGCTTGAACTGTCACTCGAAATAAGAAGAAACGAAAACACGAAGAAATAAAAAAGAAAGAAAAGAGAGGCCGAAATTTCACCAGGGTTTCAAATACCGTGAACCGACCGGTTTTCAAAACTGGAAAAAACCGGACCGGTATATCGGTCAAACCGACCGTTTTAGCGAGAGTAGAAAAGTTTTAGGTTCGGTTTTTGAGTGCTTACCGGTCGGTTTTAGCTACCAAACCGGCCTGATAAGAACAAAAACCGCGGTACACCGACCGGTTTCGTGAACGTTTTCACAGCTCTCTTTGCCGCCGCCGGTTCGGAAATAAAAAGATCCTTGTTAATAAGTAAACAAAAAATAGCAGCAGAGGCCCAAAGTACACTTCGATTCGATCAAACATTTTTTCCTCAGCCCGGCCCATGTCAAGATCAACAGTCAACACGCAAATAAACTTAACCAATGACAATACCTTGTTTTGGTTGTATAAAATCGACGAAAAGTCACGACAGCGACACGTACACTTGGAAGACTCCTCGCCAGTGTAACCAACCCAGCCGACCATGGAACTGGTAGCTGCCACCGCCCAAGCAGCCGAGTACTATCGGCCGGTCAAATCATACGGAGTACGACTTTATGGCGATTTCGTCTTAAGAAAAAAAAGCCATGCTATTTTTCATAAAAAATTTCACTTTACTGCTTACACTTTTAACCATTAATTAAAAATATTAAATAAATAAAGTAATTCGTGAGACGAACCGAACGAGGTCTTTGATCATATGATTAGAGGATAATTACTGTGGCATTATTATAAAAAAAATCATTAATTAATTAGACTCATTAGACTCATCGTGCAAAGTTGAACTCGTGTATGAAAAGGTTTTTGCAAATAGACTTTATTTAGTACTTCGTGAATGAAAGATTGCTTTGATTTTTTATTTTTGCCAAACACGATCCTTATCCTTTCAATTTTTTCCCCTTGCGTCCAATGGTTCTGCAGGTACCACCACATTATTAGTATATGTCCAATGGTTCTGCAGGTACCACCACATTATTAGTATATGACGTGCGAATTTTCAATACTATCGTATTAATACCTTGATTATATGATTGGAAGATAATTACTGTGGTATTACTGTAGGAAATCATAAATTAATTAGGCTCATTATATTCATCGTGCAAAGTTGCACGTGTATCAGTGTATGAAAAGCTTTCGCAAATAGACTTTATTTAGTACTTGGTGAATGAAAGGTTGCTTTGATTTATTTATTTATTTATTTTGCCAAACACGATCCTTATCCTTTGAATTTTTTCCCCGTGCGTCCAATGGTTCTGCAGGTAGCATATGACGTGCGAATTTCCAATACTATCTTATTATTACCTGATCGACAGGTTGATCAAGGAACAGAGAAATAACACAGTTGACCCGTCGCCCAGCTAGAGGTGCCACACGCCAGGAGATAGACGCCTTCATCCACAAGTCATGCAGCACGTCGTCGGGTCACACTCACACCGACTCACACGCGCCCCGCCACGAGACAGAGGACACAGGCTTCGGCACCGGACGCGCGCCACCGCCCGTGAAGCTCCGATCCGGCGGCCGACCGCGCGGCGACGTGCCACGGCGTACGCGCTCCCGTAGTAGGCCCCGCGCGGCCGGGCCCACTTATCCGGTTGTTTTTTTTTGCATCCGTGGCACCTTTCTGGACAGGGTGCTGACCGATCGATCCATCCGGGACGGTGAGGAGGAGGGCACGGTCCTGATTGGTCCGTGGCGTGGGCCCGTAGTGAATCTCTGGTCAAAGCAGCGACCTCCGAATCCGAGCTCCCAGCGGGCCAGCGCCCTGCACGTACGAGTACGACGCCGCTTGGCCGCGGGGGGCGCGAGGGCGACACAGCTTGCACCCTGCGCACCGACCAAAAAGCATTCCCGTCGCCCTGAATGAACTCTGAAGAGACCATGCTGTCGCCACGCGATAGGCGTTCCCGTGGCTCGGTCGGTGTAGTGAAACGGTAGTAGTAGGTGACCTGCCGCTTGTATACACGATGGATAATGGACGTGTAGTACGCTTGTATCCTTTGTTCGCTGCCACGATGCCTCCGCCGCCGTCCGTTCCAAAGCTCCCGGCCGGCGCGCGTCACTGCAGTGACGAGACGGAAGTCAAGTCACGGAACCGTGTCAAACCCCAACCCAACGGCCAACGCCCAACGACCTCCTCCTCCCTATACTCGGAAACGAAATGTGATATAGTAAGTATGTGAAATGTACGTGGTGGCATCGGTTAGTTCCTTCTAGCACCTGGTCCGCACCAACCGGCCGGCGTCCGTACGTACGTGCGTCTGAGCTGCCACCCTCGCGCCGGCCCGCACCAACCGGTCGGCGCGCGTCACTGCAGTGACCAGACGGAAGTCACGGAACCGTGTCAAACGAAATGTGATATGTGAAATGTACGTGGTGGCATCGGTTCCTTCTAGCACCTGGTCCCCCGACGCCGGTATGCCAAGGACGAAGGAACCCGTCTACTAGATTCCAGGATTGTGGCGGAGAGCGAAGAGAGGAAAGACACCAAAGGGGCAGCCGGGCAGGAACAATTTCATTCTCGAAAGCTCTCGAGGCCACCAGAATTTTCGTTGTCCTGATCCTGTTTGGTTGAGAATTATAGTTGTTCAGTTTCTCTATTTCTACAGTTGGTGAGCTTCCCAGGTGTGGAAGCCACCGCTCCTGAGTTCGATTTCCATCGGGGACGGATTTACGCGCCTCATTTTCCTCTTAATGAAAAACCACCTAGTTCCTCCTAGGTTGGGTTTAATCTTCTATTTATACAATCTTTCGAGAGTTGTGGAGACCCGGATCGATGTCCCAATCCGACTGGACCGATCCTTTGATAATTGTTTGAGTTGATCGTGTCGATGTCCCAATCCGACCGATGAGTTGTTGAGTTGAGCGGTGCGTGTTGAGGTCCCAATCCAACCCACCGAAATGCCTAGTTGTATGGTCTGCGGACCGGAGTCGTTCGGGGTTCTCTGCTCCTCTAGTTGTGCGGTCGATCGAGTTGTATGGTTTTCGGACCCGGTTTTCTTATAAACTGGGTCAACTCTCTTCTTCTAATAAAAATTCAGAAAAACTTTTGCTTTCACCGTCCGTTCAAAAAAACAGTCTTTCGATTTTTTGCGTAATATTTTTTTCACATATAAATCAGCAGAAGTTATTTTAAGATCTGCCGAACTAACTAGGTAAATTAAATTTTAGTTCTACCCCAACTAAAAATTTAGTTCATTAGTCCACAAAATCCATCTAATTTCAACTCAAGCAGTTAATATGTACTAGCAAAAGTCACTTTTACCCACCCATTAACACATCCTTCCCTTTCTCTCTTCTAACCTACTCAAGGGTAAAATGGATTTCAAACATCTTCTAGCTATACTTTTTAGTCCGAGAACCAAATAAGATAGCTCAAATTTTTTCATCTAAAAATGTTACCTCAAACTTTATTAGCCAAATAAAAAATAGTTTTAGACGATCTAGAATAAACGCACCGGTTGCCGGCTTTGCCGCGCGACCAGGGAGACGTCACTTGCCACGTCGACGTGTTACTAGCACTATGAACACGACACGTGGCCTGCGAGACTACACGTACGTCCCGCGAGTCCGGATGGTTTGCCCGTTGCTTGACCCAGTCCTACACGGGCGGCCAGCCGGCCACGGTCCCAGACTCCCAGTACACCAAGATCCAGGAGTATATATATTGGCCGTGTTTGTTTTCTACAGACTAAATTTTAGTCTCAAGGAATCTTTTATGCATGATGTACTAAACGAAATTTATTTGCAAAACCTTTTCACATATGAGTGCAACTTTGCGTGACGAATCTAATAAACCTAATTAATCTATGATTTGCTACAGTAATCATTCTCTAATCTTGTGGTCAAAGACCTTGTTAGATTGGTCTCGTAATTTAGCCCGAGGTTGTGAAGATAGTTTTATAAATTGAGTATATTTAATATCTGTAATTAGTGGTCAAACTTGTAACCGGCTAAAGTTTAGCCACCTATACCAAACACGGCCAAAATAAATGAAATGAAATAAATCCTTAAAGTTTGGAGGAAGTATATACTCCCTCCGTCCCGCAAAGACTGTTCATATAACTTTCAAAATTTGTCCCACAAAGAGTGTTCTTTTAGCTTGTATTAAATGATCTTCTCATTAAACTAACACCAAGTATCAAGAAAATATGCATTGAGAAACACATGGAGCCAATAAAATACTTATTTGATGTCTCTTTTCAAATTTCAATGCATGATTAATTAGGGGTAACAAGGTCATTTGTCACAACTACTAACATGTCCTAAATTTTGTAAACGAACGGTCTTTGTGGGACGAGAGTACTCCTACTATTACCGTTTCATAATATTTGGAAATGTCAACGTCCTGTTGTATCCCAAAAAAAAGTCCCGCCCCCCCCCCGCCCCCCCCCCCCCGCCCCCCCCCCCGCTTTAGGCGGCACGGCAACAGAAACGTGCAAAACTTTTCCTTTCTCCGAGGATACAAAAATAGTATTGAAGCGACGTATATGTAGGTACAAAACCAAATATGGAAATGTTCATTGCATTATCAGCCAAAACTCCGGGGATTCTAATCTGAGGCGGATAATAAGTGTCGTTATCCGCGACAGATTTTTTTTTTGGAAATAATTATCCGTGACAGATATTGTCATTCCCCATGTGGAAACAGATTTCACGGACACGCAAAAATCTCGGCCATCACAAATTAAGGCAACGCTATCGGCTCTTGATTGCACAAGATCTCAAGAAGTCAAGAGGATAAGGGCGGGCCCACGGTACAGAGAGCCACTCCCAAGTTATTACTGTAACAAAATCAACAGCGCGATCGCCTCGCCTAAAATAAACCCATGAGAAGCTTCGCCACACGCAGATGTTTAGGTCGGTGAAAGTTACCGTTTCCACGTAAAAAACAAAAAAAAATTCCATTATGCTGGTCGGGGCACGGGTGCTCCGGGTGTGGGTCCCACACGATGCCTCTATAAAACCAGTGCCAATTGGCCGCCATGCTTCCACCCCAAAGCACCAAGCTTTTTAGCTCACAAGACTACAAGAGCAAGCCAAAGCCAACGCCTAAACACATCTCTCGAAGACTCCAGCAGAGCCCAAGCCGGGCGCGCAGCCTCGTCGCCACCGAGCCAGCCAGCCAGCCATGGCTCCCAACCTCAGCAAGGCCACGCCGGACCTCCTCCTCGGCGACGCCGACGCGGCCGCCCCCGTCGACGGCCTCAAGGCGCCGTCGCGCTTCACGATCAGAGGCAAGGACCTCGCCGTCGACGGCCACCCGTTCCTTCTCGACGTGCCGGCCAGCATCCGCCTCACCCCGGCGTCGACGCTGGTCCCCGCGGCCGCGTCCGCCGCCGCCGCCGGCGGCAGCTTCCTCGGCTTCGACGCGCCGGCGGCCGAGAGCCGGCACGTGGTGCCCGTCGGCAGGCTCCGCGGCACCCGGTTCATGAGCATCTTCCGGTTCAAGGTGTGGTGGACCACCCACTGGGTCGGCGACAGCGGCCGCGACGTGGAGAACGAGACGCAGCTGATGCTTCTCGACCGCTCCGGCGCCGGCGCCGGCCGGCCGTACGTGCTCCTCCTCCCCATCGTCGAGGGCCCCTTCCGCGCCTGCCTCGAGTCCGGCAATTCCGACGACGACTACGTGGACATGGTGGTGGAGAGCGGGTCCTCGTCGGTGCGCGCCGCCGCGTTCCGTAGCTCCCTGTACCTGCACGCCGGCGACGACCCGTTCGAGCTCGTCCGCGAGGCCGTTCGGGTGGTCCGCGCCCACCTCGGCACGTTCCGGACCATGGACGAGAAGTCCCCGCCGCCGATCGTGGACAAGTTCGGGTGGTGCACGTGGGACGCCTTCTACCTCAAGGTGCACCCGGAGGGCGTGTGGGAGGGCGTCCGTCGCCTCGCCGACGGCGGGTGCCCGCCCGGGATGGTTCTCATCGACGACGGCTGGCAGTCCATCTGCCACGACGACGACGACCCGGCGTCGGGCGCCGAGGGCATGAACCGCACCTCCGCCGGCGAGCAGATGCCGTGCCGGCTCATCAAGTTCCAGGAGAACCACAAGTTCCGCGAGTACAAGGAGGGCGGGATGGGCGCGTTCTTGCGGGAGATGAAGGCGGCGTTCCCGACGGTGGAGCAGGTGTACGTGTGGCACGCGCTGTGCGGGTACTGGGGCGGCCTCCGCCCCGGGACCTCCGGCCTGCCGCCGGCGAAGGTGGTGGCGCCCAAGCTCTCCCCTGGGCTGCAACGCACCATGGAGGACCTCGCCGTCGACAAGATCGTCAACAACGGCGTCGGGCTCGTCGACCCCGACCGCGCGCACGAGCTCTACGAGGGCCTGCACTCGAACCTCGCGGCCTCCGGCATCGACGGCGTCAAGGTCGACGTCATTCACGTAAGTCGTGGCCACTGTTCTATTTCTTTGCAAACTTTATTTCTTTGATGATGAACTTTTTTTAATCTTCCGTTAACTCTGATTGCGTGTTACTATTATCGTGATAATTTATTGGTTAGTTTGGTTAATATATAGAGTGCGTTCTGGAGAATTCCGGATGCGCCCCTGGGCTCCTTATTTTAATTTGTTAAATTACTTAAATATAAGCCACTACTATTAGGTCCGGTGAATCTTTTCGTTCTGTCAATTATTAGATGCTCCTCAACTTTTAAATATTCCAAAAATGTGTACCATATGATAATGCTAGAATTTTTTTTGTGTGTGTGCTGGCTGGGCGGCCGCGTAAGTGTTCTTTAATTTTTGAAGGGGACATAGTTGAAAATAAAATTACGAGGGGGACGTGTTTGACAGAGAGATTGAAATTATATCCTCTCTCTCTCATGCTGTCTTTTTATTAACAGTACTACGCGAAATTGAAATTGTACCCGAAATCCACATGCGTGCTAATCCAATTGACGTTAGACAGATTTCGGAGGCAAATTAAACCATCCTTTTTCAGCAGGGAAGCTAGTGTCGTGAGCTGCAGGGTGTAGATTTTAACAATTGACATGTCAGTTTGTTGGATAACGGCAGTTAAAAAATGATTTTTTTTTTACAGTTTTGATCTGAAGTTCTAGTAGCCTTGACTAATGCGATTGCTTTCTGCAGCTGCTGGAGATGCTGTGCGAGGAGTACGGCGGGCGTGTGGAGCTCGCCAAGGCCTACTTCTCCGGGCTGACATCTTCGGTGCGCCGCCACTTCGGCGGCAACGGCGTGATCTCGAGCATGGAGCACTGCAACGACTTCATGCTGCTGGGCACGGAGGCGGTGGCGCTGGGCCGCGTCGGCGACGACTTCTGGTGCACGGACCCCTCCGGCGACCCCAACGGCACCTTTTGGCTGCAGGGCTGCCACATGGTGCACTGCGCCTACAACTCGCTGTGGATGGGCAACTTCATCCACCCGGACTGGGACATGTTCCAGTCCACGCACCCCTGCGCCGCCTTCCACGCCGCCTCCCGCGCCGTCTCCGGCGGGCCCATCTACGTCAGCGACTCGGTGGGGCAGCACGACTTCGCGCTGCTCCGCCGCCTCGCGCTCCCCGACGGCACCATCCTCCGGTGCGAGGGCTACGCGCTCCCGTCCCGCGACTGCCTCTTCGCCGACCCGCTCCACGACGGCCGGACGGTCCTCAAGATCTGGAACGTGAACCGCTTCGCCGGCGTCGTCGGCGCGTTCAACTGCCAGGGCGGAGGGTGGAGCCCCGAGGCGCGCCGGAACAAGTGCTTCTCGGAGTACTCGGTGCCCCTCGCGGCGCGCGCCTCGCCGGCCGACGTCGAGTGGAAGAGCGGCAAGGGCCCCGGCGTCTGCGTCAAGGGCGTCTCCCAGTTCGCCGTGTACTTGGTCGAGGCCAGGAAGCTGCAGCTCCTGCGCCCCGACGAGGGCGTCGACCTCACCCTCGCGCCCTTCACCTACGAGCTCCTCGTCGTCGCCCCCGTGCGCGTCCTCTCGCCGGAGCGCGCCGTCAAGTTCGCGCCCATCGGCCTCGCCAACATGCTCAACGCCGCTGGCGCTGTGCAGGAGTTCGAGACCAGGAAAGACGCGGACGGGGTTACCGCCGAGGTGGCCGTCAAGGGCGCCGGGGAGATGGTGGCGTACTCGTCGGCGAGGCCCAAGCTCTGCAGGGTGAACGGCGAGGAGGCCGAGTTCGCGTACAAGGACGGCATGGTCACCGTCGACGTGCCGTGGTCGGGGTCGTCGTCCAAGCTCTGCCGCGTCGAGTATGTCTACTGAGCCGGGGGAACGACTCTGCCCCGGCACATTCGCCTGTCATCAGGCTGAATAATGAAAGAGCTTAGCAAAGTTTTAGAGCTCTTAACGGTTTCATTTTTTTTGTTTGAGTTTTATTTTGTAAGGATTCTATAACGTGTGAATTAATGGATTGCTTTCTTCTGAAATCTTTGGTTCGTTCTGCAATTCTGTTTTGCTCAGAAGGATTGTTCTTTCTGCTGCAAATTCGATTATATTGTCCATATGTTGAGCTCGTTCTGCAAATTGGAGGGAGCTAAAAGCTTGCAAACAATACATGATCGTGTGATCTGAATTCTGAGCCATTGTTCACCTCAAGCAATGCAGCACGACAAGAATGTCATTACAGTTTCATTCAAGGTTTGCCACCGCCGAAGCCTTGGCTGTGCCGAACTGAATTACGATGGTCGATGGTGCATGTTTTCTGCCTGAGAACAGTCTGCATCTTAGAGGATGGTTGAAAAATGAATACAATTCTTTCTCTTGCGGTCTTGCCTCTGTTTTTAGAGTCGGCATTTGTTGGTGATCTTGCAGATGAAATACGTCATCTTCACATCCGAAAGAAAAAAGGGAAAGGTAGAAGGGGAACAAAGCCCAGCCCAATGATCCCTGCGAAAACAAACCCATCAGTAAAACATAATTCGAAGCCCAGGTCAAAGCCCAGAAGGTCCGATTAAGGCTCACCTAAGGAGCATCCAGAGCTGGAGCAAGCAAGCCGACCGACTCGCCGTCCCGTCTCGTCTCGTCTCGCCTCCCTGTCCCATCCGGATTCCTCTTCCCCTTCCCCCTTCTCCCACCTCACCTCCCCACCATCTTCCAGCTCCCTCCCCACCCAGCTCTCCACCAACCGTCGCGGCGGGGCGATGAACACGTTACAGTTTATGGACAAGCAGATCCTCGGCCTCGCGGCCTCCGCCTCCCCCTCCGGCGGCGGGGGCGGCGGTGGGGGTGTGGATCTCAGCGATCTGATGATCCCGACCCCACAGGAGGACGGCGAGGACCGCCTCCGCCGCCGGCGTACCAGCAGCAGCGCCAACGGGATCGCCGACGACGTGCTGTCCAGCTACGACTTCCAGCCCATCCGCACCACCACCGCCGCCGCCCCCGCTCCACACGCCTCGTGGGGATCGCTCGACTCCAAGGCTCCCTCCGCCTCCGCCTCCGCTTCGTACAACCTCAAGGTATGACCGCTTGCTTTGGTCGGGTGGTGAAACCCCCGCTAGATCTCTCGATCTCGCAGTACTCCATGTCCTTAATTTCCCGTATCCAGAACTTTGTAGCTTTGTAGGTGATCACTTAATCAGGCGAGTAGTTTGGTTAGAGAAAACACTTGAACATATAGTCACTGTCGAAATAACAATTACTGGTTTTGCACGCCATAAGTTGATGCTTAGTTGCTTACCTACTAGAAATGGGATGGACGGGCTGAGAAGGCAGACCACTTTGTGCGTGGTCTGTTTCATTGAGCAAGCATAGCAAACCGGTAAGGGTAACTGAATGGACCCCATATCAAAGTATAAGTGCTATGCCGCTATGGTGAAACATGGTTTGCTGACCTTCTAATACACGCTGTGTATATGGTATTTTGTTAGAGAAGCTGGTTTGTGTCGCTTTACTCATGGGAATTTTAATGCTCTTTTTCATACACTGCTAGTAGTTGCTATGACATTGGTGTTATGAACTTGAGAGCATACGCTGGATTTTTGGTACAGGATTGGTTGGATAGTTGACCCATCCGTGCCCTCTATGAATTAAGCACACCTGAGTTATTATGGTTCCCATTTCTTCCATCTAAAAATTGGCCATATGCAATCTGTTAGTGTCATTTAACTTTAGTGGGTATCAGCTATCTGTTGATGTACCTAGAGACATTTCCTTTCCAAGGCATGTGTAAGTGTAAAGTACAGCTCCATTGAATCTATTTAATTGAAGCTTGGGAGGATTGTCCTCAAGTAAACTGTTACTGGTTTGTTGTTTTGATTGACGGCATCTGCATTCTCTCCATTCTCATACAAATAACAAGCTCACATTTTCTCTTATGGTGACTAGAGTGCTGGTATATTGGAGCCACATGTGCTGAAGAAAGTTAGTCACGAGGAGGACAGGAGTAACTTTACTGCAGTTACAATGGCAGATATTGATCGAACCATGAAGAAGTATTCTGATAATCTTTTATATGCACTGGAAGGCGTAAGCTCAAGACTTTCGCAGATGGAAAGCAGAACACACCAACTTGAAAACTCCGTTGATGAGTTGAAGTTAACAATTGGTAACTATAATGGCAGCACTGATGGAAAACTCAGGCACCTTGAGAACATGCTCAGGGAGGTAAGTTTCTTTGGATTCTCTCTCTCTCTCTCTCTCCCTCCCTTTTTCTCTTATATAATGCCTGCTAACCAGTGTGCAAATGTCATATTAGAAAAAAAACTTCAGTAATGGAAGAATGCATACTTTAAGTTTCTCTGGATGTGTTTTTCCTTGTATGAACTCATTGCATACTGCTGCTTTTATTCCTACCATACCATATTGAATAGAAGACCCTTTTTCATCACAATTTGCTATGTTCCTCCAATATCTTTTGCTGCACAACGAAGTCATATACTGTGGGGGCACATAGGATTAAGCACTGCTGTCTGCATTTTTTTGGGGTACCTTGACCTGCTCTTGCATGCCACTAATCCTTGCCTCTATTCATTATTTCCGTGTGTTTTGTTCTGTTAAACTGTGTAATTGCTGGCAATATGGGCTTTGGTGCTGCGCTTAATCAGTGTTGATAATTGTTGTGCTACATACTGTTCATGCTATACTTTTCTGATTTTTTTAACCCAACTTGGTAGGTGCACATTAGCTTTATATTTACTGATCTCACTCCCTCGGCCCCACACTCATAGGATTAAGCACTGCAGTCTACATATGTTTTTTTGCTACCTTGACATGTTCTTACATGCTACTAATCCTTGCCCTTATTCATTATTTCCATGTGATTTGTCCTGTTAAACTGTGTAATTGCTGCTTGCTGGCAGCATGGGATTTGGTGCTGATCGCTCAGTGTTGGTCATTGCTGTTCTACGTACTGTTCATACTATACTTTTTAGATGCACATTAACTTCATATTTACCGACTCGCTCTCTCAGCCCCACACTTAACTTCATCTTTACTGGTTTGGACCATTAAGGGCTTAGGGGCCCATCCCATGTTACTTAAGTGAGATGTTTAGCTATTGTTTGATGCTTTTTGATTAAAAAGGGATGACATCAATCAAATTCACTTTTTAAGTAGTAACCAGTCATGGCATATTCTCATCTTTTGTTGTTAGTCCTATAATTATATGATTATTTCACGAATGAAGACAGTAGCTTAAGCACTTAATAACGTGCAGGTACAAGCAGGTGTGCAGATTTTGCGAGACAAGCAGGATATTGTGGAGACACAACTCCACCTTGCAAAGCTCCAGACACCCAAAACTGATACCCAGTCATCAGAGAATAGCGGGTCTGGACAGGCTCCCCCACAGCAGCAGGCAGTGGCTCCCCCTCAAGTAGCTATTCAGCCACAGCATCAAGTCCTGGCACCTTCACAACCACCAGCACTTCCCACCCATCCTGCTCCAAATGCACCACATCCACCTCCAACGCTTCAAAGCCAAGCTCCATCACAGTTTCCGAGTCACTTGCAGCATTCGCAGGTACCATCAGTCCCGTCTGTTGCACCGGTTCCCTCAGTCCCAGCTTTACCAAGAGATGCTTACTACGCACCATCTTCTCAACCGGCTGAAACCATGCACCAGCAGTATCAAGCGCCGCCAGTTCCGCAGCCACAGGCACCCGCAGCACCACCCCAGCATTACCAATCCCCGTCCCAGTTTCCTCAGTATTCACAGCCACCTCAGGCTTCAAATGTTAACCCTTCCACTCCCCTTGCCCCACCTGCACCGCAGCAACTAGAGGAAACCATGCCCTACGCACCACCCCAGAACTATCCACCAAATGCACGCCCTCCTTCTACCTACATGCAACCGCCCAGCGGGCCTGCTCCTCCTTACTATGGACAGCAAAACCCTAGCATGTACGAACCTCCCGCAGGCCGGCCTAACCCTGGTCCGCCATCATCCTACGGTTCTGGTGGGTACGGGCCGCCACCACAGGGCGGAAGCGGTTTCTCCGAATCATACGGCTACACGGGGTCTCCTTCCCACCGCGGCAACGCTGGAATGAAGCCGTCCTCTCCTTTCGCTCCGCCCTCGGGGGGAAGCGGTAGCTACGGCGGCAGTGGCAGGCTCCCCACGGCTCAGATGCTCCCGCAGGCGGTGCCGGTCAGCAGCTCCTCCGCTAACAGCAGCTCTTCGGGCAACAGGGTGCCGCTCGACGACGTGGTGGAGAAGGTCGCGACGATGGGGTTCTCGAGGGAGCAGGTGAGGGCGACCGTGCGGAGGCTGACCGAGAACGGGCAGAATGTGGACCTGAATGTGGTGCTTGACAAGCTGATGAACGGGTGATAAGTGGAGAAAAGTGCAGCCGTGCACAATGTTGGCATTCCCCTGCAGTATGTGTACAGTATCGAAAGTGTGATCTGAACCGTTTTTCCTATCGCTGATTGTCATGGTTGCTGCTGGAGTTTTCGTCCTCGCCTCAGCTCTCGGTTTCTCCTTCTGAAATGGAAACAGCTAGAGGTGTGCCTGCCTGCCTGGCAGGCAGTGAATGATAGTAGTATCACAGTCTGAATACGGTGTTCATTTTCTGTATATGTGGTGGTGATATTTTAAGAAACATATATACCGGGGTTTCTTGTGACCTGTTAATAAACAGTGTTTTACTGTGTTGTCAAGCGAAGTTTCGTCCACTGGTTGGTTTGATAATTCCTGCAGTCGACAGCGCCCGGTTGCGCTTGCGCCTCCTCCTCCTGTGCTGTCTGTCGGTCGCAGGCGCGCATTCACTCCGGGGCGGAGGCAGCTCTCGCTCGCTCTCTGCGGTCAGCACCGCCGACTCCGACACGGCACGAGGCCCAGGCAGCCAGGCAGGGGACGGTCCCCATCGTCCATCTCTATGTATCTATCGCTGCCCTCGCCTGGCGCTGTCACTGTCAGCCACGCCGCACGCGGCGCGGCAGCAGCAGCACCCGCTGTTGCGCGCAGGTGCACGGCCACTGGAGCGTCACGTGCGGGCCATGTGTCCGCCATGCGCGGAAGCCGGCCGCCGGAGGTGGCAACGGCATGGGGGGCGAAGTGGCGAACGATTGCGAGGGAGGAGAGGGACCCAGGGCGTCGCGGTCAGCGTATTTGCATATCGGATGGACGACGGTCCCCTCCGGTCGAATCGATGTGATGAGCGCGTCACGTCCGTCCGACCCACGATTCGGAGTACTCTTCCTGTACGACGGGGCCGTCCACGAGGGATAGAACTAAAACATCCGAATTGTATCATAGATTGATTTTTTTAGATCACAATAAAATAAATTTGGTGCTAATTTTTTATGCATTATAACCAGCTAATTACTGGAAAAAATAAAAAAATTAGCTACAATTTTTTTATGGATTATTTGCTTTCGATAGAGGAAAAGGTGAAAAAACATCCGTATCCGAATCCGAATCCGAATCCGAATTTCTTTTCATCATTTGATCAAAATATAGCACACATTTGGGGTTTATTTTATATGAATCTTAACAAGCACAATGCCAAGAACAAGAATATAAATTTTTGGATACAAAATATTATGCCTAATTTAGCTAAAATAAAAAAAGAACGGCTAAAAAATGATATCCGAATTACTATCCGTTTCCATCCCTAAATTGAGGGCCATAACTCCCCCATCGGCCGGCCGGCCGGCCGGCCAGAGACGCGACGGCGGCGGCAGCGAAGGTCGGAACGGCCCATGCTCCCCGCAAAATCATCATATTTCTTCCGAGCCCCCCACACAGACACAAGGGGGGAAGATCGCCGATAGCTTTCTGAGGACCAGGTGTGTTCGAGGACCAGTAGAGGGTCGCTTCTTAGTGACGAGTGATTGATAACGTTGTGTGGACTGATGCTTGGTTAAGTGTGCAGGTACAGGTTGCGACTTGACTCGTGTCGGTGTAGGTGAAGAACAAGCGCGAAAGGCCTTAGCCGTGGCGGCCTCCGGGTGATGGAGTGGCAAGTAGGCTTGGTTCGATGGACCCGGTGGCCAATGGGATCAAGTGTGAGCCGTGCGGTGCAAGACTGGCGGGCTGAAGTCGTGAACATGGGCCGGTACAAGGTAGCGGATGGAGCCCGAAGCTTGCACGCGGGGTTTGTTGGTTTGCCCACAAAATCATCGGTGGACGGTTTCTTGGTTTGGGCCTCAAAACTAAGCCCGGAGGCCCGAGGCGACGAAAACGGTGATCCGGGAGCTTCGGGAAGCTTCGAGGCGGAGGGCACGTGGCGTGATCGCGGGGTTTGCGTCGATGTGAAGCGAAGCCGCGATGGAAGCGTGTCCGTCCGATGAAGACTTGACCAAAATGCCTCTGAGGGGTTGTATCTTCATTTCAAGTTGTAGGGGTAGCGTGGTCATTTACCTCCCTCCGATGGTCTTCGTATAAATAGCGGAGAGGTGGATGACATCTCTCTTGGACTCTAGGGCTTTCTCCCCCCGGTAGATTTCTCTGAACTGCTTCTTTTCTCTCTGTATTCCTTAGGCTAGATTCTTGTATAGACTCTGACCTCTGGATGTATGGAAGCATTCGGTGTTGCGGTGATCTCCTAGTCCTCTGTGATTTTCGTGTCATTTTCGGGGCTATTTTTGGGGAGTTTCGTTCTTCGCTCGATTCGGGGATTTGAGAGCGTTTTTCTTCGGATTTCTTTGAGGGGATCATGGGTGGATGCCTTGCGCATCTTTGTGTGTGATCTTGACCCCTCAAACGCCGTGGAGAGCCTTCGATTCGTGAGTTTTTGGCCGGAGTTCGAGTTCTTGGTGGAGGTTCATGTGATCCGCGATTCCCGGCGATTTAGTGGCTTAGAGGTCGAGATTTTTGGGGCATAGCTTCATATTGTGTTGCTTATCATCTCCCCAAATCTTGTCTCAAGAGCTTTTGACGTTTGGGAGATCCGGTGATGGATTTGAAGAGTTGACCCCGCGGGTCGGGCGTTTTTGGCTCTGTTCGTGGCTCGCGGACAGTCCGCACGGTGGCCACGGGCAGTCTGCGCGCCTAGGGTTCGTCGCGTGTTCGTCGTTTGTTCTTGCGAACTCGTGTTTTGATCCGTCGTGGTCCTGAGGTTTTGTTGCAAGCAGTTTGTGGACAGTCCGCGTGCTTCTCACGGACAGTCCGCGTGGTGGAGTTTTTGTCTGGGGTTGAGCTTGAGTTGTCTGGGGTTTCCAGCGAGCTGGACGGACGGTCCGCGCTACCCTCACGGACAGTCTGCGACACTGGCGGACAGTCCGCAAGGCATAGCCAGACAATCCGTATTTCTGGGTTTGTCTCTGGTAGCTCTGGTGCTTATTTCGGACAGTCCGAGCCATACTCGCGGACAATCCGCCGTACCCTAGCGGACGGTCCGCCCGTACTGCACGGACAGTCCGCGCCTGGTGTTTCCAGATTGTGCCAAGTGCTTTGATTCTTGTTTATTTGCTTCCGCTCTTTGCTCCTAGGCTTGTCTATTGATCTTGTAGGCTTGTGTGTGTCTTGTTTGAAGCTTCCTTTGTGTGCGTGAGCATTTGGAGTGTCAATCGGGGTATAGACCGAGTTCGACCTTCGGGAAGAATTTTTATCGGCTCCCATTCACTCCCCCCCCTCTCTGGTCGTCCTACTCGGTCCTTCAATTGGTATCAGAGCCGGTTACAGATCTTCTTAATTCTAACCAGTCTAAGATCCAAAAATGGGCGATTATGGCAAGGGGTCGGGTCCTCCGCACTTTGATGGTAAGAATTACCCGATGTGAGAGAGGCGTATGGGCGCGTTTTTGCGTGGGAAGGGAACTCTGATCTGGAAGGTCACTCAGAATCCTCATTATGTCATCCCAGACAGTTTTCTGCTTCCAGGTACGCGGGATATGTTTGAGGCCAACATCAAGGCCATTGATTACTTGTTCCGCGCTCTCTGTGTCTCGTAGTTTGATCGAGTGTACGGAGAGGATGTGGCCGGAAAGATTTGGCTCAAGTTGAGAAATGCTCATGTTGGCGATGCCCAAGTGCAAGCCCGTATGTTTTCCACTTACTGGAGAGAGTACGAGAACTTCACTCATCTCCCCGGTGAGTCAACCGATGCTATGTCTCAGCGCTTCACTAACATAGTCAACAACATGAGGGTCAATGTGACAGTGCTCCCATACATGGATCGTGATTAAGCTATCAAGCTTTTGCATACCCTGGATAGGTCCGTGTAGAGTGCCAAGGTCGAGCCCATTGAGAAGTCGAGCGCGTACGACACACTATCACTTGACGAGCTGTTCTCCAAGCTCAGGTCTTCAGAGGTTGCTCGTGGCTTGAGAGCCAAGAGCGAGAGCCCCATTGATCCTCATAGTTTGGCTCTTGTCTTAGAATCGAGGACTAACGCTAACTCTGTTGGCTTTTCTTTGTCTTGTCTTGTGTCCTTGCCAGATGAGGACTTTGAGGTGCTGAGCGAGGATGATCTCGCCTTGTTGAGCAAGAGGTTTGGACGGATGTACGAGAACCGCAAGAATGTAAGGCGGAGCTCGGGGATGTGCTATCGGTGCGGGAAGCACGAGCACTTCATCGCCGAATGCCCTGAAGCCATGGAGATCAAGAACGACTACAAGGGCAAACCCAAGCACGACTACAACAAGCACCGCTCCCGGAATGACTACAAGGACAAGCATAAGGACAAGGGCGAGAGAAGGCACAAGAAGAGTGGAGGCCACAAGAAGAAGACCGTTCGAGCGATGGTGGCCGGAGCGAGCGACATCGACTCGACATCAAGCGATGCTTCTTCCGATTTGAGTAGCGAGGAAGAGCAAGAGAAGCGCAAGGACAAGCGGCACACGAGCAAGAACTTCACCGGCCTCAGCTTCGTCGCACAAGGAGGTTTTTACGGCATGGCGCATTCCAAGAAGGGTGGGAAGCACAGCTCGGATTCGAACTACGACTCCGAGGAAGAGGTACGAAATGATCCCAACTTCTTGCTAGAGGAGAATGCTAGGCTCAATGAGTTGCTTGATAACCGTGATGATGTGCTTAGAAAGACCAACAAGGAGAAGAGGGAATTTAGGTCTTTGTTGGGTGATGCTAAGGATAAGATAGCAGAGCTTGAATCCTTGCTTGTGGATGCTAGAAATGAGATAGGTGCTTTGAAATCTGCTCCTGTGGTGTCTGATGAAATTGATTGTGGTGATTGCTCAGTTTTTCTTGCTGATTTGACTACTCTCAAGGAGAAGCATGCATCTACTCTTGAGGAACTAGATGTGGTTAGGATTGAGTGTGATGAATTGAAGTATATGCCAGCTTTGTTAGGAGCTTGTACCTCATATCCTATTTTGCATGCTAGGCTAAATGAATCTCACACTAGAATTATTTCTCTTGAGGCTGCATTGAAAGCTCCTCTTCCTACATCATGTTCAACCTGTGAAATGCATGCTTTGAAAAACATGGAACTTGCACACTATGTTGACTGTTTGCAGGATGAAAATGATGAGCTTAGAAAATTGATGAGTTGGTTGTCTGGGCATGAGCCACAATTGAGTTTGATGTTGGCTCAGTTCAAGAGGTTTGATGGTCAGGCATTGGGGGCTGAGAAGAGTGGTGAGAAGAGTGGTGAGGGAGAAGAGAAAGTTGGAGAGATCCATACTCAACCACACACCATACCCATGAACAATCATGCACCCAAGCCAAACCACCTGAGAAACAAGCTTCATACAACTCCAGACCCACCAGTGTTCCCCCAAAAAACAGAGAATTACCAGAAACCCATCAAGTTTGTGAGCAACCTAGGTAATGTCTTTGAGGGGAAGTCAGGAGAGAAGGCTGTTGAGAAGCTTGTAGAGAAGCCACAGTCTAAGCCTCAGCCGATCTGCTTCCATTGTCAGTATTGTGGGAGGGATGGACATAAGGAGGAGTTCTGTTTCCAGAGGAAGAGGGATGAGAGGTTTGCTAGGGAGATGGCAAACAAGGACAGGTACCACCTTTCTCGTGGTGTGCCTGAGCCTCGTAGAGGGCCTCTACCTAGGGGTGAGGTGTATGTGCGTACAGTTCCCACTCGTGGAGGTGGAGGTGGAGGTGTGTTTCCTCAGAGAGACAGACGTGTTGGGTTTGGGCGTGGTGAGTTGGCTCGACGTGCTCCTTCTCGTGACCGTTACGAGTTTGGGAAGCACGATCGGAGCTTTGGGTCTCAGATGGACTATGGGCCACGTTTTCCCTCTCATGGTGCGCGTAATCCTCCAGTGAGACGTGACAGGTCCTTTGATGGTAGGCGTGAGAGGGCTCCGCCTAGAGGTTTTGGTAGGATGGATTTTGCTAATCCTTCTTTTGAGCAAATGGCTCAGCACTGGTTTGACTCTTTTGGTACTAACCCTAGTGTTGAGTCGCTTGCTCATTCTCGTCCTCGTTTTTTATTGCAGGTGGGAGGCTTGGAGGACTTTTGATTGATCGACTCTGGTTGCTCACGACACATGACCGGAGATCGTGGGTGGTTCTCCAGCCTCACCCCGGTGAGTACGAGAGAGTACATCACTTTCGGGGACAATGGGAGAGGACGAGTGCTTGCTGAAGGTATGGTGAAGGTGAGTAGCAAGGTGACCTTAAGAAGTGTGGCCCTGGTCAAGTCACTTGGTTTTAACCTGTTGTCAGTATCTCAATTACTTGACGAAGGTTTTGAGGTTCGCTTTAAGTCGGGTGCTTCTCGTGTGCTTGATTCTCGAGGCGATCTTGTCTGTACGATCGTCCCCGAGGGTCAAATCTTTCGTGCCGACTTTTCCCAGTCTGTTGGTCCTCCTCGATGCTTTGTTGCTGGTTTTTCGGCCGAGCTTTGGAAATGGCATAGGAGGTTGGGACACTTGAGCTTTGAGTTGTTTTCCCGCTTGAGTGGTCTTGATCTTGTCCGAGGATTGCCTAAGTTGAAATTCGAGAAGGATTTGGTTTGTGCTTCTTGTCGGCATGGAAAGATGGTTGCTGCTTCTCACGCCCCTCTGACTTCTGTCTTGACCGAGCGACCTTGTGAGCTGTTGCACATGGATTTGGTTGGGCCAGCTCGTGTTCGCTCTGCTGGTGGGAAGTGGTATGTTCTTGTGGTTGTTGATGATTTTTCGAGGTACTCTCGGGTTTTCTTTTTGTAGGATAAGAGTGAGACATTTGGCTTTGTTCGGGACTTGATCTTGAGGTTGAAGAATGAGAGACATGGTGATGTCATTCGAGCTATACGCAGTGACAATGGCACGGAGTTTAAGAACTCTCATTTTGATACCTTTTGCAGTGATCTCGGTCTCGATCATCAGTACTCTTCTCCATACGTCTCTTGCCAGAATGGCGTAGTGGAGAGGAAGAACCGAACCCTTTGTGAGATGGCCAGGACGATGCTCGATGAGCATAGGACTCCTAGCGTTTCTGGGCTGAGACGGTCAATACCGCTTGCTATGTCTCAAATCGCATCTTCCTTCGTGCCTTTAAGAAGAAAACCTCTTATGAGCTGATGCACGGACGACAACCCAAGGTGAGTCACTTTAGAGCTTTTGGTTGCAAGTGTTTCATTCTGAAGAAGGGCAAGTTGGATAAGTTTGAGTCTAGATGTTCGGATGGTATTTTCCTTGGTTATGCGATTCACTCGAGAGCATATCGTGTGCTCAACCTTGACACTAACCGAATCATGGAGACTTGCGAGGTAACCTTCGACGAGACACAGTCATGTAGCTCTTCTGTTTTTGAGTGTGCAGGTGACGAGGAGATTGGAGCAAGGATCTTTGAGGATGAGAAGGATGGAGATGGAGACGACGATGATGATGGTGGTGATGCTCCCGTGGCTGATCGTGTACGTGCTACTTCCACTACTACGACGACGATAGAGGATGGTCCATCCCCTACACCCACTACGACTGAGGCTGTTCGAGTGGAGGCTGCTGTTGAGGGGGAGATTGTGTCCAGGCGAGAGGCTCCCCGCCGTGTACAGGTGGATCATCCACTGACGACGATCATTGGTGACCTTCATGAACGCACTACACGGTCGAGGTCAAGGAATACTTCTCATTTCGCTCACTCTGCTTTTGTTGCTTCTTTCGAGCCCAAAGATATTCGACACGCTTTGTCTGACGAGAATTGGGTGAATTCCATGCATGAGGAGTTGGAAAACTTTGAGAGAAACCAAGTCTGGGTGTTAGTCGATCCACCACCAAATTGTCGTCCCATAGGTACTAAGTGGGTGTGGAAGAATAAAGAGGGTGAGAATGGGATGGTTGTGAGAAACAAGTCGAGGTTGGTGGCTCAGGGGTTCAACCAGAAAGAGGGCATAGATTATGAGGAGACATTTGCTCCTGTGACCCGTTTGGAGGCAATTAGGATTTTTTTAGCCTTTGTCGTGGCTAAAGGGTTCAAGTTGTACCAAATGGATGTCAAGAGTGCTTTCTTGAATGGGGTGATAGAGGAAGAAGTGTATGTAAGGCAACCCCCGGGGTTTGAGAGTGAAAAATACCCACATCGTGTATACAAACTCCAGAGAGCGCTCTATGGGTTGAAACGGGCACCCAGAGCTTGGTATGGCAGGTTGAGAGGATTTTTGCTGAGTAAGGGGTTTGTGATGGGCACAGTTAATAAGACCCTGTTTCTCCTTAAGCATGGGAATGACCTTTTGATTGTTCAGATATACGTGGATGACATAATCTTTTGTGGCACTTCTCATGATCGTATTGTCAGATTTGCAGATGACATGAGCGGGGAATTTGAGATGTCCATGATGGGCGAGCTGCAGTTTTTCTTAGGACTCCAGATCAAGCAGTGCAAGGACGGGACGTTTGTACATCAGGCGAAGTACACCAGGGACATGGTGAAGAAGTTTGGTATGAACGACTCCAAGCCGCTGACTACACCAATGAGTACCACTACGGCTTTGGACGCGACGAGGACGGCGAACCCGTGGACCAGACATACTGTTCAGCGTGTGTCTGTGCGCTCGTTTTCAGGCTTCACCGAGGACTTCACATCAGCAGGCCATCAAGCGGATTTTCAGGTACTTGAACTACACTCCTGAGTTTGGTCTTTGGTATTCTGCCTCCTCGACACTCAGACTTCACGGATTCTCCGATGCTGATTTTGCTGGGTGTCGATTGGACCGCAAGTCTACCTCTGGGTGTTGTCAGTTCCTTGGTTCTTCTTTGGTCTCTTGGTCATCTCGCAAGCAATCCAATGTAGCCCAGTCCACTACAGAGGCCGAGTATGTAGCTGCCGCTAGTTGTTGTTCACAACTGCTTTGGATGACCTACACCATGAGTGATTTTGGTGAGGAGTGCTCCCAGGTTCCACTTTTCTGTGACAGCACCAGTGCCATAAGCGTAGCCAAAAATCATGTCCTCCACTCCAAAATGAAACACATAGAAGTGAGGTACCACTTTCCGAGGGACAATGTTGAGAAAGGAAACATATCTTTGTCCTATGTCCCTACCCAAGACCAGCTAGCTGACATTTTCACCAAACCGCTTGACCAAGTCACTTTCACTCGCTTACGGGGTGAGCTTGGGGTGTGCTTTCCTTTCTAGCTGGGTCTTGGAGCTTCTCATGTATATATGTGTCATATGTCTCATTTTGTTGCATTTCCTTCATGCATTTTACTTTCTGTACAAAACCTGGTAGGATAGCCATCTTTGGATCACTTGTGCTAGGAAAAGCTTCTCTCATATACTTTGATCACAGATGTGCTATGTGTGAGATATGTGCATGTTTGGTAATTGGTGGATGTGAATGCTATGCTCTTGATGGTTTTGCCATATATGTATGATGAGATAGCATTTTGTTTGTGAAAATGATAAAATTGCCTCTCTCATGAGTAGATGCTTGTCTTTGCTAAATTTGTGCTCAAATGCTTATATCATGCTCAGTTTGTGCTTGAGAATCATGTTCTCTTTGCTTGGGGTCAAAGACCTTTTGTCATTGTAAATGTTTAGCCCTTTTGCTTGTTTGGGGAGGAGCATAAGCTTCTTTTTGCCGCAAAAGCACTTCATGTACCATGTTTAATCTTGAAAATGAAATTGGTGTGCCTTGTGCTTGAAAAATGAGTTCCTAATCATGTTTTTATGTTTTGATAATCATATCTTGGGTGCTAAATCGTAGCATGTTGTCTACCATGAGAAATCTCATTTTAAGAAGTAGACACATGACTCAGTGGCTTTAACATGATTTGAGTAGCTTGTGGGCATTTATAATGATCTTGTGATGAGAATTTGTGATCTTGCATAAATTTTGAATGATCTAGTGCCTTTGTGTTCAAATTGGCATAGATAGGGTCTTGCTCATGAGATAAATGTTTCTTTGTGAAAATTGCTTAAAATTATTTTTGGTCATGTCACATGCTTATATGTCTATACCTTCTTGATGGCAATGTGCTAACTACACCATATCTACTTTGCTTGCTCTATGTCTCATGTGTAGCATTTTGTTGTGCTCTTTGTATATTTGAGAAGCTTGGTAGACTGTATATATGCTTTGACATGCATTTTTCATGAAAACAAGGGGAAGAGTTTCATATACCTTGATTCATGCATTGTCAACAAGGGGGAGAGTTATGCACATTTGGGGAGAATTTTCATGCATTGGGAGTTTTTGTGGAAAATTGGTATGCATTTGTGAGATGTTGCATGTGAGGAGAAAAATTTGAGAAGAAGATGTTGCATTTGCTCAGGGGGAGTTTGCATATGTGCAGGGGGAGCTCCTTTGTTTTTCCTGAGTTTTGTCCTTTGTGGTGTGCTCATTGTGAGCTTTCTTTTGTCTCGGCTGTGTCGAGCCGTTGCCCTTGTCTTAGGGGCCCGAGACTTGGATTGGCGAGTGATCGAGTTTTCGCTTGTTCTTTGGCTTTGGATCACTTGCTTTGGAGGTTTGTGGTTGTGGTTGTTTTCTTTTCTTTTTCCTCTATCATGGTTACTATGGGTGTTGTCAATGCACTCATCAAGGGGGAGATTGAGGACCAGGTGTGTCCGAGGACCAGTGGAGGGCCGCTCCTTAGTGATGAGTGATTGACAACGTTGTGTGGACTGATGCTTTGCTAAGTGTGCAGGTACAGGTTGCGGCTTGACTCGTGTCGGTGCAGGTGAAGAACAAGCGCGAAAAGCCTTAGCCGTGGCGGCCTCCAGGTGATGGAGTGGCAAATAGGCTTGGTTCGAGGGACCCGGTGGCCGATGGGGTCAAGTGCGAGCCGTGCGGTGCAAGACTGGCGGGCTGAAGTCGTGAACATGGGCCGGTGCAAGGTAGCGGATGGAGCCCGAAACTTGCACGCGGGGTTTGTTGGTTTGCCCACAAAACCATCGGTGGACGATTTCTTGGTTTGGGCCTCAAAACCAAGCCCGGAGGCCCGAGGCGACGGAGACGGTGATCCGGGAGCTTCGAGAACCTTCGAGGCGGAGGGCACGTGGCGTGATCGCGGGGTTTGCGTCGATGTGAAGCGAAGCCGCGATGGAAGCGTGTCCGTCCGATGAAGACTTGACCAAAATGCCCTGAGGGGTTGTATCTTCATTTCGAGTTGTAGGGGTACCGTGGTCATTTACCTCCCTCTGATAGACTTCGTATAAATAGCGGAGAGGTGGATGACATCTCTCTCTTGGACTCTAGGGTTTTCTCCCCCGGTAGATTTCTCTGAACTGCTTCTTTTTCCTCTGTATTCCTTAGGCTAGATTCTTGTATAGACTCTGACCTTTGGATGTATGGAAGCATTCGGCGTTGTGGTGATCTCCTAGTCCTCTGTGATTTTCGTGTCATTTTCGGGGCTATTTTTGGGGAGTGTTGTTCTTCGCCCGATTCGGGGATTTGAGGGCGTTTTCCTTCGGATTTCTTTGAGGGGATCATGGGTGGATGCCTTGCGCATCTTTGTGTGTGATCTTGACCCCTCAAACGCCGTGGAGAGCCTTCGATTCGTGAGTTTTTTGCCGGAGTTCGAGTTCTTGGTGGAGGTTCGTGTGATCCGCGATTCCCGACGATTTAGTGGCTTAGAGGTCGAGATTTTTGGGACACAGCTTCGTCTTATGTTGTTTATCATCTCCTCCAAATCTTGTCTCAAGAGTTTTTGCCGTTTGGGAGATCCGGTGATGGATTTGGAGAGTTGACCCCGCGGGGCGGGCGTTTTTGGCTCTGTTCGTGGCTCGCGGACAGTCCGCGCGGTGGTCACGGACAGTCCGCGCGCCTAGGGTTCGTCGCGTGTTCGTCGTTTGTTCTTGCGAACTCGTGTTTTGATCCGTCGTGGTCCTGAGGTTTTGTTGCAAGCAGTTTGCGGACAGTCCGCGTGCTTCTCACGGACAGTCCGCGTGGTGGAATTTTTGTCTGGGGTTGAGCTTGAGTTGTCTGGGGTTTCCAGCGAGCTGGACGGACGGTCCGCGCTGCCCTCACGGACAGTCCGCGACACTGGCGGACAGTCCGCAAGGCATAGCCGGACAGTCCGTATTTCCGGGTTTGTCTCTGGTAGATCTGGTGCTTATTTCGGACAGTCCGAGCCGTACTCGCGGACAGTCCGCCGTACCCTAGCGGACGGTCCGCCCGTACTGCACGGACAGTCCGCGCCTGGCGTTTCCAGATGGTGCCAAGTGTTTTGATTGTTGTTTATTTGCTTCCGCTCTTTGCTCCTAGGCTTGTCTCTTGATCTTGTAGGCTTGTGTGTGTCTTGTTTGGAGCTTCCTTTGTGTGCGCGAGCATTTGGAGTGGCAATCGGGGTATAAGCCGAGTTCGACCTTCGGGAAGAATTTTTATCTGCTCCGATTCACTCCCCCCTCTCTGGTCTTCTTACTCGGTCCTTCACTTTCCTCAGCGAGCCAGAAGAAATTTGCCAAACTAAAGTTGTTTTTTTGTTTGGTGAAATTTTTTGCATTAGACCTAGTGCTTAGAGAGAAAAAAATGAACTGACACGGTCTTTTAGGTGAGAATTTTGGTGAAACTTTGAGGACTAAACAAGGCTTACGTTTTGGCCAAATTAAAAGGCTATTGATTTGAACTTATATTATAAGAACTTCTTTTGCGCCAAAAACAAGCTCTACTAGATTTTTGCCTTAGGCCCGTTTAGTTAAAAAAAAGGAAAAAAATTAGGTGCCCTTACTAATAGTACTAAATATAGATTAATTAGAAAACTAATTTCACGGATTGGCGGGAAATCGTGCGACGAATCCATTAACTCTAATTAATCCGTTATTAGAGATTGTTTATTGTAGCATGACATTGTCTAATCATGATATAATTAGACTCATTATATTCATCTCGAGTTTTGAGGCAGAGGTTATGAAATAGGTTTTGTTATTAATCCATGTTTAACTCTTAATTAGTATCCGTTCATAGAATGTGACGTATGGACGCAGAACTATCGATTGAGGGAAGGAAGGGTGTGTTTAGAAGCCTAAATTTTTCCAAAAAACATCCCATCATCTATCACATCCCATCACATTACCTCTCACTATTTATCTGACGCTACAGTGTATTTTGCACTAATTTTGATCAGAATTGACAAACTTTGCCTAAACGTTTGGACTCTAAACACACCCGAAGAAAAAGAAACAAGCACCTTTGTACGGAAAGACACACAGGTTTGGCCCAAGAAAGGGCAACGATTCATGGAAGGATTAAAAAAAAAGGAAGCAAGCACCTTTGTATGGAAAGACACACGCAAGGATAACGCAAGGAAACATAGAGGAAGGAAGGATTGCTGTGACACGGCTGACGCTCAAGGAAGGTTTGCTGGGACAAAAGAAAAAAACACTCATGGGATGATGTGGACATAGGCTCACGAGGTGGGTACATTTTGGGTAAATTTTTTTCTTTTGAGATGAGAGGCGATTTACACATGGAAAAACAACGAAATCACTCCCCCCTCCTTCGTCGACTTTCCATATTTGTGGTTTGACGGGTGGATCGCGCATGACATGCAGACCACTCTGTGAGGAGAGATATGGACCTGATCTTGATAACAAATGAACTCAATTCTTTCGTTTCTTTGTAGTAGATATATATAGATGATAGAAAGCGACTGTTTATTACGCGGTGAATTTGTGGCACCGGGTGTCGTTTACATAGAGAAAAAAATGATGTCACTCAACTTCTAATTTTAAAAAAAATTCTCAGTTCGGCGTGCTGTATTTTTAGGACTGTAAACACATAGGTCGTGTTTGGAAGAGTTTCAGAAAAAATTTCCTCTAGGGAATCTTCTATGCATGGAGTACTAAATGGACTTTATTTGCAAAATCTTTTTACGGATGAGTGTAACTTTGCGTGACGAATCTAATGAACATAATTAATTAGTAATGCTACAGTAACCATGCTCTAATCATGCGGTCAAAGACCTCATTAGATTCGTCTTGTGATTTTGTCCGGGGTTGTGAAGATAGTTTTGAAACTGATTTTATTTAATATCCTTAATTAATGGTCAAAGTTGCATTTAGTAGGGGTGAAAATTTTTTCACCCCTCTTCCAAACACTCACACAGTACTCCACTATAGTACTCCGTCCGTACGTCTAAACGAAAACCTATAACCTGGCCGGGTGGTTCTCGTAGGAGTACTGTCGTGTGTCGTCAGTAGACACGAACCAATCATGCACGACTGATCTGACCGTACGACCGCGATCGTACGTGTGTGTGTGTGTGGGGGGGGGGGGGGGGTGGCCTGGCCTCTCAACCGCTGACACAACCAATGCAAAGCGCATACTGTCCGTCCGGAGGACGTGACGGCAGCGGTGATCCCTCGACCCACACCGCGTGCCCGTAGGGCAGCACGCACGCTCGCCGTCGCTTGATGCCGTGATGGCGACCGCTCAGCTCCGCCACGGCGCGTGCACGGCCGTGCTGGCTGGCTGCGGATCTCGTGCGCCGCTCGCTGTTGCAGATGGTCCGGCCGGCGGGCCTCCGATCCGGTCCCTGCTGTGGGGCTCGATCGTGGCAATCATTTGTATCACGCCTCCTGCTGACTTTAGTCCAGCTCGAGCGAAATAGTACTACTCGTAGTAGTAGAAAAAAAATGAGGAAAATATGTGCACTACTCCCTCTGTTTCTAAATATAAGTATTCTCCGATTTCCGTAGTGCACGTTTGACCATTTGTCTTATTTAAAAAATTTAGGAAAATGTAAAAATAATTATGATATTCTTAAAATATATACAATGATAAAACATGTCATAACAAAATAAATAATATTTTTATAAATTTTTTGAATAAGATGAATGGTCAAACGTGCTCAGCAAAAGTCAACAAATGCTTATATTTAGAAACGGTGGGAGTACATACATGATACATGTGCTGGCGCAAAAAAAAAATGATATGGATATTCATGTGGATAATGTTGAGTAAACAGTTCCATGCACGGTCGTCGCCGAAATTTGTGAAAGTGTGGCTGGCATGAGTTTCTAGGCCGGCTAAGCAAAGCGAGATTATTAGAGGGTGTGCTGGAGTTGCAATTACAATCTGGCTGGTTCTCTGTAACATGTCTGGGATGGAGAACAAAATTTAAAATAAGTGTTGCTTACTTATACATGACCCCGATGTAAGTATACACGACGGGTGAATAGGTCAAATGTTTGTTCTTGTTCAACAAATCACTTTACCAGGTCTCCTTTCCTTCCCCACGAAGCGTTCCCTTCCCCTGCCTAGGCTCTCCCGCCTCTCCTCACTCGGGCCCCTCCCTCCCCTCCCCTTCGGTGACCTCGCCGGCGGTGAGGAGGACAGGCAACCCCTCCCATTTGTATATCTACTAGTATATTACCTATCTAATTGCTTAGTTGTCTTTATGACCTTTGCCCTACCTTGGTCGCGTCGCCGCCGTCGCCATCGTAGCCGCTCTCGGCTACCTCGTCGCCGGATTGTACGATGTCAAGGCATGTCTAAATAAAGTAGCTACTCCACCTTATCCTGCAGATCTCATCTCCGCTCCTCTCGCCTCGCCTCGCCCCCGAGATCCGCCCGCCTCGTCTTCACCGTCTCTCCACCCCCGCCCCCCGCATCCGCCCTCATCTTGCTGCCTCCAATCTTGCAGATCCCGTTCATCCGGGCACAACTCCATCGGGTGCTGACCTTGACGTCCTCGTCTCCACATCGGTTTCGACATCGAGCTCTATCCTATATCGCCGGCGATGACTCTGCTACATATCTTTCGGTCGCTTGGTGTAGACTCCATCTTCGGCTCTGTCGAATCTTCTTCAAGCGACGTTTGGCGCGGTCCCTCCATCTGGGTGTCCCGCGCCCCTACGGCCCACCGTCGACGAGGTAGACTTCGTCACCGCCGCTGTTGTTGGTGTGTTCATCCGGTCTGTGGACCTTTTTGTAATTTGATCTTCTTTGAAGGATCATTCTGTAAGTTGGATGCTTAATATATAAAGTGGTTATTGTAAAAAAAAAACAAATCACTTCACCACCATTCGTTTGAGAAGTCCAAGGTTGGTTGCTCCTCAATCTGTGCCTCTGTCATTCTGTGTACCAACACGTGGACACGTGGCCAATTCTCTTTGCACTCGACCTGCACACCTCGCATGCTGCTCTGTCTGTCGCACCTTGAAAAGGGAATGACGCTGCAATGGGCTCGTGCACGCCGGTCGGCCAATGCACCGTGCACGTACACCGAAAATATCTTGCTCATGGCCTCGACAATTCTCGGCATCGGCGTGTCTGAAGCAAGCAGGAAGGAGCTGCGTGCACACGCGCGCGAGAGCCAGGCCCCTCGACCGGGCGAATCATATGCATCACTTCGGCGACAACAAAGCAAACCATCACGCGGGGCGGGACCCACCTGTCAGTGAGAGGGGTTTCATCTTCTTCCAAGCAGACGGCGCGGCCAGAGGAGGAGGGCGGCGCGGGGGATTCGAGCAACTCCTCTCCCGAGCAGACGGCGGCGGCGGCGGACGGCGACTAGGGTTCCGACGAGCCTCCCCTCTTCCTTCTTCAACTTTTGAAAAGACGGTTTACATAAAGTTACTCTCTCCATTCCAAATTGTAGGCCATTTCAATTTTTTAGAATTGTATACGGTTTTTAGAAATGTTTTCTTTTGTACCCTTTTGGAGAACATATAGGTGTCGACTTTTTCTACACTCTCTATTCCAAATTGTAGATCATTAAATTTCCAAATTGTAGATCATTAAATTTTGTAATAGGACTACTCAGTGGAAAATTCGTACTCAAGAAAAATTAAAACATCATATCATGTCTCTTTTTCTCCCCCAAAGTGACCTACTCCTACGGTCCTACTCCTACCTCCTAGCTCTACGAGAGAGAAGAGAACAGCACGGATCCGAAAAGCAACCAGCCAATCATAAGGTCATGGTATGGCACTGTTGTGGACGATCGTGGACCGTCCGATCATCCCACAACGGCGAGGAAGCCCCGAGCGGCATTATTACTAGCCGTGTGCTCAGTGGATCGTTAAATTGTACTCCTAGATCGTTAAATTCTGTAAGGAGACTCCCAACCCAGACTCTAGAGTCTAAGTCTATTTATTGTTTTCATATTTATTGATTTTGCTGATGTGACACTTATGTGGTAGTATATTTATGAAAAAGATGGAGAAAAATCAAGATTCCAAGTCTTATTTACTAGACTCTAAGTCTACGATAGCTTCGAGGTAATAAATGCTTTTAAACTCTATATAGAGTCTGCACTGTGAGTGGAAATATATTATGGCCATGTTTGGTTCTCATAAGTAGGGTGGCTTAAAGTGCAAAAAGTAAAAAATAAGTCACTAGTGAAACCAAACAGCCTTTACTTAAATGACCTGACTTATAAGTTGCATAAGTAGCTCCACCACTACTTAAAGTGACTTATTTGCACTTTTTCTTTCTCCTACTCTGTGTGGAGCCCACTAACTTATAAGTCACTACAACCAAACATGACCGATTTAAATCCAACTGACTTATAAGTCGGGTGACTTATGAGAACCAACAGAGCCTATATCTAGATACACAACAATTAAAACACCATATCATGTCTCTTTTTCTCCCCAAAGAGACCTAGTACTCCTACGGTCCTTTTTTTGAAAAATTACTCCTACGGTCCTACTCCTACCTCCTAGCTCTACGAGAGAGAGGAGAAGAGAACAGCACGGATCCGAAACCGAAAAGCAACCAGCCAATCATAAGGTCATGGTATGGCACTGTTGTGGACGATCCCGGACCGTCCGATCGTCACGCAACGGCGAGGAAGCCCCGAGCGGCATTATTACTAGCCGTGTGCTTGCGCTGTCAACACTCAACAGAGCAGAGAGTACTACAACTAGGCAGAAAGAATATATTGTATTCGACGGGATCGAAGATTAGTGGGGCGACCCTATAAAATGCTCTGCACCACCACCCTCCTCTCGCTGGTCCCTGCCTGCCTGCGCCACTCTCTCCCTCTGTTCTCTGAGAGCTTCCACCATCTTGAGCATCACATCACTTTTCCCCCTCCTCCGTCCTCCCTCCCTCCATCGCTTCCACTTTTTCGTGCCCATTTGCTCCTGCTCACCTGTTCTTTCCCAGCCACTTTTTCGAGCTAGGCGTACTTCACTGTTCTTAAGCTCAGTTGTTACTGTTGATCAGCTCGCAGCAAAGCCCCCCCTCTCGTGCTTCGTTCTTGTACCCTCCCTCTACCGTGAGAGCTTATTAGCGAAGTACTCCAAGCTTCAGAGGATCGAGCTAGGTAAGCTTCAGAGTGTGGCTGGTCACTGGTGCTCTTGTAGCCAAGTTTTTGCAGACAGAGCCTTCAGCTTCGATCCGGTTGCAGCGGCCTTCGCCGCCGCTCCAGCTTCCCAATCGGCGGCCGGCGCCCGGCGCCCTCCCGTTTGTTCTCCCACTTCGCTTCAATCCAAGAAGAAGCGCTTCCACTTTGCGAAAAAAAAGCTTCGCCTTTTTCCTCCGCGGTTTGTTTCCTTCCCCCAAGAAGCTTGGAGCCAGGGCGCCGCCGCGGCCCACCACTCGCGGAGGTCGGCGGGCTTTGGTACCATCACGCGCGCGTGCTGTCCCGGGCTCAACCTCCACGCATGGCGGCGGCATTACAGCACCTTGGCGGGCCGGCGGCTGCGGCGGCGGCGCCCGGCGGGATGGTGCGGCCGCCGCACCCGAGCCTCCTCGCCCCTAACGGCACCGCCGCTGCGGGCCCCAGGTCCTCCGCCCCGCTGCCGAGCCGTCGGGAGGAGAGTGCCGCGGCGGCGGTGACGGCGAACGGAGGCTCCGACCTCCCCGCACCGCCCCGTCCCGTCAGCAAGCCGCCGCATGGGAAGAAGTTCTCCGCCAGAGCAGCCGGCGCCAACAAGCCCACCACCAGGAAGCCGGCTGCGGCGGCGGCGCTCTGGCAGTGGCAGTGGCAGGCCGCCCTCCTCGTCTCCGTCGCCCTCAACGTCGGGCTCTTCCTCCACCCCTACGTCAACAGCACTACATCCCCTCCGCACAACCACGACCAGGAGCACCAGCAGGCGTGCCTGATGCATCTCGGGAGAACGACGGCGAGGCAGCAGCAGGAGGAGGAGCCCCCGGCGGCCGGAGCGCCGTCGACGGGGAAACCAGCGGTGAATCCGACCTCTGTAATCAACCTAGACCAGTAAGTTTTCAAATCCTACCCATTCTCCCTCGCAGCCGCGTTTGCAGTTTGCAGTTTGCACAGCTTGTTCGTTCGTCCGTTGTTTAGTTGTTGCCGTGCTAGTGCTTCGTGCAGTTTGTGCTTTGGCTATTCGAGCAACTCCCCCTTTTTGTTTAGCGGAAACGGGAATGTTAATTTATTTACTCGCAGCACCCTCCACCCCTAGTATATTTGCAATTTGCTGCTGCGTGGTGGGTGTTCTTCCCTACGGGGATGTCCCCTGCACAATGCCGTTGCCAATGGAGAGAATGAACTCCGATGCGCGCGGAGCAAATCTACCCATCCTAAGATCGAAGATTTGCTCGCTGTTCATGCACCTACTACCCTGCTTCGATTCTTCAAGTATTGCTAATTGTTTTTTAATTTCCTTCTGCTGCTAATGATGATGCGAATTGATTAATTAAATTACTTAACTAACTGAGAGCCACATGAGTGTGGTCTGTGGCTGGGCTGGGCTGGGCTTAAACAACAATGGAGAAGAGGGTTTGACATTCGCCTTGTCGGGTGTGTGCTGTGCTGTGCAGCGGTGACCCCACCATGTTCGAGGAGTTCTGGCGCGGGACGGGGACGGCGGCGGAGATCGTCATCCCCGGGTGGCAGACCATGAGCTACTTTTCCGACGTCGGCAACGTCTGCTGGTTCCTGGAGCCCGGCTTCGGCCACGAGGTCCACCGCCTCCACCGCCTCGTCGGTAACGCCGCCGTCGACGACGGCTACCACGTCCTCGTCGGCACCGGCTCCACGCAGCTCTTCATGGCCGCGCTCTACGCGCTCTCGCCGCCCTCCGCCGCCGCAACCGCCGCGCCCATGAGCGTCGTCTCCACCGCGCCTTACTACTCGGTAAGAACGAAAGAAGAAGAAAAAAAAATCGATGTCGCTGTGGATTGCTCCGGTAGCCTAAAAGAATTGATTAACAGAACTCAAAAAAAAAAATCAAGCTAATTAACAATGCGGCCGGCGTGCTGATGAGCCCATTCTTTGGTGTGTGACAAGGATGGCAAGCAAGACCCGTCGTTATCTTATCATTCCCCCCACTTAATGATGAGGAGGAAGGAAGGAGATAGAGGAGAATTCAAGCCGTGGAGGGGGACACCGATGGCGCCACCGGGCACTCGCTTTTGTTCCCTCCCTCTTGTCCCCAACAACACACACGCTGCCTGCCCTGCCCTGCCCCAGCCAGCCACCGTGCCCGGCGGCCTCTCTCCCTCCGGTCATGTGATGGTTGGTGGCCAAGCATATGCCGTGCTGCTCTCCGCCTCCGGTCATGGTGATGGTGGCCGGCCGATCTCGCTGCCTCGCTGTAGGGCTTGCCGGCCCGGCATTACAGCGATCTGCGGGTAGCTGACATGTCAACATATGATCCATCATTAGCAGCTAGTAGCAGGTTCCTTTTTCTAGAATCAGGACATCAGAATCATAGTGGTCATATGGATGGTTAGCTTGCGTGTTATAGGCGGGAGGGAGGCTTGCCGCTCAAAATTGAGCTCCATTATTTCAAAAAAAAAAAGAAGAGCTCCATGTGCCGGCGGCCCGCGGCCGGCAGGAATATTGCTCACACATGGCGCGCCCGCCGGTGAATATACAGTATGCGATTCCCGGCCATGTTCATGTGCCATGGTTCATCTCTGCTAACCTGAGAGGGGGAAGAGGGAAGCACAGGCATCCTATTATATGTGTTCACTTCAATTTCAGCATCATGTGTCGGCTCTCCCTATCTAGTGCTAAATCATGTGTTCAGTAATGGGCATCGGCGTGCCGGAGTTCATAGTTTATTTTCTTGCTATTATATGTTCCCATGCTAGTTCTGAATTCTGAAGTATACTAATAATTGATGAGAAAAATAAAAGTATTCCCATACTCTGAAGTCTGAACTATCTGATGATAGATGGTGAGTCAATGCGCTGACTTGATCTTGATCTGATCTGATCTGTGTGCAGTCCTACCCTGCCGTCACCGACTTCCTCCAGTCGGGGCTGTTCCGGTGGGCCGGCGACGCCAACTCGTTCAACGGCGACGCCTACATCGAGCTGGTGTGCTCCCCGAACAACCCCGACGGCACCATCCGGGAAGCTGTCCTGTCCTCCGAGTCCGGCAATGGCATAGCCGTCCATGACCTGGCGTACTACTGGCCCCAGTACACCCCCATCACCAAGCGCGCCGACCATGACATCATGCTCTTCACCGTGTCCAAGAGCACAGGGCACGCCGGCACCAGGATCGGGTGGGTAATCGGTTTCGTCTCGGACGCTGCAAGCATCAGACGTGAATTGTAAAACTTGCAATGGCCGATCGATGTTCTGACGAAATGTTCCGGCACAGGTGGGCATTGGTGAAGGACCCCGAGGTCGCGAAGAAGATGACCAAGTTCATCGAGCTCAACACCATCGGCGTGTCCAAGGACTCGCAGCTGCGCGCCGCCAAGGTGCTCAGGGCGGTCTCCGACGCCTACGAGCTCCCGGAGGCGAGGCAGGAGCACCGCCTGTTCGACTACGGCCGGCGCAAGATGGCGGAGCGCTGGAGCATGCTGCGCGAGGCCGTCGCCGCGTCGGGCATCTTCAGCCTGCCCGAGGAGACCTCCGGCCACTGCAACTTCGCCGACGAGATGGCAGCCACCAACCCTGGTAACGCTCGCACCAATGTCCACCGATGTCTGAACTCTGAACCGCCATGACACACGAGATGGCACTTCTGAACATCGTTCGTTCACGTTCTCACTGACACTGCGCTCTTCCATGGCCGGCCGGCGTCGGCGTGCTTGTGATCGCAGCGTTCGCGTGGCTGCGCTGCGACAGGGAGGACGTGGAGGACTGCGCGGGGTTCCTGCGGGAGCACAAGATCCTGACCCGGAGCGGGAGCCAGTTCGGAGCGGACCCGAGGTACGTGAGGGTCAGCATGCTGGACAGGGACGACGCCTACGACATCTTCGTGAGGCGCCTCGCCTCGCTCAAGTGAAGCGATCGACGAAGAGGAGGAGGACGACGACGTGTGGTTCGACGACCATCGATGCCGTCCGGATGCGGTGGCGTCGGCATGCCCGTGGAGAGCATGAGTAGAGCAGAAGTATCGGTAGAGTAGGACAGAGGAGCAACGTTTTGTTTTGCTCTTCTCTGCTGTGTGTTGTGTTGTTTGGGAAGTAGCAGCATCTCGAAAATTTCTTATAAAGGTTTCATTTTTTTCTTGCTAATTGCTAGTATGTGAGACTGAAGTGCTGACGTAACAAAAAAGATCGTTCTGGAAATACACTTGTGAACTGGACAAAAATGACAATTTTTGTTTTTGTTATTTTGAGTCAAATTTTTTTTTTGCTGGAGCCTCACAATTCAAAGTACTAATGGGCTGACGGAATTGGCCTGGCCCATATACTACTAATGGGCTAGAGGGTGAGCCCGATGTCCGTCCGTCCTGGGCTGGTGGGCATGAAGCAAGATTGAAGACAAGAGGCCCAACCTACAAAAACCAACCCCCAAGTTAGTTCTCTGCTCTCAGTAGCTACTTCCCCGTCTCCGGCCAGGCGGCCACCGCACCACCATGGCCTCCTCCGCCGCCTCCAGCGCGGCGGCGCTCACCCGCCTCGTAGACCGCACCCGGGTCCCGGACCCCACGCTGCAGCGCCACGCGGTTGCGGCCGTCTTCCGCCACCTCCTCTCCCTCCCCGCTCCCCTCCCGGATGCCGCCCACGACGCCGCCTCCGCGCTGCTCGCCTCGCCCCACCCCGCCGTCGCCGCGCACGCCGCGGCCTCCGTCGCCCGCCTCGCCGCCTCCCGCCCCGACCTCCTGCCCCCAGGCCTCGCCCTCCCGCTCCTCCTCGCGCCCCTCGCGGCCTCCCCCTCGCCCCGACTCGCCTCCTGCCTCGTCAAGGCCGTCTCCGCGCTCGCGGCCTGCGCCCTCCGCTCCGGCTCCCGCTTCCCGCCCAACGACCACCCGTTCGTCCAGGCGCTAGCGTCGGGGGCGGACGGAGCGCGCGCGGAGTTGGCGCGGCAGGCGGCCAGGATGGTCGCCGAGGGGCTGGACGGGATTGTAGGGTTCCTGAGGCCGTTCGTGATGTTCGCTGTGGTGAGGAAAGGGGACGCCGCATTCGCGAGGGATTTGATCGGCGCATTGGCAGCAGCGGCCGCGGCAGCGGGGAAGGCTGGTGTCGCGATCTCGGTGCTGAAGTTGCTCGAAGAGGGCATGCTGCATTTCGGGCGCGGGGATGATCAGGTACATGTTGCGGCTTCATACTCGTTAGGATGATGATACCAGTTCTCTGAGTCAGTGATGGTCAATACTCAATAGTTGGCATTTGGCAATGCTGCGAGCGATCATGCAAACGGGAGCTTGGCCAAGTGTATTGTGTTGTGTTCCAGCAGTCCCGATGACAGTTGTGGACTTGTAGAGTACATTTCATCATGTAGAGATGGCGCTGTCAACAGTTCCATGTTAAAGCCCAGTCCAGAATACTTATAGCCAACAAAAAGAGTGTGGGAAACTCCTTGGAAGCTTACATGTCTTATGGAGGTGTATTTTGTTGTGTTATGCATTCTCAATAGAAGTAGCTACTTTTGGTGATTCGTTACTAATGCTTATTTTTCTTCAGGAAATGCGGCTCTGGCTTAGTTCTGCAGAGTGCTTGGTTGATGCATATGTGGTGTTGTTGAGGAAGTTGGCTAATGCTCACATGGTACTACTCTCTGCCTTTCGCTTAATTTGTACAATGAAATGTTGTAGTGACCAATATCTGCAAATCAGCCAGCGAGATCTTCAGATGGCAGATATACTAGTTTGTGCTTCTTGTTAACACTAAAAAAAAATGTTTCTGCAATTCTGGTCATAATAGTAGACATCTTACCTGCTGGTACGTAGAGCTGTTTAAATGGACCGGTGATGATCATTAGCGGAGTGTTTATCACTTGACGAAAAATTACTACTGTTGTGGCATCCGGCCAATGGGCTTATCCATTTTGGCAGGGTCTGTTTGTACTTGATGCATGCTACTGACATATATACCTGTCAGTATAATGCTCTACTTGACTTATTGTATACTGGTGTATGAATCGAGAATGTATCATAAAAATTGGATTATTCGTGAAATATTTCTTGAAATTTTGGGAATTTTTGGTGTACATACTACTGAATGTCTCCACTTCATCATTTCTTTGCAATCTGGACAGTTCTGTATTTTTTTTTATGCACAGATTCGTTGCTGTAGGAGTACCCCAGCATATAGTTTATCTGCTCATGAAACCTGTGACACGTAAACTGTTCTCAACAGGTTTTCATATACTAAGATTTATTTGACACATGGACTTCTATGTTTTAATACTCAGTGATGAGGTTAGCTTGAAATGTGGACTTCTTTCATGTTTTATTTTTTACTCTTTGATGAGGAGCTAATTGCTGCTTTGTTTGCTTGCAATCACTTTATTTCAAATGCTTATATGGTTGCTGTGCATGGGTAATGCAGATACAATATACTGATGGCTTTCTTCTTTTAACAGCCAACATATGATGCTCAATCTAGTAGTGCAACATTGATGGAAGCACTTCTAACACAATGTTCATTTCATCAAAAGTTTCTGGGAATCACTTCTTCACTTCTCGGGTTATCGAAACATTTATTCTCGGTTCAAAAGGACCTTGGATTATGCTATCTACCTGAGATTTCTGTTGTTCTCAGTTCTCTTTCTTACTCTCTCAGTGGGCTGGAGTTTGAACATGAACAGCTTGCTGGCTTGAAACTTCTGGCCTTTTTGATTGAATGGAAATATGAAAACGGTACATTCCCAAATGTCTATAATCCCTCCTCCCCCCCCTAAATTTTCAATTCCTGTTGTTGGAGGCACTAGGAACTTGGTTCTTAATTGTTTTCCAACCTCCTTAAACTACTGTGTTTCATAGTATTAACCTTCATTAGAGCCATAAGTGAATTTGGAAGTATGGAATGGGTATCATCTTCCTGTGCTCTAATTTTGATGAGAGTTTTAAAGTGATTTGCGTTTTTTTAATGCAATGGTTCTCATGGAGAGGTTTGCAGCATACAAAGTACTTGTGTCAAATACACTGGTACCATTTTAATATGGCCCAAATAGAGAATGTTTTGAGTAGAACCCCAAAGGTATCATTCAAATATTTTTCCATCTCATGTTTTCGTGTATGTGTTCCATGTGGCCCCAACAAAATCAATAAAACTCAAATCAAATTTTCAGATTTTTTATGGCAAACATACTATGGCTACATTTAGAAATGCTGGGCATGCTTTTTTTTTTTGAGAATAAATGCTGGGCATGCTTGAAAACAGAGAAAGTCATGCTATAGTTATCTCAATCCTTTTTTGGAGGGAGCTTAGAGTCAATCTAATATTCCTTTGGTTATCATCGACATAAGATACATTGTGTGTTATCATCGAAAAGTTTCATATGTGTCATGTGTACTGCTGCAGTGCTTGAACGGAAAGAACAAACACACCGCCTCAGTGAGGAGCTTCTCTGTGTTATGGCAGTAATCAACCTTGGCATTTCTCCATCTAAATCTGTGAAAGCAGTGGTATATCATGTTCTCTCAAGGTTCAGCTCACTCATTTTAGACTTGCCTGCCTCTCATTCATCAGAGCAACAAGATATTTCAACGGATTACCACATAAGCAAACCTGCACTTATTCTTCCTAAACTTCTGCATCATATATGGTCTCAGGTGATCTTTTGATCCTTAGTTTTTTTACTCTGTCCTGTTACAGTTCCACCTTATTTTCTCTATTTGTTAAAGAAACAAATTGTGACTGTTAAACTTAACAATTTGAGTACGAAGCATCATATCTGTTGTTTTGACTTCACAACTATGCCTGGCATCATCCTATCTATGATACCTCATACTTTCAAAATTCCAAATTTAATGTTCTACATTATTTTAGGTCAAACTGTCTTCTGTATGACTCAACTACAGTGAACAGTAGCTAATGTTCATATTGGAAAGTATATTCTTGCACATATGTACATATTGCATCATTGCTGATAAAGGGTCATCTTTTTTTCAATGTTACTATTGATTCATTGATCTCTATTTCTTTCTATTTTGAGTCTCTGTTCACACATTCTATGCATGCGTCCATATCTGGAAGAGAAAGAAACTTATTCATATGGTAGGAATTTTCATGCTGTTTCCCCTTAAATGGCATGTACTTTTGGTCATTGCTTGCTAGATATCCACTCCACTTCCATCTCCAGAAATCCTGCTCTATATTTCTTGTATTCTATGTACTCATATAAGTTTGTCCAATTTCTGCTTCTCATGATCCCATCCGCAGCCATCTTCAGCAGGCTTCATTTTTATGAAGCACACAGCTATCAAGGTCTCACCTGATCCTGGTCGAAAATGTCTGGAAGCAAGATATTGGACTCATCAACTAAATGACTATCTGGCGGTCCTTCGCAGAGAAAAGCTTACATTGGATGGTTCGCCTTCAAAAAAGACATCTTCAGGTTGAGGAGTTTACTTGTGCCTTTTTTATGCTCCCTCTATATTTATCTTTATTCAATCCTCTAACCTGTTGCTCCATATAATTACTTGCAGTAGCAATATCATCTCTGATAAGCTCTGTAGCATGTGTTTTGGTAATGCATCCAAAACTTGGTACTTCTGCTGCAGAGTCTTTGGCCATGCTTGGTGCATCAGACCCAAGATTGGGTATGCCATTGTTTGTAGTTATCCTCTTCTATAGCAAGATCCTATGCAGCAACAATAGTTTTTCAACAGAGATCTTGGTGAGTACTGCAAGTCCATGTTCCTTTCATATTTGAATGCACATGATGAGGAATTAAAGTTCACTGGGCTTCTAATCAAATGTTAAATCCTCACTAGTTTCAAATAGATTTTCAGTATTCAAACCGAGGCCTTTGAATTGAGAATCCACGTTTGTAATGACAAATTGACAATATATAGCAGTTAAGAAACTCCAAAACTACTTGTGTACATGCACGTTTGATTCCTAAAGCTGAAATGTGTTGAGATCTGTGCAAAGCTACCGCAGTGAGTAGAAGATGAGATGATGATTTAAATTTTGGTACTTTGCATCAACACGGATATATTGAATTGCAATTCTAGATGTATGTTAAAGTTCAAGTGCCAAAGTCGTTTTGATTTTGGAGGGTACTATATTTCTTTTCTTACCTAAACTGTAAAGCAATCCATACATGATTTCGAGTTGCACAAAGAGTAGAATATTTGATACATGTATTTTTCACATATGATTTGCAGCTTAGTTTGATAGAGTCATTGCCATCGCTTGCTATACATGGTTTTTTGCTTCCACTCGCTCTGCAATGGATATCACCAATGCTTAAAAGGGACACAAATCCGTAAGTTAAATGCACTAATCACGAGTGATTCCCCAATTTCAGTTTCTTTTTTATTTTGTCTTGTTTGTTTGTCTTATGGACTCTGTGTTTGGGAAACAGTATAGGCGCCAGAGGAAGAAGTCCCAGGCGCCGGCTAGTGGCTAGGATTAGCAGATTTGATCTTGTAATCTTTTAGTTAGTTGGCCACCGGCCAATAGATTGGTTTGTTAGCTAGAAATCAGGATTAGTTGTTTAGGAGTCTTGCTACTTAAAGAGGCCTTGGCGCCTAAGAGAGGTTTAAGCAGAAGATTAACCTCAAAGCTCTCCCAGGGAGGGCGAGCAGGTTGTTAATCAATCTGCTATTGTACCTTGGCCACCATATAATCCATATCATCTCTGGTATCAGTCTAGGTCTTTTCCTCGGCCTAATCTGCTACGCATCCTCTGCCTCCACATCCATCTGCTCCGCTGCGCCACCTGCCCAAACCCATCTGCTCCTCGCCGTCAGCCATGGTGGACGACGCCTCGGAGCTGAAGGACGAGACGCCCGTTCCCCAGTGGGCGTTCTCCGAAGCCCTCGACAAGCTTGTCGTCATGGTCACCGACCTCGGCAAGAAGCTGGATGCCGAGTCTGCAAATCACAAGACGGAGCAGGCCCTGCTGAACACGTCCATCACGAACGTGCAGACGCAGCTGCTGGAAAAGCAAGGCCGCTTCGATCCCAATCGCTCCAGCTCTGACTCCGCGACCGGCGGCGCTCCACCTCCAACCCACAAGCTCCGCTTCCCCAAGTTCGACGGCTCCGGCGACCCGCTGTTCACGGCGGGACTCCTTCCGCCGCTAAGCGTCGACGTCGAACTCCTCAACCCGGCGACTCTGGAGGACGCCATGGCGTTTGCCCGGGCGTACGAGCGCCGCGCCGCGCCACCAGAGGAGGCCCCGCGCGGCCTGAGCAGGCCGCCGGCCGCGGCGCGCCCTTCGTTCCGGCCGCCGCCGCCGCCTTCCTGCAAATCCCCTGCCACCCCGCCGGCAACCGCTGCCTCCCCAGCTTCGCCGGCCGCGCCGACGAAACCGCCACCGCCGCCAGGCCATTTCCACCGTCTCACGGCTGAAGAGATGGCGCGACGCCGGCTGGACGGCCTCTGCTTCAACTGTCCGGAGAAATTCTCCCGCGAACACGCACGGCAGTGCTCTATGCGGGGGATCTACTTCCTGGAGGCACCCGACGACGGCGACCTGGACGACACGGCGGAACGCGAGGACGAGGACATGACCATATTCATGCACGCCCTCTTCGGCGTGCGCTCCGCGTCCACCATCTGCCTTACCACCTCGCTCGGCACTGGCCAGCTCGACGCCCTTATGGACTCCGGCTCCACACACTGCTTCATCGGGGAAGACACCGCGCGCCGCCTGGGGTTGTCCCTCATCTCGCGCCCTGGACTCACGGTTGGCGTCGCGAACGGCGAATGCGTTCCGCTGGTGGGCGTCTGCAAAGACGTTCCCATCTCGATTGGCAGCGAACGCTTCGGCATCGACCTGCACGACTACGATTTGATTTTGGGCTGTGACTGGCTCAGCACCCTCGGCCCCATCCTCTGGGATTTCAAGCGCAAGACGATGGCGTTCTGGCGGGTGGATCATCGCGTTCTCTGGCACGGCAGCACCACCTCCGCCGCACCGCGCCTTGCCGCCGCCGCCGTCCTGGACCTGCTCCATCTGCTCCTGGCGGAGTTCGCGGACCTGTTCGCGGAACCCACGGGCCTTCCTCCGGCGCGGAGCTGCGACCACCGCATCCACCTCCCCGACACAGCGCCCGTCGCCATCCGGCCGTACAGATACCCCCAGCTCCTCAAGGATGAGGTTGAAGCTCAATGCGCGGCAATGTTGGCACAGGGCATCATCCGCGCCAGCACCTCGGCCTTCTCCGCGCCCGTGCTGCTGGTGCGCAAGCGGGACGACACTTGGCGCTTCTGCGTCGACTACAGGGCGCTCAACAGCAAGACAGTGCGCGACCGTTTTCCCATCCCGATCGTCGACGAGCTCCTCGATAAACTCAAGGGCGCCGTGTTCTTCACCAAGCTGGACCTTCGTAGCGGCTGTCACCAAGTTCGCATGCACCCGAAGGATGTGCACAAGACGGCCTTCCGCACGCATCATGGACACTTTGAGTTCATGGTCATGCCTTTCGGCCTAACCAACGCGCCCTCCACCTTTCAAGCCCTGATGAACGAGGTGCTCCAGCCGTTCCTGCGCCGGTTCGTGCTCATCTTCTTCGACGACATCCTCATCTTCAGCCGGACTCAAGCAGAACACACCCAGCACGTCCGCGCGGTCTTCCTCAAGCTGAGGGAACACGACCTCTTCCTCAAACGCTCCAAGTGCCAATTCGGCGAGCAGCGCATCCACTATTTGGGGCATGTCATCGCCAACGACGGCGTCGCCATGGACGCCGACAAGGTCTCGGCCGTGCAAGCATGGCCGCTGCCCAAGACGATCAAGGCACTCCGGGGATTCCTTGGCCTCACCGGCTACTACAGGAAGTTCGTCCACGGCTATGGGCTCATCACGGCGCCACTGACCGCCCTCCTGAAGCGCGACGCGTTCCACTGGACCCCGGCCGCCACGACGGCGTTCAAGGCCCTCAAGACGGCGCTGACCACGGCGCCCGTGCTGCAGCTCCCCAACTTTGACGAGCCTTTCATCGTGGACTGCGACGCGTCGGGCTCCGGCTTCGGCGCTGTGCTTCACCAAGACAGGGGACCCATTGCCTTCTTCAGCCGCCAAGTCGCTCCGCAACACGCAAAATTGGCGGCCTATGAACGTGAGCTCATCGGCTTGGTCAAGGCTGTGCGCCATTGGCGGGCGTATCTCTGGACGCGGGACTTCATCGTGCGCACGGACCACTTCAGCCTCAAAACACCTCCTCGACCAACGCCTCTCCACCATCCCGCAGCACACTTGGGTGAGCAAACTTTTTGGCTACAGTTTCAGGGTGGAGTACCGGCCGGGCAAGCTGAACGCCGCGGCCGACGCGCTGTCACGGCGTGACGAGGAAGCACTCCAGGCGCGCGCCATCTCCCGCCCGGAGTTCGCCTTGTTCGACGACTTCAAGCGCGAGGCTGACTCCTTGCCGGAGATCGCAGCCAAACGCCGGGAGATCGAGGACGGGACCGCCGGTGCGGATTGGTCGCTGCGCGATGGCTTCGTCATGCACAGGGGCCGCATCTTCGTGCCCACCTCTTCCGCCCTGTGGCCCCAGCTCCTCACCACGGCGCACGACATGGGACACGAGGGCGCCCAGAAGACCCTGGTACGGCTGTGCGCGTCTTTCTACAACCCGGCGGCGTCACGCATGGTCCGCGAGTTCGTCCGGGGCTGCTCGGTGTGCCAGCGGAACATGTCCGAGCATCTGCATCCTGCCGGTCTCCTACAGCCGCTCGACGTTCCACACTCAGTTTGGAGCGACATATCCATGGATTTCGTCGAGGGATTCCCAAAGGTCGGCGGCAAATCCGTCGTCCTCACCGTCGTCGATAGGTTCTCCAAGATGGCGCATTTCATTCCCTTGAGCCACCCCTACACCGCGCTCACAGTTGCTCAAGCTTTCTTCGACGGCATCGTCAGGCTCCACGGGTTCCCCTGCTCCATTGTCAGCGACAGGGACCCCGTCTTCACCAGCACGCTGTGGAAGGAGCTGTTCGCTCTCTCCGGCGTACAGCTCCGCCTCAGCTCCGCGTTCCGGCCACAGACGGACGGGCAATCAGAAGTGGCCAATCGGATCCTCGGCGTCTACCTGCGCTGCCTCGCCAGCGACCGCCCCCGCAGCTGGCTCTGGTGGCTTCCCTGGGCGGAATTTTGCTACAATACCTCGTTCCAGACGGCGCTGCAGACCACACCGTTCCGCGTCGTCTATGGGCGTGACCCACCGTCCCTCATCTCCTACACACCGGGGCTGGCCAGGGTGGTGGCACTCGACAAGCAGCTGCTGCAGCGCGACACGTTCCTCGCTGAAGTCCGTGAGCGGCTGCTGCAGGCACAGGACCACATGAAGAACTCCTACGACAAGTCCCACCGTGATGTCCAGTTCGAGCCCGGCGACTGGGTCCTCCTGCGCCTTCACCACCGATCCGCCGCCGGCATTACTGATCGCTCCAGTGCCAAGCTCGCTCCAAAGTTCTATGGGCCGTTCCAGGTGCAAGAACGCGTGGGTCCCTTGGCTTATCGGCTCCAGCTTCCCCCTAAAGCCAGGATCCACGACGTGTTCCATGTGGTGTTCTTGAAGAAGTTTGAAGGGCCACCGCCGTCGACCATGCCGTGTCTGCTGCCCATCACTCATGGCCGCGCCCTGCCTGTTCCAGCAAAGGTGATGCGAGCCCGACCTACTGCAACTTCTTGGGATCTGCTGGTCAAATGGCAGGGACTTGATGCAATGGATGCCACATGGGAGGCCTTGGAAGATTTCAAGAAGTATCTAGAGTTCAAGCTCGAGGACGAGCTTTTCAGTCAGGCGGGTGGAAGTGTTATGGACTCTGTGTTTGGGAAACAGTATAGGCGCCAGAGGAAGAAGTCCCAGGCGCCGGCTAGTGGCTAGGATTAGCAGATTTGATCTTGTAATCTTTTAGTTAGTTGGCCACCGGCCAATAGATTGGTTTGTTAGCTAGAAATCAGGATTAGTTGTTTAGGAGTCTTGCTACTTAAAGAGGCCTTGGCGCCTAAGAGAGGTTTAAGCAGAAGATTAACCTCAAAGCTCTCCCAGGGAGGGCGAGCAGGTTGTTAATCAATATGCTATTGTACCTGCTACCATATAATCCATATCAGTTTGTTTGTTTCTAGCCTACCCCAACTTGCTTGGGACTGAAAGGCTATGTTGTTGTTGATGATGATGTTGCATTAATGAATTAAGTTCTGATCATCATATTTAGTCATTTATCAGTTTTAATGACTGCAGACCCTTTCTTTATTGCATATATATAAGGGGAAGAATTACTTTCTTGTGCTTTTCTTATATTACGTGATTTTTCTGCAGGGTTCTATATGCTATAGCTGTACGATTACTCTGCAAAATATGGGTTGTTACTGATTGGGCATTTCCAAACTTACAAGTAAGAATGCTATTTCAACTGGAAATCTTATTTTATCATGGTGAGCTTTCATACATTGTATGTGGCATACAAAAACATGACTTTAAACTATGTTTGTTCCTAACATTTCGTGACTAGCAAGATCGGTAAATTGCGCCTTTATGTTCCTTAATTTTGAAATATGATGTATTCCTTACCTGCCATTGAAAAAATTTGCAATCCCTGAACATGCATAAGATGTGAGCCACAGACCCTCATGCCATTGGCATATTCAAAAGATTAGTTGACAGTTTGTGATTTTTTTTCTAGATTGATGTGATAAGAATGCTACTAATTTTGGCTTCTAATTTAGGCAATTCTGGATCCTGAAAATATTTCCAATTTCGTCTCTGACAGAGAGATTTCCATGAGTATTGCCTCATCAATACGTGATGTTTGCAAGCACAACCCAGATAGAGGTGTTGATTTAATATTATCCGTATCGGTGAGTATTTTCTAGTTTTTTTTTCTTACAACTATTCATCTATTGTGTATTTGTCTGCTTTCTAACATGTAGTACAAATACCTTATAGTTTTGCATCGAGAGTCGTGATTCTGTGGTTCAAGCTCTTGGTCTTGAGAGTCTCTCATATCTCTGTGAAGCTGATGTAGTCGGTAAGTCTAACTTTCTGACATTCCATAAGCTTCAGCTCATGACTTAGTTTCTGGACAATGTTCCAACAATCAATAAGTTATTGGGCATATAAATTAGTAAATTACAATGTTGTTACAACGAGCCGTGTTCTGAAAATTAGTGAGGTATTTTGTATAAGAAGTCATATTTGCTGCACTTCACATCTGAAATCAGGTCCTCATTTGTATATCAGATTTCTACACGGCCTGGAAAGTTATATCAAAGGAGCTGCTTGATTATTCTGTTGAGCCTGCTGTTGCTCACAGGTATGACTGCAGAAAAATGTTTAACTCAATTCTAAGTTGTGCCTGATCTGGTAGACTGGCATCACCAATGCACAGGTGTGTGCTGATACATGCTTCTTACTCTCACTATATTTTTCTTTTCTTTTGCAGTTTGTGTTTTCTATTAAGATGCGGAGGAATGGATGCTGAGGTGTATTCTGGAATATCTAAAAACTTTATAGGAATATTGTGGAGCATTGGAACATCCAAGAGAAATGATTCTGAGTCTCTCTGGGTTAAAGCAAGAGGAACTGCTTTTCACTCCTTGTCTCACTACAAGGTTATGCTACGATTTTTTGTTCCATGTGTGCTTCTCTTCCTCTTTTTGGTCAGGAATCCTGTTTCAATGGTCTGTATTTTTTTTAACAATGAGTGCTTTACAGGTCTCACTTATTCAAGATGCTATTCCTGATTTCTGGAATCAAAACTACAAATTCTTTACTAATGAAGATAATCTGACAGTTCTCAACTCCATGGAGAACCTTCAAGATGAGATTGTTAAATTTGAACACATGTTAGTATGTTATCTTCTAAATTCAGGTGCTTCCAGATTCCTATAACTAATGTTTCCCTGTTCACACAGAAACCGTCGTAGAGTGACCACTGATAAAAGAGTTGCAGTGCATAAATTTGAGAAGCTACTGGATGTTTTCCCTCAGGCTGTGTTTAAAGGTATTCTAATGATTTATTCACTCAAATTATTTATTTTTTGTTATCTGAAGATCCAAAATGCTGAATGCCTGATATTCAGTCCAATTCATATGTTTCTCATTCTAAGCAAATACTTAGCTTGTTCTATCCTTCTTTTTATACACTAAATGCTTAGTTTGTTCTGCTCAGTGTTTATTAGAATCTGGTGTGAGTTTCATCTTTAAAATCCCTGTTTGACTATTGCATTCAACTCGTAGGAAAGTCAACTCATCATCAGTTGCCTGGTGCTGCTCTTCTAACTCTTAATTTTACCCCAAAGGATATACTCAATGAAGGGAAATCTAAGGTTAGTTATCTGCAATGCTTGGTTTCTTATTAACCGCTCACCACTCAAACTTGAATCTTTCTCAGGTCATGTATTCATGTTTGCTGATCTCATTTGCAGGGTTTGCCTAGAGTTCATGCTGCTTTTGAGCAAGCATTTACAGAAATTGCTGAATCTATGTACATATCAAGAAACATAGAGGTAGCTCTTCTTGCATTGCATTCATGGAAGTCATTTGTTTCCAATTGGATGCAAGCAGTTGTTGCTTTGCTTGACACTAATAAAGTGCCATCGAAGTTGAACAAAGCTTTAAAAGCTGCTAATGATATATTTAAGGTAAATATTTATATCTTTAGGATATCCCTCAGTTTTTTTCTTCTGCATTTGTTTGTTCTGCTTCAGAAGTAGTGCTTTTTTATGTAGCTTTGATCTAAACAAAATCGCCAAGATCATTGTGTAGCTTTGAGCTAAACAAAAATCACCAATTGTATCTTAACAGGAGCAAGCTTTCGAGGTGCATAATGTGCCTCGTAGTTGCTAAAACTGATAGTTTGTAGACAACGAGCATTTTTTGTTGGTGTTGATTGTGACGTGGGACAAATTTTTATTGTGCATGATGATTTTTGTACTTGATTATGTATCTTCTGCATAGTACCCGGATTTTACTAACATTTATATCTCCTTGCTATTGCCCACCTTTTCTATATTTGGTCCCCATGATTCGCTTTCTTAATGCCGATGTTTACATTTCCTTGTGTTTTCCTAATTGTGATTGCAGATTTTGTGCGATCGCGTTCCAGTATCTACTCCTCGAGTTGCTGTTAACATTGCCCTTGCCATTGGAGCACTGTGCTCGGTAAGAGATCTTTTATTGTTATTTTATACTTTTTCATTCCTAAATATGGTATGATGTATTTGATCTTTTTGCCTTCTGATTTGTATTTCCTGTCCTTATACTGGTGAAGACATTTCAAGTACTTTGTTCTTGTCTCACCTCTAGCCCTTGATCTCACCAAAAAAAAAAAAAAAAAACTAGCCCTGGATAAAATCCTATGGTTTATATAAGCCCTGTTTCCATAAGTCCTAGTATCTCCTCACCCATTGTAACTTCTATATCCTATCAATCTAATCTAACTTTCCACGCAATCTGAATCGCTTTCAGTTCCAATGGTTTATGGATGATTTGCTAATTTGATTTAATCCGTGGTTATCTTATCTTATTGCCAGATTGTTCCACCAACTGCCCATTTGGTAATATCTTCTGCGTCAGATTTTCTTTTGAAATGGCTGTTTCAATATGAGCATGAGCACCAGCAGTGGTCAGCAGCACTCTCTCTTGGACTAATATTCAATTGTTTTCATCCCACGGATAAAAAGAGCAGGTTTCAGGTTACTAATGGGCTTCTTGAGGTGTGAAATCTCACTCTCAGCTCATAGTTGAATATGTTTAGACCTTGCACATTTCTTCCTTGTAGATAGCAATGTATTATCAATTGTTGCTTTATTTTCACTAGTGCCAAATTGTAATTGTGTAAAATGGGAGATCATGGGGATACAAATATCTATGTTGATGGCGTGTGGTATTAGACTGCTCTCCTAATGTCCTGTGTGGATGACTGTTATACTACAACAGAAATTCACTGGATTATTAGGAGCTTATGTATATGTTGCTTCATGCCTCATCCCAAGTGAAATACAAGTTCACGATGCTGGAGATGGAGCTGGTCCAGTCCATGTCTTTCGAGATGTTCACATTGCAACTTGTTATAGTTGGCAGCTTATTTTCGCAATTTGTGCATATTTATTGAATGCTTAAAAAGTGTAGCCCATCCGAATAATGAAATAGTTTTCTCCTTGTACATTTTGTACTTTTGGGTATGACATTCGAGGATACTTTCACGTTTCAAAGTGTGTTATGCATACTTTCACATTTTGTAAAGCTCTTCCACATTTAGTGTTAGTGTATATATGTGTGGTGTTAGTGTATATATATGTGAGTGGCCCATATGGCCTGTGTACAGCCCATTGAGGCCCATGTATAGCTAACTATATACCCACCCTTCTAGGGTTGGAGGAATACACTGAGAATTATTCCTCTGTCATGGTATCAGATAGGTTTCACTCTCCTCTCCCCTGCTAGCTGCCGCCGCTGCCATCCATGGCCGGCCGGCCGCCGATGCCTCCCCTCTCCCTTCCCTCCTCTCTCGTCCTTCACGGCCGCCGCAGGCGAGGCCCAGGGCGCGGCCGCGGGCGCAGGTCCAGACCCCGCCGCCGCCGCTCCTCTTCGCGCAGGCGCAGACGCGGGCACGCGCGCGGGTGGCCCCGCCGTCGCTGCCCCTCGCGCGGCCGCGTGCGCGGGCACGCGCGTGGGAGGCCCCGCTGCCGCTGCCCCTCGCGCGGCCGCGTGCGCGGGCACGCGCGCGGGTGGCCCCGCCGCCGCTGCCCCTCGCCCGGCCGCGTGCGCGGGCTCGCGCGCGGGTGGCCCCGCCGCCGCTGCTCCTCGTGCTGCTGCGGGCGCGCGCGCACGGGAGCCGGCGCAGGGGGTTTTCCAGGAGCCCCCCTGCCTCTTTCTGCTCCCCTGCTTGCCGGCGCAGGCGGCCCCCTGCCTCTCTCTGCCCTCTTGCTCGCCGGCGCCTTCTCTGTTCCTCTGCTCCGGAGGCCTTCCCACTAGGGTCGCCGCGACTGCTGCCGCTGCTCCTCTGTTCCAGCCGGCGTCCGCGGCTGCGCCTCTGTCGTCCTCCTCCCTTGCTGCACCACCAGGCAGGGACGCATCGTCCCCCCTCGCTGTGGATACCGCCGCTGTTGCTCCCGGCCCGCTGGCTTCTCCCTTCCTCGCGGCGCCCTTCACCCTGCCGCAGCCGGGCGTCTACTCACCCTACGCAGAGCCGGCCGGCACTTCAGCCGCCGCCGCGATTGCTGCAGGCGCCCCAGCCCTCTCCGCCCCTCTCGCCGCGGGAGCTGCTGGTCAGCGCTGCTCCGCCACCGCCGAAGCAGCCCTCGCTGCCGCCCTGGCCGAGGCCCAGGCTGCGTGTGCGCGCGCCCTGGTCGTGGGTGTGTCGCCCCCCGGCGCGCCTCCTCTCCGGACGACCCTCGTCGCGTCGTCCGCCGTCGGTGCCGCTGGGCACGCCACGGGCGTGGAAGCCCCCTTCGCTCCGCCCGCGGGAGCCGCTGCCCCACTTCCTGTCGTGCTACCCGCCGACGGCACTGCTGGCCACACTGCGGGCGTGGAAGCCCCCTCCGCTCCGCCCGCGGGAGCTGCTGCCCCTGCATCAGCGGCCCTTGCCGCCGATGCCCTCGCCGCCGCCTTGGTCGCGGCCCAGGCCGCGCGTGCGGGGACTGCGCCCTTCCCGGTGGTCCTCTTTGCGCCGCCCGCAGTCAGCACCGCTGGGCACGCCACAGGCGTGGGAGCCTCTTTCGCTCTGCCTGTGGCCGCTACTGCCCCGCCTCCTTCTGCCGGCACCTTCGCCGCTTTCCCTGCTTCACTCCTCGCCGCAGGCGTGGGAGCCTCCTCCGCTCCGCCTGTGGCCGCTGCTGCCCCGCCTCTTCCCGCCAGCACCTCCGCTGCCTTCCTTCGAGGCACGACGCCTGTGCCCGTGGCTTCGTGGGATCCTCGACCTCAGGCCCCGCCAGTGGCCATGTTTGCTGTTGCCGCTGCTCCCTTCGCACCGTCCTCGACTCCACCCACTCTGCCCAGCCAGCATCCGGCCTGGCCTGGGGGGTGGGCTCCGACCACTATGGCGCAGGCATTCAGCACCACGGGGGCGACACCACCTGTCCACACCGAGTGGATTGCTGACTCAGGGGCTTCCTTCCACACCATACCTGATGCTCGCATCCTCCTCCATTCGCCCCCCTCATCCCTCTGATTCTCCTTCGATCATGGTTGGTGATGGGTCCTGTATCCCTGTCACCTCCGTGGGTTCTGCTCCAGGTCCCTTTCGTCTTCTTCATGTTCTTGTTGCCCCTAAGATGGTCCATAACCTCCTTTCCATTCGTCAGTTTACAGCTGACAATTCCTGCTCTGTTGAGTTCGACTCCTCTGGCCTTACCGTGAAGGATTCTGCTTCTGGGCGTCCACTCCTCCGCTGTGACAGCTCAGGACCTCTTTACACCCTTCGATTCCTGCTTCCGCTATACCACCTTCGCATTCTGCTGCTCTCGCCACCACTCCCACTTCCTCTACCTGGCATCGTCGGCTCGGTCACCCCGGTCGCGATGTGTTGGCTCAGCTCAGCCGTAGTGCACACCTTCCTTGCACTCGGGTTTCTAGTGAGCATCTCTGCCATGCGTGCCAGTTGGGTCGTCATGTTCGCCTTCCTTTTTCTTCTTCGCATGCTTCGCATGCTTTTGATCTTATCCACTGTGATCTATGGACTTCTGTTCCTAGCCTTTCTGGCTATAAGTACTATCTCGTAGTAGTCGATGATTTTTCCCACTACTCTTGGACTTTTCCGCTTCGTGCCAAGTCTGAGACTTTCCCCACCCTCCACTTCTTTGCCTGGGTGTCCACTCAGTTCGGCCTCACCGTCAAGGCCGTCCAGTGCGACAACGGTCGTGAGTTCGATAACTCCACCTCTCGCTCCTTCTTTCTCTCCCGAGGTGTTCAGTTGCGTATGTCTTGTCCGTATACTTCCCCACAGAACGGCAAGGCAGAGCGCATGGTTCGGACCACGAATGATGTCATGCGCACTCTTCTGATCCAGGCGTCCCTGCCCCCGCGCTTCTGGGCAGAGAGCCTTCACACTGCCACCTACCTTCTCAACTGTCTTCCTTCCACCGCTTCTCCCGCTCCGACTCCTCACCACGCTCTCTTCGGTACCCCTCCCACTTACGCTCACCTTCGTGTCTTCGGGTGCGCTTGCTACCCGAATCTTGCTGCCACTGCTCCTCACAAACTCGCACCTCGCTCGACACGTTGTGTGTTCCTTGGTTACTCCCCTGACCATAAGGGGTACAGCTGCTACGATCTCACCTCTCGTCGGGTTCTTATCTCCCGACATGTTGTGTTTGACGAGCTGGACTTCCCCTTTTCCTCCACCTCCACACCCACTCCTGATCCTGACATTGAGTCCATGTTTTCTGACCCGGTGGTGCAGCCACCTGTTTCTGTTTTTCCTTTTCCAGCAGGTCCTTCTGGTACACCACCGGCTCTGGCTCCTACGGCTGTGCCCCGTGCGGCGCCTGAGCCTCCTCTTGCACCACCCGCGGTTCCGGTGCCATTCGTCGCACCTGACGTGGGCTTGGTGCCTTCGGCCGCGCCACGCGGGGCCCCGGTGCCCCCGGCGCCCCTCGCCACGCCACACGTGGCTCCGGCGCCTCCTACCGCGCCACGCGCGGCCCCGCCACCACCTGCACGCTACACCGAGCCCGTGCAGGTGTTCCAGCACCGTCCGGTGCCTCCACCGCCGCTGCCTTCTCCGGCTCCTCCACCGGTGGTGCCTGTGGACTATGTGCCTCCTGTGCGCTATGTCTACGGGCGCCGCTCCACGGCTCCGCCTCCTCCACCACCGTCACCGGAGTTGTCTCCGCCTCCTCCACCGGCGCCCACACCGCCTCCGCCACCACCACCGCCACCTCCACCACGTCGCTCTCGGGTGGCGTCGGCCGTGTACCACCCGCCGGTCATCCATCGGGATCCTCGCCACACCCATCCCATGGTGACCCGGCAGGCGGCCGGGGTTCTTCGGTCGCGGGCTCTCTCCGCCACCGAGGGGGAGCCGCGGCTTTCTCCGATCCCGACGTCCGTTCGTGAGGCTCTGGCAGATCCGAATTGGCGTCGTGTGATGGAAGAGGAGTACGGAGCTCTTCTTGCCAACCAGACTTGGGACCTTGTGCCGCGTCCGTCGGGTTGCAATGTGGTGACCGGCAAGTGGATTTGGACAATCAAGCGCCGTGCTGATGGTACTCTGGAGCGCTACAAGGCGCGTTGGGTCCTTCGGGGGTTCACTCAGCGTCCCGGTGTGGACTATGACGAGACTTTCAGTCCAGTGGTGAAGCCTGCTACAGTGCGCACTGTTATCTCTTTGGCTCTCTCTCGGTCTTGGCCTGTGCACCAGCTCCATGTCAAGAATGCATTTCTTCATGGCACTCTGACCGAGACAGTCTACTGCAACCAGCCAGCAGGGTTTGTGGACTGTAGTTGTCCGGATTTGGTCTGCCGGTTGAACAAATCTCTCTATGGTTTGAAGCAGGCTCCTCGGGCATGGTACTCTCGGTTTGCCACCTTGCTGCTGACACTGGGGTTTGTTGAGGCCAAGTCAGATACTTCGTTGTTCATATATCACCATGCTGATGGGGTTGCCTACCTCCTCCTCTACATTGATGACATTGTTCTGACTGCTTCTAGTCCACAGCTGCTTCAGCGGATTATCTCCTCACTTCAGCAGGAATTTGCCATGAAGGATCTGGGCCAGCTTCACCACTTCTTGGGCGTGACAGTTGAGCCCCGTCAGACTGGTCTTCTCCTGCACCAGCGTCAGTATGCCCTGGATATCCTGGAGCGTGCCGGGATGACTGATTGCAAGCCTTGCTCCACTCCTGTTGACACTCAGGCGAAGCTGTCTGCTCCTCTGGGTGATCCTGTGGCTGATCCTACTGCTTATAGGAGTCTTGCTGGAGCCTTACAGTACCTCACTTTCACCCGGCCGGATCTCACCTACGCTGTCGAGCAGATCTGCCTCCACATGCATGATCCACGGGAGTCCCACCTTGCTGCGCTGAAGCGCCTCCTTCGCTACGTCCGAGGCACTGTTGACTTTGGCTTGGTCCTCCACCGGTCTCCGTCTGCTGAGCTGGTAGTCTACACTGACGCTGACTGGGCGGGGTGCCCGGACACGCGCCGCTCTACCTCAGGTTATGCCGTCTTCCTCGGCGGCAACCTGATCTCCTGGTCGTCCAAGCGACAGCCGGTTGTCTCCCGCTCGAGTGCTGAGGCGGAGTACCGGGCTGTTGCTAATGGCGTGGCTGAGGCGTCCTGGCTCCGACAGCTCTTGGCTGAGCTCCACAGCCCGCTCGCCAAGAGCACGCTTGTCTACTGCGACAACGTCAGCGCCGTGTACCTCTCCACCAACCCGGTTCAGCATCAGCGGACGAAGCATGTGGAGATTGACTTGCACTTCGTTCGTGACCGGGTGGCTATTGGCGATGTTCGGGTTCTCCATGTACCGACCACCTCCTAGTTTGCTGACATCTTCACCAAGGGCCTTCCCTCCTCGACCTTCTCGGAGTTTCGGACCAGCCTCAACGTAGCCAGTGGCTAGTTGTGGCTGCGGGGGGCCTTGTGTGTGAGTTTCTTTCTTTGTTGGCCAGTCTTGTACACCGCTGCGCCGGTAGTCCAGACTGCGGGGGGATGTTAGTGTATATATGTGTGGTGTTAGTGTATATATATGTGAGTGGCCCATATGGCCTGTGTACAGCCTATTGAGGCCCATGTATAGCTAACTATATACCCACCCTTCTAGGGTTGGAGGAATACACTGAGAATTATTCCTCTGTCATTTAGGTTATCTCAGAAACTGAAAGCTGTCTTTCTCATTATGTCTTATGCTTTTCTGCATTTAGGTTATCTCAAAAACTGAAAGCGGTCTTGCAAAAGGAGCTTGTGGACTGGCATTAGGCTATGCTTGCCAAGGTCTCTTAATGAGAGCACATAATGCTACTGATGCAGAAGTAGAGGCTGCTCCAGAACTCAATGAGCGTGCATCAGTTGAAGATATTCTTCACGCTTTGGTTTCTTCATTGATTCAGCTATGCCCGTCCTCATGTTATTCTCTCAAAAAACTTGGTATATATGGAATAGAACCCATAGAAGGGATGGAAGAAAATAATGATAGCTTCAATGATGATCCTTGGGCTATTGCTGGACTTGTTCTTGGTCTGGGGAACTCAGTTGTTGCTCTGTATAGACTTGGAGCTTATGACACTGTTACTGAAGTCAAGGACATATTGTTATCATGGATACCAAATGTCAGTTCAAGCTGTGCATTATTTGATGAAATGAATTCAGTATCACTTTGTATTGGCTCATGTCTTGCTCTTCCTTCTGTGGTGGCATTTTGCCAAAGAGTGGAGCTGATGAATGAGGACCTGGATGCACTGTTCAATCGCTACACTTCTTTAGCTTCTGAGCTCCTAAACCTCAATAAATCTGGAATTCTCTTTCAGAATTTATTGATGGCAGTGTGTATTGGTGCTGGATCTCTCCTGTCTTTTATACTAGATGACGGGGTGCATGCTATGGATTTCAGTGCTGTTAAAAAATTTCTAGACACTCTCAGACATATATATACACATCCTTTTCCTCCCCTTGTTCATTTGGGAGGCATGTTTGGTGTAGTCAACGCTTGTGGTGCAGGTGCAGGGGATCTTATTGGGATGTGTTCAAAACTTATGACTTCGCAAATCAAACATGAGGTCTCTATCCTCCATACATTCTAACATTATGTTCTATAATATAATTGTTTGAATACTCAATTTTTCTGTGTAAAAAAATTCTAATTTGTTATGTGTTCAGGAGTCATCTTTGGTGAGAGGTCCTTTATTGGCAAGCCCTATTGGTGAGACTCTTTCAACATCTATGGTCCAGGAAATATATCTTCTCGCTAAGGATGCTGAAGATAAGAATATACAAGATAATGCTGCATGGGCCATTTCATTTCTTAGAAGCAGGTGGTTGGTAAAGAATCTGATTCATGACAATGGTTCTAATAGAAGTTCTGGCGATCCCAGTCAAGCTTCAAGTTTTTCTGAACAAAGCTTAGTTTGGAACTTAAGTCGCTGGTTGAATGATCTTAAGCTTGAAAAGGTTTGATCTAAATCCTCATTTTAAATAAAGCTTACCATGTAATTTGTTGACAATAGGTCTGTGCGGTAAATCTGTTACAGAAGTGTACAGCTTATTTATGTCAAATCCAGTGTACATCTTTGTTTGCGGGGAAACATTTCAAAACAAAGATTCCAATCAAACATATATAAGCTGAGATGTGCATTTTTATATGCTAAATTGTATGTTTGACGACACAAGGTGATTTTGAACATCTATCATAATTTGCTAACACAGGCATAAATTTAAACCTTGAAATACTGAAGTACATTAGGATATGTGATTTAAAGCACCGTAGCAATCTCTCATTCCCTTCCTGACGCTAGATTGTGGTTGCATGCCTTCGCTGTTGCAGTGGCCAGTGGGTGAAGTGGATGGTGTTTTACTGATGCAAAGAATCTTTACTAATGCATACTCATTTGTCTACACGTTATTCCAGTCGATTTAAACAAAGATCTAATATATGTGCTGTAAACTGTAAATGGTAACTGTGTAAAAATAATGTGCAGACATTGTTTTTTTAATTTATGGCTATGTGAAATTAAGATGATTTATTGTGCATCAATTTAGCGAACTACTTCATGTTTTGTGTTATAGTCATATCATTTCACTTGTCATTTTGTTAAGAGTATCATTAATCTGTTTCTGCTGACTTATGATATTTTACCATCTACAGCCTTTTGATATGGTGCTAGTAAGTACAGTTGGAACGGTTTTAAAATGTCTTTCTAAAGCTCCTCGATTGCCAACTACAGACTGGGGGGTTATTGTACGGCGGTGCATGAAACTTGAAGTGTGTATTCCTTATAAGCCAACTGATCAGCAAGATCTAAAGTTTCTAAGGGAAGCATGCTTACATTTTACTCTAGCTCATGCCACTCACATAAGTCCCCTTCTTCAGTTTTTGGATGACCTGACTGACATACTCAGATTCCGAAGATTAGAAATAAACGTGCAGTCTGTTTTGCTCCAACATTTGTCACACCTAATGAAGCTCTTCTCCGATTCAAGATTAGATAAACTATATGAGGATTTAACTGAATACTTGTATTCCTCCACCTCTTCATACTTGAATTACTCGTGTGAACAGAAAAGCATGATAAGAATGTCGTTCTGGGAAGGCATTTGCAAGTGTTTGGTGGATGTTGTTTCTGAAGAATCTGGTGGTCTGTCATTCACTAAAAAATGCATTGAATGCTTGCTGCCTCTCTTGACTCTCCACAATGATGGTCAGCCTGAATTCATGGATGAATGGTCTGCTGCTATCATGTGTCTTACCAATGTCCAGAGCAGTTGGTTGGGTGATATGCTGCAGGTTTGCTATAGAATAAATCTGTCTTTATGAATGTTTCTCCACCAATTGTTTGTTTTAGTTTTTATGCTTTGTTATAAAGTTTCACAGTGCTGCTTTCACCTTTCATTTCAGGTTCGGAATGCTACTTTAGTCACTGAGGAAGAACATGCTGACGTGGCAAAAAAGGTTATCATCAGAGCAAGATTGTGCACGACTGGTTGTGGTTCGGTACATGAGCTGGGTAATATAAAGACGATGATATTGTGTACAGAAGCTGATGGTAATTGCATTCATTTGCCGTTGTTTAGTAGTAGTCCTCAATCTTCCATTCAATTGTGTTATCATTCCTCACCCTCCTATGACATTCTGCATATTTTTTTTATAAACTACCAAATATCTATCAGGTGTCTGGTGGAGTGTCCTTGTTGAGATCGCTGCAGCTATAAACTCTGTTGAAAACAGCATAAAAAGGCAGTGGCTTCTGGATGCATTAGAGATTGGCTGCATAACAGCTCATCCCTCAACGGTAATTATTCAAGATGATATGTTGGATTTGTGGATGGATGCTTACTATCACATGTTGCTTCCCTGCAAACACAAACATGCTTACGTTTTCTTGTTCTAAAATTTCAGGTGCTACGATTTGTTGGCTTGCTATGTGATAGCTGCTGCATCTATATGCCACTTCTCGTTGTTAATTCGAGAAATGTACTGAGTGACTTGCCTGTCACCCTGCCTTCTTTTCTCTCCAGCAGCATCTGGGATGATTTCAGGGACATTGTTGCAGACAAGCTTTGGTTGTTGACTGCTCACATCTACACTTGGGCAGAACAATTGGCACAAAGAAATGACCTCACTGGGCACGATCATATCCATAGAAGTGAAGCTGAGATGGCGACTTTTCTGGCCAATATTCTGCGTTCTACATGCATTGCAGTCGAAGACTACTTAACTGTTGATAAGAAGCTGAAGCTTGCAAACCTTGAATCACTCTGAGTGTAGGGAGATGTGTTTTCACTTTGTTCTTTGAAATATGTGTATTTCTGTACAGTATGTCTCAAATTCATGTTTCGACATTTGATGTCTCCACCGATGATTCAGCAATGATTTCTTTTTCTGTACATAATTTAGTTTAACTATCTCATCTTATGCAATATAATTTGAAATAATATTAAATTTATTTGTGAGCACTATGACGCATTGCCACCGAAAAATTTAAGAGCAAACTTTCGAGGAAAAACAAGAGTTATCTCAGACAAGAGCTGAGTGTAAAGGCCCCTACGCAGTTTAATCACACTAATGGTATCTGATCGCAATATTCCATTGGTTTTGAGCTTAGAGACATCTTGTTTTCGACATCTTTCAGAAATCAGAACTATGTTTTGCTAATTGTGTTGCATTCGTTATGATACAGGGAATCTTGGCGTTTGGGGTCAGAATTACATTTCAACCTGCTATTTCATTCGAGGAAACTTGTTGCCAAGTGCAATAATGTACATTGCCTATTGATGGTACTCCAGCTCGTAAGTAATCAAGTTGCTCTAGTGTTGGTCTGAGTTCAAAAGAAATCACTTCCCATTTTTTAAAGGTCTATGTGGGTTAAATCTGATGCAACATCTGTACTCTTCTTAACCGGTGAATCACACAAATTAACCAATTCTTGCTCGAGTCAGCAATTAGTATGATAGCTCAGAATATTATGGAAATGTTCCATGCAAAAAGCAATCACTAATAATGATTCTCATTCTTTCAGAAAGAAGTCCATAAGCATCGTATTTGATGCTTGAATTCCCACATTGTTTCCTTTTCAAGTTTCTTTCGTTGACTTTTTCCTCGGTGGGTCCTTTTCCTAAGCACTTATCACTATTTCCAGAAATAGAAAAGTGTCGGAGACAGCCATAGGGGTCTCCTAACTATGGGGGAGATTACCCTTCATAAAAAATTGACACAAAACCACAAAAACACTCCCCAAACCGGCCACAACCCAAATGCGAATAAAGCCCAAGGCCCAACAACCTCCATGGCCCATCAAACCGCCATCCCAGCCGCCCTCGAGCGAACCTCCGCCTCGCTCGAGGGTCGGACGCCGCGCGGCGAAACCTCGCCTCGCTCGAGGGCACGGCGCCCCTTGAGTGGATCTCCGCCTCGTTCAGGGGCTCTGGCCCCTCGAGCGAATCTCCGCCTCGCTCGAGGGGTCCAGCCCCTCGAGCGAGTCTCCGCTTCGCTCGAGGTCTCCCCTCGACCCGTGGCGCCTCACCTGCTCCCCCGACCGGAGCATTAAATGCCCTGACACGCCGCGGGCACCCGGGTCAAAAGGCGAATCCCCGCCACGCCGATCTCCTAACACCGCCTGCGAATCTGATCCCGGCGCTGTTCGAGCAACCCACCACTGTGCGGCCATCCCCGGCGCTGTACAGGTGCTGTGCGGGATGGCTGGTGTCATTCTTCGACACTGTGCCACCCGCTCCCGTCCTTCCTCCCCGCCATACCCCTCGAAGAGGGATGGCAACACCCTCGAGGAACGTACGACCGTCGTCCTGGCGCTCGCCCAGGACAGTGCCGTGACGCGGGGTGAGCAGAGCACGTCCTCTCCATCACCTCCGACCCTGTGCGGCCATCCCCAGCGCTGTGCGGACAGCCCGTCGCTGTGGAACCATGCCCGACGCTGTGGAGCCCCATTCCGATGGGGCGCCACCACGCCGAGCCCTGTACAGCACAAGCGTCCTCGTCAGCAAGACCTTCGAATTGATGTGTGAACGGCAGCCAGACATGAACGCCGGATGGACTACCCACGAAGCTGCTCCCCGGCGAGTACAAAGCTGCCACGACACCCGCAAGTACTAAGACTCGTCAGGACACCCTCAGATCACAAGCGCTGTATACCAGTACTATAATACTGTGCACAACCCCATGCGGCACGTTTGTAAGCCGCCTCCCCATGGTCTATAAAAGGAGGAGGTGGTCGCCCGGCCGCGGGGAGGATGAGCATCACCTCTCACTCACATTCACCCGCTCGCCCATTCCCTTGATATTGGCACTCTGCCTCAATCATCTAGCAGGGACTTGGAGGCCTTTCCTCCTCTCTCGCCTAGCTTGTAGCCCCCCTCTACAGGCACCACGGTGCATTGCAATACAGCGCTCAAGCGCAACCTGCTGGACGTACGGCCCCACGGCCGGAACCAGGATAAATCCGTGTCCCCGCATTGCTTAGCACCGGCCATCGAGAGACCGATTACAGCGCATTTCACTAGTTAATGTCGGGACTAATCTCAACACCGACAAAAAGAAACTAAATGCAGAATGTCCAGTAGACTTCTTTAAATACATACCCATTAGCTTTTCCTTGTGGTGTCTTATTTGAAAATTGCATGGAGAAGCTAGCCCTTTTCAGCCTAGGCGACTAAAAAAACTGTATGAAGAAAGGTAGTTCTCTGTTCTGCATTACTTCATGACATCATTAAAATGATAATCAGAAAATTTCAAGCTAAACCTGGAAAGTAAAAGGTAAATCGAATAGAAAATGTCAAATCTAAGGAGTAGCGGTGGCCGGATGTCACTTTTGGACATAAGTAGCTTCCATCTTAGCCCACAGACCCTGTACGGACGAATGAAATGTAGATGGAAAGCTAACGGAATCAATATCCAGCACTAGCAGTGTGCCCTTCCAGTCACCCAAGGGGCTTTAGCAAATTAGCAGTGCTAACCTCATATGCTTTCCTATCTGGATTCTCCTATCGTGCGATCAATCTCCCTTAATTTATTGCGCTAAGATATCTGGCAACTGCAGCCGCGCGGCTACCTGCAAACCATCTTTTCCTGGGATGTTTCCATGAGAGAACCAATTGGATGTGTCCAGAAACCTTGCTTGGTTACACTTTTTGAGTATGTTATATCTGCGGATGTACGTACTGGTTAACGGATTCTGCCAAACATTCTAATTTTCAAAGCCATGTCCTTTCACTTTCACTTTATTTTATCCTCCAAGTATTACATGGGGGCGCCAATCATAGCACCTGGCCCCAAAGTGCAACCAATCACATGGCTGAGAGTCCGCTTGCTAGATCGCTGAAGAGAGGCCAATAATTTATCCTTGTGTGGCGCGCTGTCAAGGTTTTTGGGGTATTTAATTTATGCACTGTACTAATTGTGACTATGAGCCACCGAAACTCTAGCTAGTTTTAATTCCCTTGTGTGGTAATTCATTTTCACCTACATGTAACATCCAATTTGGTTTGCTGAAATGAAATATAGGGATGACAGTTGAGCATGATTGGCATCCTTTCTGTGATGGTAGTGCATGGTCGATATAAGTAAGGATAAAGATCACATGAACCACTTTTGCTTAGGCACATGAACATGCGTTGGGCTCCATATAAGCAGGAAAACGGCATTATTATTCTTATTTTTTCCAGTGCGCAAATTCCACAGTGCAGTGGGCCCTTAAACTGTGACCGTTTTACTGGACCCTTAAACTGACTTCTGAATACTGTGGTAGGTCACTCAAACTACTCCACTGACGTAAACATCCTCGGCTCCACACAAGCGCCGGGGGACGCAGCCAAAGGATGGCATTAGATGATCATGTCATGGGAGGATCAGCAGCAGCCTGCCCCAATCAAGCATCCCCATCGCCCCCACTATGCTTCGACAATCAACGTGCAGCTCTGCAGGCGAAGGTCAGTGCAGTGGTGCTATATTTGGCAACTATTATCTGCATAACGCACCACACTAGCAGAACAAAACCACCTGCAAGCATGTCTTGTGATCGAGGATGGTTTGAAAGCATGCGTGCATGGCCCTGAACAAGAGCCAGGTAGCCCCATGCAAGGCCTGGCCAGACAGACAGGATTCTCTAGCGAAAGGTACGGTTCCATGCACGCCCGTGCACAACCACTCCACCCCCACCCCCACCACCTCACCCTGCACGCCCCTTGTGACCAGAATTCAAAGGGACTGTTCACTGCAACAGTGCAAGTGCAACCTTGAATCTGTACCACAAGGACCCATCAGCTCAGCTCCATATATTTCCTTCCCACACAGCCATAGCATCATCTTCCACCCGTGTGCACACACGCTACGCTAGCTGCTGCTACTTTTTCCGTGGATGAAATATAATGCATCACCTCTCTCTAAAAAAGCTATACTTGTTGTATACTGAAGGGAGTATTTTTGTTCCAACTCAAGGTTCAGGCCTAAGGTTACCAGATTTTTTAATTTGAGCCTTTATTTAACTGATAAATCATGTATGGATAGATTTTTTTTTTCAAAAAAGAGAGTTTTCTGTTCTATAATAATAAAAATAAAGCTGGAGCCCCTTGCCCTAATAATAAAAAGAGAGTTTTCTGTTCTATAATAATAAAAATAAAGCTGTAGTCCCTTGCCCTAATAATAAAAATAAATCCTTTCAAAGGAACTTGCTCGTGAAAAAGCTGAGCCACACCCCCAAACATGCCTATGGGCTATGGCATGGGCTACGGTCTGTGGTAATACTGGCAAGCTACAGACATCTACTAGCTGCTGTTTCCACTGAAAGATTTGCGATTTTGTTGGCGATGCCTGCCAAGCCCAAGCGTGATGAGTTTTAGGCTGTCCGCACTAGTCATACTCCATTTAACGTACTATAAAGTGAATATTCTGCTTAGTCATCAAAAATATCCATTACAGCATCAATTTTTCTGCACTCATCATCCCCTATAGCTTATACTCCACACCAACTACCTGCTGTGGGACCGACAAGTCATACTCTCACTCATAATCATTTCCCATCCCCACCCTTCTCTCTCCCGGTCTAGGGGATGCAGCTCAAAAGGACAGGCATGCTAGTCGTGAACCTGGGGAAAGGCTGCCGCCATGCATGCATCCAGACACAAAGGGTAGGGACTAGCCTAGCCCTAGCTTAGCCCACAGTAGTACCTCCTCTTCTCGGCCCCCTTCCTTAGGTCCAACGATTTGATGTCTGTGGATTTCAGGATCGAATTAATGTTGGTGTACTAGGATAGTGGCTTGCACACACGAGATCTTGTGTTCTTGTGCGGGATCTTATGAAGATCTTATGGCCTTTTGTAAGTTGCATTTCTTAATAATCACCTTTAGATGGCTACAAAGATTCAGTTGGTGGCGACGGGTGTGTAGCTATGTCACCCCTTTCTCCGATCCAGCGCTGCTCCCCCTGAAAACTTTGTAGAAACAAATTAAAACGGTGAAAAGAAATCACCTCCCCAACAAAATGATTGGGTCTTAGACATGCTATGCTATATGTGCTCAGTTTTAACTAGTTTTAGCTTTATGATATGAGCAATTGGTTAATACATAGCTCGCCTCAACAGCTGTGGCGTTGCTATGGTACTCTAATTTCCTTGCCGAGTTTGTTATGGTTATGATTATGTATACCCGCAAAAGAAAATGAACATGTTAATGATAAACAGTAAACGTGCACAATATTATTCCAACGACCTCTTCTTCCAGAGATTCCTCTATGTGACCCCATTTTCGTCCTCTCCCCAAAAACTCTACTGGTACAGTCTCATCAACTTTAAAAGAAATCACCTCCCCAACAAAATGATTGGGTCTTAGACATGCTATGCTATGTATGCTCAGTTTTAACTAGTTTTAGCTTTATGATATGAGCAATTGGTTAATATATAGCTCGCCTCAACAGCTGTGGGGTTGCTAATTTCCTTGCCAAGTTTGTTATGGTTATGATTATGTATACCCATACCCGCAAAAGAAAATGAACATGTTAATAATAAACAGTAAACGTGCACTTCAACTTCCTGCAAGTCGATCACAATATTATTCCAACGACCTCTTCTTCCGGAGATTCCTTTATGTGACTCCATTTTCGTCCTCTCCCCAAAAACTCTACTGGTTTTACGGTCATCAACTTTAAACCAGGCCGCATTAAGATCCTAATGTCATACTCCGGCTCAGATCATCCCTCTGATTTGATGCAAGCCTGGTGTGCTTGGTCCTCTGCTTTGATGCGCAGTCACCAAAGGGTCCGGAGCAAAGCCAGGTGCAGCAGTGGCCAACCCACGATGTAGGCCGACCTAGCTAGTAGCATAGTAGTGGAGGTATAGTAGTGCAGGTATGGCCGGGGGGATGAGCTTGGCAGGGTTGTGTGGCAACCTGATGAAGGCTTAACACAGTCCGAGCTACTAGCTGCTTCTACTTGCAATGGCACCAGAACCGGCCCAGCTGCTAGTAGAGTTCTGAATAATACAATCTTTTAACTCGTAGCAAAAGCACACGCGTTATATAATAACACCACATGCATGACAGCCTTTATGCATGGCTTCCTGAGATGAGATGATGGCAAATCTTGCTTTGTTTGGTTGTTACACGCCATAGCTGATGAGATCTTTTTTTGCATTCCATGCATATGCATGTCATGCTTCATCATTGTACATGCTAATTGATTCCAATAAAACTAATGGCGGCCTAGCTAGTTAAAGGTGGGGCCTGCCTCGTGATCTTAGGGCTCTTCTGTTACCACGTACTACTGTGAAAGAGTGTGCGAACCTACACTTGTCTGTTCTTGCCTTCTTGGAGACCGTGAGCTCGCTCTCTTCTTGAGGAGCTTTTACATGTTTGCTCTGTTGACTACTCGAATTGACCTGGCTTAATTGACCAACAGCTACGCACTTCTGCTGGGTTAGACACTGTTGTTACAGTGGTCGTTATATTATTACTGTTTGTTGTAGTAGCTGTACGTGCAGTTCTCAAACCGGAAGATATATTAAGTTGGTCATCGATTATTATATGTATGCACCATTAAAATTCCTAGTTTGTTTCTTTTCATCTGAAAGATGGCACCTTTTTCCCCTTGTTTTCTGTTTCGAAATAAAGAGCTGCCTGGGGTGTGAACACTGTACTGTCACTTGGTTGGTCTCAGTGATCTGCATGATTGTTGTCCAGACTGGACTGTGGATGCTTTTTTGCAACTTTTTTTAGTTTTGAAAGCTTTGCGGCAACAAGTAATTACGTTGTGTTGAGAGATGCATCGTACGTAGACCATGATGATACTAATTATATATATAAGCTTCAGCTACGTACCTATAAATGACAAAGATGACAAAATCTAACCCAAAGTTATCATGCTGTAACAGTGCCATCATTGAGGGCCACATGTACTTTGAATTATTTTATGGGGCCCTGTTCGTCGACCTGCAAAGTAATCTATTGCGAGTAATCGTATTACCCATGAGCATCAAACATATCTTCATCAACTAACTGTATGAAGGTCCTATCCCCTGTCTGGATCATGAGTTGATTCTATAGGACGTTGATCAGTACAAAATCTCTCTATTTCAGCAAATTTTCTTGAGATTTTTTCCTTCCTACTGTATGTATGGATCAGAAATGGATGCAAACTTTGATGTAGCGTACGTGTCGTTGAACCGTGGGTTGATGCATGATTTACCCTTTTTAAGTTCGATGCAGTGCCTACAATTGGATCGTTGCTTTCTGTACTGTTTAGAACCAGTGAATCCGACGTGGAAACGTTGTTTATTTGCTTCGGCACATGTACAGTCTCGTAGACACTATGCATGGTCTCAATATTCAAGTTGTTGCCATCATTGTATCGTGGAGAAGTCATTAAACATCTAATAAAGTCATTCTCACATGAACAATACAAATAGTTTTTTTTTAGATTAAGGAACATGTTCCGGTCTGAACAGCACGAAGAGCTGCCTGCGACCATAATACAACCAGACCAGCAGCCTCATGCCGCCATCTTCCAAGTACATGGAACACACACAAGAGACTAACAAAAAAAGACCACAGTTTAACAGTTTCACAACGCAACACTAATCCACGATACGTTTCAAAGTGTTCCAGCCCGATCCGCTCATAACCTCCATAGCCACCGTCTCTATCAAACGACAACCCTCCTTCAAAATAGTCTTTTCTTCCTCCCTAGAAAGGATGGACCAGCTTCTGATCCAGAACGTCCCTCTAAAAATCACCAGCAAAATAGATTTAGATTTTGACCTTTGAAACACCAACTCATTCCTACTAATCCAAATAGCCCAGCAAAAAGCCGCTACACCAATCAGCACTAGGGTCCTTTGCTTATTAGAAAATCTTCTAAGCCAAGGACCAAACAAATTATCCATGCTTGCAGGAAGTGTAATTCCAAACGAAAAGCTTATAATATTCCACATCAATCTAGCCATAGGACAATCAAAAAATAGGTGTTGAATGGTTTCTTGCTCACTACAAAAGCAACACCGAGTACACCCTTTCCACTGTCTCTTAACTAGATTATCTTTGGTTAAAATTACGCCATTTTTAATGTACCAGAGGAAAATTTTAATCTTTAGCGGGATCTTAGCCTTCCACGTCGAGCAATTAACCGGAACCCCTGTTTTCAGCACCAAATCATTATACATACTCTTCACTGAGAATCTTTTGCTAGCCGTCCAAATGAAGGAATCTCTACGTTCATTAAGATTAATCGTAAGAATATTCCCCACCAGACCTAGCCATTTATTCCAGTTTTCCCCTACTAATGCTCCTCTGAAGGAGACATTCAGTGGGGTAGTACTTAGTACTTGAGCCACTGATGCATTCTTCGACCTCACTATATTATAAAGAGACGGATATTTTATCATTAGATGTTCCTTCCCAATCCAAAGATCCTCCCAAAACCTAGTTTGTGTACCATCCTGCACTTTAAATCTACCTCTCTCCAATACCAGACTCTTAACCTCCATTAAACCCGACCAAAAGTGGGAATCCCCTTTCTTTCTCTGCACTTGAGAGAGAGTTTTATCTTTGATGTATTTCTTCTTGAGCAATTGCTGCCACACACCTTCTTCGTTCATTAATTTAACAATCCACTTACTTAACAGGCATTTATTTTGGGTATCTAAGTCAATAATGCCCATCCCCCCAATACTCTTAGGCTTATGGAGGATGCTCCACTTAGCAAGTCTATACTTCTTCTTGTGCTCATCACACTGCCAGAAAAACCTTGATCTATAATAGTCAAGCTTTTCAAGAACACCTTTAGGTATTCTGAAAAAGGACATCATGAACATTGGCAAACTAGACAAAACCGAGTTGATTAAGACCAATCTCCCACCTGAAGACAACAATTTCCCTTTCCAACTACTCAATTTTTTCTGAAATCTCTCCTCAACCCCCCTCCAGTCACTATTAGAGAGTCTGCGAGGGCTCATTGGAATCCCCAAATATCTAAACGGAAATTCTCCTTCTTTACATCCAAATAGATCTACATAGTCTGAAGTTCTGTCTCTTGTTTCCCCAAAGCAGAATAACTCACTCTTATGGAAGTTAATCTTAAGGCCTGATAACTTTTCAAAAGCACTTAGTACTAATTTTAAATTTTTGGCCTTTTCTAAATCATCTTCCAAAAAGAGTATTGTGTCATCCGCGTATTGCAATATGGAGAGGCCGTCCTCCACTAAATGAGGGACCAATCCATCAAAATAATCCAAGTTTTTAGACCTCTCAATTAGGACTGCAAGCATATCCGCTACAAGATTGAAGAGAATAGGTGATAAAGGGTCCCCTTGCCTCAGACCTTTCCTAGTTTGGAAATAATGTCCCATCTCGTCATTCACCTTCACACACACACTGCCCCCCCATGACTGATTTCTCTATCCACTGACACCATTTCTGTGGGAAACCTTTTAATCTAAGAATTTGCTGCAAAAAGGCCCAATTAACCTTATCATACGCCTTTTCAAAGTCTAACTTGAGAATAAGGCCATTTTGCTTTTTCCTCTTAAGCTCATGGATAGTCTCATGCAGGATGACCACCCCCTCTAAAATATATCTGCCAGGTAAAAAAAGCAGATTGGGACGGTTTGGTAATCCGACACGCTATTAAAGAAAGTTTGTTAGCCAACACCTTAGTAAAGATCTTAAAGCTAACATTTAGCATGCAAATGGGTCTATATTGTTGAATTCTCTTGACCTCCTGCTCTTTTGGGAGAAGGGTTATTATTCCAAAGTTGAGACAGAAAAGAGGGAGATCCCCCGCATGGAAATCCCTGAACATGGCCATTAAGTCATCTTTTATGAGACTCCAAAAGACTTGATAAAATTCAGCAGGAAACCCATCAGGTCCCGGTGCTTTGTTATGTTTCATTTGGAATATCGCCTCCCTCACCTCCTTTTCTGTAAACTCAGCTTCCAACAGTTCTTTCTCTGCATTGGTGATTTGAGGAATATCCTCCACCATTGACTCGTTTAGCGATAAATTACTCCCCTCTGTTCTACCAAAGAGACCTTTATAATAATTTGTGATGAACTTGTTCAACTGCTCCTCCCCCTCCACTACCCCTTCCTCTTGCTCGAGCCTAAAAATTCTAGTCTTCCTCCTTTTAACATTAGCCACCATCTGGAAATATTTTGTATTATTATCCCCTTTTAGGATATTAGTGGTCTTAGCCCTTTGGAACCACCTCAACTCCTCCTCCCTTAAAAGCTGATTGATTCTTTCGCTAATACTTTGCTTAAGATCCCATTCTTGCTGACTTAGCAGCTGGGATTCCGTCTTTTTATCCAACTCCTCTGCTTTTCTCAATAACTCTTGTTTCTCCTTTTTGTACGCCCCATTCATGTTCTTTGCCCATCCTCTCAAAAATTGTCTCAATCTCCTTATCTTATTCTGCCACCTTTGCGTAGGGGTTACTCCCCTCATTTCCTTGTTCCACACTTCCGCGACCACTTCAAAGAAACCATCCTTCAAAAGCCATCCAAGCTCAAATTTAAAAGGAGGTGGTTTCTTTTTCTTGGCCTTTTCTCCTGTACTAAGTAAAAGAGGTGTATGATCAGAAACTTCCCTACTAAGCGCTTCTACTGTCGCCAATGGGAAGTTTTGCTCACACTCAGTGCTAACTAACACTCTATCCAATTTCTCATAAGTGGGGACTCTACGTGAATTAGCCCAAGTGAACTTACGGCCTGACATTTCAATCTCCCTCAAGTCCAAGCTGTCTATAACAACATTAAAAAGGAAAGGCCATCTCTCTTCATATCTCTCATTATTTTTCTCACTACTATTCCGGATGATATTGAAATCTCCCGCTATGCATAAGGGTAGTCTCTCATTACTGCATGATTGAACCAATTCTGTGAGAAACGATTCCTTAAATTCGGGTTGGGCTGCCCCATAGACAGCCACCAACACCCACTTAAAATCGCTCTCCCTGTCCCTTAGCCTAAACTTCACAAAGAAATCCCCTTCATCAATGCTACCCACGTCCATCGCATCTAAACTCACTCCCAAAAGAATACCTCCGGATCTTCCATGTGGCGCCGTCCAGTGCCAAACAAAGTTCCTCCCCCCACTAAAATTATTTAGTGTTTCTTGGGGAAAATCCTTCTTACACGTTTCCAAAAGAGCGATAAAATCTAAGTTTTGCTCCTTGGAAGTCTCTCTTAAGAATCTTATTTTAGCCAAGTCACTAAGACCTCTGCTATTCCAGAAGATTCCTCTCATTTTGAACCCTTTTTATAAAATTTTGCCCGCATTGTCTTGCAAGTCTTTCTCAAGCACGACTTAGCGTGTGACTTACCTTTTCGACGCAAACCATTAAGTTCGCTATTTAGGGGGAAACTTGATTCATCAAACACCTCCTCCATCAATTCTCCGCATAAGCTCTTTAAAGCATTCTTCTCTATATTTTCTAGATTGTCCTCCTCACTCTCAATACCCCACCACTCCGGATCTGATTCCTCCCCCTCTATTATTTCTTTTTCCATAGCTCGATCCAACAAAACATGAAAGTTATTGTCTTTTTCTATCCTAGATTCCCCTAGGTTGACTCCTATTTGTTGCATGCAGTTTATAATTATGTCTTTATCAACCGAAAGTAAAGAAGAAGAAGAATAAGGGTTACCTTCTTGAAATTCCAGATTCTTTCTTGCAGCCCTCTCCTCGGCCTTAGCCAAGATGTGCTCATCCCTAGACCGCTGAAGCCTAGGACTGGCTCGGACCTGCACCTTACTAGCTTCTGGGACAGCTGCCACTTCCTTCAACCTGCTTTCTGCCTCCTCCTCCTTGTCCTTTCCCACCAAGTCTCCCCCCTCAAGCTTTTCCTGCTGCCCACCCTCATCTTCTCCCATCACTTTATCCGCCAACTCCTCAAACACCACATCTGCAGCTTTATTAAGAATTTCTTCTGCCTTCGCCCTTAGAAAGGCCTCAAACTCTACCTTTGACATATTCATCACTTGTTCCTTCCACGACACATAGTCCCCCTCATTGCCTTGTGTGTTCATTACCTCCTCAGCCCCATTGCCATCCATCCCTCTCTTTTGTCTCTTCTGCCTCCTCTCTTGCCCCTCAACTTCTCCTAGCTGCCCACAAACACCATTACCCCCTGCGGCTGCCTCCACACCCCCTTTATGCCACTCAAAAACTGCTTCCTCTCCATTCTCATCAATGCCCACCTTCTCTACCTCAAACTCCAGCTCAAAGTAGTGATCCCCTATGACCACATCAAGCTGTTCCGGAATGAGACTTGGGTTAAGAACAACCACTAGAACGCGCCCAAACTCGCTCTTCCTAGTGGTCTCCATATCCTCAATCTGAGTTGATCCAAACAATGATCCACAGCCCAAAGCTCAGGGAACTCATAAAGTTCCTTCCGCAGCCCAAACACTCTAATCCACACCTTTGGCAATAAAAACCCCACTTCCTTCTCATGCCACATCTCAAACTTGATCCTAGCCCCCACCGGTACATTAGCTCCCTTAATATCAGCACACCCGAAAGCCACTGCCCTCTGCAACTCCACTTTTGACGGGAATTTGGTCAAAAAGGAGTTCTCCTCAGCCTTAAGCTCCCAGACCCACTTCCCCGGAAACAACCTCTCAAGCTGCCTCTTTACCTCTTCCATAGCAACCTGTCCCCCCTCAACCGAGATGAGCACTGTTCTTGAATCCTTCTTCGCCCTAGGCAGCGGGGGGCGAGGGATGTGATAAAACCCAAGGCCATGAACCTCATAGCCTACAGCATGCGCCACCGGATGTGGCATCTTCAAGATGGGGCACTTGTAGTTGACATGATCGTTGTGCTTATCACAAATCACACAGTATATCTCCGCCTTACAACTAGCAGCAAGGTGCCCTCTCTTGGTACATCGAGCACACTTTGCTCCCAGCATTGCCTCTCCTTCTGCCTGATCAACTCCATCACTAGCCTCCCTCATCTCCACATCGCCTTCCTCCTGCTTCTGCTGTTGGGACTGCAGCATCTCCTTGGCTCTCTGAGCAAAATGATTCTGCCTCTCCTTGCTGTCCTCCCCGGCGCCAAACTCCCTGTACTGAGCAGGACGTCTGTGCTCCCCCATGTCGGGCTGGCGCCCGCAGCCCGGTGGCCCCCTTCCACTTCTTCCTCCATGGCCACGCAAGAAACCATGACCACGGACGCCTCTGCCCTTGCCATATCCTCCTACCTCCCTACCACCCTCCTGCACTCCAAACCTCCCCTCCATGCCGCTGCCCCGCTGCATGCCACCGCTACCGCCACCATTTCCATTAGGCCCACTCCCGGCAAAAGGCGGCCGGCCACCCCAACGACGGACCGGCCCTCTGTCTGCAGGCCCTCTCTTTGGCCTGGCAGGCCACTCCTCCCTCTGCCGAGCAGCCATCGCCGGCACCGACGCCGTCGCACACACACGCTAGCTGGCAACCGACGGGCTACAGAAAACACGATTGGAATACCAACCGATTGGTTTTCCTCCCCCTTTTTGGAAAAGTTGCCCTAATCCATCAGAAGTTCTGAAGGCCCGTCCGGTCACGTTTTGGCCCAGCACAGCCCAAAAAGCCGGCCCATGAAGCATCACGGCCACAGGTTCTCTGCGTTCGAAATTTGAAAACACATCTCGCCGGAGCTCCCTCAACTTCCCCACCGCCGGCGACCCTACGGGCAGCAACGGCGGCGGCTGTCCTCCACCCAAGTCTGCAAGCTTAAACACAGCACCCTCTCTCCCGGACCGTCGATCTGTCACCCAAAGATCCCCTAGTGACCTTGAACGGGTACATCTCGCCGGCGGTAAGGGACCTCTCCATGGCTTTACTGACTTGGCATGCCGCTGCGACGACTTAGGCCGCGAGTCCGGCCGCCGTATCCCACTACCTGAGCCTCGAACCTCCATGGAGACCAACCCCGGCGAGCTCCCAACTCCGGATTCCACTTCCCCACCCGTCTTGGTGATTCTCGACTGCGACTGCCCCGTTGCCACCTTACCGGCGCTCCTTTCCCTCACCGGGGGGGCTTCGTCGTCAGAGCTGTCCTCTCCTGCAAGTGCCCAGAAGCGCGAGCCCGTGTGGGCGGCCCGTCCATCGGAACCGACCACGAGCCAACGCTCGACGAATCCGACTGCGCCGCCCATCCTTCCACATCGGTCGCCGTCTGTCCGTTCTCTCCATCTGAATCTGCAAACACAAACTCTCTTACCTCGGTTCGTTGCTCACCGCCCCTCGCCGGAGCCCATGGCCGCGGCGCCAGCGTCAATCGCCGCCTCCTCTCGGCGGTGAGCTCCCCCTCCTTATCCTCTCCCCTCTCACTCATCTCCTCATCTCCTCCACCCCCTTGTCGTCTTGTGTAGTTCACAATACAAATAGTTGAATATGTTTTGATGGCAAAAGGCATGTAAATATCTTTTTTCGCCCATTCTAAAGTAAAATGGCATGTATTCTAAAAAAAGTAAAATGGCATGTATTTCTTTTGTGGAGCCAATTATCGTGTATAGAAAATTTAGTTTTATTTGTTACTCACTTTGTTCCAAATTGTATGTCATTTTGGCTTTTCTAAATTTGTGATATTATTATACACCTAGAGATACACTATATTTCGTTCCAAATTGGAGTATCTAAGTGTATATAAAAATTATGCACCTAGGAAAGTCAAGCCACCTACAATTTGGAAAGGAAGAAGTAATTGACAATGCCTAGTGTAGAGTCCAAAAATTAATCATATAAGCAGAGAACATCTGTGTAGTAGGCTAACCCTAATCAAGAATCTACTTAATCCCCTAGCAAGCTAGGTTGTTAGTATAAATAATTGGGCGTGACAGTGCATGCCGATAACTTGCACTGATATCAGCTCGTCACTAATGATTGCCAATTATACTGCGGAGGCGCTTTTAATTATGAGATGGAAGCTGTGGACAAGGATTAATTAGTTGCTAAACCACATTGCAAGCACCCTGTGCCGTGCGCGCGCCATCGATCGCCACACGGTGTGCCAGTCTACATCGCCGGCCTCCTTTATGATTGTGCTGCGGCTTAGGCAAAGCTCAATTAAGCTAAGCCAGTTCATGCATGAAAGGGAATCATTACTCCTGAACCGGACGCACTCAGGAAGGATGTGGCTTTCTAAGAATATCATGAATACGTATACTGTATGTGTTATTTCCTCCGTATCGAAATATATATTTGTCATTGTTGAGTTTCTCACAATAACCCTCTATATATATATTGTCAATTCTGACAAGATTCTCTAGTCAAGGTTTCAAATTTCTCATACAAAATTTACCGTGAATCGCCGGTTGTTGTGTCGTATTATACATGTAATAGTATACCGTATATACTAAGTAGGAGTGGTTGAATAGTTTATACGTACATTTATACCTCTTGAGCTACTCCCATGGAGCAGCAGCCATGGGGGACGCACTGTTTGTGAAAGGCGATGAGATGAGGGGGCACTGTGGTAGATATTCTTGCGAGTAGTGGCAATGTCACCCTCACACTTTTTCTTGTACTGCCATTAATCTCGGTTTGTCCTTATTTATCTGTTTACTACTCTCTCTCTCTCTGCCTGACCCCGGGCCCCTTCTTTCCCCTTTGCAACACCTCCATAATATTCTTCAACTCTCCCTTCCTCATTCACTACCGGCCTGCCTTTTCATAGAGCGTGTGGCCGATCTATACACCTCACCTTTCCCTTTGCTGCTGTTGGAGAGGGAGGAGAGAAGCTGATCTTTCTCTCTCTATATCTCCCTCAGCTCTATCTTCTCCATGGCTCCATAGATCACAGCTTGCAGAGAGACAAGAGTTAGGCTGCTGCTGCTGTTCTACCTGATCATATGCCCCTCCTGCAATTCCTCCATCCACATACAAATTGAAACAAGAATCGCTTGCATATATCTTGTTTGTCCTTTCCACTATTTTTTCCTCTTTTATTTCCATTGTGCAGATTGTTAGATAGACAGATATAGTAGCTTTGGATAGATCATGGAGGAAACAAGCTAGAAGCAGCAGCAGCTAGCAGAGAGGAGAAAGGGGGGAAATCCTTCAAACAGTCTCTGCCTGCTTCATCAGATCATCAGATCTGTCCTCTGTGGTGACCTTAAAGAGGTTCCTGGTACTATTTTTGTCATTCATGCTTCTTGAGATTTGATCAAAGATCATCTTTTTTTTTCTTGGAAATTTGTGTTTCCCGTGCCATATCATCATACGTGCACACCCACACAAGTACAAAGTGGATCACCCTCCATTTGTATTCGTGATCATGCTGCTGAGATTTCCACTGGTCCCTGTGTCAGATAATTTCTGCAGATAAGGATTCTACAGTTTCATTGTCCCAAGGAAAAGGGGAGAACTTAACATACATAATTTCCTCATTTTCTTCCCAAAGATTGCACACATATATATATCAGAATTCCTTGAGCTCCAAAAACCCTAATCTTCCCCTTCCGCCTTCCCATCCCGGAACAATCCTCAGCCAAGAAAACCCTAACCCTAAACAAGTACCAAAAGATGCATATTCACAATTTATTTCTTCGAGAAAAAACTGACAATATTTTCTCTTTTTTTGCAGGTACGGTGGCCCGGAAATGCAATCCCCATCGAGCACCAGCAACAACTCCGCGCTCTCCCCGGCGGCCTCGTCGGGGACGACGACGCCCGGCGCCGGGGCGCCGTGCGCGGCGTGCAAGTTCCTGAGGCGCAAGTGCCTGCCGGGGTGCGTGTTCGCGCCCTACTTCCCGCCGGAGGAGCCCCAGAAGTTCGCCAACGTGCACAAGGTGTTCGGCGCCAGCAACGTGACCAAGCTGCTCAACGAGCTGCTGCCGCACCAGCGCGAGGACGCCGTGAGCTCGCTCGCCTACGAGGCCGAGGCGCGCGTCAAGGACCCCGTCTACGGCTGCGTCGGCGCCATCTCCGTGCTCCAGCGCCAGGTCCACCGCCTCCAGAAGGAGCTCGACGCGGCGCACGCCGAGCTCCTCCGCTACGCCTGCGGCGACGTCGGCGTCATCCCCACCGCGCTGCCCGTCAGCGGCGGCGCCGCCCCCAGGCTCTCCGCGGCAATGCCGAGCCCCGGCCAGTTCGCGACGTCGGCCGCCGGCATGTACAGCGGCCGGACGAGGCTGGGGCTCGTCGACGGCATAGCGCCGCCGCCTCCGCCGCCAGGCGGGTGCTACTTCATGCGGAGCAACAACAACGTCGTCATGAGTAGTAGCCCGGGCGCTGACGTGGCGCCCGTGCTGCCTTACGCTTCCATGGCTAATTGGGCTGTGAATGCCATGAGCGCCACCACCACCGCCACCTCCGGATCGGAGAGCATCGGGTTGGATCACAAGGAAGGGGGAGACAGCAGCATGTGAAGCGCCATGAATAGTAAGTGGCCTCAGTAATTTCCTGCACTGCAATCATGCATGTAACTATGTGTGTATATATGCTTTGTGTTTTTACACGGCCTGTTGTATATATCTACGCTTTGTCTTGTGCAGTGATTTGCCCCCTTTGTTAAGTAAGATGTGGAGACGTACATTCAGCCCCTTTGTCCTTGATGAGCTGGGAGTGCTTACCCAAGGAAGCTTCGAGGATAGCGAGCCCAATGCAAGCAATCTCAGGTTGTTGATTAAGAGCTAAGGAGCAATCTATCAATCTATATATATCTATCTATCTTTCGCCGACATGAGTTAAATATATCTCTGCTGCATCCCTTTTTGCATGTTGTGCAAATCATACTTTGGAGTACTAAATGTAATCGAATCGAGATCTCTTACGATCGCTCTTCTTTTCCATGATTAATTCTTCGTTTTCGCAGGATCCATCGATCAGTCATTAGTACGTAGATCATGCTTTGCGATCACCTTTAGGCCCAATAAACAACCAAATGACGATCCTACTTGCATGCATACTAATAAGCCTGATGGCCAATTAAAGGGTCTACATGATCTGCATCTTATATCATATGTCGTAGGCACCAGTGGCCTATGCTGCTTGCATATATGCTCCAGATATATGATGGTGAGATGCTTAATAGTCTGGGATGGGAGATTAAAACAGTTGTTTATGGCGAGCATCACATCATTTCTTTCGCAGACATTCTTCCCCGTCCATGTTAGTAAACTGTAAAGGCATGGGAAAAGCAGTATTCCGGGCACTATTCTTATAGGTCCCAGATCTTTTTATGGATCTCACTGTTGGTGCATTGTACATGTATTTATTCCATCATCTAGAATTTCCCTCCATTGGCATTGAGTCTTTTTCTAAATCCTGCGCAGTTCTGATCGACTGGCCATTACTTTGCATGCATGCTGCTTATGATCGGTGTCTCTGTTGCGAGATCTAGCTTGTTCAATTCATTGTGATCGTTTGTTCCTTGCTATCGAATTTATTGGATATATATGATTGAGTTGCACTACACTTCCTTCTTGGTTAGTGTGCCCCCTTCTTGATTTTACTGTTTGACCCTTCAACAATACTAAATGCTTGCTCGATCGATCTATTTGCATTGTTGGGGTTTTGTTGGTTCAGCACCTTTTCTGCACTATGCTTACCCCAGCAATTGGCATTAGGTGATTTATTTGACTAAATTTTGCTTGTATATAGTTCTTTAATTTTGTTGCAACTATTGCAATATTTATATAGTTTTTTTGTCCCAAAAGTCCACCAGTGATACAGCCTTTCTCTAGCCAAGGGCCTGTTTAGTTGGAGGAAAAGTAGCAAAAGTAACTGTTTGAACTCCTGTAGCACTCCTGTAGCACTTTCGTTTGTTTGTGGTAAATATTGTCCAATCATGGACTAACTAGGCTCAAAAGATTCGTCTCGTGATGTACAACAGAACTGTGTGATTAGTTAATTTTTTACCTACATTTACTGCTCCGAACATATGTCTTTTGGTGTATTTAATGTGATGTGATGGAGAGAGAGTTGAAAAAGTAGCAAGTTTTTGGCTAAATTTTAGCCAACTAAACAGGGCCAAAGTTAATTTGCCAGAACTTGGTCTGAGAATTCCTTAACACACAGCAGCGGTCAATCTCACTAACAACTTTAATTTCGACCAAATGAACAGCCCCAAAGGAAATGTTTTTCAAATATTCTGGATTCACTTTTGCGTGAGACATAAGATTCTTGCGCATTTCAGCACTATAATTGAACAATAATTAAGTTCTGCATAAACAAATTGCTGTTGGTATATTAACTATTTCTTAGAACATTGTAAGACGTATGCATGCACTGGCCCCTTTTTCTGACGTTAAAATGCTTATTTAAACATGTATGATTTTAGGCTACTCATATATGCTTACATGATAATTGCATTAATAAGGAAGTTGTGGCCATGGACTGTGTTGTTTTAGTCAAAATTAAGGTTGACATTAATTTGGTCATAGTTTTGGTGCATGAATTCTACTTTGGACCGATCAACCAATATAATGTGGATGATATCAACCGAATATTTCAGTTTAGACATTGATAATTATACTGCATAAATCATACTGCTTCGTTTCAAATTATTTGTCGTTTTGACTTTTCTAGATACATTCTTTTTATTATGCACCTAGATTTATATTTATATCTAGATACATAACAAAAGAAATGCATCTAGAAAAGTTAAAACGACAAGTAATTTGAAACGGAGAGAGTATATGTGAAGAATTGTTTTCAGCCAATAGGGTTGTTGTGGGTTAGTTCTACGACAGTTAATATTGTATTTAGCGACCGAATGAAATATTAGATGCGTGCGAGAGCTTCTTCCCTCCAGGCATGCGCAAAGCTTAAAGCTAGCTAACTTTTGATCTTGTAGTACCTAGAAAAGGGCCGCGTCAATAATTGCATAGACGCGATCTGATCGAATTTGAAGTAGCTACGCATGTTGCATGTATTACAGGTACCTAACACATTCTTCTTCGTTCACACATTTGGTTCTCTGCATGATTTGGACTCTTTTAAGTCCACCAATTACCTAGTGCGTAATTCCTCCAATTACAATTGCATGCATATGATTCCTATTTGTCATATTCTCGAACAGTTCTTACTTTGTAATAACTGATTGAACAGGTAATACAAAAACGGACCTAAGTCATTCCAAACAGTACGTAGCTAGGTCTAGGATGGCCCGTTTTTGACCAAAACTTAACGGCCGGTTCTTCAAGTTGGTCCTAGAGTAAGAGCTATCCTTAACGCATCCCTTTTTTTTGGCACACTGTACGTGCATTGGGTGCCAAATCGATCAGATTTGACATTCACTTACAAGACATTTGATAAAATGGCATATTATATATGCTGAAAAGACAACCATGTCATTATGCCATATTTATCGTAATTAATAGAAAGAATAGCACAAGTTATTGGTTGAGAATGAAGATAATGATAGGTTGAGTTACACTAACCGTTGGTGTCTAATCAGTTGTCATTTTCTACCGATGCATTTGGAGATGTCAAAGGTGCATCCATCCATGATGTACAGTTGTACACTATAGAGCAGTTTTTCCTAGCAATTACGACCGCATTGCATACACACAGAGAGAAATGATGCAAATATTAAAGTATCATTAGGTTAAACATATTATTAAGCATATATTTTTAAAAAAAATGTTTCACCTATATTTATTATTTTTAAAACTTTTTTCTGGCTCTATGTAAGAGCAGGTTTCAATATAACCCTCTTACCAAAGTTTGAGACATCTGCCTGTGATTCAAGTTTGGTGCAAATTAGTTTGTGCCTAGCTAGTTGATAGATATTCAGCTCCAATAAATTACATACACAAGTATGTCCTTCCATTTTAATTATCTGGAGTAAAATTTTTTTGTCATGTTAGGTAGTTATACGCTATTTTATTGGGAAGAACTTTTAATTAGAAGTAAAATGCATGCACCCGTATATGTCTTCAACTATAAGTGCAAGTTATTAAAAAAATGAGTAGTGCATGGAGAAATTAAGATTACCAGCCAAAGCTAGCTAAAATAAATAAATTGAACTTCAAGTACCTCCTCAAGTCAAAGACACATAGTGTTATTTAATGTTGTAGTCATGCTATCTGCAACATGTTTGAGCATTTGCCTATTGCATTTTTTTTTATTGAATGGTCACATTGTTTTATTGAATAATGGTCGAGGAATATTATTATTCTTTCGAAGTTTTCACAAAATGATCGGGGGTTTAACATTTTAATTCAGATATTCTTGCAGGTGATAAATTAATTAGCAACCAAAAGAGATAAATAAATAAATAAATATTGTGATATGATTAAAAATAGAGGATTTTTAAGGTAGTTGTTTTTTTTATGAACCGTCCATCCGACGAGATCCAACGATGGAATACCCAGGAAGTATCAGGAAATTCCTACTAGGAAGTATTAGGAAGTATCAAAATGGTGGGACCCACAAGGAAATTACTATAACGCCCTTTTCTTATCTACTTTAATTTTTAAATTAATTAAGATGATACTTCCTGATACTTCCTAATACTTCTCAAGTACCGTAAAAAACCTCTTAAAAATAATAATAAAGAACTAACTGTGCAGTGCAAAGATACAAAATAATAATTTGGTGAAGCAACTAAGTGCCTAATATCTCTATACATTACACAAAAAGTCAATCTAAATTTCATATGTTGGGGGTCAGAATCTAAAAGAGGAATAAGAAGCATAAACATTTATTTACAGTATATACTCTAGAATAGCTTCCTCACAAAAAGAAAAGGTTGCTGATCTAACTAAATTACGCAGGTACACATGCTTGCCAGTCATCTACTAGATAGCAGCACAACAAATTTTGGTCATCCATATATAACACATGCATACACATATGAATGTACCTACTATGCACGCATATCATAGAATATGCTTCTTTTGTTTCCAATTACATACTGTATTGTTTTTAGCTTTGTCCTATAAGTCCAACTTGCCCAACTTTGATTGAATTTATAAAAAAATATATTCACACCTACAATATATCAAATAAAAACACTATGAAAATACATTTTATGGTCAATCTAATGAAACTAGTTTGATGCTGTAGATATTTTTTTTAGTGGACACACATCTCAAATCGAGTAGAGCGAGGTTAAATTAAATTATAATTAAAATCAAAATATCCCTGCACGGTGTTCCTCGTATAGTATCGGAGATGCCTGTAGGAAAACATATATGTATAGTACACACGCTGCATGGTGTCCCTCTTCCTATTAAGCAAAAAGCAAGTAGCTAGATCCAGCATCCATGCATGTACACAGTACACGCGTACACGGACAACAACTGTGCACGCATTTGCATGCTGCTGCAGTACGCATCCGGCCGGCAACTGTTCTTCGAGAAGGGTACACGGAGGAACAGTTGATGGAGTAGGTACACACACGCCCTTCTCCCTTTAAAACGACGCCGTAGCCCTGTTGCTCCGATTTGACGCGACGCTTTGCGAGCTCGTCAGCCACACGACGACGCACGATCATATGTACGTGTACGTGCCAAGCGTGACTGGCTGAGAGCCCGAGACAGGAAGGACGCAATGCAAGTCGGCCCGCCTATCACCGTGCTTGGATTCAACGGCTGAAATGCAGCCGCCTACGCTTATGGGTTGTCAGCCACCAGCCAACGCTACTATTCTCTCAGCCACCAGCTAGTGGTACTATTCTCTCAAAACAAATCAGCTACCAGTCAGCAGTACTTTTCTGTCAGAACAAATCAGCGCCAGCCATCAGCCACCAGCCGGCTGAACAGGCCGACCTACCAGTAATACTTACACCAAATCAGTATTAGCTACTACCAAATACGAACCAATTAACGATATTTTTCTGTCACAATAAAGTAGTTTTATTATCAGCCCCCAACTAATTAACATCCAACCGAACAACTAATAACATTTCTACCTGACATATAAAAATGCCTGTTGATTGTTCTTTTTCGGATACTATATAAAATATGTATAAGATTGTGTTTTCTACAAAGGAAAGTAAGACTTTATTGTGTCACTGCATCGGGCTCCTTTTGTGCTACCAGGCTGTGATGCCTATTGACTACTGTTTTGGATTTTTGTTCATGAGGCCAGCGCCGCGCGTACTTCAATTTAGTTTGCAATTCACACGCACTGTCGCCAAATAAAATTCGAGTCATACTCTCGCCAGCCTTATTCTTTCAAAAAAAAGTGAGGGGCATATCTGTTCGGCAGATCTTCCGCTGCTGATTTGTATAACTGATTTGTTCCGAGAGAAATTTATTATGCGCTAATTTATACGACATATTTGTTCCGTGAGAAAAATACTGCACAAGAAGCAGAAAAAAGAGAAGCCGAATGTGTGTACATGCATGCAAATGATTAATGGCGTCATCCACCGCCACTATATAGAACTATATGCATAATACATGCATGCAAATGATTAATGTCATCATCCAACCGCCCGACCAGAGGGTACATGGCAGTGATTAGTGGTAGACTGGCCACTGATCTACGGGAATAGGAGCGAGCTAGCTGGCTATGATATGTTCGGCAGATTTTTTTTTATTAATTTGTACGGTATATTTGTTCTGAGAGAAAAAAATATGAAATGATGATTTATTGATCGACTGATTTGGTCTGAAAGAAAAATATTGCGTAAGAAACAGAAAGAAGAGAAGCCGAACATAACTTGCAACTATAACCTTTGCCTGCCACAGATTTCACAAACAACCCTAGCACAATGCCTATATATATATATGCTAGGGGAGAAAATCACAGTTTCCTTTCCATACAAAAATGGTTGATTTTCTTTGTTGGGATGAAAAATTAACAGAGCTGATGGTCATATGTATATGCATGCATGTGTTAATACGTAGTAGACGTGGCGGTAGTTGTACTACTCCGTGAACGGTGAACGTGCAGATCATGAGGGTGAAGCACTCGCCGTTTTGCCTCCAAAGAAAAAACAATAGAATTAGGAGCAGTACGAGCTGCATGGCAGGGCACTGTAGGGTGGAGAGGCGGCAGGAGGTCTGGTGGGAGGGCTGGAGGAGATGGGCGAGGCGTCACATCACCCACCACCTCTCTTTCAATCTCGCTCGGCCCGGGGTCCTCGTCGACGGACGAGAGAGAGAGAGAGGGGGAGGGTGTGGGTGGGGCCAAGCCCACACTGCGAAGTGGGCCCGGCCCAATAACTCTGTCGTCGTGGCGGTCCCGCCGCCTGTGGGGATGGATGATGGATGCGCGCGCGGACGTCAAATCCAGTCCGCCCGCCTGCAGACGTGCGTGCGCCAAATAATCAGTCCCAGTTTCTACAACGAGTACATTTACAGTTTTTTATTTGACGAGACTTTTTTATGGATTGTTATTGACGCACGCTTACCTACCCACCACCGTCCACGTGCATCAAGGCACTCGAGTTGAGCGTGCTCCGTGCTCTGCTCGATCTTGATCATCCTCCTTTCAATTACCGTCCTGTATGTACCGGTACCGGGTGTTTGGTTGGAGAGCGGTGGGAGCGGAGCCGAGCCGATCCGCTCCCGCGGCTGTTTGGATGGGGAGTGGCGGGAGCGGAGCAGCTCCCGAGGGAATATACTCCCAAGATGCGGGTTGGCTCCGTCCGTCAAAATTTGAGGGACGGAGCCGCTCCGCTCCCGTTTTTTCTCTCCGTCTCTCTCCCGTTGCCCTCCCGTCTCTCTCCTTCTCCTCCTGCTGCTCGTGCGCAGTGCGCTCTCTGTGCTCCTGCCCGCCACCGCCGAGGCTGGCAGCGGCGACGAGGTCCCCCGCCCAAGCCGGCGGGCGGCGGCGGCGACGAGGCGCGCCAGGTCTGCCGCGTCCATGGCCGGCGCGCCGCCGTCGGATTCGCAATGCCCCCAGGTCCCCGCCCAAGCCGGCGGCGGCGACGAGGCAAATCGAGCTCGAAGCCGCACCGACCCCGCGCAAAAACCCGACCCCCTCGCCGGAACACGCTCGGATCCGCCGCGTCCATCATCGCCGGGAGCCGCCGATCCGCATCACCGCCAATCCGCATCGCCACGGCGCCACTCCGCCGGCTCAGGAGCCATCCGTGCCGCCACGGCGCCCCTCCGCCGGCTCAGGAGCCCCGGCGTGGCCCTGCTGCCGCCCGCCGCCATGTCCCAACCGCGCGCCGCCGTCATGTCCGGGAGGTCAGCGCAGGCAGAGGAGCTGAGGATGAAGAAGAGGGTGTATGACATGTGGGACCCACTAAACCCGAAACCTATGACATGTGGGACCCATTAACGGAGTGAAAATTGTCATCCATCCCATATCTCGTTCCTCCAACCAAACAAAAAAGAGGGTCGGAGCCACTCCAACCTAACATTTTTAACCAAACATAAGCAGGGTTGGAGCCGTCCCCAAAACAAGGGTCGGCTCCGCTCCGCTCCCGCCGCTCTCCAACCAAACACACGGGTATTGTACTCGATCTTCACGTCGTCCCCAAATACACGAAAGGTTTTTGAGACTTTTTTTTACGAAAATAAATTGTACCCGGAATCAAAACCACTGTGATTGAGGTTTGTACAGTATAAAATATTGCACAAATAAATTATCTCTGCACATTGCAAAAAATTTTTTTACCAAGTTTCAAACAAAAAATTGTCCAATCATCTACTGTTTTTCCCCTCGGTATCATCTCCGGATTCTTTGTGTGTTTTTCGCTCTCCCGACCCCGCAAAGCAAAATACAGGGGATCAAATTCTCTCCCCACGGCCTATCCACTCCATCCAGTGCCCTTACTTTCTTTTCCACGTGCGGGGCCACACTCCCACTGCAACCTTATATCTTTCTCCTTTTCTCCCTTAGGACCTCGGCTGAGCTCCAGCAGTGTGGGCGTCCTCCAGGCAGGGTTTCAAAAACTGAAAAAATCGTCCGGTTACCGCGGTAACCGATCTTACTGGATCGGTCCGGTAGTTAAAACCGGTGGTTAACCGGGGTTTGACCGAACCTAAAAAAACATCATCTCAGTTAACAGTTCGGTTTGACCGGTTAACCGGTCCGGTTTTTTAGGTTCGTCAAACCGGACCGGTAGCGGTTTTTTGAACCCTGCCTCCAAGAGCTCCTGCCCGTCGCTGGGAGCGGCTGCGCGCGGGCTCCCTAGTCGAGCTTGATCCGCGTGTAGACGTTGTTTCCTCATGAAGAAATGATCTCTTCCTTCCACACACTCTCTACATTAATTTGTTTGCCGTGTCAGCAAATTGCTAAGATGTCAACATAATTAAAAGGGATAGAAACTATCATTATATTCCATTGGAACTGCCCTAAGAAACGACCCACTGCACTTTATCAGCATAGGGAAGATCAAAGATCTTGTGTGTGACCGGTTCCACTTCATGCTCGTTCCAAGTTTATTGGTAGTAGCATTTGGCCAAGGAAAAAGGATTAAAGGGCAAGTTACCGAGGCAATGGAGATTAAGGTGCCAAGTTATCCTATTGATGGATAACATCTTGAATTAATATGCCCATCATCATATTCCTATCCGTCTAAACCCATCTCCGGTAGAGTACGTCTCCATCTATCATTTTTTCAACTGAAAAGCAGGAGCACTGCTATGTCATATAAGAGAGGAGAGCATGCAGTTCAGTACAAGGTTTGTATTACATAAAACAAATAAAAACTCTAAACCAGTAGCGAATCTAGGATTGAGTGGGGGGCTCTCCTTCCTCTTCTTCCTTCTTCCTCCTCAAAAATTCTATGGAAAACATGAAGGAATTACCATGGGAGCCAGGGGGGCTGGAGCCCCCCCCCCCCCGACCCACCGCTGGTTCCGCTGCTGATCTAAACTCAAATCTGACTGTTACATTAAGATACAGGTGGGGGCTCCTGAAACTCGCAAGCAGCAGCTCTTGTTGCCATTTCATCTTTGATTTGCTGCAGCACCCTTTTTGGAGAGGCTGAAATTCCGTCAAAGGTTCTACGATTCCGCTCTTTCCATATATTCCAAGCTGTATAAATCATGATCGACGCCTTTTGCTTCTTGATGAGCCCTGAAATAGCCATCAAATTAGAGTTCCACCAATCCTCAAGTGTTGCAGTACGCACAGGCAGCTGTTTAAGGCCGTCTGACCAATCTGCCACAAGCAGCCAGACCTCCTGCTCATAGACTCATTGCAAGCACAGATGGTCAGCGGTTTCCATCTCTTGATCACATAGCTTACATCTTGGATCACACGGCCAATTCCGTAGTAGCAACTTGTCAGCAACTAAAATCTTCCTTTGCACAAAAAGTCAAGCAAAAAACCTATGCTTTCCTTCTGTCTTTGCTTGCCAAATTGCCTTCGAGTCGAAGGTGCAGTAAGAACCAGAGAGCTGGGCTTTGTTGTATACTGATCTTGCTGTGTACATTCCATGATTAGTCCATTTCCATTTGATCTCATCCTCCTCATTTGTAAGCTGCACGTCGCTGATCATGGCCCAAAGCCATACTAGCTGAGCCATCTCATCTGTTGAGGTCATCCTCCAAAGACCCCTGGTCCAATTATTGTTCTCCAGATCATCCTTGGCACTCTGGTTTTTCCGCCATGCAAGCTTGTATAACTCGAACCGTGCTCTCTGGCCATTGCCAAGTTTAACCAATGTGCTAGCTCGGAACAACCGTTTGTCAACCTCATTACATGGTACCTCCGTGCCCACCCATGACCGTTCAGGATCAGTCCATTGAAACCAAAGCCATCTCAAGCGTAACGCCCTGCCAAAGAGCTCCAGATCCAACACGGCTAAACCTCCCATTTGTTTTGGTTTCTGTACTTTGGCATCGAATGCGAAATTACTGGCTCGTCGCTAGGTAGCCATATATAACCGCGTAGCTATGTACTTGGTGCACATATATGCTACCGTACGTTAGGCAATCAACAAGTAGGTATGTAGAGTCGCGGAAACATATGCAAATGCAACCACGCATGTACGTATTGCCGTGGACGTGACAGGTCGAGATACTATACATATGGCCTTTTCGACACCAAGCAGCAAGCATACAAAACTATACAAACCTTGGAGTATAGCCAACTATACATCAGCACATGGCATGCAGAGCGTGCGTACGTGCTGGATGATGGTTGCCTAGCTTTTTCTAATTCTTTCTTCTTCTTTTATTTTAGTTTCCAATCTGGCTCGTGACAGGGACACATACACGCGCCGGTATAGTTTTGCGATTGCGAGATCGAGCAGGTGTGCGCAGTGGTGGTAGTCGTAGCGGTCACATCCTACACAACGGAGAGGAGAGGAGAGGAGGACGTGGCCACTGTTGCCTCTCCAGTTCGGCGGCACACTGTTGCTGTGTTCTTCGACTGTTCCCCCCGCGCCCCCGCGGCCGGGTCCTCTTTCTCCCATTGGAGAACAGTCTATATAGCTACTACTACTACCAGCTAGATCGAGCTAGGTAGATTCAGTCCAAGGCGACCGGTCCTTTGCGTGTTTGTATCTTCACATGTCCTTCCCATCGTCAGAGAATTCCGTAACATTTTTTAAACGACATTCAATTCGTGGCCAACAAGGATGCAGAGAATTCCGCACGCAACGGCGGTTGATGGAGAAGAGGCCGGTCACCATGTATGGATCGTTTTGATTTTCCAAGTCGTTCACGTATACTCCCTCCGTCCCGGAAAGACTGTCGTTTTCGCTTTCCGAGAAATTTTTTTGACTAATTATATATAAAAATATGTTACTATTTATGATACAAAATTAATACCAATAGATAGATATTTGAATCTAGTTTTTTAACAAAATTATTTGTAGATGCAAATGTTGCGCATATTTTCTACAAATTCGGTCAAACTTGTGGCACGGACACCAATAACGACTATCATTTTGGGACGGAGGGAGTATATTTGTATGCATAACAAGTGCATATAAACATTTACAAACCAAGAAAAGCTAAAACCTGCTACAAGTTGGAAGGAAGAAAGTCGTAATTAGTACTCTTCGTTCCAAAATATAGCTACGTTTAGATTTTTTTTCAAAGCCAAGTATTTTTAAAATTTGTCCAACAATAACTCTAAAAATTATTTACTTTATGGAAAAGGCTACATATTATGATAGTTGGTTTCATGGTAAATTTATGGACATCATTTTTATGTTATTATCAGTCTATATCATTGTTTCAGTATTCACGGCCGAAATTTGAAAAAAAAAGATCACACATGATCTATATATATGTGTTTAATTTTCCGTACAACAGTCTTGATCGACTGCCGACAAAGTTAGGAATAGAAGATATTTACAAAGGATTTTTGCTAGAACAAAAAATAAATGCCATCAATCTAAAAAGAATCTTACAATGTAAAGACATGAGGGGTATCCAGAGATTAGAGATATCTATATAAAGGTAGTACTAAGAGGTAACTGAATAGGTGGTACTAATAAGTACCAAAACTAGCGGAATCAATATCCATCTTAATTTAATTTTTAATCATTTCTCACATAGACAAGCAAAAAAAATACGAAAAATTATATGAAAAATACCAACTTGTACTAAACTTTTACATGACTAAATCAGTACAAGTAGTACCCCGGCCCAGCCCCAGCTAACAACAAGGGATGAGATATAGATATAGGAGTAGTCTAGATAATAATCTGAAAATAATATAATCTCACTCTGAGTTTGTCGTCTAGTTGTGCCGGCCGCCGCAACAAACGACATCAAGGGCCATGGCAATAGCCAATAGCATGCAGAGAAAGCCGGCGACGCCGCGGCTAACAGTTTCTTCCTCTCGAAGCGTCCGTTCCCCAATAGTTGAGAGAGGCGACGCGCAGGCGATTTCTCGATTCCCCGCCGGATTCGCTGCTTTTCTTCACCGTCGGTGGCCTTTTTGGCGCCGATGTGCTTGGGGAATGGCGGATCCGGTGGGTGATGTACACATCCTCTTCTAGTAGAGTAGTTTTACCTAGACTAGGGTTGGAGTTCTTACCGGTGAAGATCTCGTCGGTAAGCTTTTGTCCCTTCCAGAGTTTTCCTTCTATTGCCTGTGTTCGCGGGGAGCAAGTCCTGGTGCTGTCTGAGGTGTATGTGGTGCTTGATGGTGATATCTTTTGCGGGGGTCTCAACATCGATGGGTATGTCATCGATTTTATCTTCTGCGTCGGTGTTCGATTTCCCTGTGTTCTTCTTGGTGCCGTTGGTGCCCATGGTGCCATCGACAGGGCTGGACCTGTAAACCAGGATACGGCAATGGATATGTGGAGAAATATTGGAAGGTATGTACCCATGGCGAGGTCGCATGGGTTCTTTTGTACCTTGGCGGTGTCAGGTTTCTGGCGTACGACAAGGTTGCCAGTACTCCGATGCGGCTCCGGCGTGGATGCTGCAAATCGGAGGTTAGCTTACTCCTACCTTGAGGAATCGGGTTGGAGTTTTCCTTTCGGTGTCCTTTTGCTGCTGGACGATTTGGAGTCACCAGCAGATCTTGGAGCGTCTGATTTCCTTTGCCTCGACGGTGGATTTAAAGGGCGTTCATCGATTCAAGCGTACATCGATGATTTCGGTGTGCCAGTTGCTGCCAAGGATGGTTTTAAAAAAGTTGATGTGGCTTCTTCGGAAGCTTCCTCGTCGAGCTGGACCTCGGTTTCAAACTGCAAGTTCGTCGTTTCTTTCTTCCAAGGAGGGAGCGTCGGATGGCGGTTCCGATCACCAGCATCGAGGATCACCGGGAGAGTTTTACAAGGACATGGTTGTAATTCTTATCTTGTGAGGGATGTTCTTGTAAATTATCAATGTAATATGTTATATCAATAAAATAACAACCCGGTTTCTAAAAAAAAAAACAGTTTCTTCCTTTGACTGGGCCGTGGTGGCATTCAGCAGCACGCAGCTACTACTAGTACTAGCTACTCCAATCTTTGTCAGATCTTTCTAGTCACTTCCCAAAGTGGGAGCGAGCTCACACTACTCCTACTATCACTAGCTACTAGCTTAGCTCTCTCCCTGGTGAGCATTTCCAAAGGAACCTACGCTATCGATCTAGCTGCGTGCTTATTACCTCTGTCATGTAGCTTAGGATCTATCTCGTCGTCGTCTCACACTAGACGCGTGATCGAGCATCGGAGCGAGAGCGAGCACGCACGCATATCTGCAGACACATGTACACATCGATCATCCGCCATGGTTTCCACTGCCGGCCGTATACTACTGCATGCGTGGTCAGCAGGCATGGCGGCTTAACGCGTGCTGCCTCACGATCGCGCCTACTTCGTCGACACTGCTACGTCTACTCGGGTCCGCTTGGCACAGGTGTGACTGTAGCTGTGCCGGTTACGACTATGGTTGTGCTGGTGAAGCGGATTCTCTGCTGAATCTGAAACCATTTTAGAGGAACGTTTGTCAAAACAGCTTCTTCTGACTTTGTAACATGGAGAAGAGGGTGAAATGTCCAAAATACCTTTTCCGTCTTTTTTCTCTTTTCTTCTTTTATTTTCATTTTTCATTTTTTACTACCTAGAGCTCGCCGGCGATCTCCCCCGGCCGGGGCCTCGCCGTCCGTCGGCTCGCGCGGAGCTCGCCCGTCAGCCATGGTGGAGGCCCGGGCGGAGCTCGCAGGAGGCTCGCGCGGAGCTCATTCGCCACCGGTCCCATCTCCTCCAACCGCTCCCGCCGGTCTCCAGCTCCCCGCGCTTGCGCCGTCGCCGTCCTCCAGCTCCACCAGGACCGCGCCGCAGGCCTCCAACTCGCCACCGCCCCGGGCATCTCCCCTGTGTGCCGTGTCCCGACGAGCCCCACCGGGGGCAGGGCTGGCAACAGGCGCGCGCAGGGAGGGAGCGGGCGAAGCCACGATTTTTGGCTTCGCCTCCCCCAAATCGCTATGGATAGCGGGTACTCCGTCTGCTTCTCCGGAGAAGCTATTTCGGGATACCTTTTGGCACAACTTCGCCCAAAACAGCTCCCGAAATTGTTGGAGAAGCTGTGCCAAACGGACCCTTGATCTCACTGTAGGGTTCTTCAGGACTTCAGGTAGCTATCGATCGTGGACTAGCTCGTACGTGGTCGTGGGTTCGTGGCCGTGGCCCCGTGCCATTGGTCTTCCCCTTCAAGTGCAGTATATATGCAGAGAGAATAAAATGTCGAAGCAGGTAGTGTGTGTATCGATGCATCAGGTTTTTGATTTGCATTTTTCCATCCTCTCTCTCTCTCTCCCCGATTCGTTTCTGGAGATGAAGATGAGAACTCGGGCCGGCATCCTCTTGAAGAAATGGAGTTGGGCCATAACAGACGGGCTGCAACAATCTAACTAGCCAAATTTTGCTGCTGGACACCGTTCCTTTTTCAAATTTGGCTGCAACACACCGCGACCCATCTAATTTGACCAACATTTGAGGATCATAATAAGACCAAAGAGATGAACGAGAAACTATTTTGTGTGTTATTTCCGATTCCTGAACGTGTAACTGTATTTGAGGATGGTTAAATTAATCAAATAGGTAAAGCAATATATGGTCATTTTCTACAAAATGGCAAATAGTAGTATGACGCGTTACCCATCATATCTGTGGTGCTTGTAGCAAATAAAGATCAAGTTTGCATTTTTATTTTGTCCAAAGAGAGGGAGAGGAACTGATGAAGTGACAAAGAAAATGCAGATTTTTGGAGCACCAAGTTATTTTTACTTTTTTTTTGAGAATTACCAAGTTATTTTTAGATTTTTTCTTCGATTTTACGAAAATAAATAGTCGGATTCAACATTTGCACAAATAGCCTCGAACCGCCGTTTGACGCGGCGGTTGGGGTCCTGCCGCCGTTTGAAGCGGCGGTTGGGACCTACCGCCGCGGACTAAGGCGGTAAGGACCTGCCGCCGCAGCACAGGGCGGCAGGTTTGCAACAGTGGCGGCAGGCCGGGGTTGGGTGGTGGCTGGCTGGTTGGCAGCAGCCGCCATTTGAAACGGCGGCTGGGTGGAGCCAACCGCCGGTCGAAACAACGGTTGTTTTTTTTGTTTTTATTTGTTTTTTCTTGTTTATTTGTTTTTGTTTGTTTGTTTTTTTTGTTTTTCGTTTGGTTTTCTCTGAAATTATAAATGCGAAATAACACCGAAATAAATACGAAAATACATAAATTAATTATACAAAACAAAAATAGTTTACACGATAAGTGTCCAAAAAACAAATCTAAATACGACCGCGCTTCGTCGGTCGTGGCGAGCCTTGGTGCTCCCTCCTCGCCGCCGTCGCCGCCGCTCTCTGTGCAGCCCTCGTGTGGTTGGTGGGGTACGTGAGGGGCTCTCGTGGATGGCGAACCTCACCAGGATATCGTTGCGCCACCCGTCGGAGGGGGGGGGGGTTTCAACAGCCCCCATGGGCTCCCCTGAGCACGGTAGCCCGAAGAGGAGGGCCACATCCTCCAAAGTCAACGTCATCTCCCCCAAGCGGAATTAAAGTTGTGCGTCTCGGGGCGTCACCGGTCCAGGAGCGCGCAGATCAGCTGGTAGTCGAACCCAAAGCGCGATCTGCGATCCGCCGGGTGCATAGCGGCCCACATCAAGTCCCCCTCGACCAAACGCGCAAAGGGAAGAAGCCCTGCTGCGCGTAGCCTGCACCACAAAATGAAAATAAATATTAATTTCCAAATTTAATGAGGAAATAAAAAGAAACCCAGGTATCGTATTACATACTTCGGACGCAAACGGGGGTGAAGCGGCATGTAGTACCTCGGGCCTCTAAAACGTACGGTGCCCAGCTCTGCCCCGCAGATCGCGGAGTGGTAAGACCGGTGCACCCTGTCAGTCGCCTCGTCGAAGAGCTCGAGCAGCACGTACGGCAGCGGCTCCCGAGGAGGACGAACACTACCAAGAGGCGGCCGCGACGGCGCCTGCTGCTGAGCCATACCTACAAAAAAAATTAAAATATAAAATGATACTCAATTTTTATAGTATTTCTAGTAATTTTTTTAAAAAGAACTACTATTTCTAAAGTATCTATAAGAAATTCGAAGAAAAACTAGTATTTCTAAGTTATTTCTAGTATTTTTAAAGTATTTCTAGGATTTCTAAAGTATTTCTAGAATTTCTAAAGTAATTTTAGAAATTTCTAAAGTATTTCTTAAATTTCTAAAGTATTTCTACAAATTTCTAAAAAAGAAATAATATCTCCAAAGTATTTCTAGGATTTCTAAAGCATTTCTAGAATTTTCTAAAAAAGAAATAATGTCTCGAAAGTATTTCTAGAATTTCTTAAGTATTTCTATGAATTTCTAAAAAATAAATAATATCTCCAAAGTATTTCTAGGATTTCTAAAGTATTTCTAGAATTTTCTAAAAAAATAATATCTCAAAAGTATTTCTCGAATTTCTATAGTATTTCTAAAGTAATTCTAGTATTTCTAAAATATTTCTAAAGTATTTCTAGAATTTTCTAAAAATAAATAATATCTCCAAAGTATTTCTAGAATTTCTAAAATACTTTTAGTATTTCTAAAGTATTTCTGGGATTTCTAAAGTATTTCTAAGATTTTTTTAAAAAAATAATATCTCCAAAGTATTTCTAGAATTTCTAAAGTATTTCTAAACTGTTTCCAGGATTTCTAAAGTATTTCTAGGATTTCTATAGAAATTCTAGAATTTTTAAACTATTTTTAAAATTTCTAAACTATTTTTAAAATTTATGAACTAACTATATAGACCGAAAAAGACAACAGAAAGCTACGTGGGGGAGGAGGAAAAGAATGGAGTAGGAGGGGCAGCCGCCCGACGGCAGGGTCGCGACCCTTATTTAGGCGGGGTCCTGCCGCCGTTGCAAGGGGCGGTAGGACCTACCGTCTTTTCAAAGGACGGTAGGTCTCCAACGGTCGGTCATCCGTCGTTGAAGAAGGCGGTAGGTTCCCCCGGGCCCACCTGGAAGAAGTAACCGTCGTTGGCCACGGCGGTAGGTGCCAAACCGGCGTGCCACGTAGCGGATGAGCCAACCGCCGTTGCCAACGGCGGTTTACGGTGGCCTACCGCCTTTGTCCACGACGGTAGGTCCCTACCGCTGCTTCAAACGGCGGCAGGACCCCAACCGCCATGCCAAACGGCGGTTCGAGGCTATTTGTGCAAACGTTGAATCCGTCGTAAAATCGAAGAAAAAAATATAAAAAAATTCTTATTTTTACTGCGCCGAGCTTGGCCCGCTCGGCCTAGATCTCGGCCTACAGAGATCTACTTGGGCCGTCTACCCATCTAAATCAAGTGGCTAGCTGGGCCGCCACTATGCCGTCCCCTACACGGGCCTCTGATCTACTTGGGCCGTCTACCCATCTAAATCATCATCGTCGACTCACGCGTCGGCCCGTCTACCTAGAGCGGCTTAGCACTAGGGTTTCCCCACCCCACCTCACCGCTTAGACCGCCGCCGCCGCCTCCGCCTCGGTGCTTCGTCAGTGCGAAGGCGACCCACCCTACCGCCGCCGCCGCCATGGTCGGGCCAACCTCTCTCTGCAACCTCATCCGTAACCATACCGCCATGCTTCTTTCTGTTGATCTGACTGACATCTCGCTGCTGTGTCGCATCGCAGGTGAAGTACTCGCAGGAGTCGGGCAACCCTACCAAGTGTAAGATCTCGCCCCTTTCGTTCCCGCGATGCGTTGGTCTTGTGTTTGTGGCCGTTCCATCTTCTTGTGGTGGTTCTGATGGGGTGTTTGTGTTATCTGTGCAGCGGCCAAGGCCATGGGCAGGGATCTCAGGGTCCATTTCAAGGTGCGCTTCGTAAACCTGCTTGGTTTCTCATTATTTAGCTTCGCATCTGACACAATTTTGGTGGATTAAGTTGTTTTATGGTAGTTAGGGCTAAGTAGTGTATCAACAAGTGTGGTGTCATGCGTGAATGCATTGGATTGTGGTAACCTAAAGACTAAAGAGTAAAGGTTCTGCATTGGATTGAGCAGTTCCCACGTTACTTTAGTGACATCAGCACATTGTTGATTATTACTTGATGAACCGTCGTATTTTTTTCCATTACAAATGGTTCGTAGACAATGTGACATCTTTAAACATGTTTTTGTTTCTGGAGATATACCTAAATCATGTCTCTGTTTCATCCAAAATCCACACATTCATTGTTCATACAATGCCTATGTGGTATTTCTTGCTCGAAAATTGTATATATATTGTAAGATGAGAGGAACTGCGGATATTGCATTGACATGGGCATGGCTTCCATCATGCTAATCACACCTTGAACAAACTCCTTGATTCATAGTGGGAATTGTTTTGCTTATGTTAAGTTTTGGAGGACCTCATGATTGCTGATTTTATTGTGAGCTATATCATGATAAGCATCATAGTTCACTAATGTGACTATGGGGGCTAGCTTGCAGCCATTTTTTCTTTTGAATCATTGTCCTGCAATCCCTTTTAAGTGATGTGTTCTCTTCCACTTTTGATGTTCTCTACCTTTCTGGCTATTTCAAACATCATTTAGTTCCTTCCCAAAAACAAGTTGTGCTTTTCTCTATTTGATTTTGTCACTTTGTCAATGAAGTCACACAGGTATACCACCAAGTGGACATTAGGAAACATACTTTCACAGAATATTTTAGGAATATTTTAGGAAGAATTGCTGTAACCTGTTGTTAGATGATTAGACATGAGGGCTATCCTATCAACATTACATTGAATGAGTGTGGAAGCTTGAAATCCTCGAGCTTGACATAGGCATCCTGTGATATTGAGATCACTGTGAGGCATTCACAAAATCTTTCCAGTTTCTCTTACTAAATAGGAATTAACCATTGCAGAATACAAGGGAGACAGCTTTCGCACTTCGCAAGATGCCTTTGACCAAAGCTAAGCGGTACCTTGAGGATGTTATGGCACACAAGCAGGCAATTCCCTTCCGGAGATACTGCAGGGGCGTTGGTCGCACTGCACAAGCAAAGTCTCGCCACTCAAATGGACAGGGACGCTGGCCTGTTAAATCAGCCAGGTTCATTTTGGATTTGCTGAAGAATGCTGAGAGTAACGCTGATGTAAGTTGCTGCTGCTTTTTCCTTCTTCCTTTTAGTTTTAGATGCGCATGGCACTCCTTACTGGTGGGGTTAATTCATTTTTTGTGTTATTCCAGGTGAAAGGTTTGGATGTCGACAACCTCTATATTTCACACATCCAGGTGAACCAAGCCCAGAAGCAGAGGCGCCGCACGTACCGTGCTCATGGACGCATCAATCGTACGTATTGACGGATGATGTTTCATTCCTGCGCCTTTGATGATTGTTATATTTAATTTTGTTTTCCTGCAGCTTACATGTCCTCACCATGCCACATTGAGCTTATCCTTTCAGAGAAGGAAGAGCCTGTGAAGAAAGAGGTATTTTTGTAACCCTTTGAATACATGTTCATCAAACACTCTCTTGATATTGTGCGAGCTTCTTGCGTTGATCTAACTTTCAGAGCTGTTTGACTTAAAATTCTTATTATACATGTTCTGAAGTACCCTCCTTCAATTTTACTTTAGTATAAGACTGCTAAACTGGAAGAAATCTGTATGTATTGACTTGTCATAAGTTATTAATTCATCTTATAATAAAGAAAATTACTATGATCAAGGAAATTCCAATCACCACTTTGTGGTTTCCCTTTTCTTTGCGGAATTTAATCTGGTAGAAAGCACGCATATATGTTCTTGCCGTTTCAATTCGATCTTTCTCAGCTTTTATTTAGCTCTGTTTCTAACAAATGTGATCCTTATATTCTGTAGCCTGACAACATTGTCGCGCCAAGGAAGCAGTGAAGTATGCTAACTTCTGAGCAAGAGGGCATTTTGTGGAAGAAATTGTAGCTTTAGCTCCTTTTATGTACTTTTTTCTGGCAGCCTTGCCTAAAGATATTTCCGGTACCAATACTTTTGAATCTAGGTCATACGCTCAATTCGTACTCTTGATATATCTGGGCACCTGTCTTTGTGGCACATTGGGTCTGCTTGAACATTGTTTGCATGCTTGTTTCGACCAGCCAAGTTGATAACAATAGTTGCACTGTTAATGTACTCCCTCCGGCCAAAAAAAAAGAGAGAGAGAAAACATCAGAATCAGAGTTACAAGGGAAATGCTTCGGTTCGTTTTCAAGCTTGGAAGAGAAAGTTGGGGACGAGCTCGAGAATGGTCTGCTAGAGCCGGTTCCTGACCAACATCATGTAATCTTCGCCTCTTTGGTCATGACTCTCGTAGAACTTCACGGTGCTGAGGTCGAGGACGTGGGTCTAGCGTGGCCGCGCCGCCGTCTCTTCACTGAGCCGGCCGGAAGCTCTCGAGAAGGAAGAGGTAGGAGACAGCTCCCGGAGAGTGCGGCGCCAATGCACATTCTAGTGATTGCATTGTAGTATTCTTCAGCAGTTGAGCCAGCTCTTGCCTCTTGGAACCATTTCACCTTCACATTTTTTTTTGTGCACGATTTTAGAGCATATATATTCCGTCAACCATAACATTGTACCTGCCTATAGCCTATAGGATCTCTTTGTTTTTTCTGTTGTGAAAATATGATCGAGTTGAACATCCAAATAGTCAACTGACTGTTTGCTAATCTGAACTCTGAAGAAGAAAACAAAAATTGTCAGGAGCTTTCTCTCGATACCAAGTGCATAGTATATCTTATATGCATGACTCTTGTCAACAATCAAGTGCATAGACGCGTGGTCGGTCGTCACTTTGGAGGCGGCGGCGGGGACACCACCACGGCGGCGGCGGCGGTGCGAGTGCCGATTGTGGAGCCTGATGTCGGCGCCGGAGGAGAAGGCAGGGCTTGGTTGAGCTTCCTTGGACAAGCTCGTGGCACTCGCACTCCGGTGATGAGACCTGAACATGCATTCAAAACGAAAGTGAGCTGAAGACCTCCAAAGTTTTCTCAAAACGAAACAAGATGCATGGTTGAATTCAGAACCAGAACCCGATCGACAAGTCACTGGAATAAGTAGAACTGACCTGCAGGGCATGGGCGAGCCTCCGACGAGACGACGGCGAGCAGGAGGATGACAGCGATCAGTAGCTGAGATGGCTTGGCGCCGAACATCTCACACACACCTGCACTGCACTGCACTGAATAGTGGCGTGATGAAGATTGAAGATGCATGCGTTTATGTATGGGCGTGAAGAAGCTAGAGAGAGCTTCAAGGAAACTACGCCGTACTTGCTTGCGGCATTGGACGCTCCTAGAATCCTATCTTGGTGGTGCTACAGAATTTTTTTGTCAGTAATTAACTTGTGTCTGTAGGGTAAGCCTGGTCAAATAGTAAAAAATGGAGGCAGCTCTGATCTCAGACAAACTATAAGTCAACTCTTGTGGTGGTAGCGAGGCTCTGTAATGTACGTGATGCTCGAGACGGAGTAGAGAGAGATCCAGATCAGGCCCATAAGAATGGAGGTTATATGAGTAAGCTATGCAGATTCGGTTTTCCTTTGTTCGTCTGTATTATCAGCCACCAGTCAACGATATTTTTTTCTCAGAACAAATCAGCACCAACTACCAGTTAATCAGTGGTATTTTTGTCTCAGAACAAATCATCACCACCAACCGAACAGTTAAAAATAATACTTGTTGACTTTTATTGTGGTTCCGTGAGTCCTCCATTTGGCACCTGTGCTTTGTCAGCGCTCCTCTTATTGATGGTGCCATCAAATCTTTTTGTCAATGCTCCTCTTATTGATGGTGCCATTAAATCTTACAGTAAAGCTAAAAATTGAATGTCCATAATAGAAAAAAATATGACAGTTCGACATATATTTCATTAGTTCATTTTCAATGTTGTGGTGTTATTTTCGCATGTTTCACAATGAATGTTGAAGGAAACATAGGTAGTAATTGGTTGGGTGCATAAATTCAACCAGGCTTCACTTATGCACTTTGGGCCTGATTGATTTGGGTGCACAGCCTCTAGCCAAGCTCAAATTTCTCTCAAATTTTTATTTCAATATCTTTTTGGGTTCCATTTGGGTACTAGTACCTTTCTCTGAAATTTTTGTGGGGCACTCTTGTGCTCGTATTGTTTTGGGAAGCAAGGTACTCTTTTGTTCCAAATTGTAATTCGTTTGATTTTTTCACCTCGAATTTGACTGCTTGTTTTATTCAAAAAATTACCCATATTGTCATATCTTTTTGTTGTGATTTGCTTTATTAATAAAAGTTTTTTAAGAATGACTTAAATTTGACTATATTTCAAATTTTGAATCAGACGAGCGATCGAACTTGAGGTCAAAAAGTCAAATGAATTATAATTTGGAACGGAAGTAGTAGTAAATAATTAAGCTCTATTATTTCTGAAGCCAAATACACGGCAGCATAGTACAGAAGCAAATCATTTGCAGTCCTACTACTACATGTATCGTGCGATTACGACAAAAATTAAACTCGATAGCAGCGGAAGCACTTGATATACTTCCCGGAGCCGCAGTAAATTTATTCTCTAGCAGTATGTGAACAAGACGATGAACCAGCAGCACACAAACAGGTAGCACACTGATAGCAATCGTGATCATGTCAGGGCACCTACCTTATGGGGGTAGACCACTCAAGTTTAGTACCACCTTGCCTAGGGAAGGGGGTTATGACCACCTTATAAGGGAGAGCATCCCTCTCCTACCAGTCCGGGCTTTTGGGAGGTAATGGACCTCTTGCCTTATAAGTGGGCCGTGATGCGCATGAACGTCCGAACCTATGGTAGAGAGTTGGGCTGAATTGAGTGGATGCTAACATCTGGTATTAGAGCCTGGTTCCGCCTTATGAGGGGTGGTGCCGGGGTCACCACCTTATGGGGGGTGGGGGTGGTGCCGGGGTCACCACCTTATGGGGGGTGGGATGTCAGGACACCTACCTTATGGGGGGTAGGTCACTCAAGTTTAGTAACACCTTACTTAGGGAAGGGGGCCATGACCACCTTATAAGGGAGAGCATCCCTCTCCCACCAGTTCGGGCTTTTGGATAAGTGGACCGTGATGCGCATGAACGTCCGAACCTATGGTAGAGAGTTGGGCTGAATTGAGTGGATGCTAACAGATCACACAGCCGCCGGTGGCGGCGGTGGCAGTTCACTACTCGGTGTGGGGAGAGGTCCGATTGGAGGGCCCGCTACCGGCGCCGGCGGAGGAGGCGTCGGTTGGTAATCGCCGCTGAGAAGCTTCCGCGCACCGTGATGCACGCCGTCGAAGCCTACATGTATGTGTACAACACTTGAATTAGTTAACTGATTGTTCTTTCAAAAATCAATCAATTAATTAACAGTGAGCTGAAATAGCCTGATTGTATTGAAGAAAATTATATATAAATAATTATGAAAACCTATTCTATCTGATTAATTAACAGCAGATATATATGTAGCGACCTGTACCTGCAGAAGATGCTGCCGCAGTAGCCTCCGAGGAGTGTGGAGATGATGTGACGAGGACTAGCACGAGGAAGATCATGAACAGAGATGATCTTGGAGCTGCCATCGCTAGCTAGCTTGTGGTCACTACTAGCTGCAAGTCGATATGAGATGGAGCTGATGAGACTGAGAGTGGGAGACGTGTGTGCACCGTTTGATGTGTATTTTATAGGGCGTTCATGGCGGTGGTGTGAAGAAGGGAGCTAAGCGATTAGCGAGATATGATATGAACCTCATGTAGTTTTTTTAAACTTCCGAACCGGAGTAAGACTGACTCCAAGAGCGCGATGCAAAGGCACAAATATCTCTTCGGCGACGCTGTGCATCACTAAAACAACCTCTAACAGAGGAGGCAACATGAGAGGCATTTTGCATCGTGAGGAGAGAGGAGAGGTAAAAATAGATTCCCTCTCTCCTCGATTGCATTTGGCGAGCGCTGGGAAGGAGGCGGAGCGGCCGTGGGGAAGAGGAGGTGGAGGAGGCGCGGGAAGGAGGTGGAGGCCCGCACGACGACGCGAGCAGAGGAGGCTGGGCCGCGAATCCATGGCGTCACCACCGTCGAGCTCCTCCGAGCCGGCAACGGGCAGGGCGGCGAATTCATGGCGTCTCCAGGCCGATTCGAGCATCTCTTCCGTCGATTCAAGCACCTCCGGGCCGGCAATGGGCAGGGCGGCGCGCGACAGGACGGTAGGGAGGCGGACTTTCCGGTTCGGCGCTCGGTGGGGAGGAAGGGAGGCGGGCGCTCGGCGGGATCCGCCGCCGTCGAGCTCCCCGACGGAGGTGGGCAGCAGGCGCGGCGGCGGAGCGGCGGTGGCAGCACGGTGTGGGAAAATGCTTGACGCGGCGGCCGGCGTGGAACTCGATTCGGCGGCCGGCGAGCTTGACGCGGCAGCGGGAACTTGATGCGGGGGCCGTGGCGAGTTCGATGCGTAGGAGGGGCCTGCTCTGCATCTCGCCGAAGCGGCCACCGATGGAGAGGCTGAGGCTGAGCTCGATGTCGTCCGACTCGCCCCATCCTGCGCTGCCCGCCGCCGCGTCCTCCGTCTGCGACCGCGGCCGCGCCCCTGCTCTGCATCTCGGAAGTGGAGGCGAGGCGTCTCGGCACCGGCGTCCTGCTGCATTGCGACTTTGCCTTCGCTGTTGGAGACAAGAAGTTTTTGCCTCTCCAACACGAACTGTTCACACAACGCAATACTCGGTTTGCCTCTCATTGTTGGGGTCAGCCTAAGGTCCTGTTTGTGGTTATGGAAGTGACTTATTTTAGGTCCATTCTTCCCTTTCCAGAAGAGCTAATTTAAGTCACTTTTTTTTAACAAAATTAAGTCACTTGTTTGATTCATATGGCTAAAACCAATTAGTGCAGTGGTAAGAAGACTCTTCTACCCCTCCTGCCATTGGTGAATGGGAGCAATAAACAAGGGGTAGTGTGGCTGGAAAGGGAAAAATAAGTCCCAATAAACAACTTTTTTGATGACTTATTGGCTTCTTATATACGTTAGACTTAATTTATTAGTCTCCAATAGATCATCATGTTTGACATTAGACTGGCTAAATTAAACAACTCCAATCAAAACACTCCAGCTGGAGTCGAATGCTAGGGCTTCTCTTTCCTTGGCTTTCACTCTCCTAGCTGGAGTAAATCATCAAACGTCAGTCTCCCAGGTTTGTGGAATCACTGTACGTGTGATCTTCAGATGGATCCTTGCACGGCGTGACCGAGCTCAGTTTGGCTATGTGGCAGTGAGGCGTTGCACAAGTGACCCTCGAGATCCACAGACTCAGATCTAAACTATAAATATGCTCGAGATGCGACGGATCGCAGAAATATAAATGGCTCAGATTCGAGTTGTCGCCACCAAGTTGGCTGAGTTCGTGGGAAACTTCGTACGTGCACGACAATCCAAGCAAGAAACTTCGTACGTGCACGACAATCCTAAACACGCATTCCCGTTTCAAAATATTTGTCATTCTAGTTTTTCCAGATACATTCCTTTTGTTATGCACCTAGATAGTTAGTATATATGTCCACATACATAATTATAAGGAATTAGATGCTCGTAGCCTAAGAGGGAGAGGGGATGAATTAGACAACTTAAAACATTAAGCCTAAGGTACTATTTGCTCAAAATATAAACTAGAACATACTACCTAGATGTGCAACTACGGTTGTTCTAGTGTAAAACTCCCGTCCCAAAACAAGTTTTGCAACCTATAGCCAATCCTAGCAAGATACTACTCTAGGAAAGTAAAGACAAGCAAGGATTGCAAAAATGTAATGCGGAAACGTAAAAGGGATGAGAGGAAGCAAACTCTTGACACGCGATTTATCCCGTGGTATCGGTAGGCACTAAGCCACCCCTAGTTCACGTTGTTGAAGCACTCCACACAAGAGTATTGCTTCCCGGTCACCAAGTCTCTCCCAAGAGCACCACTTGACTTGCCACAAAAGCTCACCCACAAAGGCACTCGCCAAGCTCTCTTGGTCACTTTGATGCCGTCTCCACTAAGGAGCTTCTCCACCAAGGAAGGGGGTCTCCACGTCCTCCGCACAAAGTGTCCTCGCCGCTCCACACCAAGTCGGAGGGTCGAAGACGTTTACCGGAGAGCCCCTTAGGCTTCAAGGCTTCCGGCGCACCTTGTACAGCTTGACCCACTCAAGAATCACCTCACAAGATAGGCACACCTTGCACTCACTCAGCTCTAAGCTAATCTAGCACTAAGCACACACACCAAGCATGTGCAAAGCCTTTGGATGTTCACTTAAGCACTAGCATGGCATGGATATGATCTCTAATGTGTCTTGCACTCCTCTGGTCTTCCTCAGCATCCAGCCTTCTCAAATAGGTGAGTGGAGGGGGTATAAATAGCCCAAGGTGTCCAAAGAGCCGTTGGCTAACAGCCACTGAAAAGTATAGCGTCGGATGAACCGATGCTAGTATTTCAGGGCCATCGGTTCATCCGGTGCCCCATCCACATCACTTAGCCGTTGCAGCTCTGCTGACGCAAATCATCCGGTGCATACACCGACGCACCATCGGTTCATCCGGTGCTGAAGACTTCGCGACCAAAACCTTACTGTTAGCAAACACACGGCCGTCGGATGAACTGTTGCTTGTATCCTTGTGACCATCGGTTCATCCGGTGCTTAAGGCCTCTTACTTCGGCCGTCTCTGGATTAACTCCATACACCATCGGATGAACCACTGCCTCTTCCTCGGTTCATCCGGTGCTACAGATTCCTGCAGGCTGGCCCTTTTTTCTTCTCTTCAATTCATCCGACGAATGTAGAATTGAGACCGTCGGTTCATCCGACGCTCTTCAAGTTAACTCAAGTCTTCACGCAGTGTATCATTTCATCCGTTGCTTGCACCGATGCTGTCTTCTAATGTACCGTCGGTTCATCCGACGGTGTCATTTCTTTTCTTTCTCTTCCACGGTTTAGACCCTCAAAATATATATTATCTTCTCATTTTGGCATGTGGTATTTTTGCATACTTGGGACCTAGAAATATCTACAAAGACATGCTCAACAATATGGTTAGTCCCATTGATCATGTTGTCATTAATCACCAAAATCAAACTTGAACAAATGACATATGAGGTCATGTTCGCTACAATAATAAAGAGAACATATCTACAAAATCCAGAATGACAAGTATTTTGAAACAGATAGAGTATTTTGCAACGCAAAAAGCTCTGTGATGACATCGTGGATAACCACTAGTTCACGGGCTTCGATATACTCCCAACGACAAGTAATATGAAACGAAACGAGTATATATTTGTAAAGATAGATTGAAGTTGAAATTTTCAACTCACTAAGACTTATCTCAACTCTATCTTCTCTTTGTCACCTTCTTCCCCAACCTTTCCATTTGAGGATGCCCTACTGAAAAAATATATCAGGTAACAAATGTTGTCCAACATTTTGTTTCAAAAAGTTGACCAACATTTTTAAGAAAAAAGTTGAACCAACATTTATTTGGAAAAAGTTGAACCAATATTTCTTCAAAAAAGTTGAACAAAATATTTATTCGAAAAAAGTTGAGCCAATACTTTTTTAGAAAACTTCCCCCAAAATATTTCCAACAAAAGTTGATCCAATATTTTTAATTGTTTCAACATTAAAAAAAATCTGGACTTTTTGTCTGCCAATCGCGCCTAGCTTCTTCTACGACTCTAACGATGGTCGGCGCGTGACAGCAGGTAGGGGAGGGAAGGGAGTTAGGGTTTGGTTAATGCATATATGATAAATCTCATTCTTTGCACGAATCTAGCTCAAACACTTGAAGGTTTGATGCCTTTCTACCTTCCGGAACTAAGAGAAATGATTCTCTCTTAAATCCAGGATGAAGAATTACTTCACATAATCAGGAGAAGCTACTTTTTTCAGCTTCCAGTCTCTTAGTTCATTTCAAAGAATCACTTCACAGAATTAGTAGAGAAGCATCCCTCTCATAGATTTTTTTTACTAATTTTGGGTTTTAAAAACACATAAATATTTACCTTATATGAGGTAACTAGAAAGGCAACGCGGCCTTGCCGCGCTAGACCAGTGCCTTTCATTTATTGACACTTTTTTTTAAAAAATCAAGTTGCAACTGTAGGGGTCTTTATAAAGATGTATGTGCTGCAGATTAACTGTTGGGAATAGTTAAGATCTACGAGTTATTTGTTGGTAGTTATATTTTTTTCGTAATGGTGAGTAACAAATTAATTTGTGTAAAGTTGAGGGGTTAGTTTGGAAGCATAGGATCGTTTCGTAGAAATGTGTCACACCCGATTTTACAAGGAAAACCGAATGCATCTCATATGTGCGTCAGGATCAGATTACACACATACGATAGACAAAAGAGTGTAATACCATAACTGTAATCAAACGTACAGGAGTTAACTGATACAATATTCATTTATTACACTCAGACGGTGGACACGAAGGTCCGAAAACAAACGATAACTAAACGAGCAACTCCTTCTTCAACTTCCACAGGCACATGACTGGGGGAATCAGCATGCCTTAGAACTCCTCAAAGTCGCTCCAGTACTCCTCACCGTTGTTCTCATTTGAACAGCGGTAACCAAGGGTGAGCACTCTTATGGTTGGAGCTCAGCAAGTGGGGGAAACATGCAAGGCTACCAAGGATAGGCTAAGGTTTGCAGCGGTTAGCATTTTATAAGTTGGTCAAATTTTATTTAACAGCACCTAGTTACTAGATGTAAGTTTATACCAACCCACTTAAGCATTATAAAACAACTCATCCCAAAAACCCACAAGATCCACGATTTACATCCATCTTTAAGTTTGATTATCATGTGAGGGTCCAAGCCGCTCTTAACCGTGAGCACGGCTGATCGATCAGTTTTAACTCTGCAGAGGTTGTACACTTTACCCATAGCTCGTGTTCCCCATGTTGCCCGGGTTAGCTAGACCCTTAAACACTTCCTAGGTGAATGGCTAGGGGTCCACTACGAAGCCTTTACAAAGGAATGCAGAAAACCAACAGCCTGCGACAGTTACAGCAGCAGAACGGACCATAACCCTCCCTAGTGGTCAGCACCTTAGCAAAGGCTGCTACCCCAAAAGAACCGGGCTATACCCCTTCAACTCCGCCCCCCTGTGCCCCTTTCGGAAAAGGGCTATCAGATAATTCCACACTCCTAATTAATTGGCTAAGCCAGAGCCATTTGGACTATGGTTGTACTGTTTTCTTGGGTGGTTCTCCATGTTCCAATTAAGTTATATGATCTTGTCTTAAAACACAACCAGCATTTCATAAACATGGAAGACTGTATCATAAAACCATTATAACCAGCCCAAGTTTAGCAACTAAGCAATTATCTACCCAAAAAATTTGTTAAACGGGGTTGATCAAGGTAATAGGGGTGAAACATCTAGTCATGTCCTTAAAAAGGTGATTTCCCATCAATTTAATGCATAGCAACAAGTAAAAGTAAATATTGCTTAAACATGCAGTTATGTAGGTTCAAGAAGAAAATGCAGAGGGGGAATCCACTTGCCTTCCTCTACGAACTGAGTATCCTCTTCTTCGTAGACAGGCTGTTCTTGATCTTCTCCAATGGGGTACTCAGTCGAAACAGGCACGATATCTACGCACAAGCATATACAAACAATAAATAAATAAAACAGTACACCAAACAGTTCCAAAAGCTAAAAACACGCTGTTTAAAAGATTCTACTCGCTGAGACGATCATTTCGGTATATAAAACGCTAAAAACGGAGTTAAAACATGAAAGATATGATTAAAACAAGATACAGGGACTTTTCTGTAAGAAAACTAGGCCTACAGGACTTATATGAAAGAATCCAGGGACTAGAAACATAATTTCATATATAAACAGAGGGGTTTATATGCAAAAAGGAGTGAAAAGGACCTCTGGTGAAGGAATCTAAAAGAATCAGGGCTAAAACATAAAAACAAGGACCTGATCGTAAGGGTTCTTGATGGTGGAAGGACCGGCATGTGAATAAAGAAAAAGACAGGGGCTCTTAAACAAAATTGCCGGCGCTGACCGTTACCCACGGGTCTGACCCGCGGCAAGGCTGGATCTGAGCCGTCGATCCGCGATCCAGCGGCTGCGGTGGCGGTGGACCGCGCCGTGAGCTCGGCTCACGGGTCCACGGTGGACCAAGTGTTATAAACGAAGAGGTACGCGATCTCGTGCGTCCATCTCAAAATGAACGGTCGAGGACGCACGCAAGCGCGGGGCGGCGGCGGGCGCACCGGAGACAGAGACGGCGCGGCGGCGCGCGGCGGCGCTTCGCCGGCGTGAGCCCGGGAGGGGGTTCCCGGCCATCATTTCGAGCGCGCGTGGGTGCTACACGTAGCGGGGGAGCTTGCGCACGCATCTAGGGACTCAGGAGTGAGGCTCGGGCGACCGTGGCGGCTAGCACCGGAAGGGGGCGGAGCGGCCACTCCGGCGAGCCCGTGAAGGCGTTGCAGTGCACAAGAAAGAGGGAAAAGGGCGAGGCGGTTTTGCTCACCACGCAGAGGCAACGGGAGCAGGCACACAGATGATGAAGAAGCGCTGAAGGAGGGGTTTGACGACGGCGGTGACCTCGGGCGGCGCTCCGGCGGACAGGGGCGCAGCTCCACAAGGCGACGAGGACGGGGTCCTGGTGCAAGGGAAGTTCGATGAGCGACGGCGCAACACAAGAAAGAGAGAAGAGAGGGAGAAGGTGAACCCTTCACCGGAGACGAGCTTCTCCAGCGGCGGCAGAAAGCAGGGGTGGCGGCGCTGGGTGAGTGTGGTGCTCGGGCGTGTGGAGAAGTGTGTGCGGGGCGAAAGGGAGGAAACGAGGGAGACGCCCGGGTTTTATATGGCCAGAGAGAGGGGGAAGGGAAAGGAAAGGGCCCCGGCGGCGGTGAGGTTGCCATTGATGGCCGGCGGCCTTGCGGGAGTAAAGAGGGGAAGAAAAAAGGGGAAACGGAAAGGAAATGAAGGGAATCGTGGACGCGGGGTTTATGGCTCTTGATTGAAGCCCACGGATGGAAGGGGGAGCGGAGGAGGCGCGGGGCAAGGCGGCGGTGGACCCGGCGGTGTCCCCGGCTTGAAACAGAGGAGGGGGCGCGAGGTGGGAGAGAGAGCTGACGGGTGGGGTCGGCGCGTCAGCGGCACAAAGAAAAAGAGAAAAGGAGGCGGGGAGGTGGGCTGCTGCGGGAGGGGGATGCTGGGCCGGTGGGGCGGCCGGGCTGAAAGGGAGGGAGGTGAGGTCTTTTCTTTTTTTTTCTTTTTCTTTTTAAATCCTTTTTCAAATTCAAATTTTTTTTCAAACTATTTTCAAACTCTCTCAAAAACATTTAAAACTTTTTAAAACTTCAAACCTTCACACAAAACACTATGCAACCAAAATATGATGCACAAGCACTTGTTGTTTCTAAATTAATTAAATTAAATTAAATTACTTTAGAGCACAATTTAATTAGCAAATTAATTAAATCCTTAAGACTATAACAACATGTTGCTTAAGTGAATTTTAGTGATGGAATTTTTAGGGTGTTACAAATCCTACCCCCTTAAAGAGAATCTCGTCCCGAGATTCAGAAGATTTAGAGAAGAGCTGAGGAAAATCTTCCTTGAGTTCATCCTCTCTTTCCCAGGTTGCTTCTTCCTCTGTATGATGACTCCACTGTACCTTACACATCCTGATGACTTTGCTCCTAGTAACCCTTTCCGAGGTATCCAATATCTTGATAGGATATTCCTTGTAAGTCAAATCTTTTCCCATCTCTATGTCTTCCAGCAGTACTGGTTCTATTCTGACCTCACTCGTACATTTCTTTAACTGTGATACATGAAACACATCATGTACACCTGACAACTGTGCTGGCAAGTCCAACTGGTAGGCTACTTCTCCTCTTCTCTCCACGATCTTGAAAGGACCTATGAACCGAGGTGACAACTTCCCTCTGACATTGAACCTTCGCAGACCACGGATAGGTGACACTCTGAGGTATGCATAGTCACCTACTTCCAAAACCACTTCTCTTCTTCGAGGATCAGCATAACTCTTCTGGCGTGACTGTGCAGCTTTGAGATTCTCCCTAATGATCTCAACCTGCCTTTCTGCTTCCCTTATGCTGTCCGGTCCAAAGAGCTGACTCTCTCCAGTCTGGTTCCAAAACAAGGGTGTTCTGCACTTTCTTCCATACAAAGCTTCAAATGGTGCCATCTTAATGCTGGACTGGTAGCTGTTGTTATAAGCAAATTCTGCATAAGGCAAACTCTTATCCCAGCTACCACTATTCTTCAATGCACAAGCTCTCAGCATGTCCTCAAGAATCTGATTTGTTCTTTTTGTCTGTCCATCTGTCTGAGGATGGTACGCTGAACTGAAATTTAGCTTTGTATCCATTGATTCATGTAACTTCTGCCAAAACCGTGAAGTGAACTGAGTGCCCCGATCTGACACTATCTTCTTCGGTACTCCATGTAAACACACTATCCTTGAATTATATAACTCTGCCAACTTGACTCCTGTATAAGTCGTCTTTACTGGAATAAAGTGTGCTACCTTGGTTAATCTATCCACAATAACCCATATAGAATCATACCCATCACGAGTACGAGGTAGTCCCACTATGAAGTCCATGCCAATCTCTTCCCACTTCCATTCAGGTATCTTTAAAGGTTGAAGCAATCCTGCTGGTCTTTGATACTCAGCTTTGACTCTTTGACATGTGTCACACAAAGCTACATGAGCTGCTACATCCTTTTTCATCCCATACCACCAATATCTTTGTTTTAAATCTTGATACATCTTGGTACTTCCGGGATGAATAGAGTAAGCTGAATCATGTGCTTCCTTCAATATAGTTTCTCGCAGCTCTTTAATCTTAGGTACACAGATTCTGTTCTTGAACCACACAGTTCCTTGTTCATCTTCCCTGAACTCTGGAACTTTACCCATCTTTATCAATTTCTTATACTCCGCAATCTTCTCATCAGTCAATTGCCCTTTTCTAATATCCTGCTCAAGGGTCGACTCAATTTCTAGTGTCAAATTTCATTCTGAGCAACTATTCCCAAGTTAAGCTGTGCCATTTCCCAACATAACTCCTGAGGTAACAAGTGACCTATCAGCATGTTGGCCTGACTCTTCCGACTCAAAGCGTCTGCTACCACATTTGCTTTACCAGGGTGATACTGAATATCCAGATCGTAATCCTTGATTAACTCCAACCATCTTTGTTGCCTTAGATTAAGATCCTTCTGTGTAAAGATGTACTTCAGACTCTTATGATCGGTGAAAATCTGACACTTATTTCCAATCATATAATGCCTCCAGATTTTCAGAGCATGTACAACTGCTGCTAACTCAAGATCATGTGTAGGATAGTTCTGCTCATGTTTCCTTAACTGCCTTGAAGCATATGCTACTACCTTTCCTTCCTACATCAACACACAACCCAATCCTTGCCGAGAAGCATCACAATACACATCAAACCCTTTGTGTATATCTGGCATTATCAGTACAGGAGCTGTAGTCAATCTTTTCTTTAATTCCTCAAAACTAGCTTGACACTTTTCATCCCACTTAAACTCCTTACCCTTCTCAAGTAAAGTTGTAAGGGGTTTCACGATCTTCGAGAATCCCTCGATGAATCTGCGATAATATCCTGCAAGTCCAAGGAAACTTCTGATCTCCGGTACATTCTTAGGCGGACTCCAGTTCAACACATCCCGAACCTTGCTTGGATCCACTGCAATTCCACCATCTGTGATAATGTGTCCGAGAAAGGAGACCTCCTTCAACCAGAAATCACACTTGCTGAACTTGGCATACAGCTGATGTTCACGAAGCTTCTGCAACACAAGCCTCAAGTGTTCTTCATGTTCTTCCTCACTCCGAGAGAATACCAGAATATCATCAATGAATACCACAACAAACTTATCAAGATACTCCATGAACACCTTGTTCATCAAATACATGAAGTATGCTGGAGCGTTGGTCAAGCCAAAAGACATCACGGTGAACTCATATAACCCATATCTAGATGTGAATGCTGTCTTTGGTATATCCTCCAATCGGATTTTCAACTGATGGTAACCTGATCTAAGATCTATCTTGGAGAAAACTTTTGCTCCTCTCATCTGATCGAACAAATCCTCGATCCGGGGTAAAGGATATTTGTTCTTGATAGTAACCTCATTAAGAGATCGATAATCTATACACAATCTCCTAGATCCATCCTTCTTATCAACGAAGAGTGTGGGGGCTCCCCATGGTGAAGAACTAGGACGGATAAACCCTTTACTAAGTAGTTCCTCTATTTGTTTCTTTAATTCAGCTAAATCTTTAACATCCATTCTATAAGGTCTTTTTGATATAGGAGCAGTACCAGGTATAAGTTCAATACTGAATTCAATGTCACGGTCAGGTGGCATACCTGGCAAATCTTCTGGAAACACATTAGGGAATTCATTTACTACTCTTATATCCTCCAAGGCCTTGCCTTCTACTGAATTCACAGTACCACTGTTGGATGAGGGTGTACCCACATATTCTATTCTCTCTCCTTGTGGACTGGTCAACAATACTGACTTCTTTCGACACTGAATAACTCCATCACAACTTCTTAACCAATCCATCCCTAGGATGACATCTATTCCCCATGACTTTAAGACTACCAGATTAGCAAGAAAGTCTACTCCCATGATATTAATCTTTACTTGTGGACATATATAACCAGTTTTCATTTCTCCTCCCGGGGAGCTAACTATCAGTGTATTCTTCATGGAACTCATAGATAAGTTATGTTTTGTCACAAATTGATCAATTATGAAAGAATGTGATGCTCCTGAATCAAACAATACTGTAGCGGGTATAGAGTTGACGGGAAACGTACCCAGTACCACGCCGGAGTCATTCTGGGCTTGCTCCACAGATACATGATTAACCCGGCCACGCACATAGTTCTGCTGGCCTCTCTTGCTAGGAGCTTATGGAGTGCGAGGCTGTGAAGATAACTGCCCAGACCTGTGACTATTATCCCTCTGAGGGGTCTGCACTGGTCTCTTAGGACAGTTGTTAGCATAGTGTCCCAGCTCTCCACACTTGAAACACCCACTGGGCTGAACAGGGGTAGTGTTCCTGACAGGTGCCCCAGAGCCATTATTGGAGCGATTCTGCTGAGGTGTAGGGGCTCGTGGTGTCTGAGGGTTGAAACGCTGTGGTTGAAACGAGCGCTGCAGCTGTAAGTTCTGTGGATACTTTCCTCCTTGTCCACCAGGACGATACTGAGATGAGTTCTGCTGTGAACTGTAGCGAGGACGAGTGTTACTGCTAGACTGCCCATGTGACTAGAACTTGCATTTCTGCTCGCCCAGTTCCTTCCTCTTGCTCTCCAGTCCAATTGCTTTGTTCAACAGTGTCTGGAAATCCGGAAAGGTGTGACTCTGCAGCTGATAATTGAGAGGCCCAATCAATCCATCCAGGAACCTCTCCTGCCTCTTAAGATCGGTGTTGACTTCATCCGGTGCATAACGAGACAGATGAGTGAAATTGTCAAGGTACTCAGTGACCGACATGTTTCCTTGCCTCAGTGCCAGGAACTCCTTCTGCTTAAGCTTGATTACTCCCGAAGGAATGTGATAAGTACGGAAATTGTCCCGGAACTCTTGCCAAGTAATATTGTTTCTATTGGGATGTGCAGTTGAATATGCATCCCACCAATCACCAGCCTGTCCAACAAGTCTTCCAGCAGCATACAAGACCATTTCCCTGTCAGTACACTGAACAATCTCCAGTTTCTTAGTAACTGTCTTCAACCAATCATCTGCATCTAGCGGATCAGTTGAATGAGAGTAAGTAGGAGGGTTGTGGCTCATGAATTCCTTGTGCCTATCCCTGGGTGGTGGTGGAGCTGGCTGTGGTTGCTGGTTCTGCTGAGCCTGCATGTTCTGAATAGTGTTGGTGAGATTCTGGATTAGCTGCATTTGTGCTTCAAAGAACTGCTGCATTGCCGGATCCATTGCTTGATTGATTGGCGGGGGTGGTGCTTGATTTCGTTGATTAGCAATGCGAGCACGAATCACAGGCGGAATGTCTTGACCTCCTCCGGACCTGGTTTTTACCATCTGATTGTTAGAAAAATCTATTTCGGAGAGGGGTATTGAACTGATGCATAAAAAGATGAACTCAAAACGATAAAGCGACACGAACTTACAACTAAGACAGATTCTGTTGATCTCAATAAATCAGATGTAACTCTCTGTACCATTATCCAAAAATCATGAAATTTTACCAGAATGTGAAGTACAAAATTATGAAACTAATCCAACTGGAATCATCTCAATCGGAGATCTACAACTCGAGATAAAATTCAAACAGTGCAGCTGTGTCAGCAGAAATTACAGATTCTGATGTGCTCAATACTTTGTGCATAATTCCCAGAATACATACTGTATGATATTGAATTTTTGACAGAAAATCATCCTCAAAATTTGTGAACTAACCCAACTGGTTTCATATCAAACGGAGCTCTGTAGCTCGAGATAAAATTAAAACATTACTGCTATGTCAAATAACTGCGAGAACAGATTTGCATCATTCCAAACTTGCATGAGAGATAAAATAGAAGACAACCAGATTTGGATCCCAAACTAACTTTATTTAACTTAATAATTTCTTGTTGTATCGTGGCCATCACTCCACCATACAACTCACACAAGCAAAAAATCCAAATCAAACACGTGTTCAAGCAACAACCATTATTACAAGCATTCGTCCTCGCAGGAACGGTCTATCGAAACATAAAAAGGTAAAGGCAGGCATCCTAAGATCCTAGCCCAGACGGGTTGTAGCTTCTGGAGTGCCGTAACGGAGCTTCTTGCGTGGAGGAGAGGCTGTGGTGTTGTATGGCATTGCTTCCTCAGGTGTGAAAGTGCATCTAGGCCCCTAAGTGGATTTTGGTGAATTGAATGACAAGGCGATTAAAGGACTAATGTATTTGTCTAAGATTGTGAGCAGGTTTTATTTATATATTCATGAGCAATTATTGAAGTATTTATTTATGGATGAATATTATATGGCTCACATTGGAGAAGACAAATATATGGATGATCCTAATGCATAAGTGACAAGTATCAAGCAATAAAAGAAGATAAATATTGGGATAATTTGAGAAGGTCAATTCATGGTCTCCCATATGAAGACGTAGCTTGATTAAATTTACAAGGATCATAAAAGAGAAGATGGTAATTCTCTAAGTCAAATGCAAGGCTTCATGTGTTTGTTGAAAGAGGACATAAGGATGAGTGTACACATTATGGTTCTAATTTGGAAGCTTGCACATTCGTTGTCAATCAAGATCAAGCATTTGAAGCGGGTTTTCAAATGAAGGTTAATTGTGTATGAAGCAAGTGGAACTCAAAAGTGGATTGGATAAGTGATGAAGAGATCAACCGAGATGTCTAGGGTGAGGGACTAAGCAATCTTTGGGGCCGTAGCTAAGCCGCCATTTCGTGTTTTGCTAAGGTGAAGTTCTAGCATCCGTGGGGTCTCCAAGTATCATATCCAAACCTTAACTGAGGGAAGCAATGCAAGTCATCACCATGTTAAGATCGGCAATATGGAGTGACTTATGGATTCAAGTGTGCATTCCTATGCTAGATGGAAAGATCCTAAGTCATTAGCTCAAGTATGGACGTGCTCAAGTCAAAGGCTATGTTGAAAGCCCTCAAGTGGATATTGATCAAGTATGGCAAGATTGAAGATGTTCAAGCTCAAGAGATCAACAAAGTGTTCTTAGTTATTCTTGAGTATAGGTATGCCGTACTATCAAGAGGGATGCAACTTAGCGAGTTGACCAAGTCAAAGTGCTCATTAGTTGACCTAAGTGAGATCTAGCCAAAGAGTGTGCTAACAAACCCTCCTAACCTAACCTGAGCCACTTCATCTCTTTGGTGACGTGTTAGTTTCATAGAAAGGGTTTTGGGGGTGTCTCGGGCCTGACCGGTCTGACCGGTCAGGGGCACCGGTCTGACCGGTGCCGCTAGCCCCAACGGCTAGTTTTTCGAACACCGGTCTGACCGGTGTGGGGCACCGGTCTGACCGGTGCCGCCCGTGGACCAACGGCTAGTTTTCTCCTTTGAGGGGTATAAATACCCCAAGCTTTCTTCAGTTGAAGCTTGCTGTTTCTAGTGACATTGCTGAGGTCCCAAGCCTTTCCTAACAAGCTCTAAGCCTTAGTGGCTCTCCCCAACCCTCTCTTTGTGAGATTTGTGGATTCAAGCCATATCCTTGGTGTTGGGTTGAGAGAGTGAGCTCAAGAGCGACCTTGTGAGCTAACAAGAGCATTTCCATAGCTTGAGCACTTTGGTTTCGCGTCTACAAGTTTTGAAGCGTTTGTTACTCTTGGAGGTTTGCCTCCTAGACGGCTAGGCGTCGCCGGCTAGCTCCCAACGTTGTGGTGAGCAGCGGGAAGTTTGTAAGGGCTGCGATCTTGCCTCTTCGTGAAAAAGATCCCCTTAGTGGAAAGGAGGAAAGTGGTTGAAAGAGACCCGGCTTGTTGTGGGAATTGTCCCTTACAAGCTCCTCAACGGAGACGTAGCCATTCCTTAGTGGGTGGTGAACTTCGGGAAACAAATCCTTTGCTTCTTCGTGTGGTTTGACTCTCTAAGTTGTTTTTCTAGCATATTTGTTTTGCTTCCGCTTCGATCTACTTGGGTGTGCTACTTGTGTGTGCAGGGCTCATTACCTTGCTTGTGATCATCTACAAAGGCCACTCACCAAGTTTGGTTCGTGCTAAAAGTCAAGAGGTGCTTGAAGTTGTTTTTGCAGGTGCTCTGTGCTACACCGGTCTGACCGGTATGGTGCACCGGTCTGACCGGTGCCTCCTGTGAAGTCCAGTGCTTGACCGGTCTGACCGGTCATCACCACCGGTCTAACCGGTGGAACACTGTCAGCTCAAGTGATCGGGGAAGAAGAGTTTAATTTGGTCGTCACGCCTATTCACCCTCCCTCTAGGCGACATCAAGGTCCTTTCAAGGTGGCCACAGAGCTTGGTGCTCCGATTCGAGCTTAACCGCTTGGAGTTCTTCGATGTCGACAACTTGTGTGGTACCGTTTGAGCCTCTAGCTCTAGATGGCTCAAACTACTCTTCTTGGTGCTCCAATATTCTCATTGCACTTAAGGTTTTGGGTCCTACCGCTGAGGGTATTATGGTTGCGAGTATCCTTCCGGAGGATGGGACTTGTGTCTCTCCTAAGGAATTGGAGAAGAAGCGACTCAATGCCGTTATTACTAACCTTTTGTGTAGTTGTGTATGTAGAGAGCTAAAGCATCTTATTCTAAAGAGCAAAAAGATTAGCGAAGATGCTCATCTCATTTGGAAATTGCTATTTGAGATAGTTCACACCAAATGGGATGAAATTGAGAGTGATGATGAAGATGAACCAGTGGAGATATGTTCCACAGCCTCTACAACATCCACTGATCATCAAGCATCAACCCTCAAGCAAGAAGAAGATCAAAGAAGCGATGACGCTGTCCCTCTGCAAGGACCGGTCAGACCGGTGACACACACCGGTCAGACCGGTGCCGACAGAGGCACACCAACTTGCTTGATGGCCAAGAAGGAAAAGAAGAGCAAGAAGAAGAGGCAGGCCAAGGGAGCTAAGGGCCAGAAGATTGAAGCATCAAGCTCTCCGACAAGAGAACTTGAACTTCTCAAATCCGAGCTTGCATCATTGGTTTGTAAGTATGAATCATTGGCTAACAAATATGATCATGATATCAAATCTTTTTCATATAGAACTAAAGTAGAAGAAGAAGCCAATGATGAGCTAGAAGCCCAACTAGCGAAACTCACTAGTGAGCATATGGCTCTACAAGCCGATCACAAGGGACTTGAGTGCTCCTATGAGAAGCTTGTCGATTCTTATGCAACACTAGAGATAGCCCATGAGGTTGTGCTTTCATCGGTAAAATCTATGCAATCTCTATCTCACACATGCACATGCTCACAAGTTCAAATTAATTTATCTTGCGCTAATGATTATTTGTCTCAAGCAAGCCAATCTAGCATTGAGCATGTACTTGTAGAATCTTGTGATGACCTCATTGCTAAAGAAAATGATGAACTCAAGCAAGAGGTTGAAAAGCTTCAAAAAGACTTGTATGTGTTGAAGGAGAAGAGCAAAGTGCAACCTTTTCAAGATAACCGTGAAGACATGGTGAAGAAGCTTGAGAAGGGATCAGTCGTCACTAGCTCAACCCCTCAACAACATACAAGGACTCACAAGCACAAGATTCAAGAAAAGAGCAAGGTTGGGCAAGTCAAGTCCCAACCTCGTCCAACCAAGCACAAGGCACAAGAATCACTCTCTAGAAAGCCTAGAAGCTCAAACAAATGGAGAGTGTGCTACAAGTGCAGAGAGAAAGGTCACTTTGCCGACTCGTGCCCAAGTGTGAAGATGGGCAGTGGCACTGACCGTGACCGGTCAGACCGGTGCATGCCACTGGTCAGACCGGTGCCGGCCAGGGCAGCCCCACCTCAAGCAAACAAGGCGAGGAAGACTTCTTCTCTAAGTACAAGGCTCAGAAGCAAGCGTGGACAAGAAACTATAAGGAATGGTGTGACCAACAAGAACAAAAGTCGCATTTGCTATGAATGCCGTCAAAAGGGTCACATGGGCAAAGATTGTCCAAATGGTAACATTCCTAAATCAAATCTAGTCCATTATGATTTTCATAAGCTTAGGAACGATAAGAATGGAACTTGTGCTATGAGGGAGATTAGTTCACCTCAATATAGCATGAGAGCTATTTGGGTTCCTAAGCATCTTGTGGCTAACCCCATAGGACCCAACAAGCGTTGGGTACCAAGAAATGCTTGCTGAGCTTGCAGGTTGAAAGAGATGCATTGAACACATGGTTAGAAGGCATGGAAATCACGTTTGATCAATTGGCCATGTGAAGGGCAAATTCATTTAAATCTTGAGTTCAATGACATCTCGGTAACTAGTGCTCCTTGTTGAGTCTTAGTCACTCTTAGTTCTTCATGAACACTCATGTGACACTTATCTTGGACGAGTGAAACATGAGGTAGTGACTTTGACACCTTTATGAAATTATACTCTCATGCCATTCGATGCTTTTAATGGCTCTCTAGAAGAGCATTGCCTTGTCTCTGTTACAGGTTTCAAATTAGTGATGTGTTCACTTAATCAAGGGACAAGAAATTGAAAATCACCAAAGAAGTGACCACTGGGGGTCACCGGTCTGACCGGTGACAAGCACCGGTCTGACCGGTGCCGGCTCAGTGAGGCTGTTGGGCGGGTGACCCGGCACCTGTGCTCGGGTGACCCGGTATGCCTCTGTGTGCTGCAGGGTGACCCGACCCCTATGGCCGGGTGACCCGGGATCGACCCAACTTTCAAGAAAAAGGGTGATTTGGCATCAAAGTGATCCTGTAGTCTTACTCTTTTGTGCATCCCTAAGCGAGCTCTTGATAAGTATAACTCCCTAAAGATAAGTAAGAGCTAGCACCATTCAAAATTCAAATATATGCACAAATGAAATGGTCTTAAGGCGAAGGTATGTTTCCATGAACCTCATTGAATACCGTAATGCATCTAGGCCATAATACCATGCTAGTGTGCCATCCTTAGCATGCAATTGCTTCAAGTGAATTTTTGTGTGCCTCTCTAGATATTTGGTTGATACCTTTGCTTTCTCTCGTCTTTGTGTCTCGAGGTTGAAGGTATGAGTCAAATATTCTTGAAAAGCCATTCATTTGAAGTGGATGCATGCACTTTATGACATAGGATAGACTTTTCGAAAAATCAACTAGTATGTGTAGGAAGTGTGCTCTTTTTGAAAAATATTCGATTCTTGGTCTTTGTGACCCAACCAACTTAGTTGTGACTATGGTTCCCCTTGCTTGATTGATGGCTAGTTACAATTAAGAAGATTTTCTCAAGTCCATTAAATCCATCTTTATCTCTCTCTTGGAAGAATCAAGAATTATCAAAATAAATTGGATTATCCTTCATTCTTTCAAGACTTGATGAATTTTGGATCAATATCAACTCTTTATCTCTTATCCAAAACTTCTGAAAGAATTAGAATCAAAATCTCTCTTTTTGGCCCGAAGTCTTTTTCTCAGGGGAGCACCGGTCTGACCGGTGCCCACCACCGGTCGACTGGCGGTACCCCTGAAGTCACATCTTCCTTCTTCTGAGACCTAAGTGGATGCAAAGTGTCTTATAAAATACCAGAAGAAGTTTTCAGAGGAATTTTTGCAAAATGGGAAAGAAGGATCGGAACTTCCGAGGCTACGTCGGTTCTACCGATATGGATTCTCTGTTGAAATTATCAAAATCTTTGGTACTACCGAGCACGGGTCGGAACTACCGCTAATAGCTCACTGGGTCGACCAAGTGTAGCCACCGGTCTGACCGGTGGCTCGCACCGGTCTGACCGGTGACGCCCGACTTCAACCCGTGGGCCCACAGTAAAAAGAATCTATCCTTTACCCCCTTCCTTCTCTCTCTCCTCCATTATTCACCAGCACTCACCCCCTCCAAACCGTGAAGACCATCTTCCTTCCCTCCTCTCACCTCTCCTTTCTCCCATGGAGATTTGAGGATTCAACCAAGGAAAGACCACAAGTTTGGAAGCAAAAGGATCTCCCAAGGGCCCTCTTCAGTTCCCCCTTCGAGTTCTTTGGATTCCATTCAAGTTCTTCTCTCCAAAGGTATTCAAATCTTCGTTTTGCCCGATCTCTTTACTCCGTGCAAATATTTGAATTTCCTTTGGTATATCATCTCCTGAGAACCCCTAGAAGACATACCTATAGATCCATAAAGTTTCGTTGGACACATTGTGAGAACCCAAGATTTGGGGTCGGACGGCCTTCACCGGTCTGACCGGTGGCGCGTGTCTAGTCCCAAATTTTGTTTTCTTCATGCTTTTCAACACTTATCTGTATTAGGTTGTCTCATGTCTATCTAGACCAAATCTTAGAGTCATAGCTGCTCAGATTGGATGTTGGGGCAATTGGCTCTGTTCTGGGTGGCACCGGTCTGACCGGTGCCCATCACCGGTCTGACCGGTGTGGCCCAGAGCAGACCCAATTGGTCTGTACTTTCAAGAATATTCTTCTATATCGATTCAATCTGGTTCCTAGAGTCTAATACACTCTTGTCATCCTTTTTGTGACTCAGGACAGCAGTCATGGTTAGGGAAAAGGAGGGTGCTAAGAAGAGAAGAGAAGAGGTGCATGCTCGCAGAGTGACTGCCCCCGGTGACTTTGGGGAAGGGGGCAGCACCATAAATGTCAGCGGCAAAAGGTTGAGACGTCGTTCAGCTCGAGAGAGTGCAGAGGCACCTGACCTTGGAGGTGACACCGGTACTAGTAGTGATGACAATGTTGAGGATGAGACCTTTCAGGGACAATTTGAGCTGAAGAGGCATCAGGAGGCTGGGTCTGATGATGATGACTCCGACGAGGCAATGGATGAGGATGAGGAGGATGAGGAAGAAGAAGAGGATGAGGATGCCATGGATGAGGATGATGATGACCAGGGTAGATTGAAAATCATGCCACCCACCTATATCTATCCTGACAGGCCAGTAAAGTACCATGGTTCGGGCATGACTAAAGCCCTAAAGAAGTTGAGGGATAAGAACCCTTATGAGGAGCCAAGGACCGCATCCGATCCAAGGTTTTGGGCTAAGTTTCAGCAAGATTATTATGCTACCGTGATCATCAAAAAGCCCAAAATCACTCATAAGGCACAATATGTGGATTGGGGGCATATGGCTAGGAAGAATGACCCCATTTTTAATGAAGTCATAAGCAACTGTGAGAGGCAAAGGGTCAAGGAACTTATGGGTTTCCGACAAGATTGGAACAAGGAGATAATAGCCCAGTTTTATGCCACCGTGCACTTTGGACACATTGGTACTGAGAGGGCTATGATTTGGATGACCAATGCCCAGAGGTATTCCATCACTTTGCCCAGGTTCTTGAGGTGCTTTGGGATTATGGCGGGAGACAAGGACTTAAGGCAGCTCCATGATGAAGGGGAGCTTGACAAAAGTGCCTTGCACCTTATGTACCCGAGAGGTGACCATGCTTATTATGGGAAGGTGAAGAATCTCTATACCTATTATGCTGCACTTAATAGACTCCTTAGGGTGTCTATTACACCGAGAGATGGGAATCCCTCTGAGATCACAAAATTTCAGAAAAACTTGATGGTTGCTTTAAGGTCGGGAGCTCCGGAATTTAGTGTTGGGGATTTCATTTGGCAAGAAATCAAGCATCTATCAGAGGACCCCAAAAAGATTTGCAGCTACAGTCCCTATATCATGTATATGATTGAAAAGGTTGCAAAGATGGAGTTTCCCAAAAATGTGACACACAAGCCGTTGAAGCTCAATCCTAGCAAGAGTCCAAGGCTTCCATCTCCTAGAGCAGAGCAAGCACCTGGCCATGGGGAAGGAATCACAGAAGAGGGCACTACTCAGTCAGATCAGGCACAGACAGGGCCTCAGGCTGTCACCGGTCTGACCGGTGCTGAGCACCGGTCTGACCGGTGGGGAGGCTGGGAGCAGCACAGGCCCTGCAGATCCTCTTCTCCATTGAGGAAGTTCCTCAATTTCATTTTTGGCATGTGTAGGAGTCAGCATGACATCCAGGTGGAGCAACAAAGGTCTAGGAGGGCAAACAAGCAAATGAGGGACACGATGAAGTTGATGCATAACGCTCAAGGGTTTGAACCGCCCCGCTCTCCTCCCTCTCCTGAGTCTCCACAGGTTGAGATACCTTCCTTCGAGGATAGGATGAGAGGTTGGGTCAACTCCGACATGCTTAATCAATATGGACCTATGTTTTTTGAGTCCGGGCAAGAACAAGGGTCTTCATCATCGGCTCCTCCTCCACCTCCACTGTTTGTACCCCCTCACCCGGATGTACCTGGTTCTTCTCACTCCATGGAACAAGAACAAGCTCCTCCACCTCCTCCACCTTCCGAGCAAGGACAAGATTGGGGCGCTCGCTTCTCTGCCGAGATCTTTGGATATAATCCATATTACTATGGTAAAGACAGTGCTGTCGGTGTTTTAGACCGGCAACCTACTAAGGGGAGTACCCGAAGTAGATGAATGTGGCCTCGCCGAGATCGGTAACTCGAAGGAAGAGACACGTGGCACACAATTTAGACAGGTTCGGGCCGCGGGGTGCGTAATACCCTACGTCCTGTATGCTGCGTGGCTCTGGATTGATTGGGTGCGATTACAAGATGATGCAATCTTAAGCCGTGAGAGAGAGGGGGGTCCCTGCCTCACCTTATATAGTCCGGGAGGTAGGGTTACAAGTCGGTTCAGGGAGAGAGTACTAGTCGAGTACGTCTAGGAGTCCTCTATACAGTGCGGGACATGTACAGCTTCCTATCCGGGTACTTCTCCTCTGTAGCCCTTGTGCTTCACGCCATCAGGTGCCGTGCAGCGCAAGTCGAGTAGTCCCAGGGGCCCACCGAGTAGTCGGTCCTGGTACCCACTGAGGTAGTGGGCCCAGGGAGGTCCATACGACAAGCCCCCGAGTACTTTGTAGTCGAGAAGGATAGCTTCGAGTAGTCTTGACGGCCTTAACGAGTAGTCCTCAAGCGTCCCTGAGCGCTACAAGTCAAAAGTCCTCCAGAGTAGTCGAAGCATCCCGAGGCTGGAATGTACTCCAGCTGATATTTGAGCAATCCTGAAGTCTTCTCGAGTAGTCCCAAGCGTCCTCGAGTGCTGCTCTTGAAGGTCTTCAACAATGCCCGTGTTGTCTTGAAGCCGAAACTGATATGGAAGTGCGATTGCAAAATCACACTCCATATGGAGTAGCCCCCGAGCCTTAGGTTGAGTTGCAGACTCTGGCTGAGGGTCCATCTGAAGTTTTGGCAAGAATATCCCATGAAATCCGGAGAAAAAACCGAAGGACACGTGGCACGGAGCCCCCGAGCCTTGAGTCGAGTACTTCCTCTCGAATTGAAGGGTCATCTTGTAGAATGTGTCCTGAGTTGCTCTTGAATCTTGTCGCTACCCAGGAAGTTGAGTAGAAGTAGCCGAGCCCCCGAGACGAGGCGTGTCGACTAGTAGAAGTTGGAGAGTCAAGCACCGCCGCTGAGTCAGCCGTGTACAGACTTATCCATCCGGCCGTTGGAGGGGCCGCTGTTGACTTATAAATAGAAGCCGAAACCCTTAGGGTTTTTCACCCCACGCATTGCAGCCATTCCTAGCAGATCGAGCCAGAAATCACCGCCAGTGCGCACTGCCGCCGTTGAGAGGATTGTAGATCCGAACGCGCCGCCGTAGAAAGCCACCGCCGTAGCCCCCGAGCGAATGCGAGTGAAGACACCGTGCACTTGGAGAATGAAGCCCTCACCATCGAAGACCTCGAAGGCTGCCGGTGGGAAGAAAAGGGCTCGCGAGGAGGCCGCCGGATCCGCCGCGGGGACATCGCCGCCGGTGTCTCCGCCGCGACCAAATCCGAATCAAGAATGGAAGAAATCCAAGGCCAAGACCGAAGATCTGATGGCGCTTCTCAACAGTGGATTCTTGCGGGAGAAGGAGGTTGACATGTGGAGAGCCGCTGCAGGGGATCCGTACCCCATGGAGAAAAGCCCGGACGAGATCCCTATGTTCACCCGGTTCGCGGAGCGAGGGCTGTCTCTCCCGGCCAGCGACTTCTTCAAGGGGCTGCTGGGGTACTACGGCATCGAGTACCTCAACCTCAACCCCAACGGTATCTTCCACACCTCAGTCTTCGTACACTTCTGCGAAGCTTTCTTGGGGATCAAGCCCCATTGGATCCTTTTCCAAAAATTCTTCCGAGTCAAGCCCCAGCCCAGCGCCAACAATCCTCGAGTAGTGGGGGGAGCCGGCATCCAGATGCGAGAAGACGCCGCGGAGCAGTACCTCTCGTACAAGCTTATCGACTCCAACCAAGATTGGAAGTCGAAATGGTTTTACATCACCAACCACCACTCGGAGCTGCCGAAGCCAAGCGGGAAGCAGCCGAAGCACCGGCCATGGTGGAACTCGGAGCCAACAATGCAGGAAGGTATCCAGTTGCCCGAGCTGCTGGCGAAAATCAAGGCTTTGAGAGAAGCCGGGCTGAGGGCCGAACATGTGGCCTTCAGCTTCATGAAGCGAAGGGTGCAGCCGCTGATGGCCCGCGACACCCTAGGGTACCAGTACATCGGCGACGACGACACGTCGCGGATGCCCGGTGATGAAGTCGACGGCGACGACATCGTTGATAGGCTGGGCAGGATCTTCAAAGACATGCCGGCGTACACGCCGTGCCCTGTGCCCGAGTACTCCGCCGCGCGCCCGCCAAATGAGGTCGGTAGCCGTACCCATTGTCGAGTACTCATTACGTAAGAGTAGTCATGCTGATGTATTGTGCTTCTTGCAGGATGACTTGGTGAAGTTCGTCTCCGAGCCGGCGTCGCCTCCTCAACTTGTCGAGGTCCCAGAGGAAGGGAAAGCCAAGGCCAAGGAGCGGCGCGAGGTTGGTGAGGGAGACGACACAGTAGTCGTCGAAGACACGTCCGAAGAGGACGACGATGAGGAGACGCTGCAGGAGCGCTTCCAGCTGCGGTCGAGATTCAGCCGCCCTGGATTGCCTCATATTCCTCTCGTTCAGGATCCGCCGACTAGCCTGGAGGCTAGTTTGCCCGCGCCGCCAAGGAGGCCACGCAACGTGGCCCGCAAGCGCGTGGCCAAGAAGTTGAAGGTCACGGAGACCACGTCCCAGGAGGTAAGCCGTCTTGAATAGGGTAGTCGAGTACTTATGTCTTGATGTTGTACATTGACGACGAAATTCCCTTGCTTGCAGGAGATGCCGCCTTCCGACCCCATAGAGCAGGGGGACGAAGGCAACTGGGATACGGTGGAGGAGCCAGCTGGGGGTAGTCGTAGCCCAGCCCCCACCGTAGAGGAGCTCTTGGCGCAGTTGTCGCGCCAGCCCCCAGTTGCTGAGGGGAGCACAGAACCGGCCGCTGCTATTGTTGAAGAAGCGGCGGCTACTGAGGCGCAAGAGGAAACGCCTACCGAAGCTGGACTGGTAGATATTGCCAGCATCCTCGGCGCCCCAACCGTGACGGTAGTCCGGTCGAATTTGTAAGTGGTGATCCTTCCCGAGTAGTACATTAGATTTGGTAGTCGTACTGGGTTGACAACCAGCTTGTGCACTCTGCAGGAAATCGACGGACTTGACCTGGGAGGGAGATGAACCCACCACAGCGGTGGCTGGAGAGGAAACCGCGCCGCCCGCTGAGGAGTCCGCTCCCGCCCCTCAGGCAGAATCCGGGGCGCCGGCCGTGGAAGCTACCTTGCCTGAGGCCAGCATCGTAGAGGGTGAGTACTTTGCTCAAGTGCAAGTAATCCCGAAGAGTAGTCATAACCGCCATGTATGACTGATCCAGTTGTCCTTTTATTGACAGGTGCCGAAGCCGAGGGAAGTGCTATCCCGTCGGCGGTGCCCGTTGAAGATTTGGCACCAGAGACCCAGGGAGCTGCCGAAGGAGCCCCCGAGCAAATGGAGGTGGCGGTTGAAGAAGCCACCGCGACAGCTGGAGGGGGGCGCAACGACGTGCATCCAGAACCGGCTCCGGAAGTAGTCGTTCGCTCGCCAGAGATCCAGGACGCGGAGCCAATCCGCTTGGCGCCAATGTCCGAAACCACGACGAGTAGTCGTGGCGGGATCGAGCTGCTGGCGGATGACCTAGTCGATCCAGCGACGGTAGCTCGGCACATGGAGGCAATGCGCCAGGCCGAGCAATGGATGAAGGTGAGTAGTCGACACCCTTGAGTAGTCAATCCTTTAGTGTTGAGTACCCATTTGACATGTGTTGTCTGTGGCAGGACGTCGCGGAGCGGTCTCGGCAGAAGTCTGACATGCTTCAAGGGTACGGCGACACGGTGCTCCGGGCCGAGGCCTTAGAAGAACAGCTCGTGAAGGCCCGGAAGCACGCCGCCGCGATGCAGTCGAAGTTGGACACCACCTTCGCCTAGTATCGCAACGAAATCCAAGATATGCAGGCGAAGAGCGACGAGCTGGTGCGGAAGAACAAGTCTCTCCGCAACAAGAATAAAGGTACGCCGTTGCCATGCTGAGTACCCATTGGTAGTGTCTTGGAGGAGTCTGACCCGCTTTGCCTTGTTGATTGCAGAGCTTCAGACCCGTGTCGACCAGCTGAAGGCTTCAGAGACCGACCTGAAGAACCTCTTCTACCGAGAGCAAGAGGCCCGCGAGGTACTGGAGTATGATTATAAGCAGCTTGCTTACGAGTGCGACAAGCACATGGAGCTTCGCATTGCGTCGGATTGTGACCTCGTCAACTGCTACAAATCTTTGCAGAAGCTTAACGAGGACTGCGAGAAGCTGCGGGCCCAGCTGAAGGAACTCGAGGAGGCCGCGCTTCCCATCGCGAGGCTACTGGTGTCTCACCCCGGGGGACCGAAGATAACCCCATTGGTGGACCGGCTGAAGGAAGCCCCGAGCCGCCTGGCGACGTACGTGAAGCACCTGGCGAAGTCGATCCCCAACCAGGTCCTGGCGTATATGAAGTCGTACTTCCCAAAAGCTCCCGTTGACGTAGTCGCCGGCGGACTAGCCGCCAACTGCACGGACGAGCAGTACGCGGAGCTGCTGGAGCAGATGGCGCCCATTGCCGAACAAGTCGCCGAGAAGCTCAACCTCCAGTAGTCCTGTAGGGTTAGCTCGTAGCAGTAGTTGTGTATAAACAAAGTTGTAATGAACTTGTTTAAGTATGAATGAAGGAAACTTCCATAAATGAGTACTCGTTATCCCGATCTGTGAGTGCGGAGTCCCATCATGGAGTCGTCGCGAGTAATCATACTCGCCAGTGGTCCCGTTGAGGAAAAGGGACAGTAAAGCAGTTGATAGGTAATCAAACTTTATTACTGAAGAAGTACGCCTGGATGGCCAGGGCCGTTGTTACAGAGTAGTTGCCAGGACCCGGAGGCTGCCTACGGCTAAGTAGTGCTAGGGCGTATGGCCGCTTACAGCAGTAGATCCGTTAGTAGCCGCATGGGCTGGATCTAGGAGTGCTTGGTCTCTTAGTAGACCGCTGCTGGAGTCCTTTGTCGCTCGTCGCAGCCCAAGATCCGTTAGTAGCCGCGTGGGCTGGATCCTGGAGAGGAGTAGTCCGGAGACTAGGGCCTGGACCTGGAGGCCGCTTACGGCGAAGGGGTCTTTGAGTAGTCGTATAGACTGGAGCCCCCGGTGTAGACTAGGCGTAGAATCGATAGAGTTGGTCGATGTTCCATGAGTTGTTGACGTCTTCGCCTTCAAGCGTCTGGAGGCGGTAGGAGCCCGGTCCAGTCACCTTTGCAATTGTGAAGGGACCTTCCTAGGGCGAGCTGAGCTTTGTGTAGTCCTTCCGTGTTCTGGATGCGGCGGAGGACAAGATCACCAACGTTGAAGGAGCGTTCCTTAACGTTGCGATCATGGTAGCGTCGGATACCCTCTAGGTACCTTGCTGATTGGACGAGGGCGGCACAGCGAGCTTCTTCGAGTCCGTCGATGTCAACTCGTCTGCTGTCTTCAGAGATGCCTTCTTCGTATTGCTCCACTGCTGGTGAATCCCACATGACATCAGCAGGGAGGATTGCTTCGGAGCCGTAGACCAGGAAGTACGGGGATTGTCCCGTTGGCTTGGAAGGTTGAGTACGCAGCCCCCAGAGAGCATTGGGTAGTTCCTTGATCCACTTGCCTCCTTTGGAGTTGGCAGCGTCGTGTAGCCGCTTTTTGAGAGCGTCGAGCACCATCCCATTGGCGCGCTCGACTTGTCCATTGGCCCGAGGATGGGCAACTGAGACATATCGGACGTCGATCCCGCTGTTCTCGCAGTACTCCCAGAACTGGTGATTGTTGAAGTTGGAGCTCAGGTCTGTGATGATGCGGTGGGGTAGTCCGTAGCGATGCACGAGTTCATCCAGGAAGTCGAGTACTCTGTCGGCCTTGGGGCATGTAACCGGCTTGACCTCGATCCACTTGGTGAACTTGTCGATGGCCACCAATACTCGGTTGAATCCACCTGGCGCAGTTGGAAGTGGCCCAATCATGTCGAGCCCCCAGCAGGCGAAAGGCCAGGTTGGCGGTATGGTGACTAGCTTGTAGGCCGGGACGTGTTGTTGCTTGGCGAAGTATTGGCACCCTTGGCACCTTCTGACGAGTTCTTCGGCGTCGCCCAGAGCTGTGGGCCAATAGAAAGCCCGTCGGAAGGCCTTGCTGACCAGCGTGCGTGAGGACGCGTGGTTGCCGCAGACGCCTTTATGGATCTCCTCCAAGATGTCCTTGCCTTCTTGTCTGGGAACGCACTTCATGAGTACTCCGGAAGATGCGCCCCGCCTGTAGAGCTTGTCTCCGACGAGAACGTAGGACTTGGCACGGCGGATGAGTTGCTCGGCCAAGTTCTTGTCCAAGGGAACATTCTGCTCACTGAGGTAGTCGATGAAGGGCTGCCTCCAGTCCACGTCGATCATCATGACCTCCTGGCCAGCCGGGGGATGCGCTGGGTCAATGGTCGGTGGCGCCGGCTCCGGGATGGATGGCGCGTGAAGCTCGTGGACGAAGACACCCGCTGGTACTTGAGCGCGAGTAGAACCAAGCTTCGACAGGACGTCCGCTGCAACGTTGTTGTCGCGGACGACGTGGTGGAACTCGAGACCATAGAACTTGTTCTCGAGCTTGCGGACTTCTAGGCAGTAGGCGTCCATGTTCTCCTTGTTGCGGTCCCAAGACTTGTTGACTTGGTTGATGACCACTGCGGAGTCGCCGTAGACTAGTAGCCGCTTGATGCCCAGTGAAGCCGCGAGGCGGAGCCCGTGTAGCAGAGCTTCGTACTCGGCTTCGTTGTTTGAGACCTTCCAGAAGATCTGCAGGACGTACTTGAGTTGTTCGCCCGTTGGAGAGATCAAAAGTACTCCTGCACCTGCGCCCTCGAGGTTGAGTGAGCCGTCGAAGTACATCACCCAGTGCTCTGGGCGCTTGGTTGGAGTAGGTAGCTGATTCTCCCGCCACTCCGCCATGAAGTCGACTAGTGCCTGCGACTTGATGGCTGTGCATGGCTTGAAGTCGATGTTGAGGGCGCCGAGTTCGACTGCCCATTTGGAGATTCTTCCAGTAGCATCTTGGTTCCGCAGGATGTCACCGAGCGGGTAGTCGGTGACGACGGAGATCGAGTACTCCTGGAAGTAGTGTCGTAGCTTCCGCGAGGTGATGAGCACTGCGTACAGAAGCTTCTGTACTGGCTGGTAGCGTGCCTTGGATTCTGATAGGACCTCGCTGACGAAGTAGACTGGACGCTGGACTGGATAGGCGTGGCCGTCTTCCTGCCGCTCGACGATGATGGCAGTACTGACCACGTGAGTAGTCGCAGCGAGGTAGAGCAGTAGCTGCTCGCCTTTACGAGGAGCTGTGAGGACTGGTGGCTTCGATAGGAAGTCCTTGAGCTGGGCAAGGGCTTGGTCCGCCTCTGGAGTCCACACGAACTTCTCTTGGTGTTTGAGTAATTTGAAGAAGGGGAGCCCCCGTTCTCCAAGCTTCGAGATGAATCTGTTCAAGGCCGCCATGCACCCGGTCAGCTTCTGCACGTCTTTGATGCACGTGGGAGCTTTCATGCTGGTGATGGCGGAGATCTTCTCGGGATTGGCTTCGATGCCGCGATGGCTGATGATGAAGCCGAGTAGTTTGCCCGACGGCACGCCGCAGACGCACTTGTTCGGGTTGAGCTTCCAGCGGTACTCGCGCAGGGATGCGAAAGTCTCTTCAAGATCGTCGATGAGCGTGCTGGAGTTTCTGGTCTTGACGACCACGTCGTCCACGTAGGCTTCGACGTTCTTGTTGAGTTGCCTCTTGAAGCAGGCCTGGATAGCTCGTTGGTATGTAGCGCCGGCGTTCTTCAACCCGAAGGACATGGTCGTGTAGCAGTACGCGCCAAACAGGGTGATGAACGCGGTCTTCTCCTGGTCTTCTTCCTTGATCGCGATCTGGTGGTACCCGGAGTAGCAGTCGAGGAAGCAGAGCAGGTCGCAGCCCGCCGTGGAGTCGATGACTTGGTCAATCCGCGGCAACCCGAAGGGGTCCTTGGGGCAGTGCTTGTTGAGGTCGGTGTAGTCGACGCACATCCTCCACTCGTTCGAGTTCTTCTTGCGGACGAGGACGGGGTTGGCGAGCCACTCAGGATGGAAAACTTCTCTGATGAAGCCAGCCGCGAGTAGTTTGGCGAGTTCCTTCTTGATGGCGTCCCGTCTGTCGTCGGCGAAGCGGCGGAGGTGTTGTCGCTTCGGGGTAGCTTTAGTATCGACGTTGAGTGAATGCTCAATCAACTCCCTGGGCACCCCTGGCATGTCCGTTGGTTTCCACGTGAAGATGTCGCGGTTAGCCCGGAGGAAGTTGATGAGCGCGTCTTCCTATTTGGGGTCGAGGCCCGCCCCGATGGTGGTGGTCTTGCTGCTGTCACCTGTCCCGAGGTCAATGTCTTGACCAGAACCTCCTCGACTGGCTGAGGCTTGTTAGCTTTATCCGACTTCTCTGGGATGTCGAGTTCGCTTGGGGCAAGCTTCTTCGACGCAGCGTAGATCTCCATCATTGCATTGGGTACTTGATTTGTGGAGGTGATCTCCACAGCTTCCGTGTCGCAGTCGTGCGATATCTTCAAGTCCCCCTGCAGCGAGAGTACACCTGCTGGACTCGGCATCTTGAGTACTAGGTAGGTGTAGTGGGGTACCGCCATGAACTTGGCGATGGCCGGTCTGCCGAGGATGGCATGGTAGGACGTCTCGAAGTCCGCGACTTCGAACTTGATGTACTCGGTACGATAGTTGTCCCGAGATTCCCCGAAGGTAACTGGCAGGACCACTGAGCCCAGTGGAATAGCCGCGTTTCCGGGGATGATGCCATAGAAGGGCGAGGTGCTCTTGGTGAGCATGTGGGTGATGTCGAGCTTCATCTTCTTCAAGGTCTTGGTGAAAAGGACGTTAAGCCCGCTTCCATCGTCGATGAGGACCTTGTTGAGCTTGGAGCCCGCGACCACCGGCTTCAGGACGAGTGGGAACCGCCCTGGTTCGGAGAAGCTTGTCCATTGATCCGCGCGGGAGAAGGTAATGGGTACCTCCGACCACATGAGGGGGGTCGGGACCGCTGGTTCAATGCTCATGACTTCTCGACGGGTAGCCTTTTGGACCCGTCTGCTGGGTAGCCCGCCGAAGAGGACGTTCACCGTCTTGTCGGGTTCCTGGAAGTCGCCATTGCCTTCGTCGTTCTTCTTCTTGCCTTTCTTGTCATGAGGGTGCCATGGCTCCGGAGTATCCTTGAGTGCTCGCCTGAGTTGGTAGCACTGCTCGGTGGTGTGGTTGCCGTCCAGATGCCACGGGCACTTCTCCTTCAGCAAGTCTTTGAAGCCGCCGGAGGTCTTCTTCGAGTTCTCCTTCGCAGGGCGCTGGATAGCCGCGACAGTGTTGTCTGGCTTGCGCTTGCGGTTGGGACCCGAGTAGTTGTTGTTGTTGCGACCGCCTTGGTTCCCGTTGTTGCTGCTGCCGCCGCCCGTGTTCTGCTTGCTCTTGCCACGGATGGCGTCGTACTTGGCGTTGGCCTTGTCTTCTTCATCGGCCCAGGACGTGATCATGTCCTTGAGGTGGGTGATGGAGCTTGGTCGGCGACGGTCGAAGTCTTCGAAAGTGCGACGGTGGTAGAGACCATCTTGGAAGAGGTTGATGACTTCTTTGTCAGAGACATCGACTACTATGGCGCGCTTGTCGAAGAAACACCGCATGTACTTGCGAAGGGTCTCGCCTTGTTCCTGCTTCACCATAGCTAGGTCCATGCGAGTACCCGAGCGGCCCATAGCGCCCGCGAAGTTGCTGGTGAACTGCTCCTTCAGCTGGTCCCACTTGTCGATCGAGTACTTCTCAAGTGACTCGAGCCATGTAAGCGGTGCCTGGTCCAGACAGAAGGGGAAGTATAGGCACTTGGTGTCGTTGTTGCCACCAGCGTTCTCGATGGAGAGGGCGTAGCATCTGAGCCACTGCACAGGATCTTGCTTCGCGTCGTACTTGGTGATTCCCAGAGGCTTGAATTTCTCTGGGAGGAGGAGGTTGCGAAGTCGCGCAGAGAAGGCAGGGAAGCCGTCGTTGTCGCCTGACGTGGAAGCCTTCTTGCGCCGTAGTTCTTCAATCTTCTGGCGGGCGTCGAAGCCGCCCTGAGAGGCTCCGGAGGCGTGGCTATTCGCGTGGCGTCGGCCGCCGCGGTCGCCTCCGCCACCGGCCCTTCTATTGGCCCCATGGTTGGAGCTTCCGCCGTCGCTGCCTCCGCCGCCAGGGTCGCGATGAGGGACGATCTCACGATCGCCGCCAGCAGCTGCAGCGCTGTTGCCACCTTGAGAGGGTCCGCCGGCCATTGCACGAGTACGGTTGGGATTGGCCGGCAGCTCAGCTCGAGTACGGTTACGACCGAGGTCCGCGCTGCGACTTGTGGCTTCGTTATCGCGATTCCTGGCGGGGGGCGGCTGAGCGACCCTGTTGTCAGCTCGCATGAAGTAAGCGTCTTCTGCAAGCTTGGCGATGACTTCTCCTGCACGCATCCCCTGAGCTTGGCGTGCGATCGCTGTGATCGACATGAGGCATTGCTCCGGGGTAGTGTGTACCCTACTCTCGACTTGGTCGAGAGCCTCTGCAAGGTTGCGGATGGGGAGGTTGTCTCGAAGACGCCGGCGTCGTTCGTTCCGCTTTCTGTTACGCTCACGTCGAGCGTCCCTGTTGGCGTCAGTCTCATCCGCGGGTGCGTCGGCAGACAGCTCGTCTGCGGAGATGTCTTCGAGGTATCGGTCGCTTGCTGTCCCTGAGGGTCCTGGCGTGTCGCCGGCAGCCATGAAGACTTGGCGGTCGGGGTTGCCAAGACTGGAGTCAGAACTCGCCACCTCCGTTGGGGTGTACTCCTCAGCTCGAGCGAGTGGCGTTCCCTCCTGGAAGGGAAGCGAGTCGAGGTAGGCGACGTAGCGTGAGTTCCCGTTCGTCAGGTCAGCGGGCTTGCGGTCTGGCCAGTAGACAAATCTTCCGGCGGGTGTAGATGTTATGACCAAGCCAGCGGCGGGTCCTGACAGGGGTTGCTCTGTGGAGTTGTTCTCGGACTCGGGATCCTCAGGGTCCGACCCGAAGTCGAACTCGTACGCGGAGTCCGAGTAGAAGCCGAAAAGGGGGTTGGAGTCCGAGGCGTGGCCGGGAGCGGTGTCGGAGTCCGAGTCGTACTCGGGTACGGGCTCCTTGCCGGCCCGGCGTGTAGTGGGAGCCTTCGTGTGGGCCCTGCTGACGTTGCGGGGGCCACGCGTGAAGTGCTCGCGGGGTGGGGAGTCCACATGCGATGGCTAAGTTGCCGGCTCGCATACGATAGCCCACGGGGACGTCGAGCCCGAGTTGGAGGCGGATCCAAGCTCGAAGTCGGCGTGTTGGTCGAAAAGCGAAATTTCGCCGAATTTGCCGGCGAGTTCGCCCGTGACTACTCCGGGAAATGTCACGAGGCCGGTCTCCGGGTTGGGCGGCATGGTGAGGCGGCGTTGGAAAGATCCGGCGCCGTCAGCAGTGTAGACCCAGGCACCGAAGACGAAGGTGTCGCCGCGGTTGAAGGCGACGGTTGGCTTGATGTAGACGGAAGCCGTCGAGTTCGCCATGAGATCTTCGGCGAGAGCCCCTACCTGGCGCGCCAGCTGTCGGTGTTTTAGACCGGCAACCTACTAAGGGGAGTACCCGAAGTAGATGAATGTGGCCTCGCCGAGATCGGTAACTCGAAGGAAGAGACACGTGGCACACAATTTAGACAGGTTCGGGCCGCGGGGTGCGTAATACCCTACGTCCTGTATGCTGCGTGGCTCTGGATTGATTGGGTGCGATTACAAGATGATGCAATCTTAAGCCGTGAGAGAGAGGGGGGTCCCTGCCTCGCCTTATATAGTCCGGGAGGCAGGGTTACAAGTCGGTTCAGGGAGAGAGTACTAGTCGAGTACGTCTAGGAGTCCTCTATACAGTGCGGGACATGTACAGCTTCCTATCCGAGTACTTCTCCTCTGTAGCCCTTGTGCTTCACGCCATCAGGTGCCGTGCAGCGCAAGTCGAGTAGTCCCAGGGGCCCACCGAGTAGTCGGTCCTGGTACCCACCGAGGTAGTGGGCCCAGGGAGGTCCATACGACAAGTGCCCCTATAGCTCATCCCTCTGAAATCACTATCTCTGATTCCATTTACCTAAACTCTCCTATGCATTGGATTTTTGACACTTCTCAAATAGGAGGGAGCTCTCAACCAGGAGACGGATCTCAAGGACAGTGATCGACGGCTACTTCTTCTCCAGGCCCTTCTTGGATGCTTGATGACAAAGGGGGAGAAGATTTGGATTAAAGACTTAAACTCAGAGTTGCTGTCTGTGTTGCACCGGTCTGACCGGTGCAGGGCACCGGTCTGACCGGTGCTGGCTGGCTGTTGAGAGCAGCTGTGTAATAATTTAGAATCTTATCTTTGTGGACTTGAGAACATTTGTGTGAGTGCTACTGTGTGTTTGAACCTTTATTGTAATAATTAAGCGACTTTATTGCTAGATTGTGGTGCATGTATTGAATGATGTATTGTTTGTGTTGGCTAAATGGAGTAAAGTGATCTAAGCCGGCTTGCAACCCCGGCCTGATCACCTTGGACCAAATAGCACGCACACCTTTTACTTTGTGCTCTGGCTGGACCTGACCGGTCTGACCGGTCAGGGGCACCGGTCTGACCGGTGCCGCCTAGTCAGGCGTGCTGGCTGGACCTGACCGGTCTGACCGGTCGGTGGAACCGGTCTGACCGGTGGCCCCTAGTCAGTACTCTTGTTCTTTGCTTTGTGCATATCTTGTCATACGCATCACGGTTTTTATTTTATCGCTCACACATGTTGCACTTCACTGATTCTAAGATATAGGGGGAGCTCACACGCGCTTTCTCCCAAATTTGTGCAATTGGCATTTAAGGCCAAATTTTTGAAATTCGACTCTAAGCACAAATTAAGGGGGAGCTCTAGCTATATCTAAGAATCTAAAATGCGCTTTAATGTTTTATTTGTAAGCTTTAATCAAGTTGTCATCAATCACCAAAAAGGGGGAGATTGAAAGTGCATCTAGGCCCCTAAGTGGATTTTGGTGAATTGAATGACAAGGCGATTAAAGGACTAATGTATTTGTCTAAGATTGTGAGCAGGTTTTATTTATATATTCATGAGCAATTATTGAAGTATTTATTTATGGATGAATATTATATGGCTCACATTGGAGAAGACAAATATATGGATGATCCTAATGCATAAGTGACAAGTATCAAGCAATAAAAGAAGATAAATATTGGGATAATTTGAGAAGGTCAATTCATGGTCTCCCATATGAAGACGTAGCTTGATTAAATTTACAAGGATCATAAAAGAGAAGATGGTAATTCTCTAAGTCAAATGCAAGGCTTCATGTGTTTGTTGAAAGAGGACATAAGGATGAGTGTACACATTATGGTTCTAATTTGGAAGCTTGCACATTCGTTGTCAATCAAGATCAAGCATTTGAAGCGGGTTTTCAAATGAAGGTTAATTGTGTATGAAGCAAGTGGAACTCAAAAGTGGATTGGATAAGTGATGAAGAGATCAACCGAGATGTCTAGGGTGAGGGACTAAGCAATCTTTGGGGCCGTAGCTAAGCCGCCATTTCGTGTTTTGCTAAGGTGAAGTTCTAGCATCCGTGGGGTCTCCAAGTATCATATCCAAACCTTAACTGAGGGAAGCAATGCAAGTCATCACCATGTTAAGATCGGCAATATGGAGTGACTTATGGATTCAAGTGTGCATTCATATGCTAGATGGAAAGATCCTAAGTCATTAGCTCAAGTATGGACGTGCTCAAGTCAAAGGCTATGTTGAAAGCCCTCAAGTGGATATTGATCAAGTATGGCAAGATTGAAGATGTTCAAGCTCAAGAGATCAACAAAGTGTTCTTAGTTATTCTTGAGTATAGGTATGCCGTACTATCAAGAGGGATGCAACTTAGCGAGTTGACCAAGTCAAAGTGCTCATTAGTTGACCTAAGTGAGATCTAGCCAAAGAGTGTGCTAACAAACCCTCCTAACCTAACCTGAGCCACTTCATCTCTTTGGTGACGTGTTAGTTTCATAGAAAGCGTTTTGGGGGTGTCTCGGGCCTGACCGGTCTGACCGGTCAGGGGCACCGGTCTGACCGGTGCCGCTAGCCCCAACGGCTAGTTTTTCGAACACCGGTCTGACCGGTGTGGGGCACCGGTCTGACCGGTGCCGCCCGTGGACCAACGGCTAGTTTTCTCCTTTGAGGGGTATAAATACCCCAAGCTTTCTTCAGTTGAAGCTTGCTGTTTCTAGTGACATTGCTGAGGTCCCAAGCCTTTCCTAACAAGCTCTAAGCCTTAGTGGCTCTCCCCAACCCTCTCTTTGTGAGATTTGTGGATTCAAGCCATATCCTTGGTGTTGGGTTGAGAGAGTGAGCTCAAGAGCGACCTTGTGAGCTAACAAGAGCATTTCCATAGCTTGAGCACTTTGGTTTCGCGTCTACAAGCTTTGAAGCGTTTGTTACTCTTGGAGGTTTGCCTCCTAGACGGCTAGGCGTCGCCGGCTAGCTCCCAACGTTGTGGTGAGCAGCGGGAAGTTTGTAAGGGCTGCGATCTTGCCTCTTCGTGGAAAAGATCCCCTTAGTGGAAAGGAGGAAAGTGGTTGAAAGAGACCCGGCTTGTTGTGGGAATTGTCCCTTACAAGCTCCTCAACGGAGACGTAGCCATTCCTTAGTGGGTGGTGAACTTCGGGAAACAAATCCTTTGCTTCTTCGTGTGGTTTGACTCTCTAAGTTGTTTTTCTAGCATATTTGTTTTGCTTCCGCTTCGATCTACTTGGGTGTGCTACTTGTGTGTGCAGGGCTCATTACCTTGCTTGTGATCATCTACAAAGGCCACTCACCAAGTTTGGTTCGTGCTAGAAGTCAAGAGGTGCTTGAAGTTGTTTTTGCAGGTGCTCTGTGCTACACCGGTCTGACCGGTAAGGTGCACCGGTCTGACCGGTGCCTCCTGTGAAGTCCAGTGCTTGACCGGTCTGACCGGTCATCACCACCGGTCTGACCGGTGGAACACTGTCAGCTCAAGTGATCGGGGAAGAAGAGTTTAATTTGGTCGTCACGCCTATTCACCCCCCCTCTAGGCGACATCAAGGTCCTTTCAAGGTGGCCACAGAGCTTGGTGCTCCGATTCGAGCTTAACCGCTTGGAGTTCTTCGATGTCGACAACTTGTGTGGTACCGTTTGAGCCTCTAGCTCTAGATGGCTCAAACTACTCTTCTTGGTGCTCCAATATTCTCATTGCACTTAAGGTTTTGGGTCCTACCGCTGAGGGTATTATGGTTGCGAGTATCCTTCCGGAGGATGGGACTTGTGTCTCTCCTAAGGAATTGGAGAAGAAGCGACTCAATGCCGTTATTACTAACCTTTTGTGTAGTTGTGTATGTAGAGAGCTAAAGCATCTTATTCTAAAGAGCAAAAAGATTAGCGAAGATGCTCATCTCATTTGGAAATTGCTATTTGAGATAGTTCACACCAAATGGGATGAAATTGAGAGTGATGATGAAGATGAACCAGTGGAGATATGTTCCACAGCCTCTACAACATCCACTGATCATCAAGCATCAACCCTCAAGCAAGAAGAAGATCAAAGAAGCGATGACGCTGTCCCTCTGCAGGGACCGGTCAGACCGGTGACACACACCGGTCAGACCGGTGCCGACAGAGGCACACCAACTTGCTTGATGGCCAAGAAGGAAAAGAAGAGCAAGAAGAAGAGGCAGGCCAAGGGAGCTAAGGGCCAGAAGATTGAAGCATCAAGCTCTCCGACAAGAGAACTTGAACTTCTCAAATCCGAGCTTGCATCATTGGTTTGTAAGTATGAATCATTGGCTAACAAATATGATCATGATATCAAATCTTTTTCATATAGAACTAAAGTAGAAGAAGAAGCCAATGATGAGCTAGAAGCCCAACTAGCGAAACTCACTAGTGAGCATATGGCTCTACAAGCCGATCACAAGGGACTTGAGTGCTCCTATGAGAAGCTTGTCGATTCTTATGCAACACTAGAGATAGCCCATGAGGTTGTGCTTTCATCGGTAAAATCTATGCAATCTCTATCTCACACATGCACATGCTCACAAGTTCAAATTAATTTATCTTGCGCTAATGATTATTTGTCTCAAGCAAGCCAATCTAGCATTGAGCATGTACTTGTAGAATCTTGTGATGACCTCATTGCTAAAGAAAATGATGAACTCAAGCAAGAGGTTGAAAAGCTTCAAAAAGACTTGTATGTGTTGAAGGAGAAGAGCAAAGTGCAACCTTCTCAAGATAACCGTGAAGACATGGTGAAGAAGCTTGAGAAGGGATCAGTCGTCACTAGCTCAACCCCTCAACAACATACAAGGACTCACAAGCACAAGATTCAAGAAAAGAGCAAGGTTGGGCAAGTCAAGTCCCAACCTCGTCCAACCAAGCACAAGGCACAAGAATCACTCTCTAGAAAGCCTAGAAGCTCAAACAAATGGAGAGTGTGCTACAAGTGCAGAGAGAAAGGTCACTTTGCCGACTCGTGCCCAAGTGTGAAGATGGGCAGTGGCACTGACCGTGACCGGTCAGACCGGTGCATGCCACTGGTCAGACCGGTGCCGGCCAGGGCAGCCCCACCTCAAGCAAACAAGGCGAGGAAGACTTCTTCTCTAAGTACAAGGCTCAGAAGCAAGCATGGACAAGAAACTATAAGGAATGGTGTGACCAACAAGAACAAAAGTCGCATTTGCTATGAATGCCGTCAAAAGGGTCACATGGGCAAAGATTGTCCAAATGGTAACATTCCTAAATCAAATCTAGTCCATTATGATTTTCATAAGCTTAGGAACGATAAGAATGGAACTTGTGCTATGAGGGAGATTAGTTCACCTCAATATAGCATGAGAGCTATTTGGGTTCCTAAGCATCTTGTGGCTAACCCCATAGGACCCAACAAGCGTTGGGTACCAAGAAATGCTTGCTGAGCTTGCAGGTTGAAAGAGATGCATTGAACACATGGTTAGAAGGCATGGAAATCACGTTTGATCAATTGGCCATGTGAAGGGCAAATTCATTTAAATCTTGAGTTCAATGACATCTCGGTAACTAGTGCTCCTTGTTGAGTCTTAGTCACTCTTAGTTCTTCGTGAACACTCATGTGACACTTATCTTGGACGAGTGAAACATGAGGTAGTGACTTTGACACCTTTATGAAATTATACTCTCATGCCATTCGATGCTTTTAATGGCTCTCTAGAAGAGCATTGCCTTGTCTCTGTTACAGGTTTCAAATTAGTGATGTGTTCACTTAATCAAGGGACAAGAAATTGAAAATCACCAAAGAAGTGACCACTGGGGGTCACCGGTCTGACCGGTGACAAGCACCGGTCTGACCGGTGCCGGCTCAGTGAGGCTGTTGGGCGGGTGACCCGGCACCTGTGCTCGGGTGACCCGGTATGCCTCTGTGTGCTGCAGGGTGACCCGACCCCTATGGCCGGGTGACCCGGGATCGACCCAACTTTCAAGAAAAAGGGTGATTTGGCATCAAAGTGATCCTGTAGTCTTACTCTTTTGTGCATCCCTAAGCGAGCTCTTGATAAGTATAACTCCCTAAAGATAAGTAAGAGCTAGCACCATTCAAAATTCAAATATATGCACAAATGAAATGGTCTTAAGGCGAAGGTATGTTTCCATGAACCTCATTGAATACCGTAATGCATCTAGGCCATAATACCATGCTAGTGTGCCATCCTTAGCATGCAATTGCTTCAAGTGAATTTTTGTGTGCCTCTCTAGATATTTGGTTGATACCTTTGCTTTCTCTCGTCTTTGTGTCTCGAGGTTGAAGGTATGAGTCAAATATTCTTGAAAAGCCATTCATTTGAAGTGGATGCATGCACTTTATGACATAGGATAGACTTTTCGAAAAATCAACTAGTATGTGTAGGAAGTGTGCTCTTTTTGAAAAATATTCGATTCTTGGTCTTTGTGACCCAACCAACTTAGTTGTGACTATGGTTCCCCTTGCTTGATTGATGGCTAGTCACAATTAAGAAGATTTTCTCAAGTCCATTAAATCCATCTTTATCTCTCTCTCTTGGAAGAATCAAGAATTATCAAAATAAATTGGATTATCCTTCATTCTTTCAAGACTTGATGAATTTTGGATCAATATCAACTCTTTATCTCTTATCCAAAACTTCTGAAAGAATTAGAATCAAAATCTCTCTTTTTGGCCCGAAGTCTTTTTCTCAGGGGAGCACCGGTCTGACCGGTGCCCACCACCGGTCGACCGGCGGTACCCCTGAAGTCACATCTTCCTTCTTCTGAGACCTAAGTGGATGCAAAGTGTCTTATAAAATACCAGAAGAAGTTTTCAGAGGAATTTTCGCAAAATGGGAAAGAAGGATCGGAACTTCCGAGGCTACGTCGGTTCTACCGATATGGATTCTCTGTTGAAATTATCAAAATCTTTGGTACTACCGAGCACGGGTCGGAACTACCGCTAATAGCTCACTGGGTCGACCAAGTGTAGCCACCGGTCTGACCGGTGGCTCGCACCGGTCTGACCGGTGACGCCCGACTTCAACCCGTGGGCCCACAGTAAAAAGAATCTATCCTTTACCCCCTTCCTTCTCTCTCTCCTCCATTATTCACCAGCACTCACCCCCTCCAAACCGTGAAGACCATCTTCCTTCCCTCCTCTCACCTCTCCTTTCTCCCATGGAGATTTGAGGATTCAACCAAGGAAAGACCACAAGTTTGGAAGCAAAAGGATCTCCCAAGGGCCCTCTTCAGTTCCCCCTTCGAGTTCTTTGGATTCCATTCAAGTTCTTCTCTCCAAAGGTATTCAAATCTTCGTTTTGCCCGATCTCTTTACTCCGTGCAAATATTTGAATTTCCTTTGGTATATCATCTCCTGAGAACCCCTAGAAGACATACCTATAGATCCATAAAGTTTCGTTGGACACATTGTGAGAACCCAAGATTTGGGGTCGGACGGCCTTCACCGGTCTGACCGGTGGCGCGTGTCTAGTCCCAAATTTTGTTTTCTTCATGCTTTTCAACACTTATCTGTATTAGGTTGTCTCATGTCTATCTAGACCAAATCTTAGAGTCATAGCTGCTCAGATTGGATGTTGGGGCAATTGGCTCTGTTCTGGGTGGCACCGGTCTGACCGGTGCCCATCACCGGTCTGACCGGTGTGGCCCAGAGCAGACCCAATTGGTCTGTACTTTCAAGAATATTCTTCTATATCGATTCAATCTGGTTCCTAGAGTCTAATACACTCTTGTCATCCTTTTTGTGACTCAGGACAGCAGTCATGGTTAGGGAAAAGGAGGGTGCTAAGAAGAGAAGAGAAGAGGTGCATGCTCGCAGAGTGACTGCCCCCGGTGACTTTGGGGAAGGGGGCAGCACCATAAATGTCAGCGGCAAAAGGTTGAGACGTCGTTCAGCTCGAGAGAGTGCAGAGGCACCTGACCTTGGAGGTGACACCGGTACTAGTAGTGATGACAATGTTGAGGATGAGACCTTTCAGGGACAATTTGAGCTGAAGAGGCATCAGGAGGCTGGGTCTGATGATGATGACTCCGACGAGGCAATGGATGAGGATGAGGAGGATGAGGAAGAAGAAGAGGATGAGGATGCCATGGATGAGGATGATGATGACCAGGGTAGATTGAAAATCATGCCACCCACCTATATCTATCCTGACAGGCCAGTAAAGTACCATGGTTCGGGCATGACTAAAGCCCTAAAGAAGTTGAGGGATAAGAACCCTTATGAGGAGCCAAGGACCGCATCCGATCCAAGGTTTTGGGCTAAGTTTCAGCAAGATTATTATGCTACCGTGATCATCAAAAAGCCCAAAATCACTCATAAGGCACAATATGTGGATTGGGGGCATATGGCTAGGAAGAATGACCCCATTTTTAATGAAGTCATAAGCAACTGTGAGAGGCAAAGGGTCAAGGAACTTATGGGTTTCCGACAAGATTGGAACAAGGAGATAATAGCCCAGTTTTATGCCACCGTGCACTTTGGACACATTGGTACTGAGAGGGCTATGATTTGGATGACCAATGCCCAGAGGTATTCCATCACTTTGCCCAGGTTCTTGAGGTGCTTTGGGATTATGGCGGGAGACAAGGACTTAAGGCAGCTCCATGATGAAGGGGAGCTTGACAAAAGTGCCTTGCACCTTATGTACCCGAGAGGTGACCATGCTTATTATGGGAAGGTGAAGAATCTCTATACCTATTATGCTGCACTTAATAGACTCCTTAGGGTGTCTATTACACCGAGAGATGGGAATCCCTCTGAGATCACAAAATTTCAGAAAAACTTGATGGTTGCTTTAAGGCCGGGAGCTCCGGAATTTAGTGTTGGGGATTTCATTTGGCAAGAAATCAAGCATCTATCAGAGGACCCCAAAAAGATTTGCAGCTACAGTCCCTATATCATGTATATGATTGAAAAGGTTGCAAAGACGGAGTTTCCCAAAAATGTGACACACAAGCCGTTGAAGCTCAATCCTAGCAAGAGTCCAAGGCTTCCATCTCCTAGAGCAGAGCAAGCACCTGGCCATGGGGAAGGAATCACAGAAGAGGGCACTACTCAGTCAGATCAGGCACAGACAGGGCCTCAGGCTGTCACCAGTCTGACCGGTGCTGAGCACCGGTCTGACCGGTGGGGAGGCTGGGAGCAGCACAGGCCCCGCAGATCCTCTTCTCCATTGAGGAAGTTCCTCAATTTCATTTTTGGCATGTGTTGGAGTCAGCATGACATCCAGGTGGAGCAACAAAGGTCTAGGAGGGCAAACAAGCAAATGAGGGACACGATGAAGTTGATGCATAACGCTCAAGGGTTTGAACCGCCCCGCTCTCCTCCCTCTCCTGAGTCTCCACAGGTTGAGATACCTTCCTTCGAGGATAGGATGAGAGGTTGGGTCAACTCCGACATGCTTAATCAATATGGACCTATGTTTTTTGAGTCCGGGCAAGAACAAGGGTCTTCATCATCGGCTCCTCCTCCACCTCCACCGTTTGTACCCCCTCACCCAGATGTACCTGGTTCTTCTCACTCCATGGAACAAGAACAAGCTCCTCCACCTCCTCCACCTTCCGAGCAAGGACAAGATTGGGGCGCTCGCTTCTCTGCCGAGATCTTTGGATATAATCCATATTACTATGGTAAAGACCGTGCCCCTATAGCTCATCCCTCTGAAATCACTATCTCTGATTCCATTTACCTAAACTCTCCTATGCATTGGATTTTTGACACTTCTCAAATAGGAGGGAGCTCTCAACCAGGAGACGGATCTCAGGGACAGTGATCGACGACTACTTCTTCTCCAGGCCCTTCTTGGATGCTTGATGACAAAGGGGGAGAAGATTTGGATTAAAGACTTAAACTCAGAGTTGCTGTCTGTGTTGCACCGGTCTGACCGGTGCAGGGCACCGGTCTGACCGGTGCTGGCTGGCTGTTGAGAGCAGCTGTGTAATAATTTAGAATCTTATCTTTGTGGACTTGAGAACATTTGTGTGAGTGCTACTGTGTGTTTGAACCTTTATTGTAATAATTAAGCGACTTTATTGCTAGATTGTGATGCATGTATTGAATGATGTATTGTTTGTGTTGGCTAAATGGAGTAAAGTGATCTAAGCCGGCTTGCAACCCCGGCCTGATCACCTTGGACCAAATAGCACGCACACCTTTTACTTTGTGCTCTGGCTGGACCTGACCGGTCTGACCGGTCAGGGGCACCGGTCTGACCGGTGCCGCCTAGTCAGGCGTGCTGGCTGGACCTGACCGGTCTGACCGGTCGGTGGAACCGGTCTGACCGGTGGCCCCTAGTCAGTACTCTTGTTCTTTGCTTTGTGCATATCTTGTCATACGCATCACGGTTTTTATTTTATCGCTCACACATGTTGCACTTCACTGATTCTAAGATATAGGGGGAGCTCACACGCGCTTTCTCCCAAATTTGTGCAATTGGCATTTAAGGCCAAATTTTTGAAATTCGACTCTAAGCACAAATTAAGGGGGAGCTCTAGCTATATCTAAGAATCTAAAATGCGCTTTAATGTTTTATTTGTAAGCTTTAATCAAGTTGTCATCAATCACCAAAAAGGGGGAGATTGAAAGTGCATCTAGGCCCCTAAGTGGATTTTGGTGAATTGAATGACAAGGCGATTAAAGGACTAATGTATTTGTCTAAGATTGTGAGCAGGTTTTATTTATATATTCATGAGCAATTATTGAAGTATTTATTTATGGATGAATATTATATGGCTCACATTGGAGAAGACAAATATATGGATGATCCTAATGCATAAGTGACAAGTATCAAGCAATAAAAGAAGATAAATATTGGGATAATTTGAGAAGGTCAATTCATGGTCTCCCATATGAAGACGTAGCTTGATTAAATTTACAAGGATCATAAAAGAGAAGATGGTAATTCTCTAAGTCAAATGCAAGGCTTCATGTGTTTGTTGAAAGAGGACATAAGGATGAGTGTACACATTATGGTTCTAATTTGGAAGCTTGCACATTCGTTGTCAATCAAGATCAAGCATTTGAAGCGGGTTTTCAAATGAAGGTTAATTGTGTATGAAGCAAGTGGAACTCAAAAGTGGATTGGATAAGTGATGAAGAGATCAACCGAGATGTCTAGGGTGAGGGACTAAGCAATCTTTGGGGCCGTAGCTAAGCCGCCATTTCGTGTTTTGCTAAGGTGAAGTTCTAGCATCCGTGGGGTCTCCAAGTATCATATCCAAACCTTAACTGAGGGAAGCAATGCAAGTCATCACCATGTTAAGATCGGCAATATGGAGTGACTTATGGATTCAAGTGTGCATTCCTATGCTAGATGGAAAGATCCTAAGTCATTAGCTCAAGTATGGACGTGCTCAAGTCAAAGGCTATGTTGAAAGCCCTCAAGTGGATATTGATCAAGTATGGCAAGATTGAAGATGTTCAAGCTCAAGAGATCAACAAAGTGTTCTTAGTTATTCTTGAGTATAGGTATGCCGTACTATCAAGAGGGATGCAACTTAGCGAGTTGACCAAGTCAAAGTGCTCATTAGTTGACCTAAGTGAGATCTAGCCAAAGAGTGTGCTAACAAACCCTCCTAACCTAACCTGAGCCACTTCATCTCTTTGGTGACGTGTTAGTTTCATAGAAAGGGTTTTGGGGGTGTCTCGGGCCTGACCGGTCTGACCGGTCAGGGGCACCGGTCTGACCGGTGCCGCTAGCCCCAACGGCTAGTTTTTCGAACACCGGTCTGACCGGTGTGGGGCACCGGTCTGACCGGTGCCGCCCGTGGACCAACGGCTAGTTTTCTCCTTTGAGGGGTATAAATACCCCAAGCTTTCTTCAGTTGAAGCTTGCTGTTTCTAGTGACATTGCTGAGGTCCCAAGCCTTTCCTAACAAGCTCTAAGCCTTAGTGGCTCTCCCCAACCCTCTCTTTGTGAGATTTGTGGATTCAAGCCATATCCTTGGTGTTGGGTTGAGAGAGTGAGCTCAAGAGCGACCTTGTGAGCTAACAAGAGCATTTCCATAGCTTGAGCACTTTGGTTTCGCGTCTACAAGCTTTGAAGTATTTGTTACTCTTGGAGGTTTGCCTCCTAGACGGCTAGGCGTCGCCGGCTAGCTCCCAACGTTGTGGTGAGCAGCGGGAAGTTTGTAAGGGCTGCGATCTTGCCTCTTCGTGGAAAAGATCCTCTTAGTGGAAAAGGAGGAAAGTGGTTGAAAGAGACCCGGCTTGTTGTGGGAATTGTCCCTTACAAGCTCCTCAACGGAGACGTAGCCATTCCTTAGTGGGTGGTGAACTTCGGGAAACAAATCCTTTGCTTCTTCGTGTGGTTTGACTCTCTAAGTTGTTTTTCTAGCATATTTGTTTTGCTTCCGCTTCGATCTACTTGGGTGTGCTACTTGTGTGTGTAGGGCTCATTACCTTGCTTGTGATCATCTACAAAGGCCACTCACCAAGTTTGGTTCGTGCTAGAAGTCAAGAGGTGCTTGAAGTTGTTTTTGCAGGTGCTCTGTGCTACACCGGTCTGACCGGTAAGGTGCACCGGTCTGACCGGTGCCTCCTGTGAAGTCCAGTGCTTGACCGGTCTGACCGGTCATCACCACCGGTCTGACCGGTGGAACACTGTCAGCTCAAGTGATCGGGGAAGAAGAGTTTAATTTGGTCGTCACGCCTATTCACCCCCCCTCTAGGCGACATCAAGGTCCTTTCAAGGTGGCCGCTGACCAGCAAGCTGTGCTTCCAGATGAGCAATCCTAGCTTGAGCAGTCCGCAGTTCCTCATGGTACCTATCCAGCTCAGCTGTAGCACCTTCAAGATCAGTGTTAAGTGCAGCAGTCACCCGAGCCAGGATGTCAATACGATCATCTCCTCCAGCAGGTACTATAGTCTCCTCAGAGCCACTCACGCGACGAGGAATGTGGCGGAACTCAGACTCATGCAGACGATCACGTTGAGCATTGCAAAGCGACCAGAGAGCCCTCCTAGCTGCATCATTGATAGCAGCCTCATCAGTGGAGAAGTGAGCAGTGCTATGGTGTGATGAGCGATTCCTCCACCCATTGGTATCAATCAGAGGCACACGGATGTAGACACGGCTTGTGTAGTAATCTCTCAGACCAGGCTCACTGTAGTGCTTGGTGACATAGAGCGGCTTCATGGTGTATCCCAGATGCTGTAGTACTTCCTGCAGTAAGACACAGAACTGGCCATTCTCATCTTCAGTAGTGTGCTTGTGGTACTCAGCCCCACGATAGCGAGGATTGTCATCCTCCTCCTCCTCAGGATCTTCACCATCATTGTTGTTGTTGTCTTCATCATCATCATCATCTTCACCACTGTCATCCCCCGAGTCATCTGGATCTCCACCCATAGCATTAGCTGCGGGGGCAACTGGCGAAGGTGGTGCATCTTCTGCTGCTTCAGGTGCTGGCGGAATCACAATGTCACCATCTGCATCGGCCTCCAGGACAGTACCATCATACAGCTGTGGCTGCTCAACTGGATCCTCCTGCTGCACCTCCTCAGGGTCTTCTTCAACCTCAGCTTCCGGCTACACCTCTTCGGGATCCTCTTCAACTTCAACCTCTGGCTGCGGCTCTGGCACTGGCGCAATCACCGGGTAGCGGGGTGCCAACTGACCACGGGGAACACGGCCACCAGTGCTCTTGCGTGCAGTGTACTTTGTTCTGGCCATCTGACAAAACAAAACTGAACTCAGTATGGAATAAATCAAAATGATAGAGTTTTAATAATAAACAAGAATAAATTAGATTTTTATGCGTAAATAAGACAATTTGAAGCATGACATGGCTTTCTAGAACATGAATCCTTAATTTCGACCATTTCTAGCTAAGGCTGCGACCTAAAGTCATCACTGGTCTGGTACCACTTTGTCACACCCGATTTTACAAGGAAAACCGAATGCATCTCATATGTGCGCCAGGCTCAGATTACACACATACGATAGACAAAAGAGTGTAATACCATAACTGTAATCAAACATACAGGAGTTAACTGATACAATATTCATTTATTACACTCAGACGGTGGACACGAAGGTCCGAAAACAAACGATAACTAAACGAGCAACTCCTTCTTCAACTTCCACAGGCACATGACTGGGGGAATCCGCATGCCTTAGAACTCCTCAAAGTCGCTCCAGTACTCCTCACCGTTGTTCTCATCTGAACAGCGGTAACCAAGGGTGAGCACTCTTATGGTTGGAGCTCAGCAAGTGGGGGAAACATGCAAGGCTACCAAGGATAGGCTAAGGTTTGCAGCGGTTAGCATTTTATAAGTTGGTCAAATTTTATTTAACAGCACCTAGTTACTATATGTAAGTTTATACCAACCCACTTAAGCATTATAAAACAACTCATCCCAAAAACCCACAAGATCCACGATTTACATCCATCTTTAAGTTTGATTATCATGTGAGGGTCCAAGCCACTTTTAACCGTGAGCACGGCTGATCGATCAGTTTTAACTCTGCAGAGGTTGTACACTTTACCCATAGCTCGTGTTCCCCATGTTGCCCGGGTTAGCTAGACCCTTAAACACTTCCTAGGTGAGTGGCTAGGGGTCCACTACGAAGCCTTTACAAAGGAATGCAGAAAACCAACAGCCCGCGATAGTTACAGCAGCAGAGCGGACCATAACCCTCCCTAGTGGTCAGCACCTTAGCAAAGGCTGCTACCCCAAAAGAACCGGGCTATACCCCTTCAACTCCGGCCCCCTGTGCCCCTTTCGGAAAAGGGCTATCAGATAATTCCACACTCCTAATTAATTAGCTAAGCCAGAGCCATTTGGACTATGGTTGTACTGTTTTCTTGGGTGGTTCTCCATGTTCCAATTAAGTTATATGATCTTGTCTTAAAACACAACCAGCATTTCATAAATATTGCTTAAACATGCAGTTATGTAGGTTCAAGAAGAAAATGCAGAGGGGGAATCCACTTGCCTTCCTCTACGAACTGAGTATCCTCTTCTTCGTAGACAGGCTCTTCTTGATCTTCTCCAATGGGGTACTCAGTCGAAACAGGCACGATATCTACGCACAAGCATATACAAAAAAAAATAGTACACCAAATAGTTCCAAAAGCTTAAAACACGCTGTTTAATAGATTCTACTCGCTGAGACGATCATTTCGGTATATAAAACACTAAAAACGGAGTTAAAACATGAAAGAATGATTAAAACAAGATACAGGGACTTTTCTGTAAGAAAACTAGGCCTACAGGACTTATATGAAAGAATTCAGGGACTAGAAACATAATTTCATATATAAACAGAGGGGTTTATATGCAAAAAGGAGTGAAAAGGACCTCTGGTGAAGGAATCTAAAAGAATCAAGGGCTAAAACATAAAAACAAGGACCTGATCGTAAGGGTTCTTGATGGTGGAAGGACCGGCATGTGAATAAAGAAAAAGACAGGGGCTCTTAAACAAAATTGCCGACGCTGACCGTTACCCACGGGTCTGACCCGCGGCAAGGCTGGATCTGAGCCGTCGATCCGCGATCCAGCGGCTGCGGTGGCGGTGGACCGTGCCGTGAGCTCGGCTCACGGGTCCACGGTGGACCAAGTGTTATAAACGAAGAGGTACGCGATCTCGTGCGTCCATCTCAAAATGAACGGTCGAGGACGCACGCAAGCGCGGGGCGGCGGCGGGCGCACCGGAGACAGAGGCGGCGCGGCGACGCGCGGTGGTGCTTCGCCAGCGTGAGCCCGGGAGGGGGTTCCCGGCCATCATTTCGAGCGCGCGTGGGTGCTACACGTAGCGGGGGAGCTTGCGCACGCATCTAGGGACTCAGGAGCGAGGCTCGGGCGACCGTGGCGGCTAGCACCGGAAGGGGGCGGAGCGGCCACTCCGGCGAGCCCGTGAAGGCGTTGCAGTGCACAAGAAAGAGGGAAAAGGGCGAGGCGGTTTTGCTCACCACGCAGAGGCAACGAGAGCAGGCACACAGATGACGAGGAAGCGCTGAAGGAGGGGTTCGACGACGGCGGTGAGCTCGGGCGGCGCTCCGGCGGACAGGGGCGCAGCTCCACAAGGCGACGAGGATGGGGTCCTGGTGCAAGGGAAGTTCGATGAGCGACGGCGCAACACAAGAAAGAGAGAAGAGAGGGAGAAGGTGAACCCTTCACCGGCGACGAGCTTCTCCAGCGGCGGCGAAAAGCAGGGGCGGCGGCGCTGGGTGAGTGTGGTGCTCGGGCGCGTGGAGAAGTGTGTGCGGGGCGAAAGGGAGGAAACGAGGGAGACGCCCGGGTTTTATATGGCCAGAGAGAGGGGGAAGGGAAAGGAAAGGGCCCCAGCGGCGGTGAGGTTGCCATTGATGGCCGGCGGCCTTGCGGGAGTAAAGAGGGGAAGAAAAAAGGGGAAACGGAAAGGAAATGAAGGGAATCATGGACGCGGGGTTTATGGCTCTTGATTGAAACCCACGGATGGAAGGGGGAGCGGAGGAGGCGCGGGGCAAGGCGGCGGTGGACCCGGCGGTGTCCCCGGCTTGAAACAGAGGAGGGGGCGCGAGGTGGGAGAGAGAGCTGACGGGTGGGGTCGGCGCGTCAGCGGCACAAAGAAAAAGAGAAAAGGAGGCGGGGAGGTGGGCTGCTGCGGGAGGGGGATGCTGGGCCGGTGGGCCGGCCGGGCTGAAAGGGAGGGAGGTGAGGTCTTTTCTTTTTTTTCTTTTTCTTTTTAAATCCTTTTTCAAATTCAAATTTTTTTTCAAACTGTTTTCAAACTCTCTCAAAAACATTTAAAACTTTTTAAAACTTCAAACCTTCACACAAAACACTATGCAACCAAAATATGATGCACAAGCACTTGTTGTTTCTAAATTAATTAAATTAAATTAAATTACTTTAGAGCACAATTTAATTAGCAAATTAATTAAATCCTTAAGACTATAACAACATGTTGCTTAAGTGAATTTTAGTGATGGAATTTTTAGGGTGTTACAAAATGTATGGACTATGGAGTGATTGTTGTAAATTTAGGACTTTTTAATAAGTTTTGTTTGTTGGTTTTTGGGAAAATCAAAATTCTTTGTTGATATAAGCTCGGTATTTCATTTCGATTGTTTCGGAGTGCAGTTCGTTTCGTGTAAAATCATGGATGCATAGCTTTTCCCCCCAAAAATTTAGCGGTTGATACGTAAAAAATTATGGATCGGGGAATCAATTTTCAGTAAGCAGAAGGGTTTTTTGCAAGAAAGTTGTTGCATGCTTGATTCGAGTCATCCAAGTGAGGTAGTTGTTGGAACGGAGGTTTCGTAATGGTGGGTTACAGAGTTTCAGTGAAGTTGAGAGGTTAGTTTGTGAGGGAATGCGAGATTTAACTGTGAGTAAAGTTGTATTTGCTGTGAAGAATTGGGTATTTTCATATAAATGTACCTTTTGTAAAAAACTGTGGACTATTGGATTGTTTAATGGAATGAAACACCTTAGTTTTTTTTAAGTATATGGCCTTCTTTATGTAACTATGGAGCACAGCGTAGTTGTTGTAAAGTTTAAGATTGTTTTAGCAAGTTTTGGTTGTTTTGTGATTTGTGAGAAATCAAAGGTCTTTTTTCGTAAAAATTTAGGGCTTTCAAATGGATTGTTGTGAAGTTTGAGGTCTTTTTTGGAAAATTGTGGGCTACAAACATATTCAACTGAAAGTTGAGGGGCTCTCTATAAAAATTTGTGGACTGCGGGGTTTCGGGTGGATTGTTGCGAAGTTTGATGTCGTCCTTTTTCGGAAAATTATGGATTGCAAACATATTTTTCCGAAAGTTCAGGGTTCATCTGTAAAAATCCTTGGATGGGGGGGGTCAATTTTTGCTAAATGGAAGAATCTCTTTGCAAAGTGACCATTGCTAGGTCGATCTGGGCCGCCGTCCACGTGCCCGATATGACGAACGTGAAATGCCGGCGACAGGACCAGCTTCTTTGACCGCATTAGATCTACTACGGTTCACAATTATTTGGAAGTATACCTTAGCAAAACACAAAACTGTTTGGCGAAGCTCGTGCTAGAATCAACAATGAATTAGCTTTGAAAAATCTACCAATTCATCACCTTCAGAGAATCAGCTCCCATAGAGGAACGAGCTCTACAAAACAAATCCTTAAGTATTGATTCATACTATAGCCCCACACAACTTTTGAAGTAATTCTATGTGCAGCTAGCCATACGCAGCGCGTATAGTAGAGCGAAGGGCGGCGGCCTGGTTGTCGCATCATATTTTTGGAGGCGGCGGCGGCAAGACGACAGTGGCGCTGTACGGAGGGCGTGACGCCGGCGCCGGCGGCGGAGGCGCGGGGCGGCCCAGAAGCTTCCGTGCGCCGTGGTGCAGCACGCCGGCGAGGTCGCCTGCGTACATGGATGATCATCTCCATTAAACCCATGGAGCACAAGCCGATAATTACAGGCTTACAGCTAGCTGGCTCATCATCAAAAACAGATTAAAAAAAGAACTCATGCTGCGTTTGAATTAATCCGCGGAAAAAATAAAACCAGCAGTCTAAGTGTACTACGGACCTGATGATGTGCGAGCCTCTGCTAAGCAATTTGGAGATAAGATGAGCACAAGCAGTAAGGCGATCATCACTAGCAGAGACGACGATGTTCTTGTCGTAGAGGCCATGATTATCACTAGCAGGCTGGCTGATCGATCAGGTTATTAGTAATGGAGGATTAAGGAGATTCAATTCACCGAGTATTTATAGGAGCTGAGAAGATTGGGTAGCGCAAATTTGAAGTACACTGCACCTGCAGCAACCATTTGCGTTTTTCTTTAGTTTTATGCACCACTTGCCATATATGTATGATCCACGCCCACAACCACAAGCTAGCGGTTATTTCATTCTCTTCTCATGGAGCTGTGCGGACCTAATTACATGCAAACTGTTTGTTATTATATGTAATTTTGTAAGTATTAGATTGTAAAAAGTGACATTTTAAATGAAACATTATTCTAATCTTTATGCTAGTTTCAAAAATACAATTTTCGAGTATCAATGGAGGGTTTTATGACCTTATATTCAATGACATATCTACAAATTGGTGACTTGACAAGCTAACTAAAAGAGGAACTTTATCAAATGAAAAAGAAGTTCCATCCCCATGGCACTCAATCGGTACAATTACTTAGTTCTCAGTCTTGATAACTGTGCACCGAGATTGGGCTGGTGCACACCTGCAATGGGCGTTTATGCCAGGGGCGGATCTAGGATTAGGGAATAGGGGGGGCTCATTTTCTTCTTCTTCCTCCTTCCTCCTCTTCTTTTCTTCTTCTCCTTCCTTCTTTTCTTCTTCCTCTTCTTCTCTCATGGCTGAAAATGTTGGGGGGGCTTGTGGGGGCTCTCATGGAGTGCATGGGGGTAGGGGGGGCTCTAGCCCCCCTGCCCCCACGCTGGATTCACCCCTGGTTTATGCCGAGGTCAGCGCCAGTCTCAATGGAGGCGGAAATAAAATGCACATTTCTAAGATAATTTCAATGGAAGGTTTCATGACATTAACTAACACATCAGTAGAAATTACTAACTTAGCAAGTTAATTAAGAGGAAGGTTTCATTAAGCGTGAGAGGACTTTCACTCCATGACACTCAGCTAATACAATTATCTAGTTCTCAATGTTGATAACCTTACAATGAAATTGTGCAGTGATATTGCCCGTTCACTTGGGTGAAAAGAAATAGTGAAGTTGCAAATGAATAGTGCTGAAATAATGTTTCTTGTGAGAGAAGATGTGATGAATGTGATGAGTAAACAATATTTTTTACTATTCCTTTTCAACGAAGAGAACATGACAGACACACCTGCAATGGGTGTTTATGCCGAGGTCAGCGCCAGTCTCAATGGAGGCGGAAACAAAATGCACATTTCTAAGATAATCTCAATGGAAGGTTTCATGACATTAAATAACACATCAGTAAAAATTGCTGACTTGGCAAGTTAATTAAGAGGAAGGTTTAATTAAACGTGAGAGGAGTTTCACTCTATGACACTCAACTGATACAATTATCTAGTTCTCAATGTTGATAACTTTGCAATGAAACCGTACACTGAGATTGGCCTGATGCACACCTGCAATGGACGTTTATGCCGAGGTCAGCGTCTCCACGTGGCAATCAGCGCGGGGAGTTAGCGACATTCGAGATGCGCGCTCAGGGTGCAGATATCTGTACGTAGCGAAGGTCGATCAAGTGGACACACACGCAGAGAAGAAACTGAGGCGAACTATCTATGTTATTAGAAAATGGCGGAGATTCGAGCTGTCGCCGTTGGTAAACTCATCGGAGTTTTAACGGCTGGCATGCGTATAGATGCATCTACGATTCGGTACCTTGAGGCTTGAGCTCCACTACGCGGGCGCGCGCAAAGCATTGGACGACGGAGTTGGTGCCGACGACGGCGCAGCTTCCGTCGTCTCCTACTCTCCTCCGGCCGATCTCGACGGCGCCACCGCCGCCATGGGGTGAGGTAGGCCGATTTGACCAGCATGGCCCGGTCCTTTTCTCGCATGCAGCCCACGCAATGTCACTCTCTCGGTTAGTCAAGGCCCATTTCATAGAAGTCTGGCCCAATGTTATCCCTCTGATTGGACTTTTTTTTCCTAGTCGACCCATTACTTTCGCGATATTCCGTTTGCCTATCCGATTGAGAAAAAAAAAACGTCCGAATTTCCTCACAGTGCAGTTTGATGGCGCTACCATCATCCATGAGGGAGATAGTTCATTTGGGCAACTTATTCAAATATTTTTTTCCCATACCACTTTTTATAAAAATGAAAAATAAAAAGGATATAGAAACAAACAGTATGTGTCCGCCCCTTAAGGGTCGCTTAGTTCTCAGCCTTTCTAGTCTTGTTCGGTTAATCCCCTCCTCAAGGATTGAGGAGGATTTTGACTTGTAGAATATTTAATCTCTCTCAATCCCCTTCAAACCAAACAAGGGGTATATTTTTTATGATTTTAATTATTTATTTATGTAAAGTGGTAAAAAATTACTCCCTCCGTTTCAAATTATAGTTTGTTTGACTTTTTCACTCTAAGTTTGAACACTCGCCTTATTCAAAAAATTGTATAAAATATCATATTTTTGTTGTGGCTTGTTTTGTTAATAAAATTTCTTTAAGAACGACCGGTTGAGGTTAAAAAAGTCAAAGGATGTATACTTTAGAATGGAGGTAATAAGTATATTTTTCTGAGTTGCAATTTTTTGAAAAATATTTCTTTTTTGAAAAATTCATACGGTTCCGAAGGCCTTAACTATTAACATAACCTATCACAGGCTCGCAGCTAATATGCCAACACGTAGGATGGGCTAATGTGGCACCATGTCAAACAAAACCCTATCAAAATCGTGCTGTGGTGTGAAAATCGGACGGTTGGAAAATTTTATGGGATTAAAAGTCCACTTTTTGAATTAGAAATGAAAATCGAGCTTTTTTTTTTGAGGCACAGAAATGAAAATCGAGCTATAGTGCACTGTTTTATCTCCTCCGCCCACTACTACTGGTCTTGCCTAGAACTGTGGTGGGCTAGAGTGGGCCGCGTTGCTAAAGGAAAATCTTGACGCGTTGTACAACTAAGGTCCTGTTTAGTTCCCAGATTTTTCACCAATTACCCGTCACATCAATCTCCGGACACTAATTAGGAGTATTAAATGTGAATTAATGACAAAACGCGTTCGCGAATGGGCTTGTAGTCCAATGGTAGGACGGTCCAGCGGGACGCTACCCACCAGGGTTCAAATCCTGGTGCTCGCACCTTTTCCTGGATTTATTCCGGGAATTTCCGGCGTTATGCATTAAGTGGTAAGCGACGTTCCCGTCGACGACGAGGTGCTAGTGGTGACTTCGAGAATCTCCAGATCTGCCGGTGCTCAGTCCTTCGGAGGTGCTCATAGGGGTAGGGTTTGCGTACGTGTGTTCATAGGGGTGAGTGTGCGTGCGTGTTGTGAGCGTCTGCGTTGTACTGTGTAATCTCAAAAAAAAATGACAAAACTCATTCCACAACCCCTACCTTAATTTTCGAGACGAATTTAATGAGCCTAATTATGACATGATTAGACAACGTTGTGCTACAGTACCAATCTCTAATGACAGATTAATTAGGCTTAATGGATTCATCTCGCGATTTCTAGTCTATTCGTGTAGTTAGTTTTGTAAGTAGTCTACATTTAATACTCTTAATAGACCTTGGAAGGGAACCCAAAAAAATTTCTCCAAAATCTTCTCATGAACTAACTAGCTACTCGCCATCTCAAAGAAAAAGACCCGCTTGATTCTGCAGACCTGCAGGTCAAGTACCAATGTTGCAAGAACATTGTCGTCTGGTCTCGAGAATCGAGCAGAGCAAGGATGGATCACCAAGTTGCGATTTGAAATTAGGCGCCAACTGCCCAACATGTCTATATATGCAAATATGCAATGCATGTGGACTACACTCTGTCAGCATCTCGGTCGTCAACTCGTTTGGGAGGACAAAACTCACAAACCATCCTTGCATTGGCAGTTTGGCACTGTTGTTCAGAGTTTCAGACTGAAACCAGTTCACACTGATTGTATTGTTCAAACAGAGTTAACAAGCACGTACTCGGATCCTCTCTCTCCTTTTTTTATTTAATTTCGTTTTTGCACAATTTAATTTGACGCAAAGAAACTACACGAAGCAACACTTGCATTTGGAAAGGAGAAAAAAAAAAGCAAAAATAAAGAAATCAACTGAACGCATGGCCTTCCCAGAAGCCGATCGATCCATCATGGTTGCCGCCGTCGAGGTAGAAATCCCCGAACAGGAAGCTCGCGTCGTCGACCATCGCCTTCAGGAACCCGTCGTCGCAGCCGCCCGCCTGCGCAGTAGTATCCGTGCACGCGCTCGCAGTGCTCGTCGGCGACGGCGCTACCGACTCCGCGGCCGCAAGAACAGCGCCGCCGCCGCCTGTGGTGGCTGTCGCCGCGGTGCTACCGGCGGCCGACGGGTCGTTGTCGTACCTGCTGATGCCGGCAGCAGCGCTGGCGACATAGCCGCGAGGAAGGTCCTCCGGAGCCGGGAGCGGTGGGTTGAAGACGGATGCCGGATGTGTCCCGACGTCCTCGCCGCGACGGCGGCGGTGGCTCGCAGCGGGCTCTTTGCTCCCGGCCGTGGACGACGACGCCTCCTTCTGCCGGAGCGTCTTGCGCAGCCGCGCGTTCCAGAAGTTCTTGATCTCGTTGTCCGACCTCCCGGGCAGCCTCGCCGCGATCTGGGACCAGCTGCAGAGACAATCAAATTAGCACCTAATCAACACAAGGATAGACCTGCTTTACATGCATCAAGCATTCAAGCTGACGACGCGACATGTGTGGCAATGGCGTAGCTGTGGAGCTCAATTGTACCTGTTGCCAAGTGCTTTGTGGAGAGCAATGATGAGGTCCTCTTCGTGCTGGGAGAAGCGGCCGCGCTTGAGGTCCGGCCGCAGATAGTTCATCCACCGCAGCCGGCAGCTCTTGCCGCACCTCTGCAAGCCTGCAAACAGCAATTCACATGTACACGCCAGTACGCCACATGAGTAACCAAGAACTATATATGGTGGCTAGTTTTCGGGGAAAAAAAAGAAGCTTAAGCTGATAGTGAAAGACGAGGCGGCAACATTGGAGCGACGAGCACCACGGTATAGTACCTGCAAGCTCAGGGATGGAGCTCCAGCAGCTGACGCCGAAGCGGGCGATGTGGGAGGCGAGCCTCTCGTCCTCCTCCGGCGACCACAACCCTTTCCTCACCTTCTTCTCCTCCGAGCAGCAAGGGTGCACCCTCCCCATCTTTGTGTCCGAGAGCAACAAGGTTTGCAAAGCTCTCTCACAATCACAATGGCATGTGCACACTAGATAAAGTCTGGCTCACTGGATTAAGTATTGGATCGATGCTCTGGTGACAATCTGTCGATTTGTTAGAAACGTGCATAGGAAATTGGGGGCAGACGCCGCTGCATCTCGCACCACTTGTTTACTTCAAATGGGCAAATATAATGGCCCATGCATGTACAGTGTACTATATATATACAATATATGCAGGAGTCTTATGTAATTGTGTGAAAATGGCTGTAAAGCATTAAGCATCCATGTTCAATCAGGGATCAGGAGGCAGCATGCAGCCGGGAAGAAGCTAGTTTAACGTGCACCCTGCACTTGCTGCCATCGCAAAAGCAGCCACACTCATGTCTCTAGCTGCGTCCTTCATGATGATGCTTGATGGGCTTCAGACATGCTGCATTAGTGCATATGCATGCATGCTCCTTTAAACATGCGTTGCGACATAAAGTGTGCTCTTATGCGTTTGTTATTGTTTTTTCCCCTTGAAGTGCCATCTGATTGGTCACATTCTGACATACATTTTTTTAATATTACCCTATTGATCAATTATTGATAAACACACTTTTTATATTACCTATTGATCAATTATTGATAAACATTCGAATAGCACCATCCATTTACTCATTAGTAAAGAAATCATTATATAGGTGTACCTCACTAAGGACCGTAGCTCTATTTCTCTCAACATGCAAGCCATCCATATCACCATCCACTAGACCATCTATTTATGTCTTCAACTGATTTTCTGTGACTAATAGCATGTCTTTGTGAGTAACATGCCAAAAACTTCCCACAGTCTGTTGAAATACATGTAGGATCAATCATATAAGAATGGTTCTCTCTCAACAAAATGAATATGCTTTCATGTATAATGTTGTTGTTTTAAAAAATGTTTCTATATAACTTTGATGTTTCTACTTTCACATTTCACCTTAATTTTTTTATAACAAGTTTCCGCAGTAACGCGTGGGGTATCATCTAGTAACACATGTATTTACTCGCTCAAGTCACACGTAGTGTGTTTTCCGACATGATCTACTAAACACAGCTTGACTAGTACTTTTTATTTAAAATATTTATAATAAAACATATAAAACATTATTTTATTTATAATAAAACATATAAAACATTATTTTATTTATTTATCTATATATGCTAAACAAAAGTATAGATACTATCATGAAACCATCACGTCTCAAGAAAAATTTACTCTCCTAACTTGTTAATAAATAAAAATAATGTATACCGACTAACGTTACAAATTGTTGACTTGGTTAACTCCAAAACGTCACTCGTATTTGTGGCAGTAGTAGTATATAGTACGGTTCTATTTTTTTAGAACTATACTACTATAGTGCGGTTCTTTCTGATTGCCAAGAAACATGTCAAGAAGATCATGAGCTATGCCATTCATTCCAATAAGAAAATTACACATTGCCCCCTAAGAGGATGTATACGCATATCGGCACACACACATATATATAGCATTATGGTCCTTAGAAAGTAGAAACACACCTAGGGATAAGATGTTGAAGGATCGAACACTAGTACACTTTACTATCCCAAGATTGCACCATGTATCCATGTACGCCGAGGGGTGGTAATGGATCACACCCCTTATTCATTCTTCACAATTCAACTTAATCTTTATTATTATTATTAACTCAAAATTATATAATATTATGATCCGACTGCCATGGATGAGACCTGCACAGATCCGCAAAGGGAGTACCCAATGTGGTTTGTAGGTATTGGGCGATCTAGGAACTAAGAGCACGGATGGTTATGCGGAGATGCACACAGAACTCAAGGGACACGAGGATTTATACTGGTTCAGGCCTCCGGAGAGTAATAATTTACGTCCGGTTCCTGGTGGTTTGAAATTGCGAGATGAATAGGTGCGTGGTGCCCTCGAAAGGACTAGGCTTGCCCTTGAGGGGCGCCCCATGCCGCCTTATATTGGCCGGCGACCTTGGGCTACAAGTCGGTTTTCATCTGTCAGTTACAACATGGAAGGCTTATCTGAACTACCTTAAACTGTCTGGATTGTCTTGACTTGCACGCCAAGTTGTCTTCACGTCTTTGGGGCCACACGTCAGGTCAACAGGTCGTCTGGTAGGTCGGGCCCGCCTGTCGGGTACGGTTGAGACCCTGATCAGTGGGGACCCAGGGGTACTCATGTCTCTCACCGACCCTTATCTGACGATCCTAATTCCTAAGGTTGTAGGGAGAATAGGAAGGTTTGCCAGTGTCACACACGGCGGTGGAGCATGACAACGCTCCCTCAAGATCAAAGAGATATTGATTTGTCGATACTCAACACAGGATCCAAGACTCACGAGGATGCGAGAGGTTGAAGGAGATATTGATTTGTCGATACTCAACACAGGATCCACAAGGGTTCAAGTACTGTCTCAACTTGGGCCAGTTTACACAGGCTCATCCGACCCAGCACCATGGCTTATGACCCAGGTTGTGATACTTTACAGAGTCTGATTCTTAAATTTGCTAGGCTAAATTAAAAAGCCCTTTACCACCCCTACGTCCCAACGTCCGCCACGAAGTAAAAAATAGTCGGATGGATCGGAAAACCAACAAGGTTCTGCAAGCTCTAGGAGTCATTCCCTGCTGGATTAATTAGTTCCTTAGCTTTCAGATTCGCTTCCTTGCTAGATTTCTTAACCTAAGTGTGCTGCATATATTTATGCATGAATTACTTGAAAGTCTCTGTCACTTTTTGTGCCGGAGGAGGACTTAGCTTGTAACATTTGGAAGTATATGTAGGGCTAGACATATAATAAGTGTAGGGCCGTTATTACCTAACCGGCCTCTCCATCACATCGATTATGACATGAAACGTCCGTGCATGCATACATGCATATGTAATCGATCGATAAGAAAACATCTCTCTGGCCTACACACTTTTTGGCCCGTGACGATATAATCCACCGAAATTCCGGTAAAGTTATGGGTACGCGTACACACGTATCAGACATATCTCTCCATTATGAGCTGTGTTCGATCATGTTCTTAGAATGGCTTGATGCATGGACACACATGCACGAATATTAGTCTCCTGTCTCTGACCATTTTCCGTATAAAATCAAGCATAAATCAACAGTATTTGAAAAGTGACCGAATTAATTATTTTACAGTAGAAAATGCAATCACATGTGCATTTGTATTTACTCAATTAACAAAGCTGTAAGACCTCAGAATGCAACAACAACATGGCGGCGGCCGGCTGGTATCCATGCGTGCGTGACGATGGACGCAGCCGACAGGGAAATTTTCCATGCGCATATGCTTTAATTTGATAGGGACGCGCCACCACATTTTCACGTGCCAGTGTGCCATGTGGGAGATAAAAATAAAACAGCTAGATGATGATGTGTATTTGTTCATGGCACTTTTCTGCATCAGATTTAGTTACTCCGTCCGTCTCAAATTACTATTTGTTTTGACTTTTCTAAATATATATATAACTTTCATTATGCACCTCGATATTTATTATGTCTATGCATTAAAAAAGCTAAAATGAATAGTAATTTGGGATAGAGGGAATAGTTCCTTAATTACTAAGTGGTAGTTAAGCACAGAAAAAATTTAAAAAAAAGGAAAAAGTCCAAATTACAACCTCAAGTAACAAATTAAGTCCAAATAACACTCTAAACTATGTTTTGGTTCAATTTACCCCTACTTAGCTACTTGGTTCAATTTATCTCATAATGCTATTTGTCATTTTTGTTTCTCCATACACAAGTTGAATTTTTTAATTTGAGACTTTTCAAGATGGTACTGGACATCATAATCTGTATTAAAAATATATATTATGAATTTTTCATTATTAGTTTTTACATACTACTTCATCAAAATAGTGATGAACATTGAAAAATTCATGATATATTTATTTGACGTGCCTTATGTTGTCTGCTATCATCTTGCTAAATTTGAACTTAAAACTCCACTTGTGCATGGAGAAACAAAAAAAGACAAATTGTGTTCATGGGTAAATTGAACCAAATGGTATAGTTTAGGGGTGAACTAAAAAACATTTTAGGGCAGGGGCGGATCTACAGCTTGTTATCGGGGTCAGCTGACCCCGATAACTTCCTGAAAATAGCACTAAATATTCTCTCATTCACCTGCAAATCACTCTTAAAATAGTGAATCAATGCATGTTTGACCCCGTCACTTAGTACTTGACCCCGATAATGTAATATTCTAGATTCACCACTGTTTTAGGGGATTATCCGGACTTTGTTAATACTTGAGGGGAGTATTTTGGATTTTTTTTCCAAAAAAAACATCCATGAACATTTGTAGATGGCTATATATATGATAAGCTCAAATAAAGTTATGTGTATTGTGTAAATGACGAGTCACAAGCTAAAGTGGTGGCCTGGTGGGTGATAGATCTTGGTGGCTACCGGCTATCTAGACACACTAGGGCCTAATTTCTAAATGGCTGTGCGCGTAATTATTGTTCGGCCTAGGAATCGCTTAATATACTAGCTGATGACGTAGTAGTGGACTAGTGTAATTATCCTTGAACACGCGTTCCTTTAATTTGGTTGGCACACGGTCAATTGGCATGTGATAATCAAAACATTAGGGCTTGTGAAAGCAGGTGGCGATGCTGCTTGTGATCTCAGTATCACCAAGTAGCTGCTAGTTATGTTTGCCCAATGAAAATCGCCAACAAGTTATGATCCCTTGTTCACCTACCACGGTGTATTATTAGATCCAGTTAATTTCATATTACAAAGCCTGCAACTTGATTTTTTTTTAAAAAAAATCAATCAGTACTCCTCCCCTAAAACAACGACGATGAGACAACGAGATCCATGGAGGAAAAAGCTGTGATCATTGAAAGGAATCTGACGCACCGTACCTCTTGTGGTTTGTGGGTTGAAGCTTTCCATGGGACAGATATTCATGGTAGTCACATGTACGTATAACAGAATAGCTGGAACCGTGCTGCTGCGAGCATGTGGGGTTGAGATGTGTATAAACGAAAAAATAACTCTTACAAGTCATCCATCTGATTAAATCTAATAGTGGTAGTACTAGAAGTACCAATAAGGTAGTATCAGAAAGTACGGGTTTAGTGAGCTCAACAATTAATTAATTAATTTATTTTCTATTAAATTAGTTGGTGGGATAATCTTACTATCCAAGTACCGTAACAAATAGCTCAGAAACAACCTAAAGCCTAAATTAATAATATGAAAATACAGGTAAACAAATAGGTGCCAGGCCATCCTTTTGTAATGTGCCAATCTTTGATCAATGGAAACATGAATATCCACACGGGTAAAAACGTGCAGGCCCAACGGGTTCATATTTTTATCTAGCAATCGAGTAGCTTAAAAGTTGTGTCTAAAAAATGTTGGGAAATTCATGAACATAATTAATGATGTGTTGGTTTACTCTTGTTCTTCTTGTGACTTCATGTACGGACATGAACATTACCTAAATAATTGTCAACAACAAGAGTTATTGTGAAAGCAACATCGTTCAGTCATTAGTTTCTGGTGCAATGTATCATGTGATCCAAATGAATTTTATGTGACTTGGTGCTATGGAGAGATTGATCGTTGAGCAACTAATAATACCCTCCTCTTGACTCTTGACTAGCAATACAATGGTTGTTAAAAAAAAAGACTAGCAATACAATGGTGCACCCTAAACCCTAATATATATGCCCGATCCGCCTAGCAACGTGACATTCCGATTATCAATTTAAGAAATCATAATCCAACAAGATGTTGGCACCTCTATCCATACACATAATGTTGAAGGCAAACTGAACGCAATTTTTCATGTGCAAGAATAATCCCTCGATGAATTTACCTATATAGATCCTTTTAAAAACATCATCTGATAGGTATTTGCTCAGAATTAAAACAGACACATGTTCGTTTTCAGAAAAAGGAATAATCTGTCACTACTACGCCAAATAGACACATGCATATGCTTTATTTCTATAAAAGCAATGTATCCATTATTAAAAAAATGACACATATTGTTCCAAGCACACTATATATGAGGACATACATGTGTTCATAATCTTTTTCTGCATGATTTTTACTCTATTCGTCAATGAAGTTAGCATGAAACATCATAATATCATTCATGAACACTTTTGAAGATTGTTACACCATCAGGTTCAAAATTAAATGATACATGAAGTCGAAAGTGATGACCAACTGGTGACTAGACAGCTCTAGATCAGTACGTGAGTGAAACCGTGTTAATTGTGTTGCTAAAATGACAGGTAGATTCGCACTAATAACTCTATCTAAAGCTCTATATAATTGGAATTACTTATGAACTGGTGGTCCAGATTAATGTTATCCCATATGAGGTGCTATGTGATCAAAATATATGACTATCTTTGAGCTGACCATGTGATGTACGTTGCTTATTTTTTATCACAGATCCTTAATTATATAATTAACCAGGAACCAGAACAGGAGTCAAAGGATCAATACTGGCAATACTGGTCTAGGGAAAACCTTGACCAATACCGACAATACCAGTCCAAGGAAAACCTTTGCTAATGCTTTGCTGCTTTCAAGGAGATAAAGTTGTATGAATATATATCTGGCAATGGATGGCTCATAGTACACCCTCCTTAGTCCTTAATGTGTCATCTAACAAATCCAACAACCCAACCACCAATCATGCAAATGAAGCCAAGCAGCAGAGGTGAGAATTATGGTACTCCATGTGTTTGTTTCCTAGTGTAATTGTTTTTTTTTCAGAGAAAGAATTTTCTAACCAGCTAGCTTAGCTATATATTGGCAATTGATATCAAGTTGATCCACGTTTACCTACTACCATGCATCGTCAGATTCAACCAATTATATCCTATCCTCTTTGCCAAAAAAAAAAAACTGATAATGAACTATCCTATTCCCCACGCCAGCAACTTGGTTGATCATATTTATCCAGATATTATACAATCTCCTATCAAAAGGTGATGGGGACAATAAGATCGATGGAAGAAAATAATGTGGTCATTGCTTGGAATCTGTTGAGGTTGAGGCACATCTGTATTGGTGCATGAACCTTTTTACTTGGGATTATTCATGGTGTTCACATCTACACCAAAGTAGCTAGAGAGTGAAGCATGCATGTAAGTATGTCCATGGAAAGTGCCTTCATTCATGTTCGCTATTTCTTGAGTCGAGACAGTTTCCAATAACTCATTTTTCTTTTACAAAAAAGGGTATCTTTCTCTAGAATAATAGTCTATATCCGTTCCAAATTGTAGGTCATTTTGACTTTTTAAGATTCATAGATATTATTATATATGCATTTAGATGTAGTATATGTCTAGGTGCATAATAATATCTATGAACCTCAAAAAACTAAAATGACCTACAGTTTGGAACGTATAGGAAGCATGTACGTATGAGATTTGTGTGCTATATATGTACCATATCATTTTGGATGATCAGCTCGCAGGGGTGGACCTACAGAGGCACGAGTGATGGAGGCACAGGCCTCACTCAACTTTTTTGTGTTAAGGGAGCAAGCAAAATTTCACCATGTTTAAGCTTTGCAAAATTATTTGATCTTAAGGTGTGCCCACTCAAGATTTGTCTTAGGTCCGCTCATGCCAGCTAGGGTACAACTATTACCTTAAAAGGCAACCAACCTAGCTAGCTAAGAAAAGGTCACATATTTTTGTGAACTTAAGAAAAAAAAACTTAAGAAAAGGAGGTCACGTATAACACCCTAAAATTTGAACCAATCCCTGGACAGCAAGCAAACAAAAGGACAACTATAAGAATCAAATTCCATCAATAATGCAACCAGCTCAACTTTAATTTGCAGCCCCAACAGATATTGCCCACTTGCACTGAGAACCGTCCCAAAAAAAGCAGCTAATGCGCGCAGAAAATTAAACAATCAACAATTTTATCCGCATTTGCAGACGAATGCATATAGATGATATTTGATTCAACAATCAAACAAACCCACCCAAAAACCAACTAAGCTTTTCTGTGATGTATGCATATATGCGCAACAGTAGCATGCATGCATGCAGCAGCAGCAGCATGAGACAAATTAAAAGGATGCAGATGTCAGCCGAGCGCCATTCATTAATTCGCTGTCGAGCTGCTAGTGGCCATGTTGAGCATCTAGCATACAGTCACTAATCTCTGTCAGCTAATGATTTAGTATCACTCCCGTCAGTTAATCACAGGCTAATAATTATGTATACCACACCACCACCAGATCCATCACTGCAGCTAACCCCGGCCCCAGGCTGCAGAACTGCAGATGCATATACGCACACGTCAGGCTCTGCATATAGTTTGTTCAGGCAACAAGTTGCATATATTTGCATCATATTCTAAGCAAGTTCTTTGCATCATATGCATGGGATTGGCTAGCTATTGTCGGGTCATGTGCACTGGAGAATTTTATCTCATGCCTGCAACCCAAAACAAAGGACTGACAAGGTTTTAATTTAGTATGTAATTTCGTGTAGTGTTATTAGATTATTAGTTGCGAGTACAAACAAAGGCCGGCCGCCATAAGTTTGTCGCTTATGCAACCCTATCACCACACATGCATAATGCAGGCTTGAATTGTTTAACTGAACACACACACCCCTAAATAATTGAGGAAGAACACAGGTCAAGAGAATATAGCTTAGCTAGCAATCGTGTGATTGGAGTTCCTAATATTGGTGATTATGGCATAATTAAGTAATTAACCTTGTGGAATGGGACGGCTCACCTAGCTAGAGTACAATTATAGAGCCAGAGGGTCATTTTTTTCCCTGATAAAAATTATTTACCTGATTGACTGATCATGCGGTGCATGCTTATATATGATCCCTCAAACTTGTGCTTGGTAAATGCCAAGTAATCTAGCTTAATCTAGTCCAAACATGTGGTTGAATGTCGTGAATTTGTGGTGGCAACGGGCAGTACACTAATTTAGGTCAAGAAATTTGTAATTTTGCAACGGTTATAACTCTCTTTGTGTAGAAGTCTAGTTGATACATATACTCCGTATTGCTAAAACTAGTTAATTACTTCCACACTAGTTTGGTAACATATCAGGTGCAAACTAGACACCCTGTGCAAACTTGGATCAATCAAGGCCACTAGTTTTGTGGCAACGAAAAAGTATGCGTTGTAACAAAAAAAAAGCAATAAGCCATTAACTTAGTGCCATTTCTAGGACTATTTCCACTTCCAGAGACGGTTTGACCAGCTTTGAAAATGCATTTCTAGGACTATTATTTCCACTTCCACATAATCCATCTGATTCTTGAAATGGATATATTTCTAGGGTGGCTCCAAAGTGTAAATGGAATAAAAACAGACATGCGGGAAAACCATTTCTGGCGTAAATTACTTCTTGTGCAACAACAAATCACGTGATAGGCTTATTGGCCGCAATTTAGACCACATATATATAGTGCAACAAGTTTACCAACTTATTGCTCATGTTTGTGTTCACTAAGGTTTGTATATGTACATATATAGTTTGCATACACTACTATAGTAGCTCGTAGCAAGCAAGAACTTATATAGTCTAGCTAAATGTCTAGGGTGCAAATTAGAAGTTGTGAGATGCATGCATGTTTACCTGATGATAGCCGCCTTTTATGGACTTGCCAGGCAAGTTGGCTCTCTCAGGGTTGTATGCTTTTTGTCTCTTGCTGGAGCTGTGTAGCGGGGGGCACGTACAACGCCAATAAATGAGGCGTCCGTAAGCCGTCGGTGAGCCGACATTTTTGCAAAAAACCCCCTCCTACCTCCCACCGACGGCTCCCCCGTCGCCTCCCGAGGCGACGCAGGGGTCCCGTTCTCCCAGGTCGAGCGGACGACAGCGCTCCCGTTGTACGCCCCCGTCTTCGCGAGGCGACGACGCTATGGATCCCGCGCGGCGCGCTCGCGTGGGAGTACTTCGCGCCAAGTCCAACCCCGCCCGCCCGGTGCTCTCGGATGCGACCGGGGAAGGAAAGGAGGCAGAGGGAGGGGCCGCCGGGGAAGAGAGTGAGGGAGGGGACGCTCGAGTACCACGAGGTCCAACCGGCGGCGGTGCGGGGAGGAGCGGCGGCTGGGCCCTGGACCAAATCCCGACCAGCAGCCGCGCGAGCTGTGGTGCATCCGGCGGCGGGCTGCTGGAGGCCGTCGGGATCTGCCCGCGGACCGTCGGGGAGGAGCTGGCGCAGCCGCCGTCGCCCGTCGAGGAGGAGCCGGCGCAGAGTAGCTCGCCTGGAGGATTTGGCCGGAGTGGCGCGGAGGAGGAGGAATCAGGGGATTTGACCGGCGACCGTGAGCTCTGTGGTGCCCCGCCGCGAGCGCGGTTCCGCGGGCGCAAGCGCGACCTCCGGCCGGTGGCGTGCGTGCGCTGCTACTGGGGCCGGCCCGTGGCGTGCGCGCTGCTGCTGGTGACCGGACGACGAGCGCGGTCTGCTGCTGGGGCTGGACAGGGGCTGCTGCTGGGCGCCAGGAGCTGGAGCCTCCTGAATGAAGGCCGCGGCTCGCGGCGACGGGAGCTAGGAGCAGTTGTCAATGGAGCAGATACTGCGCTGCCCATGCGGCCGTGCGGGGCAGCTGCGCGCATGTGTGTCATCATCTTCAGTTCTTCACTGAACTACCCGCCATGGAGCTCACGGAAGAACTGTAGAAAGAGATGAGGATGACAACCACAAGACAGATCGAGTCCCTATCCACCGTAGACTTGTAGAGATATTTTCAGTAGCCCTTGATTTTACAGTGTAGTCCTTAACAAATATAGATATCACGAAAATTGTTTTTAGACATTCAAGAATCAAGAAGACATGAAATAAAATTTTAAATTTAACTATAGTCCAAAATGTTATATTCAATGTTTCTTTTATTCATGCTAGATAATATCATATAAACAGCCAACATAATGGTATACACAAATGCATTTGTAGTTAATCTTAAGTTTCATGTAAAGCATTAAAAAGCTTACAGACGGTCTCTCTGTCTGTGGGTTGTATGAGATGTCTGTACATCTGTCTGTGTGCTAAAATCGAGGTTTTGCAGACGACCACCCGTCTGTGGGTTGTACATGCCCTAATAGGATGGAATGGTTGGCGTTAGCGACATATCCTGAGGCTGCTGACGTAGGGGCGAGATGGTCCAGTTTATTGTGACCATAATCTTGGCCAAAGATCATCCACTGCCAAAGGGCAAATTAAAGGGTGGTTGACACAAAAGGTCATGCATGGTCGTAGGTTTGTGACTATGATCAGCCATTGGATATATGGCTCTCTATTTCAGCTGGGGTTGTAGGGGGTCATAACTTTATCTAAATGCACTTTCAGACTTTCAGTGAAGCAGATGTTTGATGCATGCATGTTACTGTTGTAGTTTTGACCACAAGCTAGCAGCTACTAGCTTTTACTTTTTCCTCAAGAAAAAGATTGGCCACCAGTGCTAGTAACATGGATTATTATCCTATAAACGAATGATTCATGGTTGGTTGTATTTTATTAGTCTTTGTTGGGTAAAATGAACTACCAACTACCTCCTCTCTGTATATAGATGCAAAGTAACTCGATTTCCCTCCTCATCAGTCCAGCCATTAGTTACACCTACTGTACGTTCCCTGCACAACTATGCAAAATGCAAAGTAATAGATGACATAGCATTTGCATGTTGATGCTGGTGATATATCATTTATATTATCTAGTTTTTTTATATAAAAAACACACATGCTAAAAATAAAAATATGAAATAATGTCAAAAGTTTCCAGGTTTAGAGGTCATGATTGACTGTATTTAATAAAATGATGCTCTAATGCCCAATGCTTTTCATACCGAGACAAGATGCATCTTATCAGAAGCAATAATCATGTATATCCTATATATGTATATATAGATCCTGCAGTGTTGTGTTGCCATGTAATCTATAACAACTATATAAGTGAGATCCACTACAAGTCATGAATATACTTCTCTCAACATGCAAGAGGTTCACGTCACCGTCCACTAGATCTTTTCTCAACATGTAAGTTGTCCACGTCACCATCCACTAGAATCATAAATTTTTGTCGTCTACCGATTTTCTGCGACTATGCATTATGTTAGTATTTGCGAGTACCGTGTTACACATTTCTAAGTAGTTCTCTCTTAATAAAATGAATGTTTTCATTTATATTGTTGTTTGAAAAAATGTTGCGATACAATCATTTTAGTGTTTCTACTTTCAAATTGCATCTTCAAATTTTGTTAAAATTTCCGCAGCAACGTGCGGGGTATCACCTAGTGTATAGAACAGCTGGCAGCTGGACATTCATGCATGCTGATGTGGCTTTTGCCACATCAACTAACATTCATTGTTGCTGCAATAATCTTCTGAAGAGCACATAATTAGTAGTAAATGATGAGTAGGCAAAGTGACATAAACATGCACACATAAGCACACAAAGCTCACAGAGTTACAACACACGGTAACAATGTCTGGATGGTGACCTCCACTGAAACCACACACATTAACTAGACTAGTATAAGACTGACCCATGAAGAGCACAGCGAATAGAATCGCTGATTTGGTATCTGCTGCCCGCATGCTCTTGGTCGCATGCGCCCTACTTCTACTTGCTCCTGCAGGCAGGGAAATTATTGTGCAGAGGCATATGCCTTCTGTCTGTCCAGATATATATATGTATATATATACATACTGGCAGTGCAGTCACCACACACATGAGTAGCTACCAGCATCAGCCAATCAACCAAGCTGAACTTGCCATTGCATAATTGCATTATTAATACTCAACACAGCAGAGAGCCAGAGACAGAGCTAGTCAGGAACCAGCTAGCAATGGTGCGGAAGCCGAGCCATGGCGACGCCACCGGCGCCACCACGGAGGCGACGAAGGAGAGGAAGGGGCTGTGGTCGCCGGAGGAGGACGAGCGGCTCTTCTCCCAGATCACCTACCACGGCGTCTCCACCTGGAGCTCCGTCGCGCAGCTTGCAGGCAAGACACACGATCGATTGATTCTTTCGAATCCGATCTAGTGCTAGATTTTGCATAATCGATTAGCGCGTACCATGCTTGATTAGATTCATATATAATTTGTTCTTACACCGCATCGATAATGGTGAATGCGCAGGGCTGAGGAGGAGCGGCAAGAGCTGCCGGCTGCGGTGGATGAACTACCTGCGCCCGGACCTGAAGAAGGAGCCCATCTCCAAGCGCGAGGAGGAGATCATCATCTCCCTCCAGCAGTCGCTGGGCAACCGGTGGTCGGCCATCGCGGCGAGGATGCCGGGCAGGACGGACAACGAGATCAAGAACTACTGGAACTCCCGCATCAGGAAGCGCCTCAGCGCCGCCGCCAAGTCCGGCGACGGTGGCAGCAGCACCACCACCACCAAGCCGGCGCCAGCGGCGGCGCCGGCCGCCGAGGAGAAGGCGGAACCGGAACTGACCAATGCGGCCACCGAATCGGCGCCTATGCCCATCCCCACGCGGTTCCCGATGTTCGCCTGCCAGGTGCTCGACGGAACCGCCGCCGCCGCCAGCACACCGTCGTCGACTACTAGCACGCATCAGAACTCCGGCGACGAGAGCGAGGCGAGCGTCGGCGACAGCGACATGATCCATTTCCTCTCGTTCGATGATCTGGATTACCTCGTGGACGTGCCGGGGGCCATGGACGCGTGGGAGAGCGAACTGTACCCGGCAAATTCGATGAGCTCCTTGCTCTATTGATCCTCTCATTGCAAACAATATATCGGCAACCGTAGTTTGTTCCCGACAATCATTTGATTGTTAAAGCAAACGTGAGCTGAGATGGAATTAAGATGACTAGAATAGCCAATAATTGTCGGTGTGGTAAAAAAAACTGTACTTCTTTGTCATTTACATTCTTTTTAGAAGAAGTTTTTGTTTTCTTTTCTTTTTTGTCAAAGTTATTGTAAGTATACCTTGCTAGCTACCTTGTGTCAAGTATGAACCATATATGTTTGTGCTCAGTTAGATGAGACTATTCTGCTTGTCTTGAGTCCTCTCCGGATTTAACTACACACATACACGATCCGATCTGCAAGCACATGTTGGAAAGGGTATCGGAGACGACAATACTCCTTTTGTCTCAAATTACCAATCGTTTTGACTTTTCTAGATACATAGATTTTACTATGAACCTAGATGTGTCGATGTCTAGATACAGACTGAAATTTATGTTTGAGAAAAGCGAAAAACAAATAGTAATTCGCGACATAGGGAGTAGTTTTTATTAAAATTTGTGTATGGAAGCAGGTACTAAAAAACTAGCATTTTTGTTTGAATGAACGACACCAGATTGTGCCATTTCTATTGATATAGAAGAGATAGGTAAGATATATACAACAGAGCTAGCATTTCAAAGCTGATACTCATCAATTCAAAGCAGATAATTGACTGTAGAGTTGTAGACACAGTATGCATATTAATTTTGCTACAATGTTTCGAGTAAAAAATATCACTAACCAAGTGTCTCCCACAGTTTTGCAAGCTATACTTTCTTCAAACGGCAGCATTTCGATCACTCCTGCAAACATATAATTCCCCGGCTGCCTTGTGTTCCAAGTTCCAAGTTCCCCATCATCATGAATTCTCTCCGTTTCGATACAACTCGTGATACAATTAACAGACAGCGATGTCAACATATACACTGGCATTATATTCTCCCTGACATTGATCGGTCGAGAGCATGCACGCGACCATGGTCTTCGTTGTCGGCGCGACCATGGATGATGGCAACAACCTGCAGCTGCAGGAAAAGAATTGGTAAGAGTGGCGCACATGCTGCACGAGACAGTATTAGCACACGACAGCAAAGTTAATATTTTCTGTTTATCCATATGTGCCCATGACCTTTTGCTGAATTCATTCATTAGCTTTACAGCAGATCTAAGATGAGTCCAGCCTTGCCTAGCTAGCACAGCTAGCCGTCCTGCAGGTGCAGCTATATATCTGAATGGTTAGTTTAGTTCAGTAGTGGCAGCAGCCCAGGTGGTCATTAGCATATTTGAAAATTTTGGAAAGGAACAGCCAGGCCTGCATGGATGGATGTATCATGTATGTAAGCCCTGGTCCATGCAAAGCATGTGCTTACCTGCTACATCCCTTGAATTAATCCTTGGTGAGCTTGACTGTTGATTTGGAGCAGCATCTTGACCAGTTACACTGCACTGCATGCATACGCGTATGGCTAACAATAGTGACTTATGACCAAGACTGGTGATGATGATGACTAGCTAGGACTAACAATGACTAAAGGGTACACTAGCTGCTACTAGCTCCCTCCATTTCACTAATTGATAGTATATTTGTTCATAACTTATTACCATGCGTGATATAGCAAAAGAACCATTAGATCACCCAAAAAAAGTTACTATGAAATGGGCATCTACATATATCTCTATAAAATGACACACGACAAAACATTAGCTTTGTGTTACAATGGTTTGTAAAGTACTTTTCCCTTCTTATCCTTTTTACATAAAAGAATTAAATACATTTCCACATATTTGAAAGGACATCATAATAATTTTTCACTATGTTTTGGTACTTGGTCCCACCAATTTAGTACTTTTTTTAGATGCTTCTTGGTACTTCGTGTTACTTCCTTTTTGTTCAGCGTTCGATTTCTCAGGATTTACAGCTCTCTTTTTTTCAATCATTCTAAGATCTGTCTAGTTTTAATATATATTCAAGCTCATTTACAAATAGAGTGTGAAGAAAATACACTCCCTCACTCTGTTATTAAATAGTACTCCCACTGTTCCCATTTATAATTTGTTTAACTTTTTTACCCCAAATTTGTCTGCTCATTTTATTCAAAAAAATGTACAAATTTAGTCAAATTTAAGTCGTGTTTGAAGAACTTTCATTAATAAAGTAAGCCACGACACAAGATATGATATTTTGTATAATTATTTTGAATAAGACGAGCAATCAAATTTAGAGTTAAAAATGAAACGAAATACAATTTGGAACGGAGGGAGTAGCTCCCTCCACCCATATATTTGGCATAGTTTAACTTTAAACTAACTAATATTAAGTAAAATACAACGGAGGTACGTAGTGTATGTGACATTTAAGGTTGGCTAATAATATTAAATAAAATAGAACGGATGTACGTGGTGTATGTGACATTTAAGATTGACTAATTATAGTTTATTGTGAACTAATTATCTTGTCATAATTATCATATAGTATTTGCAAGGGGATGTAACAATATACATACGACACACAATAACTTAGAGCAACTCCAACAGCTTAGTCAAATCTCACTCTCTATATCTCTATTTAGCTAGTCATTTACCTAAGATACACTCTCTATATTTGGTAGACTCCAACGATTAGCCAAATTAGACTCTTCATATACATGACACGTGGGACCGCTTCTTTGGACCTTTCATTTTTTTTTACCCAGCTCAATCCTAACTTCGGTCCTTTCCTTCTCTGCAGGTGGAGCATGGCCAAGGCTACAAACCTATAGGCGGTCGCCGGCCACTGCCGGGTGCCGGCGGGTATGGCGGTGGCTGGCAGCGGGGCCAGCACCACCGTGAAGAGGAGGACATTGCAAACCTGGTGGGGTCCTTGGCGGGGGTGAGCGGCAGACATAGGAGCGTGGCGTGGGGAAGGAGGTCGCGGCCATGGCCGCCGGCGAGGATCGGAGCTGCGGCGGAGGGCTAGGGTTGGCGAGACGGCAGAGATTTGAGGGGGCACAGCACATGCTCAGGAAGAGAGGAGAGGCGGCGGCAACGGTGCATGCTGATGGCGGCGGCGGTCAAAACCGGCCGACCGTCGGTTTGACCGATCGATTTCTTGCCGCAAGCAAGGTTCCAGCGAGGGAGTAGAGGCCGACGAGCATCCTGCAAGCGAGAGTAACCCATCCCTCACCAATGCTCGGCGGATGGACGACCAGAGGCACCTGGCGGCGTGCGGCCTTGGGATGCGAGGTCGGTGCACGCTGCTGCTGGAGGCGGCGACAGCTACTGGCGTGTGCTGAAGGTGGCGGGGAGCTCGCGCTCCTCCTCGACCGTCAATTCGCCCTGCACATACGCTGCTCCGGTGCCGCCAATGCTTGGTCTGCAGCGGGACGGTGGCTTTCTCTCACTCTGCCACCGCGCGGCGCACGCCCAGGCGTAGGCAAGAAGGTGGTGGAGGCTACGATGTGTGACGAGAAGGAGAGGGGGAGGGCGCGCAACGTGGGGCCGCGGGGCTGCGAGGGAGTTTCCGAGCGGAGGCGGCTAGCTATCTTTGACGAGCAGGGTGACAGCTATACCGAGCCGGATTGCGAGTGGGTTAACATAGTGACGAGAGCCTGGATTAGGGCCCCTTAAGCGGCAAGATAATCACCTTCGAGATGGAGTCTTCTGACACCATTGACAATGTCAAGGCTAAGATCCAGTACAGGGAGGGATGCAGATCTTCGTCAAGACCCTCACTGACAAAACTTCCCCACCTCCGAGTACCCTCCACCTCGTCTCCGAGTACTTTCCGCCTCGCACGAGTACACTCCACCTCGCACGAGTGCGCTCCGCCTCGTACGAGTACCTTCCGCCTCGCCTCCGACTATTCGTTCGCACGAGTAACCTCCGTCTCCGACTAGGACGGGGCCCACACGTGGAGGTCGGAGCGCGGATCAGGGGCCCCACACGAACGTGGCGGCGCCCCAACTCTCGGGCTTCCCCGCAACGACATGCGTGGCGCCAGTTTTCCACGCCATGCAAAGACTATAGCTGGCGGGACGCGAGGGCGGCCTGTTCTGACAGGAGTCGTAATGCTCCACAGTGCACCCTCACGGCCTCCAACATGCCGTCCCATCCAACGCCAGCTGCACACCACCCCGTCAGAGCAGGCGCTCGATTACCATCTATGGGCGGCGCCTACTAACACTTAGGCCGTAACGTGGCGGGCCTAAGCAACACTCAAGAGGGCCGAGTCATCGAGTGAGCTACTCGGAGGAGGCGCCAAGTACCCGGGAAGTACAGTGTCACCAGCACACGTGGCAGTCTCCAACGCCACCACAGCTCAGCACCCTTCATTGCCACCTGACGGACATCGACGACGGAAAGGACTTCACAATACCGTAGCACTGTAGCTCTTTTTTGTTTTCCCTCTTTGCCCATCGCCCTTGCATCTATAAAATGGGGAGGAGTGCAACCGTTTGAGGGGCTGACCGATCACCAAGTTTGTAACCCCTACTACAGACATCCCTGGCATAGGAACACGAGTACTCGGAACTGGACGTAGGGTATTACTCTCCGGAGGCACGAACCAGTATAAAACCCTTGTGTCTCCCGTTCCATCCATCTGGGTTCGACACACGATCCGTTACAAATCTACTACCGGCGGTAGAGAACCCCGACAGTTGGCGCACCAGGTAGGGGCACATCGTGTGTCTCGCCGAACCACACCAGCGATCCGGATGGAGGGCTGCAGAGTTTCGCTGACTCCCGGCGCCACCGTGCTCTTCGGCTCCCTCGGCTTCGTCTACACCGGGCCAGCGGCGTCCGTCGTCGGGAGGACCTTCTCCCGACCTGCGCGTCCCACCGCCTCGACGGCGGCGGCGGCACACGCCGCTTTCGTCCGTGGCTTCACGGACGAGTCGATCGTGGCCATGTTGGGGCCTAACCCAACGCAGGAGTGTTTCAGGCTCGCCGCCTTTTACCTCACAGACCTCGCCTTTCAGGCCAGCGGGTCCGAGCTGTTGACCTGGGGTGAGTTCATGGAGTGGTACAGCGCAATGTACCCTCATGGGCAGCAAGGCCTCCCGGACGACCCGGTGACGGCCTACGTGGACACGCTGAGGGCATCGTACGTTGCCCAGGGCTCCGCAGTCGTGCGGCGGGGGCCACCGGTGCCTCTACCAGACTTCACGCGCGAGTGCAACATCCTCGAGGCCCACACCACCACCAGCTCGACGGAGGGTGAGGAGAACCCTCGTCATAGCACCGAGGACGCCCAACGTCGGGTGCGCCTCGACGAGATCGCTGAGGCCAAGCGCTAGCTCGACGAAGAGCTGGCAAACCTCCACCAAGCACTCGGAGTGGAGGACGAGCCACGCGAGCCCCAGCGAGACCAGCGGCGCAAACATCACCACGATCAGGAGGCGGAGCAGCCGGTTCCACAAGCTTGCGTACGCGCGCGTGATGTGAACCGGCGCATCAACGAGGACGCCGCTGTCGACGGCGGCGACGCGCCACTCTTCAGGCGTGTGTCGCAGAACCTCGCGGCTGCAACCATGCTTCTAAGAGGCTGCCCCGAGCCGACCACCCCCGAGGAGAAAAGGGTTCGCCAGCAGCTCAAGACCCTCCTCAAGACGGCAGCCGCGCAGCAGGCCGAGAGTTTGGCGTCGTGCCAGTGTTCGGCTTGTGAGGCGCGAGCGCCACCATCCGTGCGGCGCCAAGACCCATCTCCGTCGAGGCACCAGGGACATGACAAGGAGGCAGGCGAACCATCAGTCAAGACACGCCTGGGGCCCCATCGTGACGCTCGCGACACGCTCAAAGCTCTCCGCCGAACCGCCAGCGACGACGACTATGAGTACGGCTACGGCAGCAACCAAGATGACGGCCACGACTGCCGTGATGAGCACTGCTCGCGCTGATGACACAGCCAGAGGCGTGGCGGATGCTACGACAGCGAGGAAGATCATGACCGCAACTGGTCACCCGATCTGAAGGGACCTCGCGCCTTCGGTCGAAAGGTGCAAGACGCGCAGTTCCCCTTGCGGTTCTGGGCCCCGACGACAGTCCCCAAGTACGACGGGGAGACCAACCCTAGCGTGTGGTTGGAGGACTACAGGCTCGCGTGTCGAGCAGGAGGAGCGACAGATGATCTGTTCATCATCAAGAACTTACCGTTCCACCTCGCCGACTCCGCGCGGACCTGGCTTGAACACCTGCCCCGAGGCAGGATCAACAGCTGGGCGGACCTATGGGAGACCTTCATCGGTAACTTCCAAGGCACGTATGCCCGCCCCGGCAAGCAGTGGGAGCTGCGAAACTGCAAGCAGCAGTCGGGCGAGAGCCTGGGTGACTACATCAGGCGCTTCTCCAAGCGCTACACCGAGCTCCCCACTGCGACCGACAACGACGCCTCGGCGTTTCAGAACGGCACCACCTGCACCACCCTCATCCATCGGCTAGGGTGAAGGACCCCGAGGACTACTCGGGAGCTCCTCGACATCGCAACCAACCACACTGATGGGGAGGAGGTAGTCGCAGCAACGCTGATCCCCCCTCCGGGCAAGGGGAAACAAGTCATGGACCCGGGCGAAGGGCCTTCCTCGCGCACCAAGAAGAAGCAAAACGACAAGCGCAGCCATGATGACCGCACCGTCGCAGCAGTTGAGCGCAAGGCCACCCGGCCCAAGAACAACCAGAACGGTCCCCCGAAGGACCATTTCGAGAAGCTTCTGGAGGCGCCATGCACCCACAACGAGACACCCGTCAAGCACGCGCTCAAGGACTGCCGATTGATGAAGAACTACGTCAACGGCACGCTCAAGCCCAAGGCGATGGATCCTCCGAAGAAGACCGCGCCCTTCCATGACGACGATGACAACGAAGCAGAAGTTGTGTTCCCCCGTGAGGATGGAGCCATGCACATGATCTTTGGTGGGGCGCCAGCACGACCTTCGAATCGCCAAGAAAAGCTGATCCGGCCTGAGATCTACCACACCGAGCCTGCAGGACCGTCATACCTCAAGTGGTCGAAGACCCCGATTACTTTCGACCGCACCGACCACCCCGACCACGTGTCGCAGCCAGGATGCTACCCACTCGTGGTGGCCCCTCTGATCGGGACCAAGCGGGTCCACAAGGTGCTGATGGATGGGGGAAGCGGGCTCAACATCCTGTACATGACGACGCTCGACAGCATGGGTATTTCGCGGTCCCGACTACGCCCATCGCCAACACCTTTCCACGGGGTCATCCCCGGGAAAGATGCACTCCCGTTAGGGCAGATCGATCTGCCTGTCACGTTCGGGACATCGCGGAACTTCCGCACGGAAACCCTCACCTTCGAAGTGGTGGGGTTCTCGGGGACGTACCACGCCATCCTCGGGAGGCCGACCTACGCGGAGTTTATGGCCGTGCCCAACTACACGTATCTCAAGCTGAAGATCCCCAGTCCGAAGGGGGTCATCACAGAGCGGACTACATTTCAGTACGCATACGAATGCGACGCCGAGTGCTTTCAGTTCGCTGAGACGCTCATCCGGTCTGAGAGGCTTCACGCTGAACCTCCCTCCGAGGACCAAGACGTCCCCGAGTCGTCCAAGCGAGCGGCCTGCTCTTTCGAGCCCGCCAAGGACGTCAAGGATGCGGCTGTCTCCGATGATGGCCGCACGCTCCGTATCGGGACAGCGCTCGATCCTAAATAGGAAAGCGTGCTCATCGACTTCCTCAAAGCGAACCTCGATGTGTTCACGTGGAAACCCTTCGACATGAAGGGGATCCCGAGAGAAGTTGCCGAGCACAAACTGAACATCAAGCCGGGATCGAAACCAGTCAAGCAGCGCCTGCGCCGCTTCAATGACGACAAGTGCAAGGCCATCGGAGAGGAGATCAAGAAGCTTCTTAGTGCAGGGTTCATCCAGGAAGTGTTCCACCCCGAGTGGCTAGCTAACCCTGTACTTGTAAAGAAAAAGAATAAGAAATGGAGGATGTGTGTTGACTACACGAGCCTTAACAAGGCATGTCCCAAGGATCCGTTTCCTTTGCCTCGCATAGATCAGGTAGTCGATTCAACAGCAGGGTGCGAAACCCTTTGTTTTCTTGATGCGTACTCCGGGTACCACCAGATTGCGATGTGCATAGCTGAAAGGACCTTGATGTCGCCTAGAGGGGGGGTGAATAGGCGAGTCGACCAAATAAAACTTTTCCCCAGAAAACTTGAGCTCTCTGGTCCAGCCGCCCTGCTGCTTTCTGCTGGGGGAGAGCGGTTAGACCGCCTCCTGCATGCGGTTAGACCGCCTCCTCGCAGAAAGCCAGCAAAGAGGGGCTCAAGCTCCTCTTGACTTCTAGCACGAACCAAACTTGGTGAGTGGCCTTGGTAGATGGTCACAAGCAGGGTAATGATCCCTGCACACAAAGACAAGCACACCCAAGTAGATCGAAGCGGAAGCAAATATAAATATGCTAGAAAACAAAGCGAGTGAGGCAAACCACAAAGGAGAGACGAGGATTTGTTTCCCGAAGTTCACCGCCCACTAAGGAACGGCTACGTCTCCGTTGAGGAGCTTGTAAGGGAATTCTCCCACAACAAGCCGGGTCTCTTTCAACCGCTTTCCTCCTTTCCACTAAGGCGATCTTTTCCATGAAGAGGCAAGATCACAGCCCTCACAAACTTGCCGCTGCTCACCACAACCTTGGGAGCTAGCCGGCGACGCTTAGCCGTCTAGGAGGCAAACCTCCAAGAGTAACAAATGCTTCAAGGCTTGTAGACGCGAACCACAAGTGCTCAAGCTATGGAAGGCTCTTCCTCAGCTCACAAAGCTCACACAAACTCACTCTCTCAGCCCAACACAAGAATAGAGCTTGAATCTCACAAATCTCACAAAGAGAAGGTTGGGGAGAGGTTCTAAAGCTTTGGCTCTTCAAAAACCGCAGGGGAAGCACACCAGCAACCCTAAAGTCAGCAGCTCCAACAAGTGGAGCTCGTGGGGTACTTGTACCCCACTCAAGGAAAACTAGCCGTTAGAAAAGCGGCCGGGGCGGTCAGACCGCCTGGTCAGGGCGGTTAGACCGCCCCCCTCCGGCCAGTTTGAAAAACTAGCCGTTGGCTGACAGGGGGCGGTTAGATCGCCCCCCATGGGCGGTTAGACCGCCCTGGGCAGAGAGCTCCCAAAACCCCTTTTTCTCTTTTCGCAAACACTCCAAGACGTGTTGAAGTGGCTAAGGTTGGGTTAGAGGTTTGTTAGTTCACTCAGGGACACTCTCAAGACTATTTCTCACATAGGTCAACTAATTAGCACTTTGATACTTGTCATGAAGCTAATGTTGCATCCCTCTTGATAGTACGGCATTCCTATACTCAAGGATAAAAGTAAATACCTAATCAACCTCTTGAGCTTGTATACCTTTCATCTTGCCATACTTGAACGTGTTGAACTTGAGGGATTCCAACAATTGCTATCTTCATGAGCACATCCATACTTGAGCTAGTAACTTAAGATCTTTCTTTATAGCATAGGTATGCATGCTTAGATCCTTAAGTCACTCCATATTGCCAAACATAACATGTAGATGAGTTGCATTGCTTCACTTGGTTAAGGCTTGGATATGATACTTGGAGACTCCACGGATGCTAGAACTTCACCTTAGCAAAACACGAAATGGCGGCTTAGCTAGGACCCCAAAGATTGCTTAGTCCCTCACCCTAGTCACCTCGGTTGATCTCTTCATCACTTACCCAAACCACATTGAGTTCGACTTTGCTTCATCTAAATTTGATCTTCATTTGAAATATCGCTTCAAATGCTTGTTCTTGATTGACAACGAATATGCAAGCTTCCAAATTTGGATCATCAAATATACACTCATCCTTGTATCCTTTCACTAACATCACATGAAGTCTTGCATTTATTATTTAGTAGAGAACACCATTTCTCTTTTTGTGACCCATTGATTTTAAATCAAGCTACCACAATAATTGGAGACTTGTAATTGTTCTTTGGCAAATATCCCCAATATTTATCTACATTTGATTGCTTGACATTCACAATTTCTTATCAAAGGACCACACACTTGCTTGTCTTCATCATGTGAGCCATACAATATTCATCCTCAAATATATAACAATAATAGCTCATGAATAAGTAAATAAAAACCTGCTCACACTCTTAAACAAACAAGTTAGATCTTTAATCGCTTTGTCATTCAATTCACCAAAATCCACTTAGGGGCCTAGATGCACTTTCAATAGCGGACCAACTCGCAACGTCCTTCATAACTCCCTTTGGCGCTTATTGTTACAACTCGATGCCGTTCGGGCTCAAGAACGCGGGCGCCACATTCCAAAGATGTATGCGGTGCGTTTTTGATGATCTCATAGGGTGAATAATCGAGGCGTACATTGATGACATCGTGGTCAAGTCGAAGAAAATGGGTGATCTAATCCCCGACCTCACAGAAGTTTTCGCGAAGCTGAGAGAACACGGGGTAAAGCTAAACCCTGAGAAATGCATTTTCGGGGTTCCGAGGGGTATGCTCCTCGGCTTTGTCGTGTTGGAACGCGGCATTGAAGCTAACCCCGAGAAGATCTCGGCCATCACTAACATGGGGCCAATCCAGAATCTGAAGGGTGTGCAACGTGTCACGGGCTGCTTCGCGGCTCTCAGTCGATTCATCGCTCGACTCGGAGAGCGCAGCTTGTCGTTGTACCGCCTGATGATGAAATCCGACCACTTCGCATGGACACCGGAAGCTCAAGAAGCCCTCGACTCACTCAAGAACCTCCTGAAGAGTCCTCTAGTGCTCACAGCGCCCATGCCAGAAGAACCGATGCTCTTGTACGTGGCAGCAACAACCCAAGTCGTGAGCGCGGCGCTGGTGGTCGAACGAGAAGAGCCTAGGAGATCACTCAAGGTGCAGCGGCCGGTTTATTTCGTGAATGAGGTACTCTCCAACTCAAAAACCCACTACTCGCAAATTCAGAAACTCGTGTATGCTGTCTTGATCACCAAACGCAAGCTTCGACACTACTTTGACGCGCATCCTATCATGGTGGTGTCCAAGTACCCGCTCGAGGAAGTGATCCAGAATCCTGAGGCTGAAGGAAGGATAGCCAAGTGGGCTCTCGAGTTGATGGGACATAATGTATCATATGCACCGCGTAGTGCCATCAAGTCACAAGTGTTGGCGGACTTCGTTGCTGAATGGACAAAAATCCAGACTCCGCCGGCACAAATCGAGCACGAGACGTGGACGATGTATTTCGACGGCTCCGTCATGAAGGAGGGAGCAGGGGCAGGCCTTGTCTTCAACTCGCCCCTGGGCGTGCTTATGGAGTACATGGTTCGACTGCACTTTCCGACCTCCAACAACGTCGCCGAGTACGAGGCACTCGTCAACGGCCTTCGAATCGCAATCGAGCTCGGAATCCGCTGTCTCGAGATCCGTGGGGACTCTGAGCTTGTCGTGGATCAGGTCATGAAAGAGAAGAATTGTGTCGACCTGAAGATGGTGGCTTATTGTCGAGCTGTGTGTCAGCTAGAAGACAAGTTCCATGGGCTCGAGCTCCATCACATGCTACGTGACTACAACAAAGCCGCAGACATCCTCGCCAAAGCAGCATCGACCCGCAAGCCTGTGCCACACGGTGTGTTTGCTAGCGACCAGCATGCACCGTCCGTCCGAGTTGATGAGGAGCAACCGCGAGAGCCAGAAGCACCGGAAGTTATGGAGATCGATCAACCACAAGATCCGAACTTAGAAGATCCAGACTGGCGGTTTCCGATTCTCGAGTGGCTAGTCGAGGGAAAGCTGCCCCCCAACCAGATGGAGGCGCGCCACATCTCGTGACGAGCCAAGGCGTTCGTCCTTATCGACGGCGAGCTCCACAAGCAAGGCACGACAGACATATTCATGCATTGCATCCTGAGGGACCAAGGTAGAGAGCTGCTCCAAGAAATACACGCTGGCACATGCGGACATCATGCCACCCTAAGGACCCTTGTCGGAAAGGCCTTCCGACAAGGTTTCTACTGGCCCACTGCACTGGCAGACGCCAAGGACATTGTGCGACGCTGCGAAGATTGTCAGTTCTACGCCCGGTAAACTCACCTCCCGGCGCAAGCACTTCAGAACATCCCAATCACTTGGTCGTTCGCTGTGTGGGGGCTGGACATAGCCGGGCCGTTCAGGCAAGCGCCCGGGGCTTCACGTACCTACTCGTAGCTGTCGACAAGTTCTCGAAGTGGATTGAAGCCCGACTCGTAGTCAAGGTCCGCTCCGAGGAAGCCGTTGCGTTCTTCACCGACATTATTTATCACTTTGGGATCCCAAACTCGATCATCACCGACAACGGCACGTAGTTTACGGGAAAGAAGTTCCTCAGATTCTGCGATGACAACAACATTCGAGTGGACTGGGCTGCTGTTGCACACCCGAGGACCAACGGGCACGCCGAGAGAGCCAATGGCATGATCATGCAGGGATTGAAGCCCCGGATTTTCAAATGACTTGAGAAGTTCCGAGCCAGATGGGTGACCGAGTTGCCGTCCGTTCTTTAGAGCCTGCGCACCACGCCAAGTCGGGCCACCGGCTCTACGCCGTTCTTCATGGTGCACGGGTCGGAAGCTGTTCTCCCGACGGATATCGACTACGGCAGCCCGAGAGTTCGAGCATATACCGAGGAAGGGAACCAGGTCGCACCCGAGGATGCGATCGATCAGCTTGATGAAGCACACGACGTGGCGCTCCTACACTCAGCTCGATACCAGCAGGCTCTGCGGCGCTACCACGAGCGCAACGTGCGTGATCGCCAGTTCCAGGTCGGAGACCTGGTACTCCAACGGGTTATGAGCAACAAGGACCGACACAAGCTCGCGCCCCCGTGGGAGGGGCCATACATCGTCGATCAAGTGCTCCGACCAGGGACATTCAAGCTTCGACACGAGGATAGCACAATCGTCTCCAACGCATGGAACATAGAACACCTACATCGTTTTTACCCTTGAGTAATGTTCCCTGTTTTAACTTATGATCAATGAATAATACCATGTGCTTTTGTTCCCGTTTCATAAGTTCGCAATCTTCTCGTGTTGGCATCTTTTCTGTATGTTTCAATGCTCGTCTAAAAGGCTGAGCGGCAAGCGTCCCTGCACCCATACAGAAATGCTCACTGCTCGGGGGCTACCCGGGGCACGATGCCCTCCTTTCGTTTTCCCGTTTTTAAAACAAAACTCTCCGACAAGATTGTCGTGACCAATCGCACGCTTTAGTGGTTTTTTGGCGAAACACCTTATCTTGCAAAGGGAAAAGATGTTGATCTGTGCGCAATCCGGCATCGCTGCTCGTGCATAGCTCCTAGCACCTACGCCCCCGCGGCTACGGTGCGAAGACTTGCGAGCGCGGCTCGGGTCCGTAGATTGACGTCCGACTACTTTCGAAAGTGCTTGGGTAACCGCTCGGGCCTCGGCTCAAAAACGATTTTGATGAAAAATGTGTGAGTCAGTTTTGAACATCCCTAAGTGCTCGGGGGCTGCAAGCACGTAACTTTACTCTGCGATTCCTGTCGGTCGAGCTCTCAGACTCTTACGCCCCTGCGGCTCTGGAGTAAGGTTCGATCGGCCTAAGATTGTAAAGTGCTACTACTTTGTTTCGCAGTCGTCCCCAGGTACTTGGGGAATGCTTCAGAATTGACAAGCTTTAAAACAAAATGAAAACTGTTCGAAGCAGTGCGCATACAAGTTCATCCTATTTGTCTGTTATGCAAACTGATACATCTAACTAGAAGGACCAGAGCCGTTTACGACTTCTTGTGTGTCTCTTGGAATCAGGTCCAGGTCCTTCATTGCGGCGTCAGCCAAGGCGCGGGCGAAGGCGGCGCAGTCCTCCTCGATCTTGTCGTACTACTCGTCCGAGTAGCCGGGGGCCCAACTGCCGCTCAGCACCTTGAGATCCAACCCTTGGTAGTGCGAGTTGAACATGGCAAGGACCCGGTGCACCACCTTCCGAGACGTCGACAGCTCTTTCTCCTTGACGACACCCGGTAGAAGGTTGACTCGATCACCGAGTGTCTGGGGAGGCATCTGGATGGGTGGGACGCCGAGATCCGATAAGATCCGCTCGATGAACCAGCCAAATTTGGTGCGGTGCACGATATCTCTCTTGCGTGCCTCCTCCGCCTCGTGCTGAGCCTTCTGGGAATCCTCGAGCTCGGCCTTGACCTCTGAAGACAGGGAACGAGCCAGAGTTCAGTTATGAGAAGTGTGGGCAAAAGAAAGGAAGGGGCAAGGCAAGAAAACTATACTCGAAAGCAGGTCTGACAAGTTCTTGGCCATCCCGGACATCTCGTGGATCTTGAGCTCGGCGGCGGTGAGTCTCTGCGCCACTTCCACGAGCTTGACGGCCAATGCAGCACGAGCCAAGCGAAGCTCTGTCAAACCCAAAAGACAAGTCAACATCTACAACGAGTAACACGAAGAAGAGAGCATCGCGAAAGCTGAAAGTGCAAAGTTGCTCACCTTCAAGGTCTTGCGCCAGCTTGGCGTTGCCTTCGCGGAGCCGGGTCCCCTCATCGGTGGCCTCCTACAGCTTGGTGGAGAGGTCGCCAACTTGCCTGTTGGCCGTCTTGAGGTCCACCTCGGCGTGCACCAAGTCCTGCTGCAGGTTCGCCATTTTCTTCTCGAGCGCCGCCTTCTCTTCAGCAGCGGCCTAGGACGCGGCCTCGGCGGCAGTGGCTGCAGCGGTGGCAGTCGAGTGGTCTCAGCGGCAGTTGCAGCTGTGGTACGCAGCTCCGCGGCTGTGCCCTCCGCCTTGGCAAGCTTGGCCTCGAGGGCCGCTCTCTCCGACACGGCAGCGTCAGCAGCGAACTGCGCGGCCACTGCACGGTCCTCCGCGGATTTGGCCGCGGCTTCGAGCGTGGTCCTCGTCGACGCCTCACTCGCCACTACCCCTGTGGCCGCCAGTCGAGCTGCGACCAATTGCATCTCCAGCTGGGCCTTCTCGACCCGGAGTTCCTCGATGGTGCGCGGCTTCCTGGCGCTGCAGTTGGCAAGCACCTGGACCGAGTAGGAGATCAGCTACAGAAATAACTGCAAAAGCGATAAGACAAAATTAAGATTGATCTCGGCAGACTCATCATTGAGGCCGGGACAACAAGCTCGTTGACCGCTTGCTCCGCCCACCTTAAGCCTCACTCGAGACGGTGACGGGTTGTGGCCTCTTCGTCCTCGTCGTCGTGCGCCTCAGCTTCGTGGGATCCGGTCCATGAGGCGCGCCCGAGACCGAGGATGCGCTCTTCCCCCTCCGTGGCTGGGAAGGGGCGAGCTCCTGAGCTCTCCCCGACCTCTCGGACGGTGACCGGGGAGGCGCTGCCCACCATGTTCTCGAGTGCTGCGGGCGCCTGCACATCCGGGCGAGGTGAGTCCGCGATCACCACAACCTCCACGACATTAGCGGCGGGTTGGAGCAACGGCTCCTCGACTGTGTTGGCGGCCGGGACCATCACGCTCGGCGGCGGCACGATGGAGTCCGGCCCTGCTTCCGCTGTCTGGGTCGCGGACTCCTCAGGCCTTGCCGCGGCCACCTCGACCGCGGCCGCGACCACAGAAGTAGGCAGCATGGGCACCTCGGCCGGCAGCTCCTCTGGCACCGACAGGCACCGTTACAGCTCAGCCGCGAAGGCGGCCGCATCACCGCCCGAGAGGTTGGGCCCTTCAATGTTGGCAGCCTCCTGGAGCTGGGTGGACGACGCAGGAGCCGTCATCGTCTCGGCCTCGCCTATGCCGGCGTCCGGCGCTGGGGATGCGCCCACATCTGGAGCCGCCAACGCGTCAGCACCATGATCGATGACAGGCGTTGTCGGGGGCTCGATTTCCTCGGGGGCTGCCTGCCCCCCGTCCATGTCTCCATCCCCTGATGCTGGTGGAGGCACCGCCGCCTCGTGAACCTCGACCACCTCGGCGGCCCTGCTTTCGGCTTGCGCTGTCGCCGGCGCAGACTTAGGAGTCGTCGGGCAGGGGACGGGTGAAGGATTACACGCGCTCAAGACTGCGCGCTTCTACGGCGCAAGGTTGAGCGCATCGGTGTCAGAGCGCCTGGCGCGAGAAAGCAATTCAAAAGGCGAAAAGAAAAACCAAGAACAAAATAACGAGATGACACAGAACAACGCTTACGTGGAGGAAGTAATGCGGGCCCGCTTGATGGGCCTGGGAACCGCGCCCGACGACTCGGGGGCTGGTCTCTTCCCCGCCGCCACGTCGGAGGGTGGCCTCCGACCTTCACCCTGGGTGAGGGGGACCTGCACGGGCGGGGCTCCGCCGCCTCGGATGACCAAGGACTGAAGGCGCCGCGGGGGTACAGTCGTGTCCTCCCCCTGCGGCGCACTTGGAGAAGGCGCCGGCGGTGTCGATATCGCCTTGGACGGCGCCTGCCTCCTCGGAGAATGCTGCTCCCACCACGATGTGCCGCTGGAGGAGTGGCGGGCAGATGAATCACGGTCCGCCGGTCGCCTGGACGAATCGTCTTGCCGCGGGGAGCTCCTCCTCATCCTGGGAGGCTCTTGGCTGACGAGCGGGTCACCCTCTGGTCCTCTTGGACGGGGTGTGGAGGCAGATGCGATCAGGAGCTCGTCCCTTGCTCACGGACGACCGGCTCTGGCCGCTGCGAACCGGAGCTCGTCCCCTGCTCACGGACGGTCGGCTCCGGCCGCCGTCTCGAGCTGGCCTCCGTGGCCTGCCGTTGAGGAGGGAGCGACACGGACGACGACGACAGGGCACTCCAGTCGACGCCGGTGCCTCCATCATCGCCGGACCAGGGCGGTGACGACGAAGGATCCTCGTCCGAGGAGACGGCGACCTCATTCATCTTCCGGCGCTTGGCGCAACGGTGGTTCCGCTCGCGCTTCGCGATCTCCTTGTCCTTATGCCTGGCCTTGCAATCGGCCCTCCTCCTCTCCGCGGTGGACTTGGAGCGATTCTGCGTCGCATCCTAGGGGAGAGGAGGTTTAGCGGGAAGAGGTTCCGCGGGCCTCAGCTAAGGGCGAGAAAGAGAAAACGAAATCAATACAAAGGACAGAAGCTCCGAGGAGACGCAGTCAGTCAAAAATGCAAGCTAGTCGGAAGGCTAGTCGGAAAGGAGAAGAAGTTACGTATCTTTTGGTCCCCTCTTGGGGGAGCATCGGCAGAAGCCGCGACGGAGGCCACGAGTAAGAAGACCTTTCGATGGCCAGCCCCACACGGCGCTAGATATCATCCAGTGAGGGCAGCTCGGGCGCCGTCACGGTCCCTGCGAAGGGAGCCATTTCGGGCGTCATCTGGCAAATGCACAAGCACCGCCGCCGGAGTGGGACGATCCCCAGCACATGATACTGGCTGATGACGGCCGCCAAGTCGATCCCGACGTCGCGCAGCCGGGACAACACCACCCAGCAATCTTTGAGCAGCCTCTCCTGCTCCGCCTCCGAGGGCCCGTAGCTCCAGTTCAACAGTGCCTCGGCGATTGAGGCACCGGTGTACTCCGGCAGCGGATGCTCGAGGTCGTTCTTGAGATAGAACCAACCTTTGTGCCAACCGCTGTTGGAGCTTGTCAACGTGCCGGAGATGTACTCATCCCCCCTGCCCGTCTTCATCTGGAGATTGGCGCACCCGATCGTTGCCGGGAGCGACCTGTCCTTCAAGCAGACAAACTTGAAGAAGTATCTAAAGAGGTGCCAGTGCGCCCCCACCCCTAAGTACCCCTCGCACAGTGCTTCGAACGCCGCCATGTGATGGATGTTGTTCGGGTTGAGGTGCTGGAGCTGCAGCTGGTACTCCGAGAGGACCGTGCGGATGAATCGCCCGACAGGAACAGAGAAGCCGCGCTCGTGGAACACCACGAACGACACGACGTAGCCCGGCGGCGGGTGCGGGACAGACTCGTTACCCGGAACTCTCCATTCCTCAGCGACGGTGGGCACCGGCAGCTGACCGGCGGCGACGATGCGCTGGAGGGTCGCGCGGGTGACGTTGGAGCGAGTCCAGTTCGACATGGCGCTGACTAGCTTTGGGGGGACGATGCGAATGGAAGAAACGGCGGCGGCGGCTCAAGGGAAGCGAAGAGCAGAGGAGCGAGCGGCGCTGGCTATGGCAAGAAATCGGGGGAGCGAATGGATTGGAGCCCAATCGACGCGCGGCTAATAAGGGGCGGATGAGGGCGCCGGCCTTAAATGCTGGCCCCACTAAGCCGAAAAGCCGCCTGCCCAGAGCACACGTGCCTCGATGCAACCAACACACGCCTGTGCGACGTTTCGATGCCAGGTGGGCCCGGTAGTCTGAACCAAGCAGAGCGCCATCCCCTCAACCCGTCAAATCGACCACGTCAGCCACGACCCCCACGACGGACGCAACCGCCGATGCGGCCACGACCATCTTGGCCGGTGATTTCGAAACAACAAATAACAACATTTCAAGATTAAGACCCCACAAGCGAGTCTACAACTCCCTAGTGGGCTCGGGGGCTACATCCGGCGGATGCGCTCGCACGCACCCACCAAGCAAATCAAGAAGCAAGAACTATTACAGCACTTAACCAGCACTGAGCCTACGAGCGAGTCCTTGACTCCCACCACAGGCTCGGGGGCTACTGACGAGGGCCTGGATTAGGGCCCCTTAATCGGCAAGATAATCACCTTCGAGATGGAGTCTTCTGACACCATTAACAATGTCAAGGCTAAGATCCAGTACAGGGAGGGATGCAGATCTTCGTCAAGACCCTCACTGACAAGACTTCCCCACCTCCGAGTACCCTCCACCTCGTCTCCGAGTACCTTCCGCCTCGCACGAGTGCACTCCGCCTCGCACGAGTACACTCCGCCTCGTACGAGTACCTTCCGCCTCGCCTCCGACTACTCGTTCGCACGAGTAACCTCTGTCTCCGACTAGGACGGGGCCCACACGCTCCACAGTGCACCCTCACGGCCTCCAACACACCGTCCCATCCAACGCTAGCTGCATGCCACCCCGTCAGAGCAGACACTCGATTACCATCTACGGGCGGCGCCTACTAACACTTAGGCCGTAACGTGGCGGGCCTAAGCAACACTCAAGAGGGCTGAGTTATCGAGTGAGCTACTCGGAGGAGGCGCCAAGTACCTGGGAAGTACAGTGTCACCAGCACACGCGGCAGTCTCCAACGCCACCACAGCTCAGCGTCCTTCAATGCCACCTGACGGACATCGACGACGAAAAGAACTTCACAATACCGTAGCACTGTAGCTCTTTTTTGTTTTCCCTCTTTGCCCCTCGCTCTTGCATCTATAAAAGGGGAAGGAGTGCAACCGTTTGAGGGGCTGACCGATCACCAAGTTTGTAACCCTTAGTATAGACATCCCTGGCATAGGAACACGAGTACTCAGAACTGGACGTAGGGTATTACTCTCCGGAGGCCCGAACCAGTATAAAACCCTTGTGTCTCCCGTGCCATCCATCCGGGTCGGACACACGATCCGTTACAAATCTACTGCCGGCGGTAGAGAACCCCGACACATAGTGAGTCTGTTGGGTCATAGTTTTGGAGTTTTTTTAAAAAAAATATTAGCTGGTCAGATGATTTTAAAAGAGTTGTTGGAGTTGCTCTTAGGAATGTACACTATTCTCCCTCGATACCATGACGGCATTGGGCAAAACGACAGTACTAGGCGTCTGTTTGGTTTCCTAAAATTTCACTACCTACCCATCACATCAAACTTCGGACATTAATTAGGTGTATTAAATGTAGATTAACGACAAAACCCATCCCACAACCCCTACCTTAATTTTCGAGACGAATCTAATGAGTCTAATTATGTCATGATTAGACAATATCGTGCTACAGTAAACAATCTCTAATGACGGATTAATTAGACTTAATGAATTCGTCTCGGAATTTCCCGTCTATTTATGTAATTAGTTTTATAATTAGTCGATGTTTACTACCTCTAATAGAGCTGAAAAGACACCTCTAAAATTTTAGGAACTAAACAGACCCTAGTAAACAAATGGGGGTGAAAGGACCGGATGATGATACTTGATACGCAGTAATCTAAAAACTGCCAAATCGCATTCGTGCTCGATCGATTGACGTCGCGTAACTTTCTAGCCCTAGTAGTGTCTAACCAGTAACCACGCTGGTTGTCTTTTTCCCCAGTTATAATTTACTCGCCGATCGTAGCCGAGATTAAACCACATGGGTATATAGCGGGTCGTAGTCATCGATGATGATGATGATGACTAGCACACATGCTCAATCACGTCGGCTAATTATCTACCCCTATACCTAGCTAGTCTAACCTCTGGTTATTGTCTTCTTTTGCGGTTAATTAACTCTTCGTTAGGATCATTGTAGTAGTGACTAAATCACATGGGTATATAGGTCGTTGCCTGCTTCTACAAAAAAAAAGTCTTTCTTTTTGTGAGTGTTTTTTCCCTCAATTCTTTTGATAGGGATGGAACCGGATACCAATTCGGATAGCATTTTTTAGCCGTTCTTTTTTTATTTTAGCTAAATTAGGCATAATATTTTGTATCTAAAAATTTATATTCTTGTTCTTGGCATTGTGCTTGTTAAGATTCATACAAAATAAACCCCAAATGTGTGCTATATTTTGATCAAATGATGAAAAGAAATTCGGATTCGGATTCGGATTCGGATACAGATGTTTTTTCACCTTTTTCTCTATCGAAAGGAAATAATTCATAAAAAAATTGTAGCTAATTTTTTTTATTTTTTCCAGTAATTAGCTGGTTATAATGCATAAAAAATTAGCACCAAATTTATTTTATTGTGATCTAAAAAAATCAATCTATTACACAATTCGGATGTTTTGGTTCCATCCCTATCTTTTGAGTGTGCCTGTTTTTAACCTCGACCGGATCGAAATAGGCTTTCCTAACTGGGCTTCATCATTGGGCGTATTCTGATGAATTGATGGCCCGCCCGCCCGCCGCGGATGCCATCCTGGGCTTGAGGAAGAAACATATGGGCCGAAACCAAGTGATGTCATGTTGTCAAACAAGCCTAAGAATTTTCTTTAAAAAAAACAAAAAACAAAAAGCAAGCCTAAGAGCAACTCCAACAACTTATGTATAATCTTAGCTAAATTTAGAATTTTTGAAGTACTCTAAAAAATAGAAAACTTCATACACAGTCGACTAAACCAAAAGACTCTCTAAATCGTGACACTCCATATTCAAATGGCGGGGTCCACATCGAATATTTACCTGAAGATTTTTTTCTCCCCATCCGACTTGCATCCGACGCCGTCGGGACCAGGCGCGTAGACGCGTGGGCACGAAGGCCGCCTTGCAGTGCAAGCCGGACACAGAGGTAACGATCTCACCATCCTGGATGTTAATCAGGACGTAGAACATCCTATCTTGTCAACCGTTATATGATGGCCCTCCTCCGATCCGATCCTGTATTCAGGAACCAGGAAGGTACGAGGATCTCAGGGTTTTGTACTTCTGTACAACACCGGCCTGAGCGCAGCGCACGTAGGGCGGCGGCCAAGCGGGAGCAGGGTGCGACGCCCAGGGCTCGGGAATCGTGTACACGCCGGCGGGATGGCGCGCGGGAGGGAATTTTGGCGCGAGTCCGGGTAGGCGGGAGGGCGCGCCGCATGCGGGAGGTGGGATTGCGAGGCATAGGCGCCAGCCAAAATTGACGAGCGGAGAGCGTGCGATGACGACTATAGAGAAAACACACCCTATGTGTTCAATATTTGGAGCAGTTTGGTGCAGTGACTCACAGAAAACACACCCTATGTGTTCAATATTTGGAGCAGTTCACAGAAAACACAATCTAGTACGAGTTTTACTGTTCGCATCTGAAATTCATCTTAAATCAAGTTCTTAAAGATACAACCCGACTCTAGAGAATGATGAAATGAAATCATATTTTTTTATGAATACAGTAGCACTCGGCGTCGAGTACTCTACGTCTACTGGGTACAACGGGGGTATTTCCCCTTCCTCATAGCATCCGGCCCAGCTTCCTTAGCCCGGCGAGCTCTCTCCCTCTTCCTCTCTCTATCTGCTTCACGGGCCGCGGCCGCTTCACGTTCTTTGATCTCCCGCCGAATGCGAATTTCCTCCTGCTGCTCCTTACGTTTTTGTTCTTGTTTTTCTGCCTCAACCATCCTTTGCCACCTCTCACGTGCTGAACGACCCGTCTCCTCGACGTAACGCTTGTCTTGTTCGGACTGCTCACAATCTAGCCACTGCATGAAATCACAGAGAGGAGGTGGAGTCTTTTTTCAAAGACAAGTTAGCACATAATAAAATAGCAATGACATAATATTTATTTAGTAATGCAGTTAGTTCTTACTTTTGGTCTAACATTGCGACATGGTGGGAGGGGGTCATGCTCGTAGTTCTCGCACATGAAGAACCTCATCCCGTAGCAGTACCCGAGAACATTGCACTTGACAAGCTTACAGTTGTCACCGCAGTAGCACATAGGAGTGTGGATCCCCTTTGGCACCTCAACCTTGTCCTTCCTACTGGTGAGCAACTCCAAATCCAACTCAGGACCCGTTGAAGCCATTGAAAGCCTACAAAACAGATGAGAAATATGATAAATTCATTACTTGTTTCATTTGAAATTATAGAACAAAACATAACCGGATATGATAAGAAATTCGACGGCAAGAATAAAACAACAAGCAAATGAAAAGGTAGTTCAATTATTACAACACGATAACATGTATAAGTTCAAATATTACAAGACCTTGCAAGATAAAATTGTTCAAATATTACAAGACGACAACATGCATAAGTAGTTCAATTATTACAACACGGTAGCACAAACAAGTACGGTCACTGCATTCCTTCGTTGTAGCGACTGGAACGACGACCACGTGCACTAGCTGCAGGTGGTGTAGAAGTGGGAGTGGAAAAGTAAGATGCTTCGGTGCATTTCTTGTAGGAGTGTCCAGGATTGTTGCACTTGGAGCATATCTGCCCCTGACGTCCAGCTTCAGCCTCATCCATGTTGTTCCTAATCCTCTTCTTCTTGCGTCGACCGACACCTTGACACGTGGTTGGATCTGGATTTGGTATGTACAACGCACTGTCTTTGGGGTCTTGAGTGAAAGTTCCAAGATGCAGGTAACCCTCAATAGTGTGGTTCCAAGTGTCTAGAACGGTTTGCTTCAGAAAGTATTTAGGCACGTAGCGGCCCCAATGCTGATTCTTTGTTGCAAGGCATCCAGCGATCACATGTGAGCAGGGGTAGTGTAGCAGCAGTGGCTTCTGGCAAGAGCATGAGCATGTCTGATTCCCAATCACTGTTTTCTGTATTGTTATTTCACCATTTGCCTTTTGTGATTTGGACTGACAACTTATCTGATATTTCCACTGCACTTCTTCGCCAGGATCACGACGTAGAGGTTGTGGGTAAGCTCTGTGAGAGAGAGCAGCCTTCTGTTTTTTGTTCAAGTACTCAGTCATCCATGTTGAATACACCTTCTGAGGGTCCTGCATTGCTGCATGTGCTGCATTAGCACGGTCAAGAAAGTACTTCATTCTGCGGTACAAGAAGAACTCAATGATACCAACAAGAGGTTGAGCTCTGGCACCACGCAAAACAGCGTTGTAGACCTCAGCAAAATTTGTTGTCATATCCCATGCCTCACACCTCCCTTATCAAACAGGAGGGACCATTTTTCCTTAGGCTCATTCTGAATCCACTGGCTGAAGGTCTTCACAGCACGTCCCCTTCTCCTTCTGACATTTGGAGCATCTAGCCCCACGTCCTCCAGAGAAACTGGCTCTTCCCCGGGTTCAGTACTTACAGGCTTCTTAGCTATCTCTTCTGATGCTTTCTTCGTCAGATCATCTAATTTTTGCCATAGGTCGAAGAATTTTTTCTCCTGATTGGTCGAACATAAGCGCTTGAACAATTTTGTAAGTTCTTTGTTCTTGAACTGGTTATGAATGTTTGCTCCCATATGCCTCATGCACCACCTGCTATGCACATCTGGCCATTGTGCTGCTCTGTAACGCTCTTCACTACCTTCTTTGATGTCACTAATGGCCTGCAAAATACCTTTGTGTCTATCGTGTATCACACACACGTCTGACACATCTCCCACCACCATTTGCTTCAATCTCTCCAGAAACCAATACCAACTGTCACCATTCTCTCCCTCTGCAAAAGCAATTGCCAATGGCAACAACTGATTGTTGCCATCTGCAGCCACAGCTGTAAGGATTGTGCCCTTGTATTTTCCTGTTAGGAATGTGCCATCTATGCAAATAACTGGTCGACACTGTTTGAATGCAGCAATAGCAGAACCCAATGCTAAGAATGCCCGCTGCAAGACTTGCTTCCCTGGTCTTGATACAATATTATAAGTCTTGATATCATAATAACTACCAGGATTTAGCGTGGAAATTGTGTTCAGCAATCGAGGCAGATTGTCATAGGATGCTTCATAAGTTCCTCACCTCATCTCCATTACCTTCTTCTTTGCCATGTATGCTTTACCATAACTTATCTGATACCTAAATTTCTCCTCAATTGCCAAGATAATGGACTTAGGCTCAAAAGCAGGATTTTTCACAATCTTAGCAAACATCTGGCTAGCCACAAAACTGGATGACAAATTACGATGGCTTGCATCCAGCTGCTCAAGTACACAAGTGTGATCCACAACAGATTTGATCTCCCAATAATTTTTCCACTTGCCCTTGGAAGCATACACTCGAAAAGGACAGTTGGGCTTCAGACATTGTACATCATATATATGTGGAGAACTCTTCACTACCCTGAACTCTCTCTGCAGGGTAAGAGTGGACCACCTCTTCACTGCATCCTTCACCTCTACTGCACTCTTATACATGACGCCAACAGAAACTGCATTTTCTCTATACTCCTAGGCCACATTCTCACCAGGATTGACAGATAGCTGTGAGAAATTGTAACTGTCCCAATCCCTTGGAACTAGCGGGTCATCCTCATCATCTGAGGAGTCCTCTTCCAACCCACGTTCATCCCCATTGGCCTCCATTTCGTACCGCCTGAGTAGTTCTTCATTAACTTCCCCCTCGTCAATTGCACCCTCAAAGTGTGTGTCACCATCTCCTTCTTCTTCCTCACTGGAACCACCATCTCCTTCTTCTTGTGGCTCAGTTGCAGGACCATCTCCTGCTTGTAGTTCAGCCTCACCCTGGTGAGCATCATTCACAGGCACTTGACTACTAGACCCAGCCTTATGAACAACTTGGATAAACAGCATCACAGGCAAACCAATTTCACATGCTGTTTTGATATAACTCCTCCAATGTTCAGTGCCTTGAAGTGGCATAAGCTCCCAATATAATAACTCACTCCTATTGATTAGAGCAATAATGGACAAGTCATGTTGCTCTGCATCTACATGAAATACCCTTAAAAAAACTGGGTAATGGACCCCAAGTTCTTGAGGCTGCTCTTCTAATCACATGGTCAACCGAATCAAATTCTGACAAGTCAACTCCATGTTCACCATATCTAATCTGCTCATTACTGAAATACAACTTGACACTGAGATCATCTGACATGTCTGACAGCATGAAAAAAAAACGCTATTAAGAAGTAGATCTGCAACTACAAAATATATCTACTCAGAGCTACACTAAAACTATAATTTTACTAAGCAGATCTACACTACAACTATAATTTTTCTAAGCAGATCTACACTACAACTATAATTTTACTAAACAGATCTACACTAAAACTATGTATTTACTGAGCAGATCTACACTAAAACTATATATCTACTAAGCACATCTACACTAAAACTATTAAGTATCAGAGTATTACCTCTAACGAGACGAAAAACCGGCAGAGCTTCGCACCTTCACCACCACCTCCTCACTCCCTTCTCCGCTTCCCCCTCTCTTTTCTTTTTTTCGAATTATTATGACATTTTCGGCTGAATTTCGGTGTTATATAGGCAGCTAGACCCTAGCGCCGTGGCCCACGGCGCTAGCAGGCCTGCTGCCGCCGTGGCCCATGGCGCTAGGACCTAACGCCGTGGTCTGCGGCGCTAGGCTCTTGACGCCGTGGCGTACGGCGCTATGTTTCACCCACGCTAAGGGCCCACTCCTGGCGGCTCCTACCGCCGTGGGCCACGGCGTTATGTCCCTGACGTCGTGACCCACGGCGGCAGATGTATATTTTTGCAAAATTTGTGGCGGACCATATATTTTTGCAAAATCGCGATAAAATAAATATAAAAAAAATTCCCATGTTGTCAAACAAGCCTAAGAATTTTCTAAAAAAAACAAAAAGCAAGCTTAAGAGTAACTCCAACAGCTTATGTATAATCTTAGCTAAATTTAGAATTTTTGAAGTACTCTAAAAAACAGAAAACTTCATACACAGTCGACTAAACCAAAAGACTCTCTAAATCGTGACACTCCATATTCAAATGGCGGGGTCCACATCGAATATTTACCTGAAGATTTTTTTTCTCCCCATCCGACTTGCATCCGACGCCGTCGGGACCAGGCGCGTAGACGCGTGGGCACGAAGGCCGCCTTGCAGTGCAAGCCGGACACAGAGGTAACGATCTCACCATCCTGGATGTTAATCAGGACGTAGAACATCCTATCTTGTCAACCGTTATATGATGGCCCTCCTCCGATCCGATCCTGTATTCAGGAACCAGGAAGGTACGAGGATCTCAGGGTTTTGTACTTCTGTACAACACCGGCCTGAGCGCAGCGCACGTAGGGCGGCGGCCAAGCGGGAGCAGGGTGCGACGCCCAGGGCTCGGGAATCGTGTACACGCCGGCGGGATGGCGCGCGGGAGGGAATTTTGGCGCGAGTCCGGGTAGGCGGGAGGGCGCGCTGCATGCGGGAGGTGGGATTGCGAGGCATAGGCGCCAGCCAAAATTGACGAGCGGAGAGCGTGCGATGACGAGCCAGATAAAGGAGGGATGAAAAAACGAGTCTGTTGGAAAACAAAAAAACCGACGTTTTTTTTACCGAGTTCATACAATTTGCTGGAGTTGGTCTAAGAATTGATAGGTCGTCGGTCAGCAGTCTTGGCCTCTCTGGTGAACACTACAGCCTGATCGCTCAGCCTGAGTTGACGCGACCCAACTGATGCCATGCCAAGTCTGAGAATGCTCAGGCTCTTGCATTGTGCGTTGTGCCAAGTTCGCCGTCAGAGGTTAGCGAGGAATCGATGCTGGTAGAGCACACTCCGCTATCGCAGGACCCGCCAACCGCAAGCGCGGTAGGTGGCGACCAATAGGATTAGCAGTGGGTGACACTTCACTTCGTCTCGCCGTGTTTGGATGGTACGCGTAAATATTTACCTCAAAGTAAATATTTTGTCTCTCTCATTTGTCCCTACTAATATTTGCTCTTTGGAGTGTTTGGATTGAGGAGTAAATGTGGATGTGAATGTGAGAGAAAGGGCTGGGGTTCACCACAATTTTGCTCTAATTTGCTACCTTTTAGGGGTAAATGTAATTAGGAGGGCAAAACATTTGCCCCACCACATTTGCCCCACATGTTTGGATCTTTTGAGGTAAATTTGAAATAAATTTACCCCATTTACCCCTTCATCCAAACACCCCATTATTCCTTCTAGAAAAGAAAACCAATGGCACTCGGGCCTACTACAACGAGACCTTCTAGAACTTTTGCCGCACCTCCCATGATTCTTGGTGTTTATAAAGTGGAAGCCATTGCGCGGGTGTATGTAGGCTCGATGACAGGTGGGACATACCCCCACATTTGGTCAAATATCAACACGCATGAGAGGTCCTTTATTCTCAGATAATGATCACCAGAACAAATTAAGCTCAACAAACTAAAGTTGATGTGGTCCAAGTAACACCAACAAAATGCACCACCCGCCATTGAAAAGCTCAGGAGAACAACACCAGATCATATCAGAGTGCTCTGCTCCGGCAACTAGCTGAGGGGCAAGAGCGTGCCCGTGCCGGCGGCCTGCAGGGGAGAAGAGAAGCTGCTGCCTCTGACTCCACTCACAACAGACAAAGAGCAAATGGGGTTCGGCGTGGTGTCCCTGCTCAACGCGGTGTTCCGCCGCATGTTCACCTCGGCGGGCCTCCGCCCGGCCTCCGCCACCGTCGACGCCGACGACACCAGCATCCACTTCTGGGCCCACCCCTCCCTCCTCCAGCCGCCGCCCTCCTCGGAGCAGCAGCAGCAGCCGCCGCGGCCGGTGGTGGTGCTGATCCACGGCTTCGGCCCGGACCCGACGTGGCAGTGGGCGGCGCAGGTTGGCCCGCTGTCCCACCACTTCGACCTGGTGGTCCCGACGCTCCTCTTCTTCGGCGCCTCCGCCACGCGGGCCCCCGCCCGCTCCGACGCATTCCAGGCCGCCGCCCTCGCCGCGCTCCTCACCGGCGGCGGCGGACACCTCCCCGGCATCGGCGCCGGGCGGACCGTGCACGTGGTGGGCACCAGCTACGGCGGGCTCGTGGCGTACCACCTGGCGCGGGACCTGCACGGCCGCGCCGCGACGACGCCGTCGGTGGTGGTGGTGGGGAAGGTGGCGCTGTGCGACTCGGACGCGTGCAAGGGCGCCGACGACGACCGCGCGCTGGCGGCGAGGAGCGGCGTCGACGAGGTGACGGAGCTGCTCGCCCCCGCCGACACCCGGGCGCTGCGCCGGCTGATGGCCGTCTGCGCCCACCGCCCCATCAAGTACATCCCCGAGTGCCTCCTCCGCGACATGCTCAGGGTACGTATACGCATACGTACAGCCCGTACACGAATGTACGTATTATTCTTTTTTAGCTCAAAATGTACGTATTATTCGTGTCCGCTCCACCACACACACGCCTCGCCTCGTTGAGCCAGCCCATCCAAGGTGGAGGCCACCACCACCATCATAAGAGATCGAGCCCACCAACCAGAGAAGGGTTTGGTGATGGGCTGGCCCACATAAGTTAGGTATACTGAACTGGGGTCGTCCCAGCAGCTTTCTTTTTTAGTTATTGCAAAGCAAAAGATTTGGCGGCGAATCACATCCGTGACAACTCCAATCATCGCCACTGGCATGAAGCCTAGTACTAGACTAGCTCGCCACCATGACGCGAGCATAGCGTCACGGATGCATCGCCCCAATTGACCCTTAATCACATCGCAGAGAAAAAGAGAGAGCCTGACAGTATCATGTTGTTTTCTTCAGAGAGCAATGCTATCAGATCAAGTAACTGTTTTGCATTGATGCTGCATTTGCAGAAGTACTTCGCGGACAAGAGGGAGGACAAGATAGCGCTGATCAAAGGGATCACCACGGGGGAAGGCTTCCCGCTGCCTCCTCTGCCCCAGGTACATCAAATCAAAACTACTGACGCCACTGAAGATGCTGGCCGATCCAGTGACTGCAATTACATACTATGAATACAGGCACTTATCATGCATCCTACAGAACTAATCGATCTATGTTACAGGAGGTTTTGATCATCTGGGGCGAGTTCGACCAGATCTTCCCTGTCGAGAAAGCGCACAAGATGAAAGAGTAAGTTCCTGCTGTCCCTGCTTACTCAATTTCTGTCGAGTTCTTCAGTAATCAGACAGCCAAATCAGTCAGATGTACTCGTGCTTCTAAAGATTTGGTTCGTCAGCACAACTTACCGCCAATCAGTCCAGTAAAACATGCTAAGTTAACGCATGGCCAGCGAGATGAAAATTATGAAATGAGTAGCAGACATCTGAATCTTGCTCTGCACGCGTGTATGCCAGGAAGCTTGGGGAGAAGGCAACGGTGAAGGTGATCCCGAACGCGGGCCACCTGCCGCAGCAGGAGGATTCCAAGCTCTTCAACCAAATCCTCCTCGACTTCCTGCTGCAACCTGCTTCCACCTCCAACGGCAGCGCCGCCGCCAAATAGCTCGGCGGCCTGAGCTTCTTGTTGCATGCATCCGGAGCTTGTTTTTGGAATACAGAGGAGAATGGAGATTGGTGTATTTTTAGCAAAGATGTAAGGATGGAGGATGGAGCCTTGCCACTTTTGCTTCAACCTCCTTTTTTTTCCTCAAGCAGTTGATTTTTCTTGTTTTGGATTTGGATTGGTCACAAATTAGCTGCACCTGAGAAGGGTCCACATATCACGTACCAGTTACCAGTGATGGGGCACTGGACCAATTTTACTGTACAGCAAGAGAGGTCAGAATTTCCAACACTATTGGACTGTCTTAGGGTTGCTTGTTGTGTTCAATCGGCTGCAGGGGCGGAGGCATGCATGATTTAAAAATATGGGGGTCATGAATAAAAAAAAAAGTAGAACTAACGATCACATCACATATAGTTAGTTACTCCTATCCCCCATAGCGGTACGTTTTACAAGTCATCATCAAAATAAACTTACATATGTATCAATTTAAAATTAGCTCTACGAGTAGCAGTAAGATCACAGGCTTCAATAATTTCATCAATACTAATTGATGCACCCAATTCCTTTTCGATATAAAGTACCAAACAATCTCGCAATAATTCAACTTCTCGTGTCTTCACAAGTTTCATAGTTGATAAGCATATTTCGATGGTTGCAGTTAATACTAGAAGAGTTAATAATGATCTAGTTGAGCTAAATTAGGAGTAACTAACTACATGATAGTACATATTAAGGATATATTAGAGAAACTAGTGGAAGTGCACGTGCGGCACACACGTGATATAAAAAAGATTGTAAATAAATAGAATATGTTTACAAAAGTAAGGATATATTATATTATCATAATAGTAATAATTATTAATCTCGAATTCATAATTTATTACAAGAACGGTAGGGAAGGACGTGTCGGCCACGAGGAATGCAACACATACCAGGGACATGATGGGACGACATGAGATTAAATAGATGCTAAAAGCACGTGTGTGTTCTGCATGGAAAGATGAGAGACAAAATAAATCTAATCAGAACCCGATTGGTTATTTTCCTTTCTTGCTTGAAAACCGAAATTCACCAAATATTGGTCAACATTTAAAGTCTTGGATGTTTCTAAATAAATCAGGTGTCAGTTTATATTGTGACAATGTCCGGTGCAAAAAAATCCAGCTTTTTTTATCAGTAACAATTATCAATTAAAATAACGCACCTCAATAAATATATATCCTTCATACAAATGATATCAATCTAATATTCTTTGCACCTTTTCCACTCGTCTACCCTGCATACCAGTTAATAGATTAAATTAAATTATAACAATTTGCATTAGAAAAACCATGATATTTGATAAATAATAATGCTCAAATAATTCAACATACCTCATGCTTCCAAAATATTCCTATACACAATGTTCTTTGTGCCTTTTCCAGTAGGATCGATGTTTGTGTTCTTTCTAACCAGAACCCACGTAGTTGCACAGGAGATACCTCTAGATAGTGCCACATATAGCTGTCCATGTGCAAACACAGGCTCTGGAAGGTAGACGCCTACATTTGGGATAGTCTGCCCCTGTGCTTTGTTAATGGTCATGGCAAAACTCAATCGGATTGGAAACTGTTTGTGCTTCAACTTGAAAGGAAGTGTCAGATCCTCAGAGACGTCATTGGTATCCGTGGTATGAAGACCCTTGTTCCAGCATGTTGCCCGTTAACAATCTCAGCATCAATACAATTTCTCATGAGTCCTCTGACGATCAAACGGGTGTCATTGCACAATCCATTGTGAGGGTTAAGATTCCGTAGCAAGATGATAGGACAATTCTTTTTAAGGGTAAGCTCGTGAGGAGGCAACACATTCGGTGTTAAAGAATTGAGAAAATCTAAAGGATAATTATTCCGTGTGTCATCTTCTACCTCATCAAAACTGTAATACACATGTTTATCACCCGGAAATCTATCAATCCTAAGTGCATTAACATCATCGACATGCTCATTCCTAGTTGAAAGGATAGCACGTTCGCGCATGTACGCTGCTAATCTAAAATTGTTTTGTAGGTTAGGGAACACAAGCTCGATAATCATATCAATACAAATCTCTTCGGAAGGGCTATTGATAAGGATATCATCAGGGAGAAGAACATAATCGTCGGCAATTGTTTCCTCAGTACCATTACCGATTCTCATGCTGCAAACCACGAGTCGGACTGCGCTCTCATGTTCTGGGTCAAATGAATGCGGCGAACATTTTGTCATATGTATGATTGGAGAAAAGTAGCATCAATTATATGTGCTCTTGTACCCCGTGCAACGATGGGAAGGACCTGCCTAAAGTCGCCCCCAAACAACATGACCTTCCCCCCAAAAGGCAAAGTATTGTCCATTATATCGTGTAATGACCTATCTAGTATCTCGACACATTGTCGCCTAGTCATCGCTACCTCATCCCAAATAATAAGAGATGCTCTCCTAAGTAGCTCGGCTGTCCCACTCTACTTTGAGAAACCACACATTTTACTATCATCCATCTTGATTGGTATTATAAATCTAGAGTGGGTTGTGCGTCCACCAGGCATGATGGACATGGCTATACCAGATCTTACTGTAGCAATAGCTATAAGATCCATGGATCATACCTTTGCATTCAAGGCTTTATATAGATACATCTTTCCAGTTCCACCAGGACCATCAACAAAAAAGACCTGACCCGTACCCTTGATGACATATGCAATATCTCATTGAAGGCAGCACTCTGCTCTGCATTTAGTGTGTCTATGATTGCCAAGTGTTTCTCCTCATAACCAAGATTCTGCTCCTCTGTCAATTCTCTATAGTGATCCCTTGTACACATTTCATTTACACAAATAATTGAATTAGTTAAAATTTTAATAATTTTGACAGATCAACCAATTAATTTTTAAATTATTAAAATAATTTATGAGATAAAACTGAGGTATGAGATTTGGAATACAATGGTGGCAGCAACAAACTCATTGTTCTTTTTTGCATTAAATCTCACTTATTGTTGAAATCAATAAGGCATGAACAAATGCACCATATAATTATTCGTGAATTGTGTAAAGTATTAATACAACAACAATTTTACCTTTTAGTCCCAAACAACTTGAGCAGTACCAATATTCAACAGGATAACTAAAAAGATTAGGCAAAACACAATATCGTACACTACAAAAGGTAAATGTTACTATCTAATTATGAGCTTATACAGTAATGATTTAGTCACTACACAATCAATAACTAAAGCAAACTAACCTAATAAATTAAGTCAATAAATTAAAGCAAACTGACCTGTCACAATCAAGTCTGGAAGTCCATATTTTTTGATCTCCTTCCCCATTGACCTTAGATGACATGATATATCTTGGAGGACCAACTGTTCATTACGGCACAATGATTCATAATGGCCGTTGGAAATCCTCTGCCATTGATTCATAATATTTGTCCCATAGTTTTCTTATGTCTGCACACTCGCAGAAAACCATTATAGTTGCAAACAACTTACAAAGGGAACATGGAAATCTAACCATGGCACCATCAGTGAGACAATCATCCAACAATTTATTAGTGGCCACGAAACCCATGGCTTGAGCGGCTGCCCTAAAATCCACATATGTAACACCTCACCATGTCCAGAGGTCCTCGAATGATTTTGCACCCCCGGTATGGTTAAGCAAACTCGGAGGTAGAATCAGTCACCTTCGCTGGGACTAACATTGTAACATCCTGGATTTTTGCAAGGTGTGAATTTCTGAAAAATTTAAAAACTTTTTAATATATGTTGAGTGCTATCAAATTTTAAACTCATTTGCTAGCTCTCCTCTTAAATTCTCTATAAACAAAACCCAATATAAAAATATAAGTTCAAATTATGGTGTAAATATGTGAGTTAGATTTTCTGGATTTTATTTGGATTTATTTGAGTGTGTTTTGAATTTGAAATAGTTCAAATTCAAATAGTAAAGTTATATATAAATTTAAAACCTATTTCAAATCCTAACTCTAACTTGGGCCTGCTAACTCTCGACGAAGTCTGCCGGGCCCCCCTAAACTCTTGGTCCGAGAACCCCCGCGCACCCTCACCTTTCGCGCAGCCCAGCAGACCGGCCCGCTTAGCAGCCCAGCGCAGCCCGCAGCCATGACTGCCGTCGCCGAGTCGTTGACCGGTGGACCCTACCCCCGGTCGTCGTCTCCACCGCGCTGCGTCAACCGTTCACACTCCTTTTTCCCCGCTACGCCTTTCCACCGCCGCTCGCGTGCGCGCGCCTGGCCAAGGGGACAGGCCCCCGACCGGCCGGCTGACACGAACACCGAGTCAGGCGCGCCTCGTGCACTCTGCCCAAGCCAAATACCCCATCTACCCCTGCCCGTGACGTCTCCGCGTGCCCGCCGGCCACTGGTGAGCAGCCACGTCGGCCTCCATGCCACCGCAGCCAATATGAACACCCCGAGCGCCTCTTTGCCCTCGCCCTGTCGTGCTCGACCTGCTAAACCCCAGAGCCGAGCCACCCTCGCAAGGCCAGACTCATTTGGGGACTTCCCCCTTTCCCCTATTCCATCGCCGAGAGAGGGAAGAGCGGAGAAGTGGAGGAAGGAAGAGCAGAGAAGAGAGGGCGCACGCTGCGACGCCGTCACCGCGCCGGAGCCGTAACCGCCAAGACCAGAGCCGCCCGTGAAGAGGAGGAGGCCGTCCGCGTGAAGTAGAAGTTGGAGCAGAGCTGTGCGCCGCGCCGCTGTGTACCTCGCCGCGCCGCCCGTCTTTGTCAAGCCTGCTACGCCTTCACCGTCGACCCAATGTGAGCCAAACCGTAGTCCCATCTTCTTCTCACCTTACCCCATGAACTGCCTGAGATTCATGGGAGCGTACCCCAGCGTTACGCCGCCAGCCGCCATGCCGAGCTCGAACTGGCGTTCGCTGCCGTCTCTATGAACCGGGCTTCGTCCCGCACCCTTTTCTGCAGGAACCTAAGCCTAGCATCACCGCCGTGCACCCACGCACGAGATGACCAGAGCCGCCGTGAAGAGGACTAGCCTGTGACATCGCCGTCACCACCATGCCGCGCCGCGGGACCCTGTCGCCGCACGCGTTCATGTGTGTGTGCTGCTCTTGCCGCACAAGTGAGGCGGGCGTCCGCGCGTGCGCATCCTGGACTCGTGCACCCCAGCGCCAGGTCCAGCGTGCCGTGCCAAGCCACCGTGTGACATGGCGCTGTGCCGCCGCCGCTGTGCGCCACGCCGTGCCGGTCACCTCACCATGTCGCACCGTGCGTCGGCTGTACATGCCCGACCCTAGGGCCATGGCCGCGCCGGACTAACCACCTGACCCTAGCGGTCATCTCCATGTGCTTGCTTGGCCGCCGGGGCCGCCGGAACCGCCGTGCGCCGTTCGCCGTCGCCGCCGAGCTCTGCACTCGGTCGCGCCGAGACGCGTTTGCGTGGCGAAGGAGCACCACCGAATGCCAGGAGAATTCCGGGAGCACGTGCGAGCCCAGATTAGATCGAGGGCCTCAGGTGGACTTCTCCAGCACAGCCTGAGATGGACGGGCCATGGGTCGTCTGTCCTTTTAAGGCCCACGTGGGCTAAGATGTGTTTTTCGGCCTGGAGTTTAACTTCGAGGTGCATTTCTGGACTTGGTCTACTAGGCCCTGTTGGGCCAGGTCCATTGGGCCGAATTTGACCCACTAACACTTTTGGCCCATTAACAACCCAATAACCGCTGATGGCTGACATCATGCTGACATCATCAGATTATTTTTAAATAAAACCCTTTTCTGTTTTATAAATGATTTTATAAATATTTTATAAAACCTTTAATCTTTGAAAATTCATAACTAATTATTTATAACTTCGAAAAATATGAAATCTTGTTTCATTATTTTTCTAAAATCAAGGCCATGCTGTTTGTACATAGTTTGGGTCTTTTTGGCTCTTTTAAAGTTGGGTTTCTTGGATTTATGCTTAGCTGCTTGCCGATAAATTTAGCGTCTCGTATCTCGTGCTGAGCAGACCCGAGCTACGAGCCGGAGGAGGAGTTCGACCCCGACTACGACCAGGACCAGGACTTCGGACGCGAACTAGGTGTCATGTCACTCCCGATCATATAGATCGCATGCATGCTTTTAGTTGGTAGTGCTTAATTATTATTTTGGATGATTTCGAATGCATAGACAATCTTTTAGCCATGACTTGATTTGTTATAACCTGTACCTTGAACTCCCTACCTTTGGAACTAGCTACAGACCCCTAGCTAGTTCTCGATACTTACTATCCATATATTTTACCCTTTGATATGGATGGATCTCTGGTTTGGACAGAGATTGTGATATCTCGGTATTCTGGCATGTGTTTTGGGTGAGTGTGTATCCTTAACCTGTTACAGCGGAAGCGAGCCATTTGGTTACTTATGAACGCTTGTCTAGGGGAGATGGAACCTGGCCTCCCGCCCTAGCGGCGTGTCGGACGGATGGAGTTGGTGGAGTGCTCGCTCTTTGCAATTAAGAATCGATCGATTGTGTGACCTTGATCTTTGGGCTATTTTCATACAAACTGTTTGCTCACGTATAGGCAGGGTTCGGTCCGAGAACTAGTTTGTGGATAGCATTCAGCTTGTAGGCGGATCGGTGTGATCGTGTGAGGGGGACGGTTTATACCCCACGAGTAGATGTCGCCCCGGCTCCTCCGGGGATGGTTTCACAGCTCCGAGGCCCTGCTGACAAGTTTCGCGCCCCAGTTCAGGATGAGTCAGGCTCGGAGAGGCAGGAGAGTGCTATCCACTACTAGGTCTCCGGCCGTTAGGTAGGGATGTGGACTGGAGGCATCCGTTTCTACCCTATCCTACGGGTTCAGTTGTACAACCTCTGAAGAGTGTTAAACCTATAGATATAGTCCGTGTCCACTGGTATGGACAGCCCTTTTGATCTCTCACCTGGCTAGTCTTTTCTGTGCTGCTTCTCTCCCCTGAGTGTGTGAGCCCGACTTTGTGCCATTGAGATGTGGGGATAGGAGTTGGTGTCCCCACATTGCAGATGAGAGTGGGATGCTGAGTCTTGGTTGAGATTTGGTGCTTTGGTGTACTTTCCTTGGTTGGGGTGTTGACCCAGGAGGCGTTGGCCTTGGAGGTGTGGATCTCCCGAAGATGGTGACCTCTCTGCATTTCTGCTTACCTTGATGTTGCTACCGCAGCATGCATAAACCTTCTACAGCCATATATAGGCTACCCATGCTGTCGGGGACGGTCATTAGGGTCCCATAATGAATGGGGTAATCACCCTCGTTAAACGTGACAACGTATGGGCTAATCCCCACAAAACTCCCCAAGGTACGCGGCGGGCCCACGGCCTGCTGCGGCCCAACAACTGCCCAAGGCTTTTTCATCAAAAAGATCTGCTGGCGCCCCCGAGCCTCCGCCTCGCTCGAGGGCCCTGGCCCCTCGAATGAGTTTTCTGCCTCGCTCGAGGGCCCTGGCCCCTCGAACAAGTTTTTCGCCTCGCTCGAGGGCCTTGGCCCCTCCAGCGAGTTTTCCGCCTCGCTTGAGGGTCCTGGCCCCTCGAGCAAGTTTCCGCCTCGATTGAGGGTATAGGCCCCTCGAGTGAGTTCCCACCTCGCTCGAGGGCATCGGCCCCTCGAGCGAGTTTCCGCCTCACTCGAGGGGCTCGACCCCCCTCGAGCGAACGACCAACTCCGCCTCACCCGAGGCCGCCTCCCGGGCAGCAGCACCCCGCCCCACTTCTTCTCCGGCGATGGCACTAATGCCGGGCCCACGATGGGACATCCCGGTCAAGAACGAATCCCCTCCATATCGCACGGCCGACAGGGCCTGGGCGTCTGACACCACCACTGTGTGACCACTCCGGGCCCTGTACGAGCGCCGTGCGACACTGTGAGGACAGGTCGGTGTCAGTCCGCGTGGCTGTGCTACTTGCTCCCGTCCTCTCCTGGTGGAGAGACCCTTGAAAAGGCATGGGGGCACCCTCGAAACACATACGGACCGCGCGCTTGGACGCGTGACGACCGGCGCCGCCGTACGGACGGTGTGTGCTGCGTCTCCTCCACCAACTCTGGCGTCACGCGGCCATCCCTGGCACCGTGCGGTCATCCCCGATGCTGTGCCGCCATCCTTGGCACTGTGCGGTCATCCCCGGTGCTGTGCCGCCATCCCTGTCGCTGTGCGACGAATTGTGCAGCGCTATGCGGACAGGCCGGTGACATCCTGCGACCCTGTACCGCCAACTCCCGTCCTTCCCTCGGCGACCAGACCCCGGAATTAACTGGAGCATCCCCCTCGAAGTCATATCAGGATAGGCAACAGGAGCCGCCATGCCGCCCGCGGAAACCGGAGATCGCCACCAACTCGCGCCAGGAGCCGGGACGTGCGGGGACAAGACCGTCGGCGCCATGCCTGTTAGTACACGATCACTGTGCAAAACACTGTGTGGCCCTACTGTAACCGCCCTCCCTTGGTCTATAAAAGGGAGAGGCGGACACCCCTGTGCAGGCAGGCCCATTCACCTACGCACTCACCCGCTCACCACACCCCGTTCCTGTTATTGGCATTTGCCTCAATCATCTAGTTGGGACTTGGGGAAATTTCCTCCTCTCCCGTCTTGCTTGTAGCCCTCCTCTACAGGCACCCCCGGTGCAAGTTAACACAGTGCGCAAAGCACATCCTGCTGGACGTACGGCCGCGTGGCCACAGTTCCTTTAGCTTAGCACCGACCATCGAGAGACAGATCCCAGCGCTAATCACTAGTTGGTGTTGGTGCTAATCCGGACACCGACAGTTGGCGCGCCAGATAGGGGGCCGCGCTGAGATCGTTCACCCGTCTTCTCGATGGTGATCGTCACCGAGCACACGTCGGAGAGGCCCGCCTGGGGTCAATCCGATGCGTTCCCGGCCGGATTCGAGATCTGGTTCGGGAGCATCCACTACCAGGCGACTGGTAATGGATACCTGATGCGTATCCTCAACAGAGACACAATCAAGGCGGTACCACCCGGAATGGCGGCTGCCCCAATGGCTGCGACGTTTCCGCCACCACCTCGGCGCCGCAAGCGTTCAGGAAGGCGCTCGCGACGAGCGCGCACGGAGCGACGACAGGTGGCGGGCGCTGGCTCCCCACAGTGGGTCGAAGCCGCCGAGCTCCCACCCGTCGCCGCAAGACAAGGAGATGCACCCCCACCGGCGGGCTCGACGACGCACCCTGCCAAAGAAGCTACGGCCGCGTGGCCACAGTTCCTCCACGGGTTGCGTAGCGCGACCATGGCGTACTCTTCGTCGGTCAGCACCAACCTGGCTGCGTACGAGGACCTTCCGGACCACCACTTCATGTCAATCCGGAACCTCATCGCCACCTCGCCTGGCGAATCCTACCGTGGCTCCGACAGCGAGGAGCGCAAGTATGGGCGCGGGGGCCCGGAGTGGGACTACTCCGGGATTCGGAACCCCGACGCTCTCTGGCGGTTTCAGGCCGCAGCAGAATATTGTCTCACCTGCTCTGACGACTCCAGCGAGGGGGATTACGATCCCACCCGAGAGTGCTTCGTCGTCGTCATCGGCAAAGGCGAAGACGAAGGAGGGGGAGCGGGTGATGCAGCGGTCCGCAACAACGTGGCAGCGAACCCACCTGTGGGGACACCACCGCCACCTGACGCGACGCGTGCCGTGCAGATGGCCCAGCTCTGCGAGTTGGAGGCGAAGCTTAACGCAGAGTGCGAGCAGGTGCGGCAGCTGAAGGCAACGCTTGAAAAAGACAAGGCCGGCCCCTCATCGCAGGGGGCGCGCACCGTGGGGCACATAGCCTGCGAACGTATCAACGCCGACGTGGATGACCTGCCAAACTTGGCGAGGGCCAGCCAGAAGCTCGTAGCTGCGGTGACTTTGATTCGGGCCATGCCCGAGCCGTCGACACCCCAGGTACGTAACCTGCACCGCGAGGCGCAGGCCCTTATTGAGCAGGCCGCGGTGCAACAAGCCGAGAGCTCCGCATCCCGCATGCGCCATCAGTCCAGCGTAAAGACTGGTGGTGGCGGCCGGGACCTAGAGGCATCGGTCCACACTCCGCACCGGGCGCCTACCGTCCACGAAGGCAACCAGAGGACGCCCGCCAAGGATCGGATTCGGGATACGCGTGGCAAGGCTGACGACGGCGACACCCGCAACATCCTAAACAAGAAGAAGCAGGACGCCGCTACGGCACGCGGCTACCACCCTCGGCGTGGTGGTCGGTACGACAGCCAGGAGGACAAGAGCCCGTCACCGGAGCCGTCGGGCACGCGTGTGTTTGGCCGAGCGATCCGCACAGCTTCAATCCTCCGCGCTTCCGCCAACCGACGACCGTGAACAAGTACTCGGGGGAGACGGACCCCCGGGTGTGGCTCAATGACTGCCGCCTAGCATGCCAGCTGGGCGGTGCCACCGACGATGCCACGATCATCCGCAACTTACCGCTGCACCTGGCAGATTCTGCGCAGATGTGGCTTGAGCACCTGCCTACGAACCAGAACTACGACTGGGACGACTTGGTCAAGACGTTCGTGGGCATCTTCCAGGGCACATACGTGCGCCCTGGGAACTCCTGGGACCTCCGAGAGTGTTCCCAGAAGGCTGGTGACTCCTTGAGGGACTTCATCCGCCGCTTCTCGAAGCGCTGCACCGACCTTCCGAGCGTCGGAGAGTCCGAGGTCGTGCACACCTTCTTGGAGGGCACGACTTGCCGGGACCTTGTGCGCGAGTTGGGGCGGAACCCTCCCACCAGCGTCAACGAGCTGTTCGACATCGTCACCAGCTACGCTTCTGGAGAAGAGGTGGTGGGGGTGATTTTCGATGGCAAGAAGGGCAAGCGAGCAGAGGACGCGCCCGCGGAGGGCAGCAAGCCCAAGGAAGCCTCGAAGAAGCAAAAACAAGGCAAGAAGGGCAAGAAGAACCAGGGCAAGAAGCCCATGGAGCACGGCGAGGGCTCCGAGGAAGTCAACGCGGTCGATGCCGCCAACAAGGGGGCTAGAGGCCCCCCTCGAGGTGGAGTGTTTGACGACATGCTGAAGAAGCCCTGCCCGTACCACAAGACCCCGGTCGCTCACACCCTCGAGTAGTGCGACATGCTCATGAAGTACTACAATCGAGTCATCGTGAAGGACGACAACGCCAAGAAGGATGCGGGTGACAGGGGCAAGGACGGCTTCCCGGAGGTGGAGAACGTGTTCTTCATCTTCGGGGGGGCCACGGTCGATATGACGTCGCGACAGTGCAGGCGTGAACGTCGATAGGTCTACTCTGTTCACTCGTCTGTGTCGTCGTACCTCGACTGGTCGGAGGAGACGATCTCCTTTGGCTGCGAAGACCACCCGGATCATATCCCCAATCCGGGACAGTACCCGCTTGTTGTCGATCCCATCATCGGCAAAACGCGGTCCTTGAAGGTGTTGATGGACGGGGGTAGCAGCCTCAACATCATATACTCCTCCACCTTGGAGCTCATGGGGATCGGTCTGGACAAGCTGCGACCCAGCAAGTCGCCATTCCATGGTGTTGCGCCGGGCAAGCGAGTTTAGCCTCTCGGGTAGATCGACCTGCCAGTCTGCTTCGGCACATCGAGCAACTTCCACGAAGAGGTCCTCACCTTCGAGGTGGTGGGTGTCGGGGAGCATACCACGCCATCCTTGGCCGACCCTGCTACGCCAAGTTCATGGCGATCCCGAACTACACCTACTTGAAGCTCAAGATGCCGGGACCAAAAGGTGTCATCACGGTGGGACCGTCGTTCGAGCACACATACGAATGCGACATCGAGTGTGTTGAGCACGCCGAGGCGCTTGCACATGAGGAGGCCCTCGTGGCGGACCTGGAGAAGCTGGCCAACGAGGCCCTCGACTCCACCAACAAGCACGCCGGTAGCTTCGTGGCCGCGGAACACACCAAGGCTGTACCCCTCGACCCTAGTGCCCCCGAGGGCAAGGTATTGAGGGTCAGCTCCACTCTCGACCTGAAATAGGAAGTGGTGCTCATCGACTTTCTCTGCGTCAACGCTGACATCTTTGCGTGGAGCCCCTCGGACATGCCGGGCATTCCGAGGGATGTCGCCGAGCACTCACTTGATATCTTGCCCAACTCCAAGCCGGTGTCTCAGCGTCTGCGATGATTTGACGAGGAGAAGCGCCGGGCGATCGGAGAGGAGCTGTGCAAGCTCTTGGAGGCCGGATTCATCAAGGAGGTATTCCATCCCGAGTGGCTAGCTAATCCTTTACTAGTTAAGAAGAAGAATGGGAAGTGGAGGATGTGTGTAGATTATACCAGTTTAAATAAAGTATGTCCCAAAGTTCCTTTTCCTTTGCCACGAATTGATCAGATAGTTGATTCCACTGCGGGGTGTGAATTATTATGCTTCCTTGATGCGTATTCCGGTTACCACCAAATCAAGATGAAAGAGCCCGACCAGCTCGCGACCTCTTTTATCATGCCATTTGGTATGTTTTGCTACGTGATAATGCCATTTGGTCTCCGAAATGCCGGGGCGACATACCAGTGATGTATGCTCCACGTCTTCGGGGATCACATCGGGTGGACCGTTGAGGCATACGTCGATGATATTGTAGTAAAATCCAGCAAGGCGGACGACCTAGTGAACGATTTGCGCATTACGTTCGATTGCCTCCGGGCAAACGGGGTTAAGTTGAATCCCGAGAAATGCGTCTTCGGGTTGTCGCGTGGCATGCTCTTGGGTTTCATCGTCTCCCAGCGAGGCATAGAGCCCAACCCGGAGAAGGTGTCAGCCCTTGAGCGGATGGGTCCGATACGCGGTCTGAAGGGAGTACAGAGGGTCCTGGGCTGTCTCGCAGCTCTGAGTCACTTTATCTCACATTTCGGTGAGAAGGGCTTACCCCTGTTCCGACTTCTTAGAAAGAGTGAGCGTTTCTCCTGGACCCCCGAGGCCCAGGAGGCCCTCGACAAGCTGAGGGCAACACTTGCCCACACTCCGATATTGACGCAGCCCCGGGAAGGCGAACCCCTTTATCTCTACGTTGCCGCCACAACCCAAGTGGTTAGCGCGGTCTTCATCGTGGAGAGAACAAAGGAGGGGCACGCCCTGCCCGTTCAGAGGCCCGTCTACTACATTAGCGAAGTGCTGTCAGAAACCAAGACACGATACCCTCAGATCCAGAAGTTGCTCTATGCGGTGGTGCTCGCACGGCGCAAGCTGCGGCACTACTTCGAGGCTCACCCTGTCACCGTGGTCTCCTCTTTCCCTTGGGAGAGATTGTCCACAATCAGGATGTCTCGGGTAGAATAGCTAAGTGGTCCGTGGAGCTCATGGGTGAAGCTCTCACCTACGCGCCACGAAAGGTGATAAAATCGCAGGTCTTGGTGGATTTTGTGGCTGAGTAGACCGACATTCAGCTACCTACACCTCAGATCCAAGCTGAGTGTTGGACCATGTACTTTGATGGTTCAGTGATGAAAACGGGCACAGGCGTAGGCCTGATCTTTGTTTCACCCCTCGGAGAACATATGTGGTACCTGGTACGCTTGCATTTCCCCGCGTCGAACAACATGGCGGAGTACGAGGCCCTCCTCAGTGGCCTTCGCATCGCCATCGAGCTCGGCATCAAGCGCCTTGATATCCGGGGAGATTCTCAGTTGGTCATAGACCAAGTGATGAAGGACGCAAGCTGCCACGATGAGAAGATGGAGGCATACTGCGCCGCGGTGCGCAAGCTTAAGGACAAGTTCTTTGGCTTCGAGCTCAATCACATCGCGCGCAAGTACAATGAGGAGGCCGACGAGCTGGCCAAGATTGCTTCGGGGTGGATCACCGTTCCCCTGAACGTTTTCGCCCGCGACCTCAGCACACCCTCCGTCGACCTCGACAAACACGCCAAAGTCTCTGGCAAGGCCTCTGGGGCTGGCCCCTTGAAGGCCACGGGCGCCGAGCCCATGGACGAGGACCCCTCGAACGGGGAACTCGAGACCTCAGACCTCGAAGGGTCCCAGACGGATGAAGCCGAGGCGATGGAGATTGACGAGCTCCCGCCCCCTCCACGGGACTGGTGCGACAAATATCTCACCTGGCTTGACCGGGGGGATTTGCCCCCGGATCGAACTGAGGCGAGATGGATCGCCAGGAAGGCCAAGTCTTTCGTTGTCATTGACGGCGAGCTGTACAAGCGTAGCACCTCGGGGATCATGCAGCGGTGCATCTCCATCCTCGAGGGCCGGGAGTTGATTCAAGATGTCCACGCCGGCGAGTGCGGCCACCACACCGCTTCGCGCACCCTCGTAGCAAGGCGTTCCGCCAGCGCTTCTACTGACCGACGGTGGTCGCTGATGCCAACGAGGTCATACGCACCTGCGAAGGGTGCCAATACTACGCGTGCAAGACCCACCTCCCGGCTCACGCACTGCAGACCATCCCCATCATGTGGCCTTTCGCCGTATGGGGAGTGGACATGGTCGGGCCCTTACGAAAGGCACCCGGGGGCTTCACCCACGTACTGGTGGCCATTGACAAATTCTCAAAGTGGATCGAGGTCCGCCCCATCAGTAGCCTCAGGTCTGAGCAGACCGTGTTGTTCTTCACAAACATCGTCCACTGGTTTGGGATACCCAACTCCATCATAACGGACAACGTCACTCAATTTACTGGCAAGAAATTCTTGGAATTCTGCGACAGCTACCACATCCGTGTGGATTGGTCGGCCGTAGCACACCCACAGACTAACGACCAAGTAGAGCGTGCCAACGTCATGATTTTGTAAGGTCTAAAGCCAAGGATTTTCAACAAGCTCAATCAGTTTGGCCGGAAATGGATCCAGGAGTTGCCGTCGGTCATTTGGAGCCTCAGGAACACCCCGAGCAGAGCCACGGGTTTCACCCCGTTCTACCTGGTCTATGGTGCCGAGGCCGTCCTCCCCACAGATTTGGACTACGGGTCCCCGAGAGTCAAAGCCTACCGAGAGGAACAAAACCAGCAAGATCGCGAAGACTCGCTGGACTGCGTCGACGAGGCCCGCGATGTGGCGGTCCTGCACTCAGAGAGCTACCAACAATCCCTGTGACGCTACTAGGCACGCAAGGTCCGGCCTCGAGACCTCAACAAGGGAGACTTGGTACTCAGACTTCGACAGAAGAACGAGGGCCGTCACAAGCTCACACCGCCATGGGAAGGGCCATACGTCATCGCCGAGGTCCTCAAGCCCGGCATGTACAAGCTCGCAAATGAGAAGGGCAAAACCTTCACCAACGCTTGGAACATCTAACAGCTACGTCGCTTCTACCCTTAAAAGTTCCAAGTTATTTTGTACATGTCTGGCGCCCATGTCAGTTGTATATACACTAAGGTTATGAATAAAGATAAGGGAGACTCGGCTTTCTTCTGAAAACCAAGTCCCCCTCGGGGGCTACTATGGGGGGCACCCCCTAACAGTCCCATTTTTTCACAAAACGCCTTTTCTTTCGAAAATGCTAATCGTGTCAGGCCTCGAACACTTAGAGAAATAGAAGCAGGGCGCGGGTAACTAAGGTTAGAGTCGGACGAGCCCAGGACCACCTACGCCTCCGGCAGGACGTGGCCTCCCCCTCTCACCACTTTATCCCCAAGTCACTCGCGAGAGCGATCGACCCCGGCCAAAGTTTCTATAAGCCACAACGAAGGCACACACAACATACACAAACAAGTCACACACAAGTTTACATACTTAAAAGACGATTTGTTCATTTACAAGAGCCACACGGCTCAAATCCCAGTCACGACCTAAGGGCTTCTATGCCCGACTTCTTTCAGGGCGCGAGGGGGCCTACAGCGGCAACGTTCGGGAAGAGGTCCTCCTCAAACATGTCGGCGAGATGGGCGGCGGCATCAGCAGCGGCAGCATCAGCTTGGTCCATGGCGGCATTCACCCCATCGTCGTCAAGGTCGTCCGCAACGACGTAGCCTGTAGCCAATGCTGCGTGATCGATAATGTAATGTGTCGACACCACACCGAGGGTCTTCTGGTCGCCGAGACGGAGAGCGCCCTTCACGCGCTCGACGACACGGCTGCTCAAAGCCCTGAGTCGGCTCGCCAGCGAGCTCCCCGACGAGCCGGTACCCTCCTCGATGTCCCGACACGCTTCGGGAGTCGCCCGCTCCAGGGCCTCGAACTCCTGCTGAGATGAGGTGTAGGATGCTTGAAGCACTTCCGCCTGCGTCAGCGACTCCCCCAGAGCCTTCCGGAGCCCTGGGACAAGGAAAGGTGCGTCAAGAGCGGATCTTGACAAGCCTAAAATGACCAAGGACTCGGGGGCTGCGACTTACCCTCGGTCTGCCTCCTCTCTGTCTCGAGCTCTACACGCACGGCCCCGGCCTCTTGCTGCAGCTGCAAGATCGAGGCGTCCTTCTCTCCAACAACGGCCTGCAGGGTCTCGACGGTGACACCCTCTCGGACCAGAGCCCCAGTGAGCAGCTCGGCCGCCACCTGCTAGAGCTGGACTTGGGTGTTCGCCGCCGCCACCTCCGCATTTCGCTGCTGGAGCGTAGTCCTGGCCTCCTCGAGAGCTGCACGCTCTTGCTGAAGTTGGGACTGTGCCTCCTCACGTGTCGTGCGCTCCCGCTGAAGCACGGTCCTGGCATCCTCGAGCGTCATGCGCTCTTGTTGAAGCTGGGTCTCCGCCTCCTCGCGTGTCGCACGCTCCTGCTGGAGCTGGCCCTCGACCCCGGTGAGCGCCTTGCTCTTCTCTCGCAGAGCAGCGCCCAGCTTTTCGACCTCTTGGGTCTTTTGCTCGGCCTGCATCTGCTAGGACCTCGCCCCCTCAAGGGTCGTGCGATCCTACTAGAGTTGAGCCTGCGCCTCGGTGAGGGCCGTCTCCCTCTGCGCCAGCAAGGACTGGACCTCGGCGTGTGCCGTGCGCACCTTCCAAAGCTCTTCGTTCGCAGCCACCAGCACCTCCTCCTTCCCTTTGAGCGCAACGCTCAACCCCTCAGCCTCCTTGGCCCCCTGCGCAGCCACGGCCCGCTGGGTGTCACATTCCTCCTCCGCTCGGAGGAGGTTGTACTCGAGCCAGCCGTTGTCCGTCCGCAGCGCCTCCACCATCGCGTCTACGGCGTCGTACTACGTCCGAAACCAGTCGACCTCGGAGCACAGCTCGGCAATGTAGGCGATCTTCTCACCTGCCTGCCTCTGCAGCTCCTGTGATAGGGGAAGGGAGGGGAAGGAAAAAGAGTCAAATGAAGAATGCACGAACAAAGAAAAGAAAACCAAGCAACGCTCGAACAAGCACACCTACCCGAAAGACATGGAGCGACCTGCCCCCGTGGATCTGGAGGGCGGCGGTGAGGGTATTCTGCAGGGAGGAGCCAAGGCCGCCGAACTCCTGCCACAAATCCCTCTCCGACCTTGCCTCTTCCACCAGGCTCGGTGGAACCCCGGGGAGGTTGAGCCTCAGCTCCCACTGTGGCACCCCGGCGCTGGTTGGTGGGACGCCGGCACCAGATGTCGATGCCCCGGCGCCGGTCGCCGGTGCCCGTGGCACTACGCAGTCGTCGGGCCGCACCACCAGCACCTCGGGCATAGACCCGGGGGCCGGCGCAGCCGCCACCATCGCTTGACCCCCAGCGGGGGTCGAATCACCATCAGCAGGGACCGTGCCCTTCCCACGGCTCTCTGTCCCCCGACCCGCGGCACGGGCTTACTCTCGCCCCCGCTGGGTCCCTCGAACCACCGCCGCGTGAAGGGCTTCCGCCGCCGCCTCCTCTTGTCACTGCAGCCCCGTGGCCGCAGCCTCAACTCGCGGTGCCTCGCCCATCGCCGCCATACCCGCCGTCGACCGTGATGTCCTCGCCGAACGAGGCCTCGTCGTACGCGGCACATCCTGCGCCCCCACCTCGAGCGCCTTGATAGGCGTGAGAGTAGGGACGGCGGGCGCCGTACTGGCAAAAACAAAAGGGAAGGGTCAGCAAACTAATCTGCGATATCAAGAACACGGAGAGCGAAACACAACTCACCGCAGGCCGGAGACGCACCACTTGTGCTTCCTCGAGGGATCTGGGGGCACCACCCCTGACTCGGCAGGCACCCTCGACGACACGCCCTCGGTGAGGGGCGCCGTACCCGCCTTGGGGGGAGGCACAACAAGGGCCTCCTCGTCCCCCACCGTTGGGGCCGGTGTTTCCTCCCACCTGTCGAAGATGGTCCGCTCCCCATCGCTGTCATCCTCATCCGAATCCGTGTGTACCGGCTCCGGTGGGGGGGGAGAGACCCTGCTGCTTCCTCACCAGGTATTCCTCGTTGTACGTGTCAATGCGCTCCTGCCTCCTCGTCTTCCTTGCCCTCGCCCGGTCCGCCTGGTCTTTCTTCCTTTGCTGCCTAGCACGATTGGCGGCGCGCGACCTGGGTGTCGGTGGGTGTGAGGAGGGGACATTGACGTGCACCCCCTGTCACAAGCAACTAGCGTTAGTACAAGTACGGGGGTGAAGCGGGCGAATCGAGAAATCGAATCTCACCAGTTCTCCGTGGCTCGGGTCTGGGAGCATCGCGAACGACCACAGGTTGTCGTCGCTATGAGCCACAGCCCTGAGGTTCACCGCGGGCCTCACCCTCGCGGCCGCGTACGCTTGGGCGAGCAGTTCTTCCAGCAGCCAAGAGCACACCAGGGCCGCGGGGTCGGCGTCATCCCCTATCGCGAAAATGGGGAGCGCCCTCTCCATGAGGGGGATCACCCGCCGGAGGTGGAAGTTCGCGATGACGGCCACCACGGTCAACCCGGCGTCTGCCAACTGGCGCAAGGTGTCGGTGAGGGGCTCGAGCTTCTTCTGCCTCGCCAAAGGTGATACCCCGTGCGCCCACGAAGCCGACCTCTCCATCAACACCTTCTCGGTGTACGACGGGAGCCCGGCGCCGTCATTGCGCAGGTAGAACCACCCCTTCTCCCAGTCAGAGTTGTTCAACATCATAGTGCAGGGCAGGTACAACTCCTTCCGGGAGTCGTGCGCCGCGAACGTGAGACCGCCGGCGTGGACGGCCCTGCGCATCCTCCTTTATCCCGCGGCGAGCGTGTGGAGTTCACCTCAGAAGAGGTGGATCCACAGATTCCAATTCACCTCGATTCCTAAGAATCCCTCGCAGGCGGCGACGAATGAAGCCGCCTACGAGATGGCGTTGGGGGCGAAGTTATGAAGCTCCACCCCGTAGTGGTAGCACAACCCCCGCATAAACTTGCTTGCGGGGGCGTTGAATCCACGCTCGTGCAGCCGCATGAAGCTCACGACGTAACCCGACGGCGGGGACGGCTCCCGGTGTGACGACGGCGGGATCATCCACGCCGGGTTTGCCTCGTCACCGACCGGCGCCAACTGACCGCCGAGAACCAGCCCCTCCATGGCCTGTAGATCCACCGATGACCGGGGCCACGGGGCGGCCTCCAAAACTCTGATCGCGGCCATGGGCGGAGAACGCAAGGTGGATGCCGGTGAGCGAGGCGGAGCGAGTGTGTGCGCGCGGAACTAAAGCGGCGGAGTGCACTGCGACGGAGAAGGCAAGGAAGAGGTGGCGCTTGCAAATGGCTAAGGTAAAGACCTCCTCCCCCGCGTCCCCTGTCTTTATAGTAGGAAGGAGACGGAGTGCCCGACGGTGCGATGGGCAACCGCAATTAATGCGGTGGGTGCCGCCTGTCGCGGACGGCTGGGCCCCACCACCCCGAAGCTGCCACGCGCACGCGCGTGCACAATAATTACCGCACGGTAAACTAGGGGGCACGACGCCACGTCCCATCACACTCACGCGGCGCCTGCACCGTTTCGCCTGAAAAGGCGCGCCTACCTGGCCTGCCCCACACCACGTCAGCCATGACCGAGTGGGCGCGGCGACCAACCGCCCCACGGCCGAAGCTCAAGCGCCAGGGGATTCCTTCTCACATAAGGAAAGCCCCGGGAGCCATCAGGCTGAGGATTCGAGGCCCGGTCCCTCGAAGGGGTAAGATGGGCACCCAGTCCGAGGCGGATAAGGTTACGAGGCTACAATATATCGAACGCACCCTCGAGAACGAACTCGAGGGAGACCCAAGGCTTAGGCCCCCAGGTCACTACTGATCAGTGGCTCGAGGGCCAGCCCACTGAGGGCACGACGGGCGCAGCAGATGCCCCTCGACATGGGGAGATACTGATCAGTGGTTCGAAGCATGGCTCGACAATGATTCAACAAGCGCCACAGATCCGCAAAAACGGGAGCGCGCGGCGCACCCGTAAATGCCCTACTAATCAGGGGTACGGAGCCTGACCCTCGAAGGGTTCGAACAGGCGCCTCAGATCAACAGAGCCAGGAACGATCAGAGCGCACGCGATCGAGCCTGTCCCTGAACGCGAAGTTCGGGGGCGCCCCACATATCGTGTTCAAGGCCGGGACAAAGGCAGCCAATCGAGGGATCCCATCGAGGGAGTGCTTCTGCGCCCTCGGCCCCTATCAAACGGGACCGAGCCTTGCTTGGCAAACCTTTGCAAGCGCTTACATGGACGTGTCTCCGGACCACGAGCCGACCCCTATCGAACGGGGCACGGACGCCCACTTGAACTATCCGTTAACAGCTCACCGAGGCGTCCATAGCTCGTCGCCCGCTCGAGGGTAGCACGGATTGCCTCACCCCTCTACCCTGCGAAAGGGTGGTGAGGGTCGTAATAACAAAGCCGAGAGCTTTTCCTGATCGTCCCTGATTGGGCCAGGGCTCGGGGGCTCCTCGCACCACGACCACCCCAATGATCACCGCATTAATCTGTGAAGGGTTAAGCCCCGCGCGAGTGGGTAACCTGCCCAAAAACGTCTTGGGTCAACTCGACGCCTCCCCACCTGCGTAGATTGCCGATGCCGGCTGAAATACCGCCGAGGCCGGCTGAAACAAACGCAAGGCAAGCCCGTCACCCAACGCTTTTAACCCCTGCAGGAGTGCTCGCACTCCTGCAGGGCTTCGGGGGCTTACACCCGCGGGTGCGCTAGTGCGCCCCCACAGGAAAACATGCACGATCAAAGGGTAAGGAACCCGAATATAGCGCCTGAGGATGACATCCTTTGCTGGAATGGTTCCCACTACCACAAAGGCTCGGGGGCTACTGTCGGGGACGGTCATTAGGGTCCCCTAATGAATGGGGTAATCACCCTCGTTAAACGCGACAACGTACGGGCTAATCCCCACAAAACACCCCAAGGTACGCGGCGGGCCCACGGCCTGCTGCGGCCCAACAACAGCCCGTTGGCGTTTCTTAACCTCACCACTAGTGGTGCGTCTAGCGTGAGCGTGTAAGGAACACCCGGGTATACTGACGGGTGCGGACGAATCCGCAAGTGCACGGATACACCGTTGTAGCACTTTTCCCTAGGAGTATTCCAAAGGGTATCGAATCCAAGGAATGGTGTGCACTACCTTCTATCCTAGATGAACAGTCCAAGGACACCAAGCCCCTAGCTAAGGTTGAGAGATGATGAGGTGCTTCCTATGAATACTGACCCCAGAGGAGAAGAGTAGGCAATTATGCTCGCTTCGGACACCGGCCCCTCCTGGCTATAACAGTTGGTTCACGGCAAATGGTTGCCTACACGCTGTATCCGAACGTGGGGGATTTCAGAGGGTCCAACGGCTGTCACTACCGCGGCCTACCCCAAGACAAATCGTGGGATACAGGGCAAACGAAGGATAACCTGTAGTCTAGACACCACGTCTACACCACCGATTACTACTATAGCACGACTACGTCTGAGCTCCCGTAGTAACACTATAGCACCCCGTATAAATATGGAGCGACGAACCTGCGAGCTTCGAGCTAATCTCACTTACCACAGGATCACAAGATGATAGGAAGAACGAATGCCAGCATATTAATGTACTCCAACAAGATCTAACGGGATAATTCACACAAACGGAATGCAAACTTATGCACTTGTAACAAAAGATCAGAGGGTCGTGTTCGTGAAGAACACGAGCCTCTAACTTATGAACAAACGCAAAAGCGTGAGTAACTTGTTCGTCAACTAGATCGAGGAAGCACGTTCATGAAGAACACGAGCCTTTAAATGATGAACGAACGAAGAACTCAAGCACATGTCACTCATGCATGAATAACACTTTAGTCTAATTGGAAAAATACAAGAATACTTACTTTGCTCTAATTGAAGAACATGACACCCTCACCAACACCACACTCTACCTAGCACCTACTCTCACCCACATGGATCAACTCATTTGATCCATGAGAGATCACATGGGAGAGGAAACAAGTGTTTCTAAAGAGGAGGAGGAGAATGGGATGTGTCTCTATTCTAGGCCCCTCTCCTCATATTTATAGGCCAAGGGGGGTAGGAGGAGCTCCCTTGGCTGCCTTGGGCGCCACCAATAGGGTGGTGACATGTGGCAAAGAGGAGTGGAGACCAAGTAGCTTGCAAGAGAAGGAGCTTTCCGGCAGGATCTTGAGGGAATCTTCGGGCACACACCTAGAACCGCCTTTGCCTCTTCACGACAAGTCGACACGTGGAAGGGCGACACGAGAGGCTGCAACACAGGGTCGGGCGACCTGGGGGGTCGGCCGACCCCCGGGTAGCCCCTTTCGCGCTGCCTTTCGTCCAGGTGACTGCTAGGTGGGTCCCAAGGTGGGTATGGGGGTGTATGCGGTATTTTTAGCCATTTATCACGTGGTTGTGGGCCCTTAGATCCGCGTACTGGCTCCTGATTGGTCGAGAGTGTGTTTCTTTGGATCGATGATGTGTCGTGGACTTGTGGACTCCTGTGTGACAGCACATCGCCATGTGGCTTGGTGTGGGTCCCACCGGGCCCACATGTTATCTTGTGCGTATCTCTTTCATTCGAATTCCAAAGTAGACAAATAATATATCCATTTTGATCGTCTCGACGAGCCCATCGCATTGGTGCATACCAATTTGGCATTTGTGATTGTTTATGAGGATGCCATATCTATGCCATTAGTGCACTTCCTCTCAATTGTGTCATTTAACACGTATTTCGGTGCGTCCTACAACAAAAGCTAGAAACACCAACACTTGTGGAAATTGTTAGTATAAACCCCTATTCTAGTGTTGATGATCACTTTCTATTTATTTTATGCAGGTATTGACGGTGTAAAAGTAGCACTTAACAGCCCCCCACACTTGACCTTTGCTCGTCCCGAGTGAAGGGAATCAGATCAAGGTGAGACATGATTTCCAAAGGTATGAAGCGAGCTTAAGAGATATTCCAAACCATACCTTGTACTTGTGAACTTGTGAAGTGTCTATCATGCTATCTCAGGTAGTTGAGGAATGGAACGGTTATGAATCAAATCACTTCTGCTCATCATGTTAAGTAACTTGGGGTTTTGCTATGATTTTCGAAACAAACCTTACTTAGCTCCTCATTTGATTCTCTCAGATCGCTTAGTGTATATATGTCCTCACCAAGGCATTAAATTACCTTTATTCATCCTACTTCTAATGATAGCTTATGTGGAGCTCAGGGTAGGTATGAATGACAAGGCATACTTGCACCACATATATTGCAAAGTCAAAGACTGAATCCAAGAGAAAAGCAATTCATACAATCAGATCTAGATGTGCACGTGTATGGATATGATGTGTACGGTAAGGTGTATACTAGGCTCGGAATGGGTGCTAGATATTACCATACATATATGACGAAGGTGGATTGATGGTAAGGTGGACACTAGCTCCGGAATGGACACTAGTTATTACCATCTAAGTTATGGAACTCATTTTTGCATGACCATCTCTCTCCTATTTCTCCTTTATTTTGGACATGGGCTATTCTTTCTTTCCTCTTTTTTTTCATCATGCTTGAGCATGTGTTTCTCTTTTTTTTATAGCCCATGTCTCTTTTTGAATGACATTTTTGGAGAGAGAGGTCACACCACATATGGAGCTTTATTTTTATAAAATGGATGAATGATACAATGCTGATTTCTAGTGCAGAAGCATAGCAAGGGGAAATAGGTGGTGTGCACATGAATCTTGATCATGAAAGTAATGAAAAGGATTCTCACAAGGGTCACAGAATTTGACAAAGCTCAATGCAATAACAAGCAGCATATGAGTATAAGGTTTTCAACTACGAACATCATATGGCTTTGGTAGGACAGTGGCATATCAAAGAGGAGCTTTGCAAAGGGTGTTATGATTTTTCAAATAAAATTCCCAAACACTCAGACATTTAGAGCGAAGATCATGTGATCAAACCATATCACAAACATCAACTACTTAGATAAGCATGAGTTCCCTAATGATATTTGTTCACAAGCATCAAGATAATAAGTAAGGAATAAAACATATGCAAGCCAACCACAGGAATCATGTAGAGCAAGCATAGCACCATTATTAGAGTTTGATTTATTGGATAAAAATTGAGGATCATTCGAACTCAAAGGTAAAGAGTGAGATGAAGGGTGCACATACCATCGCTCCTGAAGGATATGATGAACAAGGAAGACTAGTGGTGATTCGGCTGACCCGTGGGATAGCCAGCTCACTCTAGTTTACCTTGTCCTTGTCATGAAGGCATAGTCGATGTCGTGCAGCCCTTTGTGTGGGAGTTCTCAAGTGGATATGTTGATGATGAGCTTGAGAGAACTCCCCCACACTGGTGCTTGTACTGGTGCTCTTCTTCAAGCAAAAGTGGAAACAAAAGATGGACTCTACTGGTTTGAGAACCATATAACCTTTATTCAAAAGCAAATATTTTTATTGTTTTTTTATATTGTCACCATGTCATTTACTCTGAAGGGTTAGACCAAAATTACACTTCATACACAAAGGGGAATATACTTACCTTGGACCTTTGAGAGGCCATATGTACCACCTTTGCATGTTGTGCAACATGAATCTGACACCTCAACTTACCTTCCCATTTGAATTTAGCTCAATGACTTACCCATTCAAATTTGACAATTTTCTACAGGGGTTAGTCAGCATATATGCAACCAAGATCCATGAAAATATAACTCTAAAGTTCATCAATCAAAACTCGACACCATGTCTTGTTTTGACTGAAGAAGACAGTTTTAACCTAAGCACCACGCTTAATTTAAAACAGTCTATGAATGCATGTTCGAACAAAAACACTCAAACCAGAGCATATAAACAAAGATAAAGGAAGCATGAAAGCTTGATCAAGCTATTATCAAAAGGAACATAATCATGAGCATAAGATGGTGAACCTCGGGAACCTCCCGGAAGGGCTTTGTTTAATGTCAAAAGCAGGACTTACCTAGCTAGTGGGCAAGATGCAAGAGCTGACATCATCTCCACACCAGGATAAGATTTGGTAGAGGAGGAACTTTACTCAGGATGCTCACATACCTCCCCCACACTTGAAGTTTGCATTGCTAGGCAACAAAACTCAAGTGTGTGGTGATCAAGCTTCCTTTTTTAAATGTTTCTTCACCGAAGCTTATCTAGGTGTTGCAGCTGATGTGGCTCACATGTTCGTAGGCATCATCTGTTCATCTTTCTTTTCAATCTCCACCTGAAAGGTTAGTGACCAAAAATACCCGAAGGACGACTTATCCTAAAAACATGTTCTTACTTTTATTCGAAAGGGAAATGAAACCTATGCTAATCCAGGCTATCTCCTGGTAGTGCTTTATTTATTTATTGGTCATAAGCTCAACCATGGGAACTTCGTCTTGCAGCTATCGTTGGTGGTTCCATTCCCGTCTCACCACCAATCTTGATGTATTGGTGAAACTTTAGCTGCAAGGTTAGTGCCACAATGCACACACGAAATCTGATATGCTTATGATAGACATATACATCTACAACCAACCTTCTGAACCTTCTACAAAAGAGGACCATAAGGTAATTGTAGCCCTCGAGCGTGCTCAGCGCACTAAGCATGGCCGGCTCTGGATAGGCATGATGCAAGCATGGTTCATGTGGTGTATCAAGAATGAAACTACCATGCTTATTTGTGTAACCTTTGCCCATGAACTCCAGAGTCGGTGCCTCACAAGATTCCATGGCCCATGAGTTCTCTATCTCAAGAGATGCATCGTGGAGGCAAGATGTTGACTCTCGATCATAATCGAAAGTAACATAATACGGGCCAGCGGGAAGAGGCTGAAACTCGGTCGAGATAGATGATGATCGTTCACCTCCACAGAGGTGAATAGAATCTCCCGAGTCATTCCCTTGAGGAATAGAGAAGTCTATAACCTCAATCGGAACTGGCTCGGATGATGCGAATAGAGATACGTGCATTATCGTCTCGAGCGGGTTTTGCTCGGGAATAGGCTCTACCATGGAATGTTCATGACAAGAGATGGATGTGGTAGAAGCGGCTTCCCTAAGCTTTACATCTAGGCTTCCTTGAGATTTATCAAGAAGTTCATCCAATGGGAAGCCCAGAAGAAGATCGAAATCCATGATGTCATAGATGTGAAAATCTAAGTGCACCTCGATCTTGTCTATGATGATTGGCACATCCCTAGCAATCCCTCGACATGGGAAAATGTATTCTTTATACCTAGGACTTCGGAAATATCTATCAGTCGGGGTGAGGGGCATGTCACCCACCAGAGTGTCCAAAAGGTACTCCGATATGACGCAAAGTCCAGCAGTAGGGTCATGAACAGCATCTACGGTGTTTCCCCTCATGGAGCAATGGATGGTCGTGGAAGTCGAGCTGACCCGAATTACTTCGGCAACAGGCTTTGATGACCAATTCACTTTTGTCCCATGATTCCAAACTTCATCGAGAATCTCATCAAAGTCCAATGATGCCGTAGGCTCCTCGTGCCAAGAACGATCTGAGGTATTTATGATGTTCCGAGAAGGATCACCCACAAATTGAGAAGAGAACTCCAAAGGTTGAATTTCTTCTCCCTTTGGTGTTCGTGGTTCGGGAGAAGGCTCTCTAGACGAATCATTAGATGTTCAAGGTGAAAGCTCAAATTCGTCTATCAGGAGACTCTCTTGGATCGACTCTGATTCTTGATGGAGATCATTGTATCTGGGATGGGAAGAAGAGGTTTCTAAGAAGTATTCTAGGGTCTCTCTTCTTTCCATTGGAGTTTGTGTTCTGAATGAACCTCCAGCTACAAGGTCGAGCTCAAATGCAGATTCCATGTCTATCATCTCGTGAAAGATGGTCAAAGACACATTATCGGGTATAGACAAGTCTGAGTTAAGCTCCAACAGGTGTGAGAACCTAGCCCAAGCTGCACCTATAGACTCGCACTCTAGTTGCTAAAATTCATGGAATTCGCACGGTAGCGAATCTAAGTGTTCAAAAGGGGAGAACGAGTGACAAAAACCATCTCGTAGTTCTTCCCAATTGTCTACACTCTCTATCGTGCGGGTGTACCACTGTTCCGCTCTGTCTACAAGAGAAAAAGGGAACAACTTCCACCTCAAAGTTTCCTGTGTCATACCTAGGATTACCAAGCATGAACAAAGTTCTTCGAACTCCTTTAAATGATCACGGGGATCATCACTGATGGCACCAGAGAAAAGTCGATTCCGAACCATGGCTATAAAACCGGGACGAAGCTCACAGCAAGATGTAGAAGTTGATGGTTTCTCTATGACAAACTCGCCCCTAGGGGTAGAGATGCTATTACAGGAAAGCTTCTCCATGGGTAATGGGGGTAAAGATAGAACAAAAAGGAAAAATAAAAGATACGAGGACCACTAGGTTCGAAGATAGATACAGCAACCGTTCCCCGGCAACAGCACCAGAAATGCTTGTTGGCATTTCTTAACCTCACCACTAGTGGCGCCTCTAGCGTGAGCGTGTAAGGAACACCCAGGTATACTGACAGGTGCGAACGAATCCGCAAGCGCACGGATACACCGTTGTAGCACTTCTCCCTAGGAGCATTCCAAAGGGTATCGAATCCAAGGAACGGTGTGCACTACCTTCTATCCTAGATGAACAGTCCAAGGACACCAAGCCCCTAGCTAAGGTTGAGAGATGATGAGGCGCTTCCTATGAATACTGATCCCAGAGGAGAAGAGCAGGCAATTATGCTCGCTTCGGACACCGGCCCCTCCTGGCTATAACAGTTGGTTCACGACAAATGGTTGCCTACACGCTGTATCCGAACGTGGGGGATTTCAGAGGGTCCAACGGCTGTCACTACCGCGGCCTACCCCAAGACAAACCGTGGGATACAGGGCAAACGAAGGATAACCTGTAGTCTAGACACCACGTCTACACCATCGATTACTACTATAGCACGACTACGTCTGAGCTCCCGTAGTAACACTATAGCACCCCGTATAAATACGGAGCGACGAACCCGCGAGCTTCGAGCTAATCTCACTTACCATAGGATCACAAGATGATAGGAAGAACGAATGCAAGCATATTAATGTACTCCAACAAGATCTATCGGGATAATTCACACAAACAGAATGCAAACTTATGCACTTGTAACAAAAGATCAGAGGGTCGTGTTCGTGAAGAACACGAGCCTCTAACTTATGAACAAACGCAAAAGCGTGAGTAACTTGTTCGTCAACTAGATCGAGGAAGCGCGTTCATGAAGAACACGAGCCTCTAAATGATGAACGAACGAAGAACTCAAGAACATGTCACTCATGCATGAATAACACTTTAGTCTAATTGGAAAATACAAGAATACTTAATTTGCTCTAATTGAAGAACATGACACCCTCACCAACACCACACTCTACCTAGCACCTACTCTCACCCACATGGATCAACTCATTTGATCCATGAGAGATCGCATGGGAGAGGAAATAAGTGTTTCTAAAGAGGAGGAGGAGAATGGGATGTGTCTCTATTCTAGCCCCCTCTCCTCATATTTATAGGCCAAGGGGGGTAGGAGGAGCTCCCTTGGCTGCCTTGGGCACCACTAATAGGGTGGTGACATGTGGCAAAGAGGAGTGGAGAGTAAGTAGCTTGCAAGAGAAGGAGCTTTCCGGCAGGATCTTGAGGGAATTTTCGGGCACACACCTAGAACCGCCTTTGCCTCTTCACGACAAGTCGACACGTGGAAGGGCGACACGAGAGGCCGCAACACGGGGTCAGGCGACCTAGGGGGTCGGCCAACCCCCGGGTAGCCCCTCTCGCGCCGCCTTTCGTCCAGGTGACTGCTAGGTGGGTCCCAAGGTGGGTATGGGGGTGTATGCGGTATTTCTAGCCATTTATCTCGTGGTTGTGGGCCCTTAGATCCGCGTACTGGCTCCTGATTAGTCGAGAGTGTGTTTCTTTGGATCGATGATGTGTCGTGGACACGTGGACTCCTGTGTGACAGCACATCGCCATGTGGCTTGGTGTGGGTCCCACCGGGCCCACATGTTATCTTGTGCGTATCTCTTTCATTTGAACTCCAAAGTAGACAAATAATATATCCATTTCGATTGTCTCGACGAGCCCATCGCATTGGTGCATACCAATTTGGCATTTGTGATTGTTTATGATGATGCCATATCTATGCCATTAGTGCACTTCCTCTCAATTGTGTCATTTAACACATATTTCGGTGCGTCCTGCAACAAAAGCTGGAAACACCAACACTTGTGGAAATTGTTAGTATAAACCCCTATTCTAGTGTTGATGATCACTTTCCATTTATTTTATGCAGGTATTGACGGTGTAAAAGTACCACTTAACAGCCGTCAACACAGCCCAAGGCTTTTTCATCAAAAAGATCTGCCGACGCCCCCGATCTTCCGCCTCGCTCGAGGGCCCTGGCCCCTTGAGCGAGTATTCCGCCTCGCTCGAGGGCGCTGGCCCCTCGAGCGAGTTTTCCGCCTGGCTCGAGGGTATTGGCCCCTCGAATGAGTTCCCACCTCGCTCGAGGGCATCGGCTCCTCGAGCGAGTTTCACCTCGCTCGAGGGGCTCGACCCCCTCGAGCAAACGACCAACTCCCCCTCGCCTGAGGCCGCCTCCCGGGCAGCAGCACCGCGCCCCACTTCTTCTCCGGTGATGGCATTAAATGCCGGGCCCACGACGGGACATCCCGGTCAAGAACGAATCCCCCTCCATATCGCACAGCCGACAGGGCCTGGGTGTCTGACACCACCACTGTGTGACCACTCCGGGCCCTATACGAGCGCCGTGCAACACTGTGAGGACAGGCCGGTGTCAGTCCGCGCGGCTGTGCTACCTGCTCCCGTCCTCCCCTGATGGAGAGACCCTCGAAAAGGCATAGGGGCACCCTCGAAACACATACGAACCGCGCGCTTGGACGCGTGACGACCGGCGCTGTCGTACGGACGGCGTGCGCTGCGTCTCCTCCACCAACTTCGGCGTCACGCAGCCATCCCTGGCACTGTGTGGTCATCCCCGGTGCTGTGCCGCCATCCCTAGCACTGTGCGGTCATCCCCGGTGTTGTGCCACCATCCCTGTTGCTGTGCGACGGACTACGCAGCGTTGTGCGGACAGGCCAGTGCCATCCCGCGACCCTGTACCGCCAACTCCCGTCCTTCCCCCGGTGACCAGATCCCGGAATTAACCGGAGCATCCCCCTCAAAGTCATATCAGGATAGGCAACAGGAGCCGCCATGCCACCCGCGGAAACCGGAGATCGCCACCAACTCGCGCCAGGAGCCGGGACGTGCGGGGACAAGACTACCGGTGCCATGCCTGTTAGTACACGATCACTGTGCAAAACATTGTGCGGCCCTACTGTAACCGCCCTCCCTTGGTCTATAAAAGGGAGAGGCGAACGCCCCTGCGCAGGCAGGCCCATTCACCTACGCACTCACCCGCTCACCACACCCCGTTCCTGATATTGGCATTTGCCTCAATCATCTAGTTGGGACTTGGGGGAATTTCCTCCTCTCCCGCCTTGCTTGTAGCCCCTCTCTACAAGCACCCCCGGTGCAAGTTAATACAGTGCGCAAAGCACACCCTGCTGGACGTACGGCCGCGTGGCCAGAACTAGGATAAACCCCGGCTTCCTTTAGCTTAGCACCAACCATCGAGAGATAGATCCCAGCGCTAATCACTAGTTGGTGTCAGCGCTAATCCGGACACCGACACATGTATACTAGAATTATTCCTTTACTTTCGCTCCTTGTTGGGAAGCTGACATGACCTACTCGCTTATCGAGTAGATGATGGACTTTCACACCAGGAGCCCGACTACAACTTCGAGAACGACAGATGGGAGGATTGATGCTTGTTCTACACTCGAGCTGCCTATGGGAGATGGTGCCTACTTCACTACAAGAGTTCCATTGCGTAGATGTTTACTCTGTTTGATTCAGTCCTGTTAGACTTGTACCCGGCATGTGCCGATGAGATGTACTCAAATGTTTAAATTATAATAATATTAATTATGTGGATCTCTTATATATCTTTCTGTTCTGTATGGATTTGTTACCATTTGATACAGGGATTGCACGTGATAGCCTCCTGGGACTATCATAGAGGTGCAGAGGATCGAGCTTCCATTCCCAAAAATCCGGTTCGTTTCAGTTGGTATCAGAGCCATGCTCGATCGTAGGACGAGCCCTAGGAATGGACGATAGTATAGTAAGGCCTAACTCCTTGTGCTTTATATGCAATCCATGAATTTTATATAAACCCCTTGATTTTACTTATATAAATACCTTGTCTAACTTTACTAACTCGTACTAACTTCCCTAACAACGTGCAGATGGAGGAGTTACGGTGGATCCCCCTCAAGACCGACGGCCAGTGGGCCGGAGGGTTCTGCAAGATTCTGAAGGAGTGCTTGGAGTCAGTAGGAGTAGAGACCAGTGAAGTGTTCTACTAGGGACAAACTTCAGCGGTGTTCGACCGCTCACCTACGTTGTTGACCCTGAAGGTTCCTACTGACCCACGAGTGCCAGAATTCAAGGAAGTCAAGGTTTTTTGTTTTGAGAACTCCACCTTGGAAGCTCACCAGAGTTGCGCTCACATAGCACTGAAGGAGGTTTGCAAGCAACTTAGCCAGAGGTTGAAGGATACCCTGTTCAGTGTGCTACCGACAGCGGTCTACCACGACAGCAAGTGGGGACAAGGATCAGGCTAAGTACACAGAGGAGACCACAGTGGACAAGGATGAGTACCAGCAAATAGCAAGCAGATGCATCTAGGCACAAGATCAAGCACTCTACTGGTCCGATGCTGAGATTGTTTTTCTGAGGGGCAAGTGGGACGACACTTTGGGACGCAACACCCAGTTGGAACGTGAGAACACGGACCTGGAGTTCTTTCTGAACGAAGCTCATAGGAGGAACAATGTACTGGTTGAGTGGGGACTGGCAGCCACCCGAGCAAGTACCGAGAGGGATGCTATGGAGATCACCACCCTGAAAGCAAGACTTGAAGCTACCCAGGCAGCACTGAGGGCGTCAGCCACCGCAGCCCGTAAGGACAGGTTGAAGCTTTGAGAGAAGGAGTACCTAGTCGAGTCACTGGGAGCCGCGTGCACGGACTACCAGACGCGCATGTGGGGACTAGAGGATAGACTGCACCAGAACTACAACCACCTTTGGCACTTGGGAGGAAGACTTTACGAGGCTCAGGATACTGCCAGCAGGACTAGCTCAGCTTGGAGAGACTCTGACCAGCGATGTGTGACCGAGTTCATAGAGGTTGCAGCACTAGCACCCTCACAGAAGAGGCCGAAGCTGAGGACTGAGACGTTCGAGTTACCGCCAACACAGCTACCAGTATAGCCACTGTACCCGAGAGGCTATGAAGACACCCCAGAGATGAACAGAGCTTTGGAGAGCTTGGCAAACTACTTCAACCTACCGCAGATCGAGATCCCAGACTACCCAGGAGTCAACGATCCACCCTTCTACTTAGTACCACAGAGTCTGAAGCTAGTGTCACCACCTTTCTCACCAGCTACAGTTCTGAGGTAGGCACCTTGAGGGGATGATCCTGAGATCAGCTGAGTCAGATGAGATAAGATAGAGCAGTGCCTTTCATGATGTTCTAGTGTAGATGCCACCCTCTACGTATCGCGTAGTAGCTCTCATGCTTTTGTGTAGTCTCGAAGGTTGCTGGAGTAGACCTCGAGATACACACCTTTTGTATGGTGATCTTGTATGAGTGATTGGAGTTATCGATTTCTTTCGGTGTTCATGCTTCTTTATGCTTGTGTGGAATTGTTTTTTGTTAGCTAGATACTCCTTGTTTGCTTAAATACCTTAAAGTTAATTTTCGACAACTCATTTCTCACAATCTCAATTCTTGGAACAGATGTCGGGGGTGAGGAGGTCAGGACGGCTCCTACGCTGTTTTGAGGAGGCTGCTAAGCAGAGGACGCCCCTCTCCCCAGAGATGGACGAGGTCATGGCCGTCGTGGAGGCTGTGCCCCATGTGGCGGACGCCAAGGTGGACACCGAAGCGGGCGAGGTGGTCGAGGAGGCCGAGTGCCAGTGAAACCTGACCCAGAGGAGCCAGAGGAGGAAGAACCAGAGGAGGAAGCTGAAGCGGAACCCGAGCCAAACCAGGAACAGTCAGCTCCGCCAAACCTGGCCACCGTGATGGCGCTTCAAACTCAGCTGATGCAGACAATCGCCAACATAGTGGTTCAGAACAACAACAACAGGAGGAACTTCAGGAACCAGCCAGAGAGCCTGCAGAAGAGAGTGGAGGGATTCTCCAAGATGCACCCGCTGACCTTTGACAACTCAGCAGACCCACTTGTGGTAGACAACTGGTTGAGGGAGATCGAGAAGAAGCTGGAGCTCATGGACCTGTCAGAGGAGTGTGTAGCAGTTACAGTGCACTAGTTGGTTGGCACAGTAGGAGCTTGGTGGGACAGCTACTGTGACTCACACGAGGACCCGACCCACGTCACGTGGGTAGAGTTTGTGGAGCCTTTTAGGGAGCACCATATACCAGAGGCAGTTATGGACAGGAAGGCAGACAAGTTCTGACACCTCAAGATGGGCTAGATGTCAGTGCAGGAGTACACCAACTGCTTTCAAGAGCTGATGAGGTACGCGCCAGATAATTCCAACACAGAAAAGAAGAAAGTGTACTGGTACCAGAAGGGTCTTCACCATGGGATGGCCCACCAATTGGCCGCTCACGACTGTGATACGCTACACGCCCTGGTGGGCAAGGCTTTGGTTGTGGAGAGGTCGAGGCTAGACTACGTGGAGGTTCGAGGTGAGAAGAGGCAGCATGCTGACTGTGCAGGACACTCCGGTTCGCACCAGAGATAGAGGACAGGCCCCCAGTAGTACCCTCAGATGAAGCAGCACCACTTCACTCAGGAGCAGCAGTCTCAGTACTCTCAGCAGGGTAGAGGTCACGCCGGAGGAAGCGGAGGATCGGGACAGTGGAAGCCTAGGCCGCAACAGCCACCTTCTTACGACAGCTCACAGATCACCTGCTACCACTACCGCCAATTGGGCCACAAGTCAAATGTGTGCCCTCAGAAGCTACAGCAAGGAGGACAGAACAGGAATACTCAGTACTAGACGCCAACGAAGGGACCAGCTCAGGGAGGACAGCCCCAGCAGAACCAGCAGAGGAGCGCACCACCGCCCACTCAAAGCAGACTGAACCACCTGACAGCGGAGGAGACCGCCGCCGCACCTGATGTGGCCCTTGGAGAGTTTCTTGTTGACTCAGTTATGGCAACCATTCTGTTTGATACATGAGCTCAGTTTTCGTATATTTCTACAAAGTTCGTGAAAGAAAGGTCATTACCAACTAAGCCCAGACCACGGCCTAAGTGACTAGCTCTCCACTAAGAGAGAAGAGGAGTACTCTTGAGTGTAGAGGAGTGAACATGGTCTTCGAGAAGAAGTTGTTTGTAGCGGACCTGACAGTGCTGGAGTCGACCGGAATCGATGTGATACTTGGTATGGAGTGGTTGGCAAAGCACAATGGTTTGGTGTCATGCAACCTGGTGTACGTACAGTTGGAGCACCCCAGTGGAGCCCGAGTGATAATCAAGCTGCAAATCCCGAAGACAACACCGATGCTGTGCAACATGGAAGGAAAGAGTACGGAGGAAATTCTGGTGGTGCGGGAGTACCCAAATGTTTTTCCAGAGGAGCTGACTGAGTTACTACCAGATCCAGACATAGAGTTTGTGATCGAGCTTATGCCAGGAGCAGGACCAGTGGCCAAGAGCCCGTACAGGATGTCCGCGGATGAATTGGATGAATTGAAGAAACAGCTCAAGAAAGTACAGGAGCAAGGATTTATAAGGCCGAGTGCCTCACCTTGGGGTTCACCTGTACTGTTTGTGGACAAGAAGGATGGTTCGAAAAGGATGTGTGTGGATTACCAAACTCTCAACTCCATGACGATCAAGAACAGGCATCCTTTGCCCAGAATCGACGACTTGCTAGACAGACTGAGAAAGGCCAAGTTCTTTTCGAAGATTGACTTGAGGTCCAGGTACTACCAGATGAAGATTCGTGAGCAGGATATTCCGAAGACAGCTTTCACCACACGGTACGGCCTGTACGAGTTTGTTGTGGTTTCTTTCGGGCTGACCAACGCCCCTGCCTACTTCATGAACATGATGAACAAAGTCTTTATGGAAGAACTGGACAAGTTTGTGGTGGTGTTCATCGACAACATTCTGATCTTCTCCGAGACAGATGAAGAGCATGAGGAACACCTGCGGATTGTGATGGAAAGGCTGAGGCAGTAGAAGTTGTACGCCAAGTTCAGCAAGTGTGAGTTTCGGATGAAGGAAGTTGCTTTCTTGGGTCACGTGTTGTCAGCTGAGGGAGTAGCTGTGGATCCGTCGAAAGTGGAGTAAGTGACTAAGTGGGAACAACCTCTCAACGTGACACACATCAGAAGTTTCCTTAGATTGGCAGGTTACTACCGGAGGTTCATCGAAAACTTCTCCAAGGTTGTGAAGCCTATGATAGAGTTGTTGAAGAACAACAAGAAGTTTGAGTGGACAGAAGCCTGTGAGAGGAGCTTTCAGGAGCTGAAGAAGAGACTCACGACAACCCTATTACTTACATTGCCAGATATCAAGAAGGATTTCGTGGCTTACTGTGATGCTTCGAAGCAAGGTTTGGGATGTGTGTTGATGCAAGAAGGAAAGGTTGTTGCTTACGCGTCGAGCCAGCTAAAGAAGCACGAAGAAAACTACCCTACGCATGACTTGGAGTTAGTGGCAGTTGTTCACGCCCTCAAGATTTGGAGACACTACTTGATCAGCAACAAGTGTGAACTGTGCACCGATCACAAGAGCTTGAAGTACTTCTTTACCCAGTCAGAACTGAACATGAGGCTAAAGATGGCAACAGACACAAAATATCCGCATACCCGCGGATATAAAACCTGATGGGCGCGGACACAGGTCTCAGTCTCTACCCGCGGGCGCGGGCGCGGGCATGAATCTAAACCCAACGGATATTTTCTCGCGGGCATAGAAAAATGATATCCACACCCGCATATCCGCCAAACCCGCACCAACAGCTAACATGTGGCCCCAACTCTAGGACTCTGTATCGCTGCAACACACTTCAATTTCAATTAACAACTCATACGGAGTGTGGCCACCGCAACAACTCCCATGGAGTCTGGCCACCACACCACCCCACCTACAGTCCTCCACCTCGAAAGGCTCAAATCCTCAATTTCGTCCGAGTATTCGACCCAGCAGCGGCCCCGTCTGCCGCCGGCCGCCATTCCCCGACGTCGACCTCCTCCGAATCCACCCCATCTACCGCCAGTCGCCCCTTCCCGCTGCCAACCCCCACTGGATCCACCCCGTTCACCGCCAGCTGCTACTCCCAGGCAACTCGTTCGTCGAGTCAAGAATAAGCTACTGGGAGGACAACCTGATGAAGAATAAAGTTGCCGGGAGGGCAACCCGGATTATTTCCGAATTTCAAGTAAGCTGGTCTTAGAATTTGCTATGCAAGACTTGGTATAAAACTCTTAAGTGGTTGAACTTATTTTTGAGACATTTATTTTGCTCGGATGTTTCATTTGGATTTTATTTGACCATAAACCTATGACATGAGCCATCCTACGATTTATTTGCCTCTTTTCGAGAAACCTACACCAAAAATTCAGAACCTACCCACACCTTTCATCCTCTTCATGATGACAAGGTTGGTTTGTTTTACATCATAAAAACACACGAGTAGAGCCCCACGTTGTTCCTCAATGATTTTTAATCTTTGACACATGCTAGGACTCGCGTGACCCTAGAAAAATCAATTTTTTTTTTGTTTCATTCAACTTGATATCTACCGGTTTCTCTAGAGTTAGAATTTTTCCAAGCCCCATTTATTTTTGTTTATTCGAAACATCTCTCTCATGTTTGGCAAAATTAGAACCTAAACCCATACCCCCACGGTCAAACTGGAGGAGCTCGCTATCAATTAATAAGAGCAAGTGATCCCGGTGTAACCAAAATCAATGTAGTCAGAAAATTTTGACTTACAAATGTTTTGGATGCCTAAAAACTCCTCTAAAAATACACTTGAACTCATTGATATCTCTGAGTTAATTTTTAATTTTTGAAATTAGAGGAGTAATTAGCATCTAAACATGATCAAGGGAAGGTTTCGAGCTTAATTGAACTTCTAATGCTCCATGATGCATCACGAGAAGGCTTCATCATTAAGACATCTTGAGCACATGCAAGGACAAGCATGGGGGGGCAGCAAACTTGATTTTTTGCAGGATATGGATGAGAGCATGGGAGGCAAGGAGGCATGGAAGTGACACAAAGAAAATGATCAAGATGGAGGACTTGACCATGAAAGAAAAAGGAGTGGCTGAGAAGAATTGGATGGTGAACGGCGTGGAGCACGAGTACACAGCACCATGATCAATCAAGCAACAAGTGGGAGAAAGAAGAGCCAGAAAAGAGGGGCAGGGGCCCTAGGCCGGTAGGCCCAGGCCGGCCGGCCTGGCCTATTTCTTGGCCCCCGGCGCTCATCTTCCTCAGGTAAGCCATTTGCTTCATTGCTAGTTCGTGTTTTTGAGTTCCTAGTCCAGAACCTCCAGAAACACCTCTAAAAAATTCGTTCTCCATTCTTGAGCCCAAAAATTCAGAAAAATACGTCACAATTCTTGCCCTTTCATATACTTCTTTTGTGTGTATTTCTATTGGAAAGAAACCCCCGGGAGAGTTTGTTTGTGATTTGTGCAGCAACAACAAGATGAAGAAGGTCTTTGGCAAGGTTCTTGGAAGGAAGACACAATCATCATCATCAAAGCCGGCATCAACAAGTTCTTCGCGGAGGCACTCAATCTCCGAGTCGCCGCGAAGCATGGAAGAGGACGTGGTGCCATCAAGGAGTGACACCATGCTCCTTAGTGGAAGAAGAGCCACGTGAAGCTCGTCCATGCGGTACACCGAACCGCAAGGGCGAACGGAGGAGCCGCCCATCCAACCTCGTCGCTCGACTCGTTCATCCGCTCCACCACCGTACACTCCACGACGTTGCAAGTATGGATTTTTCATGATGACGGCGGAGGAGGAGGAGAGGCTTGGTCGCCTAGAGAAGAGGATTATGCCCAACATTGACTTCGATGATGATGCTCTCCAAGTGTTGGGATTTTCTCTGGATATTTATCAAATGATAAACCACCTTGGATGGGGGCAGTTTTCCGATGGAGTAGGGGTGAGCTTTTATTTGGAGCTTGCCATGGAAATTCTCATGACCATGGCACCAGTTATTAATGAAGGGGTGCCATCCCTCTCATTTCGACTCAAGGATAATGAGCACATAATTTCTAATAAGCAAATTAGAGAGTTGCTCGGTTTTTAGAGGGAAGCCTCGGAGTAAGTTGATGTTAATGAAAGTGTATTGGAAGGATTTTGGAGTATGATTTCAGGGGAGATAACCGGCAAAGAAATAGCATCCAGAATCCCATCATCCGGATATTTTATTCTTGGATGAGCAAAAGGATTTTGGGAAGAATGAAGGAGTCCAAGGTCACCGACATGGAAGTTAATTGGCTTTATTCGGCATTGATTGCAAGGCAAGCCATTGATCCATCATATATCATGATCAATCGGTGGTGTTGTGAGGCAACATCGGGGACTAGACAAATTGGTTCAGGATGCTATCTCTCTATGATAGCAATTTCTGTGAGGCCGGGTATTTCAAGGAACCCAAAATTCCTACTTGCGGGAAATTCACTTGGGATTGATTACATGAAGTAAGGAAAATACATTAGTGGAGATGAAAAGGGAGGGTACAAGGTGGCAAAAGTCAACGTTCCTCTCCCAAATATGAGGCTGAAATTATTTATTGAAGGGATAGAGAATTGGTTGGAAGAAGGAATTCTAGTGCCGGCCAAGAAGAACAAAAGAGGAAGGATTATAGAAGAAGGATCGTCTTCCGCAGCCCAAGAACAAGGAGGGGCTGCATACCATCAACCTTATGGCGGGATTCCTATGCTACCACCCTACTACGGAAGTGTGCCGATGCAAGCATGGGGGAGTGGTGCAGCCATGCCGCCACCGCCTCCAACATATTGTCCACCAACTTTTGTTGTGCCAAATGAAGCATTTGTGGCACCTTATACAAGCATGCCCCAGCCCCAACAAAGTGCAGCCATCATTGGGGCGTATAAGCAAAGGAACATACAAGACGTCGAGAGGATCCGGAGCCATGTCGACCATTGGCATGAAGGAACGGCGGGGATCGCCCATCAATTAGGACGCCTTCAACTTGTGCCGCCGGATCAATTCCATGGAGGGGCCATGCAACCATATTATCAGCAAGGATTCAACGAAAGTCAACCAACAGAGCAAGAGCAATCGGATGAGGAGTGAAGAAAGAAGGAAGGGATGAAGCTTTTTAAGTGTGGTTTGTTTTTTCCTTTTCCTTTTCTTTATTTTTCATCTTGTGTGCGTTTATGTTTGCGTAGTATTTTCTTGTTTTTATTTAAGTTCAGCATGTGTGTGGTAGTAATAGTCTTTTATCCATCGTCATGAATAAGTTTCACCGTTGCTTTTATGATCTTAATATGGATGGAAAATTGTACCATGTTGATATGTGATGATCGTTGCCACTTTGCTCGATCTTATGCTTGATTTATGCATGTTTAAGCTAGTGCTCTTTTTTAATATGAATCTGAAATTAATTAAATGTTAGCTTAATCTTGTGTGGAGGTTATGATAACTCAAGTCCCATAGTTCTTTTTCGTTGCTCTCGATTTTGAATGAATCAAAGAACCTTTTATTCTCAAAAAAGTTATGCTAACCTTGTCACAAGTACCGCTTGCATTTTGCTCTACCCATCCAAAGCCTAAATTTACTTGATTGCAAAACACTAGTATATACAAGATTTATTTTTGGGTGCATTAATTCAAGGCCTGATTTCTCCGGCTTGAGACTAAGAAGCTGGTCATTCCGTTTTTGCGTATCGTTCTTTATGCTAGCCTCTTCTATCCGTGCATTGTGAGTTTCCACATTGGGAATTTCGCAAACCTCGCCGGATATCCAACCACAAAACCCAAACATATCTTTTTTGTGTTCACCTCCTTGACCACAACCCAATATATGAGTATGGATGAATATTTTGAGGAAGATTACAAGGAAGGTGCTTCAAGTGAGTAAGGGAGAATTCCGAAAGGACCCCTAGAAGATTTTTCAAGTATCTCTCTCTAAGAAAATATGAGAGCTTCAATTTCCACCTTGGCATATTTATCACCTCTTTTGCCCGAGGACGAGCAAACGTCTAAGCATGGGGGGGTTGCCAAGGAAGTGCTAGTATAGTCTAGAGTTCAAGGGTAGCAAATAAAAAAAGTATGATGAAAGAAAAAAATGATGAAAAAAATGATAAAGAAGAAAAAGTATGATCAGAAAAAGAAAGAAAGAAAGATAATAATAATAAAGCTCCCCGGTTCTCTAGCTATGTTTAGTGCTTTTTAAGTTTTCAAGAGGATTCAAGATCAAGACCCACACTCATCTTTCCAACCATGTGCAATCCGATAACGAGGACTTCGTTTGGGCCTCGGGATCACTCTTTGCCTTTTGCACATGTTCACCTATCTAAAAGTGTGTGTTCATCTCTCCCCCCTCCTTGATAACATTATTTTTCCAATGACCTTTTTGACGAGTCTCGGTAAGATCATGAGAAGCTAGTCTTGTTTTAATAATACCTCAACTATAATATCTTGGTAGGACTAAACTTTCCTATAGCTCCATATAAAGCTTTCCACCATATACTTTGAGAGAGGAAAGGAGTAGAACAAGTAGGCTTGAGAGACAAGATGAGATGAGAGTACAAGAGCAAAGTGCAAGATGGTTATTTTTGATCTTGGTATAGCAATTTTTCTCTTTATCTCATTCTTTATTTTTCAAAATTTCTGAGATTTGTTTAAAAGTTTGAGAGCATGATCAAGTACTTGTGGAAAGAGCTTGAATAATATCTACCCTCCATAAAGATAAAAGTTAGTACATTATGAAACTTTAATGAATATAAATCTAGAGAGCATTATATTTTCTCATGTATGATCAAGTGTAGGGTACGAACATCGAAGGGCAACACTGATATCCATTGAAGGCTTACTCGAGGACGAGCAAGGTTTAAGCATGGGGGGATGTTGGTGGTCGATTTCCGTCAACCTAGCCACTTGTTTACCTTCTATGTTGGTATTAATTTGATATTCACACTAATGATCCTAACCCCCATTATATGTTAAGTTCACACTCGCGCATGGTTTTTGGAGTTTATTGTTTACACAGGAATCAAGAGCCTAAATGAGGACTTCCAGGTAAGGTTCATCAAGGGTTTTACGAGAAGATCATGGACCCTGGGATAAGTCAAGAAACAAGATGAACATGACTCCAAATGAACCAAGGACTAAAGTGTGAAGCCGAGAAATGTTGAGAACCTAGACGGAAGATGCAGGAGTTCATATGCCAAGCACTGTTATCTAAACCGCGGGGAAAATGACGTCAAGGACCCACATGCAACTCGGCAAAAACTCAGGAAGTCGCGAGAAGCTTCGGGAAGAAAACCGGGGGCGAACCGGGCCGAGAACACCCTGGGCCGGTCGGCCCAGGCCGGCCGGCTGACCTATTTTCATGCCGGTTCGCCACCCCCTTTGACCTAGATGATCCTCGGGCTATTTATAGTCCCCGTGCGAAGTTGCAACCATCAAGCCATTCGTCATTCACCGCCGAGGAGCAGAGGAGCTTGAGGGACACCACCCCGGAGAGGAGGGTCGTGTTAGTCATCTAGGGTTTACCTAGCTGGTGTGGGAACCTTGCAAGGAAGACCACGTCAGAGTTCCGGAGTCGTGAATCAAGATCAAGGTAGGATCCCGGTTGGATCTTATTCATGTATACACTTTTGATGGAGTTTTAATGGATCCGATTCCAAGCGATCGAGTACCTTTGTTTATGATTCTTGTTCTTGCTTGGGTGTTTTCTTCCTCAATCTATTCTCGAGATAGATTGCATGGGATGTTCTTGTAGCCGCGGTGGCGAGGTGCATGCCCGATCTACCAAGTAGTTCAATGCACTCCTTGCGAGTGTGCTCTAAGATTCGACCGCGAAGAAAGGGGAACATTGTGACAGGATGTTGACACCGAGTACGACAGGGCGACTTAGGGGGTTTGACCGAAGGTCAAGGTTTAAAGATGCTTTCAATGAGATTCATTTTACTCTCTCTTCTATCTTGCTCGGAATTACGACATAAACACGATCTAGATCCCCTCTAGATCGGTACCTCAATGCTTTCTCTTGCTACCTCTAATGATCTTAGTAGATTAGAAGCATTCAAAACTTCTTCAAGATGCAAGTGTTTCTCGGTTATTAGATTGAGTCTTGCGTTACACACTGTTCCACGGATTCGATACCTTGGGTGATACTTGAGGGAAAAAGGTACTACAAGATCCGTAAGCTTGTGGTGAACCTTGGCGCGTTATTGAACCGTCAACAGTTGTCACACCCGCTTAGCAGCCCAGCGCAGCCCGCAGCTGTGACCGCCGTCGCCGAGTCGCTGACCGGGGGACCCTACCCCCGACCGTTGTCTCCACCGCACTGCGTCAACCGTTCACAATACTTTTTCCCTCGTCGCGCCTTTCCGCCGCCGCTCGCGCGCACGCGCCTGGCCGAGGGGACAGGCCCCCGACCGGCCGACTGACACAGACGCCAAGTCTGGGGCGCCTCGTGCACCCTGCCCAGGCCACATACCATATCTACCCCTGCCCGTGACGTCTCCGCGCGCCCGCCGGCCACTGGTGAGCAGCCACGTCGGCCTCCATGCCACCGCAGCTAATAGGAGCACCCCGAGCGCCTCTTTACCCTCGCCCTGCCGTGCTCGATGCGCTAAACCCTAGAGCCGAGCCACTCTTGCAAGGCCAGACTCATTTGGGGACTTCCCCCTTTCCCCTGTTCCGCCGCCTAGACAGGGAAGAGCGGAGAAGTGGAGGAGGAAGGAAGAGGAGAGAAGAGAGGGCGCATGCCGCGATGCCACCGCCGTGTCGGAGCCGTAACCTCCAAGACTGGAGCCGCTCGTGAAGAGGAGGAGGTCGTCCGCATGAAGCAGAAGCTGGAGCAGAGCCGTGCGTCGTGGTGCCGTCTACCTCGCCGCGCTGCCCGTCTTCGTCAAGCCTGCTACGCCTTCACCGTCGACCCAGCGTGAGCCAAGCCGTCGTCCCATCTTCTTTTCACCTTCCCCCATGAACTGCCTGAGATTCAAGGGAGCGTACCCGAGCGTTACGCCGTCGGCCGTCGTGCCGAGCTCGAACCGGCGTTCGCCGCCGTCTCTGTGAACCGGGCTTTGTCTCGCGCCCTTTTCTGCAGGAACCTAAGCCTAGCGTCTCCGCCGTGCACCCACGCACGAGCTGGCCTGGCCTCTGGCCACTAACCCGTGACATCGCCGTCACCGCCATGCCGCACCGCGGGACCCTATCGTCGCGCGCATTCGTGTGCGTGTGCTTCTCTTGCCGCACAAGTTAGGCGGGCGTCCACACGTGCGCGTCCTGGACTCGTGCACCCTAGCGCCAAGTCCAGCGTGTCGTGCCAAGCCGTCGCGTGACGTGGTGCACTGCGCCGCTGCCACTGTACGCCACGTCACGCCGGTCACCTCACCGTGTCGCGCCGTGCGTCGGCTGTACATGCCCGATCCCAGGGCCATGGTCGCGCCGGACTAACCACCTGACCCTAGCGGTCATCTCCATGTGCTTGCTTTGTCGCCGGGGCCGCCAGAACTGCCGTGCGTCGTTCGCCGTCGTCACCGAGCTCCGCACCCGGGCGCGTCGAGACGCCTTCGCGTGGCGAAGGAGCACCACCGAACCCCAGGAGAATTCCGGGAGCACGTGCGAGCCCAGATTAGATCGAGGGCCTTGGCTGGACTTCTCCAGCGTGGCCTGAGATGGACGGGCCATGGACCGTCCGGCCAGCTAAGGCCCACGTGGGCTGAGATGTGTTTTTCGGCCTGGAGTTAACTTCGAGGTGCTTTTCTGGACTTGGTCTACTCGGCCTTGTTGGGCCAGGTCCATTTGGCCGAATTTGGCCCCCTAACACTTTTGGCCCATTAACGGCCCACTAACCGCTGATGGCTGACGTGATGCTGATGTCATGCTGACGTCATCAATTTATTTTGAATAAAAACCCTTTTTCTGTTTTATAAATGATTTTATAAATATTTTACAAAACCTTTAATCTTTGAAAATTCATAACTAATTATTTATAACTCCGAAAAATATGAAACTGGTTTCATTATTATTCTAAAATCAAGTCCGTGCTGTTTGTAGATAGTTTGGGTCTTTTTAGCTCTTTTAAAATTGGGTTTCTTGGATTTATGCTTAGCTACTGACCGGTAAATTTAGCGTCTCGTATCTCGTGCTGAGCAGACCCGAGCTACGAGCCGTAGGAGTTTGACCCCGACTACGACCAGGACCAGGACTTCGGACGGCAACTAGGTGTCATGTCACTCCCGATCATATAGATCCCATGCATGCTTTTAGTTGCTAGTGCTTAATTATTATTTTGGATAATTTCGAATGCATAGACAATCTTTTAGCCATGTCTTGATTTGTTATAACATGTACCTTGAACTCCCTACCTTTGGAACTAGCTATAGACCCATAGATAGTTCCGATACTTACTATCCATATATTTTACCCTTTGATATGGATGGATCTCTGGTTTGGACCGATACTTACTATCCATATATTTTACCCTTTGATATGGATGTATCTCTGGTTTGGACTGAGATTGGGATATCTCGGTATTCTGGCGAGTGTTTTGGGTGAGTGTCTATCCTTGACGTGTTACAGCGGGAGCGAGCCGTTTGGTTACTTGTGAATGCCTGTCTAGGGGAGATGTGACCTGGCCTCCCGCCCTAGCGGCGTGTTGGACGGATGGAGTTGGTGGAGTGCTCGCTCTTTGCAATTAAGGACCGATCGATTGTGTGTCCTTGATCTTTGGGCTATTTTCATACAAACTGTTCGCTCACGTATGGGCGGGGTTCAGTCCGAGAACTAGTTTGTGGATAGCATTCATCTTGTAGGCGGGTCGGTGTGATCGTGTGAGGGGGACGGTTTATACCCCCGAGTAGACGTCGCCCCGGCTCCTCCGGGGACGGTTTCACAACTCCGAGGCCCTGCTGGCAAGTTTCGCGCCCCAGTTCAGGACGAGTCAGGCTCAGAGAGGCTGAAGAGTGCTATCCACTGCTAGGTTTCCGGCCGTTAGGTAGGGATGCGGAATGGAGGCACCCGTTTCTGCCCTATCAAGTGGGTTCAGTTGTACAACCTTTGCAGAGTGTTAAACCTATAGCTATAGTCTGTGTCCACTGGTATGTACAACCCTTTTGATCTCTCACCTGGCTAGTCTTTTCTGTGCTGCTTCTCTCCCTTGAGAGTGTGAGCCCGGCTTTGTGCCGTTGAGATGTGAGGATAGGAGTTGGTGACCAAACATCGCAGATGAGAGTGGGATGCTGAGTCTTGGTTGAGATTCGGTGCTTCGGTGTACTTTCCTTGGTTGGGGTGTTGACCCCGGAGGCATTGGCCTCGGAGGTGTGGATCTCCTCAGAGATGGTGACCTCTCTGCATTTCTACTTACCTTGATGTTGCTACAGTAGCATGCATAAACCTTCTACAGCCATATATAGGCTACCCATGCATACTAGAATTATTCCTTTGCTTTCGCTCCTTGTTAGGAAGCTGACATGACCTACTCACTTATCGAGTAGATGATGGACTTTCAGACCAGGACCCTGACTACGACTTCGAGAACTACGGATGGGAAGACTGAGGCTTGTTCTACACTCGAGCTGCCTATGGGAGATGGTGTCTACTTCGCTACATGAGTTCCGCTGCATAGATGTTTACTCTGTTTGATTCAGTCCTGTTGGACTTGTACCCGGCATGTGTCGATGAGATGTACTCAGATGTTTAAATTATAATAATATTAATTATTTGGATCTCTTATATATCTTTCTGTTCTGTATGGATTTGTTACCATTTGAGACAGGGATTGCACGTGATAGCCTCATGGGACTATCACAGGGTGCAGAGGATCGGGCTTCAATTCCCGGAAATCTAGTTCGTTTCAAACATAGACCAATCTACCAATCTGTAGCCTATTTTTTTCAACTCTAGGTTTCCACACCTTTGTAGACTTGTTCCATGTGTAATGCTCGGGAAACTCTTTGTATAAAAATTGGCGTGCCTTGGAACTTTGTGCATTCATCTTGAAATACTCTGTCAGCATAGACTTTTGAGAATTTTCCCAGGCGACAACATCCTAGAGATCATATGTGGCATTGTATGCGACCATGTGCATACCAGGCAGGTGAACCTGCATCTGCAAAACAGGCGACCACATAGAAAACAATTTAAAACCATACAACATGTACACAGCTTCAATAGCATCGCCATACTGCTTGATCTCATTGATTACCCTGCACTCATTTCCCTTCACATCAATAGACAATAAAGTTCGATCATGACCCTTATATATGTACTTATACAAATATTAACTGACTTGATGCTGCTACAGACCTCAACATTGATATGACAGTTATACCTCATAAGAAGGATTGGATTATAAGGGACCACACACCTGTTATTCAAATCCGCTTGTCTAACTGTTACTTTCTGCCAGTCTTCCCTTCTTCTATAAATTGGGTACGTGTCCTTGCCTTGCTGTGTCGTCTCACTAAATTGGCGAGGATAGCAGAAACGACATGCACCATCAACCATGCATGGGCACTCTCTGTTGAGGACACCACAAGGTCCATGCATCATGTGCTGTAACATCCCGTAAATTTGAAAGTATGAATTTCTAAAAAATTTGAAACTTTTAATTATTTGATGTGTGACTCCATATTTAAACCATGTGCTAGCCTCTCACCTAAATTCCATATAGATAAAACCTAAATATAAAAATATAAATTCAAATTATGGTATAAATATGTGAGTTGGTTTCTATGGATTTTATTTGGATTTAATTGAGTGTGTTTTGAATTTGAATCAATTCAAATTCAAATATAAAGTTTAGTTATAAATTCAAAACTATTTCTAAAACCCTCTTGCTAACATGGGCCGGCTAACAGCCATAGAAGTCCGCTGGAGCACCTCTAACTCGCGGCCCACACACATCAGAACACCCCCACCTTTGCCCCACTCGCTGGTCAGCCCAACACCGCGGCCCAACAACACAGCCCATCACCGTCTACGCCTATGCCCTCCGCCTGGGTCGCTGACGTGCAGGACCCCCACGCCGGTCGTCTTCCTCCGCGCGCGGGTCAGCGCGTTCACACCGCTGCCTCCCCTTTTTGCCGCCGCGCACACACGCGCCACGCCAAGCCGAGGCGACAAGCCCCGGACCAGGCCGCTAGCACGGACGCCGAGTCAGGTGGCCGCGCACACACCTCCCAGGACAAATACCGCTTCTTCCCTCACCCCGTGACGCGCCTGCGCACCCGCCGGCCACTCCTGTGCTGCCAAGTCACCCGCTGCGCCGCTCCGGCCAATGGAGACCAATCTGTGACCCTTATGCCCCTGCCTCGACGTGCTGGCCCTGTTAAAACCCCCGGCCAGGCCCCTCTCGCATGCCTTGTTGCGTTTAGGGATCTCTTCCCTTTCCTCTGTTCCGCCGCTGTGAGAGAAGAGAAGGGGGAAGTGGAGGAGAAGGAAGAGGAGGCGCCTCGCCACCGTGCTGCCAAGACAAAGCCGTGGCCGCAAAGCTGGTGCCATCCGTGGAGCAGAGAAGGCCGTCCGCGACGAGCCGGAGCCGGAGCAGAGCTGACGACGTGCCGCTGTGTACCTCATCGCCGCTTCACCAATGTTCGGCTCCACTGCTACGCCTACACCTTCGCCTCTCTGTGAGCTGCTGTTCCGCCCTCTTTGCTCCTTCCCTTTGCCTTGTATCGGGAGCGCACCCCTGCGTTGCGCGCCGGCTGTCGCGCCGTGCATGTCCGTGAGATCACTGTCGTGGCGCACCCCAATGCTGCGCTGTGCCTCGCCGTCTCTTTTGCTCGTCGCCGTTGTGTCCTTGCCTGAGAATCGGCCTTCGAGCCGTATGCCTTCGCTTGCGTCGTCGCTGCTGTGCACCGCGCCGCGGCCCTAGTTCACCAGGAGCCCGCGCGCCGGTCGGCCGTGTCGCGGCCAGGCTTGGCTTGTGCACGCGCACGTGCCCAAGCCGAGCACACCCAAGTGCTGGCCGTGCTGCGCTGCTTGCTCCTGCCGATACGCGTGTTCGCGCCACTGTTGTGCTTTGTTGCATTTGTGCTGCGCAGCTGCGTGCCGGCCCTGCTCCGTCGCGCTGCTAATGGCGCCGCATCAGCCGGTCGTGGAAGCCACAAAGCTGGCCATGGCTGCGCTGCGCTGCTTGCCGGGCTAACACCGTCCTGGCCACCGCTTCCCGCGCCGCCTCTAACCTGCTAACACACCTCACCGTCGTCACCGGCCTTGCGCCGACGCACCGCGCTCTGGGCGCCGCACGTCGTCGCCGTCGGGATGAACCCCAGAAGAGCTCAAGGAGCTCGTATGCACCCCAGCAAAATCCAGGGGGCAGCTCTGGACTTCCCTCCTGAAAAACGTAAAGGGACGCACCTGGGCCTTAGCCCATTAAGGCCCGTGTGCCGGTCCCTTTTCTATTTTCTTTTCGCACAGATATTTAAGTTCAGGGACATGTATTGGACTTCGTCAATTGGCCCATTGGGCTGAAGTCCACTGGGCCGATTTCGGCCCACTAACCCTTTCGGCCCATTAACGGTCCACTAACCTGAGACGCTGACGTCACGCTGAGGTCATGCTGACGTCATCGTGTATTTTCAAAATAAAAACCCTTTTCTTATTTATTAATGAATTTGATAATTATTTTATAAATCCTTTAATCTTTGAAAATTCGTAACTAATTATTTATAACTCCGAAAAATATGAAACCAGTTTCATTATTTTTCTAAAAATGAGGTGGTGTTGTTTGTGATCTTTTAAAATTGGGTTTCTTTGGATTTATGCTTAGATGATTACCGGTAATTTAGCGTCTCGTATCTCGTGCTGAGCAGACCCGAGCTACGAGTCGGAGGAGGACTACGACCCCGACTACAACCCAGACCAGGACTACGGACGCCAACCAAGTGCCATGTCACTCCCGATCATGTAGAACCCATGCATGCTTTTAGTTGCTAGTGCTTAAGTATTATTTATGGATGCTTTTGAAATGCATAGACAATCTTTTAGCCATACCTTGGTTTGTATTATCCTATTCCTTGAACTACCTACCTTTGGAACTAGCTACAAACCCCTAGCTAGTTCCCGGCTCTATCTATCCATATATTTTACCCTTAGTTATGAATGGATCTTTGGTTTGGACTGAGATTGGGGTATCTCGGTATTCTAGTGTGTGTTTTGGGTGAGTGTATCCTTGACGTGTTATCGCGGGAGCGAGCCGCTTTGGTTACTTGTGAACGCCTGTCTAGGGGAGATGCGACCTGGCCTCCCGCCCTAGCGTTGTATCGTTCGGATGGAGTTAGTGAGTGCTCGCTTTTGGAATTAAGGACCGATCGACTGTGTGACCTTGATATTTGGGCTATTTTCATACAAATCGTTCGCCTTGTTATGGGCGGGGTTCGGTCCGAGAACTAGTATGTGGATGGCATCCAGCCTGTAGGCAGATCAGTGTGATCGTGTGAGGGGGACGGGTTTTACCCCCCGAGTAGACGTCGCCCCGGCTCCTCCGGGGATGGTCTCACAGCTTTGAGGCCCTGCTGGCAAGTTTCGCACCCCAGTCAGGACGAGTCAGGCTCGGAGAGGCAGGAGAGTGCCATCCACTACTAGGTCTCTGGCCGTTAGGTAGGGATGTGGATCGGAGGCATCCGATTCTGCCCTACTCAGCGGGTCCAGTTGTACAACCTCTGCAGAGTGTTAAACCTATAGCTATAGTCTGTGTCCACTGGTATGGACAGCCCTTTCGATCTCTCACCTAGCTAGTATTTTCTATGCTGCTTTCTCTCCCCTACGTGTGTGAGCCCGGCTTCGTGCCGTTGAGATGTGGGGATAGGAGTTGGTGACCCCACATCGCATATGAGAGTGGGATGCTGTGACTCGGTTGAGATCTAGTGCTTTGGTGTTCTTTCCTTGGTTGGGGTGATGACCCCGGAGGCGTTGGCCTCGGAGGTGTGGATCTCCTCGGAGATGGTGACCTCTCGGCATTTCTGCGTTCCTTGATGTTGCTACCGCTGCTTGCATAACCTTCTACAGCCATATATAGGAATATCCATGCATACTAGAATTATTCTATTGCTTATGCTCTTTATTGGGAAGCTGACATGACCTACTCGCTTATCGAGTAGATGACGGGTTTTCAGACCAGGAGCCAGACTACGACTTCGAGCATGATGGATGGGAGGACTGAGGCTCGTCCTGCACTCGAGCAGCCTTTGGGAGATGGTGTCTACTTCGCTACATGAGAACCGCTGCATAGATGTTTACTCTGTTTGATTCAGTCCCGTTGGACTTGTACTCGGCATGTGTCGTAATGCTGTACTCAGACGATTAATTATAATAATAATATTTATGTGGATCTTCTATATTTCCTTCTGTTGTACAGTTTTGTTACTTTCTGAGACAGGGATTTGCACGTGATAGCCTCATGGGACTATCACCGAGGTGCAGGGATCGGGATTCTATTCTCGGAAATCCGGTTCATTTCACTTAATAACAAGATCATGCAACCGCACATATTTCTTGGGATCAGGGATCTCTGTTGATATATACTTATCATAATCATCAGGACTCTTTAGCTTGCTCCCAGACTCCATAACCAACAGAAAGTGCTCATGTGGTAGACCCCTCTTCTGAAACTCTGTCATGTGCGCCCATGCTGCAACAGTACCAAGATGTCCCGTTTTCATCAAGAAATTATGCATATCTAATAGCTTAGCATGGTACACACGTGCCACCACATCAGGACCGTCTTGTGGCGTCTATAACACCCCAGGCATTTATTAAAGATAAATACCTCAATTAGTTGGGTTAATCATGATTAATTAGCTCTTAAGCATGTTTGACATGATTATGCACACTTTTGCGCAAAAGCCCTTGGTCAAAGTCTTAATTCTAGGTCAAACCCCTTAGATCCTAAAAGGCTGAATTGGTTTTCTTGCGCGTTCTCCAAATTTTGCTATAGAAGTTAAAAATCGGTCAATATAAAAGTTGTTCCTTATTTTCGGGAACACATTTTTCATAATTGGCGAACATTCCAATTTTGAGTGCAAAGTCACTTAAATTTGAGACGAAGTTTCTGCGCACAGTGTTACAGGGCCGAGAAACTCTGCATCTTCGTCGCGTTTTTCCCGTCAAACCAAACATCAAAACATATATCGCCCTTTGTGAAAGTTGTAGGCCTATAGCTCCTCTACAACTTTTATTTTTGGAGATTTTTCACTTAATTATCATTTTTGGGAGTTTAGCAATTTTGAAGACTGGCACTGGGAATTAAAACAGACGACGCCGACGACATCGCAGAGCCAGAGCGCGCGCGTTCCGGGCGGTCCACATGGTGTCTGTGGGTCGATCCGGCGTACGGATGCCTGGGCAACATCGCCGTGGACCCTCCGCCTCGCGTTTTTCCGTACACCGCGCCTAGGGCCCATCCGCGCCGCGGGACAGGCCACGCGCCCGTGCGCGCGAGCGTCCGCGCGCATGCGCGGCCAGCTGGCCCTTCCACCTGGCCAAGCCGCTTAACACCGTGTCGTCGCGTGCGTCGCCGTCCTAGCGCTCCGACCCAAGCCGCGTGCGTCGTCGTCCTGCCTATTCGCACGCCGTGCGGTTCGTCGTGCGCGCCGCCGCTCGCTGCGAATAGGAGCAAACCAGAGTCGAGCCACGCAGCGCCCACACCTCCTCCGCCCTGCCGCTCTCCCTCCCATCCTGATCCACCTCTACGACACCCCCTGCATCGGCCCTGCGCGCCACGACGCTGTTCGCCAGACGGGGTCGCAGCAGAGGCCGCCGGCCGGTCCGGGGCCGTCTCCGCACCATGTGAGTCCAAGAATCGGACCAGTGTAAGCCCCCGATCCTCCCTAGCCGCTTCCACGACCCAATTCGGCCAAGAATCGCCGCCGGCGAGCTCTCAACCGCCGGCAGGGGCTACATTGCAAACCTGGAGCTTTGTTTAGGGTGTTTTCTGTGAAGTAGGGGCTGTTTCGTAATTTCTGAAAAATAGTATAAGGGCCTGGCTGTAAATGTGTTTTAGGGTTGTGGCAGCAACTTCAGAAATCCGTTAAAAATTGTAGAAAAATCGGACAAATATAAATCCAACTGTTCTGGAATCCTTGTGAGTAGATCTACAACTTTTACAAAAGTTGTATAGTGTTTTTCTGTTTAGTTTTTAAATGTAAATTCAAACTCAGTTTGAGACCTTTTCTTTGTAATTCAAAATGTATTCATGCAAATGAAATGAAATTTGGATATGTTGTTGTGTGCTTCATGTTTAGATCTGTGACCAAGTTTCACATATGTTTGTTGTATAGAACTCTAGTTATGATTTTTGTAAGATCTATGCTAGTTTAAGCTTGATGCTTTTTATAGTTCCCTCAAAATATAATTTCTGTCAGCACCAATGCACCCTAGCCCTTTTTTGTGATGTTAAGCACCCCTGGAAAAATAATGGTGATTTTAGGAGTCTGTTTAATTAGTGTTTGGTATTTATGCTTATGATGGATGTCAAATTCATAACTTGAGTTATATGATGAATCCACTTGAACATGTTGGGTTAGGGCTTAGTTTTGGCATACTGGAGCTGTAGAAAAAGTTTGGGATCAAAAGGACTAGTAAATCTTTTTGTGTGAATTAATGAAATTTATCTAGGCTGTCTTTTGTCTTTTTCATTTAAAATAATCTATAAATGATCTTGAGCTGAAACTTTATATTTAAGTTTATTTTGGTCATATGCTGCTGTGATAAAATTTTCATGCCAATTGGAGTCTTATTTTATTTATTATGAGTTAAGGATGAATGGCTAGTTATAATGGAATAGATTTAATTTGTTTTATCTTTTAATTTGATTTAAAGGTGTTTAAGCTCAGTTGCCGTTTAAACTGAATTTAAGCACACACCCCCATGCTGATGGTGTAGTTTATTAGTTTAACTTTCTTAGATATGCACACTATCACCATCAAAAGCATAGTTAGTCCACCATAATCCACCCTTTTAATTTTAATGAAGTTTAATAATTTAATTTGCTTAGATGTGCACGCAATCACCATCAAAATAGATGTTAGTTCACTCTCACCACACACCATACCTTTGTGAGTTCTCTTGTTTATTTTGATGAATGTGGCCCACGAGAGTTGGGTTAATGATAAAATCTCTCACCTTCACACCATAACTAATGCATATGCATAACGTGTAGATCTTCCCGACGGGACATACACACTTGTTGAGGAGGAGGGATCCGCTAGTGGAGAGTTGAATCAAGCTAGTGGGCAGCAAGACCTGGACCAAAGTCCAGAAGAGCCCAAGGCTAGTGTTGAGTCAGAGGAAGGCAAGCACCGGATGCATATAACCTTTCTGAACAAAATCTCACTCCACCTTTACTTTTCAGTATTTATGCTTTACTTTGTGCATTTAAGTTTCAGGAGTTGTTTGAAACCTAGATGCATGATCCTTATGACTCCTATGCTCTTTTACTAGTATGTTAGGAATGCTAGTGCCATGCTCTAAGGATACGGTAGAAGTCGAGTAATGACTCATTGCTCGCGAGATATAGGATACTTATGTTGGAATCATAAGTTGGTTAAATTGACTCGCTCATGTGGTAAGAGCAATGGGTTCGGACCGAGTAGCATGGTGCTGGTCTAAGCTATTGAACGTACCAAGTGCTTGTCGGGAATGGGACTGGTAAACCTAGTACCTAATGAACCAGTGCGGGAATTTTATTGCTACTAATCTTGAGATGCGTCTCCCGGTTCGCTACCGGTAGTGCAAGTGTGAGTCTGGACGTGCCATGAGTGGGCGTACCAATAAACCTTGTACTTAGGACTGTGGCATCTTTTCCTAATCTGGGGAATGACGGGAACCGCTTGGTCGGGGTAGATCCCGCATTCGCTTTTATTTGATTTCTTGGGGTCTACCTTCTTCCGTGTATCTTGGGTTTACCTTGCAAGGATATAAATCGATCGATCATCGGTCACTCGCCGTTATCTGAGTCGGCTTGACCACTGGCTACCCCATATTTATTTATGGAACATTTGGATTAATATTGATGCTTGATTAATCTTGTTTGCACAAACATGCTTGTTTAAATAGGTGCTTACCTAGAATGGTTAACATACTAGAACTTGAGCTAAAATTTGAAAATAAGGATCAACTCTTAGTTGCTTTTGGCAAAACAAACCCTCCAGCCAAAAAGTCTTGCATGTCTAGTTGTGTCTTTTATTTTGACGGGTCAGTCTTGCTGAGTATTAGAATACTCAGCCTTGCTTACTCTGTGGTTTTCAGGTAATCCTATCTGGCCTGGTGTTATTCCAAATGGATGGGAGATTGAGTGGGAGAACGATGATGAGGAGTGATATGCATGGATGGCCTCCTGTGTGTATCATGCATTTAGTTTAATTTTCCGCTGTTTAAACTCTGAACCATGTTTACTTTCATGTATCAAAACCTGGTTTGTAATAAATGTGAACATGTGGTCTTTTATGTAATGTTGAATTTGTACTCTGGTCCCGCCTTCGTGTGGGCTTTGCGCATATCAGCGATCCTGTTGTAAGTGATTTACCGGGCATGACCCGGCAGAGGCGACAAAATAACTCCTGGTTATCGTATGAGACAAGTGGACCGGCTTAGGTGGTAATCCAGAATTATTTTGGGCGGTTCTGTCACAGCGTCTACCCAGGCAACAACTCTGCAGTGATCTCATCCCAATAAGGATTGCTTGCCATAATATTGTACCAAAGTCATTGCATCTATGAAGCGAGACTGAACATCACGATCACTACCCGGGAAGTTTTTACTGAGGACAATCCTAAGCCCTACTTTAGAAGCATCAGCCTCACCAGCAGCGAGAGTGTCAAGAAGTCCCTGCACAACACAATATATTTTACAATCAATATTTACTGTATTTTATAGATTATTACTAAAAATGTATTGGTTATGATAGTAACAACTACATATCTGATACAGATCTGCACGAATAATGTCTTGGTGCGCCAACTTCGAGTACCAGTCTAATCGCATTGACTCCATCTTAGCATACCAATCAACAAGTAGTTGCTGGAACAGACGGCCAGCATGAAACAAGACATTAAATTCCCCATCCTGTATCTGAAGCTTGTAACATTTGTATTCCCTAGCACTGACCCATCGTCGTGATCCACCAGTATCTACAACAATGTTATGGTTAACTGTTAAAATATTAAATTAAATATTATTTTCTTTCATCCTATCATTAGGTAATCAAGATACGATTTTTTTACCTAAACCTTCGACATCACCATACACATTTTCATCTTGATCACTGTGATTATCAGAATCTACAAGGAGTATTAAAAATTGTTCTCATAATGAGTGCTCGTTAACGATAGGATGTGCATGCTGATGGAAAATTTCAAATCGTGTCGGGATAAAATAATTCTGGATGGGTTAACAGTAATTCTACCTTTATTTGCATTAACATTATCATCACCAAGCATAGGTTCTCCATCAATGTCTAAAAGGATATGCAGAAAATGGCTAATTATGGTTTGAATATGCCCAAAATAAAAATGTTGCAGGATAAAATAATTATACCTTGGTTTGTGTCAACATGATCGTTTGCGGTATGGTTTTCCTCATCGTCTGCAATCATAATTTAAAAACAGAAGAATATCACTACATGCTCAACATGCATCTTTAATTATATATGAACAAACACAAGTACACCAACCTTTTCTCTTGTGCTTTGTATACTTTCGCTTTGGTTTTGAGGGTGGTGGTACTCTATACTCTATCTGCTTGTCTTCCCAACCAGTCTCACAACCAGGAAAAAACAAGGGATATGCCAATGGATCATAGCAACCACTCGAATATAGTGTGGAGCCATTGATTTACCATATATAATAATGCTCTGATCAAACCTTTTTTGTGAATCATTCCCATCCAACCAGATAGCTGCAACCTGATCCATTGCAGGTGCATTGTACCTCCTCTGATCGACATCAATGCTGGTGTTGAGCTCAATAGTGTACTCCTCAAAATTTTGGACATTACCTAGACTCATGAACACTTGCATGTATGGATTCAATTGTATAAGGATTCCTCTTACCAAGCGGATCAAATTCTCATCAAGCCCAGGTGATCTCTTTAAATGATGAGCAACACTATCATCGGTATCATAAAAGTACAACTACATATGTCGTGGTCCTTCACCACTCGGTTTGATTGGATCCAGTTTATGGTAAAGCTGCTAGTGTGCCTTAAAAACATACACACCAGAACCCTTTGGGTTTGCCAAACGCTTATCAATAGACACACCAAAGCAAGTAAAGGAGAAATGTGAGTTGAAGTACCGTATATGTTTCCTGAATTATTTTGCATCCTTATCCATTTGGCTTGCAAACAACCAGTGTAGCTGGTACGGCACTTCCGGAATATATATGTGCACCTTTCCTTTCCTGCAACAGAAAGTTGGGCCTTCACCTGGAAATCTTTTCGCATGGCAAAACTCACAATTTTTGACCTTCCTCAAAACATGATGTTCCTTAGGGAGGTCCTTGTACACTATATCAAATAGGTCTAGCAGGTTGGAAGCCAATTCAGGATCTCTATAGTATTCATAACGTGCATCTAAAAAAGAAAAATATAATGAACATCTCTACATAGAGTAAGAGAAGTCACGAACCACTCTATTTCATAACTAAAGATACCTTTTTGGTAATGTACTCATGTCTCCTCACCTTCTAATAAGTCATCACCATCATCAGGGTTCTGTTGAATTACAAAACAGATAAATATAATGGAATATATTAATTGTGAGCGGCCAATAGAGGAAGGTTATTAAACATACCTTAGACACAGTGTCCTAGGTACTCTGGTTTCCATATGCCAGATGGATCTTCCTCATGACCATGTTTGTCCATAGTATTAGGCTCACTACTTGGTGCTGTAGATTATTTAGTAATGACAACATCAACATCAAGCATTAATCCACACTACAGATAAGCATATGAAGTTGTAAAAAATGTACCAGGGGTATGAATGACATCATTGGGATGCCGCTGAGACCTACTAAGATATCTTTCCTTCAATTTCGCCAATTTAATATTCTTCTCATCAAGTGTTAACCTGTCATATTTTCTCTTCTTTTTGTGTCTGTCCTTTTCCTTTTGACGTTTCTCATGTGTCAGTACACTAACAGATCCTAAAAACAATATATAAGTTTATTAATAATTATTAAATGGCTTAGTACTAAATATTGAATCACGTTAATTCCAAGGTTTTTATTTTAAAAGTTAGTAATTACGAGAACACGGGCACAAAATACAAAATATATCTATTTCAACACCATCAACCCTAGTTTGTTTAGTTAAGTTTCTGTTAGGTTTGTAACAATCATTCAATTTGATCAACTCATCCAGATCGAAATCACCATGGAACTCTAAGAAAGATAAATCCAATAAATCAAATACTACAAATTTATTATAAATAAATAAATAAATAACAATAATGACATACAAGCTATATACATTTGAGCAGTTTAAAATATATTGTAATGTAATGATGTGTACCTGTTTCAACCTCATGAACGCTAGAAAAATAACTATCATTCCGATGGAGCCACTCATCATTCTCGAAATCACAACCGAGCTATAGAAAAATAATAACAAATTATCACAGATACAACAATTGACGAAAAAATAATGATTTCATATGGTCATTTCACCATCGGCAACTAATCATCATTGAAGAGTATCTTGGCCCCCTAAGTGGGTTTTGGTGATTTAATGACACACTAATAAGCTACTAATGATATGTTGAGTATATGAGCAAGTATTAAAATGTTATGATGGCATCAAAGCATCTTATTGCTATACAAAAAGAAAGTGATGCTAAAAGAAAGGATTCCTTGGAGGCTTATTGATTTTATATTTTGAATTTCAGTCCTAGGAATGTCGTACTATAAAGAGGGACAGGAAATGTATCTTCCAACAATTGAAAAGGTGCTCTAGATGACTAACCAAAAACCTATGAGAGACACCCTTGCACCACATGTTCACCGGGTTAACTTTTGGGTGCTGACTCTGGAAGGCTGGATACTCCGGGTTTATCCTGGATACTCCGGGTCTTAGAGTTCCAACATCTCTTCTTCTGGGTGAGGAGGTATTTATACCCCCTCAACCCCATACACTCTCTCTCTCTCTCTCTTGCCCATTTCGACCTGTGCATCTCAGAACTCATTCACTCCTCCTCTTTACTCCCCTTGGCCTTGATTTGGTGAAGATTTGTTGGGGATTAAAGGAGAGATTGAGAGCAAGAGCTTGGAGAGTGCTAGTGAGCTGATTTCCTATCTCTAGAGCACCTCGTTCTTCGCTTGGTTGGTAACTTTCGTTTTTGTTACTCTTGGAGCTTGGAGCTCCTAGCCGGCTAGGCGTTGCCTTGCAGCATCTATCGGTTTGTGGCTGCCCAAGGAAGTTTGTATTACCCTGTGATTGAGTAAGTAACCCTAGCTCGATCTTTGTGGTCGCTAGGGGGAGGAAAGTGTCCTAGGTGTAAAGGTCCACCCTTTGTGGGTTCCTTAACGGAGACGTAGAGCTCAAGGTGTGAGCTTGAACTCCGGTAACAAATCCTTGTGTCTCTTGTGCTTGTTGCTCTTGTTGTATGCTTGATATTCCTTGGAGCACATTTCTAGGGTTTGTGGCCGATCTACTCCATGGTGAGGTTCCTACGGGTTCTAAGTGGTGGAACAAACTTGTCTCACTGTATTGCATATCCTATATTCATAGATTTACTTTTGAGCAAGTTTCAATTTTGTTGATTTAGTCGTCTCTCACAAAGCCCGGAGTATCCGGACATTTTCCCGGATTCTCCGGAAATCTCGGAGTATCCAAAAAAATATCCGGAGAGTCCGGATTTTGGACTAACAGTTGTTTAAAAGTTTGTGATTTTCAGTTTCGACTATTCACCCCCCCCCCCTTCTAGTCGACATCTAGATCCTTTCAATCATTTTTTTCAAACATTTTCTCTCGTCAGAACTTGAATTGTTCCATAAGAAAAAGCAACGAAAAAACCAAAATCAATAGAACACCAGCACTATATTGAATTAGACAAAAACATGACAGGTGCATCACAACATACCTGAAAGTGGCGTACCAATTGCTAAATATTTCTAAAAAATTAACATATTAAAAAACCAGAAGATTTCATAAAAACAAACCTAAATGTGGTGTTATGGTTGCAATCCTAGATACAAGAACACTACCTATTTAAATGCAATGGTTTAATTCATGACAAAAAACACTTTTAATAATTAATTGGGTGTGTGTGTCTGTGTGTGAAATGGTAGTTTGACAAATAATTCTGCAAAACGAACCTGAAAGCGGAGTTGCAGTTGCAATACCGGACACAGGTACACTCTCTGTTTCCAAACCTAATTCATGCAAGAGTTTATGAATCATAATGCAAAAATGACACTAATGTAATTATAAAAAATACATACCATGACCAGGAGTAGTGTCTGCAATTTCAGTTAGAGCTGGATTCGTAGTGGGAGTTGTCGTTAGACCATTTATCCTGGTGTAACCTGAAGTGTGACCTAATTAAATCAAAATATGGAAAAAATAAATACAAAATTAATTCATAAGGTGCTATCGAGTGCATTCCGGAAATCATTTCAGCCCCAACTATGGACAAAACATGTGTATGAAAAGTATACATACCAGGATCAGGTGTAGGATTTACCAAACTAGACACAGTTAATGTTGTTACTTCTTTCTCTGCCTTTTTTCTCTGGTAGTTCTCCCTCCTTTTTGCATTTTTCTCTGCCCTAACCGCTGCTGGAACATTTGCATAATTCTCTTGTCTACGTTGCTTCTTATGTTCCTCCTCGGATATAAAATATTACTTCCATATTATGATAAAGCAAAAATAAGCATCAATCATGTACGAGGAAATGAGGAACAAATTTAAAACCACACTCACCAGCAGCAGATCAAGTTTCCTCTTGTTATGTCCTGGTGGACATCGAGATCTGGTGTTGGTAATGTCCTTGAAGGGAACTCGTTTGCTCATTCTGCAAAAAGCATGTGTTGTGTTATGCATAAACTCATGATCCAATAATGAATAGAAACAGGTGGTGCAAAACAAGCCTTTCAAGATCTTCATGATGAAATTTCTAGATGATGGGGCGACCAGCAGTACCAGTAATGATTTCACATGTAACAACAACATGAAGGATTGCGCATCTTGCAGCCACAATCAGAGCTAGGATAAACCTGGAGGGATAGCAGCAGGTAGGCTGTAGGGAGTTGTTGCAAGGAGGAGCGCTACAACCAAGAGTGGAAGGGTGCCTCATCACGTCTGCAGTGACGGTGGAAGGGCACACTTGTTGTAGTACGCCAGCACCCGAGAAGGAACGTAAGAGCTTGGAGATGAACGCTAGCAGAGACCGCGGATGCCGAAAGATTACGGCGCACTACTATAAATAGATTTATATGCACCTTGTGAGTCCAGCAAGAAAGGAAAGATTTGCGTGACCAGCAAGAAAGGAAAGATTTACAAGGAAATATTTGCATGATTTGCGTGAATTTGCGTGATTAAAGAGTTTCCATGCGAGATTAAAGATATAGCAAGAAAGGAAAGATTTGCGTGATTTGTGTGACCAACAAAAAAGAAACTCCTTTAACGATGACGTGTGACATCAACAAAGGAAAATTTTGTAAGGAAATATTTGCGTGATTAAAGACTTTCCATACGAGATTAATGGTCTAGTAAGAAAGGAAAGATTTGTGTGACCAGCAAAAAAAGAAAACTCCTTTAACGATGACAAGTGACAACAATAAAAGAAAGTTTTGTAAGGAAATATTTGCGTGATTAAAAGGTTTCCATGCATGATTAAAGAGTTTCCATGCGTAGATTAATGCATGGGTGGGACCATCGCGGTATAAGTTTGGCATGTTGAGGTGGGACCGGTGGGTAGAAGTTTGGGGGTGTGGGGCGCCCGGGAGCCAATTTGCACTGTGGAGGGGGGGAGAAAAATTTCGTCAACCCGCGGAGGGGTGGGGACAGCCTGAAAAGTGGGGTCTATGTGAGGAGGGGGTGGGCTTATCTCTTGGTAACAAATGACATTAATTTTCTCATTTCTTTATAGTGGAGATTAGTAGAGAATTGGGGGGTGCCAGGCAACCCCCCCTCCCCCCTCCCTCTGCCTCTGATCGGCTGGTCGTGAATGCCAATTAGCCCACCCATACATCGCGTTATTTAAAAAAATGAAAGATAGTCAAAAGTTTAAACAAACAAACTCCTACACAGGGGTCATCCTTCCTAAGTTCGTACTCAGATCATAGGGGGTAGTACTAAAATGTTGTCACATCATGTTCGTCGTGCTGAAAGTGTTGGCACCATGCATGACAACAACTGACCGAGACAGATACATGATTGGAGCATAGAGCATATGCAGAATGGAAGATTTGGATGGCTCATGTCCCTTCCCTCTCTTCCTTCTTTCATCCTCTTCTCCCTCCTCTTTACCTCTTCTTTCTATAGAATTTAGGGGCAGGGGGGCTTGAGCCCCCAACACCACCCCTTTCTCCCATGTTGGATCTGCCCCTAACAGGTGGGATGTCGTCAATACTATATGTCGCTGAAGTGACAAAAAATCTTTCCATCGTGCCGGTTTGTGGGCCGCGAGAGACTCTGGGCGCGGGTGCGAGAGTACGTAGTACGCTGCGAGCATGCACGTGGTTACGACAGGAGACCACCAGGTACGTTTCTTCCGTTTCTTTTTTTATTTTTCCATTCTTTTCATTTGTTGTTTTTGTTTTTTTATCTTATATTTTTCTATTCCTCTTCTTTTCTTTTTAATACTACGTTTACTCTTTCTCTTTTCTCTTTTTGTTTTCTTTGTTTTTTCTGTTTTCATTTTCCTTTCTTGTCCCTTTGTTTTTCATTTTATTTTCATTTTTTCTTTTCTATTATTTTATTTTATTTATTCTTTATTTGTTATATATGTATATATATATTATTTTCCTCCCCTCCTTTGTTTTTCTTTTATTTTTCTTCCTCCATTCTTTTATTTTTATTACTTCCTTTTCTTCTCTTTTATTTATTTATCTATTTATTTATTTTCATCCTTTCCATTTCTTTCATTTTTCATCTCTATATATGTCACTATCTTTTTTTCTCGATATTTTCCTTTCTCATTCCTCTTATGTTTTTGAGTTTTTTTCCATCTATTCATTTAAAGGTTTTTCTCCTAACATTTTTTCTTCCGTGTTTTTCTTTCATTCTCTTTTTATGTCTCGTTTTCGATTTCTTCGATATCAAATTTTACATATTTATAATGTTTAATTTTTTATTTCTTCTTCCGCTACTCCTTCTTTATTAAAAGAAAAGTTCATCATTCTTCTTCTTTCATTATTAACGAGAATTTCCCATTTTCCTTTTTATTCTTCTCCTTTATTTGTTTCTTTCTCGTGTTATTTTTCTTTTTATTCACGATGTTTAATTTCCTTCCTTACTTTTTCCTTCTTCTTTATTGTCCACCGTTTTACTTTTTATACTTTTTTTATTTTTTACATATTTATTTTTCATCTTTAAATACGTATTCCTTCTGAAATATTTGTTTAATACTAACTAGTTTGTGTGGAGTTTATTTTATACCGATTTATTGTCTTTCATTTTGTTCTGCATATAACAATGACTTATTCTGCATATAATAGTGATTTGTTCTGATTTTTTAAAAATTTAAAGTTAATATTTATTCTGACACTTTATTTTATTTGTTCAAGATGACATACAAACTTGTTCTGGAAAGGATCTTGTTTTGACAGTTATTCTCATTTGTTCTGACACTTTATTTTCTTTGTTTGAGATGACATACCGACTTTTTCTAGCTATAATAATAAGTTGTTCTGGCTATAATAATATCTTGTTCTGACTATAATAATAACATGTTTTGTCTATAATAATAACTTGTCCTGACCCTTGTTCTGATTTGTTCTGACACTACATTTGTTTTGTTCGAGATAACATACAAAGTTGTTTTGTATATAAGTGTCTTGTTCTGATTTTTAGAAATTTACAATCAATATTTATTCTGACACTTATGTGTTTGTTCAAGATGGCATACAAACTTGTTCTGACTATAATAGGATCTTAACCTGACAGTTGTTCTCATTTGTTCTGACACTTCATTTGTTTGATCGAGATGACATACACAATTGTTTTGGCTATAATAATAAGTTATTCTGAACGTTATTCTAATATGTTCTGACTCTTCATTTATTTGTTCGAGATGATATACAAACTTGTTCTGCATTTTTGGTAGTTTCTAGAATTTGTTCGACATGTCTACATATTTATTCTGGCAGTTCATATACTTTGTTCGATAAATACAAATATTTTGTTCTGATAGTTTATAAATTTTATTCTACGGTTATGTATTACACATAATATATAACTTTAATTAAAAATATAAATAAAAAAGTTTGTCAAAATATAGTCAAGTGAGATCTTGTTTCGAAATTTTTATTGTTAGAAATTTAATGGTGCAATGGAAATTTAAATTTGATGATTCAAAAATGAAAGATATAACTTTTTAAATTTGAGTTTTTGTGTCACGCAAGTAATCATTACTTTGCGTCAGATATTCCATTCCCTCCATAAGCTTGTGCACACGTTTGTTTTTTACTAGCTAGAAAATGTCTGCCACCGGCCAGCTTACGATACCACCACCGTGCTCAAACGGACTGACGTGATGGTTCGTTTTTTGTCACTGAAGCGACTAGTAGAAGCACCCGATGTATCCCCACCTTAGTCAGTTGTCAAACACATCAAACCATGCATGCATACGTATGTCAAAACTTGTCTGTTTCAAGTTTTCAACTTCCCTGCAAAGTGTTTGCTATGTGGTATAGACAAAAGAATTTGAATTAGAGAAAATGCAGATCCACCATTTGAATATCGTTCATCTGCCACCTCACATATAAAAGATTTGGTTGGTGTTTAAAAGTAAAAGATGAATATAATGAACTTTTTTTGGTACTAACTCCTTCATGAAAAGAATACAATTCTTGTCCTAAATCAAATAATCTTAAGTTTGATCAAGTTTATATAAAAATGTGCAATTACTTATAATACGAATAAATATCACTAAATTTTCTATGAAGTGTATTTTAGTAATATAGCTTTTTTGTGTCACAAAAGTTGATACCCTTCCTTACACACTTGGTCAATTTTGGGATAATTAACTTAAGAGAAATCTAAAATTGCACTGTTTTAGATGGAGGGAGATCAAATGATAGCTTTAGATAGATAGATACTGCACTGTGTAAAAGAAAGAATATAGATATTCTTGTATATAGCGCATATTCATTCAATAAGAAACAACATATAGAGAATGACGTGAAGAGCATTTCGTGAACAGAGCAGGTAATACTTCTAGAAGAATCGTTGATGGGATGAGTGATGGGACAAAAGAATAGCTAATTAAGCATGACCCAGAAACTGAAGGACCAAAAAGGCAATAAAATGGAATTTATTCAGTAACAGGGCGCACTTTAGGTTTGAACGTAGAGACGTTTGGTGAGCAGACGGAACAACATGCATCTTTAGACTTTGGAAATGCATGCGCATATGAATGTAAAAACGATCGAGTTTTTCAAAAGAGACTGACAGCGTCATTGTACACACAAAAGGGATCTCAAAAGGAAGTAATCCAGTTGCTTAAAGTCATCAACATTCACACCCTACATTTTGCTAAATGCTAACATGTAAATAGCATATATATAGGACCAGCTGCTCCATACTCAGCTCCAATTCTAATTAAGTCAAAACCACTGTCATGATAAGAAACTATAAACACCTACTTCATACTGATCAGTTACCTGCTCCCATCGAAGAAACTAATACCAAGATCTATATATCCCGTGTCACTGCATGATCACTAGCTGAATCACGCAAGAGCTCTGATTAAGCTGGAGAGGCAAAATTAATTAAACTAACCAAATTAAGCTAGCATTGGGCAATGGGGTTCGGCGTGGTGTCCCTGCTCGACGCGGCGTTCCGGCGCGCGTTCACCTCCGCCGGCCTCCGCCCCGGCTCCGCCGCCGTCGACGCCGACACCACCATCCACTTCTGGGCCCACCGTTCCCTCCTCCTGCCTTCTTCGACGGCGGCGGCGACCACGGATCAGCAGCGGCCGGTGGTGGTGCTCATCCACGGCTTCGGCCCGGGCCCCACGTGGCAGTGGGCGGCGCAGGTGGGCCCGCTGTCCCGCCACTTCGACCTGGTGGTCCCGACGCTCCTCTTCTTCGGCGCCTCCCGCACGCGCGCCCCGGCCCGGTCCGAGGCCTCCCAGGCCGCCGCCGTCGCCGCGCTCCTCACCGGCGGGCGCCACCTGCCCGGCCTCGTCGTCGGCCCCGGCCGCCCGGTGCGGCTGCACGTGGTCGGCGCCAGCTACGGCGGGATCGTGGCGTACCACCTGGCCCGCGCGCTGCTCGTGCAGCACGGTGGCGGCGGCGTGGCGGTGGGGAAGGTGGTGCTCTGCGACTCCGACGTGACCAAGGGGCCCGAGGACGACCGCGCGCTGGCGGCGAGGGGCGGCGTGGAGGAGGTGACGGAGCTGATGGTGCCCGCGGACACCAAGGTGATGCGGCGGCTGACGGCGCTCTCCTTCCACCGACCGCCCAAGTACATGCCCGAGTGCATCGCCCGCGACCTCCTCCGGGTACGCTACGCATCACACGTTCCACCGTACATATATTATATATACACATGCACGTATGAGTATTTAAGGTTTGATGATGAAGGGGTCCAGATGATTAAGCTAAGCCTGCTGCTATTTGCACAAGCAACTTACTGTAGTTAAGTTAATCATCATCTACTACGTGCATAGCCAACTACCTCCAATTATAATTAAGCATGATGATTTGCCACGATGGCACACGTAGTGCTAGTTACTTTTTTTTTTTGTTGCTTCCACTAGTTTTGGGGAGAAGTAAACAAAGATCAGCTTTCCTTTTCTAGATAGTTAAATAAAGGAAAATTACGAAATGTTCAAAACAATCTCCTTTTTAGTTTTTAAAAAATACACTCTTCATTGTAAATATGTTATGTTTAGAGCAAGCGAGTTAATTCAAATTTTAAAAATGGACATAGTAATAACATTGTATTGACCATTGACACATGCAGAAATCCTTGGAGGACCGAAGAGAGGAGAAGATCGAGCTCATCAAAGGGATGACCACGGCAGAAGGCTCCCAGCTTACTCCTCTGCCTATGGTATGAATTACAACAATTATTAACCCACACGGCCACACACCGCCCGCAAGAGTTCGTGCAACTGATTGATCTTAACTACGCGCAGGATGTGTTGATCATATGGGGAGAGTTCGACCAGATATTCCCGCTGGAGAAAGCATACAAAGTGAAAGAGTAAATTTCTATTCTAATTTCTACCTGCATGCAGTCGGTCTTTTTTTCCAGTAGTTGGTCAGTAGTCCTCCTTTAAAACATCTACTACCGTCCATTCAGCTTTTTGAACATTTTCATAATTGATTGAGAATTTGGATGAAATGAATGGTAAAATCAAATTCGAATTCATGACATGCAGGAAGCTTGGGGAGAAGGCTACGGTGAAGTTGACTCCGAACTCAGGGCACCTGCCAGCGCAGGAGGAGCCCAAGCTCTTCAACCCCGTCCTCCTCGAGTTCCTGCTGCAGCCTTCCAAGTCCAACGGCAACGTCACCGACGCCACCGGTGTAGTGTAGCTGCGAAATAGCTAGCTTTCGTCTGACGTGGCCCGGTAGGCTCGAGCTTGGAGCACATTTGACGTTTCCAACAGTTACTGAAGGGGGATGTCTGTCCATGTATCAGTATTTAGTATGGCTAATCTATTTATAAACGTCTATGTTTGCTAATTTTGCCATGGGGTCCATAGCTCAGTGGTAGAGCATTTGACTGCAGATCAAGAGGTCACCGGTTCGAACCCGGTTGGGCCCTGCTGTTTACTTTTTTATATAAAATAAAAATGTAATTTTTGATTTTTTTTTTCAATATGGAGAAAAAGAATGCCAACATTACAATGTCCTGATACCGACATTTTCACCACCGCAACATATTCTTCCCTGCTGCTACGTTTGTACCAAACTACCAAATGATCCATGCCATTTGGTTGAGACGGGGCGTGCAAGCCAAGTCGTAACCAGCCGATCCGTTTCAAGTTGCACGTCCATATACACAACAAAATCATGAAGGCAACAACCACATTGACACTGCACCATCTTGATCGCTAAATAAGTGTAAAATTTATGGATCAGATGCTGCAAACAAAACAATTGCTCAATTGCCATTAATTCACCCCTCCAGATTTTTGTTAGGAATCAGTTGAGAATCTTCAATGTTTCGGTGACAACTTTCAGGAAACTGAGTTACTTTGGCATGATCAAAATGAAAAACAATTGAAAAGGTTAACAAAAAAATGACAATAGGGGGCAGCAAAAAGGGAGTGGGAAACAACAAAATGAAAAACCTGACCAGCTAACTAAAAGGTTACAACAACTATAACATATGGTGGAAAAGGAGCAGACTGGATGCCCAAGCAGCATCTCTTCTTTCTGAAACCTGAGGTATTCAGCTTCTTTTTCTGCTTTTTATTCTGTGAGGAAATCTGGCTGTAAGCATTTGATTTGTGAACCTGCATATACCTGATGTAAATGCTTAGTAAGCAGTGGGCCTTTGGTCAGCTGTACAAAAGTGAAGTGATGGCGTCGATGAACAAAATAGTGTGTTATTGGGTTGAGGCTCCATTATTCATTGGGAACTTGTTTCCAGGAAGCATTGTCACGAAACATCTCTTAATCCCCCATTGATGCCCAGGCATTCTTGAGGATTAGCATAGAAATAGTCCTCTTCCTTGGGCTGGCCAGGCATGACCTTTCGTTCTGTAGGTTGGCCCATGCGGCTCTTGTGTGCCTCTTTCACTGCATCTGAGAATTCATCCCAAGATAGCGCACCTCCTTGGAAAAGGTCCAAGAGTTCAACAAGCTTCTTTCTGTCCAATACAATGGTCTTGCGAAAACCCATGTACCTGAAATAGATCAGCTGACATCTTTACAACCATAGCGGCAATACATTTGAAATTGTGAATGTAGATACAGTACTTTTCCTCAAAGAATTCAAACTTGACAAAGCTTTACTTTATTGACTAGTAATGATGTAGTGTACAATAAAAAAACAAAACACAAGTAAAATTCCCATCAGAATCAAAGATGCAGACCTGCGATGACCTTCAACAACCCTTGCCATATTTCCATCATAGCTGGGAATAAAAATATCACTTGCTAGAGAAACCATGTAATCTAGTGCTGCCATCTGGGTTGAATATTTCTGGAATGGCCGCAATTCATCTGGAGATAAAATTTTCTCCTTCCTTACCTAATATAAGATAAAACTGAAACTTAGCATCCAAGTAAAAGATCTCTGGAACATTTAAATGCTAGAAAAGTGCTCACTAGATTAGGGTATGCAGCCTTAAGAGCAGCCAAGCGTCTTTCACCGCCATAAATTTCACCAGAAGCAATGTATATCAGTGTATCCTTTGTGAATCCTAGAGCTTTAAGAACTAGAGTAATTTCCTCTGGTGTGAGAGGGCAAAGTCCCTGAAGCCTCTTCATTTCAGAATCAATCTCCTTTTCCTTCCACCATGGATAAGCATATCTGCAGTACAAACATGATTAGTTTATGTGTAGTGAAGGATCAAAACAGCACAAATAATATAGTCTCAGTGATAATGCAAAATGCAAACCTCATTCTAGTGAGCTCCTCAGTTTCTTTACTAGAACAGCCATGTGTGCAACCTGAAAAGGACAACATGTCCATTTCATAGCGCAAGTGAAGCACAACAAATTTTCCACTTTGCTGTAGGGTGGAGATAAGTTTCTTGCCAAGGGCCTCAATCTGTGGGGTGAATCTCAAAGCCTCAAAGTTTACGCGGCAACGCAGCATCTGAAGCTGAACTGGAAGGCCATTGTTTGCAAGGCGAGCATCAGATTTCTCAAAATGGATCACTTTGTGCTTCCTTGCAAGAGGTAATATCTACAAAAGAGTGATTTCAGATCACTTGTTATCACTCTTTCAATGCTGCTAATTGCATCCCACACTCTGCAGTATGATTGTATGAAAGATCAAAGATTACCCGCTTTAGGTAGTATGTTTCATTTGACCAACTGACAGGAGGCATCGAGTATAGTCTCTTCTTAGTTCTTAACTGGAGTTTCAAAGGCAGTTCTCTGACAATCATCAGCTCATCTCTCAGGGAATTAATGAAGCGATCCACATCAAAAATATCTCCAAAATCACTGCAAAATCAAAATAACGAAGTAATTTGCAAGGAGCAGATAACAAAATAATCATGTCCAATTCAGTAACATTTCTACGCATAAGTCATAGTTTGTTCTGAAATATGTAGATGCATGCATTTTATAACACATAAGATTATATGACATGTTCAAGTAGTTTCAGGAAGCAAAAGATGAACAGCTCGTCAGAAATGTACAACATTGATATCGTTGATACAATGTTATACGGAAAATCATACCTTGGATCAGCCCAGAAAGACCTTTTGTCCAGTTCAGGGACCACTAGCGTTAGATTCAGATGGCGTGCTATAGTCACCATATCACATATCTGCAGCATATCATCTCATATGAACTTCAGAAGGACTGACAAATGGACAGCAGTACTGGCTCGCACCATGAAACCAAATGATAAACCTGCATGAAGCTACTAAAGTTGAGGTACGAACCCCGGCTCGCATTTGATTGAGGCCACCATTGCAAGTCACTCGTAGATAACCATTGCTTCTATAAATTCCTGTAGAGAGTAGCACCAACCTAATCAGTTTTCAGTTATAGTGTAATCAGGAGGGCTGAGACACCAAGAAAAGCACATTGGCATCTTAGTGATGTGTGGCTAGGAGGACTTTGACTGATCGCCACATGTCTTGAGGAACAGAATATACTCAGGGTCTAATTCTAATGTTCACGATATTAAAGAAGTCCCCTGATCATCGCATAATACGATATACAGAGCTCCTAAGCGCCGGGCTAAGCAGTACAAGCACTAAAAATAGCATATGCAGGACCTGAAGCCACATTTTGTCAAGTTCACTACAACATCCCCTTCGACCTGCTAAAGGATAAACCGTACTATCAAGTATATGAAACAAGCAATCACGAATTCAGAACGGCAGTCCCGAGATCCCGAAAGGACACCTAAATTCGCGTAAAAAACCGCCAATTCGCGCACGCGATCGAGCCGAATCGACCCGGAAATGCGCCTCCCCTGACCACGCAACTGCCGCATTCGACCCCCTCGTCCGCCCAAATCGGAGAGCTCCCCCACCCCTAGATCACCGGTACGGAAAGGATGGCGAAGGAGACGCACGGCGGCAACGCGCGCGGGAAAGAGGAACGAGGGCACTCACTCTTGGGCACGAGCGCCGGCGGCGAGAGCCTCGCGGCGACGCTGTCCTCGCCGGCGAGCGCGGCGAGCCCCGCGGCGGCGCCACCTCCGCCTCCCGCCCCACCGCCGCCGCAGTCGGCGAGGACCCGCGGCCGGAACAGCCCGGCGATGGAGGCGAGCTGCACGACCGCGGTCCACAGCACGGCGCTGGCCGCCGCCCGCATGGCCCACCGCCACGCATGCCTCCGCCGGCCCCCTCCGCCGCCGCCGACGGCCACCATCCCCGCGGCCGTGTGCGGGCCTCCACCAACCCACCTCCCTCCCTCCCCACCCGACCCCCAATACCACCACTACCCCCTGCTAGTGCTAAACCACCAGCAGGGAGCAGCAGCAGCGCCACCACGAGGAGGAGGAGGAAGATGCCGATTAGTGTTGGGGGGCAACGGTGTTTATGCCGATTGGGAGGAGATTAGCGAAGCTTTTTGGGGCGATGATTAGTTTAATGCGGAATGGGTATCGTGCGTCGCGGGCGGAGGAAGAAGAAATCGAGGGAGTGAGACGACGCGTGCGACGGCGGTAGGCACGACGTGAGCGAGCATTTGGGCGCACCCTTCTCGCTCTCGGTGGGTGGTGAGTCGTAGTAGCCTCGCCCTCAAACACGGCCATTAATTATCGGCTAAATCTAATCTGATGGCTCGTATGGCTTGGCCATTAGTGAGGGGAGAGTGGCAAGTCACAAGTCAGTCCTCTCTGATATGGTAAGTAACGTGGCACGCTTTTTATTTATTTACTAGTGATTAAAAGAAGATATATATATTTGACATAGAAAGTAGTATGTCGATGTCCAAAGTGCTTTTCATCAAAAGAAAAAAATACTCCCTCCATCTATTTTTATAAGAAATATGTGATGCCAAAGTGACCTTTTACTTTTAGATACCAATGACGGTCAAAGATAAAAAACCTTTTTGACTTATATGACATTTAGGATATGTATATAGGAGTATTTCAAAATGGCATAGTAAGCATGAGATCCACAACATACTAGTAGTAATTTCGTACTTATTTATTTCAATGTTTTTTTATAAATATGTTAAGGTGTAAATCATGGTCAATATTGGCAAAAAGAACATACGGTCAAAACAAGGGATGGACTCCTAAACTAACATGATGCCAGAGTTGAATTATGCTAAGATTGATTTAATGGTGACACTAAGACAGGTTGTGCATGTCCTAGTTCTACCAAGGCCTAGCTTCATGTGCCTAAGCCCTGGAGTGGATCAAGCACCTAAACAAAAGTGCCAACTGTGCCTCGTGACAACTAACACACGGATCTCCGGAGCCAGCCGGCATCTCCCCACACGCCGAAGCTTCGGACTCCGCACAGATGTGTACTCTACTGCGCTTGGCAGCTTGCTTGCTCCTTAATCATCACCCCCACGATCTTGCCCCCAATCTTCCAGGGATGCGAGGTTGCATCTACAAGTCACTGTCCTAAGTCTGTTTCGTAACCGTAACCGACGACTTGCCATCCTGAAAAATTATATCAGGGTGTGTAGGATAGGACGTTGCTCTTCGACCGTGCCGGCGAGATTTTGGCCTCGCATCCAGTCTAGTCTACGATTAGCGCATTGGTGGGAGAGGGAGTGGTGGTGGCGACAGGATGATAATTTACACGCAACCGCTGGAAGTGGACGTGGCCGGAATGGGCGGCCCGTGATCCGTAAACATTTTTTTTTATCAGAAAGGATGAGAAGGCCGGACGAAAAGCAAACTGGTCAAATGTTGTTTTCATGAAAATTTTGTAACAATCACGTATCAGGGGACAGCGTGTGCTTCAAAATTTGTGACCCTCCCAAAAGAAAAATGTGACCGAGCTTGGATAGCTTTATCTTGTACTATGGATGTGTTTCTTTTTTCCTTTTTGAATATTTAGCCGCCTTTTGTGCATTAGTAGGCTTGCACACTGGAAAAATGACATCAGATCGTTGAAAATGCAGGCATAGCAACGTCAAGCGGCAAAGACAATCTTATCGAATCACTATTGCTGACAACACAATCAGCAATAGAAGATAAACCTTTAATGCAATCAGTAACTTATCAGATCCAAATCATGGTCAGCTCTTGACCAAAGGCCTACTAAACAACCTGTCGAGCAGCACAAGCCTAGCAACCTGCAGCAAAGCAATGTCACAGCATGTAGGTTGCTGAATCCAAAATGGTTCGTATATACTCCATCCGTCCTAAATTACTTGTCGTTTTGGTTTTTCTAGGTGCAATATAGGAATGCACCTAGAAAAGCCAAAACGACAAGTAATTTAGGACGAAAGGAGTACCAAATTAAAGGTAACATTAAGAATAATAAGCCACAGCCCAGAGGCAAGAATAGATCTGGGATTTTTTACAGCCTTGCAGATGCAAGGTCGCATAGCCGAATTCGTTCTTTAACATTTATGCTACACATATACCAATGGGTGTTCTTGTTTGCAGAAAGAAGAGATACGGCCAATGATTCTTCAAATTTGGATGGGAGGCCAACTGCTTCAGAAATTAGAACGTTGAGAGAAAATAGGTTGCGATCCTACAGCCAGGTCTCCTTATTCCGGCTGCCTATAACTTCGCCGGTGATAAGATGATATGTACAATGGACCGAGGATAACCTTCCATATTTACAGGGGTGACTGTTTTCATCATCCAGGTCAGCTGGCTGAGGTCCTGAAAGGTGGGCTGTCAGACTTCAGAAACCGGAAATATTCCTTCTGCAACATCTGCCCTCCATTCACTTGGTCAAAGCTGCACCTGTAGAAGCTGGACACAACAAAATTGGCACGATTAATGAAATAAGACATGCTTCCTACAAATGGAGGTGGAAGATGCTGGCACTCAATAGGTTATACAAAATCTGCCAAATGGAGGTGTATTTTAGTTCCCTACTGGACTTCGGTAAAAAAAAAGCACTATATAGCCACCTGTCGGGCATCCCCTACTGGACTTTGGTAAAAAAAGCACTATATAGCCACCTGAAATTGTTATGTCAGAACTATTTTTTCCCACTGGCTGATGTTTTTTTTTTCCATGGCTAAATATGATAGGGACTGGATTATTGGGCACTAATGGGCAGGATAGATCGGCTACTCGCCCTCCCGAGGGAGGCTCTGAGATGGCTTTCTTGATCTATTTTCTGCTTATCTAACCCTAGGACTACTGGCTGCCTTTTATAGACCAAGGCGCCTAACAAACCAACTAATAAATCTTATCCAAATCTAACCAATCTTATCCAATCTGCTAACAAACTAATCCTTATCCGAGTAGTGGGCCCAGACCCAGAGCTGGTCCCACGACCATAACACTTCTCCACCCCTTCAAGACAGCTCGTCCTCGAGCTGCGACGACGATCGGAGATGTAGTCCATGTCGAGCTGTTGATGTAGTTCGGTGCTGGGGCAACTGCTATGACAATTTTTACCACATGACTTCATAAGCATGCCTGCCTGTTCAATGACTACTGGTGGCAAAGGTTCATGAATAACATGGGCTCAAGTGCCACCTCAGTGACACTGTTTATGACATGCACAATTCACAAACAAGACATGCAACAATGCGGGTGACAAGGCCAATAATGTATTGATCCAAGAGAAGGTTCCATTGTTTGTATTTCAATTTCTGTGTTCCTTTTGCAAGAACAAACTCAGATGGAGAAAGATTTGGCAACAGCAAGCACTGAAAATGTCTGATATTTGCTATAAGGACAATCTTGAGACTACAATTTAGTTAGATGAGGAGAGTACCTGCCATCCAAGCCAACCATCATTACGGTGTTCTGTGCACCAAATGCTACTATGTAGCGTGTGACTTCAGGTAAATGGAACTGAGCAAATGACCACTCTGAACTAAAATACTTCGGCAGGATCCCTGGAGAAAATTCAGCAGAGATAAGCTAATACAGATTCTGTCTCAAGATTAGAAAATGATACAAGGTAAACATGTAAATAATTCACTATGGTTATACATGTGCTTTAGCTGCAAAAAAAGTGCTCCCCCGGTTTTAAAAATATTACATTTAAGACAAGCTAAATTGTCCACATACATTTAAAAACAAAGGAAGTAGGTTGTTTAATATTTTTTTTTAGATAATTGCTGGTTGGCCCTGCTTTCAGACCTAACTACAAGTATTCCCTCCATTTCTTCACTTTCACCACTGCCCCAACTTTATCCCAAATATTTGCACCATTACCCTGGTTTGTATCAAAGTAGGGGCAACAGTTCAAGCTTTTTGGAAACAGCGGGGCAATGAGGCAAAGTGAAAAAATGAGGGCAAATTCATAATTAGGCCACAAATTGAGTGCAATGCCCCTATTTTCTTTAAAAGGAATAGGAGGTCGCATGATTTTATGTTTTGAGTCAATCCTTGGTGCTTCCACACCTCAAAGCAAACTCCTTAGTGCTTGTACACTTTGAGGAGATATTAAAATGTACAGGCTGCCCCCCCCCCCCCCCCACACACACACACACAAAAAAAGGAAGAGTACAATTTCGTGCAAGGAAGTTCACGATCGTGATAATGTGCGCCTCATTGCCTCCAATCGGTATTCAAACAAAAACATAGATCATCAAAGATCCTTGTGATTGAAGGTGAAGAAAGCATTCATCGATTAAGCTCAAACTAATTTACAGATTAACAACTAAAGATGTATGGCACTGGTTTGTATTTCATCTAACTTCACAAAATAGCAAGTTTTTATGATGGCACAACTTCCACTACTGAGATCCAGTACAGATCAAATAAGAATGGATGCAAACCAGAGTAGAATGTGTACCTCTCATGAACGACAGTGATGAACTTGCATTGGACCCGGTGTTCGTCTGAATAAGAGGATCAATAGAACTGGAAGAGTTCTGGTGGTCCATCCGTGGACCTTCAAGAGTGTGTTGCTCATTGCTTGCATCCTCCCCAGCAACTCTGACTCTGAGAGAGAAAATATGAACCGTTCCTTTGTCGCTGGACACTGCCAACCACTGAACATTGGGCGATAGCGCAATGCTATATATTTCTGCTTTGTCAAGCCCTCGGCGTACCTGAATGTCATTCAGATTTTAAACAAATAGACCATTATGAGCTCATCCTATCCATTTATTGGTTATGATATTGCGACAGGAGATGCATCGGAATAAATAAGAAGACAGTGCTTTCTTCACAAAAGAGAATGACATGCAACCAAAAAAAAATGATCAGCCTGTAGAGAGTAAAAGAAACTATGCTCACCTCTTGTAGGCGAGTGCCATCCATTGTGTTGAATATTCTTATCAAAGTGCCCTTCGAGCTTGCAGTTGCCAGTAGGAGACCATCCATTGTCAGTGCCATGCAAGAGATATGTGAATCGTGAGCTGGGATTGTCTTCGTCATCTTCAGCCCGAAATGTTCCACCCGAACATGCCCCTGGTGCACCCCAGGGCATGCCAAAACTGAAGTATTGGAATGATGGGAGAGGCAGCAAAGTCCTTTGGGATTTGACAGAGTGTCAATCTGGTAGAGCAGCTTCAAATCGGTGAAGTTGTAGACATATATCTTCCGCTCGAGGACAATCACAATGTAGTCCTTTGCCAATTTTACAGCCCGGACATCAGAGCGGAAGGCAAACTCTCCAATGCAGCGGCTCTGGTGATCATCCCAGATCATCACCTTGTTCGGCGGATACTGCACATTGGAGCCCCCGCCTACAAGAGCAAGGATGTTGCAACGAAACAGCATCTCGACGATCCCGAACCCACCGCTCTTAAGGTCCCTCCTGAAAGTTTCCTTGAAAGGCTCGCAGTTGAAGATCCTGAATCCATTGCTGGTACCAGCAGCAAAGCATCCACAGTCCTGATTCCAAGCAACTGACAACAGCCTGACATCCTGGTCATCACCAAGACCTGCTCCAGGCTGGCTCGTAGGTGCGGACAGCGGCCAGACATGTGGCGACTCAAATGTCCCAAGCTTGCCAGGGGGGTGTAACCCCCGTGATGTGGAGACTTGTGAGCTCATGGGGAAGGCAATGAAGCCAAATCAATCGCTTTTGAATGTAGGAGCTCAGCTAAACCAAATGTGTTTCCACTGGCAAAGTTTTGGAGATCCTGCAGAAAGAAGAAAACATCAGTAGCGAGCAAAGAAATAAAAACAACAGACATGGCTGGGGGAACCTTCATCGAAGGAAAAAAAAAAGCGCGCAATCAGTTCAGTAGCTAGACCAATCAGACACAAAAAAGAAAAAAAAGATACAATGCTAATCATTCCACTGTCTCATATTGCGCTTGTTGGCATCCCCAACTTAGCTAGTTGTTGTAATCAGGGTTGGAATGAAGCTGGGGCATCGGGGCTCAGATGATCCAACAATTTGGGAAATAAGCTAGCTACACTTAATCAGGGGTGGAATGAAGCTGGCGCATAGGGGCTCAGATGATTCGACAATTAGAGAAATATAAGCTACCCCTGCTAATTGCACTCAGCTAGTCAGCTACACGGCATACATAAATGACAAAAATCCACAACGAGCCGGGGGGGAATTGGAGAGGACATCGAGAATTGAGGGGGACAATCCGTCCGCCCAACCTAGGGCTTCGAGAAACCAGCCCCGTTCCGAGCGGATCTCCGATCTCCAGTACCCGCTCCGGTGGGGAGGGACGAGAACGAGACGGACCTACAGGACGAGGAAGAAAAGGGCTGGCTGCGCGCAGCAGCGGCATCGGATCTGGGCGGAGGCACCTTCCACGGCACGGAAGGGCGGCGGAGCGCCTAGGGGGGACGGAGCCGGCGATCGACCGCCGCGCAAGGGTTCGGGAGGGCGCGAATCCCGAGGACGGGGGAGGGGAAATCGGAGGTTCCTTCCCGGGGAAGCAGGGAGGGAGAGGGGGAGGAAGCGAGAGAGAGTGGTTCCGTACCTCTTTGCGCCGCGACGCCGGGCGACGAGGGGGTGGCGTGGCGGAGACCGACCGACGAGGCGAGCACGAGCACGCGTGCGCGGGCGGTGGCGGAGGAGCGAGGGGAAGTCGGGGGGTGGGGCAAAGCCAACCGGCCAAGCAACGAGGGAAAGGGGAGGGCGGAAGCGTTCGTCCGCCGGACCGGATGCGTGCGCCGCAATTAACCCTTTTTTTTCCCCCTCCTCGCCCGTGCTAATCCCGCGGCTAAATCCTCATTACGGAGACTTTTTTTTTGTTCTTTGATTTATTTCCCTCACCTGATATGATTTCTCTGATGACGATAGAACTGTTTGTGTGGAGGGCTATCTCTGACCTGATCGGCTTCGGCCTGTGCTATGGCTGGTGTAGGGCCCCGTCAGCCTTGCCGGAGCCCGGAGTGCCGGACGCGCCGGCACGGGGGTGATTACTGTAGGAGGTTGATGGTTCCCTAGATGTTCGGATTATTCGGTCGGTCACCGTCGAGATTCTCCAGAACATTCAACCTGCGGAATTTTTTTATATATATATTTTTTTTCTAATTTGTAAAATTATACCACCGTTTTGAAATTTAACAAAAATATACCACCAACACCGTGGGCCACGGCGGATAGGCCCAACCGCCGTGGCCCACGGCGGCAGGCCGTCCAAACGCCGTAGCCCACGGCGGTTGGGCTACCGCCAACAGTCGGATGGCGGCTGTGGGCCCGCGGCAACTTACCGTCGTGCGCCACGACGGTAGAGGTTGCTACTGCCGTAGGCCACGGCGGTAGGATCTAATCGTCGTGGCGAACGGCGGCTGGCGCACCTATATAAAGGGCGACGACGGCCGCCGTCCGCCCCCACCTCCTACCGCCGCAGCCTCCTCTCCCTCTTCTCTCTCAGGTAATTTTTTTTCTTTATTTAATTAGTTTAATTAGTGTAGGAAATTACCCTCGTGACCAGATGCGGGCCGCAGCGCGAGCAGACAGGCTGCACCAGAAGAAGAGGCGTTACTAGATTAGGTTGCATATTGTTTAGACAGTAGCACACTTATTTGTGATGATGACTACTTTTTATTATGTCACTTTGCTTTTCATTATTACCAGCTCGTTTTCTTTGTCATAAAGTTAAAAAAATCCTTGCGACCGTCGTGGGCCACGGCGGTAGGTTCCAACCGCCGTGGCGGACGGCGGCTGCCGCGCTTATATAAAGGGCGACAGTTCCAACCAGCCGTCCCGCCCCACCCTACCGCCGCCTCCCTCTCCCCACGGGCTGCTACTCTCTCTTAGGTAAGTTTCCTCTCTTTATTTATTTTATGTAATTAGTTAAATTAGTTTCGAATAGTGTAATCAGTTTAGATATTTTGTAACAGTAACTAGAGATGTCTACTGCTGCTGCCGGAGGGGCTGAGGATGGTAATGGTGGTGGTGATCGTGATTCCTCACACCACAAGGGGAAAAACACAAATGCACCACCTGATCCGAAGAAAATGAGCATGTTGGGAAGAGGTATGCTTCGTTATTTGCAAGAAAAAACTGCAGATGCCATTACAAGAGGAGAGAAACCTCCTTGGGATGCTCTTTATGCTCCACCAAACATGCATCATTATTTGCAAGAAAAAACTGTAGATGCCATTGCAAGAGGAGAGGAACCTCCTTGGGGTGGTCGTTATGCTCCACCAGCAGACCCGTGTGTTGCTAATCCACCTACTATAAAAAGCTATCAAGAAAGCTAAACCTTCGTCGTCACATCGCAAGAATGGTTGAAGTTTGTCATTTTGTATGATGTTGTAGTCTTTCCTGCAGTGTTATAATATTTGAACTACTATTTCATTTGAATCATGGTACTGTAATATTTGAACTGGATCTTATTGTGATTGTGTTGTTAATAATTGAACTAATATTCCTCAATTTCCTTTTTTTTAAAAAACTAAATGACCTTAACCGCCGTGGACCACGGCGGCTGATCCAAACCGCCGTACGCCACGGCGGCTAGGCCAAACCACCGTGGCCCACGGCGGTTAGGACTAACCGCCGTGGAGTCCCCCCAACCGCCGTGGACGCCCTCCAACCGGCGGTTACAGGCTAACCGCCATGGCGTACGGCGGTTAGTCTCCGCCGCCGTACGCCACGGCGGTTAGTCTGCAACCGCCGTGGCCCACAGCAGTGGTGGTATATTTTTGTTAAATTTCAAAACGGTGGTATAATTTTGCAAATTGGAATAAAAAAATCTTCAATCTTCGAACCCAGCTTCACTCACGAGAAGATGTTTTAAACCAATTCCGTAAATTTACTCCAACGAAGAATTAAATCTGAGTTTCCTGATTACGACCTACCTCAATCTAAGCTAAAGGACATCAACCCCATCTAAGCTAGAGGACATCAACTACGGTAGAAGATCTTTGGTAGCGACATCAACTACGGTAGAAGATCTTTGGTAGCTCACCGGAGAAGGCACGTAACGCAACGCAACGCAACAAACGGCGAACAGGCGACGCCATTTTGAGAGCGATCGGATACAGCATTTCCCAAAGAGAAGACTGAGGACCACAGCATGTAGTACTCACCATTTTCTATTGGTAGTAGTAAATTTGTACGTACTATAGGGTCAGGTGCTCAAGCATCCCGCGAGAGCCTATACAGGGGATGGCAATATGCACAGTCAAAATACACACTCATGTACGCCCTTCAGCTTCTGCTGGGGGGACTTGACTTGTACACTGTTTCAGCACCGCATCAGGGCCGCTCTGCTTGCAGCACGCTGCGAGCAGCAACACACGCACACACCCTAACATCTTCTTTCATAGAGTGGATGGAGAGAGCTCAACCTTGCCGCTCCTTAAGTCCTCTTAGAATAGCTGGAAGAAGAGGCTTGTTGAACCATCACCGAACGACCGGAGGTCTGCTGGCTTCACCAGTGCCCTGCACAGCGGGCACGTCCGCTCCCTCTCAAACCTGTTATCATCCAAGGAATGTTAGCAAGGAACGGATAACAAGTAATCTAGTTTTTACAACAATGGAATTACTGAAAGATGTGTTAAAATCGCAAGAAAAAGGTTAAATGGTAGTTAGAAGGAGGGGCAAGATGCATCATGCATGTGACTTACCATTCAGATACACAGTCTTCGCAAAAGATGTGTTTGCAGCGCAAAAGAATGGGGACGTGCATCTTCTCTTGGCATATCGCGCACATATCTCCAGCAGCAAGTACCTGAACACAGTCAAGATAGTTAAGTACAGGAAACATAGTGTCTTAAAAGATCCAGTGTGGAGTGCATATCTCAAGAATTTCATGACCAAAGAACAACATAGTAGCTACCTGCTCAGTCGTTGCATACGAACCATAGTGGAAGTCTTTATGAGATAATGCTCTCAATGCTGTCAAAAACGATTGAACCTGACCAAATACAATTGTGTCAGGAGGCATCCATTCAGTATGCATAACTTATTAACTTCTGAAGTTAGATAAGGGAAGCTATAAGCACCTTTTCCACAACAGATGTCAACTTGAAAGTGAGATACAAGCCAGTGGTTAGAGACGAAAATAGGCTTCCATACTCCTTGTTCAAGAAAAAACGGTACCACACAGGTGTAGGCAATAACGCACGGTACAAAAGTAGAAAATATTCCACAATTGTCAACATTTGACCCTGAACAACAACAAAAATTCATTACAGCTTCTCCATCTATGATTATGCAGAAATAACCACAATACACCATGAGCTATCCAGAAAAATCACCAAGATATACCGCAGGAAATGTAGGATAACAACTGTACAATGGTTTACCTGCCTACGATAGCTTCGGCCTCTGCTGTTCTTGTAGTACATCAGCAGCAAACATTTGACAATCATAGCAGTTTGGCGCACCATTGTATCTGCACAAGATTAAGAACAAGTGTGACTTAAGATTATACAGAGAAGTATCACATTGAAGACAGTACAGTATTCATGGTTGAGTGTATAAAATGATTGCGACGTTAACTATAGGGGACAGGTTACCCACTTACAACCTAGGAACAACCTAACTATTTGTAAAAGGCAAGCACATATGCATGTCAAGTAAAGTCAAAGCAAACATTAAGCCCAGTTGACAAAAAGGAGAGAATCCAGTTCCATATACTAAATTTCTTCAGGCCATATGAGAGTTCAAATGATGACAGCAATATCACTTTGCAACCATGCCGGATGTAAATATGTTCAAGCGTCATACCATTCACCAAGATGATGAATATCGCATGCCAAAATGGTGGTATTTCTTTAGGAGGAAGCATCACGAGAGGTCTTATAAGGTCCCCATTCTTGTAATACCAATAAAATCCAGATACGTGAACAACAAATAATACAGTAATCCCGACAAGGACTGGAATTTTTCTCTCCCTCTGCATTACATGGGGGAAAATGAACAAAATTAGCCAATATGGTATAGAAGGATCACCAATATCCACCATATTGTCACTAACAGAGAAAAATTGTATAAAATGATTAAAAGCAACTAAGTTTGCAGGTTTTTGTAACTTAAGGGTGTGCCACAGCAATGTAAAGATATTAGGAACATCCTATGGAAACAAAACTCTCAATCAGTAACAGAAGTTAACCAATTGCTGCAGTAATGTTCAAACCAATGTTGATAAGGAAAAGCTTGCTATACACACCAGTGTAAACTAATTGCTGCAGTAAACATCCTATGAAATCCTTGACAATTGTTGAGTGTGGGACAGAGGTTAAGCTATCATACAAATCTACCTAATTAATCCTCAGACAGTAGCACAAATGCAAACCAGTGAAAGGACAGCACAGCCCTGGTGATTCCTTATACACAAGCATCGAATTATAATGTCATCAGGTGCAAGAAAACCATAAAATTGCTTATACAAGGTGATGTGACCAAATAGCTAAAAGTTCACCATGTTTGCTGCACTACAATATTTCAATGTTCAGAACACTTGAAAATATTCATTAAATGAACAAAAACTACTCTAGGCAGAGCACTTTGATTCAGCAAAAACAGAATTTTTAATGACATGAATTGCAGGGGAAATAATGCATTTGCTTCTCATTTCTCTGTGGCACGAACCTTAGTAAAGTTACACCAAAAGTGTAGAAAACAATCACTAACCTTCAGAGCAGTCTGCTTACGCAGGATATCATTGGACTTGAACATCACTGCAGCAATCCAAATTGTCACAAAGAAACCTGTGCAAAACAACCCAAGACAAATTTAGCCAACATTCCCTACACATCCACATTACTTCAATTCGCAAACAGCATGCCACTATGTTCTAAGCATTAAAATTGGTCGTGCACATATCAATTTAGGCTCTGTTGAACTTGAAAAGGGAAACAAGTGAGCCCGACCTTGCAAATGTTGTCTGATGAAAACGACGAGCAGCAGCAGGGAGAAGGGCAGTATCTGCTCCACCCACCTCGCCACCTGTTGTATGTCGTACCGTTGGTACGACGACGAGGATTCCCTGCCGCCCTCCCCGGCCCCAGCAGCGGCTGACGGCTCCTCGGCGCGCGCCCTCGTTGCGTGCCCCTCCTCTTCCTCCTCCTCCTCGACGATCACCTCCTCGGCCCTCTCGGACGACGTCCCCGCCTCGCCAGGCGCCACAATCCGGATCGACACCTCGCCTGGCCCGGCCCCCGCCCCCGCCTGGTGCGCCCCGCCGCCGCCTGGATCGGGGCGGAGGATGCCGGAGTACTCGAGCAGCGCGGTGAGCGGCGCCTGGATGAAGCTGGAGGCCGAGAAGTGCACGCCGTACCTCCTCGACGGCGCGGGCGGCTGGGGCGGGGGCGGCGGGGACGACGGGGCGCGCGGCGGCGGGTGCGGCTGCTGCTGCGGCTGCGGCGGCGCGTCCATCGGGCGGGGCGGCGGCGCGCGGGGGGAGGGGTGGAGCTTCCAGAGGAGGATTCCGCCGCGGCGGCGGCGGTTGCGGAGGGCGGGCGGCGGCGCCGCGTCGGGGACGGGGGACGACGTCGGTGCGGCGGGGCGGAGGCCGCACGCGGCGAGGCGGACGCGGAGGCGGTGGAGGGTCCCCGTGCTCGTCGCCGTCGTCGTCGCGGTCGTGGTGGGAGGAAATTTTTGGGAGAAGGGTTATAGGATATTTTTGTGGTGTGCCCTTTTGATCTCTCTTGTTTTTTTCCACCACTCCGTCCGGGCATGGGTTTTGTTTATCTCGTTTCCTTCGCTTTGCTTGCGTGGTTGGTTTGGTCCTCGTTCGTTAATCCTCTGTTTGGTGCGGTTTCTTTTGTGATCTGATTAATTAATGGCCAGTTTTAATTTAATTTTGATTTGTCGGCGTCAGCACCGGATGAGGACGGCAAAGCGTCCACAAAGGCATCTAGTACTTAGAAACCTAAATATTGGGCACTGTCTTATTTTTATGCTACTCCTATGTTTTAAGATTTTCTATGAAAGACATGATAAGGTATAGTACCTTGATAAAATGTTATATTACCCTCTTGGCTTTCTAAACCACCATCATTGAAAATAAAAAAATATACAAAGAAAATCATAAGAATAGTGTCGGGGACAGCCATAGGGGTCCCCTAATAACGGGAGAAATCACCCCTTTCGAAAAAATAAGCAATCGAACACACAACTATAAATCACGCCCCGCACGGCCGCAGCCCAAGGCAAAGAAAGGCCCACGGCCCAAAAAGCCTCAGCGGCCCATCAAACCGCCAGCCCCGGCACCCCTCGGGCGAACCTCCGTCTCGCTCGAGGGGCGGGCACCGCACCGCGAAAACCCCCCGCCTCACTCGAGGGCGTGGCGCCCCTCCAACGCGTCTCCATCTCGATCGAGGGCCTCGGCCCCTCGGGTGAGTTCCCGCCTCGCTCGAGGGTCCCGGCCCCTCACGTAAGCCTCCACCTCGCTCGAGGCCTCCCTCGGCCCGCGGCGTCCCGCCTGCTCCCCCGACCGGGGCAATAAATGCTCTGACACACCGCGAGCGCCCGAGTCAAAAGCGAATCCCCGCCGCGCCAACCTCCTGACACAGCTTGGGAATCAGATCCCGGCGCTGTGCGACCAACCCGCCGCTGTACAGCCATCCCCGACGCTGTACCGGTGCTGTGCGGGATGGCCGGTGTCACTCCGTGGCACTGTACTACCCACTCCCGTCCTTTCCCCACGCTGCACCCCTCGAAGGAGGACGGCGATACCCTCGAAAGGCGTACGGCCCTCAACCCAGCGCCCGTCTAGGACGACGCCGTGACGCGAGGATGATGGAGCGCATCTCCTCCGTCACCTCCGGCCCTGTGCGGCCATCCCCGCGCGCTGTGCCACCATCCCGGGCACTACAGGGCCATCCCCAACACTGTGGGAACCCAAGCTGACGGGACGTCGCCACGCCGGCTGCTGTACAGCCCCCGATCCCCCGTCAGCCGGACCCTCGAAGCTGACGTACGGACGACGACTGAGCAAGAACTCCAGCACGGCCACCCTCGAAGCTACCCCTGGACAAGCACAGGAGCCACCACGACGCATGCCGGGGCCGAGATTCGCCAGGACGGCCATCAAATCACAAGAACTGTGCGCCATGCCGCCACACCACACCTAAAGTCCTGCGGTACGACTGTAAACCGCCTCCCCTTGGTCTATAAAAGGAGGAGGCGCCCCCTAGCCGCGGAGAGGAGGACGGATAGCACAACCACTCGCTCTCCCGTCCTCATCCAAGATATTGGCATTCGCCTCAATCATCCTAGCAGGGACTTGGAGGCTTCTCCTCCTCTCTCGCCTTGCTTGTAGCCCCCCTCTACAGGCACCACTGGTGCGAGTCAATACAGCGTGCACGCGCGATCTGCTGGACGTACGACCCCGCGGTCGGAACCAGGATAAACCCGTGTCCCTGAGTTGCCATTTGCACCAACCATCGAGCAGCTGATCACAACGTATCTCACTAGTTAGTGTCGGGACTAATGCTAACACCGACAGTTGGCGCGCCAGGTAGGGGGGCTCGCGCTGTGATCAACCCCTCACCAGCAATCTCGATGGTGATTCGCACTGAGATGACGTCCCAGAGGTACGCCATGGGCAGCTCGGACCCTTTCCCTGTCGGATTCGAAATCCGGTTCGGGAGCCTGAACTTTCAGGCCACAGGGAACGGCTACCACATGCGCCTTACCAATCGGGATGAACTCCACCCGTGGCGGTCAACCGGGCCGGGCCCGATCCCCGCCACGCCGACAACCGACGTCCCGACGCCGGAACCTGCGACGGCGGTTGCCTCGACGTCTCGACGCCGCAAACGCCCGGGTCAGCGCTCGCGTCAGGCGCGCACGGAGCGGCGCCGGGCGGCGCGCGACGCGGCCCGAAACGACGCACCACCGCCGGGCGACGCAACGGCCCACCCTGCGGGGGAGCACGCGGCCACGGGGCCGCAGTTCCCCCACGGGATGCGCAACTCCGCCGCGACGTACGCCTCATCCGTCAGCACCGACATGGCCGCGTACGAGGATCTCCCGGGCCATCACCTGTTGTCGGCCCGGAACCTCATCGCCACCACCAACGACGAGTCGTACCACGGCTCGGCCACCGAGCTGCCGCCCTCGACCTCGCATGGCTACGCGGAATGGGACTTCTCCGGCGTACCGGACCCTGTGGTATTTCGGCGGTTCCTTGACGCTGCGGACTACTGGTTCGGCTGCTCCGACGACTCCAGCGAAGGGAGCTACGATCCCTCGCGCGAGTGCTTCGTTGTCGTCGCCAACGAGCATGCTGACGGCGCGAACGGAGCAGGCGACGGGGACGTGGCCCAGCATCCGGAGCCAAACCCGCCACCGGGCCCACCAGCGGGCAATGCGGATATTAATGCGCAGCTGACCCAGGCGCGCGAGCTCGAGGCGAAGCTCGCAGAAGATTACCGGCAGGTGCGGCTCCTGCGTGCTACCATCGCAGGGGAAGCCTCGGCGCGCGGCGAACGCGCCCGAGAAGCCGGGAGGCAGGCTCGCGAGCGCATCAACGCCGACTTCAATGTGGACGACCCACACACGCCGCCTCGGGCCAGCCAAAAACTCATCGCGGCAGCGACACTACTTCGGGCCATGCCCGAGCCATCGACGCCCGAGGCACGTAACCTGCGCCGCAAGGCGCAGGCTCTCATCGAGCAGGCGGCCATACAGCAGGCCGAGAGCTCCGCGTCCCGCATACACAACCAGTCCAGCGCGCGGGGCGACGGCGACGCGCAGGACCAGGAGGCATCTGTCCACGTGGACGGCGCGGCGGGACAGCCGGCGAACCGGGGCAGGACGACTGTCAGGGAGCGGATCCTTGACACGCGCGGCCAGGCCCACGACGGCGATGCCCGCAACGTCCTGAACGCCAAGAAAAGGGGCGACGCGGAGGCGCGGACGGCGGCAGGCTACCACCCTCGGCGAGGTGGTCGCTACGACAGTCGGGAGGACTGCTCGCCAACGCCGGAACCCCCGGGAACCCATGTGTTCAGCCGAGAGATCCGCACGGCGAGTTTCCCCCAGCGCTTCCGCCAGCCCACCACCATCACCAAGTACACGGGGGAGACAGACCCTCGGCTATGGCTCAACGACTACCGCCTGGCTTGTCAGCTGGGCGGCGCCACCAACGACGCGGTGATCATCCGCAACCTGCCGCTGCACCTTACGGATTCGGCCCGGACATGGCTCGAGCATCTGCCGCCCAGCCAAATCCACAGCTGGGACGACCTAGTCCGCACCTTCGTGGGAAACTTCCAGGGTACGTATGTGCGCCCCGGGAACTCGTGGGACCGGCGAGTCACTTTGGGACTTCATACGACGCTTTTCCAAGCGCTGTACCGAGCTCCCGAGCGTCACTCAGTCGGAAATCGTGCACGCCTTCCTCGAGGGCACAACCTGTCGCGACCTCGTGCGCGAGCTCGGGAGGAGCCCGCCGGTCGACTCCAACGAGCTGTTCGATATCGCCACCAGCTTCGCTTCCGGAGAGGAGGCGGTGGGGGCCATTTTCGACGGTAAGAAAGGCAAACGCGTGGACGACGCGCCCGCAGAGGGCAGCAAGTCCAAGGAGCCCGCGAAGAAGCAAAAGCGGGGCAAGAAGGGCAAGAAGCCCCACCACGACGCGCGCGCACAGGGGCGCGGCGAAGACGACGACGAGCCCCTCGCCGTTGACCCTGCCCGTAAGGGTCCTCGAGGGCCCCCTCGAGGCCCCGGCGTGTTCGACGACATGTTGAAGAAGCCCTACCCGTACCACAAGACCCCGGTCAACCACACCCTCGAGCAATGCGACATGCTCAAGAAGTACTACAGCCGCGTCACCGTGAAGGAGGACGAGGCCAAGAAGGATGGGGGTGACGGAGGCGCTGACGGCTTCCCCGCAGTGGAGAACGTCTTCCTCATCTTCGGGGGACCGACGGTGGACATGTCCACCAGCCGGCGCAAGCAAGAGCGGCATGAAGTTCTCGCCGCAGAGAAGGCCCCTCCTTCCTTCCTCGACTGGTCGGAGGAGGCCATCACCTTCAGCCGCAAGGATCACCCAAACCGCATCCCCAACCCGGGCCAGTACCCGCTGGTCGTCGACCCCATCATCGGCAATGCGCGATTCTCCAAGGTGTTGATGGACGGCGGCAGCAGCCTCAACATCCTGTACGCGCACACCCTGCGGCTGATGGGGATTGGTTTAGATCAGCTGCGGCCCAGCACGGCGCCGTTCCATGGCATCGCGCCGGGCAAGCACGTCCAGCCTCTCGGGCAGATCGACCTACCGGTCTGGTTCGGCACGCCGGACAACTTCTGCAAGGAGGTCCTCACCTTCGAGGTGGTGGGGTTTCGGGGCGCGTACCACGCCATCCTCGGGCGTCCGTGCTACGCCAAATTCATGGCGGTCCCGAACTACACGTACCTCAAGATGAAGATGCCGGGGCCAAAAGGCGTCATCACGGTGGGCTCGTCGATCGAGCACGCATTCGACTGCGACGTCGAGTGCGTCGAGCATGCCGAGGCGCTCGCACTGGACGAGTCACTCGTTGCGGATATGGAGAAGTTGGCCAACGAGGGCCCCGACTCCCCTGCCAAGCACGCGGGCAGCTTCGAGGCTGCCGAGCAGACCAAGGACGTACCCCTCGACGTCGCTGCCCCCGAGGGCAAGACGTTGAGGGTCAGTTCCACCCTCGACCCGAAATAGGAAGTGGTGCTCGTCGACTTTCTCCGCGCCAACGCAGACATCTTTGCGTGGAGCCCCTCGGACATGCCGGGCATCCCGAGGGAGGTCGCCGAGTACTCCCTTGACATCCTACCTCACTCCAGAGCTGTGCAACAGCGCCTGCGACGCTTTGACGAAGAAAGGTGCCGGGCGATTGGAGTGGAGCTACGAAGGCTCCTGGAGGCCGGATTCATCAAGGAGGTGTTCCACCCCACGTGGTTAGCTAATCCTGTACTGGTTAAGAAAAAGAATGGGAAGTGGCGAATGTGTGTAGATTACACCGGTTTGAATAAAGCATGTCCCAAAGTTCCCTTTCCTTTGCCACGAATCGACCAAATAGTGGATTCCACCGCGAGATGTGAACTCTTGTGTTTCCTTGATGCCTATTCAGGCTACCACCAGATAAAGATGAAGGACTCAGATCAACTCGCGAGCTCTTTCATCACGCCGTTCGGCATGTTCTGCTACGTAACGATGCCATTTGGTCTTCGAAACGCTGGGGCTACATACCAGTGATGTATGCAACACGTTTTTGGGGATCACATCGGGCGGACCGTTGAGGCGTACGTAGATGACATTGTCGTCAAAACCAGGAAAGCGGACGACCTGGTCAACGATTTGCGTGTTACATTCGATTGCTTGCGAGCGAACGGGGTCAAGTTAAACCCCAGAAAATGCGTCTTTGGGGTGCCGCGCGGCATGCTACTGGGTTTCATTGTCTCCCAGCGGGGCATCGAGCCCAACCCCGAGAAGGTCTCGGCCCTCGACCGGATGGGGCCGATTCGAGATCTGAAGGGGGTGCAGAAGGTGTTGGGCTGCCTGGCCGCCCTGAGCCGCTTCATTTCACGGCTCGGCGAAAGGGGTTTGCCCCTCTACCGACTCCTGAAGAAGCATGAGCGCTTCTCCTGGACCGTCGAGGCCCAGGAAGCACTCGACAGGCTGAAAGCGACGCTCGCACGCGCGCCAATCCTCACGCTGCCTCGAGACGGTGAACCTCTGTACCTCTACGTCGCGGCAACCACCAAGGTGGTCAGCGCGGTCATCGTAGTGGAGAGGATGGAGGAGGGTCACGCTCTGCCAGTCCAAAGGCCGGTATACTACATCAGCGAGGTGCTATCCGAAACAAAGGCGCGGTACCCACAAATCCAGAAGCTCCTTTACGCGGTGGTACTCGCACGGCGCAAGCTGCGGCACTACTTCGAGGCCCAACCGGTCACGGTGGTCTCATCGTTCCCGTTGGGGGAGATAATCCGCAATCCGGATGCCTCGGGTAGGATCGCGAAGTGGTCTGTAGAGCTCATGGGCGAAACGCTCACCTACGCGCCGCGCAAGGCGATCAAATCTCAGATCCTCGCAGATTTTGTTGCCGAATGGACGGACACGCAATTGCCCCCGTTGCAGATCCGGGCCGAGTGTTGGACCCTCTACTTCGACGAGTCGGTGATGAAAACCGAAGCGGGTGCGGGCCTGCTCTTCATCTCACCCCTCGGGGAGCACATGAGGTATGCGGTGCGCTTGCACTTCCCCGCGTCGAACAACATGGCGGAGTACGAGGCCCTCCTCTGCGGCCTGCAAATCGTCATTGAGACCGGCATCAAGCGCCTCGACATCAGGGGAGACTCGCAGCTCGTAATTGACCAAGTCATGAAGAACACGAGCTGCCATGATGAGAAGATGGAGGCCTACTGTAATGCCGTGTGCGTACTCGAGGACAAGTTCTACGGCATCGAGCTCAACCACATCCCCCGCAAGTACAATGAGGAGGCGGATGAGCTCGCGAAGATTGCGTCAGGGCGGATCACCGTTCCCCCGAACGTTTTCGCGCGAGACGTCGCCAAACCGTCCGTCGACCTCACCCCAGCCCCTTCGAGTCGGGAAGAACCCTCGGGGGCTCCCTCGAATCCTGCGGGTGCAGAACCCATGGACGAGGACCCCTCGAACGAGGCGTTCGTGCTCTCCCTACTCGAGGGGTATGGCACGGACGAGGCCGAGGCCATGGTGACCGAGGAGGCCCCCCGCGTGGAGGATTAGAGGACCAAATACCTCGTATGGATCGATCGAGGGGAGCTTCCCTCGGATCGGACCGAGGCCAGGCACATCGCCAATAAGGCCAAGTCGTTCACTGTGATTGACGGCGAGCTGTACAAGCGCGCCGCGTCCGGGGTCCTGCAGCGGTGCATCCCCATTCCCCACGGCCGGGAGCTCATCCGCGACATCCACGCAGGTGTGTGTGGTCATCACGCGGCACCACGCACCCTCGTGGGCAACGCGTTCCGCCAAGGCTTCTACTGGCCCACCGCGGTCGCCGACGCCAATGAGGTCGTACGCACCTGCGAAGGGTGCCAATTCTACGCGCGCAAGACCCACCTCCCAGCTCACGCTCTCCAGACCATACCCGTCACATGGCCATTCGCCGTGTGGGGGTTGGACATCGTCGGGCCCTTGCGAAAGGCGCCCAGGGGCTACACGCATTTGCTGGTCGCAATCGATAAATTCTCAAAGTGGATCGAGGCACGCCCCATTACTAACCTCAGATCCGAGCAAGCCGTGTCGTTCTTCACTGACATCGTCCACAGGTTCGGAGTACCGAACTCCATCATCACCGACAGCGGCACCCAGTTCACCGGCAGGAAATTCCTGGAGTTCTGCGACAACCACCATATCCGCGTGGATTGGGCGGCCGTCGCACATCCACAGACTAATGGCCAGGTAGAACGTGCCAATAGCATGATTTTACAAGGCCTCAAGCCCAGGATCTTCGACAGACTAAATAAGTCCGGCCGAAAATGGATTCAAGAGCTACCGTCGGTCATTTGGGGCCTCAGGACCACCCCGAGCAGAGCCACGGGATTCACACCATTTTTCCTAGTCTATGGCGCGGAGGCCGTCCTCCCCACAGACCTGGAATACGGATCGCCCAAGACCAGGGGCTACGACGAAAATTCAAACCAGCGAGCTCGCGAAGACTCGTTGGATCAGATAGACGAAGCCCGTGACGTGGCAATGATGCACTCGGCAAGATACCAGCAGGTGCTAAGGGTGTACCAAGCTCAGAAAATTCGGCGCCGAGATTTTGGCGAGGGCGACCTAGTGCTAAGGCTACGCCAAGATAACCGAGGTCGCCACAAGCTATCACCGCCGTGGGAGGAGCCCTACATCGTCGTCGAGGTACTCAAGCCCGGCACGTACAAACTGGCGAACGAGCAGGGCGAAGTCCTCACCAACGCTTGGAACATCCAACAGCTACGTCGCTTCTACCCCTAGAAAGGATTTCCAAGTCATTTTGTGCATACCCGACGCCCAAGTCGGCTGTATATATATGTTCGCTAAGTTTTTTGAATAAAGTCAAGGGCGACTCGGATTTCTCCTCGAAAACCAAGTCCCCCTCGGGGGCTACTACGGGGGGCACCCCCCCTGAACGGTCCTGTTTTTTCGTGAAAACCTTTATTCTAAAAACGCCAAACACGTCCCGACCCGGGAGTTTGGGCAAAAAGATGCGGGGCGCGAGCGGCCAAAGGGCGAAGACGGACGAGTCGGGGACAGCCTACGCCTCCGGCAGGATACGGCCCCTCCCCCTCACCACTTCGCCTAAGGGCTACTCGTGAAAAACGATCAACTCCAGCTGAAATTTGCCTAAGCAACGGGAAGGGGCGGAACGGCACAACAACATAAAATAAATAGCACTTAGTTTACAAGTCTTCAAGGCAAATTGTTTCATTACATAAGCCGCGCGGCTCGAATTCTAACTGCAATGTAAGGGCCAGAGTGCCCAACTACTTTCAGGGCTCGAGGGGCCCGACGGGGGGCGCGTTTGGCAAGAGGACCTCCTCGAAATCGTCACTAAGGATGTCGGCGGCAGGAGCAGCAAGAGCGTCCAGATGGTCCGCCACGGCCTGCGCCCCGGCGTCGTCGAGATCGTCGGCGACGACGTAGCCCGTGGCCAGCGCCGCGAGGTCGACCTGGTAGTGCGACTGCACCACGCCAAGGGCCTTTTGGATCCCCAGGCAGAGCGCGCCTCACACGCGCCTGGCAACATGGCCGCCCAAGGCCCGGAGGCGACTCGCCACGGAGCTTCCTGCCTGCCCGGCGCCCTCGTCGATGCCCTGGCACGCCTCGAGGGCTGCCTGCTGCAGAAGCCCTAGCTACAGCTGGGAGGAGTCGTATGCCGCCTGGAGCACCTCTGCCTGCGTCGTTGACATCCCGAGAGCGGTCCGCAGGCCTGAGAGCGAAAAGGAAATAAGGCGAAAGCGAACCCAGGCAAAACAAACCGATCGATAAACAAAGGGTTCGGGGGGCGACTTACCCTCAACCTGCTTCTTCTCTTTTTCGAGGTCCGCGCGCGCGGTCTCGACCTCCTGCTTTAGCTCTAGGATGGAGTCATCCTTCTCCTCGCCGGTGATCCGCAGCTCCTCGAATGACACACTCTCCTGGACCAGTTCCCCGGTGAGCCGCGTGACCTCCGACTCCCGGACCTGAAGCGCGGCCCGGACCTCCCCTAGCGCGGTACGCTCTTGCTGGAGTTGGCCTTGCGCCTCCTCCCGAGCCGAGCACTCGCGCTGGAGGGCGGCCCGAGCGTCCTCGAGGGCGACCCGCTCCAGCTGGAGCTGAGTCTCCGCCTGCTGGCGCACGCTCTGCTCCTGGCGAAGCTGCTCCTCCATCGCGGCGAGCGACGTGACCTTCTCCTGCAAGTCAGCGCTCAGCTTTTCGGCCTCCTGGGCCTTCTGCTCTGCCTGAGCCTGCCAAGACCGCGCCCCCTCGAGGGTGGTGCAGTCTTGCTGGAGCTGGGTCTGCGTCTCAGCGAGAGCGGTCTCCCTCTGCGCCAGCACGGTCTGCGCCTCTGCCAGGGCGTCCCGCGCCATCTGCAGCTCGCCGTTCGCCGTCGCCAGCGCCCCCTCCTTCTCCTGAAGCACGGCTTTCACTTTGTCGACCGCGGTGGCGTTCTCCATCGTCAGAGTGCGCTAGTCGATGAGGGCGTCCTCCGCGGCCAGCAGCTTATACTCCAGCCAGCCGTTGTCCGTCCGCAGGGCCTCCACCAGGACGTCCAGGGCCTCATATTGTCCCCGATACCAGTCGAGGTCCTGGTTCAGCTCGGCGAGGCGGTTGAACTTTTCACCCGCCTGGCCCTGTAGCTCCTGCGGGCGGCAACGGGAAAGCAGAAGAAGGAATCAGAACGAAACACGTTGGGACAAGAAAGAAAGCGGGAAAGCGAGCGCCAATCGAGCAAGGATCCTCACCTCGAAGATCTGGAACGACCGGCCTCCGTGGAGCTGGAGCGCCTCGGTCAGGGCGGCGTTGAGGGAGGCGCCGTGGGCACGGAACTCCTGCCATAGCGCCCTCTCGGCCCTGGCCTCGTCGAGCAGGCCCTCTAATCGCGACGGGGCGGTGTCAGGTGCCGGCGGCGCGGCGCGGGATGTCGACGCCTCAGCGTCGTGTGCCGGCCGCTGCGACATCACGCAGCCGTCGGACCGCACCACCAGCACCTCGGGCGCGGGCTCGGGGGCTGGCCCAACCGGTCTCCTCGATCGGCCCCTCCTGGGGACGGAATCACCACCAACAGGGGGCTCGACCGCCTCGCGGCCCCTGGCGGACCGGCTCTCCGAACGAGTCCGCCCGCGCCCTTGGTGAGGGTCGCGGGGAACCAACGCTTGCGTAGACGCCGCTGCCGCCTCCTCCTGCTGCGGCCTCGTGGCCGCGGTCGGGGCGTGCGACGGCCCGCCATCCGCCGCTACATTCGCCGCCGCCCGTGGCGCCCTCTCCGAGCGGCGCCCGGTCGCCAATGACGTCTGCAGCTTAAGCGCCTTGACGGGCGCAAGGGCGGGGACGGTCGGCGACGCCCTGACAACGAAAGAAAGGCAGGGGATGAGCGGCTACGTCTCAAAATCGAAGGCGTGCAGAAAGAACGCTACTTACTTCAAGCTGGAGAAGCCCCGCTTCCTTTTCCTCGAAGGCTCGGGGGGCGCCTCCACTGCGCCTACGGGCGCCTCCGCAGTGCCCGCTGGCACCTCCACCGACGACCCGGTGACGGGCGGCTCCGTGCCCGCCTCGAGGGTCGATTCCGCGGCTGCCCCCTCGACCCGCGGGGACGGGGGCGCCGCGGGTTCCCACCTATCAGAGGTGGTCCGCTCCCTGTCGCTCTCCTCCTCGTCCGAGGACGAGTTCACCAGCACCGGTGGGGGGGAGAGACCTTGCTGCTCGCGCAGCCGGTACTACTCGTTGTACTGGTCGAGGCGCTCCTGCCTCCTAATCCTCCTCTCCTTCGCGAGCGCCGCCCGGTCCCGCTCCCGCCGCTGCGCGGCGCGGCCGGTGGCCTGCGACCGAGGCGTCGGTGGGTCCGATCGTGCGGCATTGACGTTCACCGCCTACAGGCAGCGACTGTCAGGACGAACGAAGAACGCGAGAGGAGAGACAAAGGGTAAAGGAAAAGCGTGCTCACCGGCTCGGCGTCGGGGAGCATCACGAACGACCACAGGTCGTCGTCGTTGTGTGGCACCACCTTGAGGTTGACCGCGCGCCTCGCCCGCGTGGCCGCGTACCCCTTGGGGAGCCGCTCCTGCAGCAGCCGTGAACGTGCCAACGACACGGGATTGGCCGCGTCGCTCATCTCGAAGATGCGGAGCTCCCTCTCCATGAGGGAGATGATCCGCCGGTGGTGGAAGTTGGCGATGACGGACGTCACCGCCAACCCGGAGTCCACCAACTGGCGCAGGGCGTCGGTGAGGGACTCGAGCCTCCTCTTCCTTGAAGGGGGCGACACGCCGTGCACCCAGGCGTCGGGCTTCTCCCTCAGCACCTTCCCGGTGTACGGCGGGAGGCCGGCGCCGTCGTTACGAAGGTAGAACCACCCCTTCTCCCACTCGGTGTTGTTGGACGTCATGGTGCACGGCAAGTACAGCTCCTTGCGCGTGTCCCGCAACGCAAGCGTGAGGCCGCCGGCGCGAACCGCTCGGCGCGTCCTGTAACATCCTGGATGTTTGGGCAATAGTAATCATCACCATTAGTAGCCCTAACCATTGTTTGTCTTGGTCAAACCACCCCTTAGGGGTCAACTCCTTCAAACCCCAAGTCAAACCCTTAGAGATCTATACCTCTCTTTAAAAGTCTGGCTTGTTCTCCAAATTTTTCTTAAGTACTCAAAATTATGCCAATATGAAAGTTGTCCAGTTTTTCATGGGGCACATTTCATTCAATTGGTGGCATTTGAGATTCGGAGTGGAAAAGCCTCAAAAATCCAGTCAACTCTCAAAGCACGAGTTTGACCAGGCTGAGAAAACAGCAACTTGGAGTTGAATTTCTAACTAATCTAGGCAAAATTTCATAGGTCAACCTTTGGGAAAGTTGAAGCTGGTTAGGTGGTCTATAACTTTTGTTTTTGGAGAATTTAAAGTTTAGTTTGAAAAATTTTAGTTTGAATCGGTCAAGCCACCCTTCACTGAATTGGATCGGCGCCCGGCGCTCCAGAGCGGCGTCCTCGCGTGCGACGTCGCGCCGGCGCGACGCCCCGGCGTCCGTGCCCCGGCCGTCACTTCGGTGGGCCCCACGTCACGCCGTCACCTTCACTTGCCACGTCGACCTCCAGAAACCACGCGCCGCCCCCGGTTTCACCCTCCTCTCTCCTCTCCCCTCCGCGAAGCCCGTCGACACGCGCCGGCCGTCGCCGCCGCGGGAGCTCGATGCGATGCACGCCGGGAGGGAGAAGTCAGCGACGCCGTCGACCCGTCTCATCACCGCCGCCGTCAGCTACTCGTGCCGCGCCACCTCCCGAGCTAGGCCATCGAGCGCCTATGCGCTCTAGGCGCCTAGCTGCCACGCGCAGCGCCGCCATGCGCCGTCGCGGCGGACGCCGAGGCCGGCGCTGGCCCACAGCTGCACGGGCGAGTTTATCCGTCCCAGGGAGCCTTGGACCCTCCTCCAAGCCGCGCCGTGTATAAAAGGAACCACCGGAGCACACACACGGCTTTTCCCCCTTCCCGCCGTCCGTCATTGCACTGCCGCCATGGAGCTCGCTCGCCCGAGCTTCGCCGCTGCCGGCTAACCCGCCTAGCACCTTCCCTAGTCCCCGTGGAAGCCTCCCCGAGACCTACATTGATCCATCGCGCCGCGATTTCGCCGGAGCCCGAGCCGCCGCGGCTGCAGCACCGCCCCCTTCGCCGCCGGCGATCACCGGAGCTTCCCCCGTCGACCCCGACACCGCCAATCAGTCTCTGGTGAGCACACACGCCTGCCTAGCTAGTCACCCGACCAAGTCCGGCCGCCGGCGAGCCGCCGGCGAGCTCCCCTGAGCCGCCAAGGGCAGATCTGTGAAGATCGAAATCTTTAGAAGGACTTAGCTGTAAGATTCCAGGGGCTATATTGAAAAGAGTATCTATAGATCTAGGTTTGAAAACAGGGATCTTGTAAATTCAACCATAAATCACAGAAAAATGGTAAAAATGCAAACTTAATTTTGCTGTGCTCATCATGACCAGGAGCAACTTTTATACAAAGGAAGTTTTCAAATTTCTGAGTAGTTTTTGAACTAATGCAAATTGATCAGTTTGGCTAGATTTGAAATAGTTCAAATTCTATAATTGATCTGCAAGTGAATTTTAGATATGTTGCTACTTTTGACATGTATGAGCTCTGGTAGAAAGATGGCACTTAGTTATCATGGGTAGCTTTACTTATGAATTATTTTTCATGTACGCTAGAGCCTCTGTTTTGAATTTTATAAATTAATCTGTTGGTCAAATAATGTCAATCTTTTTGCCACAGCTCTGTTTCATGATGATGTACTCCTGTTAAACAGTATGCATGTTTTTGACATGTTTTGCTTAGCCAAATAATTTGCCATGGTTTATTAGGGTTTTATTCATGAGTATAGCTCCTTTAAGTTTGTTTGCTGAGTAAGTGCATATCTCTTGTTGTTATGCTACCTTTTAGCCCTGTGTGAAGTTTCAGTTCAAAAGGATGTATAATTATTTATGTGTGATTTATTTTTCATATGCTAGGCATAGTTTTGTGTGATTTTTCATGCTAGCGCTAGTTGATGATATAAGTTGGTTTTTGGGCAGTGACTTGCTCAATGCATCAAGTTCATGGCTGAGATGTGTTTGGTTCAGTTTATATTTATATTTATTGAAATAAACTTTTGGAAGCAAATCACACTCAATAAATGGAATAAATGGAAAACTCGCCATCACCTACATGCAATGCAAGTATATATGATTGAATTTCACTAAATTAAATTCCGAGGCAGCAACATGTCCTTGGTGAAGTAAAGTTAATTTAATGATAATAAATATGTACACAGTCACTATCGACGAAAGGAATTTAATAAGCTTCAACACATCAATAATTTCCGGAAGAGTATGCTGAATATATTAACCCTCATAATGGTTTTGGTCAACCAATACACCTCATTGTTGTTATTAAATTCAGAATTGAATTTATGTTAGTTTGAACACACCAATCTCATGCATATGCATATCGTGTAGAGCTCCCGGACGGAAACTACGAACTAGTGCCGGAAACTGACGAGGACCTCGCTAACGCAGGAGTGAACGCAGTGGAAGTGCAACAAGGCCCGGACCAAAGTTCGGAGGATTTCACCACTGACTGTGCTAGTGAAGGCAAGCACCGAAGCATATTTCCCAATTTTCTAACTTATGCAACTATATATATGGATGTTTGTGCATTTACGTTCAGGAGTTGAAATGAAACCCTAGTTGCATGATCCTAGGTTCCTATGCTCTAATACTAGTATGTTAGGACGATAGTTGCCATGCTCCAAGGACCCGGTAAAAGTCGAGTGAAATCCTTCACTCGCGAGCTATAGGTTCTTGTTGGGATCATAAGATTTAATCGGATATGCTCATGTGGTAAGAGCTTGGGATCGGCTCCGGTCAGTGGGTGTCACTGGTTAAGCTTTTGAACGTACTAAACATTTGTCGGGAATGGGACCGGTAAGCCTAGTACCCTCTGGAATCGGTAAGGGATTTATGACCACTAATCTTGGGGAGGGCCCCCATGTTCTAGGTCATGCGGTGCATGTGCTTGGTTGGGCGGCGGAGTCTGTGACCTTCCCGCCTTGTATCAAGACTGTGGAAATGGATCCTGAACCGAGGAAGGTTGGGAACCGCCTGGTTGATGCATGCTCCACCCCCTTGGTTTCAGTTGCCTTTTTGGGGTGTGCATCTTTCGTGTGTTTAGGTCCACCTTGCAAGGTTAATAATCGATCGATCGTCGGCCTCTCACCGTTATCCGGGACTGCTTAACCATACAGCTCATTTCCCTTTATGATGAAATTGAGAATTAATTTGGAGATTGCTTAATTGAATTGCACAACTTTGCTTGCAGTAGTTGCCAATCTAGTAATGATTAAACAACTAGAATTGTGAGCTAAAATTTGAAAGTAATGACATACTCTTTGTTGCTTTTCAGCAAAATAAACCACCAGCCATAAAGCCTTTCATGTCTAGGGGTTCGGTGAATAATATCACCGTCGGATAAGTCTTGCTGAGTATTAGTATACTCAGCCTTGCTGTTGTTGATGTTTTCAGGTGATGTGAATGATGGGTTTCCGTGCCCTGGATCGTTCCCACCCGATTGGGAGATCAAGTGGGAGGAGTGAAAGGATCTTGATGTCGTCTAGAGGGGGGTGAATAGACGAATCTGCACTTATTAAAAACTTCAACCCTCTGTTAGTGCTAAAACCGGTCAGACCGGTTTGCAAAACCTGTCAGACCGGTTTTGCTAGGCAGCAAATCAACAAACAAGTATATGCCCTCTACGAGTTCTAGCTCAAACCAAACTTGGTGTATGACTTCCAAAGGTGTTTCCAAGAGTGTCAATGAAGTCCCTGCACATAGCACAAGCACACCAAAGTAGATCGAAGCGGAAGCACAAAGATTGCTAGAAACAACTTGAGGTAATGCATGTAAATGTAAAGCAAGTAAGAACACAAAGATTTATCCCGTGGTTCGGCTCACCACTAAGGTTAGCCTACCTCCACGTTGTTGAGGTATCCACACAAGGATAGGCTCGCCACACAAGGCTTGCCCTTGACCTCGGTCTCAAGTCAAGAGAATGAACCCTTGAGATGAGAAGGTTTCCACTAGAATCACAGGGGTAATACAAACTTCTTGGAGCTTCCACAATCTCGGATTGGAGAGCTTCCAAGTGACTTCTAGCCGTCTAGGAGCAAAGCTCCAAGAGTAAAAGATGCTTCAAAGGATCTTCAACGAAATCAGCAGGTGCTCAAGTATGGGATGCTCACAAGGCTTCTCAAAGCTCTCTAAAGCTCTCACACAAGTCACTCTCTCAACCCAACACAAGAATAGGGCACTAAAGGCTTGAATCTCACTTAGAGAGGTTGGGGAGAGCTTAGCTGGGGTTCAGGAAGGTGTTAGAAGTGTGGAGGACCAGCAGCCCCTTAAGGAGGAGCTCATGGGTATAAATACCCAACTTCCACGAAACTAGCTGTTAGTCTGTTAGACAAAACCGGTCAGGCCGGTTTGCCAAACCGGTCAGACCGGTTTTCAAACCAACTAGCCGTTGGACGGTGTCAGTGCCCAAACCGGTCAGACCGGTTTGCCAAACCGGTCAGACCGGTTTGGGCCAGAGAGCCCTACTAAGGTTTAGATCTCACGGGTTAGTCTCTCATGGGTTTACTTGAGCACTTTTTGATGTTTGTTGTCCAACCATTGATTCATCCCTCTTGATAGTACGGCATACCTAAACTCAAGATAAAAGATAAACCCTAATTAATCCACTTGAGTTTGAACCACCAAGGTACGCCGGTAGATGATCTTCAATGATTCGAGGGCTTCCAATGTTGTATACCAACTGAGCACATGTTATAGATGAATAAATATATGCATGTGCTTGAGCATGTCCACCTTGAGCTAGTGACTTAAAATTCTTCCATAGAGTAGATATCAACCACTTTGAATTCTTAAGCCACTCCAATTTATCAATCATGACACTAGATGCAATTTATCACTTTCCTCGGTAGGCTTGGATATGATACTTCGAAATCCTTGACGCTCTCAACTTCACCCTAGCCACTTGCTTATGGTCGCTATCCATAGCCTTTGCTTAGTTCCTCGTTTTAGCCATCTTGATCTCTTCATCACTTATCCTTGCCACAATTGAGTCAAGCCTTGCACCATAGAGAGAATTCCATTTGAGATGCCACTCAAATAGTTTGTCCTTTGATTGACATCAATTATTCTTGCTTTGCAAACTTCTATTTATCGGTCCATCAAAAAAGAGATAACCACATGACCCTTGTCAATTCTATACTTGAAGTCTTGCAAATAGCTTCTTTGAACAAGTCAATATTCTTCATAAAATGTAAGAGTGAAAAACCATTTGATATTGTACTCGGAAAACTCATAGTATTGGCTATCAAGTTCCATCTTGTGTCAATAGTGAAATCCCTTGATGCCATACTTAACTTTGACTTAGTTCTCCCATTATTATACCACAAGCTTCTCCTTTCTTTACAATATGCTGTGCTCAACATAGAGAGGCCAACCAAGTACTATATATAATCATGCCTCTATATTTGCTTTTCTTTAGCTTAGGATCACTTGTTGTATGTCTTGTATAGACTCCAATGAGAAGAACACATTAACCAACTCATGACATTCATCTTTAGTAGTTTGCATACATTCCATGTATAATGCCATGATTCACCCTTGTCATCTTTGCAATATGAGCCAAATACATGATCTTACACATAAATATCATTTATCGAAAATCAACAACCTGCTCACATGCTTTACAAGAGTGTTAGTGATTTAATCAAGTTGTCACTTAACTCACCAAAACCCACTTAGGGCTTGATTGCACTTACAAGGAGGACAGTGATTAGTGACATCTCGGATGGCCTCCTTGGATGTTACGTTTGACGTGTAGTTTTATTTATTTCCGCTGTGTGTATTGAACTCTGAACCATTTACTTTTATGCACTGAACTTGGTTTGTAATAAAATAACCCTTAAGGGAATTGATGTAATATAAGTTGTGATGGTGTAATCTCTGGACTCGCCTTCGTGTGAGTTTTGATGTACAAATGTCGATCCTTTGTTATAAGTGATTTACCGGGCTTGACCCGGCAGAGACGACAAGTTAACTCTGTGTTATCGCTTAATGACCAAAAGGAGTGGTTTAGGCGATAATACGAAATTAATTTGGGCGGTTCTGTCACACGTCCCCCTCTCGCTCGTGACGAGAGTGTGGAGCTCACCATGGAAGAGGTGGACCCACAGGTCTCAGTTCACCGGGATCCCCAAGAATCCCTCGCAGACGGCGACGAAGGAAGCCGCCTGCGAGATGGCGTTGGGGGCGAAGTTGTGGAGCTCCACCCCGTATTGGTAGCACAACCCCCGCATGAACCTGCTCGCAGGGGCGTTGAATCCGCGCTCGTGCAGGCGGATAAAGCTCACGACGTAGCCCGGCGGGGGGTTGGGCTCCCTGTCCGACGACGGCGGGACCATCCACGCCGGGCGCGGACCGTCGCCGGCCGGTGTCAGCTGCCCGCCGGTCACCAGCTCCTCCAGCGACAGCCGGGTCGCCGTCGACCGGGGCCACGGGAAAGGGTCCAGCACCCGAATCGGAGCCATGGAAGACAAGAGTGGGGAGCAAGGACGGCAGCGGAAGCAAAGAATGCGCGGACGAATCCGAAGCGGCGGGGCGCGCGGCTGGGAAGAAGATGGACTGTGTGTGGGGGACGGATGCGAGCGACAGAGGTAAGGTGCCTCACTCCTACCCCCCCCCCTCGTGATTTATAAGATTTGAGGGAGCAACGCCCCCGGGAACACCGCGCGCAGCGGCAATTAATGCGGCCGGCGCCCTGCGTCGCTGACAAACGGGCCCCGCCGCACCAAAACGGTCACGCACACGCGCGCACGCTATGATTACGGCGCATTACCCCAAGGGACGCGGTGCCCCGTCCCATCGCCTTTCCACGTCGCTCACGACGCCCGCGCTGCGCCGCCTGAAAAGGTGCGCCCGCTCCGCACGACCGCGGCCACGAACGCGACCCGTTAATGGTGGGGTTCCTTCCTGAGTAAGGATGACCCCCTCACGAAACCAGAGCCAAGAGCTCAAGGACCGACCCCTCGCGGGTGCGATCGATGCCCCGATCTAAAACGGGCAGAGCCACGGCTCGCTAAACAGACTCGAGGGTCCACAGAGGCCGGGCCTACACGGTGTTTACTGATCAGCGGTTCGAAGGCCTGCCCGTCAAGGGTGGACACCGCAGATGCCCCTCGAGCGGGGACTTACTAATCAGCGGTTCGAAGACCTGCCCGTCGAGGGTGGACACCGTAGATGCCCCTCGAGCGGGGACTTACTGATCAGCGGTTCGAGGCCCAGCCTGCCGAGGGAACAGCGGATACCGCAGATGCCCTCGATCTGAGGGGTTACTGATCAGTGGCTCGAGGATCGACTCGACCGCAGCCTAGCAGGCCCCACAGATCAAGCCAAGACAGGGGCACCCCGGTGCCGCCCCACAAAGGTCGTACTAATCAGAGGTACGAAGCCTGACCCTCGAAGGGTTCGAACAGGCGCCTCAGATTGACAGAGTCAGAGACGACCAGGGCGCGCGCGTTCGAGCCGGTCCTCGAACTCCCAAGTTCGGGGGCGCCCCATAGTTCGTGTTCAAGGCCAACGAGGGCAGCTAGTCGAGGGATCCCGTCGAGGGAGAGCTTCCGCGCCCTCGGTCCCAATCGAACGGGACCGAGCCCTGCCTAGCACACCCGCGTAAAGCGCTCTTATGGACGTGTCTCCGGACCACGAGCCGACCCCTATCGAATGGGGCACGGACGTCCACTTGAACTACCCGTTAACAGCTCAACAAGGGATCCATGATTCGCGACCCATTCGATGGGAGTCGTGGACACCTCACCCCTCCGCCCTGCGAAGGGGCGGCGAAGGGGCGCACAAACAAGTCGAAGAGCTCGCCCCGATAGCCCTGAGTGGGCCCAGGCTCGGGGGCTCGACGCACGGCTACACCTTCTGGACGTGCCCGATCGCAAGCAAGCGCCAGTACGCATGCATGGCACTGCCGAGGCCGGCGGAAACAAACGCCCCGCGAACCGGCAGCTCAACGCAAAAAACCTTGCAGGAATGCATGCACTCCTCCAAGACTTCGGGGGCTACACCCGCGGGTGCGCTAGCGCGCCCCCACGAAACATCACAACATCTAGAAGGGAAGAAAGTCCTAACAGGAAGCACCAGCCTTTGCGGGTTCCTACGGATACCGCTGCAAAGGCTCGGGGGCTACTGTCGGGGACAGCCATAGGGGTCCAATAATAACGGGGGAAATCACCCCTTTCGAAAAAATAAGCAATCGAACACACAACTATAAATCACGCCCCGCACGCCCGCAGCCCAAGGCAAAGAAAGGCCCACGGCCCAAAAAGCCTCAGCGGCCCATCAAACCGCCAGCCCCAGCACCCCTCGGGCGAACCTCCATCCCGCTCAAGGGGCGGGCACCGCACCGCGAAAACCCCCGCCTCGCTCGAGGGCGTGGCGCCCCTCCAACGCGTCTCCATCTCGATCGAGGGCCTCGGCCCCTCGGGTGAGTTCCCGCCTCGCTCGAGGGTCCCGGCCCCTCGCGTAAGCCTCCGCCTCACTCGAGGCCTCCCTCGGCCCGCGGCGTCCCGCCTGCTCCCCCGACCGGGGCAATAAATGCTCTGACACACCGCGGGCGCCCGAGTCAAAAGCGAATCCCCGCCGCGCCAACCTCCTGACACAGCTTGGGAATCAGATCCCGGCGCTGTGCGACCAACCCGCCGCTGTACAGCCATCCCCGGCGCTGTACCGATGCTGTGCGGGATGGCCGGTGTCACTCCGTGGCACTGTACTACCCACTCCCGTCCTTTCCCCACGCTGCACCCCTCGAAGGAGGACGACGATACCCTCGAAAGGCGTACGGCCCTCAACCCAGCACCCGTCTAGGACGACGTCGTGACGCGAGGATGATGGAGCGCATCTCCTCCGTCACCTCCGGCCCTGTGCGGTCATCCCCGCCGCTGTGCCACCATCCCGGGCACTGCAGGGCCATCCCCAACACTGTGGGAACCCAAGCTGACGGGACGTCGCCACGCCGGCTGTTGTACAGCCCCCGATCCCCCGTCAGCCAGACCCTCGAAGCTGACGTACGGACGACGACTGAGCAAGAACTCCAGCACGGCCACCCTCGAAGCTACCCCTGGACAAGCATAGGAGCCACCACGACGCATGCCGGGGCCGAGATTCGCCAGGACGGCCATCAAATCACAAGAACTGTGCGCCATGCCGCCACACCACACCTAAAGTCCTGCGGCACGACTGTAAACCGCCTCCCCTTGGTCTATAAAAGGAGGAGGCGGCCCCCTAGCCGCGGAAAGGAGGACGGATAGCACAACCACTCGCTCTCCCGTCCTCATCCAAGATATTGGCATTCGCCTCAATCATCCTAGCAGGGACTTAGAGGCTTCTCCTCCTCTCCCGCCTTGCTTGTAGTCCCCCTCTACAGGCACCACTGGTGCGAGTCAATACAGCGCGCACGCGCGATCTGCTGGACGTACGACCCCGCGGTCGGAACCAGGATAAACCCGTGTCCCTGAGTTGCCATTTGCACCAACCATCGAGCAGCTGATCACAGCGTATCTCACTAGTTAGTGTCGGGACTAATCCTAACACCGACAAATAGTGTGTTCAATTCGTGTGTGAAATCCATGTAACCTCTTACCATCAAGATGGGGTCCAAAATCGGACCAGATTCTTTATCTCATTACCAGGCACATTGCAATTACCATGTTTTTTTCTTCTTTGAGCAAAATTTTGCAACCTAAAGTTAAAAATCAAACTAGTTGAGTAAAATTGGCCAAATTAACGGGGGAGTCAACTTTTAGGCCGGACAATGATCCTAGCGATGGTAGGTTCCCATCAGTCCAATAGTACTAGAATCTACCGAACGAATCCAACTAACTGTAAACCACCAAAATGGAACCAGAGTTGACACGCCAAAAGCACTTGTTAACAAACCTGATTTGACAGACAAATGGTAAGACGCGGTCTGTTCGTATTGTTTAATACTGTTACGATAACCTACTACTAGCGCTAGAAGTAGTCTAGAACCACTAGCTTATTGAGCTAATCGAGTTGTAATAAATTTTTTTCCTTAACGGCCATGCCGGTGCCGTACCATACCGTCAGACAGATGTGCCTTGTGGCACCAAACGATGCTTACCTCTCGGCCTCTTGGCGCCATCTCTGCTGAACTTTGCTTAGAGGCTATCATCTCCATTTTCCTTTCGCTCTACGTTTGGGAGGTTGACACGTAAATGTCCTTGGAATGTCGTTGGCCATCCTTTTTTTAATAATAAATAGTTTAATAATAGTCTATTATTAATGAAAATTTCTAAAGAATATATATAACCATATATGAAAAGTTTTCAAGACAAATCTACTTGTACCGATACATTGATGATTCATGCGATATCTTTTACTAATAGCTCATGTATTATGTATATCAGTAGCCAAAAAAATTGAAAAGTTTACTACATGTGTGACGTGTGTAAACATCATCTATGAACATAGCATCCCTCACTTGAGATTTGAGAGATTATACTAATTTTTTCATATGTTTCGGAGTTTTTACCGACAATGACGTAGCCGGGGGGCATGGCCCCACTATGGTTTGCAAAACTCCACTGAAAATTTTGGTTCTGATAAATTTTTTAGATAAATTAATCGTTGTTGGCCTCCTCTACGTTGATGGACAAAAAACGGAGCAAGTATGGTGCATATCTCAGCGGGCATCTCTGACAGATTGTCGCCATCCGTATGTGCGCCCATGTATGGCGATGGTCCGACAATACGAATGCAGAAGAGGCGTCCAGAGTATTCTAAAACTTGTACTTTTTTCTTTTTTTAGCTCAACGATGGAAAATCTGTTGCATGCTCTAACAAGAACATCGGATGAAAGATGAAAGTCCCTGTTTGGTAGGGGGTGAAAAAATTTTCACCCTCTATTAAAATGTTACTTTGACCATTTATTAAGAGTATTAAATAAAGTTAGTTTCAAAACTACCTTCACAACTCTGAGTAAAATCGCGAGACGAACCTAATGAGGTCTCTGACCGCATGATTAGAGCATGATACTGTAGCATCACTGTAGCAAATCGCTAATTAATTATGCTCATTAAATTGGTCGCGCAAAGTTGCACTCATCTATGAAAAGGTTTTACGAATAAACTTCATTTGGTACTCTATGCGTGCAAGATTCCCTTTACGTGGAAAAAAATCTTCTCCATCCAAACACGGAAGATGAGGTCGACGTCGGTGACGGCGCTCTCTCTGGGTTGGGGCCTGTTTAGTTCGCTGAAAATTTACCTTTTTAATGTTTCGAACTCCTGTAGCACACTGTAACACGTTTCGTTTGTTTGTGGTAAAATATTGTCCAATCATGGACTAACTAGGCTCAAAAGAATCGTCTCGTGATGTACAACAAAACTGTGTGATTAGTTAATTTTTTTACCTATATTTACTGCTCCGAACATATGTCTTTTGGTGTATTTAATGTGATGTGATGGAGAGAGAGTTGAAAATTTAGCAAAATTTTTGCTAAAAAACAGCCAACTAAACAGGCCCTTGGTATGGCAACATCCTGTCGCGCCGCAAAGGGGACATGCCACCTCTCTTTGCTCTCAGGCTCAGCTACCCCCTCGCGCGGGTATTGAAGAAGCCACCATTTGCCTTGCCCCGACCGACGCCGTCGGCGCGCGCGCGCGCGCGCGTGTCCGCCCGCTCCATCTCTTCCTCGCGGCGCCACTTGCCGCCCGTCATGTCGCCGTCCGAGCCAACAACAAGATCCCCCTCCCTCCTCCTCTGAATGGACAAACCAATCGCGCAGCTACTTCTGATGCTCCCTCGCCACCTCATATCGACGCCTCGTAGGCAGCCCATCTGCCCATGCTTGCAATCAAAGCCTATGGTCTCTGTCTCTAGGCAGGATCGGAGGAGTGAGGACGACGAGCCGGAGCCGCGCGTTCCGTGCTCACCAGTCACCGCCCTTCACCGCTTCCGCTGCAGAAAGCAAAGCTGCTGCCCTGCTGGGTTCGTCATTCACAGCCTGGTTCTGGTTGAGATGAGATGATGCATGGATGGGCTCTTTTGCCAACGACCAACAAGAAGGGGCATTCATTCAGGTAATTGATTGAGAAAAGGCAAACAAAACAGTAGCCCTTAATTGTGCTCGTACACTACAATTGTACTCGGCAGCTGTGGGCTGTGGCTGAGTGGCTGCTGGTTGATGCCGCTCTCACAGGCAACGTAATGGATATGATCGGCAACGTACTGGATATGATCGGCAAGAACCCACGGCAACGTACTGGATATGATCGGCAAGAACCCACGGCTGGTCAGATCCTCTGCCTGCAAAGCAGAAGGAATTTGTAACCATCTTTCAGAAAGACCTTGCCTCTTTTTCCTTTGTTTGGCTCAGCTTTGACCGGGTTTTTGCACTGTTTCCACTTCGAATTTTAAAAAAAGTGCCAGTTGACAAAAGTTGTGCACCACATGATTTGTGACAAGTTTTATATTGCAAATTTTTGAGTTTTTATATGAAATTTGTAATTAAAATCGAGCCAAGTTTAGTACCTTTATTGTGATTGTTAATATTTGTTTGATTCTTGTTTTCTTTCTTTGTTTTCCCATATGTTTAACTTAGGGTTGCATTTTGCGAGTGATTTGGTGTTTGTTTTCCCACCCTTGGATCAAATTAATCCTCTTTGTTAACCCTTAGCTCAAATTAAACCTCTTTGTTAAGTTAATTTTAACACTAGGTGTTACAATTAGTCTTATCTATATAGTTATAAATGATGTGTCATTTGGGGAAACATTGATTAAAAAGAAGTTTTGAACACCATGTGGAACACGTGCATGCCTTGTATTTTGGGACGGCAAGAGTACATACACCTTCTGATTTTTTACATCAACCGTATATTTTTTAGAAATTGGATAATTAAATCCGGTCTTTACATCCGAAGATGTACACAGCCCAATAAAACAGAGTTTAAAGGAACCGTCCACAAAAGGGTGAAAAAAGCAGAAACGGGCAACAAGCCCCGACTAAGGTAAACGGTAAAAATTGTTCCATCCTCTATTAGCAATCTGAAGAGCAACGACTTCTAAATTTCTGCTCATGGCGATGAGGGTATCCTTAGCCTGCTCCTTATGCTGCAGCTGGGCCCAAAAGCGTAGCCAGTAAGCTCCCCTGAAAATAACCTGCAAAAGCGAATTAAACTTCACCTTTTTAAAAATAATATCATTCCGGCATTTCCAAATAGCCCAGCAAATGGCAGCGACACCAACCCAGATCAGGGGCTTATAGAATTTATGTTGATTATTAAGCCACGTACCAAACATATGGCTAATAGATCTAGGCTGGGACAAATTAGTAGCATAGAAAATAATCCTCCAAATCATTTTTGCGGAAGGGCAATCTAAAAACAGGTGCTGAATGGTCTCATTAGAATTACAGTAGACACATTGCTGGCTCCCTTTCCAATTTTTCTTAGCAAGGTTATCTCTTGTCAAAACGACCCCCTTCTGAAGAAACCAAAGGAAAATTTTGATCTTTAGAGGTATTTTCCACTTCCAGATCTTCCTATGCTGAAAAGGTGGATGAGTATCTATGTCATGTAGATACAGTGACCGAACAGTGAAAAAACCACTTGTTGTCAGCCTCTATTTAAAATAGTCATTATCATCCACCAGAACAACATTAGAGACCCGAGCTACTAGGTGAAGCCAAAGGATCAGGTTGTTACCCACCAAAGACCGCCTGAAAGAAATGTTAAGGGGCCTAGAGGACAAAACCTTAGAAGCCGTGACATGCTTATCCCGCGCAATAAGGTATAAGGATGGGTATGTATCCTTGAGCGGCTTATCACCTATCCACGTATCATCCCAAAATCTCGTGTTGGTTCCATCTTTAATAACAAAAGAACCGTTAGACAAGACCTCATCTTTAATACGCATGAGTCCTCTCCAAAAGTGAGAGTCATTGGGTTTAGATGATACTTGCGTGAGGGTTTTGGTTCTCAAGTACTTGTTCCTTAGCAAAGATTGCCAGGTCCCTTCAGTGTTCAAAAGGTTCACTAACCACTTAGCCAACAGGCACTTGTTTTGTAGCTGTAAGTTCAAAATCCCAAGGCCACCCTGATCTTTGGGGCGACACAAGATGTCCCATTTGGCAAGCCTATACTTATGTTTAATAGCAGAGCCTTGCCAAAAAAATCTGGATCTGAACTGATCCAGGTTTTTAAGAACTCCCTTAGGAACTTCGAAGAAGGACATCATGAACATGGGTAGGCTACTTAACACTGAATTGAGGAGAACCAACCTCCCCCCATAGGATAGATATTTTGCTTTCCAACACGAGAGTTTTTGCTGAAAGCGTTCTTCGACTTTACTCCATTCGGAATTTAGAAGTTGTCTATGGTGCATCGGAATACCTAAATATCTGAAAGGGTAATGTCCCGAATTACAACCAAAGAGAGAGGTATATGAAGCTTCCATCTCTCTGGCCGCACCATAACAGAAGACTTCACTCTTGTGGAAGTTAATCTTCAGTCCCGAAAGCTGCTCAAAAGCACATAAAAGGAGCTTAAGATTTTTAGCTTGCTCAAGATCATGGTCTAGAAAGATTATGGTGTCGTCTGCGTATTGTAAGATAGACAAACCATTATCAACTAGATGGGGAATCACCCCTTTAATCTGCCCATCTGTTTTGGCTCTATTAATGAGCAGGGCTACCATGTCTGCGACGATGTTAAATAAGATAGGAGACATAGGATCTCCTTGTCTGAGCCCCCGTTTCGTTTGGAAGTATGGTCCAATGTCATCATTAACTTTGATTCCCACACTCCCTCCCGAAACCATGTTTCGAATCCATCTACACCATTTAGGTGAGAAACCTTTCATGCGTAAAGTCTGCTGGAGAAATGACCACTTAACCTTATCATAGGCCTTTTCAAAGTCAATCTTAAAAATGACTCCATTAGATTTTTTGGTATGAAGCTCATGAATGGTCTCGTGTAGAATAACAACACCTTCCATGATATTCCTACCAGACATGAAGGCAGATTGTGTTGGGCTCACCACCGTCCTTGCTACTTTATTCAGCCTGTTAGTTCCAACTTTAGTAAAAATCTTGAAACTAACGTTGAGGACACAAATCGGTCTATATTGCTGAATCTTAGTGGCATTCTCAATTTTTGGAATTAAAGTAATGATCCCAAAATTGAGGCTAAAAAGGTCAAGACTGTCCTTATGGAAATCGTGGAACATAGCCATAAGGTCATCTTTAATCACCCCCCAGAACACCTGATAGAATTCAGCTGGGAAGCCATCTGGTCCAGGAGACTTGTTATGCTCCATTTGGAAAACCGCCTCTCTCACCTCATTTTCAGTGAAATCCGCAATGAGGATCTCATTTTCCTCATCGGATACTTGCGGAATATCATGAATCTGATCCTCCATCAAGGTGATATCCGTCTGCTCTGGGAACCCGAACAGATTTTTGTAATAATTCGTGATGTGGCATTTAAGACGGTCAGAACTAACAGCAACACCATTGTCATCCTCGAGCCTATAAATAAGCTGCTTACGGTGTTTGCCATTGGCAACAAGGTGAAAGAACCTTGTATTAGCGTCCCCTTCCAAGAGGGTTTTGACCTTAGCTCTTTCATACCACTTAATCTCTTCCTCCCTCAAAAGCGAAACGAGCCGCTCTTTAAGATAGTGCTTTAGATCGATTTCATGATCAGAAAGTCTATCAAATTCAGCTTTTTTATCAAGATCCTGCAGTAGGGCCAAAAGAGTTGTTTTCTCCTTTTTATAGGAGCCGACCAAATTCGACGCCCAGCCTCTAAGATGCTGCCTAAGTCTACGGATCTTGGACTGCCACCTCTGTAGGGGAGAAGATCCAGAGTTTTCTGATCGCCAAATATTTGCAACCATGTCGTAAAAACCCTCCTTTAGGAGCCATCCCCTCTCAAATCGAAAGGGTCTGGATCCGGACTGGTGAGTGGAAGTACCTGTGGACACAACTAGTGGAGTATGATCTGAAATGTTCCGGTCCCTAGCTTCGACCTTGGCCAGGGGGAAATTTAACTCCCACTCCGTACTAGCTAAAACTCTGTCCAGCTTCTCATAAGTCGGATTATCCCCCGCACCCGCCCAAGTAAACTGGCGACCTGTCATGACAATTTCCCTAAGATCAAGGGACTCAATTACAGCATTAAAAAGGGAGGGCCATTTAGTATCAAAAACTCCACAACTTTTGTCCTCAGGTTTTCGCATAATATTAAAATCCCCGCCAACAAGATAAGGAAGGTTCTCCTTTGAGCAGGTATTAGCGAGTTCAGCAAGAAACGCGGTCTTGTTTTGTGATTGTGCCGGTCCATAAATAGAATAAAGGACAAACTTGAAGTCAGTTGACTTGTATCTAAGGGTAAATTTAACATAAAAATCCCCCTCATCGATAGCACCAATATCAAACACACTAAGATCGACCCCCAGCAAGATCCCACCTGATCTGCCATGGGGAGCCATAGCGTGCCAAAGAAAATCACGTCCAGCACATAAATTTTTTAGGACATGATCAGGAAAGGACTCACGACCAGTTTCAGAGAGAGCAATGAAATTAATCTGCTCTTCTCTAACTAGTTCAGCCAAAAATCTGTGTTTAGCCAAGTCAGCAAGACCTCTGCTATTCCAGAATACCCCTTTCATTTTATAATAATCTTTGAAGGGGTTTTTGGCTTCTTGGGAAGATTGCCAGTCTTTTGTGTCTTGGCTTTATTAAATTTTTCTTTCGACTGACAGGAGAGAGATCTAGAATATGATCACTCTCTGCATCAAACAAGCTCTCGTTTAGGAAACCACCAGCGTGGTTGAGAGCTTCCTGCAGTCTTTCTCCCCGTTCATCATCACTTAATAGATCATTAGCGTTAACATTATTATTTTTGTTAGCGCAGACAACCAATCTATCTACCTCTAAGTTCTTAAGACGAGTGACTCCCGAGGTATTTGTGTTAATGGCTAGCCTACCAAGGTTTTAAATAATGCGCGAATCCGAAAAGGTATAAAAAGAATTACCTTCGAGGTTCTTTTTCTTCGCAAGGCGCTCCGCCTTGAGTAGGGTATGTTCGTCAGCCCTACCCGCGTTCCTGCTGCTCCGACGTAGTGTCCTGGGGGCATCCTTCCCCGCCGTAGGTGCCTCCTCCGGTGAAGTAGGTGCGGGTGCCATCACCCGCAGCGGCGCTGCACAGGTGATCAGCTCCGCAGCGGTGTCCTCCGCCTCCACTGCGGCCACCGCCTCAGTAGCAGCGGAGAGGGAGGTGTCCCCCCCAGTCGTCGGGGGCAGCCCGTCCAAAGCGGCTGCAGCCACCACTGTCACCTCAGTGGTAGTGGAGTGGGAAGCAACCCCCCCTGCCGTGGGGAGAGTCGGCCTGTCCGAAGTGGTCGAGTCCTCATCTTCCGACCCCCCTTCGTTGGAAAAGGGAGGGGCAGCCCCCAACGGAGACCCGGCCCCTTGTGATAGAACAGGGGTGGGCAAGTCTCCATCCTCCCCCACAGCGGGAAGAGTCGTAGACGCCGGGTAGAAGAGTGTCGGTGTTCCCCCGGCCGAAGATAGGTGAGTTACACCAGCCTGCTCAAACACATCGGAGATAAAAGGGTGAGGGTTAACAGGAGGTGACACCATAGCATTGTACAGCCTCCGCTGTTCATCAGTCAATGGGCTGTAAGTTTTCCACCCCACAGGATCCTTCTCCAGCATGACCTTAATGCTAATTTCATCCAACAGCTGCTCGCAAGCCATATCAATTGCCTCTTGGATCAAAGTAGCCTGTCTGTGAGATTTCCCGCTCTGGGGTGCCGAAGACTGGGGGTTTGCAAAAGAAGCCTCTTTATGACCACCCTGTGGGTTCCGAGCGGAGTTAGCATCCCTCATGTTTCGGTCCCCATCCGCATCATTACCCTTGTCATCATCTGTGAGCAGGTCCTCATCATCATCCTGATCTGCACCTTTCGCTACCTCCTCATCGGGCTTGAAGTAAAGGCGGTACATGCATCCCTTCACACAAACATCAGCGAATTTTGGTATTTTTTTTATGTCCAAAACAGCCACAAGGATCCGTACCTCCCCCGTACGCCGAAGGTGGTGGATGTCCACCTTCTGAGTAGCTCCAATCATAGTGCCAACTGCCCACAAAGGAAGGAAGGAACGAAGTGCACGCGGTACCTTGGTGACAGTCACCCAAACCTGATCCAGGACTTTAATTGGCTGAACATCATCAACAAATTCTTCAATCGAGAAGGTACCTTCCTTATTCTTTGTCGTGATAGTGCCAATAGCCACCATACGTGTCAGCTCCTCCATGCTCGGGAAAGGCACAATAAAACACTTGTGCCCCTCCTCATGCGCCTCCCAGCGCCAGGTGACCGGAACGATCCGTGCCAGTGTAGCCAACAGCAGCTGTTGAGAGACTTCACCAGACTCCACCTTGATGAGGGCGGTGGCAGGAGAGACATCGGCTGCAACTATGTCATGCTCATTTGCAGCCTGAATATGGAAAAAACCACCATTGTCGTCCGAAGCAGCACAGTACGCCACGGACGGCTTCGGACCACGGAGGAGAGAGCACTGATTGGTGTAGTGGTCAGCCGTGCAAATCACACACTCCACCGTTCGTTTCCGCTTTCCTTTTCCCCCATCTGCTGCTGCAATTTCCGTCTTTGCCCCAACATCAGAGGCGTTGGGGACAGTATCCTCGCCACGACCACGGCGTGGCTGCTCTCGCTCGGCACCGGCGCCGTGCGCTCCTCCACCAGCAGCATTGTCCCGAGCACCGCGACCGCGAACACGGCCCTGCCCGGCACCTTGCGCGGTTGCACCGCGCTCACCCGCCGGCTTGCGGTCGCTGTCACCCAAAGGTTGGGCAGCCGCCCCACGGCCACGCGGCACCCCGCGGCCACGCACCTGGTCAGCCCGGTCGCCGGCGGCCTGATGTTGGGCAGCAGCACCCCGGCCTTCCAACCCTCTGCGGCGAAACCGTCCCCTCCCCGCCATTAGAGCGTCGCGGTAGGGCGTGGTGGAGAGGAGGTGCAGCGGGACAGTAGTGTTGACCAAGCGCCGGCGGCGTCCGGGAGGAGGAACAGGAGCAGCCGCCGGCGGAGTGCTGGGCGGTGCAGACGGCCTCGACGCGGTTTCTCCTGGCGGCGGCTCCCTCGAAGGACCAGTCCAAAGTAACGAACCAAATCCTGGTGGCTCCCTATTCGGTGGACCAGGACAAAACGTTGGCTCCTCACGTGGTGGAACAGGACACGACTTTGACTTCGAATCAGTCAGATCGTAATCCTGCTGGTGGACCGCGACCGGCACACCGCGCCCTGCTCGTTCCAAATTTGGAACCAGCGGCAGGAACGGATCGTGATCCGTAATACACGCCGCGGCTTCTCCTCGCCCCTTTGCAGACCGTAACGCCGGCGGCAGAAAGTCCCCCAGGGTTGCCGGCGGGGAGGATCTTGCGGGTGGCAAAGGGCCCTTCCACAGGGATTTCCATGGTGGCTTCGCCCGGCGCGGCGGCGTAGACGGACTCCGGCGTGGCGGCGTGGCCGAACCCCGCGCCAACGGCAAAACCGTCGCTGATGGCGCAACCACGGCAGGGGTCCCTTGCGCCGGCGCCGGCGAGGACGACACCGTGGGATGGTGCGCCTCTGCGTCGCCGATATCCTCGCACTCTGACTCGGACTCCGAGTCCCAGAACCGGCCGGACGAAGGGCGAAGAACGGCGGCGGCGGTGAGCATCTCCTCCAAATTGAATGGATCATGCCCAGGCGGATGAAGGTCCCTCGCTGTGATGCGTAGTAACTTGGCTCGAGTAGAAGGAGCGATTGTCACCGGCATGACCCATCGGCAATCAGAAAACTCTGAATTCGCCAAAAAGCTGATGCGTCAGTGGTCAATGGATCATACTGGACCGTATAAGGAGTATATCCATGCAATATATAGAAGCCGGTATATGGATGTAGAGCCATTACATTCAAAAATATCTACTAAATATATGAGTAGACAGATAATTTTTTTCTCAAATACGCGTGCAGGGTATCATTACATTAAGACGAACAAAAAAATAGGTTAGAACTCAAATGGAAAGATTCTCAAAAAAAAAAACTCACGTGGAAAGGACTTCAGATGGACACAAGCCCAAGCCGACGCAACAGCAGAACACAACCCGAACTGAAGTATAGACAAATAAATGATGCATTGCTCGCATGCATTTTAAAAGGCCGGTGATTCTCATGGCAGTGGTGGTAGCATCTCAAGGGCCTGTACGCTGACATATTCCACTAGAAGGGTAGCGATAGTGATGAGCTCACCGCCGTTGCCAAGCTGCTTGGCATGAGAATACGCGCTGCACTGGAGGCCTGCGTAGCATAGTATCTCTATCCACACCTGGGCGATGAGCTCCGGCATTATTGCAGCAGAAGGCATGTTTGGCATCCCGTTGCGGATCAGCTCTGCGGCAAGTCTACATCCACGGTGCAATGTGAGGTCCATCCCATAGGCCTTTTGTCGGTCTTCTGCATCACCCAGAGTAGTGTCAAACGGGATATCAGACAGGGTCGGCGGTTTATACTCCAGAATAGAGTCAAACGGCATATTAGACAGGGCCGCCGTATGCTCCTCCTCCTCCCTGTAGCGCCGCATCAGCATGTTGGCCAGATCCTCAGCTGAACTGCACATTATACCAATCAACTCATAGCAGGAATTAGCATACATCTTACGGTCAACAGGGGCAGGCAGCATGTAGGGGCGTGCAGCAAGGAGGAAGAGCATGTAATTGGAGAGGGCCTCCACTGCCTTGACGAGATCAGCCTGCTGCCTCCGTGCGTCGTCGCCTTGACCGCTGGCATTTGCTTGCTCCTGCTTCTGCTTCTGCTTCTGCTTGTACCAAAAGAGATAGATGTTAGTGCCGATGTGCCATGTAAGGATCCACTCCTCCAAGGACCTATTGGAGTCCAAGCTCCATTTCAGTTCCTCATACAGTCCCTTGCTCCTCAGGGCCGCCAGACCCCTTGAGTTAGTGATGTGCTCTTCATTTGTTGGAAGGACACTGCGACTCAAGACCTGGTTGACTAGCAGCTGCATGATGAATGGTGAAACGGGGACAGAGGAGGAGTAAGTCAGCGTATTCCACGGGTCCTCAACTCCCATCCACCTTGCAATTTTGCTGATACGGCTGACCCTACTACCAACGCACAACTGAAGCAAGTTGTGCTGCCCCATGGAGCCAGACCAGTACCTTCTCATTCCGCTGCATGGACGAACCGGCAGACAGATGTAATTCCACGGCCAAGCAAGATCCTGATATTTCTTTCTTCCTGTCCTGGCCTACTGAAATCCCCTTTTTTCAGCAGCAGCGCACATGTCCAGCTTGAAAAAATTGCCTTAAAAGTTGACATGACCTCCAAAACAACAGCCCCAATCACTAGGAGATAACTGATAGCAATGTCTACTTTACTGTAACTCCCGGTCATATGATGATGATGATCACCCAGAAGATAAAACAGCAGCAATGCCACGGCTGTGCCCGGTAGCGAAATGACACGGATGCAAAGGCCACACCAACTGTGCACCACCCCAGCCTTTGTATAGAAGACATCGTGCATCAAGGAGAGCTGCATCTGAACCACCTCCTCCAAAGCATGCTCATCTAAAGCATGAAACCACAATTCATTATATGACACCATATTCATCATGAATTCCATAGGAACAGACAGGAAGAGGTGAGCATCCAAGAGGTAATCTTCTTTATCCAGGCAACTTTTGGATGGTATGGTCCGGTAATGGGCTCCCGAGCCATAAAATAGAGGTTGATAGTTGCCGCTCTGCTCTGAGGTACTACTACCAGCGCACTTGAGTGCCCACACTCTCTCTCCATACTTGGCTACACCAACCACGAACATCAGGATGGTGGCTGCCCGGAGGAGCAGTGACGACCTGCTGGCAATGATGGAAGACGCATAGACAACATAAGTAGCTGCAGCCACCTGCACGGCAAGAGTCTGCAGGTGCCGCAGCCACAGCTTATTGTCTTCGATGCTGTAGGCCGTGATATTGTCCTGCCCACCAAGGTGCAGAAGGAGGAAGGGCGCCCAAAACACCACCAGCTCATGCTCCGGCGATCTGCTGACCACGGACATGTGGCCCAGCACGTAGATTGCCGTAGCATCAGCCATCATGTACGCTGACCACACAAAGGCCCTTAGCACCCCGGAGTCAATGCGCCGGCGGAGCTCCGCCAGTACGAGGAGCATGACTTGGAGTGTGAAACTGAGCAGCACCAGTACTTGGATGCCCCATTCTTTCCATAAATGCAGCACTTGCCCTGCTCCTGCCATCGATGTCCTGTGTCTGAAATGAATTCATGAAGTAAGAGTACGTTACAGGCAAAGCCAGAGAGAAGTACAATACTACTAGTATTATATGTTAACAGCCTGTGTCCACAGTCACAATACTACTAGTAAATCACCTAGTTATAAGTCATTTTGACTTTTTTAGATGCATAAATATTTTTATGCATCTAGACATAGGGTAAATCTAAGTGCATAACAAATGAATCTAATAGTCAAAAAGACATATAATTTGGAACGGATGGAGTAGCTAGCAGTACCAATGTTGGTGATGGTCCTTTTACGGTCTTACAATATACAAATGTGTGACTAGCGGCACCTCATTTTTCAAGACAAGCTAGGCAAAGAAAAACATTTATACTTATTTCTTTTGTAACCAGAACAATGCAACTTACATGGGATAAGTGGAGAACCACCGGATCGGAATACAGATGATGATGGATGACCCACGGCCGACTGCAGCAATGCAAGTGCTTTGATATACGACTACACTGAATGCTAGCAATGCAAAAAAAAAAAGGGATGCAAACTGTATTCACAGTGAAATGAAACATGCATCCATATTTATAGGATGGAGGACAGCACATGAAGCTAGGGAAGGATCAATCCGATTTCTGGTCGCCATGTTGATGCCACCGGCGGCACATCCATCCGGCTTTAACCATCCTGTGTTTTTTTTACATTTTTCTTGTCATTTCCTTTATCTTTATCTTTTTATTATTTTTGGACAGAACCTTGTTCGTTTCCTTCTCTCTACATCATGCATGTACTTTTGCTTTCACGTTATCTGGGTCTAAAACATGAACTGGCACTAGGCTTTTTCATTAAATGTTGTTTTTACTCTCTTTTTTTCTTTGCCTTTATCTTTTTTGGACAGAATCTCTTTCCTTTACTCTGGGTCCTGCATGTACCTTTGCTTTTCACTCATCTGGGTCTAAAACATGAACCGACACTCCACACCTTTTTGTTAGAATCAAATACTGGTTTTTTCATATGTGACGTTTAGAATGATAAAAGTTTATTTTGAACTAAAATTGTTCGTTGTTCTAAACACCATATAGTTAAAAATAAAGGTAGTAGTAAATAGAAAGCAGATCCTAGATATCCTCGAAGCTCAATAAGATATCCCAAATTTGTTGTCAAAGGAGGCATTAATCTTTGTTAAGGGGGCACTGATACCCTGCGCAGACCAAAAGCAAATGTGCATGCGTTCCGTGTTAAGGAGATTGCCTATTCCATGTTCAGCATGCACCGATCGAATGAAAATCACAGACTAGCCGCCTTCTTCCCCCACCCGCTCGCCGCTATCTCAATGAACGCTGTTGCATTGCCTCTTGTAATACTACCCCCGGATCTTGAAAATCACTGCCGGATCAAAACCTCCCTTCACTGCCGGATTTAAAACCCGCACAACCAAACCAGCAGCGATTGAGGGTACTTATCAGTGCCCGTTCTTATAAACCGACAGTAATGTGGTTTCCAGAAAACCCCAAAAAGGCTGAAAAATAGGGAAAATTTATGTTGTTCACTTAATCCTCTAAACTAAATTTTAGTTTGATTTACTACCCAGAAGAACTATTTAGATTGGTTCATTTCACCGCGTGCACGCCTACCATGATGGATGTGTCGGTGTCGATGTGCCTGCCTCCCTCTTGCAAGGTGGGACCTGCCCCTATTTCTCCAGCGCTGACGGCCATCTCATGTTTGATGGAAGGCAGCAGAGGACACCATCAATTTGATGGGATTTTATTTGTTTCCTAATTCGATGGGGCTTTATTTCTTCCTTACTTTCTGTGTACAGGAACTTAATCATACTCATATTCGTCGTATGCACTTGGTGTAGCGGTTTTTATTTTTTTCACTTGGTGTAGCGGTGAGTGGTGACTGGTGTGTGATTCTGCATGGAGAGCTGGTGTAATTAACACAAACCTTTAGGAATGACAGTTGACACACTCGTGTTCTTGGTCACTTGGTGAAGTTGGAGAGGCCCCTGACAGGCTGAAAGAAGCAATGTGCAGAGGAAATCAAGATTCCTGGACCCTGACGACAGTTGAGTTCCAAGCTTACGCGATCATGTTTCACACCAGCAAGACACGACGACAAAATAGGTTCTGAAAACTAAATATGCAGTCACATGTAAACTGTCATCCTGGAGCATTTCAAAAGCATTCCAGACAGACAAATAACTAGATGAAACTATCGTACTGGAGCCATGTACATCCAACTGCAAATATGATAGGTTATTGGTCTAAGATTAACATAATTCATGGATACACTTGTTTGAGACATCTAAGAGCTGTCAAACACTGGTGCTAAAGTTAGACAATGACATTGCCAGATAGGACTATTTTCCAGGACCTCACATAGGCTTTCAGAGTCTACTGTGCCATCAAAGTGTTGGGGACACAAAACTCCCAAACAGAGAGAAAGAAATCCAACTAAGTTCACAATCAACGCGTTATGTTCAAAAGTCGTAAATGATCAACTTTCCTCATTGTGTTACGCACTCCACTTTCCAAAATGGTCGTCCCTCTACAATGAGGAGGAGGCCTCCTTTTATAGTGCCGAAAGATAAAATTTACATTCTAAGTATGCCCTGAGACCCTAACATTTAACAAGAATATTCGAGGGCAAACTTGGTTTTTTACACACGTTGCGGATTTAACGCCGTAGTTTGCGGAGCGCAGATCACGCCGGCGACAGCGAAGCGGAAAACACGCCGCGAAGACCGGAGATGGTTCCGTATTGAAACAGCTTTTGACCGAGTCTTCGTGCTCGAAACCTTGAGAAGCCTCGGGCTCCGTCATCTTGCTCTTCCCGACACTTCATTCTCGCTGCAGCTCAGAGCTTCGGGGTCTTCCAGGTAACGAACCGGCTTGGCTCTAGGTCGAAGCTGGGACCTTCGCCTTTTACTGCTCTCGATCGGGGGCTCCGGGCTGTTTCCTGTAATGACACATCTCGTAACAGTGTTAAATCTCGCGTTTAGCAATTGGATGGTACAGATGGCGGAGCCTGGACTCCCTAGCTGTCCCTGAAAGAAATCGTAATTATATGCTCGTGGAGTAGATCAACCGCCCTGGAGCCCTGGGCTTCGCCATCTCCTATCGGTTCCTAATGTTTATGGGCGTGAGACATCCTTTAGTTTCAACGAAACAAAACTAGCGAAGCCTGTGGCTCTTATTTTACCTGGAAAGGATCCGAAGCTTAGTTGTTTATTTCAGCCTTTGCCAAACCCCCGGTGCCTATAGGTGAGGTTTTCTACAGCCCCAACAGTAGCCCCTCGAGGAGAAGTGTTTTGAACAACGAGACTTAACCTTCTCCTCGACTTTTGTTTCGTGATCTGATGAAGAAAACGCCACCTTCGGCTCCGGGGAGTTTGCTGCTTTTAGTAGACTTTCGGCTTTGCGTGATCGTTTTCCTAAAGACTACAGTGAAACCGCACCTTCCCGAGGCGTCCGTTCGTATTTCGAGGGTGTTGCACCCCTTCTCTCTCCTCGGGCTATATAAGGGGGGTCGGGGCCCCTGGTTTTCAAACTTGCGCCGAAGCTGAGAACCCCCGAGCCCTCATATTTCTGCTGCTTTAGGATTCGTGCCATCTGCTTGATTTCGCCTGAGCTTCGCCGTTTGCTTCCACAGCGGAGCTCAAACCTTGTTTGTTCGTCGTGGCCCGTAAAAAACAAATCACGCGACTAATGACTGAAGAAGAAATCGCTGCTTCTACTGCGCCGGCCGAAGCCCCGGAAGAGCCGGTTGGAGATATAGTTGACTACGAGCCATCGCCGTCGGTGAAGGGGAGGGAGCCTGATCTTGGCGAAGATATTTCCAGAGTGGAAGCTTCACCTTCGGAGCTGATGGCTGGAAGAGAGTCTAAAACTCCATCGTACGTTCTCGGTCCTTCGCTCGTGTCTGAGAACTTGATCAAGTATTATGAAGAGAAGGGTTTTTTTCCGAAGGTGTCGCCCGTCATCCAGAGGGTGAAACTACTCCGGAGCCCAAAGCTGGCGAGGCTGTGGTTTTTCGTGATTTCTTCAACGCCGGCTTGAGGTTTCCCTGTTCCCGACGCCTGCCAGAGATTCTTGATCACTACAGCGTGAAGTTGCATCAACTGACGCCAAATGCATTTGTGCAACTGTCTAAGTTTTTCTTTGCTGTGCGTTCTTGCGACGACCGAGTGGATACCAAAGCTTTTGTTCGGTTCCACGAGCTTCATGTTCAGAAGCAAAATTTTCGGGTGGACGGCGATCCTGCTGTGTACGAGAATCATTTCGGGTGCATCACTTTCACGACCCGGAGAAGAAATACCAAGAAAGACATTGAGAGAGTGGAACTCAGCCCCGCCCATAAGAACAAATGGGACAATGATTGGCTGAGTTACTGGTTCTACGTGAAGGTCGACATGCCCCGCGGCTCCGACGGTGTTGCGTACTATCCCTTCAGTATTACAACGATGACTCCTTTGAGCTATGTGATAGGACTTGACTTCGCTAAGATCAGGGGCTTTAAAGATTGTGAAAAAGCTTTTCTCCTGGCTTCGCAGTTCCTCCCCGGTCGTGATATAGCCGAGGAATTTGTTGCTGCTAACATTTGACCTCTTTCTGCTGGTTGGAACCCTGAAGAGGTTAAGTGGCTTTCGGTTGAATGGTTCTCGAAGGCTATCCCTTTTCCTCGATTTGGATTAAAGATGCCTGAAGGAAAAAGTACTCACAAGTTCGTTGGTGAGGTAGAGCGCCGCGTGGTGGACCTGCTTGGTCCGTATACTGAGGCGGAGTATCAGGCTTAGCGAAAGTTGCCTACTGGAGGCCGCCGAGTGAATCGTATTTTCTCTGAGCTAGGCATTGAAGTGGAGGATCGCGCGAAGCCCAAGGTTTCGTCTAAGCGCGCTCGCGACCCGACCCAGGTCGCGCCTGACCCGGCCGACGCGAAAAAGAAGAAAAAATATGTGACATCACCGGAGGCGTCTGGCGAAGCCGATGCTGACCAGCGGAAGCCTTCAGCCCCGCTCTCTTCTTCGAAGACAGGTCAGCTTGAGCGTGCTAAGAAAAAACAAGCTGAGGTGCGAGAAAAAGGTTCTTCTGTTGAGAAGTTGTCGAAGCCCAGTCTTCGGCATAAGAAGGCCGGCTCGAAACCTAGGCAGCAATGCCGTATTGTGAATATCCTTGGTTCCTATGATGATTTGGAATTTCTTGATTCGGGGGTTGAAGATGACGGGAACAAGGGACGCGGAGCTGCCCCTGTGCCTGAGGTGGAGAAGACTGTCGTGCCTAGCACGGAGGTTGTCACGGACCCTCCTATTTCGGGGAGTGTTGGTGGCGCGGATTCGGTTGGTGATATTGCGAAACTTCCCGGAGTCGAGATCACTCAAGACAAGGGAAAAAGCCCTGCGCATGTTAGTGCTCATCCTGAAGCTTCGGACGATGCCAAAGCATCCCCCGAATTCATGCAATCCTTGGCGGAGATTGTGAGCTCATCTGGCGCTGTAGAAGGTCATACCTTGGAGATGGTGCTTGCGGAGAAGAGATCTTTTGATCCCTCAACGTATTCTTACAACAAGGCTGTTGGTATGAGGGACTTACAAACTTTATTATCTGTTCGTTTGCCATTTTATAAAGAAAGTGGGGTAATCGAATCTCATGTGCTGTGGGAGCTAAGGGATTCAGCTCGGCTTGCAGGAGCCACATCAGAAGACGCTGTACGTTTGGAGGGTGGCGCCCTTGGTAACCAAGTTTTGGAGGAAGAGGAAATTCCCAGTGCTCCCGGCTCTTCTCTGATTGTGAAACAACCAGGCACTAGCACCTCTGCTGAACCTTCGGCGCCTTTGGATCCCAAAGGTTAGTCCTTGACTTCATTCGCTTTCTTGCTGGTTTTAGCATTTTTTTTGTTAGGTTTGGACATGATGTGTTTATTTTTTGTTTTTTCTTAGCTTTTGAAAAATCCGTCGAAGACATGGAGGCCGGCCGCCTGGCCGGCCTGTCAGCAGAGCTTTGTTATAAAGCCATGATTTCAAGTCAGAAGCTCCTTGAAAAGTACCGTCTTCAAGAGAAGAAATTCCTGGCTTCTGAAGCCGAGAAGATCGAACTGAGCTGTGAAGTCATTAGGCTGAAAGAAGAAAACAGAGCTCTAGCCAAGATTTGCAAGCTGCGGGACGAAAGTATTGAGATCCTGAAAGATAACGTCAAGACCTATCAGGAAGCAGCGCTGAAATTAAACGAGGATGCTGAGAAACGTGACAGCCTGCTCAAGGAGTTCAAAAAGATAGCCGAAGATGATGGCCACACTATTGAGACCTTGCAAAAGGAAAAGAAGGCCCAACAAACTGAGATTGGAGAACTCAAGAAGGAGGTTGAGGGTCGGGATAACTTTATAAAAGCGGCCGAAGATGTTTTGAAAGAAAACTTCAAAGGTTTGCATGAAAAGTATGCTCGTGCCCTTGGGGAATTTGGTGCGGAGCCCCTGCCCTTCCCTGGTGACAAAGACGCTAAGGTCATCTTTGAATGGATGGGACAAGAGTTCGATCACCTCCCGGGAGTGATGACCGGAGCCAGTGACTATGCGGCTTCGATGTGTGTGGAGACTCTCCTTGGGCTTCTTGAAAAAACCGGGTGCTCAGATTTTCTGTCCTTGGGAGCCAGGAACTACAAGTTCCCGACCGCGGAAGAGCTTGATGATGGAGTTGCCTCAAAGAATGTTTGAGTGATCAAGAAAATTTTCCTGACCCTGTTTTGGGAGGCGTCCGGTCAAGAATATGCTAAGGTTGTGGCGCGCCGGCTTCTGGCAGAGGTAGACGTTTTGCGTTATTGGTTCTTTGCTTAATTTCATTTCCCCTTTTTTCTTTGGGTCGCTAACTTCTCTGTTTTGTAGGCGAAGGAAAAGGAGGCATTGGGATCGGATTTGAGCGATGGTGACAGCGATGGTGATGGAGATCCTACAAGCGCGGCTCCGGGAGGTTCAACCTCTGGTGTCAACAAAGATGCAACTGATGACGATGCTGAGGGCAAAGATGGCGAAGCCTGAAGACTTCTAGCCTGAACTGTCGTCTTTTTGTGACGCCCTGCGTGGCGGTTTGAGCTTTAAGTGTTGGAGAACTTATGCTTAAGTATGGAAACTTGTAAATAACATCATTGGCCTTGTTGCCCTTTTCTATTTTGCTGCTTGTCTTGATTGAAGAAAACGTCACCTTCTTTTAGAGTAGTTTTTGTAGTTTACTTCGTGCGAGGATGTCAATTTTCGATGTTTCTTAGCTTCGGGGAAAAGAGCGAAAAACTTTGTTTTTGAAGAAAACGTCACCCCCCCTGTTTTTTGGTCTTTTTCCCGAAGCCCTTAGGTAGAAAGGTGTTCGCGAAGCTGTTTAACTTTCTCGTGGGTAAGCTTTTCTTTCTTGACGAGTTCAAAGTCTAGCAAGGCTTGTTCAGAGCTTCGCAGACTTTCTTTTCGACGGTCGAATATCAGCAATCTTGTTGCTTTTTGACTGAAATTTTGTACCTATTGTAGAAACATTCTTTAAACAAGATAAAGTTGATCCGCAATTTCTTATGCGGCTAGCCTTTTCTTAGTATAATCGGTGTTTCTGAAAAGGCTAAAACCTTGCGAAGCTTGCTCCGAGCTTCGTAATTTTTCTTACTTATCAACGAACAACAGCGATCTTATTTCTTTTTTGAATGGAAGATTGCTTTCGGATTTTTAGCACTTCCCGCAACTTAGTCTGTTGCCTAAGGGATTGCTTGGTACTTAGGCATGATTGCTAAGATTTTTATGAGACAACGTGTGTAAGCTTGTTGCTTTTTCGTTGCTCTTTGGGCAGAAACCCCCTTTGCGGAAAGTAAATGACTGGAAATAAACTTGCTGAAAGTAAATGAGACTAGAACTTAAGGGGAAAGTAATTTCATTAAGACTGAAATTTGATACACAGATCCGCCTCATTAAAAACCTTGCCTCCTGATTTGGAGTCCCCTTTTTGCAAGGAAAAGAGTACGGATCTCGATAAATGTAAAGTACTGGAAGGAAAAATTAAAAAGAAAAGAAACATAAGGTAACCAAGTTCCGGCTCCGTTTATAAGTTTACGAAGCTGGAACTTTTACACTACCTTGTTCTTACGGGTAGTATTTGAGGAGGTTGTTCGCATTCCAAGTGTGCGGCAATGCGTTGCCCAACTGGTCTGCCAAGTGGAAGGACCCTGGCCTGATACTCTTTGTTACGATGAATGGCCCTTCCCAAGACTCTTGTAGCTTCCCTGGGTTGTCAAAATTTTTCTTTTTCTTGATGACCAAATCCCCTACCTGTATTTCTTTCCACACGACTTTCTTGTCCCTCCACTTCTTGGTTTCTTGTTGATATTTTTCTAAGTTGTCCGCAGCTTGGAGTATGTCTACCTCGATCAAATCTTTTTTGGCTTCTTCGAAGCCCCCGTCTTGTGCTTTCAATACTCGCAAGCTTTGGTTTTTTATCTCTTCTGGTGTCATGGCTTCGGAGCCGAACAGCAACTTGAAAGGTGAAAAACCTGTGGTTCTTGAGACGCTGGTGTTGTGCGACCAAATGACCTTCGGCAATTCGTCCACCCATTTGCCTTTTCTCTGGTTGAATAGACACTTCTTTATGCTAGAGAATATTTGGCCGTTTGCTCTCTCTACAGCTCCGTTTGATTGTGGATGGTACACCGAAGCAAATTTTAACTTGGTTCCCATGGTGAGGCAGAATTCCCTGAAATCATTGCAATCGAATTGCTTTCCATTGTCCACGGTTAGCTCTCTAGGGACCCCAAATCTGCAGATTATGCTTTGCCAAAAGAATTTTTGGATGTTGCGAGATGTGATGTTGGCCAGTGGCTTGGCTTCGACCCATTTGGTGAAGTAATCTACAGCGACAGCTGCAAATCTATAGTTTCCTTGCGCTGCTGGTAAGGGTCCAACTAGATCCATTCCCCATCTTTGGAGTGGCCAAGAGGGTGGTATTAACTGCGTAGGCATTGATGGGCTTCGCTGGTTGTTTGCGTTCTTCTGGCAAGCTTCGCATGTTTTTACCAGGTGATGGGCATCGTCAATGATAGATGGCTAGTAGAAACCTTGCCTTAGTGTTTTCTGGGCCAAAGCTCTGGATCCCATGTGGGCTCCGCAAAAACCTAAATGAATCTCTTTCAATAGCTCTTTTCCTGCATCGAAGCTGATGCATCTCAGGGTTGGAGCTGATATGCCAGATTTGTACAATTCCCCATCGATTATCTCGTAGCCTCGGGCCCTTTGCCTCATGCAATTTAAGGAAACTTCCTCGGTAGGTTCACAGTGACCCCTTAGGAAGGCCAGGATTGGAGCCCGCCAGTCATACTTCTCTATAATATTGATTGTTTTGGCCTTCGGCTCTTTTACGGCAGGCGTGGTGAGGATTTCATAGAAAACATCCGGGGGTAGAGCTTGATTTTGAGCAGCGGCCTTCGCTAATGCGTCCGCTTCATTGTTTGAGTTTCTTGGGATGTGCTCTACTATGAATCCCTTGAAGTGCTTTTCCATAGATCTTATTGCAGCGAGATATTTGACTAGCTCTGGCTCTCTAGCTTCGGTATCTTTCTCTACATGCCCCTGAATGACTTTGGAGTCTGATCTCACAATAAAGGTTTGTTGGCCTAAAGCTTTCATTTTCCTTAGCGTAAGGAACAGAGCTTCGTATTCTGTTGTGCTGTTGGTTGCCCTCTCACTGTCTGGGAAGTCCAATCTGACTGTGAGTCGCATTTTGATTCCAGTTGGAGAGGTTATGATTGCCGAAGCTCCGGCTCCTTTGTGACAATAAGCCCCATCGCAGTATGCAATCCATGGCTCATCGATGTCTACGGAGGTCGAACTGACTGGAGAAGTCCAATCCACAACAAAATCTGCCAGGGCTTGAGATTTGATGGCGCTTCTTCTTTCGAAGTCAACTACATGTTCTGACAATTCAAGAACCCATTTGGAGATTCTCCCCGAAGCTTCTCTGTTGTTAAATAACTCATGCAGAGGTTGATCTGTTACCACTATAATTTTGTGGGACTCAAAATAATGCCTGAGCTTCCGTGCTGCCATAACGACTGCATATGCGATTTTTTCAAGTTCTGAGTAGAACACCTTTGAGCCTGTGAGTGTTTCAGAGACAAAGTAGACTGGGGCCTGAGTCGGCTTCCCTTCCATCTCCTTTTCTTGTATCAATGCTGCGCAGACAGCAGTTCGCGAAGCTGAGATGTAGAGTAGTAGGGGGGAGCCAGGCTCCGGTGGGCACAATTTGGTTAGCTTGGTGAGATAAACCTTGAGCTCCGCAAATGCTTTGCTCTGTTCTGGCCCCCATTCGAACTTCTTGTTGTTTCTGAGAACTTGGAAGAAATGGAGGCTTCGCTCCGCAGCCTTGGACACAAATCTGTTTAACGCTGTAATTCTCCCAGTGAGTTTCTGCACATCTTTTAGAGACCTGGGCTCCTCCATCTTTATTATTGCCTGAATTTTGTCGGGATTAGCTTGTATTCCCTTCGTCTCTACCAGGCACCCGAGCACTTTTCCCTGGCGAACTCCGAACACGCACTTCTCAGGGTTCAATCTCAGGTTTGCGGCTCTCATGTTCGCGAAGGTTTCCGCAAGGTCAAAGATGTGATCACCGTGCTTGTTGCTTTTGACGACTATGTCGTCGACATATGCTAATAGATTCTTGCGCAATTGGTCGGGAAACACCGAAGCTGTCATTCTTGTGAATGTTGGTCCTGCGTTCTTGAGCCCCTCAGGCATTCGCAAGAAAAAAAAGATGCCGAAGGGTGTAATGAAGCTGGTTTTGTCCTCATCTTCTTTTCTGATTCTTATCTGATGGTAACCCGAAAACATGTCAAGTAACGACAACATTTCGCTGTTCGCCGCGTCATCCACAATTTTGTCTACCCTTTCTAGCGGGTAATCATCTTTTGGGCAAGCTTTGTTCAAGTCTGTGAAGTCTATACACATTCTCCACTTCCCGTTTTTCTTCTTTACAGGGACTGTGTTTGCAAGCCATGTTGAGTATTTGGCTTCGCGGATCACGGTTGAGTCTAACATCCTTTGCACTTCGACTTTCACAGCTTCGGCTTTTTCGTCAGACATTTTGCGGAGCTTTTGCTTTTTAGGCCTGATGTTCTTGTCCATCTCCAGCCTGTGCTCGATGATGTCCCGGTCGACTCCTTTTAGGTCTTGGGCTGACCATGCGAACACATCTTGGTTTTTGGCCAAAAATGCCAGTAACTCTCGCTCTTCGTCTAGGCTTAACTCGGCTCCGATTATCACAGTTCTGTCTGGGATATGTGCGTCCAGCGGGATCCTTTTTGTCTCGCCGTTGGCGCTGATGTTAACTTTCTCCTTGTCCCTCTTGGGCTCCGCGAATTTTTTCCTTCTATCTTTCTCTGCGGCTTCGTCAGCTTCAGCCTGAGTGAGATGGTGAATACTTCTTTGGCCTGGGGATATGCCTTTTCCAATGTCTCTGGCTGTCTGTTGATCCCCAAATACTGTGATGACCCCCTTGAGTGCTGGGATTTTCATGCACAGAAATAGTTGCTGGACCGCAGCATCGAACTTGTTGATGAAGCCCCTACCCAAGATGGCCAAGTACGGATAATGCATTTCCACAACATCGAACGTGATCAACTCCGTTCTGGGGTTGTCAAGGTTCCCGAAGGAGACGGGCAACGTGATCTTTCCGAGCGCTCTGACGGGCTTCCCCCTGAAGCCTAGAAGCGGCACATCTGCCTCTTGAAGCAAGTGCGGGTCTATCTTCATTTCCCTGAATGTTTTGGCGAACAAAATGTCGGCGGAGTTGCCATTGTCTATCAGAACTTCCCCAATTTCCCATCCTGCAATAATTGTCTTGATGACCATGGCGTCGTTGTGTGCGGATGTTTAAAGTTTGAAATCTTCCTCTGTGAAGGTAATGGGCACATGTGCCCAGGGCGGCTTTACCGGTGGTCCGTCTTGGGCTATGGTGTGTACCTCTCTGAAATAATTTCTTCTCATTCTCTTGTTCTCGAACTAGAGGGATGATCCTCCCACTATCGGGAACACATGGTGATAAGAATTTTCCTGGTTTTGAGCTTCGGTTTGGGAGATGGCCATGATGGAGCCGAAGGTAGGTAAGGCTTTGGGATCGTTTCTTGGGTTTGGCGGCTCCGCCTTTGGAATTACGTTTGGCATGCCGGGTGGCGGAGGTGGGATTTGTTGCATTGGCTGCGTGTTTTGCTGGTTTTGCGACTGGTATTATTGTGGCATCGGTGCTTGCCATGTTGGCTGTGGTTGGCTGTATGTGCTGGTTTGGAAATAATTTTGGTTTTCTTGGTTATAAGGATGTAGCGGAGGTGCGGTGGGATATGAGTTTTGGTGAAAAGGCGGCTGAGGCCAAGCGTGATTGACAGGTTTTGGTGGTGGTGGTTGGTGTTGGGTTTGGGCGGCCCTTTTTTCTTCGGCCATTCTTTCCAAAGTTCTCTTGGTTTCGGGACAGTTGTCTGTGGAATGGTGGGGTTGCTTTCCGTGGAAGGAGCAGTAAAACAAGCGTGGGTGAGAGTTTTGGTTTTGAGGTGATGGACCGCCGCCCCTGCCTCTTCCTCTTTGATTATGACCTCCGCGGCTTGAAGTTTGCGGAGCCTGGTGCGGGGGCTGGGTTTGTGGTGGGTTAGAGCTTGGGTTTTGGTTTTGGTTTTGGATGTGAGGCGCGGCATCTATGGGGAGCACCTGGTTTGGTGGGTAAGGAGCTTTGTTGTTCTTAATACTTTGGTGAGAGGGAACACATTCTTGTTCTCTCTGTGCTTGCCTTAGACGATTTCTTTCGGCCACTCTTCTCCTGTGATCTTCGTCTGATCTGCAATACTCTTCGAGCTCCGCCAAGAGTGCTTGCATTGTTTTTGGTTTTTTCCTCGAGAGATGTGATGCTGTTTGCCCTGGGTTTAACCCCTTGATACAGGCAGCTATGGCAACCTTCTCTGATACGTCCGGGGTTTGGGATTTCAGCTGTAGGAATCTCCTTACATAGTTTGCTAAAGGCTCTTTTTTCTTTTTGGATGCAGTAGAACAGGTCCCCTTCATCAGTAGTTGCGGCTTGGAAGCCTTGGAAGTTTTGGATGAGCTTCATCTTCAGATCGACCCAGCTGTATACCGAGTGGGGTGGCAGCAGTGAATACCAATTCAGTGCTGCGCCTTCGCATGCTATGATGAATGACTTGGCTAAAACAACTTCGTCACCTCCAGCCGAAGCTACGGCGGCTTCGTAACTCATTATGAACTGCCTTGGGTTCGTCAACCCGTTGTATTTTGGCAGAGAGATTGTTTTGTAGGAAAAGGGCCATGGCGCTGTTTGCAGGCCGATGGATAAGGGGGATGTAGCATCGACGGTCATGAACATTCCAGCGGTGGGTGGGAAGTTGAACACAATGTTTTCATTTTGAGGGGTTGGGCCTTCCTCGTAGTTTCGGGTGGGACTTGGCGGTGTGTGCCGGTGAGATTGCAGCTCATCCAGTTCCTGCTGCATCCGAGCCGGCTGCAGCTTCGCAGCCTTAATCTTTTTGATTTTTTCTTCAGTTTGTTTCTGAGCCTCGAGCTCCATGACTACCCTCTCCTTTTCTTTTTTCATGGCTTCGATTTGTTTTAATACTGAGTCAAGCTCCCTCTCAGCTGTGCCTTCTTTGTCGTTCGTGAGGCTGGTTTCTGGGTCTGAGTCTTGCGTGGTCTTTCCCGCTGCCTTTCTTTTTTCACTGCGGGCTCGAGCGATGTCCTCGTCCTCCGGCCTGGGCTCTGGAGCGACTATGATTCTTTTTTCCTTGGCAGCCACCCTGGGATCTTCTTGGTCGGCGGTCTTCTTCTTTGGAGGTACCATTGTGGGTTCCTTGGTGACTAAGAACACAGTGGGCACCTTTGTTGGGGACACAAAACTCCCAAACAGAGAGAAAGAAATCCAACTAAGTTCACAATCAACACGTTATATTCAAAAGTCGTAAATGATCAACTTTCCTCAATGTGTTACACACTCCACTTTCCAAAATGGTCGTCCCTCTACAATGAGCAGGAGGCCTCCTTTTATAGTGCCGAAAGATAAAATTTACATTCCAAGTATGCCCCGAGACCCTAACATTTAACAAGAATATTCGAGGGCAAACTTGGTTTTTTACACACGTTGCGGATTTAACGCCGTAGTTTGCGGAGCGCAGATCACGCCGGCGACAGCGGAGCGGAAAACACACCGCGAAGACCGGAGATGGTTCCGTGTTGAAACATCTTTTGACCGAGTCTTCGTGCTCGAAACCTTGAGAAACCTCGGGCTCCGTCATCTTGCTCTTCCCGGCACTTCATTCTCGCTGCAGCTCAGAGCTTCGGGGTCTTCCAGGTAACGAACCGGCTTGGCTCTAGGTCGAAGCTGGGACCTTCGCCTTTTACTGCTCTCGATCGGGGGCTCCGGGCTGTTTCCTGCAATGACACATCTCGTAATAGTGTTAAATCTCGCGTTTAGCAATTGGATGGTACAGATGCCGGAGCCTGGACTCCCTAGCTGTCCCTGAAAGAAATCGTAATTATATGCTCGTGGAGTAGATCAACCGCCCCGGAGCCCCGGGCTTCGCCATCTCCTGTCGGTTCCTAATGTTTATGGGCGTGAGACATCCTTTAGTTTCAAGGAAACAAAACTAGCGAAGCCTGTGGCTCTTATTTTGCCCGGAAAGGATCCGAAGCTTAGTTGTTTATTTCAGCCTTTGCCAAACCCCCGGTGCCTATAGGTGAGGTTTTCTACAGCCCCAACACAAAGAAGACCCCTGCTACAGCTTTTTATCTAAATGCTAATACTCCAAGCCATCAAGCATGTTCCTTCAAAGTGTATGAGACCATCCACACTCGTCATCCTCCATTCCCTCCTTCAAAACGGAATATTCCATCCCAATCATCAAGATTCTTTCCTTTATATCCACTTCTCCCGCATCCGTCTTCCTTTATAATCTCTTCTCCATCCCAACTCCCACCGTGGGACCCACATCCCATCTCTCCTCCTCCCACTCCCACCCACCGACGCCTTCCTCCCCCACCTACCCCGTCTCCTCTGCCACCCCCACCATTCCTCTGCCTCCCCCCACCATTCCACCGCCGGCTGCTCCTTTGCTCCATCGCCGGCGCCGCCCTCTCCGGCCGGCTCGTGTAGGTGCGCCGACAGCGCCCTCCTTCCTCCTCGTGCTGGCTCGCTGCTCCTCTCTCCTCCTTCGAGCGCCGGCCATGGGATCTCGTGCTGGTGAGGCGACACGGAGGCGGCAGAGCAGCTCGAGCGGGGAGGCCGTCATCAACCTCGACTTCCGTCGGCGGCGGCGGGCCGGTGAATCGACGGCGACGGGAGCTCCCCGCCGCCTGCGCGGGCGGGCGCATCTCGCGCGCGTCGGAGCCCTCCCCTGCTCCCCTCGTCCCTGCGGCGGCGGATGGCGGGGTTGGCCGTTCGGTGGGGACGCGAGCCCGTCACCGGCGATGGAAGCGGCGCAGTTGTGCGACGGCGGCGACGAGGTGCAGGGGCTCCGCGGCGGACGGTTCGAGACGGCGCGGATGGCAGGGACGGCGCTCGAGCTCCTCGGCCAGCCGACGCAGTCTCCTCCGACGCAGTCTCCTCAGCTCGGCGTCCCAGGCGCAGCGGCGACACGCATGGAGTCCCCTCCGGGCGGCAGCAGGGGACCCGCGGCTGGCGGCGGAGCTCACCTGCGCAGCTCGCCGTGGCCCCGGCAGTGGAGCTCCTCATCCTCCCGCGCACCGCCCTGCAGGCTCCTTCCTCCCGTGTGGTGAGATCCGACCACGGCGGCGGCGCAGGAGCGGCGGTGGCGGCGCAGGAGCTCCGACTTCCGAGCACGAGCGTGACCGCGCGAGGTTGTTGGGGGCAGCAACACGTGGTGGGGCCGGCGCAGGCTGGCGTGCGCCCGGCATCACGCCGAATCTGAAGTAAACGGGAGCCCCTCGCGATTTTGCAGGACGCCTGCAGAACGCCGCTGCGGAGGAAAAAACGCCATCCGTCTCCTGGAGGAGACGGATGGCGCTGCCAGTGCGGGTGGTCTGACTACATCTTTTTTCCCAACAATTGGCGGATCTCCTTAACACAGAACAGGGCCGGCAATGAAGGGCTACATCATAGCTCTGACACAGCTTTATTTCTACATTCAGTGCTTTCTACATTCTTGGCAGAAAAATCATGTTCTCAGACTACTCTTCCATAGAAAGCTCCATAACAATTTTAAGTCTAAATTGACTGCAATCACCAATTCAGAGCAAACTATTTTAGACATAATTTGACTGCAGTCACCGACTCAGAGCAAACTCATAAAAATTGACAGCAAGCTCATAAGAATTGAGATTGATTTATTACCATGTTGATGGATCCAAACCTTGCGGACGCATCCATGGATTAGCAATCGGACTACCACCAGTTCCTTGGTTACAGAAGTTTCCATTCGGCAAGACATGACCTCCAGTAGCCGGTTGGAAACAACCGATTGAGGTTCGGGTGCCGGCGAGGTTGGGGTCGCTGAAGGACGACGGCGTTCTGGGGATTGCTGCTGTCGCGCCTTGCTGCTCCACCACGACGGCCGCCCCCGCCCCCTACCCCTTCCGCAAGCCGCGCCATTCTCCTTCTGCGCTACCGCCGACGCCGCCCGCTTCCGCTGCTGTGCCGCCCCCGCCCCCGCGCCGCCTCCGCCTGTAGCAAGTCACGGCTCGCCGCCGCATCTAACTGACCTCGACTCATCTTCGATTTCTTCCAGGGTTCGGAACGGATCTCTGAGCTCTGGCTGAGTGGCTGGCTGGCTGTCTCGTCGCGGCCCGGCTCGCACTCGTACTCCGCAAGGCGGGGAACCTCCCGCCTCTGAAGCAACGGAGGAGCAGGAGCTCGCCAAGGCTAGCCGGCCGCGCCTACCTCTAATATAGAAAAGTCTCGTCGCCACCTAAGGGCACCCAACTGCTCTCGAAGCGCCGCAGCCGCCGCTGGCAGAAGCATCTCCTTAGGAGCTTGGACGCGAGCGGCGCTCGCGGGGAGCCGAGGGAACGGCGATGTGTAGCCGTGTAGGCGAGCGAGTGTCGACGGAGGCTTGCGCGGGCTCGCCGTGCGGCGGCACGGCCTCGTTCCCCGGCTGCTCCGGCGCCGCCCGCAGTGTTTGCGAAATGCCCCCCCCCCGTCGCGATCCAAATTAGGGGTCTTTTTGTAAATTTATGATCAACTATTTTCACAAAACCCCATAATTACCGGTCGCGATCCGATTCAGGGGTCTTTTTGTAAATACAGGATCAGACATTTGCAAAAATACCCCTAGTTTGGATCGCGATTATTAATCACGATCCGATTTAGGAGTGTCTTTGCAGATTTCCGGATCGAGCGGGTTCACCGGCGCCCCCCGCCGCCGCCAAGCGTATTGCCGCATCCTTCGATCGGACCCTGCGCTAGAGCGAGATCTCCACCACTCACTCCTATAGTCCTATGGCAGCAATACTCGCACGCAGATGCTCGCGCCCATGGGAGCCGAGCGCGTGAGCGCACGCCGACCTGCATGGTGGCGTCATCTACTCCCGGAACGCCGTTGTCTTCTCAATTCGCGCAACCTGTCCGGTGCTGTGACGGTGGAGAGCAGGGGGTGGCGTGGCGGTGAGCAAGGCAATTCCTGTTCCTCCTCTTCTCGTCATGCTTCATCAGGTTACAAAGGAGATGGTTTATTCAGGTGTCCGGACACACACACAGGCAACATAACCGACGAATGTGATTGGCAAGAACCAACTACTCCTCAGGTCCTCTGGTTGCAAATTTGCAATGCAGATACTTGCAGTCATCTTTCAGAAAGATTAAAGAAACACGCAGCAACCCTACTGAACCAGGAGGCATTGTTATCTTTCTGTAACAGATGATGAGTTGTGCTATGTCTCTGTGCTGTGGTTGTCAGTGTTGTCTGAAGATTCAGTCCAGCAAGTTGTCCACAACGATCTCTGCTACTCTGTATCGCTGTGCTTCTGTGGTCGTGGGATCGCAAGCTGCTCATGGACTTTGGTGAAGAAGTGGCTCAAGCGCGCCGGGGTGATCGCAGCGGAGATGGTGGCTGATGGCCACTAGCCCAGCAATGGTGAGTAGTGTTCTCTTCTGACGAATTGCTATAGCACACAGCAGTTATGGTTTTGTGATCATTCAAATAAGTAAATAACCTTGCCTGGTTTTCGTTTTCCTGTCTGTCTCAACGATACTGAATGCCAGCTGCTTTTGGTTCATCCATCTATGCCCACATTTGTGATGATCTGAACAGCAGACAGTTGACGACTTGACGGTGACACACTCGTATTCTGTCTTGATCGCTTGGTGAAGTTGGAGGCTAGGCGAAGCACCGGTGAAGTCAATGTGCAGCGCAAATCAACATTCAGCAGTTCAGTTCCAAATGTGCATCGTATGTATTGTCTTGCTTGCTTTTAAAATGTTTTTTTCCTTCTAAAAAAGTGATTTTTTTTTCTCAGTCCACCAGAGCGAGCCCACGGAACTCCGTGTGTATTTTTTTTACTTCAAAGAACCGGATGTAAATGTATTATAAGCGTTTTTAGTGGTCCATGTACTCTTTTTAGTGGCATCGCATGAAGGTTTTTACTTTTTACTGTATCATTTTGCTGGTGCAGCGCTATATCATGTGCACGACGCCAGCACGGTTTATGGATTTTCGTTGATCTCGAAAACATTCAGTCGCAGATAAAGAAGGGGAAATGCTGTCATCTTGCCAAATTGTCTGCTTTATAACACAAATTATTCAAATTTTACAATGCTATACTATGTCCTAGGAGACCATAGTAAAATGTCAAATTAGCATGCCGTGGGGTATAAAATTACTACCCAATTAGCCACTTCAAATGTACAAATTGGTACGTAGAATGGCCACTACCACCTAATAATCCAGAGCATCACAGAGCCTCCCTTTTCTTTGCGCACAAACCAGATCAAGGCCTCAGAAGCAAACGCCGTATCGATCGAGCGAGACCAAAAAAAACGAGGAAAATTGAAAATTCGCCCCAAGTCTCTGCCTGGTCCAAGCCGCCGCCCATAATCCCCCTTCTGACTTCGAACCGCGACGAACCCGATCTCGACCGCCCCGATCCCATCCCACCCACTTCCATGGCGGCCGCCCTCTCCTCCTCGCGGCGCGCCCTCCACACCCTCCTCCACCGCCGCCTACTCCTCCTCCACCCCACGCCCTCGCCCGCCGCCGCGCGGCTCGCACCTCCCACTCCCGCTTCCTTCCCCATCCCCCGCCACTCCCCCGTCCCCACCCCCTCATCCTCCCGCTTCTTCTCCACCGCGCGCCCAGATGCGAGGCTGGGGCACCGGCTGCTACGGCCGCTGCCGCATCGGGCGCAGCGGCTCGTCGGCGGGGTCAGGTCGGCGTCGACCGGCGGCCGGTCGAAGCTGCCGCCGCTGGGGAAGGGGGTGAAGGGGTTGGGGCGGCCCGTGGAGGCGGCGAGGAGCGCGGCGGCGCGGTACCGGTCGGCCGTCGGGCTGCAGGTCGAGGCCTTCTGGAGGCGCAACTACATGATCCTCGTCGGCGCCGGGGGCGTCATCGTCTGCGTCGCGCTGTGGAGGATCATGTTCGGCATCGCCAGCACCTTCGTCGGACTCTCCGAGGGTATGGCCAAGTACGGCTTCCTCGCCCTCGCCACCGCCATTGTCGCCTTCGCCGTGAGTAGCATTACCTTCTTCTCGCCCAGTGACGTAGCCAGGATGAAAATACAGTTGGGGCGACTTTCAGGGAGTGACTAAATTAAACGAAAAATGCACCAATTTACACCGCATGTGTATTACTAAAAAAAACGTGGCACAAAATTAAAGCAGCAATAACACAACCTTGATTTTATTGAACAAATTTGCAAATATGCTACACATGGTAAAAATACGCCTTCCGTTTTTAAAATATATGACGTTTACGACAAATTAGTTAGTTAAAAAATAAACTAATTAACTTATCATAAAACGTCATATACTACCTCGATTTTATTTATACGATGTTAAGGGCAAGCAAAATAGTTCAAAAATAAATTAATTAGTTTCTTCAATTCTAAATTGAACTAATTTATTCTAAACATCGTATATTTAAGAATAGAATAAGTATTAAATAACGTCATATATGCATGGAAGAATTTGGAGTGCGTGCAGAAGGAGAGCTGAGATGGATGGGGTCACGGGTGCCTGTGCCTCCGTGCTTGCTTACTCACGCATGGGTGATCTTTTGGCAGTTGAGCTGCTGGTACCTTGCTATGTACTTGTTCAGCACAGCAAGCAATCAGGCTTTCAGGCGACACATCACCTCCTCGATGCTCGCTCGTTGCAGCAGACGCAACATTAAAAATGTAGAGATAGGCTCAGCGGACAGGCAGCAGCAATCCTCAGTACATTTAGCAGGGTTAGAGCCTTCGAATTGACTATTGAGCTCCGTGGGTAGCTGGGGCAGCTGCCCCAGCTAGCTCCAACGTAGCTCCGCCACTGTTCTCGCCCTAGCTCCGGGCTGCATAACTGTGATACGCTGGTGTGTATGCGGTGATTGGTGAATGCTGCCCTGTTTATGGTTTCTAGTTGGTTATATAATTAGGATGTCGTTGCCTTACAGTTCGTGTGTCACTCCTGCTGTTCTGAAGGTTCTGCTTGCTCCACATGAGCACATTATGACTGTCAAGATTATAGTTGTCCCGCATGGTTATATCCATAGTAAAAGAGTTACTGAACTGCACTAAGTGAACATTCTGTTGCGGTGTCTTTGAACTTTGATCAAGGAATACATTGGATCATACAACCATGCAACATGCTCAAATGTTATGTACCATAGTACCATACTAAACATTCTTAGAGCAACTCTAGCAGCTTGAGCAAATTTGATCTCCTATATAAAGTTATTAGGGGTGGAGTAAAAATATTTTCATCCCTAAAACACAATTTGCTCCAGCAGTTTCCCTATTCTCCTTCCCAACAGATAGGGGGTGGAGGAGAGATACCCTATATAGAGGGGATGGAGAGGGATTTTTAGTCAATGGAGGAAAAAAGGGAGGGCTATAGGGAATCTGCTAGAGAAGATTTTTTGACATTTCATCCCCTATATGACTATTTTTTGCTATTGGGGAGGGGATAGGGAAGCTGCTAGAGTTGCTCTTAGATTGTCTTCAGGGATTTATAGTTTGAAGCTTTCTCTGTCAATTACTTTGATTTTGTATTTAATCCTTGGTCTACTTACTAATCAGTTATCATATCAAATTTTGCAACTGTGTCGTTGAATTTTCAGTCCAACCAGATATATAATTCTTACTTGGTTGTGGGTATTAGATGACAATCTACCATGTGGGTATTAATAGAGCTGTCATGCAGACAGCAGCTTACCATGTTGGAAAACAAACAGAGAGCATATACCCTGCAAGATGATCATATTAATAACAAATAAACATGAATTAGGTGTGCTCATATTAGCATCACTGCCATCATTTTATGGCATTTTGGGTGTCTGTGGTGTCCTGTTAGTTTTGTGGAAAAACTGCAAAGACTGCTCAGCTGCAGCAAGCAGAATCTTGAAACGTCTGAGTGAGTAGTGTGAACTTGGCTGCAGAGGGTGGAAATTCATTTCATCTGGAGATTATCAATGGAGAGCAGTCTCTTTCCACACAATACAGCTTATTGCAACTTTTTTCTGACTAGTATCTGGGTTCACTCTCAGATGTTTTATCATGTTGGGCATTCATTAAATGATGTCATTGACAATCTAAGCATCTGAGTAACTTTACTTGACAGATGACTCATTTTTATGTGGGTGGGTTAGCAGCTGATTTCAATAACCTTTTTTGTCTTATAGGGTATGTATGCCCGGGCAAGGTTGACCATAAACCCTGACAAGGTTTACCGGATCGCTATGACAAAGCTCAATACATCTGCTGCAGTCCTTGAGGTCATGGGTGCACCCTTAACTGGTACTGATGTCAGAGCATTTGTTATGTCTGGAGGGGGGGCTAAATTAAAGGACTTCAAATTTAAGCTTGGTGGCAAACGGTGCTTCCTCATCTTCCCCATTAAAGGATCAGAAAGAAAGGGTCTCGTAAGTGTTGAGGTCAAGAAGAAAAAGGGACAGGTACTTGGATTTCTTTGTCTATTTATAGTAAACGCTGTGCCAGTATGTGATTAAACATCTTATTTGCTTATATTTACAATATGATTAAGACATTGGTGAATAAACAAAAGTTTGGACAAACATTTGCAAAATAGAGTTATTATTCCTTATTCGTATAAGTAGAGCACATAACTTTTGTTCAACTATTTAGTCCTATTTTATGTTTGGAGAGTTGTTGAGAGCTCTTTTGCTGAAATGAATGACAGCTGTAGAGTTATGAATGCTTGTGGATTTATCCATCTGCAAAACATTGCTTTTAGTAGTATTTGAAGAAACCTAACTTGTGAATATGTAATCCAACCTTGCTTAAGACAGTGATGAAATGAGTGAAATAAGAAAGTAATATTGATCATTAACTTAAGTTTTTTCCCCAAGATCTTGTCCGCTATTAGAAGTTAAATTGTTCTACTATTCCAAAGACAATGAACATAAGTAGGACTAAAAAGATTGTGGGGTCCTTCAAGTTTTCTCATTTATCCATGACAGTTTTTTTCTCTCTCTTTTCTGATCTTTTGCTTAATCTATTTGCAGTATGACATGAAGCTACTAGCTGTTGACATACCAATGGCATCAGGGCCTGACCAACGGCTATTTCTCATCGGTGATGAACAAGAGTACAAGGTGGGTGGGGGTTTGATATCCGAGCTGCGAGACCCAATCGTAAAAGCTATGGCTGCAGAGAAGGAGTTTGATTACCTTGATGAAAGGGAGGATGAGGAGGATGAACAGAGGGAGCGCGAGGAGGCTGAGCGAGAGGAAGCCGAAGCATTGAGGCGTGAGGAGGAAAGATTACGCGAGGAGGCTGAAGAACGGAGGCGGCGGGAGGAGGCTGAGAATCTGGAGAAAGCTACTTGACGCGATTAACTGTACCAATTTTCCACCTTGTGCATTGTTTTCTTCTTTCCATTCCCTTCGCTCCACAATGTAGCAGTCAGTGTTCCCACAGCAAAGAGGAGATTGCGTCTGAGATTGAGTTCCCGGTGGTGGCGATTCATCGTCACCATTCACGGCGTGTTAAAGAAAGTAATAATTTTGGCTGCTGCTCAGCGGATTACTTCGTCCGGGGTGGCACTGTAATTGAGAGGTTAACCTTTGTTGCTGCACATCTCATGATCTGGGAATCGAGAGGTTTATTTACGTGCTGCTTGAGTGCTTGGCGTGTGTGTTCTGCTTCTGCACTTCTGCTAGCGATCAAGCTCTAAGAATTGTCGATGCTGAATGCTGACAATATCACAATACACATTTGATTGAATGCTGACAATATCACAATACACATTTGATTCCAAGACTGAAAGAGAAATGTTTAATGCTTTTTTAATAATAGGAAATATTCGATGCTTTTTAAAATAGTGGAAATTGATGCCTACGCTGCTTGTTGCAACAGCACACCAAATTGTTGGCGTGCTATTATACAATAATAATACAAATAAACTACCACTTGGTAGAACGCGTTTGTCTCGGATTCACTCCTGGAAATTGAAGCATCGTGAAAAAGAAATTGCGGGATAAAATTTCACAAGATACACGATCCATACCTACAGCAGTGCCACTAACTGGATTTTACTGGACTTTCCCCTTCCGTTTATCAGTTGCACAGTACATTTCACGGTCACGGCCAGCTAATCCACGTCATCATCGTTCATTGATGGCTTGATTACGGCCCGCTAATGCATCCACGTCAGCACATCACGTGAAATGCCAAGCCAAGCATAGGGATTAGGGAGAGAGACCTTTCCATCCACCCGCTGATAAGTGATAAGCCAAAGGTAACAGTGCAGCACTACAGCCAGCTCCCCTTCTCCCCCAACTCCGGCGGCTCGGAAGGCTTCCGGTCGGTCTCCGCTTCCCCTTTGGCGCCAAACCCATCCGCCCTCCGGTCCCAGCCAGCCAGGTAAAGAATTCGATCCGCTCCGGACTCCACTTCGATCAGATCCACTTATCTCCTATTCCACGCACAGTTCTTCCCTTCTTGGTTCGTGTTGTTTTCCGTTCCTAGACTCGTTGCCGATTCCGCGTGTGAGTGGTTTGGGACTTTCGGTCTGGCTTAGTACCGGTGTCCTCTGAATGATTTGGTGCAAAGATCCAAAGTCGAGAGGATTTGGTGGGCCAAATTAGATGCCGCTTCTGCCAAATTGTTGTCCTGTGCCAGTGTACGGTAGTAGCATTAAAGAAAGGGGAAAATATTGAGACTGTTGCCATGAGATGATGATGTTGATGAACTTGATGATACCTGAAGTGCCGGTTCCTGTGATGTCGGAGGGGATGACCCTACCACCAAATGTCAGAGGATTTTTTTTTCTTGAAAGAATCAGGAGGGGCAAGCCCCTACTGGATGATTATATTAATTAAAAAAAGAGAACTTACAACCATATAGGTCCAAAAAGAAAAGAAGAAAAGAAAGAAAGAAAACACTGACAGGGAAAGGCCATCACAGAGCCAGAGGTTACAGATATTGCACCCAAGTTGTTATGGTTGGGGCAAGACTAGGCATAGCTCTAAGAATTGTTAACGAAAATTCAGAGATGAATTTCCTTCTGGAATTCTCAACAGAAGGGTGCAAGTTGTTGAAAAGCCCGTCATTCCTGGTCGTCCAGATACACCACAGACATTAAGACGATTATTTCCATGGAGAAAGACACTGCCAGCTTTCTTTTAATGAGTTTGAGAATATGCCAAATCGGTCTCGTAGTTAGGACAGAGGCTCCAATTGAAGCCCAACAGGCTTTGGCAAAATTGCATCTTAAGAATAAGTGTGCAACTGTTTCATTCTTCTGGAGAATACAAAGTTCACATGTGTAAGAATCTATTGCCATGTTTCTTCTGCAAAGGAGATCTCTGGTGCTTAGCCTGTGCTTGAGTGGTAGAGATATCCTTTCAGAGGATTTGTTTCTGTTTTCCACTGTAGCAGCAGACTCAATCTGCTGTTCACCTCTGACGTTAGAAGATTACCACTGCACCAATTAGGACTCGAACACTATCCGTGACTGATATGTCTAGTAGTTGCCTAGTTGGTCACAAAGTCGGTCTATGATCATCACACTCCAGCTGTCCAGCAGACATTGGAAGGTCAGATCATAGGTGTGTTGGTGTGTAAGGATGGTATCTCCAACTAGGACTGTGGCTTGAGCGTGCTGTTAGTATATATGTTCTCGATCCTGAGCAAGTGAGCATCCTTTTCTTGCTGGTGGCTGGCGCCCTTGTATTGTGTGCATCTGGTTGTTTTTTCTGTCTCAGTGGCCTGTTTGAAAGAGTCTGATGGAGTTTGCAGTTTTGCCAGGTGCCAATAGTTGACAATGGTATTTAAATGCCTGATGAGATGCTGCTGCATTGCAAAGGTCAGTTTTCTGGCAAAAACCAACTGGTTTTTGCTGCTTGCTTCTGATGCCTCTCTACCTGTACTACAGCACACTGATGATGAGGACAAGATTGATTTTGGAGGCGGCAATGTTCATGTCATTACAAGCAAAGAGAACTGGGACCAAAAAATTGAAGAGGCAAACAAGGATGGGAAAATTGTAAGTAAAACGTTCTCCAGGTCACAAGAGAAAGCATAGGTTCATAATGGCATATAATGCACACCTGAAGTTTTTACTTACTTGAAAATAGCAAATTAGGATGCTACTTTTATTTCTTTTGTATGATAGCAACACAAGCAGCTCCAATGCGTGCATACATGGAGGCTCTTTCATTGTTCAAACTCTGTATCTCAATGGGAAAGCTGAACTAGTTCAGATTGTTGATTTTTGTTTTGTGATCATTGATGTTCAGGTTTGAGTTTCACTTTAGTATATTGGTAGAAAAAATAGAATTGTATATGGTAACATTGAGTGAGAACATTTTGAATTTGGCCTTAGTTTTCTATTTTGTGCAAATTGGAACATGAAAGTTTATATGGAGTCCTTTTCTAGACACATTCAATCCAGACAGTTCAGTTCTGAACATGTCCCATATCGATTATAACATACAAACAACAGGCGTAAAATTTCCCTCCATGTTAGCCGTGTCCAGTTATTCTTTTGCTATGTTGATTTCTGCTGATTAGTTTTTTCATCAAAACCACCGTGTACTTTTAGTTTCTATGCACTTTTGAAAACATAGAGAATTTTGAGACTGATCAGACTAGTCACCATCTGGGTCAGAGAAAAATATATAGTAACCTACGGACATGATGTTTCAAATACATTTTTTTATAACGACCAGAACCTGTGCTTATAAACTGAATTGTGATGTTACAACAAAAGATAATGGTGTTTATACGGATCTTTTGCAGGTGGTTGCGAATTTCAGTGCTTCCTGGTGTGGGCCGTGCCGGGTCATCTCGACTGTTTATGCAGACATGTCGCTGACGTACCCGCAGCTCATGTTCTTGACGGTTGATGTCGATGAGTTAATGGTAACCGATCTTCCTTCTCATATGCAATTGGTGTTAGTTTTTGTGGGTTCCCTGCTGTTACGAAGATATAGTGCATCCATGTCTTCTCTGATCCCCGAACTCGCAAATCTGTGTGTGCCCAAAACCTTTGCATATCAATACAATGTTCAGGTCGGTGCTGTGCCTGCCTAGTTTTCCTAAAAAAAAATGTCTTCTCAGGTCAGACAGTTTCCTCATCTAGAATGCCGGTTCTCTGATCCTGAACTAAACTAAAAGTGAAAACTGTTTCTACATAACTAGTCATTGGTGTTTTAGTTCAGAAACTGTATATTGTCGTTCTGACACAGATGTCGCGTCACTCAGCCTTACCACATTAGAACAACTGATAGGCTTTAAAACTATAACAACGCCTTAAGTGCAGTGTTTAGGCTACTGCACACGTGTGGCGAAATCTTTAATTAATCCCCCTATTTGTGTTTTTTTTTCTGCACCCCTCACCGCAGGAATTCAGCTCGTCGTGGGACATCCGGGCGACCCCGACCTTCTTCTTCCTGAAGAACGGGCAGCAGGTGGACAAGCTGGTGGGCGCCAACAAGCCTGAGCTGGAGAAGAAAGTCGCCGCGCTCGCCGGCGGGTCAGTGGCGCCGCCTGCGCCTGATAAGCCGTGACGCCACAAGTGACAGGCCGTGACGATGCAGGCGGGACATTCATCGGCCTGTGCTGTTCGTTGTACCCGTGCACTTGTTTTGTTTCTGCCCGCTGTGTGTAGCTGCGTTTGATCTGCGTCTCTTTCTTCTCCGATGTGCATACTTATGTACAGCTAGCTCCTTGGTGACGATGTTGATCATGTAAGTGTTGATTTCTGTGGTGCTAGTAGCTGGTAACCAATGGCAAGTACACACATGATTGAGTTGATGAATCACCATGAGCCTATCGATTGACAAAATTGTTGAGAAAAAGGGGGGCAGAATGATTTAGTGGGCCGGTGTAGAGATGATAGATAGGCCGGATTACTGGAAAGAGGCCGCGCCGCGCGTCTTGCCCCGGGCCTAAAGCCTTCCGGCTTGGACCTCTCACAGCCAAAAAAAGGCGCGTGAACGATTCTTGATTTGATGGACGTGGTGTGGACCCAACTACTCCATCGGCGACTTCAAAAAAAAAAAAAGACTACTCCGTCGGGCGGGGCGTACGCGCGTGAAAAGTGTTGCCCACGTGCGCTAATGTTCACCGCGCTTGCAGGAGCAGGCAGGCCGCAGGTAGGGATGGCAACAGGGCTCGATCCTCGACGGGGATTTCCTCCGTTAGGGGATGCAATTGGGATATTTTGAGTCCCCACGGGGATCTTAATGGGCATATTTTCATCCCCGTCGGGGGAAGCGGGTACTGGAACGTTCTCCATGTCCCCGTCCCCGTTCCCCGTCGGGGACCCCGAATATATCAGCTATGCATAATGATATAGGCCATAAGAAGCCCAAAACAAAAATTTGGCCCAAACCCACCAAAAGCATATATAGAGCCTTTCCAAACCCTAGCCTCCCCAAATCCCCTGCCCAATCGATCCCGCGGTCCCGCCGCACGGGAGCAGCCGCGCAGCCGCACGGGCGCACGCGCACGGCCGCCTGCTCGCCGCGCGCCGCCCCGCTCGCACGGCCGCCTGCTCGCCGCGCGCCCCCCCTTCGCACGGCAGCCCGCAGCCCGCTTGCCCGCCGTCCCGCCCGCGACCCCTGCCCGCGCACGCGCAGGCACGCTCCTTCGCTCGCGCCGTCGCCCATCGCGCAGCAGTGCAGCACACTCGCCGGCTCGTGCCCTACTCCTCTGGACTGGAGTGAGGAAGATGGATGCAGGATCCACCATTGGTTGCCGGTGAATCCTTCTTCCTTCTTCCCTTTCTCCTATTGTTAACCCTATAGATTATAGTGTTCTGTTTCTCTACTGACCTAGCCGTCCCACGGTCCGACCTCAAGGGACGACAACGCCTCCGACGGGCCGCCGCCGGATCCCAGCGAGAGGAGCAAGGGGGTGGTCGCTGCTGCCGGTTTGAAGGACCACGTGAACTCCGTCGCCGGCGGATCGAAGGACCACGTGAACTCCGTCGCCACCGGATCGAAGGACGCGGTGAAGACTGCCGCCGCCGGATCGAAGGACGCCCCGTCCACCAAAGCAATTGTTGTTGCTGGAGATCCCAAGAGGCTTCCTCGACCACCAGTGGCCAAAGCTGCGGCCAAAGCTGCTGGCTCAAAGCGCCGCCGCTTGAAGGGAGGTGCAACGACAGAGAAGGCTGGGCGCAATACTCTTCAATCCCTAGGGTCAGTACTCAGTACACTTGCTTGCATTTGATTTATTTGATGTGGACCTCTGACAATCAAAAGAGAGGCTACATGGCCATCACAGCACACTTTATTGATGAATCATGGACTCTTAGGAACATTATCATGAGGTGAGCATTCTGAATCAAAGCTCATAATTTATTTCTTTTTAATAATTTACTCCTAATGTTGTCTGTTTTTGTACAGGTTTATTTATGTGCCAGCTCCTCACACACATGATGTCATTGGTGATGAACTCTACGACTCTCTTGTTGATTGGAATCTTGATGAAAAGGTATCCACTATCACTCTTGACAATTGCACCACAAATGATAGTGCAATTCCTTATCTGGTCAAGAAAATTGGAAGAAACAAGCTGTTGGGTGAAGGGAAATTTTTACACATGCGTTGTTGTGCACATATCTTGAATCTGATTGTTAAGGATGGTTTAGAAATGCTAAAAGATGCAATTGAACACTTCCGTGATAGTGTAGCTTACTGGACAGCAACACCAAAAAGGGCAGAGAAGTTTGAGGAGATAGCAAAGTATGTTAATGTTAAGATTGATAAGAAGATATGCCTTGATTGTAAAACGCGATGGAATTCAACTTACACAATGCTTAGTACTGCACTGCCCTACAAGGCTGTTTTCATTAGAGCAAGTCGTGTGGATAGGCAATACACTTGCTGCCCTACTGAGTCAGAATGGGAATTTGCTGCTTATGTTGTAGAAAGGCTTAAACTGTTTTGTGACATATCAACACTATTTTCTGGAACTGATTATGTCACAGCAAACTTGTTCTTCTACAAAATTTGTGAGATTAGAAGTAACATTAAGGAGTGGTCAATTTGTGGTAACTTTTTGATTGAAGAAATGTCAGCTAATATGGAAGCCAAGTTTAAGAAATATTGGACTGATATTCAAGGTCTTATGGGCATTGCTACTCTTTTAGATCCTCGTTTCAAACATATCTGTGACGCCCCAGGTTTTTAATTAGCGTCATTAACGCTAACGACCGAATCAGCTGAGTCAAACCTGCTGACATTGGTCAAACCTCGGTCAACCTGAGTCATCACCTCGAAAATCTCGTCAACAAACCCTAATGACCCTCTTGATCAAGTCAACACACACTTGTGGTCAACCCTTGGTCAAAGGCACGGTCAAACCCCAATTAAACCCTGCTGCCTTTGAACGTCCTCCGGAACTTTTGCCGCGTTCTCCAAATTTCACCTAAACACTTCAAAATCTCCCAATATAAAAGTTGTCCAGTTTTTCGAGGGACACAACTTTCATGTTGGATGGCATTTCAAATTTTGAGTGGAAAAGGGTGGAAAGCTTGTTCAACTGCCAGCAGCTACTGTTCACCAGATTAAAGTGGCACTCAGAGTTTGGCTGCAATTTATGCAAAATCCGTTGAGAAAAACACTATAGAGCCTTTGTAAAAGTTGTAGAGGGTAGTGAGATGTACAACTTTGCTATTCACCACTTAGTGCACTTAGTTTCAAAATTGGGAGAAAAACCTGGTCAAAGTGCCCTAAGTTGAAACAGTTGCGCCGGAACACGAACGCACTCCGCGACGTCGCCCGCGCCTGCGCGCGCCGCGCGCGCCACGCACCGTACGCCACCGTACGCATGCCGAGGCAGGCCCGCGCCCATCGGTCCGTGCGCAGCGCCCGCGCGACGTCCTCCCCGGCCACGTGCCGCGCTCCCCCTCGCTGGTCGGCCGCCCATCGAGTTAACCGCCGGTCCGTCACCGCCCTCCACCTGCGTGTGCGCACCGACCGAGACCGCTCGCCGTACTGCGGTTTAATGGCCAGAGCACGCTTCGCGACGAAGGCTTGGAGCCGCGCCCATCTCCCTGCCGCCTATTTAAGAGGCCTCCGCCCCTCCTCGCGGGAAGCGCACCGCCACCGCGCCGCCATGGCCGCCCACGGCCAAGCTTCCTCCTCCGCACCTCCCCGCAGCCGGTTAGGCCCCCATCACCTCTACACGCGCCTACCGACGATGCCGGGCCGCAGGCCAGCACGCATTGGCCGCCGTTTCGCCGGAGCACAGGCTCCAGCGGCCACCGCCGCAGGGCTGCGCCGTGCGAGCTCGCCGGCAACACCTCCGCCCCGACCCAGCATGGGAATCGAGCATGGATGACCCCCAGGACGCCCTCAGCCGGTCCCCGGCCGGCCACGGCCACCGGACCGCCGGAATCCGGCGACCCCCGCCGGCGGCCCACCCTGGAGGACCCAATTGCAAGGTCCTCTTTCTTTCTAGGGACTTGTCTGTAAACCGAGGGCATAGTTGTGAATAGTTAAATCTTTCCAGGGACCCCGGTGTAAAACCGTATCTCAAATAGTAAAGTCATTTTGCTGAATCTCGTAAGATCCGTAGAAAATCGTAGAAAAATCGGAAAAACGCAAAACCAATTTTGCTAGACTCCTGGTGAAGAGCACTACAACTTTTGTTAAACTTTTCTAGGCTGTTTCCTGATAATTTTTGCATGAAAAATAGAAATGTGTAAAACCTAGATCTGTTATATCTCAAAATCCATAAGTCCTCTATAGCTAATTTTTGGATATGTTGCTAGACTTGTCATGATTAGACTCTGGACCAAAAATTGCACAAAGTTATGATGTAAATCTTTTTATATGAATTGTTTTCCATTTATGTAGAATCTGTCTAGATAATTTTTTGTAGCTAAAAATAGTTATGTTTTTGTGCCCAACTTCTGCATGTGGTCTCTTTATGCCAAGATACACCTCTGGTGAATTAACCACAATTTTATAATGAACAGAAGTATTTATTCTTGATATGTGCTTGTTTTCCTTTGTAAATTAATAATGCAAGATCAGTGGTAGTTCTAGGTGTACTTACTGCATTCCTAGGTTAGTTTTGGACCCTAGAACCTGTGTGAGAAAGTTTGGATCTTTTGGATGCTTATTTATTTTTGTATGCATTTATCTTGCTTAAGTGACTAGCTTTTGTTATTTTCGGTATAATTAATTTTCTAGCTATCCCAAGCATGCATGTGTGTTCAGTGGCTTGGTATAGGTAGTTTGGTGCTTAAGAAACCCTTCCACTAAATTTTATTAATTTATTGTATGAATAAAAGCATTGGAGGCAATTAAAGGTTTAATGTTAAAGTTAATTAGGAAAATGTGCCCTTTTCCTTGTAACCCTTTTTAAAATGGTTGCATAGATTATTTAGGATCTATAAGTACACCCCTTGCTGTTTAAGAATTTAAATGGAATTAATTGCATGTATGTGCACACCTTTGCTATTGAAAGGTGGAATAATAAATCCTCACATGAAATAACAATCATAAAAGAAAACATTAATTAAGTGTTTATCAAGAGAATAAACCCATGCCTATAATAACCTTAATGAAAAAGGATTAATAATTAATTATTTGTTAAGGTGAATATGGCCAACAAGAGTTGGGTAAAATAATTAATCTATCACATCACCTGAACCCTGCATTGCATTCCGTGTAGAACTCCCTGACGGTAACTACGCGCTCGTGCCGGAAGCCGAGGAAGGAGGAGCTGAAGCGGAGCTGCAGTACGTGGAGGTGATCGAAGACACCAAGGGCACTCAGGCTAACCCTGCTGACGAAGGCAAGCCCCGGTGCATTAACCAAGTGTTTTTGAAAATTTATTCAACTATCTATGGATGATTGTGCATTTATGTTCAGGAGTTGAAATGAAACCCTAGATGCATGATCCCTAGGTACCTATGTTCTTACTAGCATGATAGGTCGGTAGCTGCTATGCTATAGGACCGTTACAAGTCGAGTGATGCTTGTCACTCGCGAGAATAGGTTCTTATGTTGGAATCATAAGATCTCCTTAAATGGATTGCTCATGTGGTAAGAGCATGGGATGTGGGCTCCGGTCCAATGGCTTTCGTGGGTTAAGTGTTTGAACGTACTAAGCACTTGTCGGAAATGGGTACGGTAAGCCTAGTACCTTAACGAGACGGTAAGGGATTTTACTGTGACTAATCTTGGGAGGTGTCCCCCGGCTAGCTACCGGTGGTGCATGTGCGATGCTGGGTGCCTTGCGGGGTATACCAGATAGCCTGTACCGAAGACTGTCGCCTTTTATCCCGAACCGAGGACCTTTGGGAACCGCCTGGTGGTTGTCCTCGCGGGGGCACCCTACCGTGTGTTTAGGTCTACCTTGCAAGGTTTAAATCAATCGATTGTCGGCCTCTCACCGTTATCTGAGACTACTTACCCCACTGGCCATGAGATCCCTAATGATGGAAGTTGATGAATATTATGCTTGATTAATTGTTTGCACAACTTATGCTTGCACTAGCTTGCTAATTTAGAAAGGAATAATCAACTAGAACTTGTGCTAAAATGTTGAAAGTAAGGACATACTCTTTGTTGCTTTTCAGCAAAAGAAACCCCAGTGGCCAAAAAGCCTTTCATGTCTAGAGTTGGTAAAGTAGTTATCACCGACGGGTAAGTCTTGCTGAGTATTAGTATACTCAGCCTTGCTATAATTTGTTACTCCAGGTAATGCCTTTGCTGATGTGTGGCCTGGAGAGATCCCGCCGGGCTGGGAGCTGGAGTGGGTTGAAGACGATGAATGAAGGCATCATGGCAGGCCTCCCGTGATGTTTCCTCGTGCCGTTAGTTTAATTCCGCTGTTTTCAAAACTCTGAACTTCGTTATCATATCAAAAACTCCGGTTTGTAATAATTAAGCCCTTCGGGGTAAATTTGGATGTTAATCATATGTTGTTCTCTGGACTCGCCTTCGCGTGAGTTTTAATGCATATATGTCGATCCTTGTTGCTTTGTAAGTGATTTACCGGGCGTTAACCCGGCAACTAACGACAGGATGATACTTTATTATTGCTTAATGACCAAAGTGGATTGGTTTAGGCGATAGTACGGTATTTTCCTGGGCGGGTTGTCACAGTTGGCATCAGAGCAATTATATGCACCGGAGATTAATTAATAACCTTAATCACTGGTTTTTGAATAAAATTTGCCAAGATTGTTTGGATTTGCAAAACACGTTGGTCTGTTAAGGATAAACTAGACCGAGAGGCCCTAGAGGGAATTTTTGGGTTCTTTCAGGTGGCTTATTAACCTGTGGTTATTTTGCTAACTTCCAGCACATTTTACTTTATGTCAGACTTACCTTCTTGCACAACCAAACTAGATGAGCCACGTGTATTATACGTGTGTTGTACCGCATCACGGGAATTGCGAGGGTTGATGGAGTGATCTATTCCACGGATCCCATCTTCGCGTCTGGTCATGAGTTGTGATGTCGCCACGTGTTTTATACGTGTGCATTCCGCATGTCGAGTATGCGAGGCAAGGATACACTCCATTCCAACGGAGGGTGTCCGAGGTTGGACGCTGTCCATGCAGCGGCTTAACGCATGGATGCCGTTTCTATAGTGAACAGTAATGTATGTGGACGCTTTCATGAGTGCTGGCATGGAAGGTTCGTTGTGTTCTGTGATCTTCTGCAGGTACACTAACCTCGTTTCGTAAGTCGCTAAGTGAGCATCGAGTAGTTCTCGACTAGTTATTATAGGGAGAAACGTGTATGTGCCTTGCCACCGGCGCTAACTTCGATTTTCGGCTTGAATGCCTGGTGAGGACGAATAGGACGTCTCGCATCATGCTAAAAGTCGTGGAAAAACATAAAATTGAACCCACACTTGCTTATGTGCTCTCTAAGGAAATTTTGCTAGTATGCTTTTTCATTGCATAGCCTCTCGTGTGCAGATGTGTTGCTGCCCATAAATATGTGAGGGTTGTTTGCTTAGATTGTTGTCCCTTGTTCGAGGATCTTTCTGCCTAGGTGATCTCTACCAAAGTTGCTCCAAATCTAATCTAGTTTCTGCTCGCAACAATTCCCGGTCATAGCTTTTGTCTATCTCAAGCTATGCTAGGTTTAGTCAACCTCTGTCCTGCTATCTTTCCCAGAACCAAATCTGAAATCTTGCTTAGTTAAAGCACCTTCCTAACCTTTCTAATGAATATTTGTATACCAAAGATGTGTCTCATAATCTTGCTGAGTGCTACAACAATTCGAGAATTTTTGGGACTCTGGTTTTCAAGTTATGAATTTTGTTCACGATTGCCAGAACTTTATGTCATTATATATGTATACTCGTTTCGAGTTCTAACATACAATTGTACCTTTGTACACGTGACTACCCGGTTTTTGCCAACATGAGAAAAGAACTTTTTCTGTTCTACCATATCAGTTGGGTAATGTCTTGATCTTAGAATTCAACCTTCAGTGGTAATTGTTCCCCTGTCAACATGTTATCTCCATCGACTAGTATTCCCTCCAAACCCCCTTGTCTTTATACGTGTTGAAGCACTAAGATATTCTTTGTATTGATATCCTTGTCATAAATACTACGATCTGTCAATCTTGAACTGATTCTTTTTAATCTTGCTCACAACAGTTTGAATAAAAAAAATTATGTCCCTTTTTGAGCATGCATTTGCATAGCATGTGCATTTGGGAATCTTGGGTGAACTAACGTGCATTCGCATGGAAACTTCCCTACTCATACTTATCTCTCTTATGTTTGGCGATACTGTTGTCCCATAACCAAAGGTGCCGCGACGGAACCTAGGGCATCACGTGCGCTGCAGCCACATGACTGCCACTAGGAGCGCGCTAGGTATCTTGGTTGTGAGGATGCGACTCGCCAAACATACTCCTTCTCAACCTGTGATTGTCCTCTCAGTCACTAACTCATTTTGTGGGTAACCGAGTCGTGCTAACATGCATCATGAGCACCATACTACATGAGCATGTGCATCGTGTCTTCACAAGCATGCACATCACACCAACTTTTAAAATCATTGCACCACAATGAAATGAGTCATCAACACCCAAATTCACAAGTAATTAAAGTGTGAGCAAGATTGTTCTGAAGTTCCCACACTAAATTGTTTTCCGTGCAAAGAAATTACCGAAATCTTTTACTAGCCTTCCTTTTCTTCATAAAAGTCTGTTTTGATGAGCACTGTTCGACTGGTCTCTTGTCGCCAATCTCGACATTCTCGTAGCATCAACTCCTTTCCGATCAGATAAGTTGAAGAAGTAGAAGTAGAGTTTTCTTGAGCAATCGAGGTTCTCGAAAAGTCAATGTTGGAGAGTCCTTCATTGCTTATCCGTCCATGATCCGTGAACATACCCTCCAAATCCTCGGAATCGAGCAAAGAAGCAAACCCAGAATCGGTGGAAGCTTTTGCTAAAATTCTCTTAGTTGCAATCCCGAGCCTAGAAGGCGGATACCTGGAGCTCTTCTCATTCTTCTCCCCATCACGGTCAATTCTTCAGACCGTTGGACCCCATCCTTTTCAGTGTCACGACCGTACGACGCCGGGATGTCTCTCTGCCATCTTCTTCCGCAGTCACGATCACGCCACCGAGACCTCACGGGCTGACCATTGTCGAGCCCCGTGTTGCCATCACCGGATACTCGGCTGGTTTGGATGACCGTTGCAGCCCCGCTGTGGCCATAAAAGGGAAGCCCTTGCCAAGTACCGCCGATACCAAGCCTCGCATCCGTCCGAGCTCGACATCACCATCGCTCTTGTTCCCCCTCCAGCTAGTTTTGGCCCACCTGCCACTAGCTCAACTCTCCCGTCTGCTCCGTTCCTCGCCGAGCAAGCTGTTCCTCCGTCTTCGACGACGACGTCGAGAAGAAGCTCGGAAGTAGGTCGGAAGAAGGACTCGAGCCACGCTGCCACCCATGACTCAGATCTTGGAAGTGTTCGAGTCGCTTCGCTGGACGCTGGTAGGGATGTATCTCTGCATCGCAGGCGGAATCTGTCTGCTATTAGCTGTTCATGTGCACATTCATCGCCCGCTCCCTCATGAACGGCGATGAGGCGGCGAGGAATGCACCTTGTACCTGTTGTTTCATCTGAATTCTCGAGATCGAGAAGTGTAAGCGGAGGTGTCTTTCTCCCTTTGTAACCCTTGTCATGATGGAAGGAATCGCTCTAATCTTGTTATCGAATCTCGGGACGAGATTCTTCTTAAGGGGGGTAGGCTGTGACGCCCCAGGTTTTTAATTAGCGTCATTAACGCTAACGACCGAATCAGCTGAGTCAAACCTGCTGACATTGGTCAAACCTCGGTCAACCTGAGTCATCACCTCGAAAATCTCGTCAACAAACCCTAATGACCCTCTTGATCAAGTCAACACACACTTGTGGTCAACCCTTGGTCAAAGGCACGGTCAAACCCCAATTAAACCCTGCTGCCTTTGAACGTCCTCCGGAACTTTTGCCGCGTTCTCCAAATTTCACCTAAACACTTCAAAATCTCCCAATATAAAAGTTGTCCAGTTTTTCGAGGGACACAACTTTCATGTTGGATGGCATTTCAAATTTTGAGTGGAAAAGGGTGGAAAGCTTGTTCAACTGCCAGCAGCTACTGTTCACCAGATTAAAGTGGCACTCAGAGTTTGGCTGCAATTTATGCAAAATCCGTTGAGAAAAACACTATAGAGCCTTTGTAAAAGTTGTAGAGGGTAGTGAGATGTACAACTTTGCTATTCACCACTTAGTGCACTTAGTTTCAAAATTGGGAGAAAAACCTGGTCAAAGTGCCCTAAGTTGAAACAGTTGCGCCGGAACACGAACGCACTCCGCGACGTCGCCCGCGCCTGCGCGCGCCGCGCGCGCCACGCACCGTACGCCACCGTACGCATGCCGAGGCGGGCCCGCGCCCATCGGTCCGTGCGCAGCGCCCGCGCGACGTCCTCCCCGGCCACGTGCCGCGCTCCCCCTCGCTGGTCGGCCGCCCATCGAGTTAACCGCCGGTCCGTCGCCGCCCTCCCCCTGCGTGTGCGCACCGACCGAGACCGCTCGCCGTACTGCGGTTTAATGGCCAGAGCACGCTTCGCGACGAAGGCTTGGAGCCGCGCCCATCTCCCTGCCGCCTATTTAAGAGGCCTCCGCCCCTCCTCGCGGGAAGCGCACCGCCACCGCGCCGCCATGGCCGCCCACGGCCAAGCTTCCTCCTCCGCACCTCCCCGCAGCCGGTTAGGCCCCCATCACCTCTACACGCGCCTACCGACGATGCCGGGCCGCAGGCCAGCACGCATTGGCCGCCGTTTCGCCGGAGCACAGGCTCCAGCGGCCACCGCCGCAGGGCTGCGCCGTGCGAGCTCGCCGGCAACACCTCCGCCCCGACCCAGCATGGGAATCGAGCATGGATGACCCCCAGGACGCCCTCAGCCGGTCCCCGGCCGGCCACGGCCACCGGACCGCCGGAATCCGGCGACCCCCGCCGGCGGCCCACCCTGGAGGACCCAATTGCAAGGTCCTCTTTCTTTCTAGGGACTTGTCTGTAAACCGAGGGCATAGTTGTGAATAGTTAAATCTTTCCAGGGACCCCGGTGTAAAACCGTATCTCAAATAGTAAAGTCATTTTGCTGAATCTCGTAAGATCCGTAGAAAATCGTAGAAAAATCGGAAAAACGCAAAACCAATTTTGCTAGACTCCTGGTGAAGAGCACTACAACTTTTGTTAAACTTTTCTAGGCTGTTTCCTGATAATTTTTGCATGAAAAATAGAAATGTGTAAAACCTAGATCTGTTATATCTCAAAATCCATAAGTCCTCTATAGCTAATTTTTGGATATGTTGCTAGACTTGTCATGATTAGACTCTGGACCAAAAATTGCACAAAGTTATGATGTAAATCTTTTTATATGAATTGTTTTCCATTTATGTAGAATCTGTCTAGATAATTTTTTGTAGCTAAAAATAGTTATGTTTTTGTGCCCAACTTCTGCATGTGGTCTCTTTATGCCAAGATACACCTCTGGTGAATTAACCACAATTTTATAATGAACAGAAGTATTTATTCTTGATATGTGCTTGTTTTCCTTTGTAAATTAATAATGCAAGATCAGTGGTAGTTCTAGGTGTACTTACTGCATTCCTAGGTTAGTTTTGGACCCTAGAACCTGTGTGAGAAAGTTTGGATCTTTTGGATGCTTATTTATTTTTGTATGCATTTATCTTGCTTAAGTGACTAGCTTTTGTTATTTTCGGTATAATTAATTTTCTAGCTATCCCAAGCATGCATGTGTGTTCAATGGCTTGGTATAGGTAGTTTGGTGCTTAAGAAACCCTTCCACTAAATTTTATTAATTTATTGTATGAATAAAAGCATTGGAGGCAATTAAAGGTTTAATGTTAAAGTTAATTAGGAAAATGTGCCCTTTTCCTTGTAACCCTTTTTAAAATGGTTGCATAGATTATTTAGGATCTATAAGTACACCCCTTGCTGTTTAAGAATTTAAATGGAATTAATTGCATGTATGTGCACACCTTTGCTATTGAAAGGTGGAATAATAAATCCTCACATGAAATAACAATCATAAAAGAAAACATTAATTAAGTGTTTATCAAGAGAATAAACCCATGCCTATAATAACCTTAATGAAAAAGGATTAATAATTAATTATTTGTTAAGGTGAATATGGCCAACAAGAGTTGGGTAAAATAATTAATCTATCACATCACCTGAACCCTGCATTGCATTCCGTGTAGAACTCCCTGACGGTAACTACGCGCTCGTGCCGGAAGCCGAGGAAGGAGGAGCTGAAGCGGAGCTGCAGTACGTGGAGGTGATCGAAGACACCAAGGGCACTCAGGCTAACCCTGCTGACGAAGGCAAGCCCCGGTGCATTAACCAAGTGTTTTTGAAAATTTATTCAACTATCTATGGATGATTGTGCATTTATGTTCAGGAGTTGAAATGAAACCCTAGATGCATGATCCCTAGGTACCTATGTTCTTACTAGCATGATAGGTCGGTAGCTGCTATGCTATAGGACCGTTACAAGTCGAGTGATGCTTGTCACTCGCGAGAATAGGTTCTTATGTTGGAATCATAAGATCTCCTTAAATGGATTGCTCATGTGGTAAGAGCATGGGATGTGGGCTCCGGTCCAATGGCTTTCGTGGGTTAAGTGTTTGAACGTACTAAGCACTTGTCGGAAATGGGTACGGTAAGCCTAGTACCTTAACGAGACGGTAAGGGATTTTACTGTGACTAATCTTGGGAGGTGTCCCCCGGCTAGCTACCGGTGGTGCATGTGCGATGCTGGGTGCCTTGCGGGGTATACCAGATAGCCTGTACCGAAGACTGTCGCCTTTTATCCCGAACCGAGGACCTTTGGGAACCGCCTGGTGGTTGTCCTCGCGGGGGCACCCTACCGTGTGTTTAGGTCTACCTTGCAAGGTTTAAATCAATCGATTGTCGGCCTCTCACCGTTATCTGAGACTACTTACCCCACTGGCCATGAGATCCCTAATGATGGAAGTTGATGAATATTATGCTTGATTAATTGTTTGCACAACTTATGCTTGCACTAGCTTGCTAATTTAGAAAGGAATAATCAACTAGAACTTGTGCTAAAATGTTGAAAGTAAGGACATACTCTTTGTTGCTTTTCAGCAAAAGAAACCCCAGTGGCCAAAAAGCCTTTCATGTCTAGAGTTGGTAAAGTAGTTATCACCGACGGGTAAGTCTTGCTGAGTATTAGTATACTCAGCCTTGCTATAATTTGTTACTCCAGGTAATGCCTTTGCTGATGTGTGGCCTGGAGAGATCCCGCCGGGCTGGGAGCTGGAGTGGGTTGAAGACGATGAATGAAGGCATCATGGCAGGCCTCCCGTGATGTTTCCTCGTGCCGTTAGTTTAATTCCGCTGTTTTCAAAACTCTGAACTTCGTTATCATATCAAAAACTCCGGTTTGTAATAATTAAGCCCTTCGGGGTAAATTTGGATGTTAATCATATGTTGTTCTCTGGACTCGCCTTCGCGTGAGTTTTAATGCATATATGTCGATCCTTGTTGCTTTGTAAGTGATTTACCGGGCGTTAACCCGGCAACTAACGACAGGATGATACTTTATTATTGCTTAATGACCAAAGTGGATTGGTTTAGGCGATAGTACGGTATTTTCCTGGGCGGGTTGTCACAGTTGGCATCAGAGCAATTATATGCACCGGAGATTAATTAATAACCTTAATCACTGGTTTTTGAATAAAATTTGCCAAGATTGTTTGGATTTGCAAAACACGTTGGTCTGTTAAGGATAAACTAGACCGAGAGGCCCTAGAGGGAATTTTTGGGTTCTTTCAGGTGGCTTATTAACCTGTGGTTATTTTGCTAACTTCCAGCACATTTTACTTTATGTCAGACTTACCTTCTTGCACAACCAAACTAGATGAGCCACGTGTATTATACGTGTGTTGTACCGCATCACGGGAATTGCGAGGGTTGATGGAGTGATCTATTCCACGGATCCCATCTTCGCGTCTGGTCATGAGTTGTGATGTCGCCACGTGTTTTATACGTGTGCATTCCGCATGTCGAGTATGCGAGGCAAGGATACACTCCATTCCAACGGAGGGTGTCCGAGGTTGGACGCTGTCCATGCAGCGGCTTAACGCATGGATGCCGTTTCTATAGTGAACAGTAATGTATGTGGACGCTTTCATGAGTGCTGGCATGGAAGGTTCGTTGTGTTCTGTGATCTTCTGCAGGTACACTAACCTCGTTTCGTAAGTCGCTAAGTGAGCATCGAGTAGTTCTCGACTAGTTATTATAGGGAGAAACGTGTATGTGCCTTGCCACCGGCGCTAACTTCGATTTTCGGCTTGAATGCCTGGTGAGGACGAATAGGACGTCTCGCATCATGCTAAAAGTCGTGGAAAAACATAAAATTGAACCCACACTTGCTTATGTGCTCTCTAAGGAAATTTTGCTAGTATGCTTTTTCATTGCATAGCCTCTCGTGTGCAGATGTGTTGCTGCCCATAAATATGTGAGGGTTGTTTGCTTAGATTGTTGTCCCTTGTTCGAGGATCTTTCTGCCTAGGTGATCTCTACCAAAGTTGCTCCAAATCTAATCTAGTTTCTGCTCGCAACAATTCCCGGTCATAGCTTTTGTCTATCTCAAGCTATGCTAGGTTTAGTCAACCTCTGTCCTGCTATCTTTCCCAGAACCAAATCTGAAATCTTGCTTAGTTAAAGCACCTTCCTAACCTTTCTAATGAATATTTGTATACCAAAGATGTGTCTCATAATCTTGCTGAGTGCTACAACAATTCGAGAATTTTTGGGACTCTGGTTTTCAAGTTATGAATTTTGTTCACGATTGCCAGAACTTTATGTCATTATATATGTATACTCGTTTCGAGTTCTAACATACAATTGTACCTTTGTACACGTGACTACCCGGTTTTTGCCAACATGAGAAAAGAACTTTTTCTGTTCTACCATATCAGTTGGGTAATGTCTTGATCTTAGAATTCAACCTTCAGTGGTAATTGTTCCCCTGTCAACATGTTATCTCCATCGACTAGTATTCCCTCCAAACCCCCTTGTCTTTATACGTGTTGAAGCACTAAGATATTCTTTGTATTGATATCCTTGTCATAAATACTACGATCTGTCAATCTTGAACTGATTCTTTTTAATCTTGCTCACAACAGTTTGAATAAAAAAAATTATGTCCCTTTTTGAGCATGCATTTGCATAGCATGTGCATTTGGGAATCTTGGGTGAACTAACGTGCATTCGCATGGAAACTTCCCTACTCATACTTATCTCTCTTATGTTTGGCGATACTGTTGTCCCATAACCAAAGGTGCCGCGACGGAACCTAGGGCATCACGTGCGCTGCAGCCACATGACTGCCACTAGGAGCGCGCTAGGTATCTTGGTTGTGAGGATGCGACTCGCCAAACATACTCCTTCTCAACCTGTGATTGTCCTCTCAGTCACTAACTCATTTTGTGGGTAACCGAGTCGTGCTAACATGCATCATGAGCACCATACTACATGAGCATGTGCATCGTGTCTTCACAAGCATGCACATCACACCAACTTTTAAAATCATTGCACCACAATGAAATGAGTCATCAACACCCAAATTCACAAGTAATTAAAGTGTGAGCAAGATTGTTCTGAAGTTCCCACACTAAATTGTTTTCCGTGCAAAGAAATGTGACAGAACCGCCCAAAATAATTCCGTATTATCGCCTAAGCCTGTCCACGTGGCCATTAAGCGATAATAAAGAACTATTCTGTCGCCTCTGCCGGGTCATGCCCGGTAAATCACTTACACAGGATCAAATTATGCGCTAAGCCCACACGAAGGCGGGACCAGAGTACAACATTACATTACATAAAAGATCAAGTACTTAAAATTACAAACCAAGTTTTGACTACATAAAAGTAAAGGTGATTCAGAGTTTAAACAGCGGAAATAAAACTAGCGGAAGATACACATGGGAGGCCATCCATGGAGTATCACTCATCAACATCGTTTTCCCACTCAAGTTTCCAACCATCTGGAATAGATCCAGGCCAGATGAAATTACCTGAAAACAACAACAACAGCAAGGCTGAGTATACTAATACTCAGCAAGACTGACCCGACAAAAATAAAAGACACAGCTAGATATGCAAGGCTTTTTGGCTGGTGGGTTTGTTTTGCCAAAAGCAACTAAGAGTTGATCCTTACTTTCAAATTTTAGCTCAAGTTCTAGTATGTTAACCATTCTAGGTAAGCACCTAGCTAAGCAAGCATGGTTGTACAAACAAGATTAATCATCCAACAATATTAATCCGAAATGTTCCATAAATAAACATGGGGTAGCCAGTGGTCAAGCCGACTCAGATAACGGCGAGTGACCGACGATCGATCGATTTATATCCTTGCAAGGTAAACCCAAGATACACGGAAGAAGGTAGACCAAGTGCAGTGTCTACCCCAACCAGGCGGTTCCCAACATCCCACAGTTTGGGATCAGACGCTACAAACTCTGGTACACGGTTATCCGGAGGGTCTAACCCGACCAGTCCGGACTCACACACTATACCACGGGTAGCTAGCCCGGAGACGCAACCCAAGCCGGTAGCTAGAAAGATCCCGCCCCGGTTCAGAAGGTACTAGGCTTACCGGTCCCATTCCCGACAAGCACTTGGTACGTTCAATAGCTTAAACCAGCACAATGCTACTCGGTCGAGACCGAACCCATTGCTCTTACCACATGAGCGAGTCATTTTAACCAACTTATGATTCCAATATAAGCATCCTATATCTCGCGAGCAATGAGTCATTACTCGACTTGTACCGTGTCCTTAAAGCATGGCACTAGCGTTTCTAACATACTAGTAAAAGAGCATAGGAGTCCTAAGGATCATGCATCTAGGTTTCAAAGCAACTCCTGAAACTTAAATGCACAAATCATAACATAAATACGAAAAGTAAAGATATGAGTTTAGAAAAAGGGTTAGATGTATCCGGGGCTTGCCTTCCTCTGACTCAACACTAACACTAGCCTTGGGCTCTTCTGGACTTTGGTCCAGGTCTTGCTGCACACTAACTTGATTCAACTCTCCAGTAGCTGCTCCCTCCTCCTCCTGGGTGAGCGTGTATGTCCTGTCGGGAAGATCTACACGTTTACATGCACATGCATTAGATTATGGTGGAGGTGGGAGAATTACCACAAAACCAACTCTTGTTGGACACATTCATCCAAACATTATCATTTTCTCACAGAAATTATTAGGGTGTGTGATGATAAGCAAAACACTACTTTGATGGTGATTGTGTGCACATCTAAGCAATTTAAGTTACTTAACTACACCAAACAGCAAGGGGGTGTGTTTAAATTAATAAAAACAGAAACAAACATGATTTCACAATTTAGCACTTTTAATTTCCATTTCTTTCTTTAATTACTTAAAACAAGCCTTTCAACCATAAACCCAAATTAAATCAAAAACACTTCAAATGAGCCTAATCTTTTGCACACAGCAACATATGCCTATTTTAAGCTCTCAAACCAAAATATAGCTTAAGATCATTTATAAATTAATTTATACGAAAAAGACAAATTTCAGCCTAGTAAATCAACATTAATTCATATAAAAAGATTTAATAAACTTTTTGATCTCAACTTTCTCCTACAGGTCATGTATGCCAAGAATGAGTTTCTGACCAAAGCATGCTTGCAGATTCAAATTATTTTTCAGATTTTGAATTTAAGCTCCTACACAAGATTAAATCCAAATCACATATTAAACAATTCCCTAAAATCACATCCATCATACCAGAGGTACTACTCAACAAGGCAAAGCCCTAGGGTGCACTGGTGCTCAAAGAAAAGTTCATTAAAGAGGCTATAAAAAGCATCAAACTTAATCTAGCATAAGGCTTAAATAAATTATAACTGAACATATATACATCAAAATCATGCAAACTTTTGCCACAGATCTAGATATGCCATAAAGAGCAACATATCCAAAATTCAAGTTCATAGCATGTGTATATTTTAAATCACACTAAAAACACTCCAAACTGAGTTTGAATTTTTAATTCAAAAACTGTACAGAAAAACCCTATACATGTTTTCTAGAAAAGATAGATTTATTCACCACGAAACCAACAAAATTGGTTTTGCATTTTTTTGATTTTTCTAAGATTTTTAACGATTTTTCGAAGTTGCAGTTGAAACCCTAATAACACATTTGCAGGGGGGCCCTCGAACTTATTTTCCGAAATTACGCAGGGGTCCCTGGATTACGGAAAACTCCCTGGAAAGACTGAAATCGAAGCAATGTAGTCCTCGGGCGCCATGGCCGGTGGAGAGGACCAAAATCCGGCGAGCTCGTCGCCGGGATTGACCGGGGAAGTGGTGGGGAGTGACGAGGGACTCACCACGATCTCGTTTTGGGGCTTGGACGGGGGAGAGGCATGGCCGACGGGCGTCGGCGGCGGACGGCCGGTGGGGAGGCCGCTGCGGCTCGTTTTACTGGCGAAGCTCGGCCAGTCCGGGCAAAGGGGCGCCGTCGTAGGCTTTGGCACGACCTAGGGAAGAGGTGGAGGACGTACAGCAGCGGAAGAGGGGGACGGAGAGAGCACGGCTGTGGCAGTGGCAAGGGCTGCGGCGGCGCTCTACTCTCTGCCGAACCGAGCACGGCCTCGCGCGGCAGGATGGGACGGCGTGCGAACGCGACGACGCAACCAAGAAAACGCGCCGGCTTCCTCTCTCCTCCCCTTTAATCCGCAGCGCGGTGTCAAGCGAGTGCGTGGGCGACGGCGGCTGGCACCCGCGACGCTTGGGCGCGTGGCCCGTGCATGTGCGCGTGCCGCCTGCGCCCGGTGTACGACGAGGCAAGGGCGGAGGGTCCACGGTATGCCCATGGGTCCACAGCGACGAGTCCAAGAATTCCGTACGCCGGAGGTTCGTTTGGAGCGCCACGTGGACGAACGTGGCAGCGGGAACGCACGCGCGCCGAGCGCGGGGCGCTGCGTTTAGGCCCTGTGTTTATTCTATTTACCCTGTTTCGAAATTGCATAACTCCCAAAACTGACAACTAAGTCAAAATTCTCCAAAAATAAAAGTTGTAGAGGAGCTATAGATCTACAACTTTCCCAAAGGGCGTCATATGTTTTGATCAACCGTTTGCCCGGGAACGTCGACCGAAGTTGCAGATTTTCCACGGCTCGAATTACTGTTCACAGCGCAGTCAAACCGATTTTTGGCCAATTTGCACTCAAAATTGGAATGTCCGCCAATTACGAAAAATGTGTTCCCAGAAACAACGAACAACTTTCGTATTGGCCGATTTTGAACTTCTATAGTGAAATTTGGAGAACGCGCAAGAAAACCATTTCAGCCTTAAAGGAGATCTAGGGTTTGACCGTGGTTTGAGATTTTGACCAAGGTCTTTTGTGCAAAAGTGTGTGAGATCAAGTCAAACATGCTTAGGAGCTAATTAACCTTGATTAACCACTCTAATCGAGGTATTTATCATTAATAAACACCTGGGGTGTTACAGTCTACCCCCCTTAAAAGAAATCTCGTCCCGAGATTTGACAACAAGATTAGAGGAAACCTCCAGGAGAGATAACAGGCTTGATGAGGAAATCAATGTCGCTCGTGCGGGAGCAGGCGATGAATGTACACAGGAAAAACTAAAACCATCAATAACTGGAACACAAAGCTGACGTACATTCCTACTAGAGTCCAGTAGATGAAATCAACATCTCCAGAAAACGAGTCATGTTTGGCGACATTGGGTTGGATCCTTCTTGTGGCCTTCTTCTAACTTCTCCTTTGGGTCACTGAGGAGAGGATGGAAAGCCTTCTTGACGCTGAATGTCGCAATGTTGCCATGGCACTGAAAAGGATGGGTTCAAACGATTCGAGAGAAAGGACCGTGACTTTGAGGAAAACGAGAAGAGATTGAGTATCTACCATCTAGGAATGAGATTTATCGAGGAGAAATTAACGAAGGATTTTTGTCTATCTATTGCTTGCTTAAACCTTGATTCCTTGAACTGGGAAGAAATGTGTAAAAGGATCATGGATCGCCGATCGATAGAAAACTCCTCATACCTGGACTTATGGAGAACCTTGAATGCTTATGAAAAACTTTGCTCATCCTCTTTCAATTTAACTCGGCTGATTGTATTAGGTATTAGGCAAACTTTGAGATTTTGGAAAGAAAGAGACCAATCAAAAGGTTTCATAGAGATGTTTCTGAAGACGAAGTCTGGTAAACAATCATGTTGTGAAGCTCATTTACTAAGGTTTCTGAACTTTACTTTTAGAAGAGCAACAAGGATTTCAACTCTGGGATTGTCTTTGGCTGTATAAATTGTCAAATGGCAAGAACAAGACTTTGGAGAATGATGTGCTGGGAGCTAGGAATTTTACTCTTGCTCAAGGTTATTCCTAATGAAGTATTTTAATTACTTTATGCACCACACCAGGGAGTAATGATTTTGAGCTGAAACTCATGCACTCGATGAGTCATGGGATGACAATGCTTATGCATATGGGAAATGACTCGTGCAACAATGGGATGGTGCACATGTGGATGCTCATGATGCAGTGCATATAGTATGATGTATATGTATATGAGCATATGATGTTTATGCATATGATCTTTCAGTGTATATGTCATGGTGCATAGTGAGAGATGCACATGATATGTATATGATGAGGTGCATGCATGATGATGCACATGTTTATGAATGCGTGATGTGTATGCTCATGAGATATGGTGCTCATGATGCAATGTCAGCATGACTTGCTTCACCCATGAGGTTAGTCAAGGTAGAGAGGATAAACATAGAGTTGAGAAGTAATAGGTGCGGTGAGTCGCATTCTCACAAACCAAGATACCTAGCGCGCTCCTAGTGGTAATCACATGGCTGCAGCACACATGATACCCTAGGTTCCGTCGCAGCACCTTCGTTTATGTAACAACAACATCACCAGCAAAAAGGGCGATAGAGTGGAAAGATGGGAAACCATCAGGACATATGCATGTTAGTTCATCCAATGTCCCAAATGCACCTGTTGTGCAATGCATTTTCCATGCCCATGATTTATGTCATTAAGGTTGCAAGATATGCATGCGGTGATGATGCTCACGTGCTTACCAACAGATTTTTGATGCCTTGTAACCATGTTCTCATTTATTTGTTTGTTTGTGAGCAAGCACAAGGATTTCATGGTCAAGGATAGAAAAGTGAGAGTGATAAGCGTAGAGACATCAATGCCAGAAAATTTGGGTGATCGACATTTCCTGGACAAAGGAAATTGAGGAATTGCTTATAAACTAGTGAAAGTGTATAGAAGCAACAAAAAGAGTACAACGGAATTCCAGTTGACTTGATAAGGATATGATTATGCTTCTATTAGAAACCATCCTAAGAGAAGAAGAAGGGGATAGATGGATCTTGCACTGATTGTATTCATCTGTGGATAGAAACTTCAAAAACATTCGTAGAGCATTCTTCCACCACCTAAATATCATCATTTTTAGGTAGGGGATGTAAAATCTCATGCCTTCCAATATTGGTATTCAACTTAGAGATAATGCTGAGGCTATCATGCCCGAAAATTCAGATATCGCTTTGCTGTCAGGGCTGTTGGACAGCAGGCCGAGGGTCACTAAAAATTCCATATCTCTCAGCTCAAAACTGCAATGATGCTGAAATTTTACGAGCATGCAGAATATGAAATTCTAAACAACCTTGGTATTCAAGGTTTGCTCTGGATTTCAAAGGAAGATAACCTAAAAATTTGAATTTCAGAGACCACTAGTTCTGAAATTCAGCAGGGCAGAGACCTAATGTTTTGTGCATAACTCCCAAACTAAAAATCTAGTGACCTTGAGATTTCTACAGGAGGTAGATAGATACCTAAGGAGCATTCTTGGTATTCAAGGGTCGAACCAATTCAGATTGGAAAAGGGTCTAACTGATCAATTTTTAGAGTGCTATTGCCCAGAAATTTCAGCAGGACAGTGCTTCACTAAAAAGATCATATCTCAAAAATTGAGAACCCTATGACCATGAGGTTTTTACAGCACAAAGTAGGCTATATATGGAGCATATTTGTTATAGATTCCCTGGTCAAATTCTTCTTGGAACTAGGTGTAAAAATTCAAGTTTTCAGCTTAACTCAGAAATTGGACAGCATTTCAGCATGACCTTGCCTAGCAAATTTGATCCTAACTTCAGTTTTAAGCATCCTAAAATCATGAGAAATTCAGAGAGCAACCTTAACTAGGTGATGAACAATTTCCCTAAAGAGCACCTAGCCAGAAATTTTCTAGATAAACCTTAGAAAAATTTGGACAGCAACTAGTTACAATCTTTGCTTAACACTTTATCACAGCATCAAACTAGCATGATTGGTCCTTAAGAACACAAATTAAATAGAGACCAAGCAACACATGATTTAAGTTCAGTTTTGGTTTGATAGCTTTTACATGATGCAAAAAGCGTTCTAAACTTCCTCACAAAGCTTTTAAGCTCAAAAACGAAGTTAGTGCCGGTGGCAAGGCATACATATATACGTCTCTCCCTATAATAACTAGTCGAAAGCTACTCGTTTCTTAAATTACCGTTCCTAACAACCGAGGTTAGTGTACCTGCAGAAAATCACAGATATTCAAGACCTTTTGTGCCAGCACTCACAAAAGCGTCCACATTCATTACCGTTTACTATAGAAACGGTATCCATGCGTAAAGCCGCTGCATGGACAGCGTCCAACCTCGGACACCTCCGTTTGAATGGAGTTGTCCTTTCCGCCTATTGCGGGTTCGCACATGTATGGCAAAACATGGCTAGACACAGACGCGACGTGAGTGCCCATTGGAATAGGCCTCACTCATCCCTCACGGACTTTCCCGTGGTACCATCACGTATGGCAAAACGTGACGAGACGCAGACGCGACGTGGCACCCATTGGAATAGGTCCCACTAGTCCCTCACAGGACTTCCCTGTGGTACCACCACGTATGGCAAAACGTGATGAACTAGTATGGTTGTGCATGAAAGTAAGTTTTGACAGGAATAAAATGTGCTGGAAGTCAGATTAAATACACCATAGAGTACTAGCCACCTGAAAGAACCCAAAAATTCCCTCTAGGGCCTCTCGGACTAGATTAGACCTTAACGTCCTACTCACTTAGCAAGATTATTAATCTTGGCAAATTTTATTCCAAAAACAAGTTTGTTAAGTTATTTTAATTACTCTGGTGCATAACTCGCTCTGATGCCAGCTGTGACAGAACCGCCCAAAATAATTCCGTATTATCGCCTAAGCCTGTCCACGTGGCCATTAAGCGATAATAAAGAACTATTCTGTCGCCTCTGCCGGGTCATGCCCGGTAAATCACTTACACAGGATCAAATTATGCGCTAAGCCCACACGAAGGCGGGACCAGAGTACAACATTACATTACATAAAAGATCAAGTACTTAAAATTACAAACCAAGTTTTGACTACATAAAAGTAAAGGTGATTCAGAGTTTAAACAGCGGAAATAAAACTAGCGGAAGATACACATGGGAGGCCATCCATGGAGTATCACTCATCAACATCGTTTTCCCACTCAAGTTTCCAACCATCTGGAATAGATCCAGGCCAGATGAAATTACCTGAAAACAACAACAACAGCAAGGCTGAGTATACTAATACTCAGCAAGACTGACCCGACAAAAATAAAAGACACAGCTAGATATGCAAGGCTTTTTGGCTGGTGGGTTTGTTTTGCCAAAAGCAACTAAGAGTTGATCCTTACTTTCAAATTTTAGCTCAAGTTCTAGTATGTTAACCATTCTAGGTAAGCACCTAGCTAAGCAAGCATGGTTGTACAAACAAGATTAATCATCCAACAATATTAATCCGAAATGTTCCATAAATAAACATGGGGTAGCCAGTGGTCAAGCCGACTCAGATAACGGCGAGTGACCGACGATCGATCGATTTATATCCTTGCAAGGTAAACCCAAGATACACGGAAGAAGGTAGACCAAGTGCAGTGTCTACCCCAACCAGGCGGTTCCCAACATCCCACAGTTTGGGATCAGACGCTACAAACTCTGGTACACGGTTATCCGGAGGGTCTAACCCGACCAGTCCGGACTCACACACTATACCACGGGTAGCTAGCCCGGAGACGCAACCCAAGCCGGTAGCTAGAAAGATCCCGCCCCGGTTCAGAAGGTACTAGGCTTACCGGTCCCATTCCCGACAAGCACTTGGTACGTTCAATAGCTTAAACCAGCACAATGCTACTCGGTCGAGACCGAACCCATTGCTCTTACCACATGAGCGAGTCATTTTAACCAACTTATGATTCCAATATAAGCATCCTATATCTCGCGAGCAATGAGTCATTACTCGACTTGTACCGTGTCCTTAAAGCATGGCACTAGCGTTTCTAACATACTAGTAAAAGAGCATAGGAGTCCTAAGGATCATGCATCTAGGTTTCAAAGCAACTCCTGAAACTTAAATGCACAAATCATAACATAAATACGAAAAGTAAAGATATGAGTTTAGAAAAAGGGTTAGATGTATCCGGGGCTTGCCTTCCTCTGACTCAACACTAACACTAGCCTTGGGCTCTTCTGGACTTTGGTCCAGGTCTTGCTGCACACTAACTTGATTCAACTCTCCAGTAGCTGCTCCCTCCTCCTCCTGGGTGAGCGTGTATGTCCTGTCGGGAAGATCTACACGTTTACATGCACATGCATTAGATTATGGTGGAGGTGGGAGAATTACCACAAAACCAACTCTTGTTGGACACATTCATCCAAACATTATCATTTTCTCACAGAAATTATTAGGGTGTGTGATGATAAGCAAAACACTACTTTGATGGTGATTGTGTGCACATCTAAGCAATTTAAGTTACTTAACTACACCAAACAGCAAGGGGGTGTGTTTAAATTAATAAAAACAGAAACAAACATGATTTCACAATTTAGCACTTTTAATTTCCATTTCTTTCTTTAATTACTTAAAACAAGCCTTTCAACCATAAACCCAAATTAAATCAAAAACACTTCAAATGAGCCTAATCTTTTGCACACAGCAACATATGCCTATTTTAAGCTCTCAAACCAAAATATAGCTTAAGATCATTTATAAATTAATTTATACGAAAAAGACAAATTTCAGCCTAGTAAATCAACATTAATTCATATAAAAAGATTTAATAAACTTTTTGATCTCAACTTTCTCCTACAGGTCATGTATGCCAAGAATGAGTTTCTGACCAAAGCATGCTTGCAGATTCAAATTATTTTTCAGATTTTGAATTTAAGCTCCTACACAAGATTAAATCCAAATCACATATTAAACAATTCCCTAAAATCACATCCATCATACCAGAGGTACTACTCAACAAGGCAAAGCCCTAGGGTGCACTGGTGCTCAAAGAAAAGTTCATTAAAGAGGCTATAAAAAGCATCAAACTTAATCTAGCATAAGGCTTAAATAAATTATAACTGAACATATATACATCAAAATCATGCAAACTTTTGCCACAGATCTAGATATGCCATAAAGAGCAACATATCCAAAATTCAAGTTCATAGCATGTGTATATTTTAAATCACACTAAAAACACTCCAAACTGAGTTTGAATTTTTAATTCAAAAACTGTACAGAAAAACCCTATACATGTTTTCTAGAAAAGATAGATTTATTCACCACGAAACCAACAAAATTGGTTTTGCATTTTTTTGATTTTTCTAAGATTTTTAACGATTTTTCGAAGTTGCAGTTGAAACCCTAATAACACATTTGCAGGGGGGCCCTCGAACTTATTTTCCGAAATTACGCAGGGGTCCCTGGATTACGGAAAACTCCCTGGAAAGACTGAAATCGAAGCAATGTAGTCCTCGGGCGCCATGGCCGGTGGAGAGGACCAAAATCCGGCGAGCTCGTCGCCGGGATTGACCGGGGAAGTGGTGGGGAGTGACGAGGGACTCACCACGATCTCGTTTTGGGGCTTGGACGGGGGAGAGGCATGGCCGACGGGCGTCGGCGGCGGACGGCCGGTGGGGAGGCCGCTGCGGCTCGTTTTACTGGCGAAGCTCGGCCAGTCCGGGCAAAGGGGCGCCGTCGTAGGCTTTGGCACGACCTAGGGAAGAGGTGGAGGACGTACAGCAGCGGAAGAGGGGGACGGAGAGAGCACGGCTGTGGCAGTGGCAAGGGCTGCGGCGGCGCTCTACTCTCTGCCGAACCGAGCACGGCCTCGCGCGGCAGGATGGGACGGCGTGCGAACGCGACGACGCAACCAAGAAAACGCGCCGGCTTCCTCTCTCCTCCCCTTTAATCCGCAGCGCGGTGTCAAGCGAGTGCGTGGGCGACGGCGGCTGGCACCCGCGACGCTTGGGCGCGTGGCCCGTGCATGTGCGCGTGCCGCCTGCGCCCGGTGTACGACGAGGCAAGGGCGGAGGGTCCACGGTATGCCCATGGGTCCACAGCGACGAGTCCAAGAATTCCGTACGCCGGAGGTTCGTTTGGAGCGCCACGTGGACGAACGTGGCAGCGGGAACGCACGCGCGCCGAGCGCGGGGCGCTGCGTTTAGGCCCTGTGTTTATTCTATTTACCCTGTTTCGAAATTGCATAACTCCCAAAACTGACAACTAAGTCAAAATTCTCCAAAAATAAAAGTTGTAGAGGAGCTATAGATCTACAACTTTCCCAAAGGGCGTCATATGTTTTGATCAACCGTTTGCCCGGGAACGTCGACCGAAGTTGCAGATTTTCCACGGCTCGAATTACTGTTCACAGCGCAGTCAAACCGATTTTTGGCCAATTTGCACTCAAAATTGGAATGTCCGCCAATTACGAAAAATGTGTTCCCAGAAACAACGAACAACTTTCGTATTGGCCGATTTTGAACTTCTATAGTGAAATTTGGAGAACGCGCAAGAAAACCATTTCAGCCTTAAAGGAGATCTAGGGTTTGACCGTGGTTTGAGATTTTGACCAAGGTCTTTTGTGCAAAAGTGTGTGAGATCAAGTCAAACATGCTTAGGAGCTAATTAACCTTGATTAACCACTCTAATCGAGGTATTTATCATTAATAAACACCTGGGGTGTTACAAGAAATTACCGAAATCTTTTACTAGCCTTCCTTTTCTTCATAAAAGTCTGTTTTGATGAGCACTGTTCGACTGGTCTCTTGTCGCCAATCTCGACATTCTCGTAGCATCAACTCCTTTCCGATCAGATAAGTTGAAGAAGTAGAAGTAGAGTTTTCTTGAGCAATCGAGGTTCTCGAAAAGTCAATGTTGGAGAGTCCTTCATTGCTTATCCGTCCATGATCCGTGAACATACCCTCCAAATCCTCGGAATCGAGCAAAGAAGCAAACCCAGAATCGGTGGAAGCTTTTGCTAAAATTCTCTTAGTTGCAATCCCGAGCCTAGAAGGCGGATACCTGGAGCTCTTCTCATTCTTCTCCCCATCACGGTCAATTCTTCAGACCGTTGGACCCCATCCTTTTCAGTGTCACGACCGTACGACGCCGGGATGTCTCTCTGCCATCTTCTTCCGCAGTCACGATCACGCCACCGAGACCTCACGGGCTGACCATTGTCGAGCCCCGTGTTGCCATCACCGGATACTCGGCTGGTTTGGATGACCGTTGCAGCCCCGCTGTGGCCATAAAAGGGAAGCCCTTGCCAAGTACCGCCGATACCAAGCCTCGCATCCGTCCGAGCTCGACATCACCATCGCTCTTGTTCCCCCTCCAGCTAGTTTTGGCCCACCTGCCACTAGCTCAACTCTCCCGTCTGCTCCGTTCCTCGCCGAGCAAGCTGTTCCTCCGTCTTCGACGACGACGTCGAGAAGAAGCTCGGAAGTAGGTCGGAAGAAGGACTCGAGCCACGCTGCCACCCATGACTCAGATCTTGGAAGTGTTCGAGTCGCTTCGCTGGACGCTGGTAGGGATGTATCTCTGCATCGCAGGCGGAATCTGTCTGCTATTAGCTGTTCATGTGCACATTCATCGCCCGCTCCCTCATGAACGGCGATGAGGCGGCGAGGAATGCACCTTGTACCTGTTGTTTCATCTGAATTCTCGAGATCGAGAAGTGTAAGCGGAGGTGTCTTTCTCCCTTTGTAACCCTTGTCATGATGGAAGGAATCGCTCTAATCTTGTTATCGAATCTCGGGACGAGATTCTTCTTAAGGGGGGTAGGCTGTGACGCCCCAGGTTTTTAATTAGCGTCATTAACGCTAACGACCGAATCAGCTGAGTCAAACCTGCTGACATTGGTCAAACCTCGGTCAACCTGAGTCATCACCTCGAAAATCTCGTCAACAAACCCTAATGACCCTCTTGATCAAGTCAACACACACTTGTGGTCAACCCTTGGTCAAAGGCACGGTCAAACCCCAATTAAACCCTGCTGCCTTTGAACGTCCTCCGGAACTTTTGCCGCGTTCTCCAAATTTCACCTAAACACTTCAAAATCTCCCAATATAAAAGTTGTCCAGTTTTTCGAGGGACACAACTTTCATGTTGGATGGCATTTCAAATTTTGAGTGGAAAAGGGTGGAAAGCTTGTTCAACTGCCAGCAGCTACTGTTCACCAGATTAAAGTGGCACTCAGAGTTTGGCTGCAATTTATGCAAAATCCGTTGAGAAAAACACTATAGAGCCTTTGTAAAAGTTGTAGAGGGTAGTGAGATGTACAACTTTGCTATTCACTACTTAGTGCACTTAGTTTCAAAATTGGGAGAAAAACCTGGTCAAAGTGCCCTAAGTTGAAACAGTTGCGCCGGAACACGAACGCACTCCGCGACGTCGCCCGCGCCTGCGCGCGCCGCGCGCGCCACGCACCGTACGCCACCGTACGCATGCCGAGGCGGGCCCGCGCCCATCGGTCCGTGCGCAGCGCCCGCGCGACGTCCTCCCCGGCCACGTGCCGCGCTCCCCCTCGCTGGTCGGCCGCCCATCGAGTTAACCGCCGGTCCGTCGCCGCCCTCCCCCTGCGTGTGCGCACCGACCGAGACCGCTCGCCGTACTGCGGTTTAATGGCCAGAGCACGCTTCGCGACGAAGGCTTGGAGCCGCGCCCATCTCCCTGCCGCCTATTTAAGAGGCCTCCGCCCCTCCTCGCGGGAAGCGCACCGCCACCGCGCCGCCATGGCCGCCCACGGCCAAGCTTCCTCCTCCGCACCTCCCCGCAGCCGGTTAGGCCCCCATCACCTCTACACGCGCCTACCGACGATGCCGGGCCGCAGGCCAGCACGCATTGGCCGCCGTTTCGCCGGAGCACAGGCTCCAGCGGCCACCGCCGCAGGGCTGCGCCGTGCGAGCTCGCCGGCAACACCTCCGCCCCGACCCAGCATGGGAATCGAGCATGGATGACCCCCAGGACGCCCTCAGCCGGTCCCCGGCCGGCCACGGCCACCGGACCGCCGGAATCCGGCGACCCCCGCCGGCGGCCCACCCTGGAGGACCCAATTGCAAGGTCCTCTTTCTTTCTAGGGACTTGTCTGTAAACCGAGGGCATAGTTGTGAATAGTTAAATCTTTCCAGGGACCCCGGTGTAAAACCGTATCTCAAATAGTAAAGTCATTTTGCTGAATCTCGTAAGATCCGTAGAAAATCGTAGAAAAATCGGAAAAACGCAAAACCAATTTTGCTAGACTCCTGGTGAAGAGCACTACAACTTTTGTTAAACTTTTCTAGGCTGTTTCCTGATAATTTTTGCATGAAAAATAGAAATGTGTAAAACCTAGATCTGTTATATCTCAAAATCCATAAGTCCTCTATAGCTAATTTTTGGATATGTTGCTAGACTTGTCATGATTAGACTCTGGACCAAAAATTGCACAAAGTTATGATGTAAATCTTTTTATATGAATTGTTTTCCATTTATGTAGAATCTGTCTAGATAATTTTTTGTAGCTAAAAATAGTTATGTTTTTGTGCCCAACTTCTGCATGTGGTCTCTTTATGCCAAGATACACCTCTGGTGAATTAACCACAATTTTATAATGAACAGAAGTATTTATTCTTGATATGTGCTTGTTTTCCTTTGTAAATTAATAATGCAAGATCAGTGGTAGTTCTAGGTGTACTTACTGCATTCCTAGGTTAGTTTTGGACCCTAGAACCTGTGTGAGAAAGTTTGGATCTTTTGGATGCTTATTTATTTTTGTATGCATTTATCTTGCTTAAGTGACTAGCTTTTGTTATTTTCGGTATAATTAATTTTCTAGCTATCCCAAGCATGCATGTGTGTTCAGTGGCTTGGTATAGGTAGTTTGGTGCTTAAGAAACCCTTCCACTAAATTTTATTAATTTATTGTATGAATAAAAGCATTGGAGGCAATTAAAGGTTTAATGTTAAAGTTAATTAGGAAAATGTGCCCTTTTCCTTGTAACCCTTTTTAAAATGGTTGCATAGATTATTTAGGATCTATAAGTACACCCCTTGCTGTTTAAGAATTTAAATGGAATTAATTGCATGTATGTGCACACCTTTGCTATTGAAAGGTGGAATAATAAATCCTCACATGAAATAACAATCATAAAAGAAAACATTAATTAAGTGTTTATCAAGAGAATAAACCCATGCCTATAATAACCTTAATGAAAAAGGATTAATAATTAATTATTTGTTAAGGTGAATATGGCCAACAAGAGTTGGGTAAAATAATTAATCTATCACATCACCTGAACCCTGCATTGCATTCCGTGTAGAACTCCCTGACGGTAACTACGCGCTCGTGCCGGAAGCCGAGGAAGGAGGAGCTGAAGCGGAGCTGCAGTACGTGGAGGTGATCGAAGACACCAAGGGCACTCAGGCTAACCCTGCTGACGAAGGCAAGCCCCGGTGCATTAACCAAGTGTTTTTGAAAATTTATTCAACTATCTATGGATGATTGTGCATTTATGTTCAGGAGTTGAAATGAAACCCTAGATGCATGATCCCTAGGTACCTATGTTCTTACTAGCATGATAGGTCGGTAGCTGCTATGCTATAGGACCGTTACAAGTCGAGTGATGCTTGTCACTCGCGAGAATAGGTTCTTATGTTGGAATCATAAGATCTCCTTAAATGGATTGCTCATGTGGTAAGAGCATGGGATGTGGGCTCCGGTCCAATGGCTTTCGTGGGTTAAGTGTTTGAACGTACTAAGCACTTGTCGGAAATGGGTACGGTAAGCCTAGTACCTTAACGAGACGGTAAGGGATTTTACTGTGACTAATCTTGGGAGGTGTCCCCCGGCTAGCTACCGGTGGTGCATGTGCGATGCTGGGTGCCTTGCGGGGTATACCAGATAGCCTGTACCGAAGACTGTCGCCTTTTATCCCGAACCGAGGACCTTTGGGAACCGCCTGGTGGTTGTCCTCGCGGGGGCACCCTACCGTGTGTTTAGGTCTACCTTGCAAGGTTTAAATCAATCGATTGTCGGCCTCTCACCGTTATCTGAGACTACTTACCCCACTGGCCATGAGATCCCTAATGATGGAAGTTGATGAATATTATGCTTGATTAATTGTTTGCACAACTTATGCTTGCACTAGCTTGCTAATTTAGAAAGGAATAATCAACTAGAACTTGTGCTAAAATGTTGAAAGTAAGGACATACTCTTTGTTGCTTTTCAGCAAAAGAAACCCCAGTGGCCAAAAAGCCTTTCATGTCTAGAGTTGGTAAAGTAGTTATCACCGACGGGTAAGTCTTGCTGAGTATTAGTATACTCAGCCTTGCTATAATTTGTTACTCCAGGTAATGCCTTTGCTGATGTGTGGCCTGGAGAGATCCCGCCGGGCTGGGAGCTGGAGTGGGTTGAAGACGATGAATGAAGGCATCATGGCAGGCCTCCCGTGATGTTTCCTCGTGCCGTTAGTTTAATTCCGCTGTTTTCAAAACTCTGAACTTCGTTATCATATCAAAAACTCCGGTTTGTAATAATTAAGCCCTTCGGGGTAAATTTGGATGTTAATCATATGTTGTTCTCTGGACTCGCCTTCGCGTGAGTTTTAATGCATATATGTCGATCCTTGTTGCTTTGTAAGTGATTTACCGGGCGTTAACCCGGCAACTAACGACAGGATGATACTTTATTATTGCTTAATGACCAAAGTGGATTGGTTTAGGCGATAGTACGGTATTTTCCTGGGCGGGTTGTCACAGTTGGCATCAGAGCAATTATATGCACCGGAGATTAATTAATAACCTTAATCACTGGTTTTTGAATAAAATTTGCCAAGATTGTTTGGATTTGCAAAACACGTTGGTCTGTTAAGGATAAACTAGACCGAGAGGCCCTAGAGGGAATTTTTGGGTTCTTTCAGGTGGCTTATTAACCTGTGGTTATTTTGCTAACTTCCAGCACATTTTACTTTATGTCAGACTTACCTTCTTGCACAACCAAACTAGATGAGCCACGTGTATTATACGTGTGTTGTACCGCATCACGGGAATTGCGAGGGTTGATGGAGTGATCTATTCCACGGATCCCATCTTCGCGTCTGGTCATGAGTTGTGATGTCGCCACGTGTTTTATACGTGTGCATTCCGCATGTCGAGTATGCGAGGCAAGGATACACTCCATTCCAACGGAGGGTGTCCGAGGTTGGACGCTGTCCATGCAGCGGCTTAACGCATGGATGCCGTTTCTATAGTGAACAGTAATGTATGTGGACGCTTTCATGAGTGCTGGCATGGAAGGTTCGTTGTGTTCTGTGATCTTCTGCAGGTACACTAACCTCGTTTCGTAAGTCGCTAAGTGAGCATCGAGTAGTTCTCGACTAGTTATTATAGGGAGAAACGTGTATGTGCCTTGCCACCGGCGCTAACTTCGATTTTCGGCTTGAATGCCTGGTGAGGACGAATAGGACGTCTCGCATCATGCTAAAAGTCGTGGAAAAACATAAAATTGAACCCACACTTGCTTATGTGCTCTCTAAGGAAATTTTGCTAGTATGCTTTTTCATTGCATAGCCTCTCGTGTGCAGATGTGTTGCTGCCCATAAATATGTGAGGGTTGTTTGCTTAGATTGTTGTCCCTTGTTCGAGGATCTTTCTGCCTAGGTGATCTCTACCAAAGTTGCTCCAAATCTAATCTAGTTTCTGCTCGCAACAATTCCCGGTCATAGCTTTTGTCTATCTCAAGCTATGCTAGGTTTAGTCAACCTCTGTCCTGCTATCTTTCCCAGAACCAAATCTGAAATCTTGCTTAGTTAAAGCACCTTCCTAACCTTTCTAATGAATATTTGTATACCAAAGATGTGTCTCATAATCTTGCTGAGTGCTACAACAATTCGAGAATTTTTGGGACTCTGGTTTTCAAGTTATGAATTTTGTTCACGATTGCCAGAACTTTATGTCATTATATATGTATACTCGTTTCGAGTTCTAACATACAATTGTACCTTTGTACACGTGACTACCCGGTTTTTGCCAACATGAGAAAAGAACTTTTTCTGTTCTACCATATCAGTTGGGTAATGTCTTGATCTTAGAATTCAACCTTCAGTGGTAATTGTTCCCCTGTCAACATGTTATCTCCATCGACTAGTATTCCCTCCAAACCCCCTTGTCTTTATACGTGTTGAAGCACTAAGATATTCTTTGTATTGATATCCTTGTCATAAATACTACGATCTGTCAATCTTGAACTGATTCTTTTTAATCTTGCTCACAACAGTTTGAATAAAAAAAATTATGTCCCTTTTTGAGCATGCATTTGCATAGCATGTGCATTTGGGAATCTTGGGTGAACTAACGTGCATTCGCATGGAAACTTCCCTACTCATACTTATCTCTCTTATGTTTGGCGATACTGTTGTCCCATAACCAAAGGTGCCGCGACGGAACCTAGGGCATCACGTGCGCTGCAGCCACATGACTGCCACTAGGAGCGCGCTAGGTATCTTGGTTGTGAGGATGCGACTCGCCAAACATACTCCTTCTCAACCTGTGATTGTCCTCTTAGTCACTAACTCATTTTGTGGGTAACCGAGTCGTGCTAACATGCATCATGAGCACCATACTACATGAGCATGTGCATCGTGTCTTCACAAGCATGCACATCACACCAACTTTTAAAATCATTGCACCACAATGAAATGAGTCATCAACACCCAAATTCACAAGTAATTAAAGTGTGAGCAAGATTGTTCTGAAGTTCCCACACTAAATTGTTTTCCGTGCAAAGAAATTACCGAAATCTTTTACTAGCCTTCCTTTTCTTCATAAAAGTCTGTTTTGATGAGCACTGTTCGACTGGTCTCTTGTCGCCAATCTCGACATTCTCGTAGCATCAACTCCTTTCCGATCAGATAAGTTGAAGAAGTAGAAGTAGAGTTTTCTTGAGCAATCGAGGTTCTCGAAAAGTCAATGTTGGAGAGTCCTTCATTGCTTATCCGTCCATGATCCGTGAACATACCCTCCAAATCCTCGGAATCGAGCAAAGAAGCAAACCCAGAATCGGTGGAAGCTTTTGCTAAAATTCTCTTAGTTGCAATCCCGAGCCTAGAAGGCGGATACCTGGAGCTCTTCTCATTCTTCTCCCCATCACGGTCAATTCTTCAGACCGTTGGACCCCATCCTTTTCAGTGTCACGACCGTACGACGCCGGGATGTCTCTCTGCCATCTTCTTCCGCAGTCACGATCACGCCACCGAGACCTCACGGGCTGACCATTGTCGAGCCCCGTGTTGCCATCACCGGATACTCGGCTGGTTTGGATGACCGTTGCAGCCCCGCTGTGGCCATAAAAGGGAAGCCCTTGCCAAGTACCGCCGATACCAAGCCTCGCATCCGTCCGAGCTCGACATCACCATCGCTCTTGTTCCCCCTCCAGCTAGTTTTGGCCCACCTGCCACTAGCTCAACTCTCCCGTCTGCTCCGTTCCTCGCCGAGCAAGCTGTTCCTCCGTCTTCGACGACGACGTCGAGAAGAAGCTCGGAAGTAGGTCGGAAGAAGGACTCGAGCCACGCTGCCACCCATGACTCAGATCTTGGAAGTGTTCGAGTCGCTTCGCTGGACGCTGGTAGGGATGTATCTCTGCATCGCAGGCGGAATCTGTCTGCTATTAGCTGTTCATGTGCACATTCATCGCCCGCTCCCTCATGAACGGCGATGAGGCGGCGAGGAATGCACCTTGTACCTGTTGTTTCATCTGAATTCTCGAGATCGAGAAGTGTAAGCGGAGGTGTCTTTCTCCCTTTGTAACCCTTGTCATGATGGAAGGAATCGCTCTAATCTTGTTATCGAATCTCGGGACGAGATTCTTCTTAAGGGGGGTAGGCTGTGACGCCCCAGGTTTTTAATTAGCGTCATTAACGCTAACGACCGAATCAGCTGAGTCAAACCTGCTGACATTGGTCAAACCTCGGTCAACCTGAGTCATCACCTCGAAAATCTCGTCAACAAACCCTAATGACCCTCTTGATCAAGTCAACACACACTTGTGGTCAACCCTTGGTCAAAGGCACGGTCAAACCCCAATTAAACCCTGCTGCCTTTGAACGTCCTCCGGAACTTTTGCCGCGTTCTCCAAATTTCACCTAAACACTTCAAAATCTCCCAATATAAAAGTTGTCCAGTTTTTCGAGGGACACAACTTTCATGTTGGATGGCATTTCAAATTTTGAGTGGAAAAGGGTGGAAAGCTTGTTCAACTGCCAGCAGCTACTGTTCACCAGATTAAAGTGGCACTCAGAGTTTGGCTGCAATTTATGCAAAATCCGTTGAGAAAAACACTATAGAGCCTTTGTAAAAGTTGTAGAGGGTAGTGAGATGTACAACTTTGCTATTCACCACTTAGTGCACTTAGTTTCAAAATTGGGAGAAAAACCTGGTCAAAGTGCCCTAAGTTGAAACAGTTGCGCCGGAACACGAACGCACTCCGCGACGTCGCCCGCGCCTGCGCGCGCCGCGCGCGCCACGCACCGTACGCCACCGTACGCATGCCGAGGCGGGCCCGCGCCCATCGGTCCGTGCGCAGCGCCCGCGCGACGTCCTCCCCGGCCACGTGCCGCGCTCCCCCTCGCTGGTCGGCCGCCCATCGAGTTAACCGCCGGTCCGTCGCCGCCCTCCCCCTGCGTGTGCGCACCGACCGAGACCGCTCGCCGTACTGCGGTTTAATGGCCAGAGCACGCTTCGCGACGAAGGCTTGGAGCCGCGCCCATCTCCCTGCCGCCTATTTAAGAGGCCTCCGCCCCTCCTCGCGGGAAGCGCACCGCCACCGCGCCGCCATGGCCGCCCACGGCCAAGCTTCCTCCTCCGCACCTCCCCGCAGCCGGTTAGGCCCCCATCACCTCTACACGCGCCTACCGACGATGCCGGGCCGCAGGCCAGCACGCATTGGCCGCCGTTTCGCCGGAGCACAGGCTCCAGCGGCCACCGCCGCAGGGCTGCGCCGTGCGAGCTCGCCGGCAACACCTCCGCCCCGACCCAGCATGGGAATCGAGCATGGATGACCCCCAGGACGCCCTCAGCCGGTCCCCGGCCGGCCACGGCCACCGGACCGCCGGAATCCGGCGACCCCCGCCGGCGGCCCACCCTGGAGGACCCAATTGCAAGGTCCTCTTTCTTTCTAGGGACTTGTCTGTAAACCGAGGGCATAGTTGTGAATAGTTAAATCTTTCCAGGGACCCCGGTGTAAAACCGTATCTCAAATAGTAAAGTCATTTTGCTGAATCTCGTAAGATCCGTAGAAAATCGTAGAAAAATCGGAAAAACGCAAAACCAATTTTGCTAGACTCCTGGTGAAGAGCACTACAACTTTTGTTAAACTTTTCTAGGCTGTTTCCTGATAATTTTTGCATGAAAAATAGAAATGTGTAAAACCTAGATCTGTTATATCTCAAAATCCATAAGTCCTCTATAGCTAATTTTTGGATATGTTGCTAGACTTGTCATGATTAGACTCTGGACCAAAAATTGCACAAAGTTATGATGTAAATCTTTTTATATGAATTGTTTTCCATTTATGTAGAATCTGTCTAGATAATTTTTTGTAGCTAAAAATAGTTATGTTTTTGTGCCCAACTTCTGCATGTGGTCTCTTTATGCCAAGATACACCTCTGGTGAATTAACCACAATTTTATAATGAACAGAAGTATTTATTCTTGATATGTGCTTGTTTTCCTTTGTAAATTAATAATGCAAGATCAGTGGTAGTTCTAGGTGTACTTACTGCATTCCTAGGTTAGTTTTGGACCCTAGAACCTGTGTGAGAAAGTTTGGATCTTTTGGATGCTTATTTATTTTTGTATGCATTTATCTTGCTTAAGTGACTAGCTTTTGTTATTTTCGGTATAATTAATTTTCTAGCTATCCCAAGCATGCATGTGTGTTCAATGGCTTGGTATAGGTAGTTTGGTGCTTAAGAAACCCTTCCACTAAATTTTATTAATTTATTGTATGAATAAAAGCATTGGAGGCAATTAAAGGTTTAATGTTAAAGTTAATTAGGAAAATGTGCCCTTTTCCTTGTAACCCTTTTTAAAATGGTTGCATAGATTATTTAGGATCTATAAGTACACCCCTTGCTGTTTAAGAATTTAAATGGAATTAATTGCATGTATGTGCACACCTTTGCTATTGAAAGGTGGAATAATAAATCCTCACATGAAATAACAATCATAAAAGAAAACATTAATTAAGTGTTTATCAAGAGAATAAACCCATGCCTATAATAACCTTAATGAAAAAGGATTAATAATTAATTATTTGTTAAGGTGAATATGGCCAACAAGAGTTGGGTAAAATAATTAATCTATCACATCACCTGAACCCTGCATTGCATTCCGTGTAGAACTCCCTGACGGTAACTACGCGCTCGTGCCGGAAGCCGAGGAAGGAGGAGCTGAAGCGGAGCTGCAGTACGTGGAGGTGATCGAAGACACCAAGGGCACTCAGGCTAACCCTGCTGACGAAGGCAAGCCCCGGTGCATTAACCAAGTGTTTTTGAAAATTTATTCAACTATCTATGGATGATTGTGCATTTATGTTCAGGAGTTGAAATGAAACCCTAGATGCATGATCCCTAGGTACCTATGTTCTTACTAGCATGATAGGTCGGTAGCTGCTATGCTATAGGACCGTTACAAGTCGAGTGATGCTTGTCACTCGCGAGAATAGGTTCTTATGTTGGAATCATAAGATCTCCTTAAATGGATTGCTCATGTGGTAAGAGCATGGGATGTGGGCTCCGGTCCAATGGCTTTCGTGGGTTAAGTGTTTGAACGTACTAAGCACTTGTCGGAAATGGGTACGGTAAGCCTAGTACCTTAACGAGACGGTAAGGGATTTTACTGTGACTAATCTTGGGAGGTGTCCCCCGGCTAGCTACCGGTGGTGCATGTGCGATGCTGGGTGCCTTGCGGGGTATACCAGATAGCCTGTACCGAAGACTGTCGCCTTTTATCCCGAACCGAGGACCTTTGGGAACCGCCTGGTGGTTGTCCTCGCGGGGGCACCCTACCGTGTGTTTAGGTCTACCTTGCAAGGTTTAAATCAATCGATTGTCGGCCTCTCACCGTTATCTGAGACTACTTACCCCACTGGCCATGAGATCCCTAATGATGGAAGTTGATGAATATTATGCTTGATTAATTGTTTGCACAACTTATGCTTGCACTAGCTTGCTAATTTAGAAAGGAATAATCAACTAGAACTTGTGCTAAAATGTTGAAAGTAAGGACATACTCTTTGTTGCTTTTCAGCAAAAGAAACCCCAGTGGCCAAAAAGCCTTTCATGTCTAGAGTTGGTAAAGTAGTTATCACCGACGGGTAAGTCTTGCTGAGTATTAGTATACTCAGCCTTGCTATAATTTGTTACTCCAGGTAATGCCTTTGTTGATGTGTGGCCTGGAGAGATCCCGCCGGGCTGGGAGCTGGAGTGGGTTGAAGACGATGAATGAAGGCATCATGGCAGGCCTCCCGTGATGTTTCCTCGTGCCGTTAGTTTAATTCCGCTGTTTTCAAAACTCTGAACTTCGTTATCATATCAAAAACTCCGGTTTGTAATAATTAAGCCCTTCGGGGTAAATTTGGATGTTAATCATATGTTGTTCTCTGGACTCGCCTTCGCGTGAGTTTTAATGCATATATGTTGATCCTTGTTGCTTTGTAAGTGATTTACCGGGCGTTAACCCGGCAACTAACGACAGGATGATACTTTATTATTGCTTAATGACCAAAGTGGATTGGTTTAGGCGATAGTACGGTATTTTCCTGGGCGGGTTGTCACAATATCATGTTGCTTCAGTGTTTTGAGGTGTTACACGGAAGCGATGTGGATTGTGAGTACGAGGTTACTAAGGTGAAGGAATCGCTAAGTGATTTGATGCTTGAGTACCATGTAGAAGAGGGTGAACCTAGTGTTAACAAGGCAGTGGCACCTGCAGTAGGTAATTCAGGCTTCTTGTCTTCCTTTAGTGCACGTGTTGCAAGTACAAAGCCAGCAGCTATAAGGTTCAGATCTGAGTTGGATCGCTACTTAGAGGATGAGATGGTTGACATACATACAAAGGACTTTGATATTTTAGATTGGTGGAAAGTGGCTGGAACACGCTATCCTACTTTGAGACTGATAGCAAGGGATATTTTTGCAATTCCTATTACCACAGTTGCTTCAGAATCTGCTTTTAGCACTAGTGGGCGAGTTCTTAGTGAGCATCGCAGTAGGCTCACCTCTCAAATGCTGGAGGCACTAATGTGCTCACAAGATTGGATTAGAAACAAGTACAAAGGTATATTTCTAGTGCAAGTTCTAATTTTGTTGTTCTGTAACTTAATGTTTAGGCCTTATTTAGTTCACAATTGATAGCTTGGAGTTGAAATTATTCTTGCAATGCTATATAGGCCTTGTTAATGATGAAGGACAGCCAGCTAGCTTTTGGTCTGTTCTCCAAGAAGTCCAAGAAGGACTTCAGGTGATTGAGCGAATACAAAACCCATTCATCTATTTCCTTTGTATTTTATCTTTTCAATACTAACTCTGGTATTTATCTACATGTGCAGGAACTTGTAATTTAACTCCAGTAGCAGCAGCTTTGTCCCTGGCCATATGCTGAGATGAAACCAACTGTCAAGATGGTGTGCAATGTCCAAGTCCGATGTGGTCACATGGTTCAACCAACGCTTCAGACTTCAACATTAACAATTAAATGCTAACTATTTATGTAAGCTTTGGTTGTAACGAATGATGTGTGATAACACTGCTACGATTTTGCTTTTGCTGCCACCATAAACTTGACACCAAGTTGAATTAAGTCGGTCAGTGGATGACTAAACTCTAGTAGTCAAGAACTATTTTTATGTAATGTTATGTTATGTCTGTGAGTCTGTCTGTGTCATTATGAGATGGTGACTATGTGAACTGGAAGTTTAGTACTTGTGATTGCTGAATGAAGTGATGGTATTTGATAATTGATGAATTCCTAAACTGCTGTGTCTCACTGTCACTTATTCATGTTCATGAATCATGGTGCTCGTTTACGGGATTAATCGGGGACGGGGCCCCCGTCGGGTGAGAAATACCCACGCGGGGACGGGGACGGGGGGAAACCTTCCCCGCGAACGTTACCGGGGATGAGAACGGGGACATTTTGCTCCTTCGGGGGGCAAAACGTTCTGCAGATCCCCGTCGGGGATATCCCCGTTGCCATCCCTAGCCGCAGGCGAGCGGTGTGCGACACACGGCCGCGCTGCCGCTTTCGGGGGGTCGGGTCTCCACTCTACACATGGATCGCGACGTCGGACTCGAGCAGAAGAGAAGAGCCGAGAGCGAGTGGTGGCCCGACTCCCGACTCTCCAGTCCGAGAGCAGCAGCGTCATGGGTGAGGCATGCCGGCACACGTTTTGGTTATGGAACTGGAAGCCGATGCTCCTCCACGTCAGCTGAGGCTTTTTTTTCCAGACCGTGCTCATCCAATGTCTTGTTTTTTTTTCTTGTTTTTTTGTTTTTGAAATTAAAACAGAAGCGCTGCTATATCATTTAAGAAGGAGAAGAATGCAGTGTTTTACAAAGGTCGTTATTACATAAACTGGAATAACATCGGCACTCAAAACTGAAACTATCATTAAGAAAAAATAAGCTCGCCCATGTCACCGCAGGCCGCTCTCCTCATCTGTATTTTTTTTCTTTTTTTTCTTCAAAAAGGCTCATTTATCAGTTGATATGGACGAACAGCGATTGTACCGTGCTGTGAGCCCCAGCATGCAACAGGGCCGGTACCAGACGAAATTAGGCCCTGTTCTTAGTCTCTCAAAAGAAACACTATTTCAACACTATTTATTTACAAATTTACTATTTCTTTTCACTTAAAAAAAGACCCTTAACCCCTTCTGGCCTTCTCTGTTGCTTGCAGTTCATTGCGCGTCGTCCTCGTCCTCGTTCGCAGGTAATCAACGGCGCACGTCATCCCAACGCTACCCGGGGTACACCAGACTGCTCTGCGCCAACCGTAGGCTCCCTCCCGCCTTGGATTTCGAAATATCCCGCGCCACCGGGCCGTGGGCCCAGCGCTGCTACCTGCCCGCTAGCGAGCGACGCTGCTAATGGGCCCCTCCCTACCCGTTGGATCTCCTGCGCGCCCGGGAAGATGATGCCCGATAGGTCGTGACGTCGCGGGAGGCGCGCGCGAACCACCTGCGCGTGTGTTCCGAAACTACCCCTGCGATGCGAACGTTCCGCAGTCAGCATACGGACACGGGGTGTGGTGGGGCCACGTAGCCGAAGCATTCACGAAACGCCGAAACAAATTAAAGGGAAGGCGTTTTTTTAGACTCAGGTTTCATTCATTGATGAATAGCATGATTACAATCAGACACTAGGGTCTGATGCACACATGATGGGGCCTGATGCCACTCGCCCATCACACACACGCTAGAAACCTGCTTGGCTAGCACATGAGCTGCCAAGTTACAAGCTCTACTAGTATAACTTAAAGAGAAACTAATCAGAGAACTACTCAGCTCTTGAATCTCCCTGATGATCGCCGATATTGACGACCGTTGGTCACCTTTCATGAGCCACAGGTTCACAAGTTCTTGGCAATCCGTCTCGAAGCTTACCCTTGTGACACCATGATTTTTCACCAGAATCAGACCATCCCTGAAGGCCAACGCTTCCATTGTTAGTGCATCCACATAATAATCATACCATCTAGCCACTCCTCCTTTGAAGCCACCATGGTGGTCGCGCATAATAGCTCCTGTCGCACCAGTACCATCCTGGTAGAAAGCGCCATCAAAGTTGCGTTTAATCCATCCTTCCTCCGGCGGCTTCCACGTCGGTTTCACCTTCAGAACCATCTCTTTTGGCGGATGAAGCAGCTGCCAGAGATCAAATGTCGTATCACACACCCACATCACCGCCTGACGAATTGGCAACCCATCTTCACCATGACGGCGCCTGTTCCTCAACATCCATAGTGACCACATGCCACAAATAATCACAGCTCTGTCCCTCTTTGAGCATACAGTATCCTGTAGTAGATCACAGGCCCAAGAATCCGGCCGGAGACAAGGCAACTTCACACCAGTAAGAGCCTTAGTCTGATCCCAAAACAGTTTAGCAACTGTGCACTCTACTAGGACATGTCGAATTGATTCTTCATCAGCTCCACAAGTTTCACAAAAAGCAGTAGGTTCAATGTGTCTTCTATGGAGTACCTTCTTTGCTGGCAAATACTCATGAAGCACCCGCCACCAAAAAACCTTAACTTTTGGAGGAACATCAAGTTTCCATATTAGTTTCCACTGTTGCTCGTCTGAAACCCCCGGCACATCGTGATTTCTAACAGTTTGGTCTCGCTCATCTTCCTGTAGTCGGTAAGCCGACTTTACAGAATAATTACCATGATTTTCCTTCTCCCAGGCCCAAAAATCCTCATCTCTAGTGTTTGTGGGCACCTTGAGAATAGCATTTGCATCGACAGGGAAGAAGGAATCCCTGATTAAACTCTCATTCCACCCTCCATTGCTAGTCATCAGGTCCGAGACCTTGTCCACAGATTGCCCCTCAGCCGGAGTTAAGGGTTTCCCCATGAAGTGACCAGCCAACCACCTATCATGCCAAATGCTTGTCGTTGAGCCATCACAGACTCTCCTGACCAAACCTTTCTTAAGCACCTCTCGTCCTGCAAGTATGGCACGCCAAGTGGAACTCGCACACCTTCTACGATTACAGGATAGAAAATCCTCATCATGAAAATACCGCCCCTTAAGGACCTTGGCACATAGACTATCTGGTCTTGTAATCAATCTCCACCCCTGTTTACCAAGCATTGCCAAATTAAACATCTTGAGGTCCCGAAAGCCCATACCTCCTTTAGATTTTGATCTTGCCAACTTTTCCCAGCTTTGCCAGTGGATTCGTCGACTGTCTGCTGAACTACCCCACCAGTAGTTGGTGATGGTTGTTCTCATCTGTTTACAAATCTCCCCCGACAACAAAAAGCAGCTCATAGAATATGTAGGGACTGCCTGGGCGACTGATTTTAGAAGTACTTCACGACCAGCACAGCTTGCTGCCCTACCACTCCATGTACCAATTAAACCTCTGATCCTCGCAGGCAAAAATTCAAAAGCTTCAGTCGTAGATCTCCCCACAGCCGTAGGCAAACCCAAATACTTCTCGGCCAAAGCTTCCTGTTCAATATAAAGTCCTTGCCGTATTGCTTCCTTCATGTCATCATCACAATTTTTGCTAAAGAAAACTGCAAATTTATCTCAGTTAACTAATTGACCGGATCCTCTGCTATACACCTCAAGAATCTCCTGAAGGCGAGTGGCCCCTCTCTGCGACGCTTCTGAGAAGATGATACAGTCATCCGCAAAGAGAAGGTGCGAAATCCATGGTGAGTGGACGCCGACACGGACGCCCCTGGAAAGATGCACTGGGCCAATTCCTTTTAGGAGACACGAGAGACCTTCTGCACACAGCAAGAAAAGATATGGTGATATTGGATCACCTTGCCTGATGCCCCTTGATGGCTTAAAACATCTGAGAGTACCCCATTGACTCTAACTGAGAACGAAACTGAAGTTACGCATCTCATAATAAGTGAGACAAACTGATCATGGAAACCCAATTTCAGCATAATTTTCTGAAGATATTCCCATTCAACTCGGTCATAAGCTTTAGCCATGTCTAATTTGGTAGCACAGGCTCCAGATTTACCTTTTTTCCTCTTCAAATAGTGAGTGCACTCATAAGCAATCAGGACATTGTCCGTGATTAAACGCCCAGGCACGAAAGCACTCTGCTCCTCTGAGATAATCTCATCAAGAAAAGGTCGGAGCATGTTAGCAATAACCTTAGAGCAGATCTTGTAAAGAACATTACAGAGAGATATCGGCCTGAACTGTTTCATTTCCTGAGGATTTTTCACTTTCGGAATCAGACAAATTGTAGTTCTATTCAGCTCTTCAGGCATATCTCCCCCATTTAGAAAATCCAGCACTGCTGCTGTAATACCTGGTCCTAATATATCCCAATGAAGCTGAAAGAACCCAGCGTTGAAGCCGTCCGGCCCCGGTGCCTTGCTCGGCCCCATCATAAACCGCGCCCGTTCAACCTCCTTTGCAGTGAATGGAGCACTTAGTGAGGCATTCATCTCATCAGTCACTTTCACAGGAACATGCTGTAGAATCTCATTAGGTTCCAAAACATCTTGTGCTGTGAATAACCTAGTATAGAAGGCCTCTGCTATCTTCTCCATCTCCTCCTGCTCAGTCACAATCTCCCCATTCTCTTTCTTAAGAGAGGTAATTCTGTTAACACGTGCCCTCTCCCTCGCCTTGGCTTGGAAGAATGATGTGTTCCTGTCGCCGTCCTTCAGCCAGTCGAGACGAGCGCGCTGTTTCTCCATAATTTCCTCACGTGAGAGAAGTTCAAAGATTTTGGCCATGATACGCCTCTCAGTGCGTGACGTACCAACCCCTACTGATTGCCCTCGAATCCGTTCCAGTTCCAGACGCAACTTAGCTAGCTCCTTGCGCACTGAACCAAAGGAAGAATGGAAGATTGATCCCAATCCTGCAAGGTTCCTTGTACTTTATCCAGACCTGCACGAAGCTGCATCAGATTTGACGCAACAGTAAGAGAGTCACAAGCCCCGCGCACAACTCCCATGTAGGACGGGTCTCTTCTCCACATATTCTCGTAACGAAATTGTTTGCGGCCTCTTCTCTGGCCCCTTTTTTCATGAAAAACTCAATCACAAGACAACAGTGGTCTGCACGTGAGCGACCTTGACATCTTTAAAGAGCTCTAGGAAACTCTTTCACGTAGGCGTTTTGAGCCGTCGAGAGCGCTCTACGTTTCGTCACGTAGCTTTCTGGTACGTCGTGTATATACGCGGCTCGGCCTATCGTCCATCACCATGTGCTTCGTGTGCTCTCTTATTTCTCTCTCTTATTAAAAAAACTTATCTAAAACCTTTTCTTTCTTTCTTCTTCCCGCTTCCCACCTGGCGTGGTAGATTAGTTGGTGTTTGGTTCACCAAGTAAGAAAATAAAGTTACCGTAGTACATAACTGACCAAAAATGTTGTATAAAAAGCATATGATTGGGAAGCTGCATGTTTAGTTCGCCAAAAGTTCTTAAAATTTTCGCATTGCAGATCGTGCCACCTCTCACATAACACATTTTCCAATGCAAAAATTTCACAACTTTCACCAAAATTTCAGTCAATTAAACGGGGCACAAGAGTTAGAAAAAAGGGCCTCCACAAGCTTCTTATTTTTTGACTCGCAAAAATTTCTCCAACATTAATTTTCGGATAGTACTAAACATGAATTAATGACGAAACCTATTTCGTAACTCTCCTGATTTTTTGATACGAATCTAACGAGTCTAATTATGCTGTGATCAGACAACGTTGTGCTACTGTAAACAATTTTTAGTCTTAATGAATTCGTCTCGCGATTTCGTGTCCGTCCATGTAATTAGTTTTGTAACTAGTCTAGGTTTAATATTCCTAATAGACTTTGAAAGAAGACTCCAAAAATTTCTACCAAACTGAACATGTCTTAATGCACAAGGAGATGATCGCAGATAAATGGTCTTTCTAACATTGATATGGTCATCAACGTAAGATTGGTGAATATTTACATTGTAAAATGCTCCATTCCATTATTCCAATACAGATCCGCCAACATGTACGTATCTTTTTAGATATACGAAATATTAAAAAAAAGGAATATGTAACTAAAATTTTCTAACAACCGCAAAATAACAGATGCGTACGTTGAGGCAACCTCAATTATATTAATTTTGCACATTTTTGAAAGCCATCCTCCCGTCCATGTATTCACACGTACTGGTCGATCATTCTGAGATGAGATGGGAGGAGCTGTTGGTTCATTGGTCCACGTGCGTATGCTTGCGTTGCAGTGGTTGGTGAATGACTCGATGTGTTTGTTTTTTTTTTCAAATAATTATGACTCGACCCAAGTGTGATCGTGCATGTTGGACAGGTCACCAACAAGCAAACAGCAGATGAACTAAATCGTAGCCGTAGACATATTTCTTTAATTATTCTCGAACGAGGTGCATATCATTAGTCACGCGTTGCGGAATCGCAGCTAAATTGCCCATGGAAACATGCACGTAAGTAAGCAAATGCACACGCATGATAATAGAATGGCTAGGATGACAGATGCACCGTGCCGCTGTTGAACTAAATTAACTGAAAATTAGTAGTTGGGATGTCACTTGATCGAGAAATAAACATGCTTTCTTATCATTTTTGAAATGCAGCCCATGCAAATTTCTTCAGAATCCGATAGACATAGACAAAGGGTCTCCTATTTAGCACGGGTATATGCTCGCACTTATGACTTATTCTCCAAACAAATGATAATGAGATAATTATGGTAATTCGATTAATTTACAATATACCAATCACGTTGCTTCAAGGTGGAACATCTCGTATCTGGAATGTATGTATAATCCCTTCCAGCATTTTAGGGATGTGCCATTCTACTTGTCTTCGAGTCAAACACGAGGAAAACAAGGTTCGACATATTCCGTCCCGCTTCGTCTGTAATGTGAACTCCAATTCATTATTCTCCAATCACATTTCGTCATATTATTAAGTCACATCTTCTCTCACAAACACAAGGCCTAATGCGTATTTTCTCTACAACTTTTTCACCTCAGTGCAGAGGCGGACCTACGTTGTAGCTTGTGGGTGCGGCCGCACCCACAAATTTTTTTTACAACCCCTTACATTTCTAAATTTTCACCACGTATTGGTTGAATGTTTATACATATTATGAGGTGTCTCACCCTTCTCTGTTTCACTCTAGCTCCACCCCTATCTCGATGCATTATTTATACGTGCAAATTTGATGAACTAATCACATCCAATCAAAATATAATACTCAACCAAAACATACCCAACGCGAGGGATAATGTGTGTGAAACAAATCACAGTGAGAACATGCAATGCATTATTGGTGAGTGGTGGTGACACACCTGCTGCCTCTACGAGAGGGCAAAGACGCGGCAGCAGAATTCAAACCTCGCGGGCGCGCCGCGTGGGTCCCGCTACCCGTCCCAAGGTGTAGGTGTCTTCCACACGGGTTAATTAACCACCCCTGTTTACCTGTAACCACCGCAACACCACCTGCCCCCGCAGCCTAAACGCGTCCAGCTCATCACGTCGTCCCCGTTTCCGGAAGCCCGAAGGGGGCAGCGCCGTCATTTCAAGTGGCCAGCGCTCTTCACCACCGGCGGGGTTAGGCCTAATCACTCTCGCCTCCTACGCAGGGCGCCTGAGTGCCTCTCGCCTCTGCTTCCGCTCCTCCAGGCTGGGGGGAAAGGGAAGACCACCTGCTCGACCGATCCCCTCTCCTCGGTATGCTCTCCCAGCTCTTCTCTTCTCCCAGTTCATCCTCTTTTCCTCGTATGGCGTTGCGGGCAGGGTGCGCTCGGACGCTCGGTGTTCTTTGTTCCATCGCTCTTGACAAGGACAGGGAACAGTGATTCATGTCCTTGTTTTTGCCCCCGTTTCCCGAAAGGATGGTGAATTCTGTGATGAGTGTTTCGCATGTTACCTGGGATTAGAAGGTCCCGAGGGCAATTTTTATTTTGTTTTTTGAACTTTTTTTTTACTTTGAAATTTCCACGTGTGTCAATGAGTACTGTCGCTTGCTGTTCACTCCGTTCTGTGGTAGCCTGGAGGGGAAAAGGGCATGATGATTTCAGGCTTTTGTGCGCAAGCCTTGTTTCTAGATTCATGTTGCTGATTCTGCCCTGAAGCCTAATTGATTTTTTTTTTAGAAAAAAATCAACTCCCGGTTTAATCTAGATTGACCTTCTGAATCCCTATCGCTTTCACCTGACCATAGAAAGTCGTTTCGTTCATTGATTACCCCGAGCTTTCGTAATCCGTTCATGAGGAAAATCTGCTTCAACTTACTCAGATGTCACCAACAATCCTCTATAGTCTGTCCCTCAAGCTGCTAGGCTCAACTGTAGCGGTTCCTTCCTGGTGCGTGCAGCCTGCCTGTTGCATGATGGGCGGATGTGGAGGACTTGGAAGCTGGGACATCAGAAAGATAGGGGCAACTTTTAAATTTTTTTTGGAAGATCATTCATGATATTTTTGCCAAGTTCGTTCTAGAGCATGCGTACATGGTGACCATCTTAGCTGGTGCATGTGCCTGTTAACAGCTGTTTGGATTAGGAGACCTGCAAATACTTTAAGATGTTTATCTGACTGATATTACTCCCTCCGTCCTTAAATATATGACGTTTGTGACAAACTAATTGGTTCGAAAATGAACTAATTTGGTTGTCCTAAACGTCATATATTTGAGAACGGAGGTAGTATATCTTTTGTGGCCGTTAATTCTGGGAAATTGATTGTATGAAATAATTTTCGTATACAAAATATGTAACCTGTACTGATAACTGCACTTATTGGATCCATTGTGTGTGCAAGCTCCACTAGCGTCTCTGGATATTACACGATTTCCTTGCAAGTTTTTTTTTTAAACTTCTTTCTAGCTGTTTTCTTTAAGTATTGCCATCTTCATATGAACTACAAAATTATCTTCCAGAAATGAATAGACAATACAATTCCAGAGAACCATGATAGGTGTATCTGTATCATTCCTGGCCTCCTCTTCTTTTAAAACTACAGCTGAGATCAGAATGCATTATTCCTACTGTGATCCCCCCTTGGCCCCTCACCAGATGCCTGCATGTGTACACCTAGATGAGTGATGTATGCTGGGGGCCATGTTACGTGGATGACAAACAATTATTTTTTAAACTAAATTGACTTGGCCTAATTTATCACTCAATTATTGGTGGGTATAGGTTGACAATAACTGAAAAACTTATGGTACCGTTTTTCAGCTTGAGCCCTGAACTTCTGTTCCCTGTGGAGGCAGAACAAATTTGCTGTCAAATATCTTGCTGAGTGCTAATTTATTGGAGTTCATTGAGTTTGGTTCTCGCTCTTACCTAACAAGGGAGAGGTAGTTGCTACATCTTTTGCTCTGTGATATATGATAGCCATGTCATATCCATTCCTGTTCCATGAAGGAGTTTCCCAACTAATATTCGAACCTGAAAGATTTGATGAACTTCATCTTCACCAGTCCATCCCAATCATGTGGGATATGCAGTCTATGTGGGATACGCAGTCTACTCCCTCCGTCCCCAAATAACTGTCGTCGTAGCGCCAGTAGCATGTCCCAATATATCTGTCGTTTAGGTCACTGTATATAGACCAGACACCTGGTTCGTCCAGGCCTGCATGCATCTGTCACCCGGTTGCCATACTACTACTGGATGCTAGCCGCTCGTTCTCTGGCAAGCTAATGCTAACCGTTCATTTCTCTGCCCAAGCTCTCGTTGTTTATTCCTCTACTCCTGAAACGAGGCCATAGGGGCGACATATAGCTGTCATGTGTAGCTCACCTTGGTCTATGTGTATGGCTCCCGACGACAATTAAATCGGGACGGAGGGAGTATGTCAGATTACATGTTTGTCTAAATGATTTTTGGGGTTTATGTTTGTCAGATAACTTCTATCTGCGAGCCTGTTTAGTTCCCAAACAAAAAATTTTAGGGTTCATTTGGAGGTCTATTAGGAGAATTAAATATAGACTAATTACAAAACTAATTACATGAATGGACGGGAAATCGCGAGACGAATCCATTAAGCCTAATTAATCCGTCATTAGAGATTATTTACTGTAGCACGGCGTTGTCTAATCATGGCATAATTAGGCTCGTTAGATTCGTATCGAAAAATTAGGTAGGGGTTATGGAATGGGTTTTGTCATTAATCCACATTTAATACTCCTAATCAGTATCCGAAGATTGATGTGACGGGTAGTTGGGAAAAAATTTGGGAACTAAACAGACTTTTATGGGTACGATAAGCACCAAATTGTCAAAATTCATTAGTCTATAGCTGTCACATCTGTCATAAATAATGTACTTGTGTTCTTTCGCACTTCAATGAGGTACCTTTGTACCTATCATATTGATTTTTTCCTTTGCTCCTCAATTCCACTTTATGTTTATGATGTTAATCAGTGTTCTGGTCCTAGATTTTCTAAAAAAATCATTCCTGAATGCTGATTGATTAGCTGATAAAATCGTAATTGATGAAGGATATGACCTTTCCCATCTTTTTGCTAACCAAACAATTTTCCGGTCCCTGCATTTTTTGATTGAGATGCAGAGTCATTTTCATGACTCTCTGTACTATCGCATGCAAATGGTACTTCTCTGTAGGCAGGCAGCCGGACCCGCTTTTCGCATATGATTGCCAGTTGATCTATCACTGATTAACATGCTATACCATGCTTTGCTTTTCTGTATTCTGTGTTTTTATTTATATTCAGTCGTTTCTTGTTTACCGTCTCCAATATTCTAAAAGTTCTCTAGTCGTGGCATTGAAAGATTATCTATTTCCTAAACTTTACTCATTCAGTAATAACGATTCTAAGCCTAGTCCACTTGCAGTTTCATATTCTCATTTATGTTGTCTGTCAATCATGACCAGGTCTACGTAGAGGAGTTTTTCTTTTTGTTGAGAATGAAGCGCATGAACAGAATGCCGACGAGGAAGTCCCATTCATGGTGGTGGGACAGCCATATCAGCCCCAAGAACAACAAATGGCTAGCTGAGAATTTGGAAGGTAACAATTCTGTTGTTTATTGAATGGCAGTATGTACCAAGGTACTTATGTTGTTTTCCAGGCAGAGCAGTGCGCAATGATCTGTTAGGTACCGTTTGGATGTAGATACTGAAATTTGGAATTCGGAATTGGCACTGCATACTGTTAATACCCTAATGTTTGGATGCCTTTGGAATTAAAATTGGAAAATCACCTGCAATACCAAGCGGTGAACCTACAGACGCACGCCAAGCCCTCCTCCACCTCTGCATTCGTCTGAATGGTTCCCTCGTCTCCCCTGCGCGTCCGCGTGCCTCCTTCACCGGGCCGCTCCCCCGTGCGGCCGCGCCCTTCCTCCGCGAACCGGACGTAGCTCTGCCCCCAGCCGCCCTCCACAGCGCCGTACCCTCGCGCCGCCTCCTCCGCCAGGCCGGACGCCGCTTTGCCACGGCTGCCCTCTGTCGCGCCCTACGATGCACCGCCGCAAGCCTCAATCGGACGGGCGGATCGGAGCTCAATGCGACGCGACGGACCTCAATCTGGCGGGGCGGACCTAGATTGCGCCGGCGGCGAGTCTCAATCCGGATGCGCCGGCGATGAGTATCCATTCGGCAGGACGGAGCCCGATTCACTATCAGCTAGCATCAATACAACGGGACAGGGCTCGATTTGCTACAGGTTAGCCTTCTTCCTCAACTCCGGCCACGAGCACACAAGTCTCGTGCCGCGGCGTATCCCCTGCAAAAGGCAAAAGCTGCAGCTGCATGCTGGGCACCACCGCGAGCCATGGGCGCCACGAGGCCACGAGCACAGGTTGCTCGTAGGGGAGGAGTGGGAGGAATGTTGGTTCCTGTTCCTGGCCGGCTACCACTGGGAGGTCGCGTGGTGAAAGATGGAAGAGAAACAACGAATTTAATTTCAAGTCATATATACATCCAAACATGAATTGAATTTACCACCTCATAAGATTCTAACTAACAATTCCACCTACATCCAAACATCAGATTTGGTATCGCAGCCTAATACCAAAACTAGACTGAATTGGTATTGGTGGCCAGTTCAATTGTATCCTGTATATGTTTTATTCTGCAATATAATTATACATAGCACAATTTTCCTGACATTTTTTTTTTCTGAACAAATAGAGATGGATAAGCAAGTTAAAGAGATGCTGAAGCTCATAGAGGATGAAGGTGATTCTTTTGCAAAGAAGGCTGAGATGTATTACCAGAGACGGCCTTTGCTCGTAACCCATGTCGAGAACTTCTATCGCATGTACCGTGCTCTTGCTGAGCGTTATGACAATGTGACTGGGGAATTGCGCAAGAATCTTCCATCATCGCTGCAGTCTCAAGGTTCTGGTATATCTGAAACTGATTCGGAGACACAATCTACTTCCCCATCTCCAGAGCCCAACATGGAACAGAAGACACCAAAGCAGAAGCACAAAACAAGAGCAGTTGGCTTTGATGTGTTCCTTGGTTCTGGTGGAAGCTCAGACATTTCCAAGAAGGGGAGTGATGGATCATCTTCTTCTTCAGATTCTGATTCAGAGGTTGACGAAGCAAATGACGAAAATGGCAACGGATTTTCTTATATAATGAATGGACGGGTTACCGAGCTAGAAGAGGAGCTTCAGGAGGCAAGGCAACATATTGAGGCACTTGAGGAAAAGACTAGGCACTGCCAGTGTGAAAAACTTGAGGAAAGTCTCAAACAAGTTAGCAGTGAAAAGGAAGTTTTGGTAGCTGCAGTTCTGGCAAACAAGAATGAGGTTGAGCATCTGAAAGGAGACCTAGCAAAAGTTACAGGAGAGAAATTGCAGCTTGAGGCCCAGATAAAGGAGCTTGAACAAGCATCTCAGAACTTAGATGAATCTTCTGAAGAGATAATGAAGTTACAAGAAATAATCAAGGATCTGCAAGCAAGATTGGAAAATGATGCAAATGAGAAAGGCGTACTTGAGGAACGTGCTATGGAGTTTGAGCAAGTTCGTAGGCAGTTGGAGGATTCAAGGACTGAGGTCATGGAGCTACAGACTACAATCAAGAACCTGAAAGATGACTTAGGGACAAATCTGCAAGAGAAAGCACTGCTTCAGGACCGTGTGAAGGATCTGGAACAGGCAACTAGTGACTTAAATGCCTCTGTTGCTTCTCTCGAGGGCAAGTTGACAGCAACAGAGGAACAGCTTAAACAACTTCATGCTGAGAAGGAAGAAGCTTCCCTCAAGAGTGCTGAACAAATATCTGAACTGAATGAAACCATCGCCGATCTGAAGAACAAGCTGGAGCTGCTGTCCTCAGAGAAATCTACAGTTGACAATAAGGTGTCAATTCTGCTGATTGATGTCACTACTCGTGACGAAAAACTGAAGGAGATGGACAGCCACTTGCATCAACTGCACCTGGAGCATGTCAAGCTGCTCGAAGATGCAGACGTCGCACGGAAGACTGTGTCGGACCTGCGTGCGCGTGTGTGCGAGCTGGAGGAAGAGGTTGAGAAGCAGAAGCTTCTGATATCTGACAGCGCAGAGGGGAAGCGGGAGGCCATCAGGCAGCTGTGCTTCTCGCTTGATCACTACCGCCATGGGTACGAGCAGCTCCGGCAGCTCCTCCAGGGCCACAAGAGGCCCATGGTGATGGCAACTTGAGCGCGAGTAGCTTGTGCCTCGCAGGATCCTTGTTCTTCCCAGATGTTAAAAATCGGTCTCTTGGTGTAATGTGATTTGTTGATGTAATCTGCACAACTCCTTTCCCCCCTTCCCCTCCTTCCTATATATTTTGAGCGAAACTTGGCTCTGCTCTACTTGAGCTATTGAGGTACTCGTAATATGTGGCGTGTAATGTAATGAGCTATGCATAGTTTGCTGTTACATCTTTTTATCAGTCTGTACTGTCTGTGTAGTTACTTGTGTCCTGTGAACTTGTGGTAGTGACCTTTTTTTCCAGCAAATTGAAAAGTTCCAGCATTTGCAGTCACTCAATCCATTATAAATGACAATACATGATTTCAGACAGTAGCTAAGTTCAGGACATTTTTATGCATCTGAAACTTCAACCTGCAGAAAATTGTCACAAGAGTTATTTATCCAAGCAACAGCAATGCAAGACGAAAAAACAACAATAGCTGCTACCAAATTGATTTCAACACTATTTGCATCTGACGTAACTACGAAGTATCCAATTTGGCCATTAGCTCAAATCACCATCAGCGAATTTATAGAAGGAAAAAACTTCGAATAGAGAGCTATAAGAGGACGGGCACCAGCCAAAATGGTTTGCGCGAGAGAACGGGAATGTCCTGAGTTGGCCTAACGAGCTCACGAGTGCCTTCCTTAAGATCAAAGATGTGGAGGTCGTTGCTGTCCCCTAGATCATCGCAGGCAAAGTACACACACCCCGGCTTCAGGCCATGCTCCGCCGCGGAGCACGAGGCCGCGAAGCCTCCGGAACCAAGAAGAAAGGCGTCGTCGCCGATGCCAGCCACCTTGCGCCATTCGTGCTCGGTGAAATCCATCACGTAGGCGCCGACCTCTTGGATGCGCTCGAGGTTGGAACCGATGAACATGAGGCGGACGAGGAAGAGCACATTGGAGGATTCCACGAGGTAACACCTGGCCGCAGCCAGCTCATCCTTATCCTCCTCACTCCTGATGAAGGTGGGCAGCGGTGCATCGAAGCTGACGAACTCCAGATACGGCTCCGGCTCGCCGGCGAAGCTGACGAGAGCGCCGACCGCGTCTCCCAGCGGCTCGAGGAAGAAGAACATCCCCATCAGGGCAGCAATGTCGTGGATCGCCCTGGGGGTGGGGGCCTTCCCGGGGACCCCGTAGAGGCCCTTGTCGTACGTTTGCCTGACCCACGCGCCGCCGCCTCTGATCCGGCAGAACAGCATCTGCGGGTGCTGGAGGTCGCAGACGAGGACGAGGGAATCCGGAGGAGCGACGCCGTCGGTGGCCCACGCTGGAGGCGAAGAGCCGGTGTCGGAGATCAGGCACCGTCAATACCGCGGGAGCTCCTCGTCCATGGCGGGCAGCGCCGTCTTCTCCCCGGTCTGCGGGTTCCACAGCGAGCACTGCAAGGAGGCGGTGTCCACCATCAGCACCAGACCCTGCGGAGTCTCCAGGCACCTGAAGTTGCTCAGCTCGGGGACTCGGTAGGTGCGCCAGGACCCGTCGGCGACGGAGAGCACGGTCTGGGAATTGTCCGGCTGCTCGCCGTGGTCGTACACCAGCAGCGGGAACGACGACGCCGCCGCCGCCAGAGGGCCGGGGTGCTCGCCGGGCTTCGTCTCCATGCCGCACGAGACCGACCGACGTGTGCAACCGATCCCTACTGCTGCTCGCGTCTCCTTGGTTTTGTTCTTTGGCCACGACGCGTCGACGCCTCGCCTTTTTCTTTGAATAAAAATAAAAATCTCTATCTGTCCTGGTTGGATCCGGAGTCGGAGAAGCAGTCCAGACAGGATCCGGTCGGTGCTGGAGATCGAATCGGAGACGGACTGATCCACCGGCGAGCTAGGGTCGTGATCAGCAGCAGCAGGCAGATGTACCCTGTGCGCCTGTGCCTGCGCGCATCTATCGTGACAGGATCCACAGACCGGGGCGGCGGCACCACTAAGGATGCAGATTTCATTGGGTCAACCCAACTACCTATTACCCAATTTGTCAAAAATAGTGTAATTACCCTATAGAGCCGACCCGCTATTATTTTGGTGTTCTTTGGGTTTTGCGCGTTGGGTAATTGGGTAACCCAAAACTTCTCCGCGCTTTCGTCTCCGTTCCGCGGTTCCTTCCACCAGCATGCCTCCTCGATCGATTAGGTAATTGGGTGCAGCTTGCCTCCTCGATCGATTTGGCCTTGCAACTGAGGAACGAAGAACCAACCAAATCTCTGAAAGAGCACAGGCAGCAAGCAAACAAGAGCTTGCATGTTGCAGCAGCGCGCATTCAGCTGTAGCAGTAGTAACAACGAATAACTACTTTGGGTATTTACCGGGTAACTGGTTCCTTTATTAATATTGGGTCAGTGCTACCCAAAATCCATAAATAATCTTGGTGGGTAGACTGAGTTAGTTACTGGTTGACCTAATGGGTACCCACTTGCATGCTTAGGCACCACTGTGCCAGTGCGCTCACAAGTGTTGTGCCCTCGAAGCTTGGTTGCGGTCTTGCGGATAGTAGTTTTGTAGCACGTATGAGAGTATTGGATAAAGCTTACGGGGAAATATTTAGTGCAAACCAGATTTTCAGTGAAAACCACTCTAAACAACACACCTAAAAGTCTTTGAAAAAATTGAAACGATGCACATTTGTAATTTATTCATATATGTATTTTTTTGCAAAAGTTGGGATGCAAACTCGCTATATAAAAATTTGTATTAGAATACGCTCATAAATTGTCTTGTAGTGCACCTGCACTCGAAATTTGTCATTTTTGTATGAATTTTCTGCATTGATTTTGCATCTCAACTTTTGCAACAAAGTAAATCTATAGATACACAACGGATGTGCACCGTTTCAATTTTTTTGAAAACTTGTAAGTATGCATTTTATGATGGTTTTCATGTTTCCACTGAGATAGTGGCTTCCACCGAATATTTTTCCAAAGCTTACATATTGCATTGTGATTATATCATTGTATTGCCATTTTTTTGCAAAGGTATTAATATCATGAAACTCTTCATGAAACCTTCATTGAAACTAGACTTAGAAATTATATATAGATATTAGAGATCACTATAACTCTAATGATAATTTATTTACGGTAAAATGACACTGATACAATTTTTTTTAAGCAAACACTGATACAAATAACTATGTATCTACGTGAAAAGGACTCCTTGGGATTGATGTGTGGGAATCGGCAAGTCAGTAGAGGGGGGAGAGAGCATCCTATTTTTTTAAAAAATTACACAGTATAACACAGACTATCACAACACACATTCACCACTAACACATGTACGCAAATTCTACTTCTGTGATCCTACTTTTCTTTTGAATGGACAGCCTGAAGTTTCTGTGGGCCGCAGGCCGCACGCCCCCAGTAGGCCGCGCCATGTCGCCCATCGAATTGGGTTTGTTTCGCCACTTTCTCTGGGCCAAACTCCAATCCGGGCCACGTTGTTTTTCAAAAAAAAAAAAGGCCACGGGGCTCCTGTTTTCTGGGTCAGTAAGATTTTAGGCCCATAAAAACCCGTTCCTTTGCACCAAAAGAAAAAGGAAAAAACGAGTTCCAGCCTTTCATTTTCAGAGAAAGAGATTACGGCAGGATTGATGGGGGAGGCAGCAACTGTCTCGGCCTCTGACCCGTCCATGCCGTTGCCGTGCGCCGGCCATGCTTTCCTCCATGATTTGCTCTCCGACCCGGTCACGGTCAGTGTTTTTTGCGTCTCAAGGAAAAAGATTTGCCAAGTGATCACAACTAAGAGCCTCTTTAATTCCCCAAAATTTTCCCAACTACCCGTCACATCAATCTTCCGACACTGATTAGGAGTATTAAATGTGGATTAATGACAAAACTCATTCCATAACCCTTACCTAATTTTTCGATACGAATCTAACGAGCCTAGTTATGCCATGATTAGACAACGTTGTGCTACAGTAAGCAATCTCTAATGATGAATTAATTAGACCTAATGGATTCGTCTCGCGATTTCCGGTCTATTCGTGTAATTAGTTTTGTAATTAGTCTACATTTTTTACCTCTAATAGACCTTCGAAGGGGGACCTAAAAATTTTTGCCAAAATTTTTGGCCAACTAAACAGGCCCTAAGCACGAGCTAATGCTCATCTCATCTCACCCGGTCATCATCCCCACAGCACGGTGCCCATTCAGCGCAGGCAGGCAGACAGCACATCCACTAAATTACAAGGAGATGTGTGCCGGGTCTGGAGTATTAATATAATATAACATTATATAACACAATATTATAATCACCGGGATTCATGAGCCGTATCTGATGATCGATCGGATTTTTATAGTACCGTAGGGATCAAGAGCTCTCAAGGCATCACACGGCGACCGTGCATCCCTGCGTCCTCTTCCTCTGCTACTTTTGCTCTGTTACACGTTTCAGGCTTCAGTTTCTTGCCCGTCCAAGTTTATTGGCAAAACTCTCATCCCAAAGGATTTACTCAAACCATATGGCTAACTCAGTAACTCTCCATTATTCATACCTGTCTAACGTTTCCTTATTACTCTCCCGTCCCTTCATGCAGTTAATCCTTCAGTTTGGATGGGTGCTGGTGCTCCTGTCTCCTTTATAAGGTTTGCACATCTGTTCTTGGTCGGTTCCCACTGATCTTCTGAATTCTCACAGAGATTGTGGGAATTCTCACAGAGATTGTGGGAGTTCTGCTAGCCATGCACAGAACAGAAGATTTGAGAAGGGCAGTTTTTTTTCTTCTTCACAAGGTACCGTATCAACCTAGAATTAAATCCCACTAATAATATCTCGTTTTACACATCCATTCATTCGTACAATTCCACGGCAACAATTCAATGCAGGCTGTTTTCGCACACACCTCATCTCTTGTCCTGCCATCTTTTGCAAGCATCTCTTTAGGGCACTCCCAATAGTGCATTAATGGTAGATTCTATCTGTCTTAAATAGCTTGTCAATTAATTAAAATGGTGATGTGACAGCTTAGTTAATGAGGAAAGAGATGGAGAATCATAAAAATGGTTTCTTCATGAAGAAACAAGTCTTCTCTTGAACCAATGTACCAAAAAACCATGAAAGTGTCATTGGGAAAAAACTACTAGTTTCTAGGGGATTTATGTCACTCTCTCATTGGAGGGAGAAGTTAGAGTTAAGAGAGAGAAAGAGAAAACATTAATTACTTGAAGACACTACCACTGTGGAAGAGGAAGATAATTTCTATAGATGATTTCTTATGTTATGAAAATTGTGTCAGTTTCTTCCATCAGGACCGCCCTTATCTTCTCTTTGAAAATAAAAAATAATAAAAGTGCAATCTTGACCACAAACCACAAGTCCACACACCACGTGGCTTGGCGACACAATATTTATTCCCTCCCCCATTTGGCCATTTCTCTACATCCCTCCCAATTTCCTCCATTTCTCCTCTGGTCTACCATGGCATCCAATCCAAGAACGCCTAGCTGCGGCTGCGGTTACACTACTCATCAAGTGTGAATTTCTCCTTCCTCTCGCTCTCCGTAGAAAGCAACAGTAGGCCAGTAGCAGATCTTGGATTCTGCAGGTGTGGCAGTAACGCACGCAGTAGCAGGAGTAGGTGGGGGCATCTACCATTCAACACCCTCCTCGTGGTGCCCTGCATGTTTCACAGCTCTCCACGCGTTTGCTTCAAGCATTGACCGGGCAACGAATCCAGCTGCCGGTTCTTGACGCCTTCTCCTCCTCTTCCCATGGCCTGTCTGTCTCTGCAGGAGGTGGTGGCGTTCTGAGCGCGTGTGGTGGCCGTGGGCGGCGGCGGAGATCTTGGGCGCGCGCGGGATCCTGGGGCTCTGGCTCTGAACTCTGAAGGCGCCGCCTTCCTGTGTGTTTTATCCCTCAGGTGAGATTGGGCTGTTGCTCCCATGCTGCTTGCCTATGCAGAATCTGGTGTGTTTCTTTTCAGTTTGCAGTTCTCGGTTTCTTGATGTGTTTAGTTAAGTTTGGAGATGAGGTTTCTTCATAGCTAGATCTTGCGGCATTTCTGAGGCGATGGTTGATTGGTAGCCCTTTGATCTTGTCTTTGCTTGGTTTAGTGGCCACCTCCGTTTCTTTCTGAATGCTGCTGTTACCGCCGTAATCTGGCCATTCTTTCGTGAAACAGTAGTAGGATGATCAAAGCAAGGATGTTTGGGCATTGAGTTTTTACGGATTATGTTTACTTAATCCATTCACTTCTCTTATGAACTCACTCGATGTATCATTCATTCCTTCTGGATGGCTGATGCTTGACATTGAGCCATTTGTTTCTCTCAGTCATATACTCATACCGTTGGTTCCTTAGTTTTATTAAAACTGAACTGGGGCTAACTGCATGTACTTTTTGTTTTGAATTGGAAAACATTTTATTATCCAACCGACAAGGACTAGGTACCTTTCAATCAGTAGATACACTAATCTCTCGATTTGGACTACCTCAGGCTGCTGGCACTGTTGTCAATTGCACGCTGATGCCATACTGTTTTAGTGATCTAGTTTAGTTTACTTCAGGTTGAGTTTATGTTACATTAAATGTTTCCATTATGGGAAAACCATGATTATCTATAATGTATTCATGTTTGCGGTAATCATTCAGCTCTGACATTTGTGACTGATGATGCACATTTTCAGTTTTCAGATAGTGCTTTGATCCGATACCTACTGCTAGCTTCCCAGAAAGTTGTGTGAGGTATGAAGCCACCTTTGGAGAGGAACCCTACCAAAAAGCGCCATTCGTGGTGGTGGGACAGTCACATTAGCCCTAAAAACTCGAAATGGCTTGCAGAAAATCTCGAAGGTATGGAAATTTCGTCACAGGCTCTTCTCAGTCCTTGGGTACCATTCATACATTTCAATATATGTATAGGTACAGTACCATTTTCTAATAGTCTATGCACTCAGATTGCAATAAATGAATAATAAAGCAAAGGAAGTGCAAAACCTAAATTTTCCTTAGTACTCTGATTCTCTGTATACATACATACTGTATCCAGCGACGGATGCAACGGTGGGGCTAGGGGGGCTCTAGCCCCCCCTACTCCCATGAACTCTATTGAAATTTAAAGGAAAATGGGAGAGAAATAGAGGAGGAAGAAGAAGAATAAGAGGAAAAATGGGTAGAAATGGAGAAAGAATAAGAACTCAGCCCCTCCTACTTTTTATCCTACCTCCGTCACTGACCGTATCTTCCATACAGTAGAGTTGTCTGATTATTCCAATGAACCGATGGCCAAGAATGGGTAGTTATCTAAATGATGTGCTGTACTACTACTAAATACCTTTTGTACCTACTAGTTCCTGATCAGTTCATCTTCGTATTGGTATAAGTGTAATAGACTTTTGTGAGTGTTGCTGACGACATGATTAAGAAAGTACGTACACATTTGATTTTAACCAAAAAAAAAATTACAGAAAAATGAAAGTGATGATGCTGATGTTTTTTCTAAACACTTATTCTGATGTTCTAGTGTTTTTTTATTTGAGTATTTGCATAACTTCCCACTGTACAGTAAGTAAGCAAAGGATTGTCTAGGCTTAGCTAATGTTATTCTGCATGTTGTCTCTGTTGTTTATGTTTATCAACCTTTCCCTGAACTGAAACATGCAGAAATGGATAAGCAAGTGAAGGAAATGCTCCAACTGATTGAGGAGGATGGTGACTCCTTTGCAAAGAAAGCACAGATGTACTACCAGAGGCGTCCAATGCTCATCACTCATGTTGAGAATTTCTACCGGATGTACCGTGCTCTAGCTGAGCGCTATGACAATGTCACTGGTGAATTGCGCAAGAATATCCCAACAAGGCTGCAGTCGACAGGATCTTTAGCCAGTTCAGATTGTGGTTCTGAGTTCCAGAGGTCACCCTCACCATCTCCAGAGCCACTACAGAGGTCATGGACAAGGGAGCAGAGTCCTAGAGCTGCCGGCTTTGATTTCTTCCTGAGCAACAAGAACAATGACTCGCCAGCATCAAGGAAGGAACCTGAGGACCTGGCATCACAGTCAGAATCTGATGCAAAATCCGAAGATGGCGAGGATGATGGCATTGCCTACACATTGCATCAGAGAGCTCTTGAACTTGAGGACGAGCTCAATATGACAAACCAGAAACTGCGTGATGCAAATGAAAAACTTGAGATTTTGGAGGAGAAGAGCTTGAGGTGCCATTGTGAATATAAAGAGAATGGAAATGCTACTGATCAAACAAAGAAAGTTTCAGACATAGAGGGTTTGTCCAAAGAGAATTCTAATCTGCTGGAACAAAACAAGAAGGTGGAAGCTGAAATTACCAAGCTCAAGGAAGAAGTGGATTCAGCAAGAAGGCGATTTGAAGAGGAATTGTCTGAAAGAGATATAGAAATCAGCAAGTTAAAGCAAGACCTTGCTGATGCTTCTGACCAATTGCTGCAAGAGAAGTCCATTAATGGTGCGCAGATATCTGAGCTCCAAAAATCAATTGAAGACATCAGGTCCAAACTAGAGAGAGTTTCTGAAGAGAAATTAGTAGTTGAGAAGCAGGTTAAGGAGCTGGAGGAAGCAAATACTGAAGCTGAAAACTACAGTCAAGAACTGACTGAAGACGTTGAAAGGCTTTCAGAGCAGAAATTCAGGCATGAAGCTGAGATTCTCACAATGCAGCAGAGCATTGAAGATCTGAAGTCCAGAATCGAGAGCCTCGCTCAAGAGAAATCGATGATGGCATCATGGTTCTCAGACTTGGAGCACGTTGTGGGGAGGGGAAGGAGCATTTTCACCACTAAGTAACCGGGTTTTATTGGAAACATCGGTAGCTAGAATTTAGCAAGTTAGTAACATTTTATTTTTTTCTCCACATATATACCATCATGTGACGTTAAGAAGCTCTACCATACGTAAGTCTTCTATTGTCCTCGCTGAATTTTTACTTACGACGTGATGGATGGTGGTGATGTACTAGTGACAGATGAGATATTGCACCGAACGTACTCACTCGGCAATAAAATGCCCATGGTGTATTTGCATGTTCAGTCCCAACTCATTTGGTTTATGTTGCCATTGTGCTAACTGTGCGTTCAGTACTATTACTCTACTGTTTGTTTGTTTTTTTTTTGAAAATGTTGTTCATACATGGCCTTTTGTTTCGTACGAGGTTTTTTTCCCTTCTTCTTTTGAATCATTTCATGTGTAGTTGGTGGTTTGGAGTCTGACATAATTGGCATGACCTATGCTCAATGCTCGTAGTGCAATGTTTTGAACACTCTTAAACCAAATTCAATTATGCCTTTTTCTCCATTTCATAGTTTGCCATAACCTTTTTCACCTCATAGATACCACTTAACAACCACGCTTTGAGTCTCACCAACTATTATGTTACATGTAACATGACGACGATTTATTGATCTAATATTTCATCACACATTAGTTATGATTTCTTCTAAACGGTAATTTTAAAGTTTTATATACAAGCATTTTTAAAACAGAATTTCCAAATTACTACCCTAAGTATAGCGAAAGTCTAGATAAGCCTCTAAACTATATCATTTGGTTCAATTTAACCTTTAATACAATTTACCTTTTTTTTGTTTCTCCACGCACAAGTTGAATTTTAATTTGAGACTTTGCAAGATGATAGTGTACATCATAATCTATATTAGAAAAATATTTTATGATTTTTTCATCATTAATTTTGTATCTCAACAATATTTTTTTATTAAATATACTACCCTATCAAAACAGTGATGAAAAAATCATGATATATTTTTTAACATCTCTTATGTTGTATGCTATCATTTTGCAAAATCTTAATTTAAAACTCCACTTGTGTATGGAGAAATAAAAGAAAAAATAAATTGTGCTAAGGAGTAAATTGAATCAAATGATATAGTTTCGGGGATGAACTGAACCAAGAAATAGTTTAGGAGGTTATTTGAACTTTCGCTATACTTGAGAGTAGTAATTTGAACTTTTTTCTTTAATTTTTTTTAAATGTAAACATGATAGTCACATGCATCTTTTCAAAAGGAGCACAATTTTTCAAAGGCGCATGGAACGTTTTCTTTGAGGTTGAATAGTAGTGTACTACGCTGAATGGGCTAGCGAATTACCTTCACGAGGAAGAAACGCTAAACACGAGTCCGTCTTCCCAACCCCAACCAGCGAAAAAGGAGGAAAACAAAGAGCCGATACCCACTCGCCGCCGCCGCCGCCCGCGCCGCCGCTACCGCCGCGGAATTATCCGGCGCCCGCCGTCGGTAAGCTCCTCCTTCCCCGAATGAAAGATGTCCGCTTGGTTCTCGCTCACCCTGAAGCTGCTCGCCGCAACGACTCGGGTGGAAAATCCGATTAGAACATCTGTAGTTCTGTTCCTCTTAGATATTGTGCTGCGTCGGTGTAGGGTGAGAAGAATGCTAGGCTGCTGGTTGCTCATTGTTCTAGAAACTTGTAACGGAGTTAGACTGGGGGAAGTCTAGGGTTCGGAACAGTCGAGATGTTGGTGTTGCTTAGGGAACTAGGACCAAGAAAGCTGATTCTAGCCTAAATCTTCACTGATACTCAACCTTTGTGTTGATTTTCATTCGGCAGTTGAGTGCATAAAAGTTGGTGTGCCATGGCTTGCCTCATGATTTTTTTGCTCTAAAATTGCTGATACTAAATGCAGGGTCTGACCTAAAATTGTGTTGCATTCATGTCCGGCAGGAGCAATGGACAGATTTGTGCGTGTTTACAGTGGTGGGGAGCTACTGAAGGGGCCAAACGGGGTGGAGTTTGGTAACCTTCCTGAAGAGGGGGTATGGTTTGAGACGGCACCCACATTCAGTGATCTGATTGATGCTGTGCACAAGAAGCTTGGTTGGCAATCAGAGACACACAGCATCCGTGCACAAGGAAGGATGAATGTTGGTGGGGGTGCTCATAGGCACTTCATCATGGTTCCTATCAACGACGAGATGTCCTGGAGTAGCTATGTCAAGGCAGTTTTCAACGGGACTGAGTGGAATTGTCTGGAGATTTTTGTTCAAGCAGAGACACGTTCCTCTGAAGAGGCCAATTCGTCGGAGCCGGCACTAATGGATTTTGAACCAGCGGGGGTACAATGCCAAAATGCCCGACCTCAACGTCCAGAACAAGGTTCTTGTCCTATTCCTTCGGTGGTGACCATCAGTCCACCAAATCAGCATTCTTGACTACAAAAGCCTAGAAAGAGCACCAGGACCTGTGCAAACAATGGCGGACGGGTTGTACGCTCAGAGGTTCAGTCTGGTCAAGATCAGAATGGAGCTTCAGAGACAGTTGATGCAATTTCCTATTCTTTAATTGGGTTGTATGACGCTGATCATCGTGCTCGAGCTCTAGCATCGGGGCAGGTATACCAAAGAGAACTCATAGCATTTATGTTGTAAATTATTGTCATTTAATAACTAACCAGTGAACCATCGTTGTCCATCTTCCATTGTTTGGTACAGAATCTAACTGAGCTCAACCCACGTACTCGTGAGCCTCTCCGGTTCGACAAGCGATATGAACGTTATCTTAGGCCAGCTGGGCTGATGGGGCTGGTGAACATCTGCAAGGCTGGGCTACCGTCCATTGACCGTGCACTTGTATCTGCACTAGTTGATCGGTGGAGACCTGAGACCCACACCTTTCACATGCCTTGTGGTGAGGTCACAATCACACTACAGGATGTTGCAATGATTCTTGGACTTCCTATTGCTGGTCGTGCTGTCACTGTAAACCCAACTGAGTCCCAGAATGAATTGGTTGAGCGATACCTTGGGAGGTCACCACCTACATTGGATAGGCCCCGTCCTGGTTTGAGGGTTTCATGGATCAGAGCTGAGTTTAATAACTGTCCAGAAGATGCTGATGAGGAGACTGTCAAACAATACTCCAGAGCATACATCCTTAGCCTGATTAGTGGCGTATTGTTTCCTGATGCCTCTGGTGATCTGTACACCTTCTATCCGTTTCCACTAATTGCTGATCTTGAGAATATTGGTTCATACAGTTGGGGTTCTGCTACTCTGGCATACCTCTACAGGTCAATGTGTGCTGCATGCAGGCGGCAGTCTGATCAAAGTAATCTGACTGGCTGTCTTCTGCTCCTTCAACTTTGGTCGTGGGAGCGTTTTCCAATTGGCAGGCCTGACATGGTTAAGCTGAAATACCCAAATGTTGAGGAGCTAGAGGATGAGAGGGATAGACCCACAGTTGGTCTCCGATGGGTTGTGGGCATGTGTACTCGTCGAGCAGCTCCAGCGCGTTGCTATGAGCACTTCACAAATGAATTTGACTTGTTAACCGATGACCAGATCGTGTGGTGTCCATACAGGGAGGAAAGGGTGAAGGAACTGCAGCTTGCCCCTATATGTACCCAGGATTCTCATTTATGGTTAACCCAAGCACCTCTAATTTATTTCTTTATGGTGGAGGTTTATACACCTGAGAGGGTGATGCGCCAATTTGGTCTCCATCAGGCCTGCCCACCACCATTACGAGATACTGGTGTGGAACTCCATTGGTATGTTCAAAAGATTATCTTGTTAACAATATATTTTCTCCTACATTCTGTGCACGGTTGTGTTACTTGTAGTAACTTACAGATATTTTAACAGTAGGCACTACCTGATCATGCAATTTCCAATTATCTTTTATCTGTGTAGGTGTCGACGAGGAAGAGTTCATAATGATTGGGCGCAGAAGCACAAGTCTTTTGTGGATATGTGGGAAGCAAAGGAGCAACATGTTATCATGGAAGAACGCCCATACAGTCATGCTAATTACATGGATTATTTGAGGTGGTACAGACGATCAACACGTATCCGCCTCTGCACACCAAGGAGAATAAGTAACGGGCTCAAGGGTGGGACACCTGGGGGAGAAGCAAGTGCTGATTCTGAAGACCCTTCTCGTGCTTCTCAGCTTCGTTATACTCCTAGGGCTCATTTGATCCATTCAGTGGTAAGGCATCCTACTTGTGACTTTGCGAGATATGTTCAAAAAGGAAAAAAAAACATTGTATTATTAAACAAAGTGGAAGTTCATGTATATAGCTGATGCAATCTTTCATCGCAGACCGACAAACTCACTATACTGACGAAGGATGCAGCTGCTCAAAAAGGATGTTCGAGAGGCGAATGTCTTGCTTTTGTTGAGAGGGTCACTAGAACATGTGTAGAAGTTATAGGGGAACTTGGTGGGTCATCACTTTGCGACATTGCTGATGTGATTCCATTCTCATCAATAACAGCAACAGCTACAGCTGAACCAGAGGTGGTGAACCAGAGGGGTATGGAGGAAATAATAAATAATTCCATGGTGCCTGGCCAGGATACTGAGGCGCCCCCCCAATTGGAGAACCAGTCTCAAAGCCTGGATGGTTACAAACAAGCCAAAAGAACAGCTTCATCAGGATTATCAGGCAAGAGGAAAAGGGGTAGATCTTGTGTAAGATGACTACTGCTCGGTGAGTGCTTTATAAATGATAATCATTGGTACTAACATTTTTCAGAAAATAAAACTATTGTGTTCTGTTGCTCTTGTTGGATAAACTCCTAATGCATTTCCTTCAATATTGTGCTATGGTCTGGTGGAGAAAGACTCTGAAAATATACTATCAGTTTTTGTAGACAGCATGGATGACCTACAATTTTCTTGGATGAGATGTAATATTATAATCCAAAACTTATCGTCGGCTCAGCTGAGCTGACAAGCCTCAGTTGGTCTAGGTTAATTTATTTTGCTATGACTAAAACTTAGTGTGGACAGGTGATGTAAAAACTCTCTGTTACGTGTGCCGATGTGGACATTAACAGCTGCAGATGGTAGACAAATGTATTGTTTGAATCTCCTGGAACATGAACCCTATTGTATTAAATGAAACCGCTTTGCATCCTATATTCACAAACATGGACCAATCAAGTCAAATTGTACCAAGTGTGTCGCTTATCTGTATATCTGGGTCTAAGCTTATTATGTTAAGATTAATAATCGCAATCATAGAAACTACACTTTAAGTGCAAGATAAGTCAACGCCATGATTTTCTTTTCATCCCTCATCTTCTCCTTTGCTTTTTCGTCAAGAAATTGACTTTAGGTTTACTACTACTATAAATACATGTTGTTGACGCTTTTCTGGTCAACACACACGAGCGCTAGATCGCGCGGAACGTCGAAACGCTGAACTCGCCGAGCTCCTGCCCGGACCGGTCTGACCGGTCAGGGGCACCGGTCTGACCGGTGTATGCAGAGGCACGGTGAAAACCTAAGATCGCCGCCTCGGGAGGGACCCTGTCGGAGGTGGCGCGCCTAGGGTTGCTCTGAGGTCGGCAAGGTCACTCAGAACATCCCTGATTGTCGTCGAGACAAGCAAGGAAAGCACGAGGTTGGAAAAGCTAGGATTTGAGAGATAAACGTTGTAGAAAGTAATAATCGATTGGGTGATTCCACCTCAAACGGCCGTGGCCCTTTATATTTATAGGGTGGGGAGGTCTTGCCCCGCAAGGAATCCTTTTATAACTCGAAATTCGCTAGGACCCCTCAATTCTACTCGGACTCGGGGTCCACCGGTCAGGCCCACCGGTCAGACCGGTGTGGCCGTTGCCGGATCGGCTACCAGACGCCCGATCGGTCCGACCGTCGAGGGACACCGGTCTGACCGGTGGCGTCAGCCTGATCGGCTTTGTGCCAATTTTGGGTGCGAACACATGCCCTCCTGTTTTTTAGTAAAGCTTAAACAACAACAACAACAACAACTTAGCCTTTTGTCCCAAGCAAGTTGGGGTAGGCTAGAGATGAAACCCACAAGAAACAAGGGTAGGAGAAGCACAAAGCACAAGAACACAAAAGAACAAAAGAAAAAGAAAAGATCATGTTTCAGGCACATTGATAGCAAGTCTCCAAGCACTTCTATCCATAACTAACTCCTTGGGGATGTCCCACTCCTTAAGGTCTCTCTTGATCGACTCATCCCAAGTTAGTTTAGGTCGACCTCTACCCCTCCTTACACTACCGACCCGGTCTAGCACCCCACTACGCACTGGTGCCTCAGGAGGTCTCCTCTGGACATGACCAAACCATCTCAACCGTTGTTGGATCAATTTTTCCTCAATTGGTGCCACTCCAACTCTATCCCGAATGTCTTCGTTTCGCACTCTATCTCTTCTTGTATGCCCACAAATCCAACGCAACATACGCATCTCAGCGACACTCAGTTGCTGGACATGTCGTCTCTTTGTAGGCCAACATTCAGCACCGTATAACATCGTCGGGCGAATCGCCATTCTATATAACTTACCTTTTAGCTTTTGGGGCACCTTCTTGTCACAGAGGACGCCGGAAGCTTGGTGCCATTTCAGGCAACCGGCTGAAATACTATGCCTAACATCCTCATCAATGTCACCATCCTTCTGTAGCATCGATCCCAAATACCTAAAAGTCTCTTTCTTGGCCACCACTTGTCCGTCGAGGCTCACAACTCCATCTTCATGTCCAGTCATGCTGAAATCGCACATCATGTACTCGGTCTTGGTCCTGCTGATTCTAAAACCTTTCGACTCTAAAGCGTCCTTTCACAGCTCAAGCTTCCCATTAACCCCTGCCCTAGTCTCGTCCACTAGCACCACATCATCAGCAAAGAGCATACACCATGGGATACCACCTTGGATGTCCCTTGTGACCTCATCCATCACCAAAGCAAATAAATAAGGGTTCAAAGCTGACCCCTGATGTAGTCCTATTTTAATTGGAAAGTCACTAGTGTCACCATCGCATGTACGCACACACGTCACAACATCCTTGTACATATCCTTGATAAGGGTAATGTACTTAGTTGGGACTTTGTGTTTTTCCAAGGCCCACCACATGACATTTCTTGGTACTTTGTCATACGCCTTCTCGAGGTCAATAAAGACCATGTGCAAGTCCTTCTTCTGCTCCCTATACCGCTCCATCAACTGTCATAGCAAGAAAATCGCCTCCATAGTCGACCTTCGGGCATGAACCCAAATTGGTTTTGGGTCACGCTTGTCGCTCTCCTGAGGCGATGCTCGATAACCCTCTCCCAGAGCTTCATCGTATGGCTCATCAGCTTAATCCCCCGATAATTAGTGCAACTTTGAACATCTCCCTTGTTCTTGAAGATCGGCACTAATATACTTCTCCTCCATTCCTCAGTCATCTTGTTTTCTCGGAAAATGAGGTTAAAAAGCTTTGTTAGCCAAACTATGGCTCTAGCACCCAAACATCTTCACACCTCAATGGGGATGCCATCGGGGCCCATCACTTTACCTCTCTTCATCCTCTTCAAAGCCTCCTCAATGTCTGCCTCCTGAATTCTCCTCACAAAACGTCTGTTGGTGTCATCAAAAGAGTCATCCAACTCAATAGTAGGACTCTCATCCTCCCCATTAAACAACCTATCAAAGTACTCTCGCCATCTGTACTGGATCTCCTCATCCCTCACCAGTAGTTGGTCTGTCCCATCCTTGATGCATTTGATTTGGTTGATGTCTCTTGTCTTCCTCTCTCGGATCTTAGCCAACCGGAAAATGTCCTTCTCCCCTTCCTTCGTGCCTAGCCGCTGATAAAGGTCATCGTACGCCTGGCCCTGGGCTACACTCACAGCTCGCTTTGCAGCCCTCTTTGCTATTTTATAGCTCTCGATGTTGGCTGCACTCTTGTCGAGGTGGAGTCGCTTGAAACACTCCTTCTTTTCCTTAATGGCCTTTTGCACCTCCTCATTCCACCACCAAGTGTCTTTCGCCTCCTGCTTGCCTCCCCTTCTCATGCCAAACACTTCCGCTGCCACCTTCCGAACACACGTTGCCATCTTTAGCCACATGTCATTTGCATCTTCTCCTTCTTCCCAAGGCCCCTCACCTAGCATCCTATCCTTAAACGCTTGCGCCTCTTCTCCTCTAAGCTTCCACCACTTCGTTCTCGCAATCTCGGCACGTTTGCCCCGGAAGACACGTACCCGAAAGCTAAAGGCCGCCACCACAAGCTTGTGTTGGGGAACAACACACTCCAGTTATCACCTTACAATCTAAGCAAGCATGTCTATCCTCCCTCCTCGCAAGGATAAAGTCAATCTGGCTCGAGTGTTGACCACTCTGAAAGGTCACCAGGTGGGATTCCCGCTTCCTGAAGAGGGTATTTGCTATCAACAAGTCGTAGGCCAACGCGAACTTCAACACATCCTCTCCCTCTTGGTTCCTACCACCATACCCAAACCCCCCATGCACTCGCTCGACCAGCATTCGTCGCACCCACATGGCCATTGAGGTCTTCTCCTATGAAGAGCTTCTCCCTGATGGGCACGGTACTAACCATGCTATCCAAGTCTTCCCAAAACTGCCTCTTGACGCTCTCACTAAGGCCTACCTATGGGGCATAGGCACTGATCACATTCAAAGTCACATCCCCAACTACCAACCGGACTAGGATAATCCAGTCACCTTGCCTCTTAACATCTACAACTCCATCCTTAAAACTCCTATCGATCAAGATGCCCACTCCATTCCTGCCCGACGCTGCCCCCGTGTACCAAAGCTTGAAACCAGAACCCTTCACCTCTTTCGCCTTCTGACCCTTCCACTTAGTCTCCTGAACACATAGGATATTTACACGTCTCCTAACTGCTGCATCGACTACCTCTCTTAACTTACCCGTTAAGGATCCTACGTTCTAACTCCCTAGACGAATCCTAGTTGGCCCGACTAGCTTTCTTACCCTTCGCGCCCGTCGAGGAAAGTGCGAAGACCCTTGCTCACTTTTCACCACACCCGGACGTAGGTGTAGCGCGCCACTAAGGTTGCGACGACCCGACCCTTGCTCACTTATCATCGTACCCGGATCACGATACGACACGCGTCCCTAAGGGGAAGACGACCCGGCCCTTGCTCATTTAACACTACACCCGGGTTCCGATGTAGCGCGTCGCTAAGAGGGTTACGCCCCAACGAATTTTTAGTAAAGCTTGCTGTTCTAAAAAATAATTCTAAGGTCGATGTGACACTTCACCGGCAATTTTTTGGTCTAAGGGCGATTTTTGCTTTAAATCGGCCATATCCTATCACGCGTCTTGCCAAACACTTGGATGAAATTTCTTCAAGTACCTCCCGTTGAGAGCCCTCGGAAGCCACTGTCCTTGCAAAGTCTCCACCATGTAAGAATTCCCAGAACAAACCTTGACCACTTTGTACGGACCTTCCCAACTTGGAGACTACTTGCCGAACTTGTTACTCTTAGATCCAATAGGCAAAATTGTCTTCCAAACAAAATCACCTACCTGAAAAGATTTGGCTTTTACCTTCTTGTTGTATGCTCTAGCAACTCTCCTTTTATCCTTTTCAATTTCCTCCAAAGCCTCCATACGCTTGTCGGTCACTTCATCAATATTGTCCATCATCAAAGCATAATATGACTCAACATCAAGATTATTCTGCTTTGCAAGTCTATATGCGCCTAGATTCACCTCAACGGGCAAAACAGCCTCTTGACCATACACAAGCTCAAAAGGAGTAACTTTAGTAGCACCATGTCTAGAAATACGATGAGCCCACAAAGCTTCAGATAATACCTCATGCCATCTTCTAGGATTGTCTTCTATCTTCTTCTTGATGAGCTTCACCAATGTCTTGTTGCTAGACTCGGCTTGACCGTTTGCTTGAGCATAATATGGAGATGAATTGAGTAATTTAATACCATAAGAATCGACAAACTCACGCACCTCTTTAGATATGAACGAAGTTCCTTGATCCATAGTCAAAGTCCGCGGAATGCCAAACCTATGTATGATATGTCCAGTAATAAACTCAATCACCTCTCTATGTGTCATATTCTTCAAAGGAAGAGCTTCAGTCCACTTGGTAAAGTAATCAGTAGCCACGATCACAAAACAATGTCCCTTTGACGACGAAGGATGAATCTTGCCAATAAAATTCAAACCCCATCCTCTAAAAGGCCAAGGCTTGATAATCGGATGCATCAACGCAGCAGGCACCAACTGAACATCTCCATGTCTTTGACACTCTTCACAACCTTTGTAGTACCTAAAACAATCGGCTATCATGGTAGGTCAATAAAAGCAAGCTCGCCTGAGGAGCCACTTCATCTTGGGAGCCGATTGATGAGTACCACAAATACCTTCATGAACCTCTACCATAGCCAACCTAGCTTGATCAGGACCCAAACACTTTAAAAGCAAATCATCCGCGGTCTGACGATACAATTCACCATCATCAAGAACAAACTTAAGAGCCCATCGTCGAACTTTTCTATCAACTGAACTGCTAGGATTATGCAAATAATCAACCAGAGGCTTTCTCCAATCCTCCACCTCATCTTTGTCACGAAAAACCGAGGAGGAACTTTTACCAGGGGACCGGTCAGACCGGTCATGAACATCGGTCAGACCGGTGCCGTTAGCCGACCCAAAACCAGGGGACCGGTCAGACCGGTCGGTGACATCGGTCAGACCGGTGTCACCGGTTAGACCGGTCGGCTGCGTCGTCCTGACCGGTGCTTCCAGAGCAAAACACTCGGCTGTAAGCAATGGTTTGTGTTCTTGAAAATTTCTTTTTCGAACATTATAACCAGATGCTTGCTGAGCCAGAGCATTAGCTCTAGGATTTTCCTCTCGTGCCACATGATAGATAACAAATCCATCCATACAAGATATGATGTCTAAACATTTATCAAGATAAGCATTTAAAAAACCATTTAGACATTGACATACCTTGGATACTTGCTGCACCATCAATAAAGAATCTCCATATGCTTCCACATGTTTTACACCCATGTCATGCAAAATCTCCAATTCAAATAGAAGAGCCTCATATTCGGTTTGGTTGTTAGTACAATCATGATCCAATCGGTTAAGAGCTTCAAAAACAGCCCCACTTGGCGAAATAATGACAACTCCAACACCACAACCATCTTTGCAAACCGATCCATCAAAATGCAACTTCCATGGAGTAAAAGTAACATAACCGACATTCAAATCAGGTTGCTTATATACTCTATGTCCAACAATAAAGTCGGCAACAATTTGACCTTTCATTGAACTTAATGGCTCACAATGCAAATCATACTCAACTAAAGCATAAAAGCCCATTTGCCGACTCTACCACTTAAAATTGGTTTATGCAACATGTATTTGATTATGTCGGTTTGACATGCTACTATGCAAGTACTAGGTAATAGATAATGCATCAACTTGGTACAAGTATGATATAGTGATAAACACAACTTTTCAATAAAAGTGTACCTTGTTTCGGCGTCCAGCAATCTTCTACTCTCATATGCAACAATGTACTCCTTGCCTTCGGTTTCTTGAGTCAAAACACCTCCAATGACATCCTTTTCAGCCGCTACATACAACTTGAAAGGAATACCACTCTTGGGCGCTTGAAGAACAGGTGGCGAAGTCAAATAGCTCTTAATCTCATCAAATGCCTCTTGTTGCTTTGCCCCCCAAGTGAAGTCAATATCATTTTTCAACCGAAGTAAAGGAGTAAAAGCATTCACCTTCCCGGACAAGTTACAAATGAATCTCCTTAAGTAATTTACCTTGCCCAAGAATTTTTGCAAATCCTTTTTACAAGTAGGTGTTTTAACATCCCGGATTGCCTCAATCTTTTTAGGATCTATCTCTATGCCTTTCTCATGTACAATGAAGCCCAAAAACTTCCCAGCCGATACAGCAAAAGCACATTTGAGTGGGTTCATCTTTAATTTGTACCGACACATTTTTTCAAATGCAAGTCTTAAATCAGCTAAATGAGAATCATCTCCAGCCGATTTGACAACAATGTCGTCGATATAAACCTCTACTATGATGCCAAGCAAATCATGAAAGATTAAATTCATAGCTCTTTGATAAGTAGCACCCGCATTTTTCAATCCAAAAGTCATAACAACCCACTCAAACAAGCCAACAAAACCCGGACATATGAAAGCCGTTTTGGATATATCCTCATCGGCCATAAAGATTTGATTGTAACCAGCATTACCATCAAGAAAGTTAAGAATTCTATGTCCGGATGCAGCATTAACAAGAAAATCGGCTATAGGCATAGAATATTCATCTTTAGGAGTAGCTCTATTAAGATCTCTAAAATCAATGCAAACACGAAGCTTTTTTGTTTTTTTCTTCTCAACAGGCACAATATTAGAGATCCAATCAGCATAACGACAAGGCCTAATAAACTTTGCATCAAGTAACCGATTGACTTCCTCTTTCACTCGGTCATAAATATCAGGATTAAAGTTTCTACGAGGTTGTTTATAAGGCCTAAAACCAGGTTTAATAGGTAAACGATGCTCAACTAGATCATGACTTAAACCAGGCATTTCGTTATAGTTCCAAGCAAAGCAATCAACATACTCCTTTAACAGCTTTATTAACTCAGATTTAAACAAAGGATCAAGAATCTTGTTTACAAATGTCGGTCTAGGTATAGTGCCATCACCAATATCAACCACCTCTAAAGGATCAACCGACATAAACCCTTGTCCCATCTTGCTCAAATCATCAAAATCTTCGATGGCCTCACACATATCGTTCTTATGCACCTGATAGTGCTCTCGCCTTTGTTGCAACCACTCAAGATTTGCATCCATCAAATCAAAAGAGAGGTTCTAGCCTGATCAACGATCGGCTTCATGACAACAGTAGCAAAACCATTTTTGGTAGAATCAATAAGCCTTAAATTAGATAAATCTAAATCAGTTAAGCACTTAAGATTCTCATGATTATCAATAGTAGGACTATCGGCCACTGCGACACAAGCCGATGTATCACCATGAACAATCTCTACCTCGTCGCCTACCCATTGGATTAAAAATTGATGCAAGGTAGAAGGCACACACTGATTTGCATGAATCCAATCACGACCAAGGATGAGACTGAAGTTACCTTGTGTCTCAACGACGAAGAATGCCGTAGCCAACGTCTTGCTCCCAACGGTGAGCTCCATAGAGACGACGCCTTTAGCTACCATCGGCTTGCCTCCTCCCACACCGCTGACGGTCATGTTGGTCTTGATTAGCTCATCATCTGAACCTCCCAGCTTTTTGAACAAAGAATACGGCATCAAGTTGACGATCGCTCCTCCGTCCACCAGCATGCGAGAGATAGGCTTCCCATTGATGTGTCCCTTCATGTACAAAGCCTTCAGATGATTTTCAGTAGCTTTAGGCTTCTGAAAAATAGCTTCCTTCGGCCCAAAGTCAAGATGCGCAACGTCCTCCTCCGAGAGCACATAACCATCCATAGACATATAGATCACGTTGATGTCCAAATTTATGCACTCGGGCGAAGAACTGTAATCAACAAGCTCCTCATCGTCTTCTGGTGCAGGATCCGATGTGGATTTGTCATCACAAACCATAGGAACCGAAGAAGAGAAATCGGGCGGCGTATCTGGGTCATCGGTCTGACCGTCGACATCCACCGGTCTGACCGGTGTGACTGGTCTGACCGACCCCTCCGCCGGTCCGACCGGTGCTGACTGGGAGCTGGTCTTGACTCTTCATTCTTTTCCCTGAGGTACCATAGGCCTGTACTGGTTGAAAGCTTCATCCCTTTGCTTCTCTAGCTCCTTCTCCCTCTTCTCTTGAAACCTTAGGCGTTGAAGCTTCCTCCTTTGTGTGCGAGTTAAACCGGGAAGACACCACCTTGGCAAGAAGTACTTGGAGTTGGAACCACTCCCACTGGCCTCATGATCATTAGCAGCAGCAAACACCCCTGGAGTTGATGTCACAACTTTATTGTTTGAAACAATCGGTCCTTTGCCATCCTCTCCAACGGGAACGTCCATTGACCCAATCTGAATAATATCTTGACTCGTAGTACTCTCTGGATCAACTTCCATCTTCTGCACCTCCTCCTTTTGCTTCGACCTGTAAACTTGCTTCACGGGAGGTGGCACAGTTTTTCTGGCTGCACCGGTCTGACCAGTGGTAGCGACCGGTCTGACCGATCGGGTCTGGTGACCCTGACCAGAACGGCGAGAAGCCAATCGGTCTTGAACTGGTCTGGAGATTCTGTCGAAAGCTGATTTCTGTCCTCCCCATCCAGGATGAAATGCTTGTTAATAAGGCACCCACATCACTCCATTGTCATCATAAATCGGGCGTGGCGCACTTGAACTTGATGACGCCCATGGTGGAGTAAAGCGTTGCCCTTGCTGTGATGATTCACCCTTGAGTCTTGTAGCAGCCCTTGGAGGTGAAGATGACCCTCCTTGGTGTGTAGGTGACCTCATCCTTTTTTTTAATGGCCGATCACTTGTAACGGCCTTTTGCTTGGAATACTTATCAAATAGCATGTCGAAAGTGACCTTTGGCTTAGGACCATTCCCCTGATTCTTTGCTACATTAAGCTTCCAGTTTCCAATCTCCGTACGGCTTGGCTTAATCATCCTCGGACGGCCTGGGGTGCACCAGTCTGACCGGTCACCTCCACCGGTCTGACCGGTCTGGCCAGAGATGGCTCAGACGGTCGCTGATCGGCGGGTGTGGACGACCCTTGCCCCCCATGTCCAGAGGCACTCACTGTAACCTTGAAGGTCTCTTTGCCATCAGGAATCTTCTCATACTCAACTTTGCGAACCAGCTTCTTTCCTCTCAAATCGGGCTTAGCCTCCCCGATTATCACGTTCTTGCCTTTAGTTGCTTCAGCTTGATGTGGCCGAACCAGTACCTTAGGTTGCTGTAAATCCATAGTGTTGATTGGAAAAGGAGCTTTATCCACTTGCATCTCATGAAAAGTCAAACGACCTTCATTTATGACCGATTGAACCTGTCGACGAAACACATTGCAATCATTAATAGCATGAGAAAATGAATTATGAAATTTGCAATATGCGCGTCTTTTCAACTCTTCAAGTGGAGGAATAGTATGAGTTAACTTGATATTTCCAGATTTAAGCAATTCCTCAAATATGCGATCACATTTGGAAACATCAAAAGTAAATTTAATTTCTTCTTGCCGACCTTTACTAGCCGGCTTAAGAGATGAACAAGAATAAGTTTTTTCTTTAGAGGGCCAAACAAATTCAGCAGCATAAATTTCTTTATCATTATCGTCCGAACTATCAGAATCATAATCAATAACATGAACATTAGAACGACGTGATTTAAAATTATCTTTCTCTTTATTCATTCGGTTTTCAACAATTAAAGCTCTTACTTGAACTTGTGCAACCGAAAGAAAATCAGAGCCCTCTATCTTATCCCTAATGGATGACCTTAAACCTTTCAAACAAATGTCCGCAAGGTCCATATCAGTTATTGACAAATTAAAGCACCAGTTTTTAGTTTCTTTAAACCTTTTAATATAGGCAGAGACAGTCTCATCTCTTCCTTGCCTAACCGATGTTAAGTCTGTCAATTTTAATTGTATGCTCCCACTATAGAAGTGATCATGAAACTTACGTTCTAACATATCCCAAGATATAATAGAACCGGGAGCAAGCGAGGAAAACCAAGTAAAAGCGGTGCCAGTCAAAGATAGAGAAAATAAGCGTACTTTCAAAGCATTATAGACACCAGCTTCACCTAGTTGTGCAGCGTATTGACTAATATACTCCCATGTGGTCCGGTCATCATCACCACTAAATTTAATCAAATCTATCAAACTCGGGATCATATGGCTTTTGATATAGATTAGTATTACCAATGTCAACACCAAGTTTGGTTTTTACCACATTAGCCAAATCTTCCTTAAATCTATTAAATTCCGCCCAATTAGGATTATTTGGTTGTGGTGGTTGAGGATTCTCTAAATTCATCTTATTTAGGTAGGGAGCTATCTTAGCTTGAGCTAGCCTGTAACTTTAAAACACATCGTCCGGAATAATATTTTTGGAGGCCGATGTATTCATTGTCGTACTATAATGAGGTCCAACATTACTGATTGTATTAGAAAAAGTAGGGACCATCTGATTTGGCACGACATAAATTGGCAAAGGCTGGTCGGGCACCAACTCCATTGCACCGGTCTGACCGGTACCCTGCGTCGGTTCGACCGGTGCGGCCATGTTTGGCCTATGCGATTGAAACTGAGGATACTGACCAGATGCTGGATTTGGTGTCAAACCATATGCATAATTACCATTATTTACAGGCAGAGGTGCTAAGCTAGGATGGGACCCTTGAGGATTAGATTTAGGAGTACTACTATTAGTTTCATTATTAGCATAACCTAAAGCCCTATCTTTTTCAAGATCCTCTAACCGTTCTAAACGAGCAATATATGAAGCAAGTAATTCATCGCTTTCCACTGTGGATTTCATAGGAGAAGTTTCAGGCGGGGGTTTCTTACTTACAGTGGGAATTACCTCAATATTGCTGTCGTTTAGTCTGATCGCCGGCAACTCGAACTCTTTCAATCTTGCCACCTTGCCGGATCGATCCTTCTTGACGCCAGCTAGGAATTGTACTTGCATGTACTCTTGTAGCGCCTTGAACTTCTGCTGCTCCTCCAGAGGGAGATCTTCCAGCGACGCGGTGACAATGTTGTTCATGTCAAGTTCACACCGAGCACCCATCTGGCTGAGGTTAGATTGAACGGTTCCAGCAACCTGATATTTCTTCCCTAGCGGAGTCGCCAAAAGTATGTTGACGTTTTTCTGGTCAACACACACGAGCGCTAGATCGCGCGGAACGTCGAAACGCTGAACTCGCCGAACTCCTGCCCGGACCGGTCTGACCGGTCAGGGGCACCGGTCTGACCGGTGTATGCAGAGGCACGGTGAAAACCTAAGATCGCCGCCTCGGGAGGGACCCCGTCGGAGGTGTCACGCCTAGGGTTGCTCTGAGGTCGGCAAGGCCACTCAGAACGTCCCTGATCGTCGTCGAGACAAGCAAGGAAATCACGAGGTTGGAAAAGCTAGGGTTTGAGAGATAAAAGTTGTAGAAAGTAATAATCGATTGGGTGATTCCACCTCAAACGGCCGTGGCCCTTTATATTTATAGGGTGGGGATGTCTTGCCCCGCAAGGAATCCTTTTACAACTCGAAATTCGCTAGGACCCCTCAATTCTACTCGGACTCGGGGTCCACCGGTCAGACCGGTCAGGCCCACCGGTCAGACCGGTGTGGCCGTTGCCGGATCGGCTACCAGACGTCCGACCGGTCCGACCGTCGAGGGACACCGGTCTAACCGGTGGCGTCAGCCTCATCGGCTTTGTGCCAATTTTGGGTGCGAACACATGTTTTCTGTGAGCAAGAGTTGTCGGAAGAGGGTGTGAAATTTGTATCCAATTGGGAATCCAAGAGAGATGTCTATCGAGTGTGAAGCTGCCGATGGCAGCCAAACTACCCAAACATTGTTTGAAGCAAGTGATATTAAGGTTTAGCATCTCTATACTGCTGCATCTACTGCATCTGGTTACTGGCCAAACATGTTTGGTAATGAGTAAAACTGTCCTCTCCCCATCACAGGTTGTAAAGTTGGTGCTTGGAACAACCAAAATCCTTGTCACCACACCAGAACATGAAGACGAGTCCAGAACACTGAACATTTGTGTATGGCATGAGGATAGTGCACACCAACAGCAAGCTACAGGTGTTGCAGCTGCTGACTCAGCGACTTCTGGTGGATCACAAGTGGAGCCTGCAGATATGGAAGAGATGACTAAAGAGGAGTTTGTGGAGAAACTGCGGGGCTGGATGATGGTGCTTGCATCACTTTTCGCATCCATGACGTTCCAAGCAGGGCTCAACCCCCCAAAGCAGTTCCAGGCTGACTCAGTAAGTTTGTTATTTTCTGCCCTCCTTCCTTTGTTTCTTAACACATTCCTTCGTGTTTGTCGTAGGCTAGGTTACACTTTCATGCCTTTCCCCTCAGGTCCCATTTGGATCCCTTCATTTGAAAGAATTGTAATCTACTTAATGGAGTAGACATTTTTCTTGGAATGTGGCATTTCATAACTTTCCAAAATTTAGATATAAGCCTATCTTACATTCATGGTGGTGGGAGATGGAAATTGATTCTATAGATCCTTAAGCTACGTTTCTAATTAGCAACTCATAGCACGCTCTTCAACTCACTTCTCTGTACTGAAGTGCAGCAAATTAGTATCTCTTCCATATGGCCAACAACAATAAACAAATATATCCACATACAACTACATTAGCTTAATTAATTTGTATCTAAATTATGATTATTAGAATGGAATTCAATTCCAAGAATCCAAACGGAGCCTCATAGATTAGCATTTTATAAAGGCATGCATATTTTGTACCTGCAGATGATAGTTATTCTAAATTTTGAACTCCTCTTGACTTGGGTGTACCTGAATTGAGGTACTAACGAAACCTGACAATCTGGTTCAAGTTTAAATTAAACCCAACCTAGGAGGAACTAGGTGGTTTTTCATTAAGAGGAAAATGAGGCGCGTAAATCCGTCCCCGATGGGAATCGAACTCAGGAGCAGTGGCTTCCACACCTGGGAATCTGGTTCAAGTTTAACTGCCTCTCTGTTGTTTAGGACCTGACAGTACCATTTATGTGCAGATTATGAAGCACGGAGTGGGGAATTCAGTTCAACTTCGGGGGCAGGTGTTCTTTATGCTCAACTCTCTTGTGTTCGCCTATTCCCTTGGGCTTGTGATGCTGATGCTCTTCCAGCCATCTCTCTCTGCCGAAAGGCTCCTTGGTAAAAGAGGGTTTATGAGCAAAAGCAAAAGGGGGCTTCTGTGCAGCAACATAGTTATGCTTCTACTAGTTTTCGTGTTGGGCAGTGCCAATAGCTGGTATGATATGCCTTTTGCTCCGTGTTATTTTTCTGTTCTTGTTTGCACGATGTACTTCAAAAACATCCGGGACAAATTCAAGGGCTGGTGGAAGAAATTGAGAGAGAAGTTCTGATGCCGCGGGTGCTATACCATCTGCTGTGTATTGCAATGCCCTCAGTACGTAAGAAAAGTGTGCAGTGTGAAATGGAACCGTCAGTTGTGCTGTAAATAATGTGAAATGCAGGTGGGTGTGGTGACGAGTGTGTCTAGGGTCGATCATACCTTGTGTCTGTTAACACTTGCAAACCTTCATGATGCTGCGTACCCTGGTTTGTGTGTGCTTGCTGCTCTCGTCTGATCAGTTCTGTTGGAGCTAAGCGTAGGCATAAATTTACTACATACAGTACATGTTTATTGAGTTCATGTACCTTATATTTCCCGCTGGATGGAATCATGGAACAATTGTTTGCTACGATACTCACCAGTCTGCTACTACTGATAAAACTGGTCGATACTCAACACTTAATTTACTGCATGAATCTTTATCGATTCTTCCAAGCTTTTGTTTATGTGAAAGAAAAAAAGATCAATCATAGAACTTGCAAAAAAATGAAATTTTATTTTTAATGTTACGATGTTTTAGAACTTAACATACGGAGGAGGCCCAGTAGAAACAATATCTGCAATTTTGCATAGGAAAAAGTCCTTTTGACGTCCCTCATCTATTACCGAAGTCTAACTTTCGTCTTTCATCTGCAAAACCGGATATTTGGGGTCCCTCAACTATCAAATCCGGTTATTTTTGGTCCCTCAGTTGTTTTGGAAGGTGATTTTCGCATGACATTGCCGCAACTGGGTATATAAGGTTCCTCAACTATCAAATACGTAGTATGTTTGTTTTTGGTCCCGCAACTATCAAATCTATTTATTTTTTCCCTTAATTGTTTTGGAAGGTGATATTCGCATGACGTGGCGCTGGGTCAACATGCTAGGTACATGTGGAGGTGGGACCTATGTCACGTGGCTATCGTCTCCCCTTTCTCATTCTTCCTTCCCTCTCCCTAACACTTCTTTCTCTCTATCTCCTCGTCCCTATCCAGAACGACGGAGCTCCAGGATCGTCAATTCCAACGGCGGCGAGCTCGTGTGGTGGAGAAAGACGAGCGGAACTGCGGCGGGCTCCTGTGATGGAGCATGCAGAGTGATATGACATGACGGGCTCGTGTGGCAGAGTGGCTTGTGTGGTAGAGCAAGAGGATAGAGAGAAGGAAGCTACATGACACGTCCACCATCACATGTACTTGGCATGTGGGACTCATCATCACATTATGCGAAAATCACCCTTTAAAACAGCCGAGGGACCGAAAATAAATAGATTTGATAGTTGAGGGACCTCATGTATCTGGTTGCGGCCAAATCATGCAAAAATCACCTTCCAAAACAGCCAAGGGACCAAAAATAAACATATTTGGTAGTTGAGGGACCTCAGATACCCGGTTTTGCGGATGAGGGACGAAAGCAGACTTCGACAATAGTTGAGGGACGTGAGAAGGACTTTTTCCTTTTGCATATCTCTCAATGCCTGAAGTTCATAGTTTCAAAGCCCATGTAACGTCCATCTTCTACCTTGATGGACCGACCGGGCGGCCCCATGGGCCGTGAAAGCTCCGAAGCAAGTCGCACTGCTGCGCACTCTCGCTCGCCCGCAGTCGCCAGTCTGCCGCCGCCGGCTGCGTGTCTCCGGCTCTCCGCCGACACGATGCCCCCGCCGGCCGCTACTACCACTACCACTCGCGTCGCCCTCTACCTCCGCCGCGCCCGCCTCATCGACTCCCTCCGCCTCCGCCTCCGCCTCCGCTCTTCCCCTTCCTCCCCTCCTCCCCCGCCCGACGACCCCGTCGTCGCGCTCAACGCCATCCGCGCCGCGCCCACGCCGTCCTCCGCGCTCTCCCTCTTCCGCGCGCTCCCCTCCGCGCCGCCGCCGCCGCTCCCGCTCTACCACGCCCTCGCCGCCCGCCTCGCCTCCCTCACCGCGCTCCCGGACCTCCGCGCCCACCTCGCCTCCTTCCCGCTGCCCGCGCCGCCGCTCGCGCGCCTCCGCCTCCTCGCCGCCGCGGGGGACCGCGCCTCCGCGCTCGAGGCCTTCGGCTCCCTCCCTGCCGCCCCGCGCCGCCCCACGGAGGCGCACAACGTCGTCATCGAGCTCCACGCGAGGGGCGGCGACCATGGCGCCGCCGTCGAGGCGTTCCGCGGCATGGTCCGCGAGGGCGCGCTCCCGAACGCCCGCACCTACACCGTCGTCATCGCCCACCTCGCCTCCGCGGGGTTCGTGGACCAGGCGCTCGAGGTGTTCCGCATCCTGCCGTCGCTGCGCGTGCGGCGGACCACCCGGCAGTACAACGTGCTGGCCGAGGCGCTCGCGGCGGCGGAGAGGTTCGACCAGCTCCGGTGGCTTGTCCGCGAGATGGCGGCCGTCGATGGCGTCATGCCCGGGCCGCAGATGCGCGCCGCCATCGCCGCCATGCGGGAAGCTGGCCATATTGATGGCACGGAGGACTTCGTCGAGGAGCTTTCACCCAACGCAAGGATCGGGTACGCCGTGGACGACGTCGAGGGAGAGGGAGACAGCGAGGAGGAGGAGGACGACAACGTCGGTGAAAATCACGATGACAGGGACAGAGACAGAGACAGCAGTGCAAATCAGACCCTGAAGCCATGGCTGGACCCGCGCGAGCTCGCCAGGGCTTTGGACGGCTGGGACCCGCGAGAGGTGGCCGAGCTGGAGGCCGCCGGGTTCGTCTGGACGCCGCGGCTGGTGTGCAAGCTCCTGCGCGCGTTCAAGAAGGCCGAGACGGCGTGGGAGTTCTTCTGCTGGGTGGCGTGCCGCCCCGGCGGGTTCGCGCACGACCGCCACACGGTGGCGAGGATGGTTGCCATCCTCGCCCGCGCCGGCCACGTCGAGCTGGTGGAGCGCCTGCTCGCCAAGGTGCGCGCCGACGGCATCCTCCTCCCGTTCGCCACCGTGCGGCTCGTCATCGACTTCTACGGCCTCTCCAAGAAGGCCGACGCGGCGACCAGGGTGTTCCGGGAGGGCGAGTCCATCTGCGGCCCCATCTCGCGGCCCAACCTCGCGCTGCTCAGCTCGTCGCTGCTGCGGACGATGGCGAAATGCCGGAGAGGGCTCGACGCCACGGACCTCCTCGAGGAGATGATGGCGCGGGGCGTTCTCCCGGACCTGCAGACCTTCTCCGGCCTGATGGAGCACCTGGCCGGCGCCGGCGACCTCAAGGGCGTCCACCGGCTGCTGGGGCTGGTGCGGCAGTGCGAGCTTAGGCCGGACGGGTACATGTACAGCGTGCTGGTGAAGGCCTACTGCAAGCGGGAGCGCGCGGCGCTCGCGTTGAGAGTGTTCGACGAAATGCGCGCGGCGGGCGTCGCCCCCGACGCGCCCACCAAGGCGCTGCTGGTGAAGAGCCTGTGGCGGGAGGGGAAGCTCCGGGAGACGGCGCTGGTGGAGGAGAGGTGCGAGGACGTGGCCGGCGGCCTCCCGGAGGCGTCGCCGGGGCACGTGTGGACGGCCAGCGCTGCGGACTTGAAGAAGGTGCTCGACATCTACTCCGGCTGCTTCGCTCAGCTTGCTTCTCAGGCTGCTGGAACCGAGTGATGCTCCAAGTGCCATTGGTGCTTGATCTCAGACTTCAGATTGCAGAATGGCAAACACGCGGTAACATTTCGATATGTGCTCGTGCTCGTCCAGTGCAGTTGGAGAAGAACTGAAGAAGCGTGACAGATAGGATGGTAACTTGCAGCGGCATTGCAGAGTTCAGAGTGTTCGGAGTCCTGACTCGAGTGCTGGAGGCAGGCATTGATGCTGTCTTCTGCAATTCTGCTGTAGAATGTGTTCGATGTGTTATCAAAAGAAAAACAGAAGCAAAAGTCTTTAAATTTTTAAAAATCAAATTGGGCGTTGTTTAGTAAGTCCAAATGTAGATTGAAGAATTCCGTAATCTTGTTGAATTCGAAAAAAGAACTTGTTAGATTAACGGGAACAGCCGCGCTGTTATGGGTGAACTGTTATTGTGTCTCAAAAAAAGGAATTTCGTCATTACATTAGAAATTACAAATTTAAAAAAATTAAAAATTAAAAAAAGAAATCAGCGTGACGCTGCTATCGACACGGCCCGAGCGCGTTGCTGCCTGCGCCAGCTGGGGAACGAGATCCTCTACCATCAGCTGCGCGATGGCTCTCGGCAGTCAACCAATGCCACGGCGCCAGCGCACTGCCTCCACTTACTGGGCTTCAGCCCAATACAGCACGGCCCAGACTCCCGGAAAGAAAAAGCTGCGCAACTAATATCCTCGCGACCTCAGTTCGTCCCTGCGCCGCCGTCTTCTTCGACCGCGGCACACACTTCCTGTGCGCCTCTCACTTCCTAGATCCGTCCGCTTCAGCTGGCCGGAGCAAGCTATGGCCGCCCGGAGTCTCCATCTGGGCAAAGCTTCAGCGGAGCAGGGGCACGCACCTCCTCTTCGCGCTTGGCTCCGGCGTCTTCCTCGTCTGCTCCGGCGTCTTCCTCGTCTGCTCCGGCGTCGTCGTCGGCAAGCTGCGACTGCACTCTCCTTCTCTTCGCGCCGTGACGGCCGAGCCTCTCCTCCGCACATTCGGCTGCAACGGCCGCGCCTTCCTCCGCACACCGCCTGCTGCGGCGCCCTACGCGTGGCTCCTGCCTTGCCCACGCCGGTGGACCTCCTGAGCGCCGGAGCCGGTGGAGCACCATACCACCCAGAGCATGACTACAAAGCTCAAGCTTGAAGATGTAGTGTGTTCTGTAATCCTTCTCGTCTGATGTTCTGTAAATTGCGCGATTGGTAGCAAGCTGGGCAAAGTTTGATTGTACAAAAAGCAACAATGACTCGGCAAATTGTATAGATGGCAGATTGTGTTCTGAATTGTGCTATCACAGGAACGAGCAAAAGATTGCAGAGATCAAAATATTACGGATGCTCGACTCGCTTGCGCTGCAGACGAAGCTGCTCGACACTGCGTCGCAACGGGAGGCCGTCCGACGGCTGGAGTTCGCAGCCCAGCCCCAGAACCCCGTCTCGACGCCACGGAGCCGGCATAACCGCGACCTACAGAGGGTTCACGGCGAGCTCCGGGAAGGCGCGGCCGTTGCAGCCGAATGTGCGGAGGAGAGGCTCGGCCGTCACGGCGCGAAGAGAAGGAGAGTGCAGTCGCAGCTTGCCGACGACGACGCCGGAGCAGACGAGGAAGACGCCGGAGCCAAGCGCGAAGAGGAGGTGCGTGCCCCTGCTCCGCTGAAGCTTTGCCCAGATGGAGACTCCGGGCGGCCATAGCTTGCTCCGGCCAGCTGAAGCGGACGGATCTAGGAAGTGAGAGGCGCACAGGAAGTGTGTGCCGCGGTCGAAGAAGACGGCGGCGCAGGGACGAACTGAGGTCGCGAGGATATTAGTTGCGCAGCTTTTTCTTTCCGGGAGTCTGGGCCGTGCTGTATTGGGCTGAAGCCCAGTAAGTGGAGGCAGTGTGCTGGCGCCGTGGCATTCGTTGACTGCCGAGAGCCATCGCGCAGCTGATGGTAGAGGATCTCGTTCCCAGCTGGGCACCCGATCACCTCTCCATTTCGAATCGAAAGAAGAAGAAAATAATCACCCTTCTATTCCGTTCACCTCTTCTCACACTCTCTCTCGCGGCCGCGGCGGCACCCTTCGCCACGTCTTCGCCGGCGACGTCTCCCTTCTTCCTCCCCGCGACCCCATCCCCTCCCTTCGCACCCCCAGCGCGCGCCGCTCTCCACGCTGTCGGCCCGTGCGCCGCCCTCCACTACTCCCTTGCCCAGCTGCAGCTCGAGTTCAGGCTGGTGCGGCACCACCGTCCTTCCCCACGGCTTCTCTGTTCTCTCGGCCTCGGTCTTCCTTTCCTAGCGGCGACAGGGCGAGTTGCGCTGCCCGTTGGTCGTCGAGCGACGGGCGCTTCGCCGGCGACGAACATCGGTATGCCCGCCCGCCCATTCCTCTCCCTTCCCATCCTGCTGCGCGAATTCAAACACCCAAACCCCTAATGTATTGGTATTTGTATTCGGATCTGACCATGATTTTACCTAGTAAATTCGATCTAACGTATGTCCTCCTATACTGGGTCCGCCCCTGCTCGTGTCTATTTCGCAGTTGGGGGGATTATTTACTCATAATTTGCTGTAATGCTGCAATGGATGGGCGGTTCGAGGAGGAAGGTGTACACCGTGAGTTATACTTCACACCACTTAATTTGGGAAATTGGCATGATTTCGCCTGTTTTGTGCTTCACTTTTTCAAACAGTGGTTGATGATTGGCATTCAAACTCTAGAATGAATGGTCCTTGCGTGTAGCTGTGTTTTAACAAACTGTGACATGCTGCTAACATTTGGTTATGTTTTGGCCGCTTTGGGTTCTGCTTGTTTGGCGCTGAAATGAGCAGTCCAGGAAGTCAACACAGAGCAGGTACTTTGGTGCTTTCACTGATTTCAGTGTGAAAGTTTTTGCTGTGGTGCTAGTCCTTTTTTTTTTAATGAAACTGGGCGTACCATCCTTGACCAAACAATGCTTGGCAGACAAAGGCAGTACTTCGAACAAAAGAGACGGCAACAGCAAAGGCCAGAGCTACAGAACCAGGATAATATAGCAGGAGGTCAAGCTTCACGTGATCAGGAGCCTCGATCACTTGATGTTTTAAACATCAACAATTTGGCAACTCCAATTAGTCATCATAATGACTCCGCAAGTGAGTTTCCTATATGTTTCGATTATTGAGGTTTCAGTGGAGAGCTTTATTTTTCTGTACTTCATTGTTTTACCCTTCTTCATATTATCTGTAATTTTTGGCCAAGTAGAACAAGTATTGGCAGATTTTTCTTATGATGATTGTTTTACTATCATGCCAGATGGAGATGGTGCTATACCACAAGTGGATTGCATTCTTTCAGATGGTTCACCTAAAGTGGCAATAAAGAATATCACTTCTTTCTCTAATAGCAGCATGAAAGAAGCAGGTAAGGGTGCAGTCCTCAGTACATCAGTCGAGGAAACTCATTAAAAGTAACTTATTTTCTTGCGCATATAGCATTTGAGTTTTTCTACATAGGCTCATTGACATGATGATTCGCATCCACAAGATTAACAGTCTAGGTACTCCCTCCAGTATCTTTTATTTGTCGCCCAGAAATCTGTTTTAGCCTTCAGAGCATATTAAGATCATCACTTTTCCCTAATCAGTAATCGCATGGCAGTAAAAGGTACTAAAAGTGTTTGATGACATAAAAAAATCATGGCCTATTTTCGAAAGGTTGGCTGCACAAGTTATAGAATGACATCTAATTTGGACTGGAGGTAGTTGTAAATATATGTGTTCCTCTGTCCAATATGTGGCTGCTGAAAGAAGAATGAGCTTTTATGATTTTATTTTTTTGTGAAGTGTGTAATAAGCCCTTTTGTTACAGTGAAGTTTATCATAAATTTTTTTTCCTTCTATTCTGCAGGCTCTCAGCCAAGGTCAGTATCTCGACACAGCATCGTAAGAATGTGCCTGCATTTGTCTTGTTTTATGAGATGTCAGTCTTCTGCATTGGCAGATTGTCATTACCCTTTGGTCATCAAGGTGTTGCAGCAGCTGTTAACTCTCATGAAGAACCCATCGGTTGTAAAATATCCCCGTCCATATATAGCACCAGGAAGCAAAATCAAAATCTGGAATGCCAGAGTGGTGATGTTTCCTTCACTATTATCATTTCTGTTGTCCCTACTGATTGATTAACTGTTCAAGACTGCAACTATTTGAAAAGGAAATATTAAAGTAATAAGCTCTATAATCACAAATGTATGGCATTTAGGACATTTGGGATGGTCTACAGCTACAAGACAATGATTTGACCAGTCATTTCTATAAGAATGACATTTCATGATGTAAGATTAAGAAGGAAATAGTTCCTGAAAGGTTTACAACATGAGTCGCCTGCAGGTGCAATAAGAAACTAGAACAACTGGGAAGCCTATTGGAATGGGAACTAGTTCAAAGTTAAAAAAGTTTGACAAGCAGAACAACATACATTTCTGATGGGAGGGAGTAAGACCTAATAGACATGCTTAATTTGGCTAGCTTGGAGCTAGAGGAGCAGTTTCTACCTGCTGTTGCGTTATTAGATACTTGATTTATAAACATAAAGATAATTGTATCCATTCATATGTTGTGTAGCTGATAAACTCAGGTTTGATTATGATTACTTGCAGAAATTTCACTTATTGATTTGGCCAGTTATGAGGGATCAAAGAATAAGTCCACTGCGAGACCTGTCCGTGAGCTTCATGCTTCATTTTCTGTTAAAGGTGCATGTTTCGATAGCATTGAGCTCATAATCATCTTATTGTCTAGATCCCAGCATAATCATTATTTGTTACCTGCTTAGTTTGTACGATCTATTTAGTCGTTTACTATTAGAAATAGCTGTGCCTCAGTTGTAAAAATGAGCAATTTGCCTGTGCTTACTTGAAGACATGCTGCACAGACTTGCAGATCACTTCACAGCAAAACCTAATTCTGGATTTGTATATTTTTAATATTACTGATTAGTTGTTACATGTATTTTCTCGAAGATTTGCATTAACTGTGTCCTTATGTTCAGTTGTTGACATTTGTTTCTTTCAGATTTTAGTGATTGTAGCAGAGTTTGATAGCAAATGTGTATGTGTTTGGCTGTGAAGTTTGTGTGAGCTCTGTGGTCCACCTACAATTGTCGTTTCTTATCAACCTTAGTTTACTACATCCTATAATGGTTCATTAGACATTCACATGTGCTTCTTTTTCAGGCCTTGGCCATATCAAGATGGAAACACCTCCCCATTCACCGAGGACAACAAAAAGGTTGAGTGGTAAAGCTTACTATTAATTATGTACCATATTAATGTTTCGGTTATAAAGTGTGTGATGAAGTTTAAATTGACAGTGTTTAGCTTTACAGAAAATGGTAATATAAACACTTATTTCTGTTTGTGGATATTTCTGAATGGTTGGTTGAGACTTCTACAAAACAAAGTGACCATAGGTGCAAACAGTGCCATATTCATGGAACGAGTCCTATTTTACATACCTTAATGGCAAAAACATTGCACTTTCGATACTATCCTCAGAGGCTCATTTGTTTTGCAGCAATCAAGTTCATCAATATTCATTACCTTGCCCTTGAGACCTAGAATAACAGTCAACTGGTCCAGTTCAGATAGGCTTTTATCTAAATGATCTAGTTTGTCCACCTTGGCTACAGCCAAGGTAAAGCATAATGGTTTGAGAACAACAAACGTTCTTCTCGTGTGATACAATCATACAAGTCAATAAGTCATGCATGTAGCTTCCGCAAAGGTTCAGTGCTACTCCCTCCATTCCAAATTGTAGGTCGTTTTGGCTTTTTTAGGCTCATAGATATTATTATGAATCTAGACATAAACTATATCTAAGTGCATAACAAAAACTATGCACCTAAAAAAGCCAAAACGACCTACAATTTGGAACGGAGGTAGTACATCCAAATCTAAACTACTTTGTGTTTAATGTGGTGATGCAGGGTTTTACCTTTACCTCCAAAGGCCATGTGGTTCACACATAAAGCAAAACGGTCTATCCCCTTTGATGTCGCAAAGGCATTGGTGAGAATTTCAGGCTCTTTCCTCCGTGAAACCAGATCCCAACTTTTTTTATAAAAAAAGAAAAGAAAAGATGGGCAGATAAGAATTTTAAGAGAGTTTAATTTATAGAAAAATGTTTGTTTTGGTTAGGTGGATCCGATATGAGTTGGCAATCTTTCATTTTATTATTTTGTATTTTTACCTTGGAATCCATCTGTGCGCTCATTGGAGGAAAGTTTCTCCTCATACAACTTATATGATTGTCGTTTTTCATTAGATTACAGAAAAATTTACAGCAAATTTTCTTATCGTAGCTAGATGTGTTAATTGAATTATACCACCATTAGTAAGAATGTAAATTTTTTTGTATCATTTTTACAACAGGATTCTATGAATAGTATCAATATGTCGAAGGATCGAATTCTATCAGCCAAAATGGGCAGTACATTCAATGAATCAGGCTATGAAAGAAGTAAACAGTTTAACTGCTATTTTCCGGATTCATCTGAGAACCATAATTCTGACCTCTATCTTGAGGACGAAAACATGTTCTGTGAACCTCAAGCTAAAAAGGAATGGCAATGTAAGTTCTGCTGTGCCATCTTATTACCGAGTCTCATGAGTGATCAGAAAACTCAAGTCTTGTGGGCTAAGAAAATATTACACTGTATGTTCATTATTCTATTTTTTCGTTCTGAACAGCAAAGCATATGAGATCAGATGGCAATCTTGTCGATGAGGGTTCTGACAGGCTCTGGAGGGTAGATCAATTTAATTCAGAGGATCATTTCTCTAATCAAAGAGAGGAACATTTCGATACAAGTGGCTATGGATTTGAAGATAGACATTCTCCAGAGCGAAGGTTGCTCCTCCACATATACATAGGTTTGATTAATAGGCCTAACATGCTATATCAGGCACAAATAATAAAATTTTGCCTTGCAGAAATTCATCAAGATCTAGCACAGGATTTAAGAATAAAGGTTATTTCTGTTTCCCATACCTCTCATACCAGTAGCATTCCTGTAAGAAAAACAAAAAACAATGGGCATTAAATGCTAGTTTTACTCGATAGATTGCAGCTAGGGTGCACTTATTTTATGATGCTGAAGTGATCATGGTTTTATATCTCCCAGACTTCCAATGCTATTAGAACATTACTAATCTCTACTGATCTCTGGCATGTTGCCAAACTTGGTTTGAAAACTTTACCTGTTTTTAGTTTATCGACAACAAACACACCTGGCATGGTCGAAGTAGGCTTGTAAAAGTGTTCCACGATCATGCCATTCTGCTTTTCTTGTGATATCGTTGAAATGACTGGATTTGTGCACAAGGTGCCAAACTTTGGTTGGAAAGTTGCTTCACCCGTTCTTAGTCAATCAGCCACCAGTCGTTCAGAATTCATTTAGTTCTGCTTTTCTTCTGGCATCTATGAGATACTTAGAATTTCTGCTGTATTATCTTTGTTTGTCTGTTATATTGAGGACTTAGTCAGTAGCAGCATGCTTGCATTTTACACTCGCCTTGCTGTAATAAAATCATGACTGCCCTTTTTTGTGCCCTGAGATCTTTGTGGTTCTTAATTTTGGTGTTCATTCTAGGAATTCCATCATCACAAGATCTCTTTTATGACCATTCATTTATGGATGACAATGAGGGTACTGGACTATTTGATTGTGAAAGGTAAGCATAATAAAGCCTCATGCATGCTAAAAAAATACAATGGTTCTAATCTTTCTGTTATTGTTGTCAGGCGCCCACCAAGTAAGAAAATCTTCAACTCAAATGGCACTTTTGGTCCTTCTGCTTGGTCTTTCGACACTGTATGTGATTCAGAGAAAAGGAGGAGCCCAATAAGGTATTGGAGGATCTACTTGTTTGTATCTGTCTGAATTGGTTCTAGGCTCCTGATTCCTTAAATGTTCTTATGCCGTGAAAATTATTAGCAATTTTCTTGCTAATCTCTTCAAAAATGTTCTTTGCAGTGAAGAATCATGCTCATCTGCTGCAGGTCAGTAATTTTTACTCTTTAACTTTTTTAAAAAACTGTAATCTTAACTTATTTTATCTTCATCAAAGACTCTTTATGGGGTGCATTTCCTAGTGAACTAGGGTTTACATACGCAAAACCTATGTCTTGATCTTTACCCTCTTTTTTGGGTTCAAAGCAATGAAGAAACCATCACCATCAGTAAAGAATGAGATGAACCAGAAGGATGAGTTTGATATAAGCTTGGATAAGCTAGATATTCCAAATATGGATGCACATCTTCATGGGAGGTCGCTATTTAACAATCCAGAAAAGGTGGATAGAAAAGGAACAACAGATCAGAAGAAATTTGAAACAAGTTATTGGCCAGAAAGTGTTACTGAGCAGTCAAGAACTGAAGAACCGCGCTGCCGTTTATCACTTAATGATAAATTTTCTAATTGGAGCTCTACTTTCCATCAGAAGGATAGCACTGGACTAACTAACCAATCGAGTTGCACCGTAATGCACAAAGATAAACCTTCTTTTCATGCCTCTCCAGATTTGAGCATGTATCACACTGTGGAGTCAACCGAAAAGAGACCTTCAAAAGTTTCTGTTTCTCACAGACCTGACAATGCCATTTTTGAAGATGGCATTCACATGCAGCAGCCTATTTCAAATGTGTTTGGTGATAAAACTGAATTATCAAACCCATTTCGGTCCAAGGATCTTCAGATCGACATTGGTATGAACACTTTCTTTGAAGAGAAGGTGGACAAAAAGCAAGAAGATATTTTTCCAACTTTCAGCAATCGAAGCGCAGAGTCGTTCCCTGCTGACAAAGCAGTGAGTTCTGTAAGACAAACTGTCGGTGGACACAGTAGATGCTCACAGCCTTCTGGCAAGGGTTCATTCAGGCATGGGTTCAGTCCTGGTTTCAATTTCCAGGAGTCAGAATCAAATGCATTTTGGGGGGGTAGCCATGTTAATAATGACACTTTCCTGGGCGACCTTGAGTTTAGTGGTCTGCTTGCAAGAAAAAACAGTGACAAGAATGAAGTCAAGATTGAGGCATCTGAGAAACCAGATACTAGGTTGTTGACAGAAACACATCTGCTCTCTACAGATCACAAAAATGAGATGAAGGGAACTGAAACATGTTCTAATGGATTAGAAGCGTTCAATTGTTCTGATGCACATAAGGAAACTTCAGCAGCAGCAACACAAATTCCTGCAAACTTAAGCTGTCTTCAGGAAACCTCAGCAGAGTTGTTCCAAGTTCAAACTCATGCTAGACCTATAACAAGAGAAAAACTGTAAGTACTGTGCCCCTCAGTTGTCTTTCTTCTAAACTGCTGTATGTTTCATAGGCTTACTGGAGGCTCTCTCATTGTCCATTACTAGAGATAATCCTAATGTTGACTTCAAAGCTCCTGTGCATTTGAGAAGCAAGATTGATGATGTTGGAGATCATTCTAAACTAAATGCTATGTTCCAGTCTCCTTTTGTTGGAGGTTTGTTGCTCATTTACCCAGAGCTTATTCTTGTCTCTCTCAAAAAAGTCCATGCCATTATATTAATATGTTCGCTGCTATCTAGAGGAGGTGGGGATCGAAAAGAAGATCATAGCAAGCGTGTCCCCAGACAACAGTGATGTTCAGTATCGGTTTATGCTCGAACAACGTGTTCTCCGGCGGCTTTGTGTTCAGAAGATAGTGGTGCCTACACCAATGAAGGACAAGCTAGATAAGGTAATGTAGATTAACTAGGTCGTAACAATTACGTGTCCTAACTCCTAAGGGTGTGTTCTATTGTGTGATTTTGAAAATGGTAGGAAATTTTCCAAAATATACTTTAGGGATGTGCAACATCATGTTGACGAAAAAATCATTGTGGAAAACTTATCAAATTTATTGTCAGAGTATCCTTTTATGAATATTGTATTCTGCTTGCACTCTTTCTTGTAATGAAGTTTCAATGCTTCTTATACAGGATACACGATTTAGGATAGTGGAGGATGGATCTCATGCCCTTCCGAAAAGTTTCTAACAGGTAAACAGCAGGAATATACTTTCCATTTTCAGTCCTCCCGTGTTTTGGGTGAATCTAGTGCTGAGTCATAAAGTCAAAAGTTAAAAGGCCTATCCAACATTTATCCATGTTACTAATTGCAACCTGTCATCATCAGGGGGGAGGAAATGACAATGTAGGGGAGGAAGGAACTCAGTTGATGCCCAATGAAATGCAGGGCAAACACCTACCTGTGCCTACTGAGCTCCTCCATGTCCATATGCTTATTTTATGCGCCGCACACTTCAATAATGTCTGTCTGAAAATACTAATGTTTCCTTCACCCATCAGTTTTTTAGTGTTAGTTTCTCACCACAAGATCAACTCATTGTACACCTGTGGACTCTAGATTTGTGTTTTCCCCCCTTTCAGTAACTCTGTGAGGGTTGTCAGATGTTATACAGTGTTAATCTATTAGATTTATGAACATTAAGTAAAGTTACCTCAGTAGCTACAGAAATGTAACCTATTGTCTGATGTTGTGCAAACAAAATGTACTAGGATTTGCTACTCTGCACTTCAACTCCACACTGACCCGAAACCGACCCCGTGTGCAAAGCATTGCATTGGTATTGCAAAAGATACAGAATCAGCTTGCAAAAGATACAAAATCAGATCAAACTGAAGTGGATATAACCAATTTGTTCTTTGAATGTTTGCCATGCTCGTCAGAAAGGCATACAAGCCCCAATCATCATCTATAACACAAACACTAAATTAACCTAGGCTGTGCGAATCAGGAACCCTTCCTACCTACTCCTACCTACAAACCCAGCTGACTTTCATCTGATCTGACCTGGGTGAATCAAATCTCTACTTGCTGAAGATCCATTCCAATCCTCGCTTGGGCACGCCAAGCAGCCACTTGTACTTGTGGTAGGGAGGAGGATGCTCCATCAACTCCAAGAACTTCGCCCAGCGGGCAATCCGTTCGCCGTCGCGTCCTCCCCTCCAGTTCCAGCAGCCGATGCACACCTGGATTTAGAGAATCAGAGTTCAGCCATGCTCAATTCGTGAAACCGTTTGCAGATGGCATTGCACAGTTTGATCTGATTTGTGATCATAAACAGCAAGAGAAACTTGCGCACAATGGCATACAGTGATTCGGAACACCAGGATGGAAACCACGGTGACGGCGATGGCGGCGACAGCGAGCCGCAGCGCAGCCGCCGACGGCGGCGTCCCTGCCATTGCCAAGAAGCCGGGCCGCGTCAGCGTTCTGCTCTGCTGCAGCCACACAAGAAACCGACAAGTCTTAGAGACTCAGACCGAGCAAGAATCGGATGAGACAGGAGATCAAAACCTGCCAAGAAAGAACACGGGGGATGGGATCACCTGAGCCCGGCTGCCCCGCGGCGCCGCGGCGACGGCGCGCGTCGGGGTCTGCTTCTTGCGCCGCCAAATGGAGGTGATCCGCGGCAGCCGAGCCCACCTGCTCCGCAGGAAGCGGAGGATCTTGCCGCCGCGCGGCGGCGTCCCGGGCTGCGTGGGCGGCGCCGCGGCGGGGCGCGCGCCGCATTGGGAGGTGACGGTGAGGATGAGGCGGCGGCGGAAGCGGAGAAGCAGGGACAGGCGCTCCCCGCCGCGGCCCCATCCGGGGAGCACGTTCTCCGCTGCGGCGCGGATGTCCAGCCCCCAGCAGTGCCTCAGGCGCACGGCTACCGACCACGCCGGAGGCCCCGGCGGCGGCGACGCCATGAGGACGAGGGAGGCGGGAGGGCCCGGGGCCGTTCCGCCGCGCGGCGGCTCTGCTTCCTGGTGACAACGGTCGAGAGGGGAAGACGACAGGGACGTGTCGGGGGATCTGGAGATATATGGGCCGTCCGATGAAAAGCGATACTCCTTCCGTCCCAAAACAAGTGCACATCACGCACTTCGAGAAGTTAAATAATTTAAAATTTGATCAAATATATATTAAAAAAATATAGGACGTGTTTGATTTCTCGGCTCCAGGGGCCTGGCTAGCGAGCCAGGCCCAGGCCAACCACGATCTGGCTGGTATGGCACAAGTCAGTTGTTTGATTCAATTGGCTCATATTAGCTTGGCTCAGCCCATTTCGTGTTTGATTTGCAGCCACTAGCCTGGCCCAACCCCCAACTGCCATCAACTACCACAATGGGATTATGTTTGATTCAAGCCTGGCCTAACTCCAACCAACATCAACTCCAACTGAATTGTAGAGCAAATTCAACAGAAATGAATAGCAATACATGATGAAATATTTTCTTCAGCTCTAAAATAATGGCCTCAGCTAATAAGAAACATCAGTGCACATCAGTTCAAAAATATGCATCATCGGCCATATCGAAACAACAACATTGAGTTCAAGTTTGAGTTGACCAGTACAACATCACAGCACATTCAACCGAACAGCAGCAAGTAGTATCATAGCATCACCAGCAATAAGTAGTATCATAGAATCAGAAGCAGCAAGTAGTATCATAGCATCACCAGAAGGATCACCACCAGCAACAATCAGTAGCTATGGAAGGCCAGTGGTTGTACCTCACAAGAATAAGAACAGATGATATGTTATGAAATTATGAGAAGAAGAATAGTTTGTCTTAGTATGCTATGAGATCATGTGTAAAGATTTGCCTCAGAAATAATTTCCAAATCATTTGATCTTTCCACTTGGAGCATAAGGAACATGCTCCAGTACCTCACAAGTTAAAGATCATAAGTATTTGCCATCTCATTTGATCAGTTCACTTGGAGCATAAGGAACATGCTCAATACGTTATAAGTTTCAGACAATCTAGTTGGCTGTTGTGTCATCATAGGCATAAAGGAAAACAAAAATTACATCACAGGCATAAATCGAAACAGAAATGCTTAACAGAATCAAAAGCAAATGCCTCAGAGGATCAAATATAGTATCTGTTCTTAGCAATTCTTGTAGAAAGACTGCAATTCATCTAAGTGAAAAAGCAAGCCAACAGAGGCTGCAAGTAAATACAACAACAGAGTTCTGCCCACATTCAGTGAGCCAAAATGTAGTTTCTTTAGTTAGCCACCTTCCCACTAACTAAATCCAAAAGGACAGGTGCTGGTCAGCCATATACCATGCACAATGTCTACCCAAAATAGAACACAAAAGAGAGGAGAGAAGAGAACTACTACATGTAGTTCTTGGTCAAGTAGGTCCTCAGCCATATGGTCCTGTGGGTGGTTGACATGTTCACAAAGCCAGTTGCAACTGGCTTATTCTCCAAGAGGTGGGTGTAGGCAACAATCAGGGCTTTAGTGGAGAAGTTAGGCATCTCCATGACAGCAAGGTATAGGTCTGGGTCAACATGTGCAGCACCTGTTTTGAGCATAGCATTTGCAACATTGTTGATTGCATCATTCATGTTGGTCATCATTAGCATCTCTTCCTCACCGAAATGGCCCCTCTTCCTCTTACCACAAACTGTCTCTGACACAGGAACTGTGGTTGTTGGTGTGGGTGTGGCTGTGGCCTTGCTGGCCTCACCAAACTCAAAGGCAGTTTTGCCTTCATATGTAGGACAAGTGAAGTCTTCACCCTCTAGCTTAGCAGTCACACTTTCAGCCTTGTTGACCCCCAAAGGCTGATTGGATCCTACAACAAACCTACCAGTAGCCAAGGTGCTACCAAAGATAGCCTCCATCTCGGAGTAGAACCTGATTGGAGTGTTCAGAAACTCGGCATCCTTAGGGTGGTCCTGAAGAGAGGACACAATTAAGAAGAGAGGACACAGTTAGGAAGAGAATGCTTCAGACGTGGTTTTGTACCTTGCAATGACCAAGATAGTGGTCCTGCTCTAGCATTATGGCTTGCACATCTTCATCAAGCAATGCCCCACTAAGGTTTTTGAGCCTAGCAACCTTAGACCACTTCTGCTTCCACTTTCTCAAGTGATTGTACACTTGAGTTGCAGTACCAGCCAACCCACAGTACTCACTTAGAGCCTTAGCTACTGCATTCACATCTTTATCTTTGTAGGTTTTGTCAGTCCTAGACCTCTCAGACACAATCTGGGCCATCCTCCTTAGGACAAACCCAGAAGTGTTGTTAGTCCACCTCATAGGACCTTGCTGTGGTACAGCATGGGCAGCCTCACCATCTAACAGGTCAACAACATCTGGTTCAACCAAGGCAGCTCCTGCAACTGCAGGTGCTCCTTGCATCATGTTTGCATCAACCACAAACCCACCCTGGGCAGCCATCCTATTGCACAAACAATCAAGATAAATAAGCAGTGAAGCACAACAGAGACAAGTAACTAATGAATAGCAGTGAACAATAATTATTTGGTCAGACATAGCATTTAAGAGTACAGAAATAATGCACTACATTAGTTCCATGTCCAGGGTCTACTAAATTAGTTTACACATCCATGAAATGCAAGTAAAACATCAAGTCCTAGATGAACCCCTAGCAGCCCACACAGCATTGCAAATCTCATCCCTCACAGTCACCATAGCAGGTTCCTCTAGAGGTAGTTCTCCCTACTCATCTTGATCCAAATCAGGCACAAATCCTTCCTCTGCTGGAACAATTTCATCTAAGCCAAAACCAATGATCCAGTTGTGCAGTATGCAGCAGGCAAGCACAAGTTTGACTTGGGTCTTGTATTTGTGGAAAGATTTATTGTCTATAATTCTGAACCTGCCCTTAAGTGCACCAAAGGCCCTCTCCACTGTGACCCTAAGTGAAGAGTGCCTAAGGTTGAATAGCTCCTTTGCATTGGTGGGTTGGTTTGTGCTGGAGAACTCACTCAAGTGATACCTGACTGTAACATCCATGATGTTTGCTTATGCTAATGACCTTAATTAGTAGGGTTAATCATGTTTAATTAGCTCCTAAGCATGTTTGACATGATCTTGCACACTTATGCACAAAAGCCCTTGGTCAAAATTCAAATTCCCGGTCAAAACCCTATAGATCCTAAAAGGTTGAATTGGTTTTCTTGCGCGTTCTCCAAATTTTGCTACAGAAGTTCAAAATTGGCCAATATAAAAGTTGTTCCTTATTTCCGGGAACACATTTTTCATAATTGGCGGACATTCCAATTTTGAGTGCAAGCCGCTTAAATTTGTGTTGAAGCTGCTGCGCACAGTAATTTCAGGGTCGAGTTTTCCTGAAAGTTCAACGCATTTTTGCCATGAATCCATTGATCAAAACATATGTCGCCCTTTGCAAAAGTTGTAGGTCTTTAGCTTCTCTACAACTTTTAGTTTTGGAGATTTTTCACTTAGTTGGCAATTTGCGGAGTTACAGAATTTTGAAAACCGGTTCACGGAGTTGAATAAGTGCTGGGCGACGTCGACGCCGCGCCGAGAGCGCGCGCACGCGCCAGCACCCGTCCGGCCACGTGCCGTGCACACCGGGCTCCGGCGTACGGATGCCCGGGAGGCTCCGCGGTAGACCCGAGCACGCCTTAGAAGGCTCCGCCCTCAGTAGCTACCGTGCGCCGCACTCAGGAAAGCCAATGCGGCCTGGCAGCGGGCCCGACCGGGCCACGCGCTGCCACGTGCAGCACCGCGCCGGCCTGCGCGCATGAAGGACAGACCAGCTGGCCGTGCCGCGCGCGCTAAGCCGCATTGCTACGCCTCGGTCTCCTCGTGCACGCACACGCGTTATTTCACTTCATTCACGCGCGCCGTCGACGTTTCTTCCCCGTTGCGCAAGCCGCCGCACCCATTGTCGCGCCGCCGCTTTAGCTCGTCTCCGTTCGCGTCCACCGCTGCCTAAGCAGTTCTCCTCCTCCCTCTAGGCCTCCTGCTTCTTTCCCGCCCATCTCGGCCGCGCATTTGGGCCACGAATGCCGACACGCCGGGCTCCGGCGGACGGCCGCCCTGCGCGCCGCCGAGAGGCTCGCCGGCGAGGTCTCCGGTCCAGTCGACCCTACCCGGCGGTGCAGGTGAGCACACGGGAGCCTCCCGGCCACACCCCCGAGTCAATCCGCCCCTGTTCCGACCGCCGGCGGTAGCCCCTGCGCCGACAGGGGCTAATTTGTGTCGATTGCATTTTATTTAGGGAGTTTTGTGTAAAGCGGGGACCCCTTTGTAATTTCGAGAAAATCTGTCAAGGGTCCCTCCGTAAAAGTGTTTTAGGGTTTCGACTGCAACTTAGAAAAATCATTAAAAATCGTAGAAAAATTAGAAAAATGCAAAACCAATTTTGTTGGGTTCCTGGTGTTGAAATCTACCTTTTCTAGAAAGGTTATATAGGGTTTTTCTGTATAGATTTTGAATTAAAAATTCAAACTCAATTTGATGTGTTTTTAGTGTAGTTTAAAGTATACACATGCTATGGAGTTGAATTTTGGATATGTTGCTCTTTATGGCATGTTTAGATTTGTGACCAAAGTTGGCATGAGTTTGATGTGTAGATATTTAGTTATGATTTATGTAAGCTTTATGCTAGTTTAATCTTGATGCTTTTTATAGCCCCTTTAATAAACTTTTCTTTAAGCACAAGTGCACCCTAGGGCTTTGTCTTGATGAATAGTACCTCTGGTAGAATGGATATGATTTTAGGATGTGCTTTGGTATATGTTTTGGATTTAAGCTTGTGTAGGAGTTTAAATTAAAAATTTGAAAAATAATTTGAATCTGCACCTATGCTTTGGTCAGATGCTTAGATTTGACATACTTGGTTTGTAGTAGAAAGTTGAGACCAAAAAGAATGGTAAATCTTTTTGTAGGATTTAATGTAGATAAACTAGGCTGAGATTTATCTTTTACATATAAATTAATATATAAATGATCTTAAGCTAGATTTTGGTTTGTGGGCTTAAAATTGGTATATGTTGCTGTGTGCAAAAGCTTAGGCTCATTTGAAGTGTTTTTTATTTAATATGGAATTATGGTTGTAAGACTTCTTTTAATTAATTAATTAAAGAAAGGGCAATTAAGGTGTTAAATTGTGAAAACATGTCATGTTTCTGTTTTTGAATTTTCAACACACCCCCTTGCTGTTTGGTGAAGTTAAGTAATTTAAATTGCTTAAATATGTACACAGTCACCATCAAAGTTAACCTTTAATGAATTAACCACTCTCACACAACCTAATGCATATGCATGTGTGCGTGTAGATTTGTCAGACGGTACATACACGCTCACCCAGGAGGGAGACGGGACGGTAGATGGTGAAGTGAACGAGTTGAGTGTTCATCAAGACCTGGACCAAAGTCCGGAAGAGCCCAAGGTGTTGCTAACATAGAAGAAGGCAAGCACCGGAGTCACATATAACCTTTTTGGATTAAAAGCTCATATCTTTTACCTTTCCAGTTTTTATGCTTTACTTTGTGCATTTAAGTTTCAGGAGTTGCTTTGAAACCTAGTTGCATGATCCTTAGGACTCCTATGCTCTTTTACTAGTATGTTAGGAATGCTAGTGCCATGCTCTAAGGATACGGTAGAAGTCGAGTAATGACTCATTGCTCGCGAGATATAGGATGCTTATGTTGGAATCATAAATTGGTTAAATTGACTCGCTCATGTGGTAAGAGCAATGGGTTCGGTCTCGACCGAGTAGCATGGTGCTGGTCTAAGCTATTGAACGTACCAAGTGCTTGTCGGGAATGGGACCGGTAAGCCTAGTACCTAATGAACCAGTGCGGGGACTTTATGGCTACTAATCTTGAGATGCGTCTCCCGGTTTGATTCCGGTAGTGCAAGTGTGAGTATGGGCGTGCCGTGTGAGGGCGTCCCAGTAACCTTGTACTTAGGACTGTGGCATCTGTCCCTAATCTGGGGAGTGACGGGAACCGCCTGATCGGGGTAGACCCCGCATTTGCTTTTCTTTGGATTCTTTGGGGTCTACCTTCCTCCGTGTATCTTGGGTTTACCTTGCAAGGATATAAATCGATCGATCGTCGGTCACTCGTCGTTATCTGAGTCGGCTTGACCACTGGCTACCCCATGTATGTATGAAACATTTTGGATTAATATTGTTGCCTGTTTAATCTTGTTTGCACAACCATGCTTGTTTAGCTAGGTGCTCACCTAGAATGGTTAACATAGTAGAACTTGAGCTAAAACTTGAAAGTAAGGATCAACTCTTAGATGTTTTTGGGAAAACAAACCCACCAGCCAAAAATCCTTGCATGTTTAGTTGTGTCTTTTATTTTGACGGGTCAGTCTTGCTGAGTATTAGTATACTCAGCCTTGCTTATTTTGTTGTTTTCAAGTAATCCCATCTGGCCTGGTGCTATTCCAGATGGATGGGAAATTGAGTGGGAGAACGATGATGAGGAGTGATATGCATGGATGGCCTCCTGTGTGTATCATGCATTTAGTTTAATTTCCGCTGTTTAAAACTCTGAACCATGTTTACTTTTATGTACTGAAAACCTGGTTTGTAATTTTAAGTACTTGAGGACTTGTATGTAATGTAGTGTTGTACTCTGGTCCCGCCTTCGTGTGGGCTTAGCGCATATCTCGATCCTGTGTAAGTGATTTACCGGGCATGACCCGGCAGAGGCGACAAAATAGCTCTTGGTTATCGCTTAGGAGTCAAGTGGACCGACTTAAGTGATAATCTGGATTAATTTTGGGTGGTTCTGTCACAGAGTGTGGCAATCATATAAGCCTGATTAGTATGACACCACTTCAAATCAAGTAGCCTTGAGGGTACCGTTCGAAATAGGTAGCAAGACTTTTCTAACAAATCTTGTCACATTAAGTCTGGATGGGGTAGATATTATCCTAGGCATGAATTGGTTGACTCAGCACAAAGTTGTCCTAGATATTTCAGAGAGAATGTTAGAAATCAACTCACCTTTTGTCGGGAATTCAATTCTTTACCTTCCTCCCAAAGGCTAAAAAGGCTCATGTGTTTATGCGGCCATAACTACTCAACTTGAGGACATTCCAGTGGTATGCGAGTACATGGATGTCTTTCCTGATGATTTGCCTGGCCTGCCACCAGACAGAGAGATTGAGTTTGTCATTGAGCTACAGCCTGGCACCGCCCCTATATCTAAGCGATCCTATAGAATGCCACTCAAAGAACTTGCAGAATTAAAGAAACAACTTCAAGAGTTGCTTGATAAGGGCTATATTCGCCCCAGCTCTTCTCCTTGGGGCTGTCCCGCCCTCTTTGTGAAAAAGAAAGATGGTAGCCTGAGAATGTGTGTGGACTACTGACCTCTCAATGCGGTGGCTATCAAAAATAAATATCCATTGCCCCGCATTGATGTGCTATTTGATCAATTGGCTGGAGCTAAGGTCTTCTCTAAGATCGATCTTCGGTCTGGGTATCATCAAATTAAAATCCGACCTTGTGATATTCCCAAGACGGCTTTCTCTACTCGTTATGGACTGTATGAATTCTTGGTCATGTCCTTCGGTCTTACAAATGCCCCAGCCTATTTCATGTATCTTATGAATTCCGTATTTATGATGGAGTTGGATAAATTTGTGGTGGTATTCATTGATGACATCCTTATTTATTCCAAGAATGAGGAAGAGCATGCGGAACATCTTCGTATTGTCTTACAATGCTTAAGAGAGCACAAACTTTATGCTAAACTCTCCAAATGTGAATTTTGGCTAGATAGTGTTAAATTTCTGGGGCACACTATTTCTAGCGAGGGTATATCTGTCGATCCAAGCAAAGTGCAAGAAGTAATGGATTGGCAACCCCTTAAATCCGCTCATCAAATCCACAGCTTCCTAGGCTTGGTTGGATATTATCGCCGTTTCATTCCGGATTTCTCTAGGATTGCTAAGCCTATGACTGAGCTGCTAAAGAAAGGTGTGAAATTTGTGTGGAGTGAGGCTTGTGATAAGGCTTTCTGAAAATTAAGAGAACTTTTAACTTCAGCCCCAGTGCTAGCACAGCCGGACAATTCAAAGCCATATGAAGTTTATTGTGATGCTTTAGGCACGGGTCTTGGCTGTGTTCTTATGCAAGAAAATCGGGTTATTGCCTATACTTCACGGGCGCTTCGCCCTCATGAAAAGAATTACCCCACACATGACTTAGAGCTAGCAGCGGTTGTTCATGCTTTGAAAATGTGGAGGCATTACCTTATGGGAACCCGCTGCAATATCTTCACTGACCACAAAAGCCTCAAATATATTTTCACTCTGTCTGATTTTAATATGAGGCAAAGAAGATGGTTAGAGTTGATAAAAGATTATGATCTTGAGGTCCATTATCATCCTGGAAAGGCGAATGTAGTTGCAGATGCTCTTAGCCGCAAGGCTCACTGCAATTGCCTATCAAAGGAACCTTATAGTGACACTCTATGTGAGGATTTGAGAAGGCTAAACTTGGAAATTGTTGAACAAGGAAGCCTAAATGCTATTTCCGCGGAGTCTGACTTATTTGATAGAATTGTTAAGGCTCAACTTCAAGATGAGGGTATTCTTTTGATCAAACAAAAATTGTTAGAAAAAGATCCTAAATACGATTGCTTTCGGAAGGATGAGAAAGATATAGTCTGGTTTGGGCAACGCCTTGTTGTTCCAGATGATTGGGAGTTGAAAAAAGAAATCTTTGATGAGGATCATCTCTCTAAATTCTCTATCCATCCTGGGAGTAGTAAAATGTATCAAGATTTGAAAGAAAATTTTTGGTGGTCCAATATGATGGTGGACATAGCCAAATATGTGTCGGAATACGATACCTGTCAAAGAATTAAAGCAAGTCATTTGAAACCTTCCGGTACTCTTCAACCCCTACCTATACCTTCTTGGAAGTGGGATGACATAAGTATGGACTTTGTGTCCGGATTTCCACTCACATCTAGAAATCATGATTCTGTCTGGGTTATCGTGGATAGGTTGACAAAGACTGCTCACTTTATTCCAGTCCACACTAAATATGATGCCAAAGATTATGCAAGTCTTTATATTAAGCACATTGTTCGCTTGCATGGTGTTCCTAAGACCATCATTTCTGATAGGGGATCTCTCTTTGTTTCACGTTTCTGGGAACAATTACATAAGTCACTTGGCACCAGGATCATACGAGGTTCAGCTTATCGTCCTCAGACAGATGGTCAAACCGAAAGAGTGAACCAAATTCTAGAGGACATGTTGCGAGCCTGTGTAATTCACTTTGATAAAAGTTGGGATAAGTGTCTATCTTTGGCGGAATTTTCTTACAATAATAGTTATCAAGCCAGCTTGAAAATGACACCTTTTGAGGCTCTTTATGGACGGAGATGTCGTACTCCCTTGAACTGGTCACAAACCGGGGAGAGGAAATTCTTTGGTCCAGCCCTAGTTAAGGATGCCGAAGAAAAAGTGAGAGTAATCAAGGAAAATTTGAGAATTGCTCAAGAAAGGCAAAAGAGTCATTATGACAAGGGAAAGGCACCTAGAGAATACAAAGTTGGTGACTTTGTGTATTTAAAAGTTTCGCCAACCAAGGGTGTCTAAAGGTTCGGTGTGAAAGGAAAGCTAGCTCCGCGCTACATTGGTCCCTATGAGATTCTCCAAGTTTGTGGGCCAGTGGCGTATCGTATTCGACTTCCTGATCGGTTTTCTGCTGTACACAATGTGTTTCATGTCTCCCAATTGAGAAGATGTGCTAATAAACCGGACAGGAAAGTTATTGAAGAAGCTAATGCTTGGATTGAACCGGATCTATCTGTCGTTGAACATCCTCTAAGGATCCTTGATATTAAAGAAAGAAAGACTCGAAGACAATCCGTGAAGATGTATAAAATCCAATGGAGTCATCACCATGTCGATGAAGCCACTTGGGAAACTGAACATTATCTCACTGAGAATTATCCGGGTTTTCTTGGATCTAGGCACCGTAAGTTCTTCCCCCTACTTTCATCTTTTAATTCTTAATCTCAGGACGAGATTTCTTTTAAGGGGGGTAGGCTGTAACATCCATGATGTTTGCTTATGCTAATGACCTTAATTAGTAGGGTTAATCATGTTTAATTAGCTCCTAAGCATGTTTGACATGATCTTACACACTTATGCATAAAAGCCCTTGGTCAAAATTCAAATTCCCGGTCAAAACCCTATAGATCCTAAAAGGCTGAATTGGTTTTCTTGCGCGTTCTCCAAATTTTGCTATAGAAGTTCAAAATCGGCCAATATAAAAGTTGTTCCTTATTTTCGGGAACACATTTTTCATAATTGGCGGACATTCCAATTTTGAGTGCAAGCCGCTTAAATTTGTGTTGAAGCTGCTGCGCACAGTAATTTCAGGGCCGAGTTTTCCTGAAAGTTCAACGCGTTTTTGCCATGAATCCGTTGATCAAAACATATGTCGCCTTTTGCAAAAGTTGTAGGTCTTTAGCTCCTCTACAACTTTTAGTTTTGGAGATTTTTCACTTAGTTGGCAATTTGCGGAGTTACGGAATTTTGAAAACCGGTTCGCGGAGTTGAATAAGTGCTGGGCGACGTCGACGCCGCGCCGAGAGCGCGCGCGCGCCAGCACCCGTCCGGCCACGTGCCGTGCACGCCGGGCTCTGGCGTACGGATGCCCGGGAGGCTCCACGGTGGACCCGAGCACGCCTTAGAAGGCTCCGCCCTCACTTGTCGCCGTGCACCGCGCTCAGGAAGGCCAACGCGGCCTGGCAGCGGGCCCGGCCGGGCCACACGTCGCCGCGCGCAGCACCGCGCCGGCCTGCGCGCATGCAGGGCAGGCCAGCTGGCTGTGCCGCGCGTGCTAAGCCGCATTGCCACGCCTCGGTCTCCTCGTGCACGCACACGCGTTATTTCACTTCATTCACACGCGCCGTCGACGTTTCTTCCCCGTTGCGCAAGCCGTCGCACCCATTGTCGCGCCGCCGCTTTAGCTCGTCTCCGTTCGCGTCCACCGCCGCCTAAGCAGTTCTCCTCCTCCCTATAGGCCTCCTGCTTCTTTCCCGCCCATTTTGGCCGCGCATTTGGGCCACGAACGCCGGCACGCCGGGCTCCGGTGGACGGCCGCCCTGCGCGCCGCCGAGAGGCTCGCCGACGAGGTCTCCGGTCCAGCCGACCCTACCCGGCGGTGCAGGTGAGCACACGGGAGCCTCCCGGCCACACCCCCGAGTCAATCCGCCCCTGTTCCGATCGCCGGCGGTAGCCCCTGTGCCGGCAGGGGCTAATTTGTGTCGATTGCATTTTATTTAGGGAGTTTTGTGTAAAGCGGGGACCCCTTTGTAATTTCGAGAAAATCTGTCAAGGGTCCCTCCGTAAAAGTGTTTTAGGGTTTCGGCTGCAACTTAGAAAAATCATTGAAAATCGTAGAAAAATCAGAAAAATGCAAATCCAATTTTGTTGGGTTCCTGGTGTTGAAATATACCTTTTCTAGAAAGGTTATATAGGGTTTTTCTGTACATATTTTGAATTAAAAATTCAAACTCAATTTGATGTGTTTTTAGTGTAGTTTAAAGTATACACATGCTATGGAGTTGAATTTTGGATATGTTGCTCTTTATGGCATGTTTAGATTTGTGACCAAAGTTGGCATGAGTTTGATGTGTAGATATTTAGTTATGATTTATGTAAGCTTTATGCTAGTTTAATCTTGATGCTTTTTATAGCCCCTTTAACAAACTTTTCTTTAAGCACAAGTGCACCCTAGGGCTTTGTCTTGATATATAAATTAATATATAAATGATCTTAAGCTAGATTTTGGTTTGTGGGCTTAAAATAGGTATATGTTGCTGTGTGCAAAAGCTTATGCTCATTTGAGGTGTTTTTGATTTAATATGGAATTATAGTTGTAAGGCTTGTTTTAATTAATTAATTAAAGAAAGGGCAATTAAGGTGTTAAATTGTGAAAACATGTCATGTTTCTGTTTTTGAATTTTCAACACACCCCCTTGCTGTTTGGTGAAGTTAAGTAATTTAAATTGCTTAAATATGTACACAGTCACCATCAAAGTTAACCTTTAATGAATTAACCACTCTCACACAACCTAATGCATATGCATGTGTGCGTGTAGATTTGTCAGACGGTACATACACGCTCACCCAGGAGGGAGACGGGACGGTAGATGGTGAAGTGAACGAGTTGAGTGTTCATCAAGACCTGGACCAAAGTCCGGAAGAGCCCAAGGCTGTTGCTAACATAGAAGAAGGCAAGCACCGGAGTCACATATAACCTTTTTGGATTAAAAGCTCATATCTTTTACCTTTCCAGTTTTTATGCTTTACTTTGTGCATTTAAGTTTCAGGAGTTGCTTTGAAACCTAGTTGCATGATCCTTAGGACTCCTATGCTCTTTTACTAGTATGTTAGGAATGCTAGTGCCATGCTCTAAGGATACGGTAGAAGTCGAGTAATGACTCATTGCTCGCGAGATATAGGATGCTTATGTTGGAATCATAAGTTGGTTAAATTGACTCGCTCATGTGGTAAGAGCAATGGGTTCGGTCTCGACCGAGTAACATGGTGCTGGTCTAAGCTATTGAACGTACCGAGTACTTGTCGGGAATGGAACCGGTAAGCCTAGTACCTAATGAACCAGTGCGGGGACTTTATGGCTACTAATCTTGAGATGCGTCTCCCGGTTTGATTCCGGTAGTGCAAGTGTGAGTATGGGCGTGCCGTGTGAGGGCGTCCCAGTAACCTTGTACTTAGGACTGTTGCATCTGTCTCTAATCTGGGGAGTGACGGGAACCGCCTGATCGGGGTAGACCCCGCATTTGCTTTTCTTTGGATTCTTTGAGGTCTACCTTCCTCCGTGTATCTTGGGTTTACCTTGCAAGGATATAAATCGATCGATCGTCGGTCACTCGCCGTTATCTGAGTCGGCTTGACCACTGGCTACCCCATGTATGTATGAAACATTTTGGATTAATATTGTTGCCTGTTTAATCTTGTTTGCACAACCATGCTTGTTTAGCTAGGTGCTCACCTAGAATTGTTAACATACTAGAACTTGAGCTAAAACTTGAAAGTAAGGATCAACTCTTAGATGTTTTTGGCAAAACAAACCTACCAGCCAAAAAGCCTTGCATGTCTAGTTGTGTCTTTTATTTTGACGGGTCAGTCTTGCTGAGTATTAGTATACTCAGCCTTGCTTATTTTGTTGTTTTCAGGTAATCCCATCTGGCCTGGTGCTATTCCAGATGGATGGGAAATTGAGTGGGAGAACGATGATGAGGAGTGATATGCATGGATGGCCTCCTGTGTGTATCATGCGTTTAGTTTAATTTCCGCTGTTTAAAACTCTGAACCATGTTTACTTTTATGTACTGAAAAACCTGGTTTGTAATTTTAAGTACTTGAGGACTTGTATGTAACGTAATGTTGTACGCTGGTCCCGCTTTCGTGTGGGCTTAGCGCATATCTCGATCCTGTGTAAGTGATTTACCGGGCATGACCCGGCAGAGGCGACAAAATAGCTCTTGGTTATCGCTTAGGAGCCAAGTGGACCGGCTTAAGTGATAATCCGGATTTATTTTGGGCGGTTCTGTCACACTGACCCCTCTATATGGAGGCAAGAAGCCATGTCTGCATGCATATCCAGCATCTACCAGGTAGAAATGACCTACAATTGTTGGAGAATGAGTGTGAAAGTGTGTTTGATCACAGTGGACATAAGTGCATTGACTAGCTAGTGCAGTTACCTGCTGGCACAGTGAACCCATCATTTCTCTCAATGGCATCACCCAAAATTAGTGCATCATGGGCTGATCCCTCCCAACCAGCTAGAACATATGTGAACTTGAGGTCAAAGCTCATAGCAGCCATCACATTCTGAGTTGTGGTGGACTTCCTACCTCTGAAAGCTTGCTGCATGTGTCTAGGCACCCTTGCTAACACATGTGTGCCATCAATGACACTAATGCAATTCTACAGAAATGTCCATAAGCCAAAAGATTAACATATGTGGGAAACATATTGATATGGACATGTGTGGGAAACATATAGACATGAAAGTACCTTCAGAAAAGGGAACCATCTGTGGCTGCCCATAATCTTAGGGTGTGTGGCAGTGCTTGGAGACTTGATCATGTCAGCCCTTAATTCACCAATAGCATACAACACTTGGTGGAAGATTCTACTCACAGTCTCAATGGATCTCCTAAAGGAATGATGGACTACCCTAAACCTTTGGTTGTGTCCAACCACATGTATAAACATTGTCACCTACTCCTCCACAGGACATCCTACTGTCTCAGGAACAAGTTTTCTACTCCTAAGCAGGTTGCACAAAGAAAAAAAGGGGACCCTTTTCATGCGCAACATGGCAATGCATTCAACATCATTGTAGTTGTACATCATCTAGAGTGTGCTCTGTCTATGCTTCTCAGCCTCAGTCCTAGGCCCATAAGGGATTGTTTCTTCTTCACTAATCCTTCTAAGCCTATTGACCACAAAGGAAACCATAACAACAACCATCCCTGTTGCTTGCCTAGCCATCAGTGCATGTTGTGCATTTGTATCCATCTACATGCATTCACAAATGTATAAGCAATTTAAGTAGACCTTGGCTGGCCTCTGAATGTAAGTGCAACCATTCACAAATGAAAAAAGGCACGATTGCACTACTAGAAATGCCTCCCTGTGCCCATAAGCTAGTCATCATCGACCATTCATCTCCCACACGGGACAAAATATGATCACAAGCAACAACATTTACAATATGAAACAAATCGACATGGAACCACCAACAAGAACAATGAAGCATGAAAAAATACGACCAGGATATATCATCACAAGAGTAAATACCAACAAACAACTCATAGATCTGAGCAAAACAATGAACTGTGTACCGAAGAAATGGGAAAAAATAGGGATTTCACCTCGGGTGAGCAGGAGGGGGTGCAGAAGCTGCTGAAAACAGCTGGAGGTGGGGAGGAGGTAGCAGAACTGGACGGGGAAGCAGATCCACGAACAGCAACACCTCCTCGCCGGAGAAGAAGAGGAGGAAGGAGACTGCCTCGCCGGAGCCCGAGAGAGAGCCACGCCGCCTGGACGCAGATCCACACGGGGGAACGGAGAGGAAGCCCGGAGAACACCACGACCGCGCCGGCAGCGGAGCTTACCTCGTCGACGGTTCCTCAACGGGAGCAGAGAGTGGAGAGGAGGGGAAGAACTGAGGGAGGTAGGAGGGAGTGGTATAAGTAGGCCATGGATTTCAGCCGGCAAGAAGCGCGCGGAAGTTTCCCTCCTCCCGCGCGAGCCCGCGCGAGCGCGCGAGAGCTCCTGCCGTCGGCAAGATTCGCCCGCGCAGAGCGCTGCCAGAGCCAGGCTGAAGAAAAACGAAACCTAGGAGCGTGTGGCACGAGCCAGGAGAGAGAGGGGGAAATGGACCGCAGCGGCCTGGCTCCCAGGCCGACCAGGGATATCAAACACGCGAAGTTGGCCCTGCTGGGCTTGGCTGGGCAATTTTGGCCCATATCAAACACGCCCATACTCCCTCCGTCCCAGAAAAACCGCACCCCTGCGGTTTGAATTTTTTCCCAGAAAGAACGCACACTATGGGAACCAACACCCATGCACAGGCTACTCATCGTCTCAGCCGGACGCGTGGACACATTCACGTCCACTTCTTTTCTATCCCACAACTTCCGTCTCCAAATTCTCTTTCTCCTCTCTCGTTTCCTTTGGCCGCGCCGTCATCCAGGTTCGTCTCGCGAGCGGCGGCACTAGCAGGGCGCCGTGGAGAAAGACGACGCGGGCCTCGGCGGCGAGCCCCGCGGCGGCGGCGCGGTGCGGACGGGCCAGCGGGCGATGCCGATGCTACGGTGGAGCCAGAGGAACGCGACGGCGTCACGGACTGACGGGCGAGGACGGAGGCGGCGCCCGACAGGACGCTCCATACGACAAGGCACCGGAGTGCGACGAGCTATGCTCTGCCAGCGGCCGGATTTGCTAGCCGGCAGGGTGGGAAGCAGACCGCAAGATCGGGGCCGTCGGGGAGAGGAGGCCGCGGGCAGTGGTGGAGGGCAGCAGGCCAGGCCGCCGAGCCAAGTCCCCGCGCCGGGAAAGAGGGAGAAGGGAGGAAGCAGCGACGACGCCGGGGAATAGGGAGGAGGGAGCGGCAGGCGGCGCCTGGCCAAGCCATCCCGCCGGCCGGGGCCTCCGCCTCGCCGGTCGAGGAAGCAGCGACGGCGCCGGGAAAGAGGAAGGAGGGATCGGCAGGCGGCGCCTCGCCAGGCCATCTCGCCGGCCGGGCCCTCCGTCTCGCCGGTCGGAGCCATGGGTGAGGATGCGACGGGGAGGAGAATGGAGGAAGAGGAAGAGGGGGCGGAGGCAGATGCAGGAAGGACGGCAGGTGGGATGGGTGGCTACAGGCGTGCGGTAGAGTAGATATTTGCATGGGCATTTTGGTAATTTCACATCTACTTTGGTTTGCGCGCCTAGTCCTCCAAGTGCAGTTATTTTGGGACGGAGGGAGTAAATAATTATGATACTAAATAAATATCATTAGATTAATCATGTTATATATTTTCATGACAAATTTGTTTAGACACACAAATGTTAATATTATTTTCTATATATTTAGTCAAATTTAAAACTTGTTGACTCCTCGAAAACGAGGTGAGCACTTATTTTGGGACGGAGGGAGTACAGCCCAAAGTTAAGTAACCGGCACAAAATACACAACGAGTCGTTTGCATTGCCCCCATGCATGCAGCGGGGCAAGTCCATTACAAGCAATTCAACAAGTCCATTACAAGCAAATCACAGTGTAGCTAGCTGAATTATAGAGCACAACATCTGTGTCTTAGGGGTGTCCTCTGTTGAACCAATTACTACCTCCGTTCTTAAATATAAGACGTTTAGGACAAGTTAGTTAGTTCAAATATAAACTAATTTGCTTGTTCTAAACGTCATATAAGAACGGAGGGAGTACGAGTTACATCCTTCCAGAGGAGGAATTGGAACAGCTCCTGAGTTCCGACCTTCCACATAGGCCTAACATACTGGTTACAACCAACAACACAAACAAAAACTCACAGACGCCAAAACATAACACGTCAGATGACCAAACAAACTTCCTTCCAGAGGTGGCAAGAGCAGTTTACCACTGTAGAATCAGCACCTCTGCAACTCTTGTTCCCTCATCTTCATTCCCCTAAACCGAAGCCGTGTGCCCTTTCGTTTGACAGTTTCATGCCTCTGACTCTGAGGGTCACCGTTCCTGCAATAACAAGTACGAATTTTGTCATATGAGTGATGTTAGTATATATGCAGCATTCAGGAAAACAGGCTAGACAGCTAATTACCTTGTCTTGAGACCTAGGCGTTGTTAATGTTAATCCCTTCGGCCACAATTTCAATTTCAAACTGAGACTCTATGGTAGTCCTAGGTATCGACTCCCTAACTTGCTGAACATCATCGCTCTGAGTTTTGGTTGCACTATTAGCCTCCTCGTCAACCTCACCAATCTGAATTTTCGTGGCCCTCTTAGCCTCCTCATCAATCTCGCCGCTCTGAATTTCGGTTGTGCTCCCAGCCTCCTCATCAACCTCACCACTCTGAATTCCTGTTGTGCTCTTAGGCTCATCATCAACCTTTTGGACGACATAAACTTTAGTATCGTTGATGACAAGGTTGATCCGATTACCATGTTTGGCCACCTGCCTTTTCACAGTATCAACAGTCCTTGTGACGCTAGAGCTATTGGCACACCACTTTTGGTTGTAATTGAGGACTACCTTTGTGAGCCTTTCGAGATTGCTGATACCATAAGGAACACTCTTTTCAGTTGCTGAACCTGAGCATAATTCTAGTTGAAGATGTGTGACATTTGGCATAGCTCCTATTTCGAAAGTGATCCACGGCACTGGGCAATTGACTGTGAATTTCTGAAGCGTACTGAACCCCTTACTTTCAATTACTATAGCTTCTCTAAGAACAAATTCCAAGCCTAGTATCAAGCACCTCAAATTTCCTAAGTCTTTGAGTATCTTCAGATTTTCAGTCTCTATTTGGCAGATGGTGATTTCCAGGAAATACAGAAACTTGAGTTTTTTGATCCATGGGGGAACATAGGCAAATCTTCCCAGTGTAACCTTGAACTTCTCAAGCTCCCGAGGTGGATCAGACAGGGAGTCTAGGAACTCCATGGAGCAGCAGAGTCCACAGTGAATGGTCAGAGACTTGAGGTTCCTCCACTTTTGGATGGATGATAGTAATGCTTCGCGGTAGGACGCATCAGTGAAATTCCGAAAGGACCATATTATTGTAACCACCCTCAATCTGTCTAGAGCACCGAGATCCTTTACAAAGCTTGCCTGGTGTTCCCTTAAATCAATGGTGGCTAGATTCTCCAGCTTCCTGCAATGCTGGATATCCTCTGCAATCCTTGTTGTTGTTTCAGTCAAATTAATTGTTCCTTCGTCATGATTAAAGAGGAGAGTTCTCAAAGTATTCCGCAGCCCCACAATGCTGCGAGGAAGCTCTATCACCTTTGTGGATCTCACATCCAGAGTCTCCAGGCACCTTAGCTCCCAAATTGCTGCCGGTAGCTCACTGACAACAGTGCCTCTGAGGCCCAGATACCTCAGGAGGAGCAGGTTGCTCACGCCTTCAAGGCATACTGGATCAAAGAGATCGGAATATTGCAGCTCCAAAACAGTCAGATATCTCGATTCAGACAGAATTGAGGATAACATGCCAGAGGTGGCTAAAGTCATTTCATGAGCCACAAGAGTTCGAAGACCTGGAAATTTGCACATAGGTGCAGTATTACCTTCCCACCTAAATGATGACAAGCGACGGACATTACGGTCCAGCTGTATCATCGCGCCATAATAATTTGCAGCACCAAATAAGTTCTCTTGTTTGGCAACAGAAACTGTCAGATCCCGCATAATGCCATGCATCTTGACCTCATCATAGTCCACAACTTCTAGCATATTACGGTGGATCAGTTCCATGAGATTTCCCTCGGCCATTTCCTCTGGTGTACTCTTTCCTTTGGGGAGAACAAAGCCTTCTGCTACCCACAGCCGCACAAGGCTTTCTCGTGACATAGGGTAATCTTCGGGGAACAAGCTGCAGTATAAGAAGCAATTTCTGAGGTCTCCAGATAGGTCATGGTAGCTGAGATTGAATATTGCTCGCACATGATCATTGGTGGACAACTCAGTTCGAAATTGATTGTATGTTGCGTTCCAAATGTTTATTCTTTGTGGTCTTGATGACAACAAGCTGCCTATTGTAATGATTGCCAACGGCAGTCCATGACATCTATCCACTACAGCTTTGGCAATTTCCTCGAACTCCTTTGGGCATTTGTGGTCCTTCTTATTGTTAAAAGCCCTTCTGCAGAACAGCTCAAATGCATCAGACTCATCCAACGGTCGGAGCACAAGGTGGTTGTTTGAGGTAGGGAGAGCAGCGACATGGTTCTTTCGTGTTGTAATGATAATGCGACTTGCTTGGTGATTCTGGAAAGCATCATGTATTTCCAAGTACGCTTGTTGTTCCCAGACATCATCCAATACAATCAAGCATTTTCTGTTTTGGATTTTTTTCTTTATTTCTTCTTTCAAGTCATGTACATCCATTTTGTCAATCTCTGCTGGTACCGGGGGTTTCGATCGCCCAATCTTCCAAAGTAGCTCCCTCAACAGAGCATCCACTGTGAAGATCTGTGACACAACAATGAAAGCATGCACATGGAAGTTCACCTTTTCACGTTCATAAACATTTATGACCAGGGTAGATTTTCCCAATCCACCCATACCAGATACTGTCATCACGGAGCTGTCTAGCTCTTTTGAATAAAGCCATCCAGTCAGCAATCTCCTGTTTGCTTCGGTTCCTATTAGATCTTCATCTTTGACAAATTCTGGGAAGCAATGTTGGGCCCGTTGTCTTTCCATTGCAGTTAGTTGGTCAGGAACCAATTCATCCTTCATCTGAATAACTTGCCAAATTTCCTGTTCTATCTTAACTACCTCATCAGCAATTTCACTGAAAACATGTAAATTTTCATATTTGGTACCCTTGATGAAGAACTTATTTAGAAACCTTTCTTTCTTTAACGAATTTAGGAACCTTTCTTTCTCCACCTGAAGAAGGTATGAGTATTTGTCTACCACATCCTCAGCATGGCAAGCCACCTTCCGTACCTCCCCAATCCAACTTTTAACAACTTCGTCTATTAGGTAGGATGTGTTGATCTGTTGTATAATATTAGCCATGATAGTCAAATGCATCCTTATTCGATCCATTTTCCTTGGCAGTTCCTTAAGAGCTTGAACGTTTCCAGAGAGCTTTGCAATAATGGCCTTGGCAAATTCATCTCCTAAAACAGTACCAATTTTCTTGACAGCAAGGAACACTGCTTCTGCCATAGTTTGTGCTGAACAATGAAGACACACAAAATGTCACGTTGTGGAAAACTATTTCAACCAAAAAATACGCAGCTCATTTCATGCAGATGAAGTTCAAATTTTCCTTCTGGATCCATGTATTATCTTAGTACTGTTAATGTTAAAATAAGTTACCACCTTTGCCCAGGGGGGCTAGAAATTACCACGTTAATTAAGAAAATAGATGTCATTAGATTTTTATGATGATCTAATGGTCTACATTAACCCAAAGAGTTCATGTCAACAATGATTAAAAATATATAATTTTTAATTAAAAGATAAAGTAAAATAGCTGTTCACCAATGCTGCCATTTCGAATGTAATCAATAAACAACTAATTCGGAACTATAAGAGTATGCAAATTAGTACTTCCTCCGTTTTAAATTAAGTCATTTCAGTTTTGTCCTAACTCAAACCTATCTAAATTTGACCAAATTTATAGAAAATATCTGAACATATGTAATATAAAATAAATGCACAACCAAAATATATTACATGGTGTCTTTAGTGAAACTAGTTCGAAGATGTAGATGTTTGTATTTTTATATGAACTTGGTTGCAAATAGAGAGGTTTGACTATATAAAGATAGAATGACTTATGATTTGGAATGGAGGGAGTAGTTGATTTGTATTCAAATTGTGTGGGGGATACACCCCCGGAGTACCACTCAGATGGGTCTTACCGCCTCCCATTGAGGGGCCGACAAGGGCCCACACGAGGGGACTCGGGATAGATGTACGGATCAAGACGAAGCACGGATTAGGAAAGAGATTACTTGTACTCAAAAGCAATAAGATTCATTGTAACTGACTAGGATAGGATCCCACATGATCTGTAACCCTACCCCCCCCGGTCCTATATAAGGGCGGCAGAGACCCCTACCTAAAACATCTTGATCTTGCGCTATGCAACGCAACCCCATACAATATAACTGAGCACAGGACATAGGGTATTACACCTCGCGGTGGCTCGAACCTGGTAAAACCCCATGTGTCCTTCGTGTTCATCATCTAGCTCCAGCTATGTCGATCATCTCCACACAATCTACCACCATTGTCTACCCCGTGGTGGACCGTCGGACTATTCCCCCGATAGTTGGCGCGCTAGGTAGGGGTTTTCCGGGACAATTGGCGAGCTTTGATGGACACTGTGAAGATTCCAAGCATCTGCCTTGTTTACGTCGTGATGGGAGTGACGATACCCTTCTAGGGGCATGATAGGATCAAGGCAAGTAGCCTAGAGGGGGATGAATAGGCCTAAAAAACAATTGCAAACTTTTCTTGCAACTTCACTATTAGAACGCAGAACCTCCGTGTTTTTTCGCGGAACTTCTGTGAAAAACCGCGGAACCTCTTAGAAAATTCGCAGAGCTTCCGGGAACTGAGACCCGCATAAGAACTGTTTGCAGATGACAAGATTTAAAACAGATCTGGTGCTAGAGAGAAGTATATTAGGATGTGAATTGAAGATTTAACCACTTAACCTCCTTTGGAACACTAAGAAATTGTAGATCTAAAGCAACCCTAAAGAACGTAGAACCTCCGCGATTGCCGCGAGGAAGAAGCGAGGGGGCACCGGCTCGGCTGAAGAAGAAGGCCGGGGGTGCGAGTGGGCGGGGCCAGCTTGCCGTCGCGATTCCGCCCCAGCCTGCGCCGGCAGCGAGGGAGGAGGTTTGTGCGGCACACCACCAGTGAGAGATGGAGGGGCAGCGTGATGGGAAGAGGGCGGGCGGCGTCTATCGCGAAGGGGAAGAAGGTGAGCGAGACGAAGAGGTGTTGAACGAATGCAACTCGATGCAGAGGGTGGAGCCTCTGAATTGAGGTAACGTGCGGGAAGGGAAGGGAATGCCCACTCGGTATTTGTCTGCAATTCTGTCTACCAATTCAATGGACATCCAAACGGTGGCATTCGTAGCAGCAAATTCCAATTCCAAATTCCAGCCTCCAAAGCCAACATCCAAACGCAGCCTAAGCCAGATGTCCTTCTGTGATGAGGTCATGGACCAGTCGGACGAGGATGTCCTGCATTTGATCAATGTGATCTTTTCAGACAACGGATCAGACGAGCGCGATGCTTCTCTTTTCCCGATCCTGGAAGAGGACGTGCAAGTCGGCAAGTGGTCCTCGGACTTGGATCCCACCATCCAGAGGTCTCCAGATCGGAACGAGGAGTCGTTCACAGAGGAAACTACTGCCTCCACTAAACTCCCTACTGGTTCGGAAGATAGCACCTACATCACCGAGCCCTCCAACTCAATGGAATCACAATATGTGTTCCCGAGTGCTGAACTCTCGGATTACTCCACCAGTGGTGATGGTCATCAATAGATGGGCAAAGAAGCCTTCCAAGACGGTCAATGAGATGTTCGCCATAGCCAATGCCGAAGTAGACTGCGAGGAAGCAGAACGGGAACAACTCAAGAACGCCAAGTCTTAGTGGGATGACGAGGAATCCCCACATCCACGTGCAAGACGCATGGATTTAGATATTCCTGAGTCCTCGCACGTGATGGAGAGGCGTGGCAGGAAGCAGAAGTTCGAGATGGTAGCAGCTGGGCTGAGGGCGCCTCGATCCTGAGGAGTTCCAAAAGATGCTTGACGTGCAATGCCCATACCACAATAATAATAAGCACTCGGCTCATGATTGTTATGACCTCAAGAAGGCTTTCTCCAACAAGGGACCCTCCAAGCCCACCCCTAAGGGCGACAAAGGCAAGGAGAAGCGCGATCATCACCCAAACGACGACGACGAGTTCCAGACCGCCGATCGCATGGTCAACATGATCTACGGTGGGCCTAAGCAGCTCGAGTCCAAGCACAAAGCGAAGCTAACTATGTGACAGCTCATCTATGCAACCCTCCTGGCAACACACCAGAGTACCTACGTTGGTCTGAGGTTCCCATAACCTTCTCCCACATGGACCACCCATGGCAAGTACCCAAGCTCGGGAGATATGCCCTGGTGATAAAGCTAATGATCCGCAACGTGGTCTTGGAAAGATGCTAGTCGATGGAGGCAGTTGAAAGGATCAAGGCCAATGGTCTAGAGGGGGGTGTGAATAGGCCTGCAAAACTAATTTAAACTTTTCTTGCCGAAACACTGTCAGACTCCGGAACTTCTGCTGATATTCCCGGAACTTCCAAGCAAGTCCGAAACTTCCGCATGAATTCCCAGAACCTCCGGATTCTGTCACCTCATCAAGCCTGCACAAATCTGCTGTGCAATTCTTGTTATAAAACATATCTAATCAATTCTAGAGGATGGTTAGGAATGACCAAGAAGATCTACTGCCAAAGATACTGTCGGCAGTCGATTTTGGTACACCTAGAGCACTTGTTACACTTTTGTTTGAGCTTTGATTTGGAACTAACATGTCACTAGGCATACTAATCATGTAACAATTTCACCTTTGCGTGCATTTGGAAGTGTAATGATTTTGCAGGAAATCATGTGCTTAAATGAAGAAGTTGCACTAAGTTCGGAGGACGTTTGTCGGTGTCCGGATTAGCACCGGCACTAACTAGTGAATCACGCTGCGATCTGTCTCTCGATGGTCGGTGCGAATGCTGACACAGGGACACGGATTTATCCTGGTTCCGGCCACGGGGCCGTACGTCCAGCAAGGTGTGTGCGTGCACTGTATTAGCTTGCACTGGTGGTACTCGTAGAGGGGGGCTACAAGCAAGACGGGAGAGGAGGCAAGCCCTCGAGGTCCCTGCTAAAGATGATTGAGGCGAGTGCCAATATCGTGAATGGTGGAGTGAGCGAGAGTATGCGTGTGCGCATGTGGGTGTGTATGAGCGTGCCCGCGATGGGGCGTCTGCCTCCTCCTTTTATAGACCAAGGAGGGGCAGTTACAGGAGAGCCGCACAGTGACATGTACAGTGATCGGGTGTGGCGCCAGGGATCGTCGTCCTCGCAGGTCCTTGCTCCTGGCGCGAGTTGGTGGTGAGCTCCGGCTTCCGTGGGCGGCGTGGCGGCTCCTGTGCTTGTCCAGGTGCGATTTCGAGGGTGCATTCCTGCCCATTCGAGGGTCTCGTCGCGGGAGAAGGACGGGAGTTGGCAGTACAGGGTCGCAGAATGACACCGGCCTATCCGCACAGGACTACGCAGTTCCTCACACAACGACCGGGATGGCTACACAACACCGGGGATGGTCGTACAGTGCCGGGGATGGCCGCGCAGCGCCGGAGTCGGTGGACAAGATGCGGCGCACGTCGCCCGTACGGCTGCACCGGTTAGCGCGTGCGTTCGCTTGCCGCCGGTACACCTTTCGAGGGTGCCCCCATACCTGTTCGAGGGTCTTGTCGCGGGGGAAGGACGGGAGCAGGCGGCACAGTGTCACAGAGTGATGCCGGCCTGTCCGCACAGGGCCGCGTAGTGCCTGCACAGGGCCGGGGATGGCCACACAATGACGGGTCCGGCCGCACAGTGACGGTGTCAGGTGCTCAGACTGTGTCAACCGCGCGGTGTGGGGGGAGATCTGCTTTTGACTTTGGCGTCCCACCGCGGATCCAGGCATTAAATGCCCTTGTCAAGCAGAGCAGAGGGGCGGGGTGCCATTTGTCGAGGGACGGCCTCGAGCGAGGCGGAGCTGGACATCCGCTCGAGGGGGTCGAGCCCCTCGAGTGAAGCGGAGAATTGCTCGAGGGGCCCGTGACCCTCGAGCAAGGCGGAAATCTGTTCGAGGGGGTCGCGGCCCTCGAGCGAGGCAGAATGTTGGGGCATACGGGCGAGTTCTCTCGATGGGGAGGCCTGAGCCGTTGTTGGGCCGTAGTAGGCCGTGGGCCTGACGTGCGCCCTGTTCCCTTTTTCAGGGTCCACAGTGATTCGATCGTAAGTGATTAGCGTTTGACAAGGGTGATTATCCCCTTAGTTAGGGGACCCCTTATGACCGTCCCCGACAACGTTATGCAAGAGAATCAAGATCTGACCGTGTACGAATTTACTTCCAAAGGTGGTGAGGACCATGATGCTATGATGAAATATTCCCGAGGACCAAGACGAAAGACCGGAAGTTCATGCAACAAGACCCCTTGTCTTGATCGTGGGGATAATGACGTCTAAAGGCCACATGCGAAGGAACAAAAAGTCAAAATGTCGAGAAAATCCACGTGGAGGAATATGAGCCCGAAGCCGGGGTCGCCTTGAGATTTGGAGATTTACCCATGAGATCAACTCAACCCGAGAGATATTCGCGCAACCCAGAACAACATGATCTTTCGATACAGATTCGGAGACTTAGACGGCCTTTAATGACAAAATGTTGAATACCAAAGTTGTGGGCCTTGTTGAGAACTTCGATTTAAATATATAGAAAGCCCAATTAGGATCAAGGAGCTAGGAGATATAGCCCCCGAAATACCTACTACGCAGACAAGTCCGAAATTAGAAAGATTATCTCCCGAGAACGTTTTGGGGATCTTATCTTCGTTTCCAAGGAAAACAATGAATACCAAAGTTAGAGATAATTTCGTGCCACATAATTTAGACACCGAATTTGTATTATTTGGATTCCAGACATGGGAGATATGACGTCAACAAGGAAGGTCTGCGAAATAGGAAAATCTGGGCGAGGCTGATTTTACGGAAACATAGTTTGATTCTCTCCCAAGGAAGATTTAGTGCAAGGCAAGGTGGAGCACGTCCCAAAACTCCCCAAGGGCATAAATACAACCCCCAAGGCGCCCAAAACCAGCGAGTAGCACGGTGGCAATGGTGCATCTTCTTCATGGTTTTGCTTTAGCCCAAAGTGACGGGCACTCCTTGCACGACGTAGTTGCTTCCAATACTTATTGCTTGAACAAACAAATCTCCACAAAACATTAGTCTTAAAATTGAATTGACACATTGGCGTACCTTGTTCATGTGCTCTTGTGTAGGGTGTGAGCTCGATAGCGGATATGATGGGCCACTAACAAAGTTAGCACCTACCATTAAAGAGCGAATCTTGATGTAGCAATCATCTTGTCGGAGTGGGTTGTGGACTTCTCGAAACCCAAGTTTTAGTGTCTAGCTTTTCACCTACTTTCAAGGACACAAACAAAAAAACAAGCATATATGCAATAATAAAAATTAGGGTTAGTCAAGAAGATAGATAGATCGCCCTAGGGTTCGAGTTGCCGATCCCTGGCAACAACGTCAGAAAAAAGAGCTTGCTGACGGTTTAATAATGCATCAAGATTCACTGCAACCTTACGGATCATCGTAGTACCCTTTTCCCTCGAGTATGGACCCAAGGTATCAATCCGTGGATCAGAAGCAAACTACCTAGGATTTTCCATCTAATCTAACCGATCTAACCTAACATGAAGCATTGATTGCATATAAAGATAACCTTAAATATATATGAGTGATAGCTCAAGGTTGATCACATCCATGAACATCGGCAAGGGTAAAGCTCCACCGAAGGGGTAACTAGGCCTATTGTCTTCTAGTTGTAGTTCCAGCAAAAGAGCAACAAAGCATACATCTCATCTAAGAGCATCCTTAAACTCCTACCTCCGGCCAACCTCCCGAAAACACCCATCTCTCAGGGAAGTCATCCTATCATGATGCACCCTTAACAGCGCGGGGAGTCTAAGGGCATGCCCGTACGTGAACATGTCTACAGAGCATGAAGGGTCGGTGTTGACGGTTCAAAAACACGCCAAGATTCACCACAAACTTACGGATCATGTAGTACCTTTTTCCCTCATGTATTAACCCAAGGTTATCGAATCCATGGAACATGTGCAACGCAAGATTCAATCCAATAAAGTGGAAAACACTTTCCTTTGAGAGATTGTTATGCATCTAATCTACTAAACACGAGAGGCAGCGAGAGAAAGCATAGAGATGACCAATCTAGAGAGTCTAGATCATGCTTTTGTTGAAGTTCCAAGCAAGAGATGAAGCTAGCAATGAGAATCTCATAAAAAAACATCTTTAAACTGTGGCCTCCGTTCCAATCCTCAAAGGCACCTACCATACACGTGATCGACATCCTGTCACGATGCCCCCGTTTATTATGTAGGTGAACCTAAGAGCACATTCGCGAGGAACGTGTTGACAACACTTGGTAGATCCGCTATGCACCTCTAGCCACCATGGCTACAAGAATACTCCGAGCAATCCATCTCGAGAATAGATTGAGAAAGAAGCAAAACCAAGAGAAAACAAAATCATAGGGAAGGCACTTGATCGCTAGAAATCAGATTCACAATATAAATTCACCATGAATGATTACATTAACAAGATCACCACCAGGATCCTACCTTGACATTGATCCTAGCTCCAGAACTCCAATGTGGTCTTCCTTGCAAGGTTCCCATGTTGGCTAGGGAAACCCTAGACAACTAGCACTACCCTCCTCTCCGGAATGGTGTCCCTCTAGCTTCTCTGCTCCTCAACGGCGAATGACGAATGGATTGATGGGTGAGTCTTCGCGTGGGGTCTTTAAATAGCCTGAGAGGGTGTTAGGTCAAAGGGCGCGGCGAACCGGGCCCAGAATGGGCTGGGCCTGTCGTCCTGGGCCGCCCAGCCTCGGCCCATCCTGGCGCAGTTCGGCCCCGGTTTGCCTCCAGATGCTTCTCGTGTTTTCTTGAATATTGGCTGATCTGCATGTGGGTCCTTGACATCATTTTCTCCGCAAAATAGATAAGGGTACTTGTCGTCCAAGCTTTAGCATGTTATGTCTAAGTCCCCGGAGTTTTATGGCTTCATGCTTCGGTCCTTAGGCCATTTGGAGTCATGTTCACCTGGTGTCTTGACTTGTGTCGGGCTTCATGATCTTCTCACAAAGTGTTTGATGAACTTTACCCGGAAGTCCTCATTTTAGTGCTAAAATCCTGCGTAAACAACAAACTCCAAAAATGACATGCAAGAGCGAACTTGTTATATCAAGGGGGTTAGTACCATTGGATCGGATATCAAATCAATGTCAACACCGAAGGTAAACTCATGGTTTGGAGCACCAAATTAGAGCATCAATAACTCCCCCATGCTTAAACCTTGCTCGTCCTCGAGTAAGCCTTCAATGGATATCATTGTTACCATTCATTGTTCATACCCTGCACTTGATCATACACGAGAAAACATAATGCTCTCAAAGTTTAATTCGTTAGAGTTCCATAGAGTACTAGTCTGCATCCCTACGGAGGGTGGATATCAATTACGCTCTTCCCCAAGTAGTTAATCATGCTCCCAAATTTTAAGTGAGTCTCAAAAATTTTGAAATGAAGTGCGAGATTAAGAAAAAGAGCTAAACCAAGTTCAAAAATTTAAACCTCCTTGCATCCTGCTCATGAACTCTCATCTCATCTAGTCTCTCAAGCCTATTTGTTCTACTCCTTTCCCCTCTCAATAAATGTATATAAGTGGAAGGCTTTATCTGGGTTTTTGGGAAAAGTTTAGTCCTACCAAGATATTATAATCGAGATATTATCAAAACAATACAAGCTTCTCATGGACTTACCGAGACTCGTCAAAAAGCTCATTGGAAAAATAATGTTCCAAGGAGGGGGAAGAGAAAAATACACACGCTTTGAGATAGGCGGACATGTGCAAATGGCAAAGAGTGATCCCGAGGCACAAGCGGAGTCCCCATTATCGGATTGTACATAGTTGGAAAAATGAGTATGGATCTTGATCTTGATACTTTTTGAAATTCCTAACGCATCTAGAGAACCGGGGAGTTCACTTTATTATTTATTCATACACATTTTTTCATACATACATACATACATACATACATACATACATACATACATACATACATACATACATACATACATACATACATACATACATACATACATACATATATTTCTCTTCTTATTTTTTTCTTTTTATCCCCTTCTTTTTTTATTATTATTACTCCCCTTGAACTCTAAATTGCATTGTACCTACCTCCTCCCCCATGCTTAGACGACTGCTCGTCCCCGAGCGAAGAGGTGACAGAGATAAGGTAGGTACCTGTCGGGCATACACCCCGGGTACCCATGCAAGGAAGGATGAAGACGGACTCCTACTAGAATTCCCCTGTAATCCTACTAGGACTCGTTCCGTGTAATCCTACTAGGACTCCTACCTTGTAACCGACTAGGAACCCGCCCCCTGGACTATATAAAGGAGGGCCGGGAACCTAGCCGGGCATCTCAACCCAACACCAAGCGCAGGGCGCCATACTTGATCCCCAAACAAGACGTAGGGTTCGCCACCTTGGCGGCCCGAACCTGTATAAATCTTGTGTCCCGTGTCCTTGCGCATACCTTCGAGTTCTCGGTCTCCCGATCACGATCCTCCACCGCATAATCAACTACCTCGGGTACCCCCTTGGTAGGTTTGCCGGTCTAAAACACCGACAGCTGCCGCGCGTCCGGGTGCCTCGACTCCTCGCGCGGCTCGTCGTCGACCACGCGCCGTCTCGCCGCTCGACTTCTCGTCGGTCGGTCGCACTGGCTCTCGCCGTGCGCCTGGTCGCTCCGTCTCGCGGCTCGACTACTCCGTGCGCCGCCGCTCGACTTGTTATCCGGTCGCACTGGCTCTCGCCGTGCGCCCGGTCGCCCCGTCTCGCGGCTCGACTACTCCGTGCGCCGCCGCTCGACTTGTTGTCCGGTCACACTGGCTCTACTTCAGCCACGCCGTGCGTCGCAACTACTTGTCTCGCGGCAACACCGGCTCTACTTCGAGTACGCCGCACACCGCCACGACATCATCTTCCGGCCGCATCGCGTTGACCACTCATCTTGACTAGTTTTCCAAACTAGTCGAGAATGACAGAAACACCCCAACAACTAGTCGGAATCAACTCTGACTGGTCAAACTTCAGCAACAATCGTCGCGGCTCCATCTCCGACCGCCACGGTTTCATCTACAAGACCGCCCTGGCGGCAACAGCTAAGTCATTTATTTAAATGATTGTTTTTTCCTCTTTGGCTTGTCTTCCATGCGCAGGACAAACACGCCAAAGACTACCCATCTGTGCATGCTTCTACACAGGAACTATCCTTCAGAACTGCACAATCTCAAGTCCGCTATGGCGGCACAAGTCGACGCCAACAGTCGCAATCTAAAGTCCGCTATAGCGGCACAACTCGACTCCGGTCACATCAACAGTCTGCCCAGGCAGCAACATCTAAGTCATTTATTTAAATGATTACTGTTTTCTTTTCTTGGCTTGTTCTCCTCATCATGTAGGACAACATGCCGACTACTCATCGGTGTACGCTTCTCGGCGGGTTTTTCACAAGGGCTACACTCTGCTGACTACTCTTAGGGTATATCGATCAAGTCACCACGAGCCTACTTCATCAACTCGGGGGCTATCCCAAGGAGGCAGCTTCTAAAGTCCGCTCCACGCGGCAACTTAAAGTCGACTCCGGTCGCACCTTCGCCTGCTTCGGTGGCATACTGCGTGTGTAAGCTTCGATGGAACCTAGCTGTAAGTGGCCCTCGCGTCCTGGCGACGATGGTACCTAGCTGCACGTGGTTTTCATACCCTGTACCATGGGTTTCGTACCCTAAGTACTCGCGCTTCGTGCCTTGGGTCTGAAATCCATGGCCCAGGTACTCAAGTCGACTCCGGTCGCACCTTCAAGCCCGCTCCGGCGGCAACCGTACCTTGGGTCTGAAATCCATGACTCAGGTGCTCAAGCCCGCTCCGGCGGCAACCGTACCTTGGGTCTGAAATCCATGGCTCAGGTGCTCAAGCCCGCTCCGGCGGCAAAACTACTCGTTTTCTCTGATTTTTCATTCGATTTTGCCTTCCGGAAGTGCTTTTTGTTTTTTGCATCTTAAAGTCCACCCCGCATGGCACAAAGTCGACTACTATAGTCGCATCTAAAGTCCGCTTCGCGCGGCAATCTAAAGTTGACTTCTATAGTCGCATATCAAAGTCCGCTCCGTGCGGCAACCAAAGTCGACTTCAGTTTTTAAGTCGCACATCAAAGTCCGCTCCGTGCGGCAACCAAAGTCGACTTCGGTTTTTAAGTCGCACCTCAAAGTCCGCTCTGTGCGGCAACTAAAGTCGACTTCGGTTTTTCAGGTCGCATCTAAGTCCGCTCTGACGGCATCTAAAGTCGACTTCGGTCGCATCTAAAGTCCGCTCTGACGGCAGGGCTACTTCTCAAGCTCCACGGCTCGACGCCAAATTACTACTCGAAAACTCTCCAGCTCGGGGGCTGCATTCAAATTACTACTCTAGAACAACTCTAGCAGACTTTGCTCGCTCTCAAGCTCGGAGATTCCGTACCAACAACTACTCGACGTGGCTCATACGGCTCTCTTATCTCGGGGGCTACACGCTGCAAGAGTACTCGGATGATGGCTTTCACGAACACTGAAGACCCTTGGATTGTTTACCTAATCATTTCAAGGCTCGGGGGCTGCTATGCTATATCCATCAGTCAATTTTTCAAGACGGAAGATTCAGAATCAAGACTGACCCTCAGCTAGAGTCTGCGACTCAACCCAAGGCTCAGGGGCTACTCCATATGGAGTGCGATTTTGCAACCGCACTTTCATATAATCTCGACTTCAAGACTGATGAGCTGGACCACCTTCCAGCCTCGCGGCAGTTCAAGTACTATTGAAGACTTCTCCAAGCAGAACTCGAGGACGCTCAAGAACTACTCGAAGAGGCTTCAAGACTACTCGAACTACTACTCTCGACTCCAACGTGCTCGGGGGCTTGTCGGGCATACACCCCGGGTACCCATGCAAGGAAGGATGAAGACGGACTCCTACTAGAATTCCCCTGTAATCCTACTAGGACTCGTTCCGTGTAATCCTACTAGGACTCCTACCTTGTAACCGACTAGGAACCCGCCCCCTGGACTAAAGGAGGGCCGGGAACCTAGCCGGGCATCTCAACCCAACACCAAGCGCAGGGCGCCATACTTGATCCCCAAACAGGACGTAGGGTTCGCCACCTTGGCGTCCCGAACCTGTATAAATCTTGTGTCCCGTGTCCTTGCGCATACCTTCGAGTTCTCAGTCTCCCGATCACGATCCTCCACCGCATAATCAACTACCTCGGGTACCCCCTTGGTAGGTTTGCCGGTCTAAAACACCGACAGTACCAGAAATATATTTTCCTTGAGAGAGATACTTGAAATCTTCATTCATGAGACCATCTTGCGATCTTCCTCGAATTGACGATCCATACTCATATTATAGGTTATGGTGAGGAAGTAAACACAAAGATGATATGGTTTTACGGGTCAATATCTAGCGAGGTTTGCAAAATGTCCGATGTGGAAAGTCACAATGCACGAATAGAAAAGGCTAGCGTAAAGATAGGTACACAAAAACGGAATGACCAGCTTCTTAGTCTCGGGCCAGAGAAATTAAGACTTGAATCAATGCATCCAAAAATAAATCTTGTATGCTAAGGTTTTGCACTGAAATAAATTTAAGGCTTTGGATAGATAGAGAAACATGCAAGTGGTATTAATGACAAGGTTAGTATAACTTTTAAGAACGAAAATAAATCATCTTTAACTCATCCAGAATTGAGAGCACGAGAAAAACTATGGTTATCATCTTTATCATAACCTTCACAAAGGATTAAGCTAGCATTTAAATTGATTTCAGATTTGCATTAAAGAGAGCATTAGCTTAGTCATGCATAAAACAAGTAGAAAGATGAGCAAAGTGGCAACAATCATCATATATCTCCATGGCATAAATTTTCTACCTTCACCAAGGTCATAACAAGGTGGCAAATTTTATTCATATAGATTTAAAGCAAACATTAGCACTAACACACATGCTGAAAATAAATAAAACAGGAAATGCTACGCACACACAAACTAGCACACAAGCTGAAAAATAAAGAAAAGGAAAAGGAAAAATCAAACCAAACTCGAAAGCATTATTTCTTCTTCCTTCCTTTACTCTTCCTCCGGTGGTTGATGTTGAAATCCTTGCTCATTGTATCCTTGCTCATAATATGATTGCATGGGTCCTCCATGAAATTGATCCGGTGGCACAATTTGAAGGCGACCTAATTGATGGACAATACCTGTTGTCCCTTCTTACCATTGGTTGACATGCGTCCGGATGCTTTCGGTGTCTTGTGCATTTCTCTCCACTTATGCTCCAATGATTACTGCACTTTGTTGAGGTTGAGGCATGTTTGCATATGGTGCCACAAACGCTGCATTAGGCACCATGTAGGACGGTAGATGATGATGGAGGTGGTGGCAGCATGGCTGCACCACTCCCCCATGCTTGCATTGGCACACTTCCATAATATGGTGGTGGCATCGGAATTCCGCCATATGGTTGTTCATTTGCTTGATATGCAGCCCCTTCTCCACCTTCGGCTGCAGAGGATGATCCTTCTTCCACAATTCTTCCTCTTTTATTTTTCTTCGCTGGCACAAGAAGTACTTCTTCCAACCAATTTTGCCTTCCTTCAACAAATAATCTCAACCTCATGTTGAGAAGAGGAACATTAACCTTTGTCAACTTGTATCCTCTCCTCTCATCTCCACTAATAATTTTTCCTTGCTTCATGTACTCAATTCCCAAATAAGTCCCAACAAGGATGAAATTTGGGTTCCTTGTTATTGCTGGCCTTAATGAGATAGCTATCATTGAGAGATAGCACACCGAACCAATATTACTGGTCCCCAAAGTTGCTTCACAACACCACCGATTAATCATGACATAAGATGGGTCAATGACTTGCCTAGCAATCATTCTCGAATAAAGCCAATTTAATTCCATGTCAGTGATTTTTGTTTATCTCATCCTTCCCAAAATTCTCTTGCTCATCCATGAGTGAAATATCCCGATGATAGGATTCCGGATGCTATTCCTTTGCCAATTTGCTTCCTCTGAAATCATTCCCCAAAATCCTTCTAGCATATTTTTTTTGGACATCAACTTGTTTCGGGGCTTCTTTCACGAAATCGAGCAACTCTCTAATATATTCATAAGCAACCAATTGCTCTTCATCTTCGAGGCGAAATGAGAGGCACGGTTCCCCCTCATCAATGACCGGTGCCATTGTCATAAGAATTTCCAATACAAGCTCTTTATGAGTATTCACCCCAACTCCATTAGAGAATTGCACCCAACCAAGGTTGCTCAATATTTGATAAATATCCGAGTAGAATCCCAACACTTGGAGGGTGTTGTCGTCGAAGTCAACATTTGGCACAAGCCTCTTCTCAGGACGAACAAACCTATCCTCCACATGCTCCGTCTTCATGATGAAGCCAAACTTGGAGCGCCTCGGAGTATATGGTGGTGGAGCGGATGAACAAGTTGAGCGTCAAGGTCGAACGGGCGGCTCCTCCGTGTGCCCTTGCGGTTCGGTGTACCGCATGGACGAGCTTCGTGTGCTCCTCATGCCACCAAGGAGCAGCATGTCGCTCCTCGGTGGTGCCGCATCTTCCTCCAAGCTTCGCGGGGACTCGGAAATAGAGTGCCTCCGCGAAGAGCTTATTGACAGCACCTTCGATGACGACGAACGTGTCTTCTTAGTGAAGACATTGGTGGCTCTCTTCCACATTGTTGATGCACAAACTCACAACGAGTGCACCGGGGGTTTCTCGCTGGTGGGAAAAACACACAAGGGAAGTATATGGAGTGGTGGACATTGTAATGAATTTTCTGTGATTTTTGAAGGGTGGATTGGAGCTCAAATTTTTCTGGGTTGTTTCTGTAACCTTTGGACTATGAACTCAAGAAAACGAACTTTTAAATGGATGAACTACTTACCAGACGAAGGGGAGCACCAGGGGGCATAAAAAGGGGCCAGGCCGGCCGGCTTAGGCCGATCGGCCTAGGGGGCTCCTGCTCCTTCTGCCTCCAATTTTCTCCGAGATGCTTCTTGCTCCCTTGTTGCTTTGTGCCCTCGTGCTCCACGAGATTCCACCGCCCAAACATTGTGAACCGCTCCTTTGTTTTGAATGATGAAACTTGTGCCCCATCCTTTACTTTGTGTCACTTCTTGTTTCCCATGCCTCATGTGCCTTCATTGATTTCCTGCAAAACAAAACCCTTATTACCCTCATACTTGTCCTTTGCATGTGCCAAAGATGCTTGCTAATCATTGCCTTCACGTGATGCATCCTTGGTCACTATATGTTAATGAAGCTCAAAAACCCTTCCTTAATCATGTTTAGATGCTAATCACTCCTCTAATTTCAAAAATTAAAAATTAACTCAGAGCTAGCAATGAGTCCAAATATATTCTTAGAGGAGTTTATTTTGGTTGCACCGGGATTGTTTGCTTTCATTAATTAGAAGAGTTTCTGACTTACAATTGTTTTTGATGCCTAAAAACTCCTCTAAGAATACATTTGAACTCATTACTAGCTCTGAGTTAATTTTTAATTTTTGAAATTAGAGGAGTGATTAGCATCTAAACATAATTAAGGAGGGATTTTTGAGCTTCATTAACATATAATGACCAAGGATGCATCACTGGAAGGCAATGGTCGACAAGCATCTTTGGCACTTGCAAAGGACAAGCATGCGGGGGGCAACAAGGGCTTTGTTTTGTAGGAAATCAATGAAGGCGCATGAGGCATGAGAAACAAGAAGTGACACAAAGTAAAGGATGGGGCACAAGTTTCATCATTCAAAACAAAGGAGTGGTTCACAACGTTTGGGCGGTGGAATCACGTGGAGCACAAGGGCACAAAGAAACAAGGGAGCAAGAAGCATCTCAGAGAAATTTGGAGGCAGAAGGAGCAGGAGGCCCCCTAGGCTGATTGGCCTAGGCCGGCCGGCCTGGCCCCTTTTTATGCCCCCCTCGGTGCTCCCCTTCGTCTGGTAAGTAGTTCATCCATTTGCAAGTTCGTGTTCTTGAGTTCATAGTTCAGAGGTTCCAGAAACAACCCATAAAAATCCGAGCTCCAATCCACCCTTCAAAAATCACCGAAAATTCAACACAATTTCCACCACTCCATATACTTCCCTTTTGTGTTTCCCACCGGCAAGAAACTCCCGGTGCACTCATTGTGAGTTTGTGCAGCAACAATGTGGAAGAGAGCCACCAATGTCTTCACTAAGAAGACATGTTTGTCGTCATCGAAGGCGCCGTCAACAAGCTCTTCGCGGAGGCACTCTATTTCCGAGTCCCCGCGAAGCATGGAGGAAGACGCGACACCACCGAGGAGCGACATGCTGCTCCTTGGTGGCATGAGGAGTACACGAAGCTCATCCATGCGGTACACCGAACCGCAAGGGCACACGGAGGAGCCGCCCGTTCGACCTCGACGCTCAACTCATTCATTTGCTCCACCACCATATACTCCGAGGCGCTCCAAGTTTGGCTTCATCATGAAGATGGAGGATGAGGAGGATAGGTTTGTTCGTCTTGAGAAGAGGCTTGTGCCAAATGTTGACTTCGACGACAACACCCTCCAAGTGTTGGGATTCTACTTGGATATTTATAAAATATTGAACAACCTTGGTTGGGTGCAATTCTATAATGGAGTTAGGGTGAATACTCACAAAGAGCTTGCATTGGAAATTCTTATGATAATGGCACTGGGCATGTGTGTTAGTGGTAATGTTTGCTTTAAATCACCGTGAATAAAATTTGCCACCTTGTTATGACCTTGGTGAAGGTAGAAAATTTATGCCATGGAGATATATGATGATCGCTGCCGCTTTGCTCATCTTTCTACTTGTTTTATGCATGACTAAGCTAATGCTCTCTTTAATGCAAATCTGAAATCAATTTAAATGCTAGCTTAATCCTTTGCGGAGATTATGATAAAGATGAGACCCGTAGTCTTTCTCGTGCTCTCAATTTTGGATGGGTTAAAGATGATTTATTTTCGTTCTTAAAAGTTATACTAACTTTGTCATTAATACCACTTGCATGTTGATCTATCTATCCAAAGTCTTATATTTAATTCAGTGCAAAACCTTAGAATACAAGATTTATTTTTGGGTGCATTGATTCAAGGATTGATTTCTCTGGCCCGAGACTAAGAAGCCGGCCATTCCGTTTTTTGCGTACCTGTCTTTATGATAGCCTTTTCTATCTGTGCATTTTGAGTTTCCACGTCAGAAATTTTGCAGACCCCGCCAGATATCGACCCATAAAACCATATCATCTTTGTGTTTACTTCCTCACCATAACCTATTATTTGAGTATGGATCGTCAATTCGAGGAAGATCGCAAGATGGTCCCATGATTGAAGATTTTAAGTGTCTCTCTCAAGGAAAATATATTTCCAGTACCTACCTTATCTCCATCACCTCTTCGCTCGGGGATGAGCAATCGTCTAAGCATGGGGGAGAAGGTAGGTACAATGCAATTTAGAGTTCAAGGGGAGTAATAATAATAAAAAAGAAGGGAAGAAAAAGAAAAAAAGAAGAAGAGAAAAAATATATATGTATGAAAAAATGTGTATGAATAAATAATAAAGTGAACTCCCCGGTTCTCTAGATGCATTAAGAATTTCAAACAACTTCAAGATCAAGATCCATACTCATTTTTCCAACCATGTGCGATTCGATAACGGGGACTCTGCTTGTGCCTCGGGATCACTCTTTGCCATTTGCACATGTCCACCTATCTCAAAGCGTGTGTATTTTTCTCTTCCCCCTCCTTGGAACATTATTTTTCTAATGACCTTTTTGACGAGTCTCGGTAAGTCCATGAGAAGCTTGTCTTATTTTGATAATATCTTGGTAGGACTAAACTTTTCCCAAAAACCCAGATAAAGCCTTCCACTAATATACATTTATTGAGAGGGGAAAGGAGTAGAATAAATAGGCTTGAGAGACTAGATGAGATGAGAGTTCATGAGCAAGATGCAAGGAGATTTAAATTTTTGAACTTGGTTTAGCTCTCTTTCTTCATCTTGCACTTCATTTCAAAATTTCTGAGACTCACTTAAAATTTGGGAGCATGATTAACTACTTGTGGGAAGAGCTTAAATGATATCCACCCTCTGTAGGGATGAAGGCTAGTACTCTATGGGACTCTAATGAATTAAACTTTGAGAGCATTATGTTTTCTCGTGTATGATCAAGTGCAGGGTATGAACAATGAATGGTAACGCTGATATCCATTGAAGGCTTACTCGAGGATGAGCAAGGTTTAAGCATGGGGGAGTTATTGACACTCTAATTTGGTGCTCCAAACCATGAGTTTACCTTCGGTGTTGACATTGATTTGATATCCGATGTAATGGTACTAACCCCCTTGATATAACAAGTTCGCTCTTGCATGCCATTTTTGGAGTTTGTTGTTTACGCAGGATTTTAGCGCTAAAATGAGGACTTCCGGGTAAAGTTCATCGAGCACTTTGTGAGAAGATCATGAAGCCCGACACAAGTCAAGACACGAAGTGAATATGACTCCAAATGGCCCAAGGACCGAAGCATGAAGTCGTAAAACTTCGAGGACTTATACAGAAGATGCTGAAGCTTGGACGATAAGTACCCTTATCTATTTCGCGGATAAAATGATGTCAAGGACCCACGTGCAGATCGGCAAAAATTCAAGAAAACACGAGAAGCATCTGGAAGCAAAGCGGGGCTGAACTGGGCTGGGATGGGCTTAGGCTGGTCGGCCCAGGCCGGCCGGTCCAGCCCATTTTGGGCCTGGTTCGCCGCCCCCTTTGACCTAGCACCCTCTAGGGCTATTTAAAGACCCCATGCGAAGACTACGCATCAATCCATTCGTCATTCACTGCTGAGGAGCAGAGAAGCTAGAGGGACACCATTCCGGAGAGGAGGGTCATGCTAGTTGTCTAGGGTTTCCCTAGCCGACGTGGGAACCTTGCAAGGAAGACCACGTCAGAGTTCCGGAGCTAGGATCAAGATCATGGTAGGATCCCGGTAGTGGTCTTGTTCATGTAATCATTCATGGTTAATTTATATTGTGAATCCGATTTCTAGCGATCAAGTGTCTTTTCTACGATTTTATCTTCTCTTGGTTTTACTTCTTCAATCTATTCTCGAGATAGATTGCTCGGGGTGTTCTTGTAGCCATGGTGGCTAGAGGTGCATACCGGATCTACCAAGTGTTTTCAACATGTTCCTCACGAACGTGCTCTTAGGTTCACCTACACAATAAATGGGGGCATTGTGACAGGATGTCGATCACGTGTACAGTAGGTGCATTCGAGGATTGGAACGGAGGCCACGGTTTAAAGATGCTTTTTATGAGATTCGCATTGCTATCTTCATCTCTTGCTTGGAACTTCAACAAAAGCATAATCTAGACTCTCTAGATTTGTTATCTCTATGCTTTCTCTCGCTACCTCTCGTGTTTAGTGGATTAGATGCATAACAATCTCTCAAAAGAAAGTGTTTTCCACTTTATTGGATTGAATCTTATGTTGCACATGTTCCACAGATTCGAGAACCTTGGGTAATACTTGAAGGAAAAGGTACTACATGATCTGTAAGCTTGCAGTGAATCTTGGTGCGTTTTTGAACCATCAACACCGACCCTTCATGGTTTGTAGATATGTTCACATACGGGCGTGCCCTTAGACTCCCTGCGCCATTAAGGGTGCATCATGACAGGATGACTTCCTCGAGAGGTGGGTGTTTTCGAGAGGTTGGCCGGAGGTAGGAGTTTAAGGATGCTCTTAGATGAGATGCATGTTTTGTTGCTCTTTTGCTGGAACTGCAACTAGAAGACAATAGGCCTAGTTACCCCTTCGGTGGAGCTTTACCCTTGCCGATGTTCATGGATGTGATCAACCTTGAGCTATCACTCATATATCTTTAAGGTTATCTTTATATGCAATCAATGCTTCATGTTAGGTTAGATCAGTTAGATTAGATGAAAAACCCTAGGTAGTTTGCTTCCGATCCACAGATTGATACCTTGGGTCCATACTCGAGGGAAAAAGGTACTACGATGATCCGTAAGGTTGCGGTGAATCTTGGCGCGTTATTGAACTGTCAACAAGCCCTTTTTCTAGTGCCGTTACCGGGGATCGACATCTCGAACCCTAGGGCGATCTATCTATCTTCTTGACTAACCCTAATTTTTATTATTGCATATATGATTGTTTTTTGTTTGTGTCCTTGAAAGTAGGTGAAAAGCTAGACACTAAAACTTGGGTTTCGAGAAGTCCACAACCCGCTCCAACAAGATGATTACTACATCAAGATTCGCTCTTTAGTGGTAGGTGCTAACTTTGTTAGTGGCCCATCATCCGCTATTGAGCTCACACCCTACACAAGAGCACATGAACATGGTATGCCAATGTGTCAATTAAATTTTAAGACTAATGTTTTGTGGAGATTTGTTTGTTCAAACAATAAGTATTGAAATAACTACGTCGCACAAGGGGTACCCGTCACTTTGGGCTAAAGCAAAACCATGTAGAAGATGCTACTCGCTGGTCTCAATGGTGAAGACCTTGAAGCCGAAGGATACGTGACACAATGCCCCGAAGATCACAAGATCAAGATTGTTGACATCTTCGATATTCGTAAGAAGTTTCTGTTTGCATCAATTTCTGCACAACCTCAAAGGAGAACAACATAATATATTCAGATATTTAGAAACCCCCACGAAGTTACACTTCCAAGTTCTAACAAATCAAGAATCAAGTCAATCGGAGGTTCCTACAAGCGGATATGGCCGAATCACCGAAGGTTGCACGTTCTGGAATTCTTTGGACAGCATGCAAGAGCAGAAATAAAACGGCCATAGCTCCCTCATTTGGACTCCGATTAAGATGAATGAGTACCCATTGGAAAGGTAATTTCATAAAATTTTCAATAGAACAATATTTTGGTATATGTTCTATTATGTATACAGGGGAAAATCCACGAAGAAGAGGCAGCAGCAACACGATGGGAAGAAGATAAGGAGATAAAGAGGACAATAGCGAAGAGGAGCTTGGGCAATGCTTTCATAAGACCAACATAAAATTCAGAAGCTTGGAAAAAAAACAAAAACCCTGTTGGCGGTCGATTTCCGTCAACCTAGCTATGAGTTTACCTTTAATGTTGGTTTTGATTTAATATCCAAACTAATGATCCTGACCCCCCTGATGTATCAAGTTCACATTCGCATGTGGTTTTGGAATGTTTGTGTTTACACAAGATTTTAGCACTTAAAGGAGCACTTTCGGGCAAAGTTCATAAGGCACATTACGAGAAGATCGAGAAGCCCGACACAAGTGCAGACTCGAAATGAACATGACTCCAAAAGACCCAAGGACCGAAGCATAAAGCGATAAAACTCCAGGGACCAAAGCAGATGATGCAGGAGCTTGCGCGACAAATACCCTTATTTATTTCATGGAGAAAATAATGTCAAAAGCCTGCATGCATCAGGGTGGAGACATAGGAAGCATCAACGAGCTCGCACGAGAAAGTCAGGCCCGAGGCGGGCCAAAAAGGCCCTGGGCCGACCGGCCCACACGGATCGGCTCAGGCCGTTTTTGCGCCGCCTCGACCTCCCTTTTGACCTAGGGTTTCCTCAGCTTATTTAAAGCTCCTACCCTGAAGAACTGCGGGATCCATTCATCAGAGAGCTGCCGAATTGAGGGACACACACCGAAGGAAGCCGACAGTCGCCGCGAGTCCTTGATGTTGCCTAGGAGATGGCTTAGGCTAAACCCTAGCCGCCATGTTCGGACCTGCGTGGTGAAGCCATGGTAGAGTTCCGGAGCCATGCCTTGGATTCATCAAGGCATATTTACTTTTGACGGTGATATCAATGTAATCTTGTCTCTACTTTTGATCCACTATGATGCATGCCTTCTCTCATTCATATGTGTAGCTATCATATGACCTTAGTAGGAGTAGATTTAATCGTGATGGTTAGTCTATGTCTTGTGAATACATCATAGTAGTGCACGGGAAGTCGGTGGTTGATTACCCTCGTGTGGTGACATCATGTGGGAGAGAAAAGGCCGAACGAACGTGTAATGGTTGAGTTTGATCTATGGCGAGTATCATGAGAGTCGTTGCGCAGCCACCAAGAGGAGGAGCTTCGAGTAAAGAGCACTTGCTGGGCATTTGAGCTAAAGCTTTGGGGAACCTTAGGCATCAACACGCACCTCACAAGGGCATCCATGGTAAAGTTCTTAGAGATGACTCTTCATCATGGTATGAGTATTAAATTAGTTTATCGCTTTGGCTGGAGTTGCAACTAGAAGACGATGAGCTTGTGCTACCTTTGGTCGTGTTACCTTATGGCTACCAAATGTGACATACATCCATCCAATATTTGTATGTTAACCCCTTTATGCAATCTATGCTACATGTTAGGTTAGGTTCGATAGATTAGATGGAAAACCTTAGTCGGTTCGCTTCAGATCCACTGATTGATAAACCTTAGGGGGATACTCTAAGGGAAGAGCTACAATGATCCGTGCGCTTGTGGTTCGAACTTGACGCGGTTTTGAGCCGTCAACAGACCCCTGTAGCATTGGCAAATGAAGGCACAAGTTGGCAACATCCGACACACAAAGATGTTCGAAGCAAACCACGATTGATTACACACAAAAGACGACATCTAATGGCGTGGATACTTTGGGCTCTCACACGAAGGATCATGGGGATACATGAAGACATTTAAGACATGTGTGAAGCCCCACAAACGAAGAAGAAGAGTGAGTCCCCACAAAGCAACTGTGATGACGCGTGGCTCGAAGGAAGGAATTGTGAAAAGACGACGTGTGCCACCCCCGATCATCAAAGTTGTTAATTTCCTTTCAATTACAAGGACCACTCGTGATGAAAAGCCCGAAGGCTAAGGTAAACATCAAACTCTCAAGGTGCTTTTGGAGGTGATATCTTTCTTTTGAAATATTCATGTTCATATCCAATAGTATGATTTGATTCTATGCATTGCACCATTGATGATCATGATAGGCTGGAATTTCTTGAGAATGGTAAAGAGGCTATGATGTGCTTAAACTTTGTTGATTATATGCCTAATAAACCTTTTCCTAATGAGAGCTTAGCATTGAGCAATAAACTTATGATACAATTAACCACGACTTGCTTTGTTAATCCAATTTATTGTGGTTGTATATGCATAAGCTTTCTTTACAATTTGCAATTCTTGGACTTGCTTTGTGATCGGTCAAGCTAGTGACCTTAAAAGAGCAAATGTCGGGAGAAAATCCGAGTTTCACTAACCATGCAGGGCATGAAACTTGAATCAAGAGGGGAGAAGCTATGCCCCAGAGAAATTGCAAGCTTGAGCATCACCTTTCCTGATTCTCGAGTGCAGACGTCGCTGTTTTCATCAATTTTGAGCGCCTGGTCAGACATGTACAAGGAAGAAAAGATTGAAAATCAGAAGCTCCATCAAGTTCCGATTCCAACACCTCTGAGATCAACAGATTTGAAGGCATGTGCAAGGAGATATGGCAAAAACATTAGGCGTTGCGCGGTCTGAAATCAGCTTTGGACAGATTGCAGCATTGGAGTAAACGGGCATAACTCACTCGATCGGAGTCCGTTGGGAGTGAATAAATGCTTGATGGAAAGACAATTTCATGTGCCACGTATCTAAGCAATTGTTTGCTATATGGTCTGATCTGGACAGAGAAGAAAAATTATGAAAGAAAAGGCAATGATGAGGTGCAATGGAGAAGAAGGTGATAACGATGCAAGGAGACGATTGGGCAAGCCTCTCATCGAGCGTGAATGATCATGTCAAGCATGGAGAGTGGATCAAAGCTGCATGTCCATCTTCAAATCTTGCATGAAGGACCATGGCTTCACGACAACAAGGTATGTGAGAAAGATGAGCTCTGTGACTTTAAATGAAGCACTTCGGTAGGTAGCCCGTTTTGCTTTACTTATATATATTATGAATGTCTACATTGTGTTTTTTAACCGAACCATCAAGTAACATTGTACCATTGCTCTAATAAATGCCACAACACCTTGTTGTATGATTTTATTTCTATTGAGGGAGCACTTTGCTATTTGATCTTTGAAAACTCGTAGACCCTTTTTGTGTGCCTATTAGTGTTTGTAGTCTTTTTATTTGTGTCTTTTTAGAGGGAAATATGAAGTTTACCACCCTTTTGATTCTAAACTTGTGTCTAGTTGAATTAGGCTAACATTTGTTTTTATTTTAGACCACCACCATATCATGTCATATCATTTTGTTCATCCACCTTGCTTTGCATTGCATGTTTGATCTAACATTTTGTCCGACCAACCTAAGCCTTCCTATAGCCCCCACCAAAAACCGTAGCCAACAAGGGTAGGGTTGACTTGTGTTGATTGGCTTGCACCGTTCCGGTTCGCCAAGCCTACTTCTATCCCTTGTCCTAATGAAAAACTTTGACTAGCCTCCCTATAAAACCCTTAGGAAAACCTTTCCTTCCTATAGACATCCTAAAACCATAGGTTTGTTTTTCATAGAAATACTCTTAGCACCACCTTAGATAGAATTTATATACTTGACTTCCTCTCTTCAAAATTCTTATTTGAGCCAAAAATATAGGATACCCATAACCTACTCTTAAACCTTGTTAGTTTGGTTGATTGATTCTTTTCGATGGGTGATTTTCTTGTTGACAATGCTTACTTCATATGAAGTGGAAGGCCAAGCTTTGTCCTTTGCTTATTGTAGACCACATCGAAAGTCTTTTCAACCCTTCCTAATGTTTGTTTGCACTAACTCTTTGCATTTGCATTTTGCATCCACCTCATTGTCATCATCTTTATGAGAGCTAGGTCTTTGTGAAACTTCATGATGAATGCTTTTATGTTTATGTTAAATGCTTGGTATGACATTTTCCCTTGTGATCTCATGTAAACGTGGTGTTTAGACATGATTGGAGACCATCTTCATTCAGTTTTATAAACCCTGCTTTCATGATGCATTGGTTGGTTTATAAAATTTGCAATGCGCCCTACTCTTCTTGCACTTTTAAAATTTATTGATCTTGGGATGAACATGGTGTTTTGACCTTGGTTAATGAATCTTTATAGGCATGGAAAAGTTTGGCAACTAAATTGTAAGCATGGACCTTAGAATTTGGTGTAAACATTGTTTTTGTTTATATACCATCCTCTCATTCACATGCACACATGCATACACGTACACCCATTAGGTTTTTAATTTTTCTTTCACTAGATTAACTGTGCCACAAGTTAAGATCTTAGGGGATGTCTTTGGTTTGTCGGCATAGGGTGAGTATTCCTGACCGTCACTTCGGGGGTACTTTGTGCATTAGAATTGTTTTGCAGGCATGACGAATCACTCCCATGAGTTCGTAATAAAAGCTGAAATCAAGATAGTCAACACCTCCGAAATCTCGAAAGGAGCGATGTTGTTTTCATCAAGATTAAGCACATATTCAGAGATGTACAAAAGAGGAAAATTGGATATTCAGGAGATCCATTAAGTTTTCTTTCCAACGCATCAAGATTCAATATTTTAGGAGACCCGTGCAAGAAGTTACAACCAAATCTTTAGGCGTCACCCGTTCTGAAATCAGCTCGGGACAGCTTGCACTAACAAAGTAAAAAGGGCGTAACTCTTTTGTTCGGAGTCCGATTGGGATGAATGACCACTCATTGGAAAGATAATTTCAAGCACTTCACGATTGAGCAATGATTCAGTGCATATTCTATTCTGGAAGTAGAAGAAAAATTCGTGGAAGTTGAAGCAGCAATGAAGGACAACATTGAAGGAGGTGAAGATGGGATAAGAAACAATTGGGACCAAGGCTCGTGACATCGGGAGGATGTTGAAGGACAATCAAGGTAACAAAAATGATGATGATCTCCTCGCATGGCGGTAGGACTTCAAGAATACAATGTGTTCACCTTCTTCCATGCCTAGCAACATGCTAAGTATGAGGGAGGACTTGGTGGACAAGAGAAGACCGCATGGAGTACAAAGATCACGGTTGCCATGGGATGCCAATCTTCCTTCTTCCATGCTAAGCACAATGCTTAAGCATGGGTGAGGTTGCGCTCACTACAAGCATCAAAGGACGGTAACAATTTCTCAACCCTCTTTTTGTCCTTGTCTTTCTAAATGCATGTACATATGTATATGCCTTCAACAACCTTAGATACAACCTTTGTATATCTCTCTTGTTAAATAACATGGCTTCTAGGAGCATAGCCTAGTTTTTGTTTAGATCATGATCTCCATCACCTAGTGCTCACCATAATGATAATATTTGGCATGATCTTGCTTGTGGAAAAATGATGAAGGCTGTCGCTTTGTTAATTTTACCTACATGATGTTGTATATGACTTGACTAGTTGCTCTCAATTAAATGATCTTCAATTGACTAAATACCAGCTCTTTTAATTGTGGAGGTTAAATGACTAAATTATAGACCCACATACTCTATGTTGCCCTTTGATTTAAGTTTATCAATGACCTGATAACTTGTTTTGTTTTATTTAAAACTTAATCCATATGCTATCTACATTTGTGAATCTCTTGCAAAGTTCTACCAAAACCTATATACTTATGATCTTTCATGATGAAACCTTTAGATTGCAAACTTATATTGTGATGAGTTGGATTAAGATTGATTTTCTGTGGTATGAGGCTTAGAAGCTGGTCATTCCGTTTTGTGTAACTTCTTTTTGCTAGCTTTTCTATCCGTGCATTATGAGTTTTGACATCGGGAATTTTGCAAACTTCGCCGGATATCCACCCTTAAACCCAAATATCTTTTTGTGATACCCTCCTTGTCCACAACCCAATACTTGAATATGGATTATTATTTAGAGGAAAATCCGAAAGAGTCAATATGCTACAAATCGGAGTATAATTTTTGGAGATCACCAAGATGACGCAAGAAAAATTCAAGATTTCGCGGTGAGGAGTCTCAGAAGATTTCAAGTATTTTCCAGAAAAGATATGGGATTATCTACACCTTTCTTAGCAAGATTTAGTCCCCTCTTTGCTCGAGGATGAGCGATGGTCTAAGCATGGGGGGAGCTGCTAAGAAGGTGCTATATTGTCTAGAGTTCAGGGAAGTAAAAAAAGAAAAAAAAGTGTGATGAAAAAAGAGAAAGAAAAAATATATAATAAAGCTCCCCATTTCTCTAGCTTCATTTTAATTTTCACATGTGCTTCAAGATCAAATTCCATACTCAATTTTCCAACCATGTGCAATCCGATAACAAGGACTTTATTTGTGCCTTGGGATCATCCATTTGACACTTGCACATGTCCATTATCTAAATGTGTGTGTTCCATCCCTCTCCCTCTTCGATATTATTTTCTATGGCTGTTTTGACAAGTCTCAGTAAATCCAATAGATTTCTCTCTTAGTTTGACAATATTTCAAATATAAAGTTTTGCTAGGATTGTTTTTACTTACCAAGCTCCACATAAGCCTTCCACTTTCATATATTAGTAGAATAGGTTGAAACAATCTAGTATAGGTTTGAGTGACTTGACGAGATGAGTGTTTCCATGAGCTATTGCAAGAGAACCTCACTTATGTTGGATGTGCAACTTTTTGAAAAACTCTTCACGATCAAACAAGGTAAAGATTTAAAAGTTGCTTAAGTCTGAGAGCATTATATTTACTTTATTGTGGCATGATCTTTATTGCTAGTCTATCTTCCATAATGATAAAGTAGGCGGTTAAAATTTGAACCTAAATGCTAAATACTTGAGAGAGCAATATGTCTTATTATGTATGATTGAGTGTAGAGATTACATCGAAGGGCAATACTGATTTCTTGATCAAGCAAGTTTCCTAGACATGCTCGAGGATGAGCAAGGTTAAGCATGGGGGATGTTGGCGGTCGATTTTGGTACACCTAGAGCACTTGTTACACTTTTGTTTGAGCTTTGATTTGGAACTAACCCGCCACTAGGCATACTAATGATGTGACAAGTTCACCTTTGCATGTGCATTTGGAAGTGTAATGATTTTGCAGAAAATCATGTGCTTAAATGAAGAAGTTGCACTAAGTTCGGATGACGTTATGCAAGAGAATCAAGGAGATCCGATCGTGTACGAATTTACTTCCAAAGGTGGTGAGGACCAAGATGCTATGATGAAATATTCTCGAGGACCGAGACGAAAGACCAAAAGTTCATGCAACAAGACCCCTTGTCTTGATCGCGAGATAATGACGTCTAAAGTCCACAAGCGAAGGAGCAAAAAGTCAAAATGTCGAGAAAATCCACGTGGAGGAATATGAGCCCGAAGCCGGGGTCACCTTGAGATTTGAAGATTTACCCATGAGAACAATTCAACCCGAGAGATATTCGCACAGCCCATAACAGCATGATCTTTCGATACAGATTCAGAGACTTAAACTGTATCTAATGGCAAAATGTTGAATACCAAAGTTGTGGGCCTTGTTGAGAGCTTCGATTTGAACATATGGAAAGCCCAATTCGGATCAAGAAGCTAGGAGATATGACCCCGAAATACCTGCTGCGCAGACAAGTCCGAAATCAAAAAGATTATCTTATGAGGCCGTTTTGGGGATCTTATCTTCGTTTCCAAGGAAAGCAATGAATACCAAGTTGGAGATAATTTCGTGCCACACAATTTAGACACCGAATTTGCATTATTTGGAGTCTGTACGTGGGAGATATGACGTCGGCAAGGAAGGGCTGCGAAAGAAAATCTGAGCAGGGCTGATTTGATGGAAACCAAGTTTGCTTCTCTCCCAAGAAAGATCTTGTGCAAAGCAAGGTGGAGCACACCCCAAGGCTCCTAAGGGCATAAATACAACCCCCTAGGCGCCCAAGGAGGGGTGATCAATTGATCCATCCACCGCAACTCGGTGAAACCTAGAAGCAAGCACCGGAGGGAGACGACGGCTGCCGCGAGTCCTCAAAGTTGTCTAGGAGATGGCCTAGGTCTACCCTAGCCGCCATGGCCTCCCTGCGAGGTTGAGCCATGGTGGAGTTCCGGAGCTACGTGTTCATCATCATAGGTATGGCTTCGGTGGTGATGGTGTAATCCATACTTTCATGTGAGCAATAATAATCTTGTCATCCAATCTATTAGAAATGTGGCCAGGCAGGGTGTTGATCTAGATACTAGATGCCCTATGTGTGAGATTTGGTGAGGATAGCGGACATCTTTTTTTCAAGTGCAAATTTGGTAAAAGGTGTTGACACCTAATAGACATGGAAGACATTAGGACCGAATTGATGAAATCCCGATCAGGATTAGAGATCTGCAGTTATATTTGGAAGCTAGAAAAGAATACTCAACTGAAGGTCATGGTCTTTCTTTGGAGGTGGTGGTCGGCAAGAAATAAGGCTAGTGATGGGGGTAGGATGTTATATGCAAATGAAGTTTATGGCTCTATGTTTTACTTTTTAATGGAATTTGAGAAGTTGAACGTGACTAGCAAGAAGGATATTAGAGCAAATCAGAGTACTTGGAAGCCACCACAGGAGGGCACTTACAAAATTAATTCTGATGATGCTTTTGATCAGAAAAGAAGATCAAGAGGTTGGGGCTTTGTGGTGAGAGATAAATATGGTTAAGCGCTTGCTGCAGGGGCCAGGGGCTCTATGCAGGGTCAGCCCTACATGCTGAAGCAATTGCGGTTTACAAAGGTATAATGTATGCTTCACAGTTGGGCATGACAAGGATTATTGTGGAAATGGATACCGCTGTCTTGGCCTCTGCTCTTAAAACAAATGGAGTTGACCGGAGTACTATTGTAGCTATGGTGCAGCAAATTCGAGACTATATGCAAAATGATTTTTCATCATGTCATGTCTCAATTTGTAATAGAAGTTGTAATAAGGTGGCAGACTGTTTGGCTGCTTTGGAGGGAGTGTTTTGACCTCTGGCTCTGAGTTGTTCTCGAGTCAAGTCCCTCAATTTGTAAAAGAACTCGTGTGAGGCGATTTGCCAAGATGTCATGACTAATGAAGTAGCTCTTTTATTTTAAAAAAACAGAGGTAAAGATAAAAGATAAATATTTTTCAGCTATCTAATCCGATGTATACAGTTCTGCTATGGACCTATGGTAAATCGTCACAGGGGTTGTGGGGGGCTGGAAGGAGCAGAATTGATAGTAAACATAGATATAGAAGCATGGTGATTAATTAGAAATGACGCAGAGGTAAGATTTGATTGCAATGTACTAATAAACTAGCTAGCTAGAGTCCGAGATTTGAATGCAAACCATGGCTCTACTTATACGAGTGAACTCGATATGAGCTTCGCAAGCATGATGCTTCGGCTATCTCCACTGCAGGCGTGAAATGCAAAAATAGGGGAAGGGGAGACAAGAACACACGCACCTGCTCTTGATCGAAGTGGGAGAGGCCTTCCTTGCCAGGCTTTGGAGCTCACTGGTGGAGTGGTGGGGGACGAGAGGAAGATGACCAGGACTTGAGGACACAAGAGCCAGCCAAGCTGTAGCCTATAGGATCTCTCGTGCTACCGCAGCTCTAGGCCGCCGTCTGCCGCCGGAGCGTCGGCGATGACGACGGCAGGAGCACCGCGGCTGCTATTAATGTATCTCGGGGAGGGAGAGAGAATTGAACAGGCATCTTTTTCCTGCCAGGTTGCTCCACCAGCATCTGCCCCTCTCTCCCACCGTGAAGGATGCCATAGAAGTTCTGCTGCTTTTTTTCCACTGGGTCCCAGTTAAAACCAATCCACATGAGACGTTCCATGAAATTTCATAAAAATTCTCAACTAGAAGCCCGTGTCAATTCATTTCTACATGCGTTTCTCCACGCGTCAAAATTTCACTACTCTCACTCATCTAAACAGAACCTCATACTAATCAAAATTTTAAAATATGAAAAGCAGAGTGGAGTCATAAACTAAAATAATCTCAATTATTGATCCTCCACAGCGTGTTTCTAAAGTGATGCTCCAAATATTAGACAGAGGAGGTTGGAGTATCACTCTGGCTCTGACTGGTTCTATGAGGCTAATTTTTAACCCCTGCTATATTGAATGATTGGCTATCAATTAACAATACTAAATATAGGCTAATTATAAAATTAATTATATAAATGAATGCTAATTTAAATCTATTAAATTTAATTAGTCTATAATTTGCTTGTTAAACATGTGCAATAATGGATTCATTATTATAATAGTTTAGTCTTGCGAATTAGTCATGGTTTCTATAACTAATTTTATAATTAACCAATATTTAATCTTTTAATTAACATCTAAACATTCTGTGTGCCTTGGGGTGTGTTTAGTTTACCAAAATTTTGGGAACCCCTTTCAAGATCTATTAAAGGTAGTAAACATAGACTAATTATAAAACTAATTACACTAATGGACAGAAAATTCCGAGACGAATCCATTAAGTCTAATTAATCTGTCATTAGAAATTGTTTACTGTAGCATGACATTGTCTGATCATAACATAATTAGGCTAGTTAGATTCGTCTCGAAAATTAAGGTAGAGGTTGTGAAATGGGTTTTGTCACTAATCTACATTTAATACTTCTAATTAGTGTCCGAAGTTTGATGTGACGGGTAGTTGGTGAGTTTTGAGGAAGTAAACACACCCTAAACTTCAGCCAAGTATCTGAACACTCGTACACTACAGCTACAGTGATTGATGTCAGAGCCGACAAATTGTTTTGCACGGTACTGTAGAATAGAGGAAAGTGGTGAGAATAAAGGGACAAAAGCGTGCGGGAGAGAGAAAAAGCAGCCCATGTGGTGGGGTCAACTAGTGATGCCTTCAGGGTTTTTTTTTTTTGAAATTAAGGGCAGGAGCACTGTCATATCATATAAGAATAAGAAGTAATCATACATAACGCGCCGAAGCGTACACCCCACACAAACAAACGCACACAACACAACGCTACACCACCACCTAGGAGAGAAACCAAGGGCAAGCCATTGAGCTGCGCCGTCATCACTAACGTTGTGCTACACCAAAGCATGACTCGCTGCAAACTCAATCAAGCACCAGAGCTCCTCCACCACGAGACTATCTTCCTCAAGTCGCACATCCACGATCGTCGATCTCCCTGCTCCAGCAAAGCAATAGCGAAGGAATCCCGTCACGGTGCCACTGAAACTCACTGATCCTGGCCAGTCTACGTGGGGGCCTCGCCTCACCCACCGCCTCACACTCCCCTGCCAAGGACTCAGATATCTGAAACCTCTAAGAGAGCAACACTTCTGCCTAGCCGTCACCGACATCACAACTGCACCATGCATGCCAACTCAAGACCTCCAGTACCCATGGACCCTCTGCACCTTGCTGCCAACACATTGACCTTGCGCACCTCAACTGCCGCTGCTCACAGGCCAACCAAACTCCCACGCTACCACAAGCCGAGGTGAGTCTCTATAAGCGACGCCTCCAAGGAGGTTGTGACGCCGGTGGCGCCGCCGTCTCTCGTCCAACAATGGACTGGGTTTTCACCCCGAGACCCCATGCATCAGGATATGGTGCCCCATAGTGGTGTCCCTAACGGGAGAACGACACCGCCATCACTACCACCGACATGAGTACCGGTGAAGGCTTTCGCCTGGATAACACTGCACCTTACGCACGCTCTCAGACAAGCAGTAGCAACAAGCTCCTCTCCGCCTCCGCATCTCCTCCGCCGGAAAATGACACGGTGCATCACAACAATGCCGCCATGGCACCGTCACGACATACCAGAGCCACCCGGCCCCGCCACCGAAGTGGCCCCGAAACCACACAGCCGTCGAAGTGAAGAAGAAAGGAGAACCACCTTCTCACCACTGCTCCCCGCACCCGCTTGCAGATGTACGCCGGCCACCTCCCGACCACCATGGCCAGAAGCGGCCAGCCACAGGCACGCCCCCCGCAGGGCCTCCCGCGACCTCAAGAAGCACCGCCCTGCCCCAAGCAGGTCGCCGCCGTGGCCGCCGTCCCTGCGTAGGCCGCGCTGGCGCGCCCCTGGCCCCTGCGCTGGCTGCCATTACCGTCCCGCGCCGCCGTCAGGCACCAGGCCGCGACGGCCACCGCCACCACTGCCAGCGCCGCCTGCGCTGGCCATGGTCGCAGCCGCCACCGCCGTCTTCAGCAACTCCCGCCGCCGCAGGACCCCCCACATCGCGCCCCGCCACAGAATGGCGCGCTCCCGCCGCGCCGCCCCTAGATCAGGCCGGGACGGCACCGGATCTGGGGTTGCTTCCTCCGCCGTCGTGTGGACGCCGACGAGGACCTCTGGGAGGCCAAAGTGGCCGCGCGCCCAAGCCACGCCCACCGGAGAGAGGAGAAGAGCCCCGCCGCCGCCTTCCCTGCGGGCCGCGCGAGTTGCCGGCGGCTCGCTCGGGTGGCGGCGCGGCTGGGGAGGCGAGGGGCGGGTGGCGACGGCGCTAGGGTTACGAGCCTGCCCGCGAACACCCGCGCGGGGCGACGCGAGCAGGAGTCTTCTTTTCTGGCATAACAACGATGTGGTGGGACCACCCTTGCTTTTCTTGTCTTATTATCTCTCTTCATCACACCCATAGGATGAGATTGTGATGATTAAGATGATCGGTGCAGACCATAGAGGCTTGTTAATATACTCCATCTGTCCCTAAATGTAAGTATTTATTGACTTTTATTGATCGCATTTGATCTTTCGTCTTATTCAAAAAATTTATGAAAATATTATTTCTTTTGTTATGACATGTTTTATCATCGTGTATATTTTAAGTACATCATAATTATTTTTACATTTTTATAAATTTTTTGAATAAGACGAATGGTCAAACATGTACAACAGAAATCGAAAAATACACGGAGGGAGTATATCGCAATCGCAATGCAATCTCAGCACTCTTCGCTTGTGGATCACTAGTTCGGCGAGACCAGATCAACCAACAAACCATCGTCACCCGGACGTGTTATGGGAATACCCACATCGAACGGTTCGTTGCAAAATCAAACGTTAATCGGTGCAACATTAAAAAATATATAGATGCATTACAATTATTTAACTTTCATCCGATTATGGGATGAGGTTATAGGATAAAAAAAATTCATCCGCAACATGGCACCATGTTTCATATAACATCCACTGAGCGCAACATGAAAAAATAAAGGTAAAGCTATCTGTTACCTGTGTGATTTGGAGCAACTCCTCACACGAATTTTTTCTTCCCCAAACTCACCTTCTTCTCCAACTCCGGCGAGCTTTCCGGCGAGTTTAGGTTTTGGGGTTCGGGGTTGCTGGGGGGGGGGCTGCTGTCCCGGCCGGCCATGGAGGGAGGGCCGGCGGCGGCAGGCCGGCCCGGCAGAGGTGGCGGTTCGCCGGGCGGCGAGGCCGGGCGGGGGAGGCTGGCGGTTGGGGCCAGGGTCGGGCGGGGGCGCTTCACGACGTCGACCGGAGGTGGCGGCGGCGGTTGGAGTTGGAGGCGGCGGCGGTGACGGGATCCGGGGAGGACGGCGCCGGTAGTGGTGGGAGGGGCGGTGGGACGGGCTTGAGGCGGGGGCGGCCAGCGTCGGCGGACTAGGGTCCGCCGGAGCTCCGGGCCGGCCGCGCCGGCCGGGGTGGTGACGGGGCTGGGCGGAGGGGCAGCGGGCGGGCGGGCGAGAGGGTGGGGATGGGGAGGGGATAAGGTTGGGAGGGAGTAGGGGTAAAAATAATAGATCTAAGGTGTAAAAAGTTGCAAAAATTCGTGTGAGGAAAAGTCCAAAATTGCGTGGGTGAGCTATAGACAAACCCAAAAATAAACTTAAAACTAGGCTGGTGGAACTTTCTACCTTAAAACTAGGCTGGTGGGTTAAGACCGCCCATGGATTTTCACTAAGAAGAAGGAACTTTCTACCGATCTAGAAAATCTCCGAACCCCGACTTCACCGGCGAAAAAATTCTTTTTAGCTAGTCATGGAAATTCGCATCCGTAAGGATTTGAACCCCGGTCTACTAGTTGCGACCATATCTCAACCTCCTCTAACCAACTAAGTTAGAGGACCTTTGGTTGAAAAAAATAAACTTTACAACATTGATATTTAGCATTTGTTACCCTTTTTTACTATACATTCATCAAGCGCACTGAATGAGTCGGTGCATAGAGAGCAGCAACACTGACTGATTTGGTGGGGCGAGATCGACACCCACCGGATGAGTCAGTGTATATTGAAAGCCAATAGGAAAACACCTCCCAGGAGCATCAACTGCTTTGTGGGGGAACTCTCCAACGCATCGAATCAGTTGATGTACAGCAAGATTCGATTCAAACCCAAACACAGCGAAATGCACCAACTTATTCGGTGGAAGAGGTCTCCACACGCCGAATGAGTTGGTGTACAGGGCCAAAAGCAGTGTGAGGCAGACCAACACCTACACCGGAGGAGATCACCGAACGAGTCGGTCCGAGCATAACCGAACCAATGTTCCAAACACATGCACCGACTGATTCGGTGTTGTCCAAGGGCTATCTACTGAATGAGTCGGTGTCTACGGGGAACGCAAAAAACAGCAACTTAATCCCAAGACAAAAACCCCCAATTTGAACCAACTCAAGAAATCTTGCACCAAACCAAGTGAAAATTCAATCAAAGTACAACTTATCCATGATGAGCCTTCCAAAGATCTTCCAACGAAGATAAAAGCTTCCCTTTGAATTTCACAAATTCGGACAAAAATACAAAGAACATTAACTAGACAAGAACTTCAAAATTCAAGTAGCGGTGCGGTTGATTTACTAGGAGATCATTCTAGAGGAACGTGCACACATTCAAAGCTCCAAAAATTCAAAGAAATTCATCCCAAAGCTCACAAGCCAAAACAAAAGTAAGAAATCTTTCAAAAACCGAGTAAGAACACTTGCAAAAGAGTGGAACTAGAGAGAGATGAATTCAAGACAAGACTTGCACAAAATTAAATTGATTTCTTCACGACGAATTCATCTATACATAATCTAGCCTCCTCTCATCATCCACCCACTAGAAAAGGAGGGAGAAAAAAAGAGATACAAGAGCAATCACCCTTTCACAACTCTCTCACCCTCTCATGAAGCCCTTGGTTTTTTTTAGCACAATGAAGCCCTTGGTTAGATCACACACACATGGTGAGCACAAGGTCTAGGGGAACAAGTATCAAGGCTTGCAGCCCACCACTCTTATTTATAGCCTAAGTGAGTGTTCAAAAGATTAAACTACTCATAATGTTGAAAATAAGATACATAGCCACTTTGAGGACGTTTCAAATCAAGTCTTTGATTTGTTGATCGGATGGCCACGCCTTCCTGACTTAACTTCCCCTCGACGCAAGCTTCAAGATGCCTTCACATGCCTCCGACCCGTCCGTCTGCACCCGCGAACGTGCCCCCAGTTTTGAGGTCCAAACTGGCAAACCTACCTTGCTGGTGGTTTTGAGACCCAAACCACCAAATCTCTCGGTGACGACGCATGTCCAGCCTCCCACCCAGCCTCCACTTGACTCGACCGATACCATTTTCACCATACCATATACTTTTGCTTTTTCGTGCATCATTTGGATCACACATGACTCCATCTGGACTTCTCGGGTCCCTCGGTCCAAGCCTACTCATGTTCACTCTTCACTGCCTTGTCCATCGGCCTCAACCTTTCACTTGACCTTCACCTCATACCGTTGACCCTCACGTCACATCCAACACGTGCACATCACAAGCCAAGAGGTGCATTGCACGCAACGTGTTGTCCAATCAGTTAACACAGTGAGACAAGGCTGGACAATCTAACTTTGGTTTCTGAGTACCCCCCCCCCCCCCATTGTAAGGTCATGTTTAGTTCCTCAAAAATTCGTAAAATTTTCGCATTGCATATCGTACCACCTCTCACAGAATACGTTTCGCAATGCAATAAATTCACCATTTTCACCAAAAATTTCACCAACTAAACAGAGCCCAAATGTAGTTAATTTTAACTTTTCTAAATATACATATTTTACTATACATTTAGATGCATAAAAAGATATATATTTAAAAAGCTAAAGTGACCTGCATTTTAAAACAAAAGGAGTAGCAGCATTTACATGCCATGTAAACGTGCTAAACGGACATGAAGGCCAACTGTAATTTGAGGACATCTACATGTTGCGGCAAGCATATGCGCCCTCGCCGGCAGTGAAGAAATGTAGGATTATAAATTAAAACAATGACCCCAATTGAGTGCCCACTTGTGCCACTGCCACCAACTACCGCCGGCCCCTCCGAGACCAATTGGATTAGCTTTTGATGGTTATTAGCATGTCATGTGCATCAACTGAGCACTCATCACTCGGGGAATATATACTGCTTTCAATTGTCTAAATTTAACTTTTTTTGGAATGAATTGGTTGTTGCATATACAACATATAACTACACGACGAAACTATGCGAATTCCATAAATAAAAACTGTAAAACTTTCAAAAATCTAATGTTCTTCCCCTCTCACTGCTGCGCCCCCGCCCACTGCTGAAGGATTCGTATAAATAAATTAATAATAAATAGTAATGCTAATACACGGACGTCCGACGCGTCGTCCAAATATCGGACGGAACGTGCGTCATGTGCAGTCAAACTCTTACCAATGTTGTTAATATTGCGAAAATTTTCTCAATGTTGCACGCTACATGACTTGATGTTGCACGCTACATGACTTGATGTTGCGACAGTGACTGGATGTTGCGATGAGATTTTTTTTTTTTTTGCTACAGTGCTTTGATCTGACGGCTACATGTTGCAATTGGTTGCCTTCATGTTGCAATTGTTTGCCGTTCATATTGCAATCGTTGTGAACATGTTGCATTCGTGTTCTTGATATGTTGCAAGTGTTTCATATGAATGTTTTCAAAATTGGATATAAATACTTTTGATGTTGTAAACATTATTTTTCGATGTTGTGGATGTTTGAGTTTTGATGTTGCAAATATGTGATTTTAGGTGTTGTGTCGAGAATGGGAGCGGGCACGGGCAGCTGCGGCTTCTCCGGCGCCGGTGTCCCGCGCTGCCGCTCCCCGCGGCTGGGGTCGGCCGAGCCGCACCGGGCCACGCCCTCCCACGTGCTCGGAGGTCGAGCCAGCGCTCCCCGCGGCCAGGCACCGACCGTCGGCCAAGCTCCGCTCCCGACGGCACGGATGTTGCAAATGTTTCGTATGGGTGTTTGTAATGATGTTGCAAAGAGAATCATGATGTGTGATGTTACAAATGTTTAATGCAAATGTTGCAAGTACTTTATTTGAATGTTGTATTTTTTAACGAGATATTTGAATGTTCCAATCAACACGTCGTTGGATGATTATCAACATTTTTAACATATTTTTGATGTTGTAAACATTATTTTTCGATGTTGCGGATGTTTGAGTTTTCATGTTGCAGACATGTGATGTTGGTGTTATGTCGAGAAGGAGGAGGGACGAGAGCCCCTGATGTTGGATGTTGCAAATATTAATTTTAAATATTACAGATATTGAGTTTCGATGTTGCAGACATGTGATGTTGGGTGTTATGTCGAGAGGGGGAGGAGAGAGGAGAGCTCCTGATGTTGGATGTTGCACGCAACATGGGTCGTTGGGTATTGTGTCTGATGTTGGATGTTGCAAGCAACATAGCTCGCAACATTGCCTAACACGCTGATGTTTGGATGTTGGTCGCAACATGCTCGCCACAAGCTCGCAACATGATCACCACATGCTCGCTACATCGCTGAATCGCTCGGGAGGGAGGGAGCTCCGAGGTTGAATGTTGGTCGCAACATGGTTCGCAACATTTCAAAATCGTTCACAACATGCTTCGCAACATCAAAACACTTCGCAACACGATCCGACGACTGATATGTTTGATCATCCTAATCGTGTGACTGCGAACCCGTCCGACGCTAATGCCCGGAACGGCCGTCAGAGCGCTAGCAGTCCCGAATAATAAATCACCCCCGCCGGTTCTTCTCATGGACAGCCTTCAGTACTCGAAACTCTCAGATCTAAACGCAGCCGAATCCCTCCTATCCAGTTCACCAGCTCGGCAGCCTCCCTGGTCAGATCCCCCGCCTCCGAGCTCGCTACCGACCACCGCACCGCTCCGCTCCGCAGCCTGAACCAGGACTTTCGGGAAAGGTCTCCCCGTCTTCACCCGCTCAGGATATTGCTATGATCAAAGGGACTTCGTTCCGCTTCCTTCTTTGCAAGTTGCAAAAGAGGTAAGCTCACCAATATTTGGATCATTGATTTTTAATTTCCTTCCATCTGTATTCATTTCCAGTGTGCAAAAGCAACCACGCTTCATTTCTTCCTCTATGGCAAGAATTGTTGGCACAACAATTAATTTTGGCGTGTTCCTATGAACGAAATTGGGTATCTTAGGTGACAGCAGATAGCAAAAAGAGAAGAATCAATCAGCTGCGGAAGCAAGGTCCAGCCAACGCCGACGAACATGGAGCTCGCCGTGGGCGCCTCTGAGAGCGCCATGAGGTCGCTGCTTGGCAAGCTCGGTGGCCTCCTCGCCCAGGAGTACACGCTCATCAGCGGCGTCCGCAGCGAGATCCAGTACATGAACAACGAGCTCTCCAGCATGCACGCCTTCCTCCGCAGGCTCACCCGCGCCACCGCAGCCGGAGCCACCCACGATGAGCAGACCAAGGACTGGATCGAGCAGGTCCGGGACGTCGCCTACGACATCGAGGACTGTGTGGATGATTTCACACACCGTCTGGGCCGCCAGCCTCGCGGCGAGGGCCTCCTCATCAACCTCCGCCGAGCGTGGTACACCATGACCACGCTGTGGGCTCGCCAGGACATTGCCAAAAAGATCATTGATCTCAAGAACCGCGCACAGGATGTGGGCGAGCGCCGCACCAGATATGGTGTGCAGGACCCCAAAGACGACTCCACATCCATCCCCGGCAGCAAGCAAAGCAGTGCTGTTCGCCCATACGCCACCGATCATCTGCAACCTCTAGCACCGCAGCTCATCGGTGCGATGGAGCCAGTGGGGCAGGAGGATGCCATTGCTGAGCATGGGCGGTGGCTGACAGAGTCGAAGGGTGATGTGAGGATTCTCGCCATCGTAGGATTTGGTGGGCTTGGAAAGACGACCATGGCGTTGGCGCTGCAACAGAGATTTGGGGAGAAGTTCGATTCCCGGGCATGGGTGCAGGCGTCGCAGAAGCTGAACCTGGCATCGCTGCTGAAAGGCATTCTCAACCAAGTCATGCCACAACAGGATCCTGAGCGCAAAGGCGGCAGCGGTACCTCAGACGGCAGTGCTGATGGAATCGAAGGATGGAGTGTGAAACAGCTGAAGGAGAAGCTCAGAGCCCAGCTGGAGCAGAAAAGGTAGACAGTAAATACTAAAACTAATTTATTGTTAATTCATAGCACCGACTATAGGATGACAGATAAATTAACATCATTAAAATTTCCATAATCATTTGTTCGAAATGTAATCTATCTATTGCCAGTACAAAATAATTCAATTCTCGTTTCTATTGTTAATCATCCATGCTAACCATTACTCCAATCTACATGGTTACCTTCCCATGTGGCATGTATATATGGAAAACCTCTCACTATATCAACATGGATAGTAACTCAGGAAATTCTCAGGTTATGCTTGCTACTCTAAAGCCTTCATTAAATTTACTAAGGCATACATCAAATATAATGACCTAAAATTGTATCATGGGAAAGTAATTAGAGCAAATCTTAGTCTGTAATGTGAAAAAGAACCAATTTTGAATATTCAGATATGTGAGATGTTTTTTTATGTTTTCAAATTTCAAGGTTCCTTTTTCTCGAACAATGCAGGAAAGTTGTGTGTCATTTCATTATATAAGAGGAAAAATACACAGGAGAGAGGCAAAATTTCGTTCCCAGCCACACCCAAATCTCAAGATTCTTATCGTTTGCACTAAATTTTAGATAATGCTCTCTATGTTTCCAATGGTTGATCTTAATATTGACCCACACAATTAAGATCATGATATTTATCCTTTTCCATGGAAACAATTTATTGGAAATTAGGGTCTACCTTTGTTTCAAACAAATAAATTATCTAGGATCTATTCAACATTTTTAAGATTTTTATTTTTTCACGATCATAGCAATTTTATCTCTAAACATATCATTTGACGATTAAGATTTTAGAACTTGTGTACTTTACCGGAGCAAAACAGTTCTAAATGATGAAGGACAAAATATTTAAAATGCTAAACTGAATGCTTTACTATCTCTATTCAGAGTTGATGTTGTTCTTTAGTTCAAAAGTGCAACAGGGTAGTGATACATTAAATTAGTTGAAGGAGTGGTATTGATTATGGTATTCTTCATAGGAATATTCACTAATGTTGTTGTGGCACCCATCAATATTATCTGTTTTTTGTTTTGTTTGCAGTTACTTAATCTTTTTAGATGATGTATGGTCTGTATCGTCATGGCAAAATATTTGGGAATCTTTGCCCAGAAATCAAAAGGGCAGCAGCATAGTGGTGACTACAAGGTTCAAATCTGTAGCAAATGCCTGCTGCCATCAACAAGAACATATCTACATGCTTAAACCATTGCCTCATGTGGAATCTACAAAATTGTTCTTTGAAAGAATTAATGATCCAAATCCAGAAAACTTCAAGGAAACCAAGTATGAAATTATAAAGAAATGTGGAGGTCTACCTTTGGCAATAGTTGCAGTGGCAGGGCTGTTAGCCAGAAGAGATCTGACTGACAAGAATCATTGGAAAACTGTGAAGGAGTCCCTAAATTCAGATTTAGATAAGAATCTTAGTCCTGAAGGCGTAACACAGATTCTTAATCTCTGCTACAATGATTTGCCAGCTGATCACAAGAATTGTTTGTTGTACTTGAGCATATTCCCTAAAGGTTGCAACATCAACAGGAAGAGATTAATCAGGCGATGGATATCTGAAGGTTTTATTGCTGAGAAGGATGGGAAAACTGTCGAGGAAGTTGCTGAAGACAGTTTCAATGAGATCATCAGTAGAAATATAGTCCGTCCAGTGGAACACAGCACCAATGGCAAGGTGAAGGCCTGCCAAGTTCATGATATGATCCTTGAATATATTGTGACCAAGTCAAGCGAAGAGAATTTTATCACTGTGATTGGAGGTCACTGGCTCACACCAATGCCGAGCAACAAAGTCCGCCGGCTTTCCCTGCATAACAGCAATCCCGAGGATATAAAAGAAAAAATAGAGAACATGAACTTGTCACATGTCCGGTCACTAACAGTGTTTGAGAATTTGCATCATCTGCCTTCTTATTCATTCAAGTCTGTTATACTGCAAGTACTGGATCTAGAAGGTTGCAAGAACTTAAATACCAATCAGCGGGACAAAATTTTTAAGATGTTTCAACTGAAGTATCTCAGTCTACGCAACACAGACATCAAGAAGCTCCCATCAGAAATTGGAAAACTCCAATATTTGGAGACACTGGATATTAGGGAAACAAATGTGACAGAATTGCCATCATCCATTGGGCGGCTCCAAAAAATGGTTCATCTACTTGGTGGAAATAAATCCACACATCTTGCCTTGAGATTTAGTGAAGAAATTGCAAAGATGACTGCACTACAAACACTAACAGGGATAGAGATTAGTAGGGGCTCCACTCCGGACCTTGGAAGCATGCACAATCTCACCAAGTTAAAGAAGTTAAGCATCTACAATCTTAGAGATCTCCATTCCAATAACAACAAATATGATGAGTTACTCCCTGCCATCGAATACCTAAGTGGATACTCCCTTAAGTCTCTGGCAATCGATGATGGCTTCACAGGTTTTCTAAATTCAATGGATGATTTGTCCAGTCCGCCAAAATACCTACTCTCACTTGATCTTTCTGGCAAATTGCTCCGTGTTCCTAGATGGATCAAGGAGCTGGAGACTCTTGAGAAGTTAACTTTATCATTGACTTCACTGCAGACAGATGGTTTGGAAATTCTTTCCCAGCTCTCTAAGATGTTTTCTCTCACCTTCTCAATCAATGCAAAAGGACAGGATAGTAGTGTTGTGGAGATTCTACAGAAGAATACAGTGGATTCAGGAGGCAAGATCTTTGTGCCGGCTGATGGATTTGCTAGTCTTAAACTGCTACGATTGTCAGCCCCCGTAATGCCACTGGTAAGCTTCCTAGAAGGGGCAATGCCAGAGCTTCAAAGACTTGAGCTACAATTCAGGATATCTGAAGGTGCTTATGGTTTGGAACACCTTAAAGGTCTCCAGCAGGTCCATCTTAGAGTCAGCCAGCAGGCTTCTGAAGCTACTAAGGTGAAGGTGTCTGATATCAGAAGTTCAGTAAGCATGCATCAGAAGAAACCCACAATGGTAGTTGATGAGTACTATGAGTGATAAATGCCCAAATAATTCCCGTAACTTTAATCCTTGCAATTAGCAATGTTGTGTTATTACAGTTTGAATAAGAGCCCATTCATTTGGCTTCAGTGTAAAGTGTTGTTGATTCGTGTCCTACAAACTTATGTCAAATACTGTATGGGTGAAACTGAACAATGATTTTTCTCCTACAAACATTTGTGCTGATAAATAAATATATTAGTGCTGATGCTTTTGGTTTTTAATTTTATTTTGCCTTCTCAGAAATTTTTATATTTTCTTATGTTTCTGATGTCTCTAAACTTCTGATTCTAAATCAATCTATCCTCCCAGCCCAAGCTCCCATTTGAAGCGAATCCAGTGGAATTAAAACATAACATGGGATTAACTCCCACCTGAGGGTACGGATTAACCCAATCCAATGACAAGCAACCAGTAACCATAACCATAGTGCATTAGTGCAGAGAACGATAGTTCGTTTCAGGCGGCATTATTAAGCTTGCACATAATCTGTACATGAGCCAACCAGTGGTAGTCCTAGTGCGTTGAATTGATTATGCGAGGAGAGATATAAATTATCATCTACAAAATAAGGTTCTAATCAAATTCTAATACGGGCGAGATCCATCTTCTCAACCTTTGAACAGCCACACATCGATGCGGCAGAAAGGAAGAAGCGTCGCCAGTGGGAACTGAAACCGAAAGCTATCGCAGGAAACGGCTAGTTTGTTCAGAGTTTTTCCAGTCCCCCATGTGAAAGTCGGAGCGAGCAGGAACGCACCTGGAGCCGCTCCTTGAGGCGAAGCTGGAGCGGGAGGGAGGAGGAGATGCAGATCGGCGAGCAGCTACAGCGGCGGCGGCGGCGGTAGAGCTGAGCATTGCCATTTGCCAGCCATCTCCCTCATCCTACTTCACCGCCCCAGAAGGGCGGGAGTGGCCCGTGAGTGGCCGGAAGGGGTGCGGCGGACGGCGGCGGGGTACGGACGGGAGGGAAGCGGGCGCCGTGTGAAGGTCCCTACTGATTCACATATTCTAGTAATTAAAGCCACGTGACTTTCATTTGTCAGCACAAATCATAGATGCAAATGCAATAAGATTGTTTTTAGGGGGGAAAGGATGCAATACAAATGTTATATGAAAGAAGAAATCATCAACTTCTCACATTGAACAGCAGTACTATTGGTTTTAGTTAGGAAAAGAAAAGAAATCATGAGACATCGACAGTTATTCAGAGACATCTTCAGATGGCCCCTGTCCAATCATGTGACCAAAGCAGTATGTTACTCCCTCTGATCCCAAACATAGGTTGCATTTGGGTACAAGAATTGAGAGGGGTACAGTGACCCTAGAATTATCAAGCAACATGGCAAAAATATACTGTAGAAGCTAAAGGCAAAAGCATCAGAACATGTTTCATACTTCTTCACATGACTCCTGGCTATCATAACATGTTTGGTTTGTGACCAAAAGCAACATGTTACTCCCCCTCTGATCCGAAACATGAGTTGCATTTGGGCGCAGGAACTGAGAGGAGTACAATGACCCTAGATTTATCAATAAACAGGGCAAAAAAATAAAGCTAAAGCATCAATGACAGCTTACTAGTAACAACACTTGACTACGGTAGTACATCAAAACATAACTGATGACAGAGTTCCTCTAACGAACCCATAGATTCTCATTCAGTCATTCTCAGTTCTCACTACCATACAAAGAACCTTCAACCCCTTCAGGTAATGAAGAGAAAATAACTTCGTAAATGCTGATCATAGCTTAGTAGACAAGAACTTTCGATAAACAAGTCCAAGGATATGACCAAGGTTTTGTTGATCATTCAGCCCTCTGCTCCCTCCCTGCAGAAGCAGCATAGTCCTTTCTGATTCTCTTCAATTTCACAACCACGTGCACATCTTTCATTGTCGACCTCTCATCAGGCATTCAGGCGCATCTCTTGAGGACAGCAGACCCAACTTGAAGATCACTCAGCCTGCTAGAAGAAGCCACAATTTGCTTCCTCATCTTGTAGTTCTCCCTGTTCAGTGTCCACGATGTCAGAAAGTCTACAGAACATTGATTCAGTTGGCATTTTCCCTTTGAATATTTCCAGTAACATGGTACCTAACTACCTAAAGCTGAATACTCCTACATCATACTTTTCCTTGAGGCTTTACCTATGGAGCCATATTCTGAGGACAGTAATATTGCAAAAGGAAAAATCAGGTTAGCCATAAAAACATCATTACTCATTATCAATAAGTAACAGTGCAAGTGAAATTAGTGGAATACCTGGTGCCATGTATCCTATTGTTCCGGGCATGCTTGCTGAAATCATGGAACTCTCGTCACCTTTGCAATGCCCAAGTCCGCAATATGTGTCGTATCACTTCGTCAAATAGCACATTGCTAGGCTTCAAGTCACAATGTAGGACTACCTCATAGTGCTCATGGTGCATTGGTGCAAATACTCCATTGCCATCGATACATCCAGCAGTAATGACTAATCTCGAATCATACCTGGCCTTAGCACAGGTTAGAGACATTACTCAATTTGACGACCTGTCAAGTGCATAAGTGTCTCAAAACTACAAAACCACAAGGAAATTTTTGAGGGGCGTAGTGTTTTTCTGGAGGTTTAGGTGTCCACCTGGGTGTAGTAGTGCTTTTGTAACACCGCCGGCCGTCCCTACTTTAATATTGTATGGGACATTTTTTTTACGAGATAATAATGCAAATTTAGTTGCATGCCCACATCTCGGAGTTGGTCAACCATCCAAGGATCGTCTAGCATTCAAGATGCTATTTTCACCATTACGTAAAATATAATGTATCTATAGGATCTAATAAATTTTATAAAAAGAGTGTGAAAGTAGTTCTATAAGACAATAAAGACCCGCATAGATGTGGTCATATACTACTATGTTTCAAGAATAAAAGCGGAGCGGCCGTGGGATAGGAATAGGATACTCCGTGTTGTTGTTTTTCTTTTTTTCTGTTGTTGTTTCGTTCAATCTGAACTTTATCTTCTTTTTAATATAAATCGCAGCTCTTTTGACTGGTTTAGGAAAAGGAAGCGACTACATGGAGAGGTATCTCCATTTAGTCATATATATATAGAGAGAGTCCTCCCAGATTACTTCCTGCAACACAAAATTACTTCCCTCAACAGAAAGAAGCACACATGAGGAAGTAACATTTAGTCATACATGGAGAGCCCTCAAGGTTACTTTCTGTGACACAAAATTACTTCTCTCAACAGAAAGAAGCACATAGGAGGAAATAACTTTTAGTCATACAAGGAGAGCCCTCCCGGGTTACTTCTTGTGACACAAAATTACTTTTCTCAACAGAAAAAAGTACATATGAGGAAGTACCTTTGTGTCGCAAGAAATAACTTTGTGTCACGGAAAGTAATTTTTTGTCACAGGAAGTAACCTCAGACGACTCTCTATTTTTTAAATCTAAATGAAGGAGGTTTCCCCCCTTTAGATTTTGCGTTAAAAAAGGACAATTGCAAAACTACCCTTATTTTGATCTCTAACTGCACGTTTACCCTTGTTTTTTTAACTTTGTATGTTTACCCCTGTTTTCTGAAGTCAGGTTGTCCGTCTGCCCTCGTTCCTCAACACCGTGAGCTGAAAAGAGGTAGGGAAAAAACGAATGGAAAAAAGAAAATGATAGGCAATTACATTTTTACCCTTGCCTAATGCCTAGCACCTTATCCAGAACATCTCTCTCACCTCTCATCTGTGAGGCCGTGGACCCATCACTCACCAGTGGCGGCGGATCGTGGGGGCGTGGTGTGCTGCCCTGAGCAGTGACGCCGGCCAGCGATGGGAGCGCGAGCAGCAACGGCGGCGAGCGGCGCCGGGGCAGCAGCTAGCACAGGGCCGCAGCTTCCGGCGTGGGTGGCGCGTAGCCCCAAGCGCCGATGCAGGCCCTGGTCGTCGGGGTTGGTGGATAGCTGTGGGAGTTTGCGCCGACATTTTCCTCCGTCTCTGCCTTTGATGTACTCGCCGTCGGCGTCCTCTCCCGTCGCGCCCGACCTTTCATGTGCAGCTCTGACGTGTCGGCGCTCGGCGCCGACGAGCTGCTCCGCCTGGGGCAGATTTAATTTGTCCACCCCGTGGGGATGCTCGGCCACCCACTCTCGAGTGGCGGAAGGTGAGTAGCTCCGGTGGCCGTGGCTTGCGGCACACGGGCGGCGAGCGGTGCGGTGCGAGCGGTAGGAGGTGAGCAACGCCGACGGTGGCTCTGGATGTGAGCTTGGTGGTGATCGCTGGTGGGCTACCCACCTGTAGTGGAGGATGTCGTTTTTCTTAGCGACGGTCGGCAGCGGCGGCGGCCGGCGAGGAGGAAGACAATTTTTTTTATATTTTTTGAGTTGTGCCGAGATGCGTTGTATTGATTTTTCTATACTGTACACCCGTGACCCAAGGGTACAATAGCCTTTTCAATCATGACTTCACACCGCGAAAATCTTATTTGACGCTCGCGCGCCGCAACAACATAGCAGCGAACGCCGCACGTGCTTGACGAGTCGTCTTCTACCTCTCCCCTGTGGCGCTTCCAAAACCTTCACTCCGGCCATCTCCGGCGGTTGGTGGGCGGGGCGGACGACGGCGGGTCGCCGTCGGCCGCGGGAGGCGGTGGAGGCCGGCGGTCTTAGGGTTCGGGTTCGGGTTTGGGGGTTCGGGGTTGGAGAAGTGTCGGTGTCCGGATTAGCACCGGCACTAACTAGTGATTTGCGCTGGGATCTGCTTCTCGATGGTCGGCGCAAGGCTAATGAGACGCGGGGTTTATCCTGGTTCCGGCCACGTGGCTGTACGTCCAGCAGGGTGTGTTTGCGCACTGTATTAGCTTGCACCGGTGGTGCCTGTAGAGGGGAGCTACAAGCAAGGCGGGAGAGGAGGAAATCCCCCCAAGTCCCTACTAAGGTGATTGAGGTAAGTGCCAATATCTAGAACAGGGTGGTGTGCTGTATGCCGGGGAATGTGTCGTCGTCCTCCCCGCGCAGGGGGCTCTGCCTCTCCCTTTTATAGGCCAAGGGAGGGCAGTTACAACGATGGTAGTCGGCACAGTGGCTGCGTACTAACAGGTATGGCGCCGGCGGTCTTGTCCTGCACGTCATGGTTCCTGGCGCGAGTTGGCGCCCTCCGGCTTCCGCGGGCGGCGCGGCGGTCACTGTGACCTGTCCTGCTTTGACTTTGAGGGGCTGCCCCTGCTGAATCGAGGGCCTGACCGCCGGGGGAAGGACCGGAGTTGGTGGTGCGGGACTGTGACGCGTCACCGGCCTGTCCGCACAGTGCTGCGCAGCTTGTCGCACAGCGCCGGGGATGGCGGTACAGCGCCCGGTATGGCGGTGCAGCGCCCGGGATGGCCGTGCTGCGCCGGAGTTGGCGGAGGAGACGCGGCGCACGCCGCCCGTACGGTGGCACCGGTCGAGGCGCACGCCCGCACGTCGCCCGTACACCTTTCGAGGGTGCCCCCATGCCCTTTCGAGGGTCTCGCCGCAGGGGGGGACAGGAGCAGGTAGCACAGCACCGCACAGTGACGCCGGCCTGTCCGCATAGGGCCAGGCATGGCTGCACAGTGGCGGGTTAGGCCGCACTGTGGTGGTGTCAGGCGCCCTCGCTGTGTCAGTCGCGCGGTGTGGGGGAAGATTCACCCTTGACTTCGGCGTCCTGCTGTGGGGCTGGGCATTAAATGCCGCTGCCGGGCGGAATGGAGACGACTGCCCGCTCGAGGGGGGCCGAAGCCCCCGAGCGAGGCGGGAACCTGCTCGAGGGACCGAAGCCCCCGAGTGAGGCGGGAACCAGCTCGAGGGACCGAAGCCCTCGAGCGAGGCGGAAATTCGCTCAAGGGACCGGAGCCCTCGAGCGAGACAGAAATCTGCTTGAGGAGCCGAAGCCCTCGAGCGAGGCGGTCAAGCGGGCCTTCTCAGCGCGGCTGCTGCCGGGCCGTAGCAGGCCGTGGGCCCGTGATGTCCCGTGACCGGGGCTCGAGGAACGGTCCTTGGGCGGATTGCGTTTAACGAGGGGGTTACCCCCTTAGTTAGGGGACCCCTAATGACCGTCCCCGACAGTAGCCCCCGAGCCTTTGCCGGAAAGGGGACCGTTCCGGCAAAGGATGTCGTTCTCGGGCGCTATGTGCGAGTCCGTCCTCTTTTGATCGTGCATGTTTTCCTGTGGGGGCGCGCTAGCGCACCCGCGGGTGTAAGCCCCCGAAGCCCTGCAGGAGTGCGTGCACTCGTGTAGGAGTTGAATGCGTAGGGTGATGCAGCTCGCCTTGCGTTTGTTTCGACCGGCCTCGGCGGTATTTCAGCCGGCATCGGCAATCTACGCAGGTGGGGGGGGCTTCGTGTTGACCCTAGACGTTTCGAGTAGGCTGACCGTTTTCGGGGACGCAACCCTAGGTAGGTTGATGCAGCGATCGTCGGGGTGGTCGTGGTGCGAGGAGCCCCCGAGCCCTGGCCCAATCAGGGACGATCGGATGAAGACTCTCAGCTTTATTACGACCCTCGTTGCCCTTCCGCAGGGTAGAGGGGTGAGGCAAACCGTGCTACCCTCGAGCCGGCGACGAGCAATGATTGCCTCGGTGAGCTGTTAACGGATAGTTCAAGTGGGCGTCCGTGCCCCGTTCGATAGGGGTCGGCTTGTGGTCCGGAGACACGTCCATGTAAGCGCTTGCAGAGGTTTGCCGAGCAGGGCTCGGCCCCGTTCGCAAGGGGCTGAGGGCGCGGAAGCACTCCCTCGATGGGATCCCTCGATTGGCTGCCTCCGTCTCGGCCTTGAACACGATATGTGGGGCGCCCCCGAACTTCGCGTTTGGGGACAGGCTCGATTGCGCGCGCCCTGATTGTTCCTGACTCTGTCGATCTGAGGCGCCTGTTCGAACCCGCCGATGGTTAGGCTCCGTACCTCTGATCAGTAGGGCATTTGCGGGGGGCGTCGGGCGCTCCCATCTTGGTGGACCTGTGGCGCTCGCCGATCCGTTATCGAGTCGAGCTTCGAACCACTGATCAGTATATCCTCGAGTCGAGGGGCATCTACGGCACCCGTCGCACCCTCAGCGGGCTGGGCCTCGAGCCGCTGATCAGTAGAGCCCTGCGGGCCTGAACCCTGGGCTTCCTCGAGTTCGTCATCGAGGGTATGCTGACAGGCCGTGGCCCTGTGGCCTCAACCTGTTTTGGATTGGAGTGCCAGCCGCATCCCTTCGAGGGATCAGACCTCGAATCCCCGGCTCGGGGCCTCCTGGTGCTTTCCTTATACGAGAAGGGATCCCCGGTGTGCGAAAATCTGTCCACAGGACGGTTGGTTGCCGCGCCCGCTCGATCGTGGCTGACGTGGCGCGAGGCAGGCAAGGCGGACGCGCCTTTTAAGGTGACATGACGCGGACGACGCGCGACGGCGATAAGACGGGACGCAGCGTCCCTTGGATTACCATGCGGTAATCATGGCGCACGCGCGTGCGCGCGGTAGTTTCGGCACGGTGGGGCCCTGTCGTCAGCGACGAGTGGTACCCACCGCATTAACTGCCGCCGCCTGCTGCGTTTCCGGGGGCTCCGCCCCTTCCTACTCTATAAAAGCAGGGGAGCGCGGGGGGAGCTCCTCACCTTTGCCATTCACATCCACCTCTTGCTCCTTGTCTTCCCCATCGCCGCGCGTCCCGCCGCTTCGGATTCGCTCGCGCTCCGCCGCTCCCGTCATGTCTGCGGTTCGAGTGTTGGATGCTCATCCATGGCCCCGGTCATGGGTGGACCTGCAATCCATGGAGGGGCTAGTCGCCGGCGGTCAGTTGGCGCCGGCTGGTGATGAAGCGAACCCGGTGTGGATCATCCCGCCGGCGTCGCACCGGGAGCCGTCCCCTCCGCCGGGCTACGTCGTGAGTTTCGTGCGGCTGCACGAGCGAGGATTCAACGCCCCCGCGAGCAAGTTCATGTGGGGGTTGTGCCACCATTATGGGGTGGAGCTTCACAACTTTGCCCCCAATGCCATTTCGCAGGTGGCTTCCTTCGTCGCCGTCTGTGAGGGGTTCCTAGGGATCCCGGCGCACTGGGACCTATGGATCCACCTCTTCCGAGGAGAGCTCCACACGCTTGCCGTCGGGGAGAGGAGGACGCGTCGGGCCGTACACACCGGCGGCCTTACATTTGCAGCGCGCGACTCCCGGAAGGAGCTGTACCTGGTCTGCACGATGACGACGAACAACGCCGATTGGGAGAAGGGTTGGTTTTATCTTCGCAACGATGGCGCCAGGCTCCCGCCGTACACTGGGAAGGTGGTGAAGGAGAGACCGGTGTCTTGGGCGCATGGGGTGTCGCCCGCGTCGAGGCAGGCGAGGCTCGAGCCTCTTACCAACGCTCTGCGCCAGTTGGCGAACGTCGGGCTGACTGTGGCGGCCGTCATCGCCAACTTTCATCTCCGGCGGGTGATCCCTCTTATGGAGAGGGAACTTCTCATCTTCGAGATGAGAAGCGATGCCGACCCTGCGGCCCTGGCGCGCTCGCGGTTGCTGGAGGAGCCGCTCCCCCAGGGGTACGCGGCTACGAGGGCGAGGCGCGCGGTGAACCTCAAGGTGGTTCCGCACAGCGACGACGACTTGTGGTCGTTCGCAATGCTCCCGGACGCCGACCTGGTGAGATTCGATTCCTTGTTTTTGCCCGTTCTATTCCTGTGTTCAATCTAACCGTGGTCACCGGTGACAGGGGGTGCGCGTCAACATCCCCACCTCAGATCCGCCGACGCCCAGGTCGCACGCTGCCAACCGCGCCAGGCAGCAAAGGGAGAAGGGTCTGGCGGACCAGGCGAAGGAGAAGAAGATCCGGAGGCAGGAGCGCCTCAACAGGTACAATGAGGAGTACCTGTTGCGGGAGCAGCAGGGTCTCTCCCCCCCCCACCGGAGCCGGTGGACACGTCTTCGGACGAGGAGGAGAGCGGGGGGGAGCGGACCATCTCCGACAGGTGGGAGGCCGCGCCGCCCCCATCTCCGAGGGACGAAGAGGTCCTCGCGGAGCCCGTTCGAGGGGCGGATACGGTGCCCCTCGATGAGGGAGCGCCGTCGGAGGTGCCGGTCGGGTCTGGGGTGGCGCCCCCAGAGTCCTCGAGGAAGCGCAAGCGGGGCCTCTCCGGCATAAAGTGAGTCGCATTTTGCTCTCCATGTTCTTGATATCATGCGTTAGATTGCCCATTCTTCCTCTCTTGATATCAAGCCGCTCAAGGTGGGGGCGCAAGACGCGCCGCGCACAACGAGGCCCCGCTCGGCGAGGACCTCATGGGCGATGGCGGGTACGGCAGCGACGGGCGAGGCGTCACGTGTCGCGGCCGCGGCCGCGGCCACAGGGCCGCAACGGCGGGAGGAGGCAACGGCGGATGCTCCGCGGGCGGCGGTGACCCGCGGTACCCGGCGGGGCCGAGAGCAGGCCCGTGCCGTGGGTCGGGGGGCAGAGGACCGCGGAACGGCCGGGGCTTCTGCTGACAGTGGTTCGGCCCCCGGTGGGGGTTGAGCGGTGGTAGCAGCCGCGCCAGCCCCTGGGCCCGCGCCCGAGGTGCTGGTGGTGCGGTCTGATGGTTGCGTGATGTCGCAGGCGCCACCGACCGGTGCTGGGGCGTCGACGTCTGGCGTCATGGCCCCGACGTCCGGCGCCAGCGTGTCACCGTGGGAGCAGAGGCTCCGTCTTCCCAGAGTGCCGCGGGGCCTGGTGGAGGAGGCGAGGTCGGAGAGGGAGCTGTGGCAGGGGTTCAGCGCCCTTGGCGCCTCCCTTCAGACCACCCTAACCGATGTGCTCCGAATCCACGGGGGCAGATCGCTCCAAGTCTTTCGAGTAAGTGTGTTCGCCCAAGGGCCACTTGGTTCGCTTTCCTCGTCCGCGTGTCTTTCGTTTGACTTTCTTTCTTCTTTCTCCCCTTCGCCATCCGCAGGAGCTGCGGGAGCAGGCGGGCGAGAGGCTCACCCACATTGCTGAGCTGAGCTCTGACCTCGACTGGTACTGGACGCAGTACGACACCCTGGACGCGATGGTGGAGGCTCTGCGGACGGACAATGGCTGGCTCAAGTACAACCTCCTCCGTGCGGAGGAGGAGCGTGACTCCCAGCGGGCTGCAGCGGCGCAGAGAGCCAGGGAGGCCGAGGAGTTGAAGGTCGCGCTCCAAAGGAAAGAGGAGGCCCTGACGGCGGCGAACGAGGAGCTGCAGAAGGTGCGTGCGGCGCACGTCGAGGCCCAGGCCGCGCTGGCGCAGAAGGAGACGGCCCTTACCGAGGCGCAAGCCCAACTCCAGCAGGATCGCGTGACCTTCGAGGGAGCGAGGTCCTGGCAGACCCAGGCCGAGCAGAGGACCCAGGAGGTCGAGAGTCTGGGCGCTGCTCTGCAGGAGAAGACCGAGGCGCTCACCGTGGTGGAGGGCCAGCTCCAGCAGGAACGCGCCGCGCGCGTGGAGGCGCAGACCCAACTCCATCAAGAGCGCACAACGCTCGAGGATGCCCGGTCCGCCCTTCAGCGTGAGCGCTCAGCGCGAGAGGAGGTGTAGTCCCAGCTCCAGCAGAAGCACACCGCCCTTGAGGAGGTTAGGACCACACTCCAACTTCGGGGGGGGCGGAAGTCGAGCGGCTCACCGGGGCCCTGGTTCAGGAGAGCGTCACCGTCAAAGCCCTGAGGTCCGTCAGCGGAGAGAAGGACGCCTCGATTCTGCATCTGCGGCAAGAGGCTGGAGCCGCGCGTGCAGAGCTCGAGACGGAGAAGAAGCGGGTCGAGGGTAAGTTGCAGCCCCCGAGCCCTTATTTATCGTTCAGGATTGCCGAGATTCGCTCCCGACTCACCCTTTCTCCTCCCAGAACTGCGGAAGGCTCTGGGAGAATCTGCGACGCAGGCGGAAGCTCTTCATGCGGCCTACAACTCGTCGCAACGGGAATTCGTGACCCTGGAGCAGGCGGCCCTTGAAGCGTGCCAGAGCATCGACGAGGGAACCAGTTCGTCAGGGAGTTCGTTGGCGAGCCGCCTTCGGGCTCTGAGCGGCCGCGTCGTCGAGCGCATGAAGGGCGCTCTCCGTCTCGGTGTTCGGAAGACCCTCGGCGTGGTGTCAACGCACTACATCGTCGACTTTGCAGCGCTGGCCACAGGGTATGTCGTCGCGGATGGCCTTGACGATGATGGAGTGCAGGATGCCCTGGATCAGGCCGATACCGCCGCCGCCGATGCCACCGCCGACCTCACCGACGTGTTCGAGGAGGACCTCTTCCCAAACGCTGCTCCTGCGGGTCCCCTCGAGCCCTGAAAGTAGTCGGGCGTAGAAGTCCTTAGGTTGTGGCCGAGATTTGAGCCGGGTGGCTCATGTAAATAAACAAACCATCTTTTGAAGTTTGTAATTTTAAGTGTGGCTCGTTTTATATATGTCGTTGCGTCTTTCCCGTCACCTAGGCAGATTTCAGCTGGGACCGATCGTTTTCGCGAGCAACTCGAAGGTGAAGTGGTGAGAGGGAAGTCGTATCCTGCTGGAGGCGTAGGCCGTTCCTGGCTCGTCCATCTTTACCTTCTGGCTACTTGCGCCCTGCTTTTGTCTGCCTAAGCTTTCGAGGTGCGAGATGGTTGGCATTTTCAGAAAAAAGGTTTTCGAAAAAATGGGACCGTTTAGGGGGGGTGCCCCCCATAGTAGCCCCCAAGGAGGACTTGGTTTTCTGAGGAAAGCCGAGTCTCCCGTGTCTTTATTCGCAACCTTAACGTATATACAACCGACTTGGGTGCCGGATATGCACAAAACGATTTGGAACTTAAGGGTAGAAGCGACGTAGCTGTTGGATGTTCCAAGCGTTGGTGAAGACTTCGCCCCTTTCGTCCGCGAGCTTGTACGTGCCGGGCTTGAGGACCTCGGCGACGATGTACGGCCCTTCCCACGGTGGCGTGAGCTTGTGGCGTCCCTCATTCTTCTGTCGAAGTCGAAGTACCAAATCTCCCTTGTTGAGGTCTCTAGGCCGGACCTTATTCGCTTGGTAACGTCGTAGGGATTATTGGTACTTTTCAGAGTGCATGACCGCCATGTCGCGGGCCTCGTCGATGCAGTCCAGCGCGTCTTCGCGATCTTGCTGGTTCTGCTCCTCCCGGTAGGCCTTTACCCATGGAGACCCGTAGTCCAGATCCGTGGGGAGGACGGCCTCTGCGCCGTAAACCAGGAAGAACGGGGTGAGACCCGTAGCTCTGCTCGGGGTGTTCCTGAGGCTCCAAATGACCGACGGCAACTCTTGAATCCATTTCAGGCCAAACTGGTTGAGCTTGTTAAAGATCCTTGGCTTTAAGCCTTGTAAAATCATGTCGTTGGCACGTTCTACCTGGCCGTTAGTCTGTGGATGTGCCATGGCCGACCAATCCACACGGATGTGGCGGCTGTCACAGAATTCTAGGAACTTCTTGCCGGTGAATTGAGTGCCGTTGTCCGTTATGATGGAGTTGGGTACCCCAAAGTGGTGCACGATGTCCGTGAAGAACAATACTGCCTGCTCGGACCTGAGGCTGCTGATGGGGCGGACCTCGATCCACTTTGAGAACTTGTCGATGGCCACCAGTATGTGGGTGAAGCCCTCGGGCGCCTTTCGCAAGGGCCCGACCATGTCCAGTCCCCACACGGCAAACGGCCATGTGATGGGGATGGTTTGCAGCGCGTGAGCCGGGAGGTGGGTCTTCCGCGCGTAGTACTGGCACCCTTCGCAGGTGCGTACTACCTCGTTGGCGTCGGTGACCGCCGTCGGCCAATAGAAGCGCTGTCGGAACGCTTTGCCCACGAGGGTACGCGGGGTGGCATGGTGACCGCATTCGCCCGCGTGGACGTCTTGGATCAACTCCCGACCCTCGGGGTGGAGATGCACCGCTGCATGATTCCCGAGGCGCTGCGCTTGTACAGCTTGCCGTCGATGACGACGAAAGACTTGGCCTTCCTGGCGATACACCTCGCCTCGGTCCGATCCGGGGGTAGCTCACCTCGGTCTAACCAGGCGAGGTACTCGTCGCACCAGTCCCGCGGAGGGGGCGGGAGGTTGTCGATCTCCATCGCCTCGGCCTCGTCCACCTGGGACCCTTCGAGGTCCGAGTTCTCGAGTTCCCCGTTCGAGGGGTCCTCGTCCATGGGCTCGGCGCCCGCGGCCTTCGAGGGGCCAGCCCCCGAGGCTTTTTCAGAAGCTTCAGCAGGTTTGTCGAGATCGATAGAGGGCTTGGCGAGGTCGCGGGAGAACACATTTGGGAGAACGGTGATCCGCCCCGAAGCAATTTTGGCTAGCTCGTCCGCCTCTTCGTTGTACTTGCACGCGATGTGGTTGAGCTCGAAGCCAAAGAACTTGTCCTCGAGTTTACGCACTGCAGCGCAGTACGCTTCCATCTTCTCGTTGTGGCAGCTCACGTTCTTCATCACCTGGTCGATGACCAGCTGAGAATCTCCTCGGATGTCAAGGCGCTTGATGCCGAGCTCGATGGCGATGCGCAGGCCGCTGAGGAGCGCCTCGTACTCCGCCATGTTGTTCGACGTGGGGAAGTGCAAGCGCACCAAATACCGCATGTGCTCTCCAAGGGGCGAAACGAAGAGCAGGCCCGCGCCTGCCCCCGTTTTCATCACCGAACCATCAAAGTACATGGTCCAGCACTCAGCTTGGATCTGAGGGGTGGGTAACTGAATGTCGGTCCACTCAGCTACGAAATCTGCCAAGATCTGTGATTTGATCGCCTTTCGTGGTGCGTTGGTGAGGGCTTCACCCATGAGCTCCACGGACCACTTAGCTATCCTGCCCGAGACGTCCTGATTGTGCACAATCTCCCCTAAGGGGAAGGAAGACACCACGGTGATAGGATGGGCCTCGAAGTAGTGCCGCAGCTTGCGCCACGCGAGCACCACCGCATAGAGTAGCTTCTGGATCTGGGAGTATCGCGTCTTGGTGTCCGACAACACTTCGCTGATGTAATAGACCAGCCTCTGGATAGGCAGGGCGTGGCCCTCCTCCGTTCTTTCCACTACGATGACCGCACTGACCACTTGGGTCGTGGCGGCGACGTAGAGATACAGAGGCTCGCCTTCCTGGGGCGGGGTCAGTATCGGAGCATGAGCAAGTGTTGCCTTTAGCTTGTCGAGGGCTTCCTGGGCCTCGACGGTCCAGGAGAAACGCTCGCTCTTTCGAAGAAGTCGGTACAGGGGTAAGCCCTTCTCACCGAGATATGAGATGAAGCGACTCAGAGCTGCGAGGCAGCCCAGGACCCTTTGTACTCCCTTCAGATCGCGTATCGGCCCCATCCTCTCAAGGGTTGATACTTTCTCCGGGTTGGGCTCTATGCCTCGCTGGGAGACGATATAACCCAAGAGCATGCCACGCGGCACCCCGAAGACGCATTTTTCAGGGTTTAGCTTAATCCCGTTCGCCCGGAGGCAATCGAACGCAATGCGCAAGTCGTTCACCAGGTCGTCCGCCTTCCTGGATTTTACTATGATGTCATCGACGTATGCCTCAACAGTCCGCCCGACGTGATCCCCGAAGACGTGGAGCATACACCGCTGGTATGTTGCCCCGACGTTTCGGAGACCGAACGGCATCGTCACGTAGCAAAACATCCCGAATGGGGTGATAAAGGAGGTCGCGAGCTGGTCGGACTCCTTCATCTTAATTTGGTGGTAACCGGAATACGCATCAAGGAAGCATAGCAACTCACACCCCGCGGTGGAATCAACTATTTGATCAATCCGTGGCAAAGGAAAATGAACTTTGGGACATGCTTTATTTAAACCGGTATAATCTATGCACATCCACCACTTCTCATTCTTTTTCTTAACTAGTACAGGATTAGCTAGCCATACTGGATGAAACACCTCCTTAATGAATCCGGCCTCTAAGAGCTTCCGCAGCTCCTCTCCAATCGCCCGGCGTTTCTCTTCGTCAAATCGTCGCAGGCGCTGAGATACCGGCTTGGAGTTGGGCAGGATATCAAGTGAGTGCTCGGCGACCTCCCTCGGAATGCCCGGCATGTCCGCGGGACTCCACGCAAAGATGTCAGCATTGGCGCGGAGAAAGTCGACGAGCACCACTTCCTATTTCAGGTCGAGGGTGGAGCTGACCCTCAGCACCTTGCCCTCGGGGGCGCTGGGGTCGAGGGGTACAGCCTTGGTGTGCTCCGCGGCCTCGAAGCTGCCGGCGTGCCTGTTGGTGGAGTCGAGGGCCTCGTTGGCCAGCTTCTCCAGGTCCGCCACGAGGGCCTCATCATGTGCAAGCGCCTCAGCGCGTTCAACGCACTCGACGTCGCACTCGAACGCGTGTTCGAATGATGGGCCCACCGTGATGACGCCTTTGGGCCCCGGCATCTTGAGCTTCAGGTAAGTGTAGTTTGGAACCGCCATGAACTTGGCGTAGCAGGGCCGGCCAAGGATGGCGTGGTACGCTCCCTGAAACCCCACCACCTCGAAGGTGAGGACCTCCTTGCGAAAGTTGCTCGGTGTGCCGAAGCAGACGGGCAGGTCGATCTGCCCGAGAGGCTGGACTCGCTTGCCCGGCGCAACGCCGTGGAACGGCGACTTGCTGGGCCGCAGCATGTCCAAGCCGATCCCCATGAGCTCCAAGGTGGAGGAGTACATGATGTTGAGGCTGCTGCCTCCGTCCATCAGCACCTTGGAAAACCGTGTGTTGCCGATGATGGGGTCGACAACAAGCGGGTATTGTCCCGGATTGGGGATGTGATCCGAGTGGTCTTCACGGCCGAAGGAGATCGTCTCCTCCGACCAGTCGAGGTATGACGGCACGGCCGGGTGAACGGAGTAGACCTCTCGACGTTCACGCCTGCATTGCCGCGACATCATATCGACCGTGGGCCCCCCGAAGATGAAGAACACGTTCTCCACCTCCGGGAAGCCGTCTTTGCCCCCGTCGCCCGCATCCTTCTTGGCGTTGTCCTCCTTTGCGGCGACGCGGCTATAGTACTTCTTGAGCATGTCGCACTGCTCGAGGGTGTGAGCGACAGGGGTCTTGTGGTACGGGCAGGGCTTCTTCAGCATGTCGTCGAAGACACCGCCTCGAGGGGGACCTCGAGCCCCCTTGTTGGCGGCGTCGATCGCGTTGACCTCTTCGGGGCCCTCATCTTGTTCCATGGGCTTCTTGCCCTGGTTCTTCTTGCCCTGCTTCTGCTTCTTCGAGGGCCCCTTGGGCTTGCTGCCCTCCGCGGGCGCCTCCTCGGCCGCTTGCCCTTCTTGACGTCGAAGATCGCCCCCACCGCCTCCTCCCCGGAAGCGTAGCTGGTGACGATGTCGAACAGCTCGTTGACGCTGGTGGGAGGGTTCCGCCCCAACTCGCGCACCAGGTCCCGGCAAGTCGTGCCCTCCAGGAAGGCATGCATGACCTCGGACTCACCGACGCTCGGAAGCTCGGTGCAGCGCTTGGAGAAGCGGCGGATGAAATTCCTCAAGGAATCACCAGCCTTCTGGGAGCAACCTCGGAGGTCCCAGGAGTTCCCGGGGCGCACGTATGTGCCCTGGAAGTTGCCCACAAACGTCCTGACCAGGTCGTCCCAGTCGTGGATCTGGTTCGCGGGCAGGTGCTCGAGCCATGTCCGCGCGGAGTCTGCCAAATGCAGTGGCAGGTTGCGGATGATCATGGCATCGTCGGTGGCGCCGCCCAGCTGGCACGCTAGGCGGTAGTCGTTGAGCCAGACCCGGGGGTCCGTCTCCCCCGAGTACTTGCTCACGGTCGTCGGTTGGCGGAAGCGCGGGGGAATCGAGGCCGTGCGGATCGCGCGGCCGAACACACGCGTGCCCGGCGGCTCCGGCGACGGGCTCTTGTCCTCCAGGCTGTCGTATCGCCCACCGCGCCATGGGTTGCAGCCGTGTGACGGAGTGGCGTCCTGCCTTTTCTTGTTCAGGATGTTACGGGCGTCGCCATCTTTGTGCGCACCGCGCGTATCTCGAATCCGTTCCTTGGCAGGGGTCCTCTGGTTGCCTTCGTGGACGGTAGGCGCCCGGTGCGGAGTACGAACCGATGCCTCCTGGTCCCTGCCGCCCCCACCAGCCTTTGTAACAGACTGATGGCACATGCGGGACGCGGAGCTTTCGGCTTGTTGCACCGCAGCCTGCTCGATGAGGGCCTGCGCTTCGCGACGCAGGTTACGTCTCTCGGGCGTCGACGGCTCGGGCATGGCCCGAATCAAAGTCGCCGCAGCCATGAGCTTCTGGCTGGCCCTTGCCAGGTTTGGCATCTCGTCTACGTCGGCGTCGGCGTTGATGCGCTCGCAGGCCACGCGTCCCGCAGCGCGCGCCCCCGGTGTCGAGGGTTCGGCCTTGTCTTTTTCGAGCGTGGCCTTCAGCTGTCGCAGCTGCTCGCGCTCTGCGTTTAGCTTCGCCTCCAGCTCACGAAGTTGGGCCATCTGCGCAGCGCGCCGCGTCAGGTGGCGGTGGTGTCGCCCCCACCGGTGGGGTTACTACCACTGTGTTGCGGACCGCAGCATCACCCGCTCTACCTCCCTCATCTTCGCCCTCACCGAGGACGACGACGAAGCATTCGCGGGTGGGATCGTAATCCCCCTCGTTGGAGTCGTCGGAACAGGTGAGGCAGTAGTCTGCCGCGGCCTGGAACCGCCTGAAAGCGTCGGGGTCTTGCAGTCCGGAGTAGTCCCACTCCGGCGCCCCACGCCCGTACCTGTACTCCTCGCCGTCGGTGTCGCGGTAGGAATCGTCGGGCGAGGTGGTGATGAGGTTCCGGATGGACATGAAGTGGTGGTCCGGAAGGCCCTCGTATGCAGCCAGGTCGGTGCCGGCCGACGAAGAATACGCCATGGTGGCGCCGCGCATCCCGTGGGGGAATCGTGGCTGCGCAGCCACGGCCCCCTCCGCGGGGTGTGCCGTGGAGTTCGCCGGTGGAGGTGCGTCACCTTGCTCTGCTCCGACGGGCGGGAGCTCGCCGCCTTCGACCCCCTGGGGAGAGCCAGCGTCTGCCGCTTGGCGCCGCGCCGTGCGCGCTCGTCGTGAGCGCTTCCCTGAACGCTTGCGGCGTCGGGGTGGCGGTGGGAATACTACGGGCATCGGAGCAGCCGACGTTCCGAGCGGTGCCGAGCGCTTCCCGGTTGAGGATGCGCATGTAGTAGTCGTTGCCAGTTGCCTGGTAGTGGATGCTCCCGAACCAGATTTCGAACCCGACCGGGAGCGTGTCAGATTCGCCCCAGGCGGGCCTCTCCGACGTCTGCTCGGTGATGATCACCATCGAGAAAGTGGGTGGACGATCACAGCGCTCCCCTACCTGGCGCGCCAACTGTCGGTGTCCGGATTAGCACCGACACCAACTAGTGATTTGCGCTGGGATCTGCTTCTCGATGGTTGGCGCAAGGCTAATGAGACGCGGGGTTTATCCTAGTTCCGGCAACACGGCCGTACGTCCAGCAGGATGTGCTTGCGCACTGTATTAGCTTGCACAGGTGGTGCCTGTAGGGGGGAGCTACAAGCAAGGCGGGAGAGGAGGAAATCCCCCCAAGTCCCTACTAAGGTGATTGAGGCAAGTGCCAATATCTAGAACAGGGTGGTGTGCTGTATGCTGGGGAATGTGTCGTTGTCCTCCCCGCCCAGGGGGCTCTGCCTCTCCCTTTTATAGGCCAAGGGAGGGCAGTTACAACGATGGCAGTCGGCACAGTGGCTGCGTACTAACAGGTATGGCGTCGGCGGTCTTGTCCTGCACGTCATGGTTCCTGGCGCGAGTTGGCGCCCTCCGGCTTCCGCAGGCAGCGCGACGGTCACTGTGACCTGTCCTGCTTTGACTTCGAGGGGCTGCCCCTGCTGAATCGAGGGCCTGACCACCGGGGGAAGGACCGGAGTTGGTGGTGCGGGACTGTGGCGCGTCACCGGCCTGTCCGCACAGTGCTGCGCAGCTTGTCGCACAGCACCGGGGATGGCGGCACAGCGCCGGGGATGGCGGTACAGCGCTCGGGATGGTGGTGCAGCGCCCGGGATGGTCTTGCTGCGCCGGAGTTGGCGGAGGAGACGCGGCGCACGCCGCCCGTACGGCGGCGCCGGTCGAGGCGTACGCCCGCACGTCGCCCGTACACCTTTCGAGGGTGCCCCCATGCCCTTTCGAGGGTCTCGCCGCAGGGGGAGGACGGGAGCAGGTAGCACAGCGCCGCGGAGTGACGCCGGCCTGTCCGCACAGGGCCAGGCATGGCTGCACAGTGGCGGGTTAGGCCGCACTGTGGCGGTGTCAGGCGCCCTGGCTGTGTCAGTCGCGCGGTGTGGGGGAAGATTCACCCTTGACTTCGGCGTCCCGCTGTGGGGCTGGGCATTAAATGCCGCTGCCGGGCGGAATGGAGACGGCTGCCCGCTCGAGGGGGGCCGAACCCCTCGAGCGAGGCGGAAACCTGCTCGAGGGACCGAAGCCCCCGAGCGAGGCGGGAACCTGCTCGAGGGACCGAAGCCCTTGAGCGAGGCGGAAATTCGCTCGAGGGACCGGAGCCCTCGAGTGAGACGGAAATCTGCTTGAGGAGCCGGAGCCCTCGAGCGAGGCGGTCAAGCGGGCCTTCTCGGCGCGGCTACTGCCGGGCCGTAGCAGGCCGTGGGCCCGTGATGTCCCGTGACTGGGGCTCGAGGAACAGTCCTTGGGCGGATTGCGTTTAACGAGGGGGTTACCCCCTTAGTTAGGGGACCCCTAATAACCGTCCCCGACATGAAGCTTCCATGGCCACCGGACCTAGAGGGATGGTGGGGGAGGCAGCCGGACCGGCGGTGGGGACGGTGTGTGGGCGGAACGGCGGGCGGCGGCGGCGCCGCCCGCCGCGGTGGTGGGGGATGGCGGCCGGGACGGGCCGGCGGTGGGGGAAAGCAGTTGGAGAATTTAGGAAGGGCGGGGAAGCGGGTTGGGGCGGGAAGCGGGCGGACGGCACGGCGGCGAGGTCGCCGCCGGCCATGGGCGGCGGTGGAGGCCGGTGGCGGCGGGGTCGGTGCGGAGATGGGATCTGAGTTGGGGAGAAAATGATGGAGAAAGAAGAAAGCAAAGGAAGAAGAAAGAGGAAGGGAAGGAAAGAGATAAGATGGTGGTGGGTCCCACCTGTGACTGTTCACTACTACTGTTGAGCGGCGCTCGCGCGCCCATTAGAGGTTCCCCTTCACACCGTGAACTACATTTGACAGAGCAGGGGTAACCTTGGCGTTCAGATTCAAAAAACAAGGGCATCTATGCAAAGATGAAAAAAAACGAGGGCAAACATGCGGTTAGAGATCAAAATGAGGGCAATTTTGCAATTGTCCCTAAAAAAACGTCGTCCTGCCCGCGGCCGCAACCTGAAAGAAATCTCCCCTTGCCAGAACCTGGAACAAACCCGCAAGGCCGGCCGGGTCACACGCACACACGCGAGATGGAAAGTGGTACGTGGTTATCTGAAATATCCGAATTCGTATCCGCTAAAATGTAAATGTGGTTATCCAAATCCGCGTCCGATTGCTAATATGAATACTGAAATGAATGTATTCGAATTCGTTTCCACAATTTTTCTCTATCCGAATCCATATCCGTATTCGAAATAATTGTGCCTATCCGACAATTATTCGTATCCGCGAAGAACAAAGTACAATTACCTCTATGATTAATGCCTAATAATACTAATTTTAATATTACAAATGATATAAAAAATTAAGTTTAATACATTTTAATATAATATAGTTTTTAAACAAATATATTATTTTGGTTTAGTCAAAAAATGATGTATTTGTTGAAATAAAATATTTTAAATACTTTATTTTATTTAATTATTGATGTAAATTATTTTATGTATTTTAATTTTACTTATTTGTTCTAAATAATAATATATTTATTTGTAATATTATCTATTTATAATTAAATTTTATTATTTATATATTTATTAAAATAACTATAGATAAATACGTTTTTTGACAAGGTATCTTTTGTTTCATTTTCGTACTTTAATTTCTATCCCTTTAATGATTTTGTTCTTCTAAAATTGTCACTAAACAAATAAAAAATGCTATCTACAAATCGAGTAGATATCCTAATGCGAATTCGAATTCGAACTATTCGTTTTGCATTCGTATTCGATTATATTCGAATCCGAAGTCGTATCCGGCAAAAAATGTGGATATCCGACTAAAAGTATTCGAATGGTATACGTATCCGCGCCATTTCCATCCCCTACGCGAGACTGACCCCGTCGCCGTCGGGCTGCACACTAGAAGAAAGCAGCAGCAGTGCCTAACCGCCGACGAGCGGCGCCATTGGCTGATGGCGGGAGCAATAGCGATGGACAAATTGTCGGCAGCTCGCACGTGGGACGCGATCGATCGATGTAGGAGTTGAAAAATGGAGGACCTACCGGCCTACTACGTACCCAGGCGTTCATAGCTTCGGATCTCCGTGTCTGAAGGCCCAACTGCTGCACACTAGCTGCGGTATTGATTGATGATTCTTGGGCGTGGTCGTCCTCGCAGCAATGCATGGTTGGTAGTTGTGCAGAGTCGAGCACTTTCTCATGAACGCACGGAAAATACGAGATTTTCAAGTACCGTGTAAGAGCAATTCTAAAAGTTTAGCTAAATTTTTCTCTATATATTCTCATTAAATTAGTTATTTAGTTAAGATTCACTCTTTATATTTCGTCACACTCCAACAGACTGGCTAAATTAACTTTTTTTTTCTTGCTTGCCTTATTCTTTCCCAAACCGACCTCAACTCTCTTCACACTTCTTTCTTCTTCCACTGGGCCGTGCAGAGCCAAGCCTGTCGTCCAGCCGCCCGTCGGCAAAATCCGTCGTCCTCCAGCCGCTTTCTTCAAATCACCGCCGCGCCCACCGCCTGCACTTCCTTCTCTACCCCCTCGGGCCACCAAATGCCACCGCCACCCATCACACTGTGAGGGAAACGCCATTCCCTAAGGCTATCGCGGAGAGGTGGGCTGGTGGATCGAGGCCGGTCAACTCAACGTGACGTCGAAGGAGCTCCGCCCCTGCTCGACGCGATGCCGGAGGAGCTCCGCCACAGCCGTCCTTCGCTGCTGCGTCGCTACTCTCCTCCGCCGTCTTCGGAACAAAGGAAGGAGGACTGAGGGAGTCCGGCCCGCCGCCCTGTCGTGCTGCCCCCAGCTAGGCTGCTCGATCCGCCGGTCAAGTGTGGTGGAGGGGCTGGCCGGAGAGGGCCGAAGGAGGAAAGCGCGGGGAGGGAGAGCTCGATCCGCCTCAGGGACCTCCGCCTCTGCCTCCAAGGGTGCGAACTGGACATGGCGAGGCGACGGTGTGGGCTGCGTGTTACTGCTGTCGTCGGCGGCGGCTGCTGGCTTGTGCTGATGGCGGTGGGAAGCTCACCCTCCTCCTCGGTGGTGGCGAGCTCGCACTCAGCGGTGGCGAGGGCGCGCTCCTCGGTTGTCGATTCGCCCCGTGGCGCACGCTGCTCAGCTAGCGCGAGCAGGTGCGCGGCGGGACGGTGATCTTTCGTCACTCCGCCGTCGCGCGGCGCACGCAAGGTGGTGGAGGCGTGACGAGAAGGAGAGAGAGGAGGGAGAGAGCGCGGAAGGGGGGATTCCTGGGTGGCTAGCTGAGCTCGATCTCAGTCAAGCGACCCGGGTTCGAACCCCCGCGGTGGCCTCTCGCTAGCGTAGAGGGAGTCACCGGCCGGGCATATCATAGAGAGAACCCGGTACCTAGCGTCGTAGACGCAGGGGGCTACGCTAGCCCCTGACCCCTAATAAAAAAAGAGAGCGCGGAAGGCGGGGCCACGAGGAAGATGGCGCGCAGAGGTCGCTCGTCATCTTTCGCGAGTAGGGCAACGGATATTGCGAGCCGGATTACGAGTGGGGTAAGATAGCGAGTCTGTTGGATGATAGTTTTGGAGATTTTTTCAAAATTTTAGCTAGCCAGATCATTATAGAGAAGCTGTTGGAGTTGCTATAATAGGTCCCTTTGATAACTCCAAGCTCGATCAGCAACTACAAATATACTATGTACATGCAGAGAAGATCGAATTGAAGAGCCACAACGATCAACGAATGATCAAATAAATGCGGATGGCAAATGAATGAGGGAAGGACTACAAAGGATATAAAGAAGAAACAAAAGTGGAAAACTTTTTTTTTTAAAAAAGAAAAGCTTTGGTGTTTGTGGCCCGTAACGTACATGAAGCTCACCAAACGAGCGCGCCTCCATTGCTATCTTAGTAAACCCTACAATAGCTAGGATGCCGGCCACGCGTCGGGTCTAGTCTCTTTTAGCAGACCTCCGGTTTCTTTAAAAAAAGTGGCACGAGTCATTTTTTTTTCGACTTCTTGGTATAGAATGGTTCCGACTACTTTATATAAAATGGTTTCGACTTCTTCGTATAGAATGGTTCCAACTACTTTATATAAAAATATAAAATGGTTTCGGCTTCTCTATACAGAGGTCTTTTGTTTGGGATGTTGGGCTGCTGAATAATTAGTTTTATAATTAGATTATATTTAGTCATCTTAATCAGAATCGATAAATTAGATGTGACATTCTTGGTAAGTTTTTTCGGCCAAACTAAACTAAACAAGGCCTAAGTGAACTGCTGCTGCTGGTCAAACACTCGAACTCAAAATCGACAGATCTGCCCATGAACATTCTCGCTCTCGCACCGTCGCATCAGCAGCTGATGTTATGATGGTGGCACTCCAAGGCCGCCCGGCAGCTCCATCGTCCATCAGCAGCATCCAGCGACGATTGATCCTGCGTGCTGCTGATGATGACAAATATATTAACCAAAATCAAACGCTCTTATCTCTTAGATATATCCTCTCTTCGTTCTTAAATATATGATGTTTAAGACAAGTAAATTAGTTTATTTTTGAACTAACTAGTTTGTCATAAACGACATATATTTAAGGACAGAGAAAATAGCTTGGATTGGCTCGGATTGGGTGGTGTCAGCGTCAGGCCCACGCACCACCACACTGCGCTGGACAGTGAATGGGCATATGGAGTGAGACGTCGTCGACGAGGCCGGCCGGGGGAGTGTCGGTGGGTTCGGCGCCTCCGAAAGCGACTTTGAGGTCGTGTCGTGCATGGGAGCTAGGATCACATCGGAAATTGAGGAGAGGCTCTGATGGAATGGGAAGGTGGTGGAGGCCATCCCAACCCAACACCACCGGCTCGTTGGCTCCATCCCCATGTAGTACACTTTAATTAGTTGGCTAATCCAAAAGTAATCCGATGCGACGACAATGCCGTGCCACCTAACCCACCCCCCTTTCTCCTTATCCATCCACACGAACCCGCCCAAACTAACGGCCGGGAGCTAGAGGAAATATAAAAAAGAAAACTTGAGCTTTATTTGTTTCTTCAAAGCAACGCGACGGACGAGAGGGAGAAGGCAGGGTGGGAGGGAGGAGGAAGACGATCATCGTGCCAGCGTGGCATCCCCGTCCTTTATTTCTTGTTCTCTCTCTCTCGTGTTTGCCCGCTGTACCGGCCGTCTCCTTTTCTGACATGGGGAAATGCAGCTAGCGTGACATGACGTGGACATATGCGTCTTTTTTTTTCTTTTGGAATTGATTGTCTATTCGCTTGTGGAATTAAGGTGGAAAATATAGTGGGATTTTGAGAGGGAAATGGGGTGCCACGGCATTGATGGATGTGTGCATGGATATAGGGATGATAAATGATAATACTCCTAGAGTACTACTTTGAACTCTCTACGTTCGGCAGGTCTTTTCGCTGATTTGACAGACATATTTATTCTGAAAAGAAAATAATGTGTGCTGATTGAACCGGCAGATTTGTTGTGAGAGAAAAAACTGTTGAAAGAGCAAGCTGAACAGAATATTATCATGGATCTACAAGGTATCCATCCGTTCTTAAATATATGACGTTTACGACAAGCTAGTCAATTTATTTCTAAAGTAATTTGCTTATCCTAAACGTCATATATTTAGAAACGGAGGTAGTATAACATTTACTACTGAATGGTGATTTCTACGTGACATGATATGATACCCGAAATATAGGAAAAAATTATGCCATGAACTAATGATGCAATGCTAATCTAGCCAAAAATTGACTGGTGGTAGTAATTCTTGAACAACTCATATTTACACTCGCAAATTATTGTCCGAAGGTTAAAAAGAACTCTCAATTTTGTTGGTACAAGCATTCCATTCATAGCCCCCAGTGGCCAGTAGTGCGGTGTGGGGCACAGGTACCCTCGTACGGAACACTGCTTCGAGATTCCCGCAAGCACGCAAGATTCCTGTGCGATCGGCTGTCTGTCAGAAGCCTTGACCACTGAATTTCACGCAAACTATTTCTCGACGCTGCTGCATGCATGGAAAGAGAGGAGCAGCAAGGACGCACTCCCGCCTGTGCTTCATAAATCCTTGCACCAAAGTTTGTACTGCCAAAAAAAAAACATTTGCAAGCTTTTCCCAAAAGCGACAAGAGATCTTGACATTGAGGTTTATGTCGGTGTTTTAGACCGGCAACCTACTAAGGGGAGTACCCGAAGTAGATGAATGTGGCCTCGCCGAGATCGGTAACTCGAAGGAAGAGACACGTGGCACACAATTTAGACAGGTTCGGGCCGCGAGGTGCGTAATACCCTACGTCCTGTATGCTGCGTGACTCTGGATTGATTGGGTGCGATTACAAGATGATGCAATCTTAAGTCGTGAGAGAGAGAGGGGTCCCTGCCTCGCCTTATATAGTCCGGGAGGCAGGGTTACAAGTCGGTTCAGGGAGAGAGTACTAGTCGGGTACGTCTAGGAGTCCTCTATACAGTGCGGGACATGTACAGCTTCCTATCCGGGTACTTCTCCTCTGTAGTCCTTGTGCTTCACGCCATCAGGTGCCGTGCAGCGCAAGTCGAGTAGTCCCAGGGGCCCACCGAGTAGTCGGTCCTGGTACCCACCGAGGTAGTGGGCCCAGGGAGGTCCATACGACAAGCCCCCGAGTACTTTGTAGTCGAGAAGGATAGCTTCGAGTAGTCTTGACGGCCTTAACGAGTAGTCCTCAAGCGTCCCTGAGCGCTACAAGTCAAAAGTCCTCAAGAGTAGTCGAAGCATCCCGAGGCTGGAATGTACTCCAGCTGTTATTTGAGCAATCCTGAAGTCTTCTCGAGTAGTCCCAAGCGTCCTCGAGTGCTGCTCTTGAAGGTCTTCAACAATGCCCGTGTTGTCTTGAAGCCGAAACTGATATGGAAGTGCGATTGCAAAATCGCACTCCATATGGAGTAGCCCCCGAGCCTTAGGTTGAGTTGCAGACTCTGGCTGAGGGTCCATCTGAAGTTTTGGCAAGAATATCCCGTGAAATTCGGAGAAAAAACCGAAGGACACGTGGCACGGAGCCCCCGAGCCTTGAGTCGAGTACTTCCTCTCGAATTGAAGGGTCATCTTGTAGAATGTGTCCTGAGTTGCTCTTGAATCTTGTCGCTACCCAGGAAGTTGAGTAGAAGTAGCCGAGCCCCCGAGACGAGGCGTGTCGACTAGTAGAAGTTGGAGAGTCAAGCACCGCCGCTGAGTCAGCCGTGTACAGACTTATCCATCCGGCCGTTGGAGGGGCCGCTGTTGACTTATAAATAGAAGCCGAAGCCCTTAGGGTTTTTCACCCCACGCATTTGCAGCCATTCCTAGCAGATCGAGCCAGAAATCACCGCCAGTGCGCACTGCCGCCGTTGAGAGGATTGTAGATCCGAACGCGCCGCCGTAGAAAGCCACCGCCGAAGCCCCCGAGCGAATGCGAGTGAAGACACCGTGCACTTGGAGAATGAAGCCCTCACCATCGAAGACCTCGAAGGCTGCCGGTGGGAAGAAAAGGGCTCGCGAGGAGGCCGCCGGATCCGCCGCGGGGACATCGCCGCCGGTGTCTCCGCCGCGACCAAATCCGAATCAAGAATGGAAGAAATCCAAGGCCAAGACCGAAGATCTGCTGGCGCTTCTCAACAGTGGATTCTTGCGGGAGAAGGAGGTTGACATGTGGAGAGCCGCTGCAGGGGATCCGTACCCCATGGAGAAAAGCCCGGACGAGATCCCTATGTTCACCCGGTTCGCGGAGCGAGGGCTGTCTCTCCCGGCCAGCGACTTCTTCAAGGGGCTGCTGGGGTACTACGGCATCGAGTACCTCAACCTCAACCCCAACGGTATCTTCCACACCTCAGTCTTCGTACACTTCTGCGAAGCTTTCTTGGGGATCAAGCCCCATTGGATCCTTTTCCGAAAATTCTTCCGAGTCAAGCCCCAGCCCAGCGCCAACAATCCTCGAGTAGTGGGGGGAGCCGGCATCCAGATGCGAGAAGACACCGCGGAGCAGTACCTCTCGTACAAGCTTATCGACTCCAACCAAGATTGGAAGTCGAAATGGTTTTACATCACCAACCACCACCCGGAGCTGCCGAAGCCAAGCGGGAAGCAGCCGAAGCACCGGCCATGGTGGAACTCGAAGCCAACAATGCAGGAAGGTATCCAGTTGCCCGAGCTGCTGGCGAAAATCAAGGCTTTGAGAGAAGCCGGGCTGAGGGCCGAACATGTGGCCTTCAGCTTCATGAAGCGAAGGGTGCAGCCGCTGATGGACCGCGACACCCTAGGGTACCAGTACACCGGCGACGACGACACGTCGCGGATGCCCGGTGATGAAGTCGACGACGACGACATCGTTGATAGGCTGGGCAGGATCTTCAAAGACATGCCGGTGTACACGCCGTGCCCTGTGCCCGAGTACTCCGCCGCACGCCCGCCAAATGAGGTCGGTAGCCGTACCCATTGTCGAGTACTCATTACGTAAGAGTAGTCGTGCTGACGTATTGTGCTTCTTGCAGGATGACTTGGTGAAGTTCGTCTCCGAGCCGGCGTCGCCTCCTCAACTTGTCGAGGTCCCAGAGGAAGGGAAAGCCAAGGCCAAGGAGCGGCGCGAGGTTGGTGAGGGAGACGACACAGTAGTCGTCGAAGACACGTCCGAAGAGGACGACGATGAGGAGACGCTGCAGGAGCGCCTCCAGCTGCGGTCGAGATTCAGCCGCCCTGGATTGCCTCATATTCCTTTCGTTCAGGATCCGCCGACTAGCCTGGAGGCTAGTTTGCCCGCGCCGCCAAGGAGGTCGCGCAACGTGGCCCGCAAGCGCGTGGCCAAGAAGTTGAAGGTCACGGAGACCACGTCCCAGGAGGTAAGCCGTCTTGAATAGGGTAGTCGAGTACTTATGTCTCGATGTTGTACATTGACGACGAAATTCCCTTGCTTGCAGGAGATGCCGCCTTCCGACCCCGTAGAGCAGGGGGACGAAGGCAACTGGGATACGGTGGAGGAGCCAGCTGGGGATAGTCGTAGCCCAGCCCCCACCGTAGAGGAGCTCTTGGCGCAGTTGTCGCGCCAGCCCCCAATTGCTGAGGGGAGCACAGAACCGGCCGCTGCTATTGTTGAAGAAGCGGCGGCTACTGAGGCGCAAGAGGAAACGCCTACCAAAGCTGGACTGGTAGATATTGCCAGCATCCTCGGCGCCCCAACCGTGACGGTAGTCCGGTCGAATTTGTAAGTGATGATCCTTCCCGAGTAGTACATTAGATTTGGTAGTCGTACTGGGTTGACAACCAGCTTGTGCACTCTGCAGGAAATCGACGGACTTGACCTGGGAGGGAGATGAACCCACCACAGCGGTGGCTGGAGAGGAAACCACGCCGCCCGCTGAGGAGTCCGCTCCCGCCCCTCAGGCAGAATCCGGGGTGCCGGCCGTGGAAGCTACCTTGCCTGAGGCCAGCATCGTAGAGGGTGAGTACTTTGCTCAAGTGCAAGTAATCCCGAAGAGTAGTCGTAACCGCCATGTATGACTGATCCAGTTGTCCTTTTATTGACAGGTGCCGAAGCCGAGGGAAGTGCTATCCCGTCGGCGGTGCCCGTTGAAGATTTGGCACCAGGGACCCAGGGAGCTGCCGAAGGAGCCCCCGAGCAAATGGAGGTGGCGGTTGAAGAAGCCACCGCGACAGCTGGAGGGGGGCGCAACGACGTGCATCCAGAACCGGCTCTGGAAGTAGTCGTTCGCTCGCCAGAGATCCAGGACGCGGAGCCAATCCGCTCGGCGCCAATGTCCGAAACCGCGACGAGTAGTCGTGGCGGGATCGAGCTGCTGGCGGATGACCTAGTCGATCCAGCGACGGTAGCTCGGCACATGGAGGCAATGCGCCAGGCTGAGCAATGGATGAAGGTGAGTAGTCGACACCCTTGAGTAGTCAATCCTTTAGTGTTGAGTACCCATTTGACATGTGTTGTCTGTGGCAGGACGTCGCGGAGCGGTCTCGGCAGAAGTCTGACATGCTTCAAGGGTACGGCGACACTGTGCTCCGGGCCGAGGCCTTAGAAGAACAGCTCGTGAAGGCCCGGAAGCACGCCGCCGCGATGCAGTCGAAGCTGGACACCACCTTCGCCCAGTATCACAACGAAATCCAAGATATGCAGGCGAAGAGCGACGAGCTGGTGCGGAAGAACAAGTCTCTCCGCAACAAGAATAAAGGTACGCCGTTGCCATGCTGAGTACCCATTGGTAGTGTCTTGGAGGAGTCTGACCCGCTTTGCCTTGTTGATTGCAGAGCTTGAGACCCGCGTCGACCAGCTGAAGGCTTCAGAGACCGACCTGAAGAACCTCTTCTACCGAGAGCAAGAGGCCCGCGAGGTACTGGAGTATGATTATAAGCAGCTTGCTTACGAGTGCGACAAGCACATGGAGCTTCGCATTGCGTCGGATCGTGACCTCGTCAACTGCTACAAATCTTTGCAGAAGCTGAACGAGGACTGCGAGAAGCTGCGGGCCCAGCTGAAGGAACTCGAGGAGGCCGCGCTTCCCATCGCGAGACTACTGGTGCCTCACCCCGGGGGACCGAAGATAGCCCCATTGGTGGACCGGCTGAAGGAAGCCCCGAGCCGCCTGGCGACGTACGTGAAGCACCTGGCGAAGTCGATCCCCAACCAGATCCTGGCGTATATGAAGTCGTACTTCCCAAAAGCTCCCGTTGACGTAGTCGCCGGCGGACTAGCTGCCAACTGCACGGACGAGCAGTACGCGGGGCTGCTGGAGCAGATGGCGCCCATTGCCGAACAAGTCGCCGAGAAGCTCATCCTCCAGTAGTCCTGTAGGGTTAGCTCGTAGCAGTAGTTGTGTATAAACAAAGTTGTAATGAACTTGTTTAAGTATGAATGAAGGAAACTTCCATAAATGAGTACTCGTTATCCCGATCTGTGAGTGCGGAGTCCCATCATGGAGTCGTCGCGAGTAATCATACTCGCCAGTGGTCCCGTTGAGGAAAAGGGACAGTAAAGCAGTTGATAGGTAATCAAACTTTTATTACTGAAAAAGTACGCCTGGATGGCCAGGGCCGTTGTTACAGAGTAGTCGCCAGGACCCGGAGGCCGCCTACGGCTAAGTAGTGCTAGGGCGTATGGCCGCTTACAGCAGTAGATCCGTTAGTAGCCGCATGGGCTGGATCTAGGAGTGCTTGGTCTCTTAGTAGACCGCTGCTGGAGTCCTTTGTCGCTCATCGCAGCCCAAGATCCGTTAGTAGCCGCGTGGGCTGGATCCTGGAGAGGAGTAGTCCGGAGACTAGGGCCTGGACCTGGAGGCCGCTTACGGCGAAGGGGTCTTTGAGTAGTCGTATAGACTGGAGCCCCCGGTGTAGACTAGGCGTAGAATCGACAGAGTTGGTCGATGTTCCACGAGTTGTTGATGTCTTCGCCTTCAAGCGTCTGGAGGCGGTAGGAGCCCGGTCCGGTCACCTTTGCAATTGTGAAGGGACCTTCCCAGGGCGAGCTGAGCTTGTGTAGTCCTTCCGTGTTCTGGATGCGGCGGAGGACAAGATCACCAACGTTGAAGGAACGTTCCTTAACGTTGCGATCGTGGTAGCGTCGGATACCCTCTAGGTACCTTGCTGATTGGATGAGGGCGGCACAGCGAGCTTCTTCGAGTCCGTCGATGTCAACTCGTCTGCTGTCTTCAGAGATGCCTTCGTCGTATTGCTCCACTGCTGGTGAATCCCACATGACATCAGCAGGGAGGATTGCTTCGGAGCCGTAGACCAGGAAGTACGGGGATTGTCCCGTTGGCTTGGAAGGTTGAGTACGCAGCCCCCAGAGAGCATTGGGTAGTTCCTTGATCCACTTGCCTCCTTTGGAGTTGGCAGCGTCGTGTAGCCGCTTTTTGAGAGCGTCGAGCACCATCCCATTGGCGCGCTCGACTTGTCCATTGGCCCGAGGATGGGCAACTGAGACATATCGGACGTCAATCCCGCTGTTCTCGCAGTACTCCCAGAACTGGTGATTGTTGAAGTTGGAGCCCAGGTCTGTGATGATGAGGTGGGGTAGTCCGTAGCGATGCACGAGTTCATCCAGGAAGTCGAGTACTCTGTCGGCCTTGGGGCATGTAACCGGCTTGACCTCGATCCACTTGGTGAACTTGTCGATGGCCACCAATACTCGGTTGAATCCACCTGGCGCAGTTGGAAGTGGCCCAATCATGTCGAGCCCCCAGCAGGCGAAAGGCCAGGTTGGCGGTATGGTGACTAGCTTGTAGGCCGGGACGTGTTGTTGCTTGGCGAAGTATTGGCACCCTTGGCACCTTCTGACGAGTTCTTCGGCGTCGCCCAGAGCTGTGGGCCAATAGAAAGCCCGTCGGAAGGCCTTGCTGACCAGCGTGCGTGAGGACGCGTGGTTGCCGCAGACGCCTTTATGGATCTCCTCCAAGATGTCCTTGCCTTCTTGTCTGGGAACGCACTTCATGAGTACTCCGGAAGATGCGCCCCGCCTGTAGAGCTTGTCTCCGACGAGAACGTAGGACTTGGCACGGCGGATGAGTTGCTCGGCCAAGTTCTTGTCCGAGGGAACCTTCTGCTCGCTGAGGTAGTCGATGAAGGGCTGCCTCCAGTCCACGTCGATCATCATGACCTCCTGGCCAGCCGGGGGATGCGCTGGGTCAATGGTCGGTGGCGCCGTCTCCGGGATGGATGGCGCGTGAAGCTCGTGGACGAAGACACCCGCTGGTACTTGAGCGCGAGTAGAACCAAGCTTCGACAGGACGTCTGCTGCAACGTTGTTGTCGCGGACGACGTGGTGGAACTCGAGACCATAGAACTTGTTCTCGAGCTTGCGGACTTCTAGGCAGTAGGCGTCCATGTTCTCCTTGTTGCGGTCCCAGGACTTGTTGACTTGGTTGATGACCACTGCGGAGTCGCCGTAGACTAGTAGCCGCTTGATGCCCAGTGAAGCCGCGAGGCGGAGCCCGTGTAGCAGAGCTTCGTACTCGGCTTCGTTGTTTGAGACCTTCTAGAAGATATGCAGGACGTACTTGAGTTGTTCGCCCGTTGGAGAGATCAAGAGTACTCCTGCACCTGCGCCCTCGAGGTTGAGTGAGCCGTCGAAGTACATCACTCAGTGCTCTGGGCGCTTGGTTGGAGTAGGTAGCTGATTCTCCCGCCACTCCGCCATGAAGTCGACTAGTGCCTGCGACTTGATGGCTGTGCGTGGCTTGAAGTCGATGTTGAGGGCGCCGAGTTCGACTGCCCATTTGGAGATTCTTCCAGTAGCATCTTGGTTCCGCAGGATGTCACCGAGCGGGTAGTCGGTGACGACGGAGATCGAGTACTCCTGGAAGTAGTGTCGTAGCTTCCGCGAGGTGATGAGCACTGCGTACAGAAGCTTCTGTACTGGCTGGTAGCGTGCCTTGGATTCTGATAGGACCTCGCTGACGAAGTAGACTGGACGCTGGACTGGATAGGTGTGGCCGTCTTCCTGCCGCTCGACGATGATGGCAGTACTGACCACGTGAGTAGTCGCAGCGAGGTAGAGCAGTAGCTGCTCGCCTTTACGAGGAGCTGTGAGGACTGGTGGCTTCGATAGGAAGTCCTTGAGCTGGGCAAGGGCTTGGTCCGCCTCTGGAGTCCACACGAACTTCTCTTGGTGTTTGAGTAATTTGAAGAAGGGGAGCCCCCGTTCTCCAAGCTTCGAGATGAATCTGTTCAAGGCCGCCATGCACCCGGTCAGCTTCTGCACGTCTTTGATGCACGTGGGAGCTTTCAAGCTGGTGATGGCGGAGATCTTCTCGGGATTGGCTTCGATGCCGCGATGGCTGATGATGAAGCCGAGTAGTTTGCCCGACGGCACGCCGAAGATGCACTTGTTCGGGTTGAGCTTCCAGCGGTACTCGCGCAGGGATGCGAAAGTCTCTTCAAGATCGTCGATGAGCGTGCTGGAGTTTCTGGTCTTGACGACCACGTCATCCACGTAGGCTTCGACGTTCTTGTTGAGTTGCCTCTTGAAGCAGGCTTGGATAGCTCGTTGGTATGTAGCGCCGGCGTTCTTCAACCCGAAGGACATGGTCGTGTAGCAGTACGCGCCAAACGGGGTGATGAACGCGGTCTTCTCCTGGTCTTCTTCCTTGATCGCGATCTGGTGGTACCCGGAGTAGCAGTCGAGGAAGCAGAGCAGGTCGCAGCCCGCCGTGGAGTCGATGACTTGGTCAATCCGCGGCAACCCGAAGGGGTCCTTGGGGCAGTGCTTGTTGAGGTCGGTGTAGTCGACGCACATCCTCCACTCGTTCGAGTTCTTCTTGCGGACGAGGACGGGGTTGGCGAGCCACTCAGGATGGAAAACTTCTCTGATGAAGCCAGCCGCGAGTAGTTTGGCGAGTTCCTTCTTGATGGCGTCCCGTCTGTCGTCGGCGAAGCGGCAGAGGTGTTGTCGCTTCGGGGTAGCTTTAGGATCGACGTTGAGTGAATGCTCAATCAACTCCCTGGGCACCCCTGGCATGTCCGCTGGTTTCCACGCGAAGATGTCGCGGTTAGCCCGGAGGAAGTTGATGAGCGCGTCTTCCTATTTGGGGTCGAGGCCCGCCCCGATGGTGGTGGTCTTGCTGCTGTCGCCTGTCCCGAGGTCAATTGTCTTGACCAGAACCTCCTCAGCTGGCTGAGGGTTGTTAGCTTTATCCGACTTCTCTGGGATGTCGAGTTCGCTTGGGGCAAGCTTCTTCGACGCAGCGTAGATCTCCATCATTGCATTGGGTACTTGATTTGTGGAGGCGATCTCCACAGCTTCCGTGTCGCAGTCGTGCGATATCTTCAAGTCCCCCTGCAGCGAGAGTACACCTGCTGGACTCGGCATCTTGAGTACTAGGTAGGTGTAGTGGGGTACCGCCATGAACTTGGCGATGGCCGGTCTGCCGAGGATGGCATGGTAGGACGTCTCGAAGTCCGCGACTTCGAATTTGATGTACTCGGTACGATAGTTGTCCCGAGATTCCCCGAAGGTAACTGGCAGGACCACTGAGCCCAGTGGAATAGCCGCGTTTCCGGGGACGATGCCGTAGAAGGGCGAGGTGCTCTTGGTGAGCATGTGGGTGATGTCGAGCTTCATCTTCTTCAAGGTCTTGGTGAAAAGGACGTTAAGCCCGCTTCCACCGTCGATGAGGACCTTGTTGAGCTTGGAGCCCGCGACCACCGGCTTCAGGACGAGTGGGAACCGCCCTGGTTCGGAGAAGCTAGTCCATTGATCCGCGCGGGAGAAGGTAATGGGTACCTCCGACCACCTGAGGGGGGTCGGGACCGCTGGTTCAATGCTCATGACTTCTCGACGGGTAGCCTTTTGGACCCGTCTGCTGGGTAGCCCGCCGAAGAGGACGTTCACCGTCTTGTCGGGTTCCTGGAAGTCGCCATTGCCTTCGTCGTTCTTCTTCTTGCCTTTCTTGTCATGAGGGTGCCGTGGCTCCGGAGTATCCTTGAGTGCTCGCCTGAGTTGGTAGCACTGCTCGGTGGTGTGGTTGCCGTCCAGATGCCATGGGCACTTCTCCTTCAGCAAGTCTTTGAAGCCGCCGGAGGTCTTCTTCGAGTTCTCCTTCGCAGGGCGCTGGATAGCCGCGACAGTGTTGTCTGGCTTGCGCTTGTGGTTGGGACTCGAGTAGTTGTTGTTGTTGCGACCGCCTTGGTTCCCGTTGTTGCTGCTGCCGCCGCCCGTGTTCTGCTTGCTCTTGCCACGGATGGCGTCGTACTTGGCGTTGGCCTTGTCTTCTTCATCGGCCCAGGACGTGATCATGTCCTTGAGGTGGGTGATGGAGCTTGGGCGGCGACGGCCGAAGTCTTCGAAAGTGCGACGGTGGTAGAGACCGTCTTGGAAGAGGTCGATGACTTCTTTGTCAGAGACATCGACTACTGTGGCGCGCTTGTCGAAGAAACGCCGCATGTACTTGCGAAGGGTCTCGCCTTGTTCCTGCTTCACCATAGCTAGGTCCATGCGAGTACCCGAGCGGCCCATAGCGCCCGCGAAGTTGCTGGTGAACTGCTCCTTCAGGTGGTCCCACTTGTCGATCGAGTACTTCTCAAGTGACTCGAGCCATGTAAGCGGTGCCTGGTCCAGACAGAAGGGGAAATATAGGCACTTGGTGTCGTTGTTGCCACCAGCGTTCTCGATGGAGAGGGCGTAGCATCTGAGCCACTGCACAGGATCTTGCTTCGCGTCGTACTTGGTGATTCCCAGAGGCTTGAATTTCTCTGGGAGGAGGAGGTTGCGAAGTCGCGCAGAGAAGGCAGGGAAGCCGTCGTTGTCGCTTGACGTGGAAGCCTTCTTGCGCCGTAGTTCTTCAATCTTCTGGCGGACGTCGAAGCCGCCCTGAGAGGCTCCGGAGGCGTGGCTATTCGCGTGGCGTCGGCCGCCGCGGTCGCCTCCGCCACCGGCCCTTCTATTGGCCCCATGGTTGGAGCTTCCGCCGTCGCTGCCTCCGCCGCCAGGGTCGCGATGAGGGACGATCTCACGATCGCCGCCAGCAGATGCAGCGCTGTTGCCACCTTGAGAGGGTCCGCCGGCCGTTGCACGAGTACGGTTGGGATTGGCCGGCAGCTCAGCTCGAGTACGGTTACGAACGAGGTCCGCGCTGCGACTTGTGGCTTCGTTATCGCGATTCCTGGCGGGGGGCGGCTGAGCGACCCTGTTGTCAGCTCGCATGAAGTAAGCGTCTTCTGCAAGCTTGGCGATGACTTCTCCTGCACGCATCCCCTGAGCTTGGCGTGCGATCGCTGTGATCGACATGAGGCATTGCTCCGGGGTAGTGTGTACCCTACTCTCGACTTGGTCGAGAGCCTCTGCGAGGTTGCGAATGGGGAGGTTGTCTCGAAGACGCCGGCGTCGTTCGTTCCGCTTTCTGTTACGCTCACGTCGAGCGTCCCTGTTGGCGTCAGTCTCATCCGCGGGTGCGTCGGCAGACAGCTCGTCTGCGGAGATGTCTTCGAGGTATCGGTCGCTTGCTGTCCCTGAGGGTCCTGGCGTGTCGCCGGCAGCCATGAAGACTTGGTGGTCGGGGTTGCCAAGACTGGAGTCAGAACTCGCCACCTCCGTTGGGGTGTACTCCTCGGCTCGAGCGAGTGGCGTTCCCTCCTGGAAGGGAAGCGAGTCGAGGTAGGCGACGTAGCGTGAGTTCCCGTTCGTCAGGTCAGCGGGCTTGCGGTCTGGCCAGTAGACAAATCTTCCGGCGGGTGTAGATGTTATGACCAAGCCGGCGGCGGGTCCTGACAGGGGTTGCTCTGTGGAGTTGTTCTCGGACTCGGGATCCTCAGGGTCCGACCCGAAGTCGAACTCGTACGCGGAGTCCGAGTAGAAGCCGAAAAGGGGGTTGGAGTCCGAGGCGTGGCCGGGAGCGGTGTCGGAGTCCGAGTTGTACTCGGGTACGGGCTCCTTGTCGGCCCGGCGTGTAGTGGGAGCCTTCGTGTGGGCCCTGCTGACGTTGCGGGGGCCACGCGTGAAGTGCTCGCGGGGTGGGGAGTCCACATGCGATGGCTGAGTTGCCGGCTCGCATACGATAGCCCACGGGGACGTCGAGCCCGAGTTGGAGGCGGATCCAAGCTCGAAGTCGGCGTGTTGGTCGAAAAGCGAAATTTCGCCGAATTTGCCGGCGAGTTCGCCCGTGACTACTCCGGGAAGTGTCACGAGGCCGGTCTCCGGGTTGGGCGGCATGGTGAGGCGGCGTTGGAAAGATCCGGCGCCGTCAGCAGTGCAGACCCAGGCACCGAAGACGAAGGTGTCGCCGCGGTTGAAGGCGACGGTTGGCTTGATGTAGACGGAAGCCGTCGAGTTCGCCATGAGATCTTCGGCGAGAGCCCCTACTTGGCGCGCCAGCTGTCGGTGTTTTAGATCGGCAACCTACTAAGGGGAGTACCCGAAGTAGATGAATGTGGCCTCGCCGAGATCGGTAACTCGAAGGAAGAGACACGTGGCACACAATTTAGACAGGTTCGGGCCGCGAGGTGCGTAATACCCTACGTCCTGTATGCTGCGTGGCTCTGGATTGATTGGGTGCGATTACAAGATGATGCAATCTTAAGCCGTGAGAGAGAGAGGGGTCCCTGCCTCGCCTTATATAGTCCGGGAGGCAGGGTTACAAGTCGGTTCAGGGAGAGAGTACTAGTCGGGTACGTCTAGGAGTCCTCTATACAGTGCGGGACATGTACAGCTTCCTATCTGGGTACTTCTCCTCTGTAGTCCTTGTGCTTCACGCCATCAGGTGCCGTGCAGCGCAAGTCGAGTAGTCCCAGGGGTCCATCGAGTAGTCGGTCCTGGTACCCACCGAGGTAGTGGGCCCAGGGAGGTCCATACGACAGTTTATGACGTGGTAAATGGTCTTTCAGCATCAGTGGAAGTGTGGAACTGTGGAAGTGTCACTGTGTTTAGACAAAGGAGACCAGGACTGTAACTTTTGTTTTTTTTCTAACCCTGGTCGTCTCAAACTGCTCCGTGTCATTTTCGAGTCTCTGACAGTCCGGTAACTTCATGTAAATTAGTGGATTAAGGAGGGTTCGTCTCATCATTTATGCAAGGGAAGGGTAAAAAAAGAGTCATCAAACCCTATCATTTTTGTAGATCGCCATTTATGGCGGGGGCTCTTGAAACTGTTTGCACTTGATATCCTCAAGTGACGGTCTGCGATTTTCGTGGGGTTGGCTGCTATTTATTTAAAATATAGGGACTTGATTAACATATAGACCAGGATAGCCACTAGTGCTCGCCACTACTGCATCTTGCAAATAGCACCAATAAATTACTCACCAAATGGGAGATCATGACCTCCATTTACATTAAACAAATTCACCAGAATTCTCCTACAACAAATGATTAATTTTTATTTTAGGGAAAAACAAGTTATCATCAATCAGATTGTACGAGGCAAACGACTATGTAACTATTAAGTATTGGACCTATTTCAAACTACATTGAACCTTGCCAAAGTCATACTCGAGTCCACCAAACAGTGTCACGAAACACCTCACCAAACAATATACCAAACACAAAAAATTTGGTACAAATCTTATTAAACACGTGGGCATAATCACATATATTCCAAACTAGATGGACCCTAATGAAATGCATTTGACCACCCCTGGAAAAATAATAATCACATATATGCCCCTCAGCCACCACCAACCCGAAACGACCATACAACAATATCTTCGGTATAAAACTCCGCTGTCCCCGTCTCCGGTGGGCGAGCAAGAGCGGAGGTGAGGGAGGAGAGGAGGCCGAGAAGCGCAGCAGCTCAAGCAGCCGCGGAGCCAAAGCCCGGCCGATCCGGCCGCTGCTTTCCGCTCAGATCCCCGCACCATTGGCAGTTCCGCTCTCAGATTCACGAGCTCGTCTCCCAGATCCAGCTTCGCCTGCCCGAATTCTGTTTCTTGGGAGCAAAGAGGTAAGCCTGACCGGGGAAGGCCGGGTCTTGGGTGCTTTCTTGGTGTTCTTGCTGCACTTGCTCGACCGAAATGTGATCTTTGTGCTTCGCAGGTGCTGGTCGGCGGTGTGATTCGGTTGGTTGCGCCGGGGAGGTTCTGGTTCTCCTCCTCTGCTTGTTTTTCCTGGTGCGGCGGTGGAGATGGGGGTGGCGGGGGAGAAGTTCCAGCTGGGGACGGTGGGGGCGTTGAGCCTCTCGGTGGTGTCCTCGGTCTCCATCGTCATCTGCAACAAGGCCCTCATGAGCTCCCTCGGCTTCAACTTCGGTACGAGATCCAATCTTGCCTGAGATGCTTGGCTACTTGCTAGTCAGTTACTGTTTGGTCCTTGGATGCTTCTGTTTCATGTTTGTTTGCTCGTTTACTGTTTGCGGAGACGCCAGGTCAGGATTTAGTCGCAGGTGTGTTCAGGGAGCAGTGGGGATGGGAATTGGTGCTGCGCAGCGTGTATGTGCTGTGAAATGGCAGGGGGGGGGTCTAATATTTGGTATTCTGAGTTGAAATAGTGTTATTGGAAAAATGGATGAACAGCTTAAATGGTGCAGCTGAGGCGTCTTACTTGAATTGGTATTGCCACGAAAAGGAGCTGAAGCCAACTTAAAGGATACCAAAACGGTCTGTCTACTCTTTAGTAGTTAACGGCATCATACTTTTGCAAGTGATTACGCATCGAGGTGTTCTTTTTTATTTTTTAGATTGGAATTAAGTTGCATTAATGTACACAGATGTCTTGTATCACCACGTGTCGCAAAATGGTAGTTCTTTTTAACGGGGATCATAATAGCAAATTTGCAGGCTTTCCTCCAAATTTAATCAATTGTGGTATTTGTTTTGCAGCCACTACTTTGACGAGCTGGCATCTCCTGGTTACGTTCTGCTCTCTCCATGTGGCGTTATGTATGAAGCTCTTTGAGCACAAACCTTTCGACGCAAGAACTGTCATGGGATTTGGAGTTCTCAATGGCATCTCAATTGGACTTCTCAACTTAAGTTTAGGTTTCAATTCTGTTGGTTTCTATCAGGTATACATTACTTTTGCAGTTTTGCTTTAGTTTTGTTTTTGTAAATCCAAACTTAAGTGTTAACTCAGTTGTTTGGCACTATTTCCTTATCTGAGAAGCCAAGGGTTGCTTGTGTAGTTGTGTGTATAAACTATAAAACCGTTAACTGTCTATTTTACCTGATGCATTGTCATCAGTACCAGTACATCAAGATGGGCAAAGGGAAGATCTTAGGAACAGGCTTTCAGATTTGATAATACTAATCACTCATTCACTCCATGAACTAATAATGAAATACTTTGTTCAGATGACAAAGCTGGCTATTATTCCCTGTACTGTTATATTGGAGACCCTTTTCTTCAGGAAGAAATTTAGGTTTGTATGTAACATGTCATGTGCTTTATGCAACTCGATAATATATCTTCTAATCCTTTTGCTGATTTTACTATGCAGCCGGAATATCAAACTCTCACTCAGCGTGCTCCTTCTTGGTGTTGGTGTCGCAACTGTGACTGATTTGCAACTCAATGCTGTGGGATCTGTACTGTCCCTGCTGGCAATCATCACAACCTGCATCGCTCAAATTGTATCCTTTCATTCTGTCATCAAATCATTTGCAAACTGCAAACTTCACCTAAATCTTGCAACGTATTTTGAGGCTGTTAATATTACAGAAAGGCAAAGTCCTAATGTTAAACTAGAGAAGCTACTTCTTCCTCTAGTATATTTTTAAGTATACTGGCTGAACATAAAATTTCAAACATTTCATGCACTTGTTTAGCATTATCATTTTGATGATTGTAAGATTAGCTTTGTGCCATGATGTGGTGGTGGTTATCCACTCATCATTCATTGTTACATTCATTTTAATGTGATGATGTGCATATTTCTGTGATGCATATATTGATTCCTTAACAAGCTATCAGATGACAAATACAATACAGAAGAAGTTCAAGGTATCTTCAACCCAGCTTCTGTATCAATCATGCCCGTACCAAGCATTGACCTTGTTCCTTGTTGGTCCATTCCTTGATGGATTTTTGACTAACCAAAATGTCTTTGCTTTCGATTACACTACTCAAGTTCTGGTAAGCATAATTAAATAAAGGCGTTGTCAATTTAAGATAATTGCTGTTACTTATCAATTCATCTGATTCCAGGTTTGCTTTTATCGTCTTTGCAGTTTTTCATTGTGCTGTCATGCCTGATTTCAGTCTCAGTAAACTTCAGCACCTTCCTTGTGATTGGGAAGACATCTCCTGTAACTTACCAAGTCCTTGGGCATTTGAAAACATGCTTGGTTCTCACCTTTGGCTATGTACTGCTTCATGATCCATTTAGCTGGAGAAATATACTGGGAATCCTAATTGCTGTGATTGGAATGGTTTTATATTCATACTTCTGCACTAGAGAGACTCAGCAAAAACCCGCAGAAGTCTCTCCTCAAGTCATTCAGGTACGTTTTGCAATGTTAGCAAAATTTCATTGATCAATTTTTTTTCTCGAATAATTTCATGTAACACAAAATTGAAAATCTTTTTAATCTGGTGACTCAAGTATAAACATGAGCTCCTTCACATTAATTTGAAAACTGTCCAACGAAGCTTCATGAATGTTTAGCCGTAATCTTTTGTCAGATTCTTTTCATATGCAGAATTTTGAACTGCTTGTCTCTATTCTTGTGGCTGTTGGTAACTTTTTCAAGTAATTTTGTTGACAAGAAGCTGCATGTCATCAACATTACAGGGGAAGGAGAGTGAGTCAAACCCGTTGATCTCAGACTCTTTAAATGCGGCTGAAAACGGGGGCAGTACCCCAGATGATGAACCCCTGAAGGTACCAATGTGGAGCTCGAAGTACTCAAGGGCGTGAAGATTGCTCTGTCGTTAGTGAATGGTATTATACAGAATTCAGTTTAGTAGGCAGATACCAGGGTTGGAAGGCAACCCTGTTCCTGTTCCATTTTTGGCATTTTTTGTCTTGCTTATATTATATGTACTGTTGGTAAATGGATCTCACTCGTGAGAGGATACTATTGCTTCCTCTGCTCTAGACGATTGATCTGCCTGAATGAAAGCTAGACACGAGAGCTAGCTGCACAGGGTATTTCTGCTACATTTCCGTATGTTCCAAATGCTTTAACTCTGTAGCTGAACATATTACAAAACATAGTTTACATTCTTTGTACTGTTGCTTCCATCTTAACGCTCTGTTCGTCAGCTGTACTTTTCTCTTAAAATAAATCAGCATCAGTTGCCAACCAGACAGCGGTATTTTTCTTATAGAACAAATCAGCACCAGCCAGCAGCTAGCCGCCGGCTGTAAATTGCTGGCCCCTTTGGTATTTCTAACTTAAGCATTTCTAGATTCAGAGTATGTCTAGTAAAAACTATGAACTTAGAAATGTCAAAATGATCTACACCGGATGGAAGAAATACCAAAGAGTTGGGGTCCGCAGGGTTCTTTTTAGATTATTTATATTATGCTGAGTTTCGCAGATTATTTCCCGTGGGAGTTTATACTGGCGTTGAGATTTGAGGAGCCAATGCATTAGGATAAAAATCTAGGCCCACTCCTTTCTTTCATTATATTGAATTGGGCCTATTTTGGCCCATACATTGGCCCAATAGCAATGGCTGAATACCGAGAGGGACAATGGATCACGGCCCAATTAACTTTCTTCGCATGTTAAAATTGGCCCATTAGGCGTACCCAGCTCAACCGCGATGGCGGGAAAAGGGGCTAGACGCGGGCAAGCGGCGGGAAGCGCCGCCACATATGGCGGGAAACCCCCAGCCATTTAACACCCCACCTCTCTCCTTTCTTCCCCTCGCCTGTCCACCTCCCCGCCATTGCTCCCGACTCCCCAAGTCCAAAACCCCAACGCGAGAGATAGAGAAGAAGAGAGAGGAGATGGTGGGGCCGCAGTACGACCTCGTCGGGAACCCACTGGGCGCGGTGCGCGCCACCTTCGAGCGGACGGCGGCCGCCGCCGCCGCGGAGTCCGGGGGAAGCGATCCAGTGGCGGCGTTCCGGGGGAAGGACTGGGGTGCCTGCGACCTCTTCCGCTCCTTTCTGTTCGAGGAAGACGGGCTCGACAAGGTAAAAGATCTATCCTCACCCTCCCCGAATTGGTGTGTGTGTGTTTTATTTTACACTGATTTACTTAGTATGGATACGGTTGTTGATTCAAGAACAGATCGTTTAGTCACATAAACTGCATCATTTAAAATGCACTATATCAATCATATGCATATATAAGAAAAAATGATTCGATGATTCTCTGAAAGAAGAATATAGGAAATGCTCTGCCATTTAGGAATTTTTACTAGATTTACTATTTGTGAACCTATGTTCTCATGCCCTAGAGAAAATGGAGAAGGAGCTCCATTTTGCTGCACACATTTTGTGTAATTGAGGCTTACATTGACTAATGTCAATCAAAAATATTTCTAGGTTCCGGTGTTGAATGCTTCAAATCTTGGATTGATCAAACCAAACACCCTTGTCCGGTACAGGGGAATGGTTCAGGACATGCTTGGGAATGAGTACTACATTGGTGCATTCAAGGTACTGAACGTGGACTGGGGCTCATAATATCTTGTTAAAGCTGACATTAGTCCCTCTGGTGCTTATTTTAATTTTTCATCTGTGTAGGATGGGTCGACTTGGAGGACAAACAAGTTCACTGATTTCTCACTGTTCTCAATGCCACATCCTTGTGATTCGCACCTTTGGGAGCGTCATCTCTTTCACTGTGTGCCTGTATGTCATTTCTTTGAGGGCATTTGTTTTTCATTATGTAACCTTATAAGTTCCTGTTTAAATGACCACCATATGGAAATGGAGTTCATCTTGATATGTAATTGGTTTATTGCAGGCGCCTGGACAAAATTCTTGGACACTGGAGTCTTCACCAGGACCTGATGTGCGCAGGATGTCAAGCTGCTTGACAACTGAATCAAGAGACAAAAGGAAGAGAGATGGAGATAATGATGATATGGATGTATGTTTTGTACTGATTCCTGCAAATAAAAATACAGTTGTCATTTGTAATACTTGCTGTTGACATCTAATACCTTTCTTCCACCAGGTTTCAGAAAATGGGCATGAAGAGTCTTCTGCACTCTGCAAGAAGCCAGTAAGAGTTATCAATCATTTGCTTTCAGTTTCACAAGGTTAAATACAAAATAGTCAAAAAAATTTTTGTCTCAGGAAGCATTTCATAATTGCTTGTATGCCCACGTGCATACATCAGAATACTCTGTTTATCAGTTTCTTGCTTAGCTTTGTGTTTGTGAGCTTCGTCCGACAGATTCCCTAAGTATATGCCATCCTGTTTTTTTTTCTGTTCTGAAGATAGCTGGGTATCCTAATAAGATACAAGAGGACAATGGCTGATAACCTGATTGATTTATGAATATCTACTTCAGCTGATTAGTTTCCTTATTTTTCCATCAAGGGCCCTGCCCGAATTTAATTACTTAACAAGCAACGAAAAGATTAGTTTCCTTATAACCTTAGAGAAAAATAAATTAACTGGCTAATAATCTGATTTTATCCCCTTCTCTTATTTACAGAAGGAAGATGATGTTAATATCTCATCCAGTTCAACTGAAGTGGCAGGTGTGCCAGAGATGAACGGGGGCAATCATCATATACCAGGAAGCTCCTTTTCATGTCTAGTGAAGGTGGAGACCTATTTTTTTTTCTAGTGAAATAAATATAAAATATTTCTCTGATTTTGTTTCAGTTTTGTGTTATTTATGGTTGGCACCTCTATTTCCTTGTTGCAGGTCTATGACATGCCTGATAGTAAGGTAAAGCTAAATGATGTTATTGAGTTCATTGGTGTATATACATTCGACCCAGAACTTGCTGCTCCCAGTGATAACACAGATGATATAATGTTAGACCTCATAGAAGATGTAACAGTTCAATTGCCTCCAAGCAAGGTATGACATTTTGGGAAAATGTTAGCTTTATATTTTTCTCCAGTTTTTTGCCTTGAGTTTTGATCGTTCAAATGATTGTATAGGTCCCCCGCCTTCATTGTTTGGTATGGAGAAAATTATCACCTTGTGACTTTATTTCAAGGCCTGCTGTTGAGGTACATATCACCAAATTTGTAGTCTTGAACTCTGGAGTGGGTTTGCTAGTTTCATTTGCTACGCGAACTACTAGGCTAATTCTATTCTTTGTTTTGGTCCTGCAGCCTTCACCTAGCATATTAAAAGGCATCCGACAGTCTTTGCTCTCACACCTCACTCTGGTGTTAGGAAATGATGAACTTGCAGCCCAGTGCTTGCTGTTGCATCTTCTATCCAGAGTATGTTGGATTGCTAATCAGCTGCTCTAATTATAAGAATATTTACATGATTTTTGCAAAGGCAATTCATATTCAATAATACATTATTGCTCCTTAATCTCCATGCAGCTCCGCAATAGGGTGGATGTGGTTACTGTTGGTAGACTCTCCTTGAATTTCACTGGCTTTAACAGGGAAAGTGCTTCCATATTTGGGAATCAACTGTATTCTTTGATCCAGAAATTGGTGCTGTATTCACAAGCCATCCCTATGTCAATAGAGTATCTGAACACAGCCACACTTCAACCTCGAAAAGACAACAAGTCAGGAAGGTACATCACTCTAGCTTTCCCTATCAACAGTACATAAGCAACATAACTACCAATATATTATATATGAGTTTCCTAAAAAAATACATAACTACTGCTATTCAATGAAATTCCATTTAAAGCTAAAGTGGTAACCTATGCTTGCCCCAACATTTGCTGTAGGTTGGTCACAGGAGTTTTGCAGCTACCTCAAGGCTCCCATCTGACCTTTGATGAGACCCTTTTACAGACAGGATCATTGACATCTAATGGTGTGGAAAATACCATGTTGCTCAAGAATTTAATGGAGTCACAGAAGGTAATAATCCTCACAATATTGAGCCTAATGTCTAGTTACAGCAACACTGGCCACAGGTTTATGTGAATTGTTTGTCAACAACATTTATGTTTTTTTGAACTTACTTGCAGGTTGACTATGATTTTGAGTACTACAAGCTGGATATGGCAACTGATGTGCAGCTACTTACTCTCTCTGAGGGAAAATCAAACATCCTTCCTTCAGACTTGGTAGTGCCTTTTCGTCCATCCTCTGTTCCCACGATCAATGAAGGTTCTGAGGAACTCGAGAATTGGAGATGGTATTTGGCCACAGTTAGGTCTCTTCCTCAGTCCACTGAACCTGAGACTTACCAGGTAAATACCCCTTACTCTCCACCCTCTATCTAGCAATGTGTCTTCAAACCCTGAACATTATTGCTAAAGATGAATATTCTGAACATCCAAATTAAACCTTTTTGCGAGACATGATTAATGAGTTGCATAATGTTTTGCACATCTTATTGCAGATGATTCAAGATGAAATGGTCAGTGCTATGCGCGAGGATAGGAGCTTGGGTTGTTCTGAACTTAGCAGGTCTGTGTTCATGTCACAGTCGGAAATACTAGTCTTACAGTTCGGCAGGGAAGCTTCTGAATCATTGCTGAGCTGACTTAATTTCCTCTGATCTGCAGATGGCTAACAATGGCACAAATAGTGGCCTCAAGCTTTGGCGAGAAGAGTCTTTCTCTGGAGCACTGGCAGATGGTGAAGGAGCTTGAGAGGCTTAGAAAGCAGAGGCTGCAATGAGATTAAAGTCGCATTTGCATGTGTTTTTACACCACTTGCTATGATAGTATGCTGTTATGTGTATAGTACTAGGTTGTGAATCATGACTAAAGTTTGGGTGGTGCCATGGTGGGACTTTTGTAACAGCTGTGATCCTATGGGATCTATGTGATCACTTGTTCGAGTTTATGCCACTCATATTCTCCACAAATTTACTTGTGATGTCACTGCTAATGCCAGATGGCCCAGATCTGTAATTTAAACTGTAGAATTATTGTAACCTAAATGCTAAATTATCATGAATGGGCAACATAATGGAGATTTTGAAGTAAATTGAACATGTCTTTAACTGTGAGAGAATTTAAATGCATTATAGTTTGGTTCATAAGGTGAATATAAATATCCTGTTTCAAAATTTTAAACAAACTAAAGTTTTTGTATGTTAACCTTTTCCCAAACAATACATAACAATTTACAGCAACACTGAATCAATTCTTGGTAGTTACAAACAATAGATGATACATTACTATATAATAAACTCTTGCACCTTCTCAATCCAATGCTGGAGAGATGGCTGCAGAAGCTTATTTACAGTTTACAGAACAGTGGACAAGGTTCCAAATTTATACACCAATGAATAGAGTTTCAGCACTAGTGAAAAGGAGTTCAAATAGTCATACGATCTGACATTCATCTTTTCTCTCCAATTTGATTTCCTAAGGCAGATAAGCCTTATTCTGATTCACATGTCTTCACAGAGTGGCAGATTGATGTATGCTCTCCATTGATGTTTGCTTGCCAGTTCTGCATGCATGTATTGCAGAGCAGACATCGTTCGTCTCGAGGAACTTCTGGCCCTTGACCAGAATCAGAGGGGTATACTTGAGGACCAGCCGCTTGCACTGGAAGAAGGATGAAAGGAAATATTGTTATGGAGCATCGATTAATAAATAAAGGCCGATGCACTCATAATTTAGTATAACTGAGATTCTTTCTAGCTTAGCCCACCTGCTGTTCATAGTTCTGCGCCTTGCTGCATGTTTTGGTGAGTAGGTCGATTACTTCAAGCTGCAAAATTACAGCAAACATAGAAAGCATTGCTTTATGTACAAAGCAAAAGCAGTACAATGCAGAGAATGTTGGCTGACAGAGTGATAAAAAACTGCTAGTACCTGCGTGTTGGGGTCTTTAAGCATGACAAGAACTTCAACAATGACGTGATGGCATAAACCGCAAGTACCCTCCCGAGTAGGTAAGCTAATCTTCATCCCCTTCTTGCAGAGGTGAACTGATTCACAGAACTTTTCAGGGCTAACCATTGAAACCTCCAAGAAGAAAAGGGGTACGTAGTAGTCGACCAGCGTGATGCACTGCAACATAGTGGATGATCAACACAGCGATAGATTGGCACAGCTGAAAATGTGCTACCCAAGGTAGGAATCACAAAATTATCCATACCTGCTGTTTCAGAGGGGCGAGGCTTGCGCATTCATGGTGTAGAATGCTAAGAATCTCAGTCTGGGTTTCGTTTTGTTTGAGGTAGAGCAATGCTTCAGATGAGTACTGCTCACATAATTGACAGAACTTCTCACTGGCTGCAGTTAGCCCTGGTCCCTTGGCTGCATCAGGCAAGCCATTCTGAGCTGAATTGAACACGACGTAAGTGATCAATCGAAAGGACAACACTTCTGAAGCTCTAATTTCTATAAGACATACGCTGAGCTGGAGGTAGGGTGAGTAGAGTTGATGGATTAGACTAGCCATAGTAGTTTTCTATAATGAATCACCGAATTACAACAAATGCAAACACAAACTCATCAAACGAAGCGGAATTTAGATAAACTGGTTGTGACTACCACTAGCTCATGATATCTGAATGCAGAAGTGGAGAAAACTACGGGCTTCACACAATTACTACACTTAGTCTGCTTAGCATTATCATCTGAAAAAACATTGCTATGGAACAAACAAAAATCAACAGAAGAAAAATAGTTAAATTGAAAACTTACCCAAGATATTAAAATCTCTGCTCTCTGCAACCTCGTTTGTTAAGGCTATAGCAAGTGCAAGCACAAACGCTAGCCTCGTCGTTGGACACATCGTACCTGCTTACCCACTTGGTCAATTTACAGAAACAGAACTATAAAAACAATGTAATCCTGGTGAAATCAGTCAAAGCAGTTGATAGATGCAGGAAACCTGGGTAACTCAACTCCTCAAGCTTCTCTAAAAGGATAAAATCAAATCAGTAGAAGTTTCAGATTCCGTCAGCCCAACGTAACGGAAGCGCTCATTTCAAGCTGTAGCTGTTTCGTACAGAGTTAGGTAACTTGGGAACAGAACCGAGCACCAAATTCTCCAGATTCAGCTCGGTCCCCGCCAGCAAAGCCTAACCCCCGCGAAGCTATGCTAAAAGAAGCTCAGAACTGGTATTTTCGCATCACTTCAGATACGCTTCCGCAGCAGATTCACAAAGCATCGGACTCCCTTAGCTCCCCTTTTCCGGATAGCTTCGAGTTTCGAAGAATCGAAGGTCCATGGATGCGAGAACAAATCAAGAACCGACGGGCGGAAGCAAAGAAGGAGCTAAGCAAGACGAAGCGCACCTGGTCGACTTGGGGTTCTCCCCTCCTCCGCTGCCCGGTTCTTGGAATTGGAATGGGAAGGGGAAGGAGAGGAGAGAGCTTGAGGTCTTCCTCCAATTATTACTACTAATTTTCTTCTGGTTTTAAAGGTTCAAGAGATTAGATTGGGAGGATGCATCCGCATGTGAGATTAGAGTAGTGGGTGCCGTGGGAACTAGAGAGACTTTGCTTCTCTTGTGGCTGAGAGTTAGAAAGGAGGAACCTTTTCTTACAAGGTAAGGTTGAACTAGTTGCTTGAAAGAAAAAGAAAAGATGAGGTGAAAAAGACATGAATGGGGAAATTATTACAGTGCTCAATTTTTTTAGTCTAACGTAGTTGCTAATTTTTTTGTGTAATGGATTCCTCTATTTGGATTAGTACTCCTGAAGCAGATTAGCTTATTCGATAATGAAAAACATCCTTTTTTTTCCTTTAAAAAAACTATGACAAGATGAAACATGTAAAACTTTCTTGTAAAAATTGAAAAATTGTAAAAATTAGGGAGAAACTTCTTTTTCAAAAGAATTGGACGTGTGTAGCCGTAGAAATAAAACAATGAAGACCATCGTTAACTGTTCTAAATCATCATCACCTGTTTGCTGGAGCTGTTGCAAGGCAGGGTCAGACTGCAGGTGCATGCCATTCCCATTGCAATGTGGGAGGTCTTACTTTTAGCAATCCTCGTCTGCATCTGAAGATGCCATTTCTTTTTATGTGTTTTTAGACTGCAGATAAGGAATATTACGCTATTAGATGATACAGGTCAGTATCAGTTGCACATTGGAAGCAGGTGCATGTCTTGTAATCGGGAGGTCTTACTTTGAACAATCCCCATCTGCATCTGAAGATGCCAGGCGCTTTTCTTTGTGTGTGTTTTTGTTCAACTAGTTTAGACCGCCAACAGAGGAATATACCGCTATTTGGATGATAAGAGGTTACCATCATTTGCATATTTTAAGGGCTCAGAAGACCAATTACAAACAGCGACAGTCGACACGCCAACAAATTAATAAGAAAAAATGACAATAAAACTAATATAGTTGCGGATGGTAATAATGAATAAACACGTAATAAATCTGATAGGATGGGGAAAAAAAAGGTCCGTCGACAGCAGGGTTCGAACCTGCGCGGGCGTAGCCCAACAGATTTCAAGTCTGTCTCCTTAACCACTCGGACATATCGACTCTTGCTGCAAATCTTTCAAATTAAGATTATTTAATGTTTTCCAGAAGGTTCTTGGGCCCTTGGCAGGCCTAAGAGAGGTTTCTGTGGAGATCTATGGACTTTACCAATTGATATAGATTGGGGGGGGGGGGGGGGGGGGCTAGACGGACGACGCACCTAGCGAACTTATCACGGCCCACAAAATCCATAACACTACTTCGCCGCCTCTCTCGAGCAGGCATCTGCACTACACACACACTCTACTGCTATGCCTGTGCGTAGCTTGCGGCGAGTGACGACGTGGCATACAATACGAATACGATTGCGAGTACGAGGTGACAGCGGAGTTAATGCACTCGCGTTAGGTGCGGTGCCGTAGCTGTAGCCGTACCCGTCTCCGACCCCATTCAAAAGAACCGGCCGCCGGCCGGCCAGATCGGATGGGATGCTGCGCTCGCTACGGCGGCCGGCAGCTATGCAGTAGCTACTACTCCTACTCCCCCGCTCCCTCCTAGCTACAGTAGGCAACCGCCCCAACCGCCGGCGCCTCCGGCCTCCCCGCTCCCCGAGACGATAACTGAGGTCGGTTTCGCCCTTAAATTCATGGCGCCGGCGGCGGCAGCAGCAGGATGGATGGAATGGATGGCAATTGGCAACACGGCACGGCACCGCCGTATCCATCTTCCATCCGAGCTCGTCATAGTAGCGCAGCACGCCACTGTTTCTGACGGCACTCGTCAGTCAGGATAATACGTACAGTAGTACTGTCAGATGAACGCCGACGGCCGCCGAACTCGCACGCACGAACAACCTTTTCCGGCCGGCGGCGGCGGCGACTTGAAAACTTTAACGCAATATTCTAGCTAGTGTGCACTCCAAAGCTAGACGACGACGACGACGGCTAGCTAGAGATCTACTAGTAGAGAGAGGCGGCATGTGCCGCGAGTTCTTGGGTTTGCGGCTGGATCGGGTTAGTTTAACGTGTGGGCGACCTCGACTGGGCAATCGGCCATGTCATTTCTCAAGTCTCGATGCTACAACATCGTCGAGGGTGCAGTGGCGAAGCAAAAGGCCTGCACCACGGCTCGCTCGCGGTCGCGGTGTCTGGATCGACGCGCACACCGATCGACGACGCATGACCCCAATGCAAGCTCTCGCTCGCGCTAACCTACAATACGATTGTGTCAGGATTAGTTTTCTCATGCGTTAATTCCTCCAACCCATCTCGAGCTTAACTCTAATATTATTACGCTCTGCTGGCTGTCATCTGATGACTACACAGTTCAGCTTCAGACTCTGAACCTGCAGATTTATTAGGAGCAAGCTAGGCTGATGAAACTGAAGATGAGAGGACAATTTAAAGATAAATGCTTCGCATTCTCTTTTGAGCATAACGGAATCCCAATCCAGAGCAGGCAACAGCAATCAATCAATCCTTTCTGACGATCGTTTCCCTTTCCTACTCCTCGTACAGGTACAGCAAAGCCCTAGCTTAATTAGGTAGGCCTAGCTAGCTGCAGAGACCACTGACCAGCAGATCGACGTCCCTGAAAGTGAAAGCGCTGCATCTCTTTGACCGCCATCTGAATTAAATTACCATTTCTAAGAACCTAAATTAAATCACCGTACCCCGTGGTACGTAGTACTTCCTCTGTCCGGGTTTCATATGCGTCTAACTGTGTAACACAAAGACCAAGGAGAACTTTAAATTCTCTCTATGATGCATCAACAAACGAGCCAGCCAACTAAGCAACTCATGACACGATTGGCTCCACTTGGGAATACACATATCATTCATGAACACCTTTTATTTTGTTATACGCAGATCAACTTAGGAGGGAGGGAGTAAAACTGAACAGGGAAAAAAAATCTTACCGTCCCGGGCGTCGTCGTCGTCCTCGCCGTCCATCCTCGATCGAGAGCCGAGCGGGGCCCTGCCCAGCGACGGCATTCAAAGCCTGCGAGCCGTTTGGTGACGAGTCCAGCTACCTGCCTCCCTGCAGAGAGGAGGGCCCGGCGGCCGGCCGGCTCGCTAAAAGAAAAAAAGAAAAAAAAACGCCCATTGCATGCTGGCGTCGTTAACTCTTAACAGTGCCATGCACGTACGGACGTAACCACACCAAAACCCCACTTCATTAACGGCTAACCGTATCATTAGGCTCTTGATGACCTAGGGTTTAAGGAGTCCCTGTGGGTCCCACGGGTGCTTTCATTTGCGAATTATTGAGTGATCGAGAGCTTTGCTAGTAGGTGAAGGTGAGTGAGAGAGCTTGAAAACCAAGTCCAAACTTCCGGTTTTATTTCTGAATTTGACCCATCCACATGGGGCTCCAAAGCTCGTGATAAGGAGGCTGGCCGGGAGATGAGAGCAACCTCTCGCAGGGACCTCCTTGCTGCTGCCCATGCATGCAAATGTGAATGGTATATGGCTTGAGGTGACCACGCATTAGGCCAAAACAAATTAAAAACGTGCTCATTGTTTCATCATCTACCAATGCAAAGGAGGATGTCAAATAATGAGAGGATATTTTCTTGATTTTTTTTTTTGGTTTTGATGAATTATATTGTCATTTTATACTTCCTCTGTTCGTCAATAGTTAACGTTTCAGACAGCATACTTGCACTAGAAACTAGCCAATTCTTTTGTCTGAAATGTCATATAAAGAAAAATGGAGGAAGTATTATTATTAAGACTAAGTTGGCAAATTGCGCCGGTTTAGACCCCGTACGTTTCACTAGGAAATGGCCTCCAGGAAAATTTCTGGCCGAAATAGCAAGTCAATTATTTATACAAGCTTTCATTACCAGGAATGATTCCTGGCGTCGTTCCGACCTAACCGAACGAGGCTTTAGTTTGAACCAGATGATTATGGTTCGAAAACGATATGCTTCTCCTCTAATCACAAAATAGTGATATTTTGGACATTAACACACGGTCTCTAATTAAATTAGATATTTTTCGGTAAAAAATAAATAGTTAGCTTAATAAGACAACTGAAAAGTCACTTTACTCGGACTAGATATTTTACTATTTTATAGTGGCAAGGGGAGTAGTGGTATTATAACAATAACAATGAGATATGCATGTCTTCATCACCGACAGAAAAGATACTCGTATATGCGTTTTGCTGATGATAAAACAAATTCAACCCAACAGATTTACTAACGTCCAAATCAAACTTCCGTGGGCCAAAAATGTGGGGATTTATGGCGCGGATGGGGGGCTACCTGCTACTAGCTGCTGGCGCATCGCATGGACTGATTTGATGTGTTTTTTATCTCTCTCTCGTCTTCACGTAGACGCGTGGATGCAGATGTGCAATCAATGCGCAACTGATGAGGATGGTGATCCATGATGCATGCCACTGCAGTAGCAAAGAGAAGTGATTGCAAGAAGCAGCAGCAGCTTGCTACAAAAGTGATGCAAAATATCGATAGCTCAAATAGAACTTGGATCGATCAAATCACGTATAATCCGTGAACAATCAAATCCATCCCTTTGCTTGGTTGTTGCTTGGCTGCTAGGACTTAATATAATCAATGGGTTCAAAAGCTGGTAGTGAAAAAGAGTTGGTTGTAACCGGTTATAGTAGTACTTTGCTTATATGTACATGAAGTGTCTTCACTATTTTAACAGTATGGTAAAAAATGATTCTTGTACACATGCTGGTTTATCTACTCCAAGTACACTTTCATGCTTTTCTTTACAAAAAGGGTAATTAAGGAAAGGAGCAGAGAGGATTGTCTGTCTGCTTGACTGATTGTATACACTGCAAGTCTGCAATGTCACAGTTTCTGTCAATCCTGACAGTATTCTTTCTGAAGGAATGGGTGTTGCAGGTCTGAAGTCTGTACCAGCAGCAGAGTCGTTGCATGTTGGTACCGTTGCTGCTGATCCTACTCTTTCACATACGTACTAGCACGGAAGCAGTATTTTTCTTCAGTAAATTCCAGCTGGTTTAGCCTAATTAAAGCAAGTCAAAAGTCAGCTCTTGTTTCCTGCGATCCGATCAGTGATTTGCAGATAATGAGCCGTTACTAATTAAACTGTGTCCATGTGGTCTCTGGAGGTGCATAAAAGCACTTGCAGACTTGCTGCGCACCCTGACCTGACCTCTCCGTTTTCTTTTCCCTCATCCCTGCTGCTGCTTCTCCTTGCATCCCTCTGCCTCTGCAACCGAATCAGTATCCTATCCATGGCGGCTATCACCGGCAAGGACAGGGAGGGGCCTCTGGAGCTGAAGCAGGGAGGGAGCAAGATCTTCTCCAAGCTGTTCACGAGGGAGAGCTCGGCCGCCGCGCCGTCGTTCCGGGTGTACTACGGCGTCGCGTCGGCGGGGTCGGTGCCGTTCATGTGGGAGTCGCAGCCGGGTACGCCCAAGAACGACGCCGTCTCCACGGCCACCCTGCCGCCGCTGACGCCGCCGCCGTCCTACTACACCGCCAGGCAGCAGGCCACCCACCACAGGCGCCACAAGTCCGCCGGCGCCGGCGCCGGCAAGAAGCACTCCAAGCAGCAGTACATGAGCCTCTTCAGCGCCATCCTTCCCAAGATCATCCTGCACAGGTGGTCCAGCGGCAGGTCCTCGTCGTCCGGCTCGCCGTCCGCGTCCTCCTGCTCCTCCTCGTCCTCGTCGGCGTTCTCCTCCTCCGCCGCCTCCTCGGCGTCGTCGCTGTCGTTCCGCAGCGCGCAGTCGCCCGCCGCCTGCTCGTCGATGCGGAGCCGGGTGTACGCGTTCTCGCTCGGGGACGCCGCCGCCGCCGACAGCGAGGACGAGGGGCGGCCGCCGGCGCCGGCGTGCTTCAGCGTGCGGCACGAGAGCTTCAGGGCCATCAAGAGCTGCCGCGTCGCCATGACGGTGAAGAGCGCACTGGCGTCCGTCGGCAGCCATGGGCCCACTTCATCAGCGCAGAAGGTGTAATCCCGCTCGCTCGTTAACCCCCATCGTGGTCATGCATGCATGTTTGTCGCTGTTGCTTGGAGAGGTGCTTGAGCTTGATTACTCTGCATGTTTTTAACCGTGTACCTTGTACTATGTCTCTTTCACGGAGTAATGTTGCAAAAAAATATCAAGAGAAGTATTATATATATGGTGAAATTAAGTTTGTAACAGTGTGTAAATTAAACACAATAATGTATTGAGCATAGCATGGTGCATGGCTATGCGATTTCAGATCCCCTTGCTAATCTTGGGTGGTGTGTGTCTGGGCTGCTTTTGGTTCCTGAAACTGATTGCCTGACTGGTCGGCTGGTCGGTCAGTTCAGTTCAGAGTTCAGACTGCAGACAAGATATGTTAAACCTTTTTTCCTCAGAAATTCAGAGAAATTTACGAGTCCCTATGATGAAAGAGGACACTCGAATTTATGAGAGAATAGAGAATTGTGGATAGCCATGCATGCCTCTTTTTGTTAATGCTCTGCCTTTTTTTTTCTAGAAGTCCTGCCCTGTCTCCCTGTCTGAGCTGACAACAGAGTGTTTGTTACTTTGTTTACCCCGTTCCAAGAACAGGACAGCAGAGATTAAGCTGTGCCAATTCAGGATTCGCACGAACAGGTAGTACTAATACTAGGAGCAGTAGATGCACTTGGGGCATAATTTTGGAGTAAAAGTGATCATGTTGGAACAATGTGCTTACCTAAACTTCACTTCTGCACCCGCTTATACCTAATAAAACCTTTAGTCTCTCTCACACATTAACAAAAGAGAAGAAGAAAAAATACTCTTTTTTTGTGACAATCTGAAGATGAATTTCTGAATCGTCACAGTTACAGTCAACAGATTTAGCAAGCATAGTGCAGGAATCCATGCCTGACGGCCTGATGAACACACATATTAAAGATATAATAGTATAATACAAGGCTACTAGCTAAGCTCTAGCTAGGTTTAGCCAGCAGTGAGGATGACTTCAGGCAGCTACAGTGCTGCATCTCGAAAAAGGCTACAGAAACTAGGCGTATTTTCATACTGTTTCGCCATAGATTGCCCCATGTGAGGGGCATCGAGGGCACGGGTGGAGGAGGAGACACCCCAAGGACCCTTGAACAAGACACTAATCAATGCGCTTTGCCCCCAACCAGCTCACTTGGCAAAACCCTATTTAATTCCATGTTGGAGCTAGTTTAACCCTAAACGAACCTTCCGTTAATCTCCTCATCTTGTTTACTTTTACTGGCTTGAGTTGACAAAGGATTATTGCCTTTTTACATGAAGATCTACCAAGTTTACGGTACTCCAATCCAAAATACGGAGTATGAGTCATTTTGAGATTCCTTTCAGTCAAACTTCTTATTTTTTACCATCAAATAAGTAAAAAACATATTGATTGAAAAAAATGTAAGGTTGATGTTGCAGATCCGCCACGAAAACTATATCTAACTGTTTCCATTATTTCCACAAAAATGTAGTACTACATATTCTCCTTTAGACTAACAATTCATCGGCACCGAGAGGCACTCATCACCCTACTGATCTGGTACTACTGCATTATTACTATTCTTTTGCTGTCATTTGTTTCATAAAAAAAGTAAACGCTACTGTGCCGCATTACAACCGTTGATTCAGATGAATCCGCACGCGGTTGCTGGTTGATCGATACACTGCCTTCAAGATGCAAACTAAATGATGGCATATCGAGACACTGTGCGAGTTCAGTGAATTTTACGTGATTTTGGGGATGTCTCATTCAACCCTATACATGCTACGAATTCCTTAAGCCTTAATCCATTCCAAATTTCCAATAATAAACAGACTTACCATCATCTTTCGTTCATGTCCCGATCAGACCAAGGAAGGGGAAAACAGCCTGAACTTTGTTGCCAAGAAGTTAAGTTTAGCACCTTGCTATAAAGTTTCAGTTGCCCTCGGAGAAAAGTTTCAGTTCAGTTACAAGTCTATGTGGGTTATAGTAGTAGTAGAGAAGACAGGCAGCGACGTGAGCAGTTGCTGCACAACCACACCCCAACGCCCATGCCGTCATGCCGATGCAGACGCCCACCCGAAGCCTCCTCTGAATTCCGGTCCCTGGCGCTTCTCGAGTGCAGCAGCGACAGTACCCGTTGTTTTCAGATTCAGGCTTCTCCTTCTTCGTCATCGTCGTCGTCAGAGTAAAGATTTTTCAAAGCCCGACAGCAGCAACTCAGGCCGCGGCACCGCCCATGGAAATCGTCACCCTGCGCCTGCAAATTTCTCGCGAATTCTACGCTGGTGCTTTGATGGCCACCCTGGTTAATCGGCCGGCGTCCATGGCTGCACCGCCGAATGCGATGGGTTCTTCTAGCAGCTGATGAAATGGAGGTTGCTGTTGCCGATTGACCTGGGGGACAGTGTACTGATGAAATGGAGGTCCCCGTTGCGTCGATCTCTGATGATGTTTGCACTCGCGGAAAGTAAAAAAAGCTTGCCGATCAAGCTCAGTCTTACTGTCCATCGAGGACGAAGCGTGACGAATGGACAGAAACTGAAACTTCTGCACTGCAGATTTGGAGATGCAGAGCTGCAAGCAGTTGGTCAGAGACAAGATGAACTGTGTGTCAGTATCTAAAAATAATCGTAGGGTGTGTTTAGTTCCTTGAATTGGGATGCAAAATTCTGGATTTTGCACGGATTTTGGACTGAAAAGCACTGTTCCGAACTGAAAAGCACTGTAGCACTTTTCGTTTGTTTGTGGTAAATATTGTCCTACTATGCCCTAACTAGGCTCAAAAGATTCGTCTCGCAAAGTACATCCAAACTGTGTAATTAGTTTTTGATTTCATCTACATTTAGTACTCCATGTATGTACCGGTATTTTTATGTGATGTTTGATGTGATGAGGAATCTTCTTTTTGCATAGTGAATTTTGGGGGAAGTTGAGCTTCTAAACACACCCGCAGTCGAAAACTTGTAAATCCTTGAGATTCTTTGCAGCGTAAGTGCCAGCACGGGGGAACAGTTCTGAACTGTTTGGATTTCTACATTCCATGGTCGCCGACGCCGCATCCACTGTCCAATTTTTATTGCCGTCCGTTGACGCCCGGCGCCACTCAGGCTCAGCTCCGCATGGAATCAGATCGCAACGAGGAGGAAGGGCATGGAGGCGGCAAGAGGGGAGCACCAAGATCCAGTGACGCGATTGGATGGGGTTGTTGCGAAACATTTTTCCTGAACCCACCAAGTTGAGGGAAGAAATTGATGGGCGAGAGCAAAATGTAGGAGAAAGTGAGTGATCAAGAACAGAATCTTCAGAACATGCCATTCACGACGGCACCCAGTTGAAATGGGTTATACTGCAGAGATATGAACATTTGCAAATCTTTTAAGCAACTTTTACTCACAAGTCACTGTACCGACAGTCCGACACTTTCGCATGAAGCATAGTGCAACCATGGAAACCACGTTGAGCACTACGAGCAGTGAGGGAGAAAATGGGGAATTGACCTAGCCTAGCCCTATGGAAAAACAAGCCTGATCCTTACCCAACTTTATTTTGACTAGGAGCGACAATGCCGAGTTGCAGACACAACCATATCATTGCCATTTTGCCCTGCATGTTGTCACACTCATTGCCACTCATGCACTCCCGTGTCGGGTCCACATGGACAGTGACACGGAGCTGTGTCTCGGATTCTTTCTCAGTGTCGGTGACCGGACAGTTTGCCGCTGACAGTCGTAGTAGCATGTCACTGAGCAACGGATGTTCAGGGCATTGTCTGTCCCTCAAGAAATTCAATGCGAATTTCAGGAGAATTTTCGCGGAAAACGGTCTGACTCTTGTAAGATTCGGTGAAAATTCCTGCGTTCCAAATGGACAATAATTCATATGAGTTGTAGCTGTTTAACTCATAACTCATACTAAGTCATAACATGGGGATGGAGATAGTCAGATAGGTGCTTCAGATTTTATCTACTGATTTAATCTACTCAAACTAAGTCATAATTCATATGGTTTCAGGCAGCTGAATGGCTGATCTGAATTGGAATGTTTTACTGTTTTAGTGATGATGATGGCATGGTTGGCCTGACCATGACTGGATGAGCTCTTTGGAACACTGGCAAGTACAGATCCCCATCTTTACAGATCTTCAGATCCACTGCATTTATTGGCTTCATAAACTGATGATCATGGACACAATAGTTAAAAGCATACTACAGTATATGATAAGACTTCAGAGTTGTGCTAAAGTAGTTGCCCCCTGATAGAAGGGGACTCAGAGAGTGTGGCCAAACAAAGATGCCTAGCTTTGTTAAGTTACTGAGCATTTGCAGGTGCAGGTGCAGCCGTGTGGTATGTCAACTTCTGGGCAGGCTGATGATTAGTGGCTTAATTTCCCATCTAGGTCAAGGAAAAAGAAATCAGAAGAACAAATCTGATTCCTGCAAGAGTGCCAGCCAATGATTTTCATGTGTACAGAACTGCACGACGTGAATCCCTGAGCAGAAGCTGGAAATATGTGAAGGATGGAATATGTGCAGTACATTATACTCTTGAGTATTCAAAGGGTGGAGTTACACGACGGCCAAAGTTACAAGCGGGTCACTAAATTCCTGAGGCTAAAGTAAGAGTCCCGATGTACTAGTACGAGTCATTTGTACTTCAGCGATCATATGTTCGATGTGCCATTAGGAGTTTAGGACTGCACACCACCTCCATCTTGTTCAGCATGTCTGTGGATCCTGTAGTTAAGGTATTACAGAAGCGCTCAGAGTATTCGAGTCCACGAAGGCGCATAATGCTTTCCAGATTGGGATCAACATCTTTGCTGGTGGATTCAAGTTCTGCAAAGTAAGCTCTTTCAGACCATTGATGGCATAGCGTGCACCTGAGAACTTACTGAAAGCAGGACCATTTACCTTAAAAACAAGCATGAGGCCATATTCGTCGCGTAGAAGCAGTGCCAAGCTCCAGTAGCAAGTTACAGGGGTCACACACTCGTTCAGCACCGGTCTTAGAATCTTGCCGGTGGGCACAAATTTGCGATGAACTCTTCCGCTATAAAAATATGAGTTTTGTGTTAAGAAGAATAGAATAGGAAACCTCTTCTTTTCTTTCTTTTTTTTGTAGCTTATCGTCCATCTAAAAGATATAACTGCTGCAAGCCTGCAAGTCTATGCTGATCACTTCAAGTAAAGCAAAATGAATAAATCCATTTCAGGGTCCAGTCCTTCAGAGACAAATACTGACGAGAAAGATGTGTCTATGTTTCTTTCTGTTAAGCACTTATTTCCTTTATCTTATGATGAAGTCTTTGCTTTCCGCTATCCGTTCAAAATTGTTAAGGTTCTCTTGAATATATTAATGTATTCGAAGAGCAATAAATACAGAAAGCACTACTAGAATTGGAAGCACCCATATTGAATTCCAGACTGGTTCTTCCATACCTCCAGAAGTGTTGCTCTAATTGAATCCCAAAAGTCGGCATGATCACCAATGACTCTGCACAAAATTAAACTACGTATCTAATAAGTATCGCACAGTTTAACTTTTCTATATTCAACATGGATGCTGAGAAACAAGAATCTTCCATCTTTTTTTAATTTTGCAATACTACAAGGCATTCAGTAGAGCACAGAGAAACAGAGGATGAGCACAACCTCAGCACCCACCTTTCTTCACAGGATCACATCGCAACCATTTTGCAATTACACCGGCAAAAGAAATACTCCAAAGGGAACTGAGACCTAAGCTCTCCTGAAACAATGAAACACCATGACTCAATTGAAAAAATGCAATCAGCAGCATAACTAATATTTGTTATTTATCAATTCAATCTAAATAAGCAAGCAGCAATCATGTTGGATAAAATAACAATATAGCATCACTAACAAGTAACACGGGAAGTGCAATAAGGTTGTTCTTCAAGCCTAACATAATGCTACACTGGTTCAAACCTCAAACTTTGCAAAGAAACTCATGAAAATAGTGGGATTCGGCAACCGGCATATCCACACAACTGAATTATTTCCATTTGAACCGTGTTTTCCATTATTTAACAGGCTTAGAGTGACGCTTCAAGAAAAAAAATACCTTTGACAACAGGGTGCGGCAAACAGTCACGAGAAGGCAGATTGTGCCGATATAATACAGCAGAATCCTGAATGTGCTCTTCTTGACCTCGATGTCATGGATATCGACTCCTCCCTCGCAACGATGCTTGTATGTGTACATGCCATCAGAAATCCCTTTTGCTGGCTTCTCCATGGTTAAATTGTCCGAACTCCTTGTAGAGCTCACACCTTTAAACTCCCCATGCTTAATCAAACATTCGGCTTTGTACATCCTAGGTTGATGCAGTGGCTGAAATAATTTTGTCCCTTATTAAAAAAAAAGAAGCTTAATCAGACATATCCGCCATGAATTCATTGTAGTTCTATGCCCCCCGCCCTTCAGAAATAAACAGCCATTAAAGAAGCAAGAGAAAGGGGAAAACATCGATGCCCGTGCAGTTGTCAAACTGGAAAGGCAAGAAAATCCCTATCGACCATACAGATTCGCTTCTAATATCACCATTAACAATTAATTTGCGACGGGAAAAGAATGCGAGATCCGATCGCTACGCAGCAGTTCAGCTTCTCTAAATCTCTCCAGCCAAATCGCCTCTCGACCAAAGAAGCATACAAAAATTAGAACAGAAATGAGTGCGCGGGTGTGCTACTGACCTGAGAGCGAAATCCAAGTGGGCTCTGTGGGAGCGACGGCGGCGTAGGAATGGGAGAGAAAGGCCAGGAACTCAAACTGTGGCAACTGGCCGCACGGGGGAGTCGAGGAAGGAGAAGTAACGGACGGATGCGATGCTACCATGGCTGCGGTTTTATTCACTAGGGCCGTCGATTGGTCAGCTATTTGCCGGAGCACCCTCGATGAGAGCGAAATTTACAGAATTAGTTTCTTTCTTTCCCATCTTCGTACAGAATTTACAGAGTAACTGATACACAATTTATAGAGGGGAAAATTGTGTAAACTTAAGCTATCTTCCCACCTGTTTTACCTACTTTTACATGTTACTCCTTGTGCATACATGTGAATTCAACACAAGCCTGCACTTTATCCAACACAACCTATGAGACAAGATGAGATCAGCCAAACGGATCAATTTTTTCTTGGGAAGAACCCTACAACGATTCAATCAGGTTCTGCTGTATTAATCACAGTAGCCTCAATCCCCATCTGAGGCTTACATCAATCAATTGAACATGCTCTACTTTACAACGATTTTACAATCTGCAACAAATGGCGCACACTAAAGCGACCCAACTAATGTTCCAGGCTACAATTCCGAATATGTAGAATGCACAGATGATTCACACTGTTCCAATGCGTTTCTTCTTCCTCCATTCCCATGGTTTCTCAGGATCTGGCAATGCCCATAATCCTGTTTGGCTCGCCCGTGCCTGATTCTCCCACTGAAAATGTCCATTCATCAGGAATTTGGTTCACATGGTTGCAGAAATGTCCAGAGCATGCTCTGAAGTCAAGTGGAATGGAGCTGCCCTTTGAGTCATATTGGGCAGTACAAGAGTACTAGTTACCTTGCTGAGCTCCATCCGATGATCATAAGCAGTATAGTGCCATGCAAGCCCTTTCTTCAGCATGTGTTCCTATTGGAAAAAATATATATTGAAATTAATTCATTTTGGTGTCTGAATGTTGCTGACATTAAAACCAGGATGCAAATAATCTTCAGCTGAGTCAATGCAAACTTCTTCTTCTTTTTTTTCTTTTTGAATTTACACCAGAAGCATATAGATGATTTGGTTCCAGTGGTTGCACATTCCATGCTTCAACTTCAATAGGTTCCATTTCTTTTAGTGGACACAACCGGATGAAGGTAGATGTGGTGTTGTAACTTGTAAGCTAGTATGTACTAATGTACTATAAAATTCCAAGGGTGGAGTAGGTACTTCAAGAAAAGCCAAGAGCATACTTCTAGAAGGCATGGAACTCCTGCATTTCTAGAAGGAACTCTGAAGGCACATCAGCGACTCAGCGTTGTTTCTTACCTGCACGGAAACCCCATTGCAGTCAACATCTCCAACTAATCGACCATATCGGTCACTGTCATATATGGATATCTTTAATGTTTTTCCCTGCACCAGCCTCACCAACTCCTCTTTCGCCTCTTTACCATAAGGCATCAAGCTCTCTGGTGCATCGATCCCCCTGCATTGCATTTTGTTATATTGCAACCACCGTCCAAATTAGAACCAAGCCATTCAGCATTGATCAAGAACAAGTAGGGGCAAACCTTAGCCTAATCCTGTACTTCTTCGCGAGAACTTGTTCGCCTCCCTTCTTAGGAACCTGCCTACACCCAGAACTCAAAAGCATCAGAAACTCACATCATAAAAATATGCTACATGATTGTTATGATTTTTTAAAATGACCTATATCCCCCATCCAGTATGATCTTCTGCACAGCACCAGCTCGCTGGCAGTTCTTGGCTACCCGTGCCTTGGTCCACTCAGTGGCCGCTTTGTGCACTTCCTGGGACACATCACCAGACTCTGGATGATTGGCCATGTTAACATACACGGTGATTGTGTCACCATCAGTTACAGCCTTAGCATCCACCTAAGAAACTAGCGTGTACATTTGTCAGCAATCCGTCTTATGTGATATCTCAAAGGACAGAGAGGGGCATCTTACAGGGAGAGTGTGCAGCTCATACTTGATCCATTGAGGTTTGCAAGCAACAGGTGCCAACGAAATGCACCAGAAAGAGCCAAGACAGAACTCCTGCAATACCAGATACCAATAATAAGGATAGCACCAATTAAAGCAACTAAAGGGAGCATAACACGTTGACAGCATTTCTACAGAGCACAAATGATCGATCTGCCATGCTAGTAACCTTGCAGAACAATGAGCAACGAATGCATCCGAAATAAAAGGAATGGGAAGCCAAGTATGAGTTTTTCACAGATTCCTGCACGACTACTGCATTTATGCTCTCTGAAGAAATCATGTTTCACTCTTCACCGATAGAACCGAGCACTGTGCTCTGCAAACACAAGTGTTTGGGATCTTGTTTTTCGAGAATACATCGGAGAGCTTCAGAAGAAATTAGAATCTTGTTTTTCGAGAATACAACGCAACGCTATCCGTCAGACGCGTCGCCAGTTAAGTAGTGCGGATCCGAGCGCAAGCAATGAGCGAATCAATACCTTTGGGGCCCGGGTGCGGCCAGCGCTCGCAAGAAGGGCGACGGCGCCGATGCAGTACGCAAGCACCGTCGACGGCGGCGCGCGCTTCCAGTTCCAGGCGACGCCGGTACGGACGAGGAACGACCCCCTTCTTTCTCGGCGATGACCGGGAGCGGCGCCCATGACCCTGGCCATCTGCGGCGCCTGGAGATGGCCAGGAGCTGGCGAACCCGCGCGGCGGCGGCAAGGGCCAGCACCGTGCGCCGGGGAGGCAGCAGCTCGGCGGCGGGGTTGGCCGGAACTCGATCGCGGCGGGCGAGCCAGGCCGGCAGCGAGTCCTTTTTGGGCCTGGTGAGGCGTGATTCGATCCTCATTTCACGGCCCGCAAAGCAAGAACACATATCTTGCACGTCGGGTCTCCGGCCGGCCTGCAAGACACGAGCCTTTAGGTGGGCCTCTTGCGGCGGATTTGAAGCTTTCCGGCCCAATAATGTGATGATATGCTCTGCTTTAGGCCCAATGGAGCCCTTCCCATTCAATGGTAGGACGGTTCAGTGAGACGCTACCCCACCAGGGTTCAAATCCTGGTGCTCGCACCTTTTCCTGGATTTATTCCAGGATTTTCCGGCGTAATGCATTAAGTGGTAAGCGACGTTCCCGTCGACGACGAGACGCCAGTGGTGACTTCGAGAATCTCCAGATCTGCCGGTGCTTAGTCCTTCGGAGGTGCTCATAAGGGTAGGGTTTGCATACGTGTATTCATAGGGGTGAGCGTGCGTGCGTGTTGTGAGCGTCTGCGTTGTACTGTGTAATTAAAAAAACCAGAGGAAAGAAACCTCTGCCGCCGCCGCTGGCGACGACGGGGTTGACCGCCCCAGCCACGTCGGCCTCGGCGCCTTCCTCGACGTCCCCATCATCGCTTGCGTCGGGGTCGTCGACAGCCCCAGCTACGCCCGCGTCGGCGCTCTCCTCGACGCGAGGATGAATCAATGCATATAACCTTGAGAGAGATGGTGTCATTTGTTGAATCGGTTCAGACAGACAAACGATGAATGGTGCGAACTGTGAATCTGTGATGAACAGATGAGTCTATTTGTTGATGCTGGTTTCTCTCTGATGGGATTTAGTGCAAAATGTTCTGAATCTTTTTGATCGAATTACTGGTTATTTTCCATTTTGGAGGTCCAGATCATTCACATTAGTGATAGGAATATCATCCACATTAGTAACAGGAAGATCATACTGAAAACCAGCTGTGGGGCATTCTAAACTTTTCTTGCAAGAATTCTCAACAGGTTGATGATCATCTGATATGTCCTCAACATTCGAGTTCTACGTGGGGAGCTCTGTGGAGCAATCTATGGGAGCATTATCTATCAGTGCGTATAACCTTCAGGTCCCCTCCAATTGGCTTGGCGTTAGTGCTAGGATTGGTTATTGTTTCCAACTGAACAGTATCTGGTCTCGGTGATGCTTCGGACACCACCTTTCCTGAGTTTGTAGACTCTGATTCTGGTTCCAAAAAAAGTGGATGGGCTTCCTGAAGGATGAACCATTCAAATGACCAATATCTCACAATGACCAGTTTTATCAGGTTTACTGTTAGCCATATCAGTATAAGTGTTGTCACCATTCACAGAGTGTTCGTATGGACTCCCAAGCTTCACATGAGGTTCAGCCAATCTAAGAGCTCCATCCTCCAAATTATATCCAACATTGGAGTCAGAAGATGAATCTATGATATTGGGTTCTCCAGGAAAATGAGCTTTGCATGATCCATTTGTTTCAACAGAATTTACATTTGCACCTACATTTGATTCTGATGAAACGGTATTCAAATTATTGATTCCTGCAGAAAATACAGAACCTGGTGCTGCACCATCTTCAGAATCTGGTTGATGAAGAAACGGAGATGCGTATTTGCAGAATATGAAAAGGGCATTTGCCATTATGTAGCATACGGGAAACCATAGTCATGGTTTCGATGTAGGGGCATGCGTTGATGTAAAAAAGTAAAAACCACCATTTTTTTTGAAGGAAATAAAACCAACCAAATTTGGTTTTTCTAATAAGTACAGAAATAGCGATGGCACTGCATAGATGACAAATAGTGGAATACAGTAGGTTGACATAGCCCCAAATTTTTTTTTAAAATGAAACATACTATATACTGCAAGGAGGGACGGAGAGGATATATATTTTTTATAGATCTTTCACTAAGACACAGGGGCATTATACTGGTGTAAGAATCCTGCAATCATAGCTTACTTTGTAAAAAAATGAGTTAATGTGCATTGCCCTGTTACACCTTAATAAAGACTTAAGTCATTCAGTAGCGGGTAAACTCATCGACAAAGGGACATTATATCAATTCTTCTTCACACAAATAATAGCTCTACTGGACGACAGGAACCATCCAAAATGGTTTGCGCGTGAGAACAGGGATGTCTTGGGTTGGGGTAGCAAGTTCCCGAGTGCCTTCCTTAACATCAAAGATGTGCAGATCGTTGCTGTCCCCGAGAATATCGTTGGTAAAGTACACACACCCCTTCTTCAGGCCATGCTCCGTGGCAGAGCATGAGGCCGCGAAGTTTTCTGAACCAAGAAGAAACGCCCTGTCGCCAATGTCAGTGACCTTGCACCATTCTTGGCTGGAGAAGTCCATCCTGTAGGCCCCGATCTCCTCGAGACGCTCGAAGTTGCAGCCCCGGTAGAAAAGGCAGACGAGGAACAGATCTTGGCAGGATTCCAGGAGGTAAGACAGGGTGGCAGTCTGCGGCGCATCGCTGATGAATCTGGGCGTGATTGCATCCAACTTAGCAAGCTCCATATGCGGCTCTGGGCTCTGAGCAAAGCTGAAAACCCCTAGCACATTTGGCGACTCCTGGAAGTAGAATTTTCCCCTCACTGCGGCCATGCTGTGGATGTGCCTCTTCTTGGGGGTGGCGTTGATTCCCGGGATTTTGTTTGGACCAGGGGGGGCCACGGCCCACCTTGGCCAACATGTACCTCCGCCACTGCCCTGCGGTGTCTCCAGGCACGTGTAGTTGCACATCTCGGGGACCTGGAAGGTGCGCATGGACTCGTCGGCGGCGGAGAGCACGGTCTGGTAGTAGACCGGCGGGTCGCCGTGGTCGTACACAAGAAGCGGGAATAACGACGCCACCGCCGCCAGCGGGTTGTTGGGATCGTCGGCAGGCTGAGACTCCATCCCGCAGTGCGGAGCGGCGCCGCCGCCGCGGACAGCCGGAGGAGGAAGTTGCAAGAATCTAGGGCACCTCGCCTTGTTAGTTTTGGTTTTTGCGACTTCGGTTGTTCGGAATTCGACGCCTCACGTCTTCTTATGACCCACCGGTCTATCCTGATCCGATAAGAAATCGGAAAGGCAGTTTTTCGAATCGAAGATTCTTGAGCGGCGGCGGCGGCAGAGATTTCCTCTGTTTGAATGGGAAGAGGCCCAATAAGAGGGTCTTGTCCTTGCAGGTCTGAAATTTCCAATATTTGAGATTCGTACAAACAACCAGAATCATCAGATTTAACAAAACTCTAAGTCTTCCACCCCCTCTCTCCTCCCTCCACCCACCTCCTGCCGCCGCCGTCACCCCGTGCGGGCGGCAGACCCCACGCGGCACCACAACCCGTGTGTGCGCGTTGGCGCCCTGGCCGCTGCTCCCCGATGACAACATTTCTGAAGAATGTTGTGATATTTTTAAAAATATTGTAACATTTTTTAATTAATAACCATGGGGTTGGATGGTTGAAAACTACTAACTAGCAAGTTTAGATGAGCTTTGATGGATTGGAAGTTTCAACACTTATTCACCTTCCGGTATCCAGGAGCCCCCGGTTCATGCGAACCGCTCCCTGTCATCACACGTCCGTATCGGTGTCTCCGGGAAGCGCACTTCGCCGTCAATAGTAACACTGTAACAATGGTGTTTTGATCTTTTCCGTCCCAATTCACGTTGGTGTGGTTGAGTTGCGCGCTACTAGGTTGCTTGATTCCCGACCGTGTGGCAAGCCACGCCATGGCCTGTGACGTTGTTTCCCCTCGCCACAGGCCGCAGCCACCACACACAGCTGGTGGCGTGGCGAGGTGTGGCTTGGAACCAGTCAGGTTTTATGTCAAGAAAAAAGATAAATGTACTCTTTCGTTTATAAAGAATATAGAGAATGACAAATATGTAACATATAAGCATAAAAATTGACAAAATGAAGAATGACTTCTGCTTGGGGTATACAGCGTGATCAGGCTTCTCCGGATTGGTGCTTCGTCCATGGTGGTTTCTGTGCGAGCTTTTTCTTTCTTTTTCATCTCTTTGTTTTTATTTTAGTTGTTCAAAAAAATAGTTGAGTACAGAAGAGAAGAAGAGAGGTCTCTGTCCTTGGCAGTGGGGTTTGATAGCTCGTGTCGAGGTCCCAATCGACCGAGCGGAGTTGGCTCGTGTCGACGTCCCAATCCGACTGAGCAGAGTTTAGTGGAATTGTTTGACGTCCCAATCCAATCCTTTGGGTCGTTTCAGTTGAGTTGTGCGGTGATGGTTGATGTCCCAATCCAACCCACTGGAGTTGTATGGTCTGTGGACCAGAGTTGTAGAGTTGTTCGGGGGGTTTTCTACCCTTTGAGTTTTACGGTCATTGGACCGGAGTTGTGAGGGATGGTGCTTTACCTCCCTAGTTGTACGGTCCTCGGACCGAAGTTGTATGGTTTTCGGCTCGGTTTTCCTTATAAACTGGGCCAACTCTCTTCTTCTAATAAATTATCGGGAAAGCGTAAGCTTTCGCCGTCCATTCAAAAAAAAAGAGTGACAAATATAAATATGACAGATAGTTAAATATTCACGGTTCAAGAAGCTAGATTATACATCTCAAATGAGAGAATCAAATCTTACTTGATGTGGAACGAACACTGATTTTGAACTTGTATATATACTTCATATATCCCAATTTAAAATTCGTTTTAGCTTTTCTAAATATACACCTTTTAATATGCATCTAGAAATATATTTATATCCAGATACATAGTTAAAAATATTTAAAAAATCAAAATGAATAGTAATTTAGAATGGAAGAAATATCATACTAGTTTCAACCCAGGCTCAACAAATCCATATACATGAATGCGATACGATCGAGTTAAGCAGGGGATTTATATAAAAAAAAACTAAGCAGGGAAGGCCGTGTTTAATTGGTGAGAAGTGAGTGAAATTTTTTGCATTAGACCGTATGCATAGAGAGAGAAAATGAATTAACATGGTTCTCTAAGTGAAATTTTTGATGAAATTCCGACCAACTAAATAAGACCTGAACATTAGATGGAGGAGGAGAGCCACCACGACCACAACCAGGCTTTTACCTTTTTGTCTCCACACCAGTACAGCACACCACACACCAGGGGCACCAGCCACCAGCAGGCAGGCCTGGCCAGCGCGCGCTCTCATAGAACGTGTGATACCTCTCGAAATTTTTTTAGAAAAAGTAATTTTCTATGCACGAAGTACTAAATGAAATTTATTTGTAAAACCTTTCACAGATGAGTACAACTTTGTGTGATGAATCTAATAAGCATAATTAATTAATAACTTGTTACAGTAATGTAGTAATCATTCTCTAATCGTGTGGTCAAAGTTCTTATTAGATTCCTCCCGAAAATTTACATAAGGGTGTGGAGATAGTTTTGGAAACTGACTTTATTTAATATCTTAAATTACTGGTCAAAGTTACATTTAATATTTCAAAAACTTTACTAAACACGTTCTATAAACATTATTTTTAATAAAAGATTGAACACAACTCAAACAACCACCTCTCTAGTGGGCTTTGGGCCCATCCTTCAGTGACTCTAAAGTACCAGATGCATGCAACAACAAGTACAGTACCTTCTGTCTCTTTCTCAACCAGTTGTTTTGACTGGTGAGCCCAGCAGGACTGCAGGAGGCTGGCAGCTAGCCTGGGCATTTCCCCTCCCCTCCCCTAGCCTTTCTTGTTTGGCAAGAAAACGCAAGGCTTTTAGGAGGGACCCAGCCGTCAGTGAGATGCAGGGGTGAAAACAAATCTGAAAAAGTAAACTGCCTTTGGCAAAAGCATCTGGGCCAGAGCTCAGAAGGCCAGCAGCAGAAGATCAGGTACCATTGGTTTGCATTGCAGCAGGGAGCTTTGCTTTGGGTGTGTTTATACTTTGTATAAATACTGGAGCAACAGGTAATACAGTAGTACAGTACAAGTACATACGCATATGACTGGAGGGACGGACGGACGGTATGTATTCCATCCAGACACGCATACCGTATACGTACGTACTATACGTACCCATAAACACAAAGTACGAGCACAGGTGGTGGCAGCAAAGGCTTTTTTGACTCTGCTTTCTGGACTAGCACCAGCGGCGGAGAAACCCCAACATCCCCCCTTCCCCCTCTTCTCCTCCCTTCCCCTCCCGAAGCACCAGCGGCGGCGGCCACCCGGGCACGGCGTCCTCATCCTCCCCAAGCAAAAGCAACGGCGGCAGCCCGGGCATGGCGGCCCCTGGCGCAGGTGCCGGCGGCGGCAACTCATCCTCACCAAGCAACGGCGGCAGCGACCCGCCCTCGCCCCCGGCAGTGCCCGTCATCTTGGACAGCATAGGCGAACTGGTGGCGCGCCTGCAGCTCAGCGACGACGGCCCGGAGTTCTTCTTCAACGCGCAAGTGGAGCTGCCGCCCTTCCTCCGCGACGTCAACGAGCACCAACTCCGCGCCGTCGTCGCAGACGCAGACCCCAACTTCCCCGCCGACGTCACCTTCTGGGTGAAGGCCTCCTCGGCCGCCGCTTTCTTCCAAGCCCTCTCCGCGACGCCGGACGCCGCCGGCCTTCCCCTTCACCTGTACGTGATGCCAAGCACTCCGCTCCGAGATGCCCGCCGTTTCATGGATATGGCGCAGGGTGTCGAGCCGCTGCCGGTGGAGGTCGCCATCACCGTCGTCAACCCCATCGACCTTACCAACAAGGTGAAGGCCTTCAACTGCGCCAACAGCCTCCTCGGCGACATCAACGCCACAAGGCAGGCGCTGGAAAAGAAGCTGCTTGACCTCGCTGCCTTCGCCGCACCCAAGATCCAGCACGCCGTCGAGATGCAGGCCGAGTACGACAACGCCAAGGCACGGTACCAGGCCCTGCCGTTACCGCAGATGCAGCCGGCGTGTGAGGAGCATCTGAGCATGCTCGCCGCGGGAGGCCGCCATCTTGTGGCCAGGGAGGTCGCCAGTGTGCTCGAGGGCGCCCGTGCGTCCATGGAGGCCCTCGCCGACTACCTCAACCAAAGGGCTGCCGAGCTGCAGGAGACGCTGAGCCAGACAACTTTCATGGGCGTTAGTCCTCCAGCTCCTGCTTACGATCACTACTGACGCCTTCTCTTCTCCTGTTCGTGCCATCGATCTGTCGCCGCCTATGTTCCATCAGTATCTATGCAGCTACCTATCTGAATAATTACAACTGTTTGTGTTGTGGTTTCGAGACAATTGCATTGCAATGCATCGTTTAATCTGTGTTGCATTGTTCTATCTGAAATTCTGAATATATAGTAGCACTGTTTAATTTTCTGGTTCGTCCAATCAATCTGTTGTGATTTTCATATCGATGCCAATGTGTATACTGCTCCAGTTTCTGTTCTTTGCATTGTGCGTCCATGAATTGTCTTCTAGCTCTGTTCTCTCTTCAGACGTGTGTGCGAATACGATCTGCAACATGCTATATATGCTGTCTGAAGTTGGGCCATCAGCATATCAAGATCGCATCAACCTTGGTAGTCGATATGGTTTGGTTTTGCCCCCTTTCTGCAAAACATGGAGAGTTTGTGTCAGGTATGTGTGCTGTTAAGGCTATCTTCAACAGAAAGTAGGCAAACACGAGACCCATTCCGGGGTCTGGGTCACGCACAGTGACATTGAGGGAACGCAAATTTTGTCCGTCTCCAACAGCATACACCCAGTTTTGCCTCCCTCCCTCCCAGATGGCGGGTCCCACGACGAGCGTGCTGAAGTGGGTTGCCTGGCGAAGAGGACGCATTTTTGCCTCCCTGTCCGTCTGGTATGCAAAATGGGTTGCTCGTTTGCCTGTTCCGTTGGAGGCCGAATTTGGTAGGCAAAACACTTCGTGCGATGCATTTTGGGTTTGCATCACGGTTTGCATGAGCTGTTGGAGACAGTCGCTCCTCTGTTTACCTGAGCCGGTATAGATGGCCAAACGTGCGTGCCGTGCCGACACGGGCACGAACACGACGCGGCACGACACGGCTAGGCACGACCCTATCAGGCACGCGTGCCTGCCGTGTCGTGCCTAGACGTGCTGGCGTGCCGGCATCACAGCTCAGGCACAGCACTAAGGAAGCTGGAGCGTGCCGTGTCGTGTTACTCGGCACGGCAGCCCAGCAGTGCCCGTGCCAGCCCAGGCACGATGCAGGTGCCCAGGTTCAAACAAAACACAGATTCACCAAGTGTTCAAACACAAAGATTCATTCATTCAAAGTCACAACACAGAAAGAAAACGCTCGCCTTTATATAGGAGGGGAGGGGAGGCCGGGATCAACGGTCACGAGGGAGGGGCAGCCGGGATCCAACGGCTATCGTGCCTGCCCCCGTGCCGGCCGTTGGAGCGGGTTGTGCCCGTGTCGTGTTCGCGTGCTGGGATTCCAGCCCAACACGGGCACGGGGGCCGTGCCGTGCCGTGTCGTTCATGGGCCGTGTTTAAACGGGCCGTGTTCGTGCCGGCCCAACGGGCTGAGCCCATTTGGACATCTATATGAGCCGGAAGCACAAGAGCCGGAAGCTGTTGCAGTCTACCTGATGGTATTCCTTCTCCTGTTGGGCCACCAAGCTGGGCTGAATTAGGAGGCCTATTACTTGTGTCGTAGTGGAGTACGAAGGAGTGGCGAGACGGAGAGAAGGGCACTGTTCTTCTTCTCCAAACAACGGAGCACTTGGTGCCGTGCTATGCTCTTCTCCTCCCCACTTTGCTTCCTGATCCTCTTCTCCAATTCTATTCCCCACTACCACTACAAGAAAGTTGTCATCTTTTGACATTTGATAATTGTCATAATACCTAAAAAAATAAGTCATAGGTTGTACTTCGTGACACCAAGTTGACGAAAATGGAATGTCAAAAGATGATAGTCTATAATGACAACTTATGACATTAAGAAGGTAAAGTCATACCATTATGGTATTGATTTTGCTTGTCACAAACATTTATGACTACTGATTTAATGTCATAAGTTTCCTGTACCTCACCGCATAAGCAACTACCACGTAGGATGGCTCGCTGGCAAATCCTAGAAATGTCATAAAAACGAATTTGACCTGTTTAAGCCCATGGACCAGCTCAATATTTAGGGTTGGATTTTTTTTTCTGGCCAGCCCATGACTTTTAGGGGCTGTTTTTTTTTTCCAGACCAGTCCGTGACTTTTGGCCCAGACAATTTTTTTAGGATAGATCAGTTTTTCCCCAGCCCACGTCACACTTTTTTCCTAGTCTTGTTCGTCCTGCTAGAATTTGGGCTAATACAAAATTAATCACAATCAAAATTTTAGAAAATGCATTTTCAGTTTTTAAAGATCTATTATACCAGCACACGTCATAAATATCACATTCTCATCCAGATTATCAACCCAACCCAATCACAAATGAATTAGAATATTACAACCATAATTGCACCTGAATATTTAAGAGAGCCAATATCACTTGGTCATAGTCCAAGTTCAGAACATTACACATGAATAGCCAGAGGTAGATCCCTGGTCATAGTCCAAATTCACAGAACCTAGCTACAGCCATATCCCAAATAGGTTCACAGTTCATCTCCAGCAAAATCTAACATCACATAACAGTTCCAAAACAAATCTCATGGTGTTCAATTGATTACCAGATCACACAAAATAATCAAGATCACCAAAATCAAGTCAACTGTCCAAAGCCGTTAGAGTTCACTGCTTGACATCCCAGGCTGTTTTAGAACCTACTGTTGTGCACCTGATAGTGCTGAATTGCCACCAAGGAAATTACGGAACCATCCATGCATCTCACCTATTTGCTTCTTCAACATCTCATGCTCTTCTTCCACCTTCTTTCTTGCAGCCCTTTCCTCCTCTAACTTATTCACCACATCATCAACCTGAGCTCGAACAACTGTTGATCCTTCCTTCTCAGCCACTAGTTCATTCTCAAGTTTCTGTACACGTGCATCAACCTCAGTAGCTTTGGTGCCTCTCATAGATGTTGCAGGCTGGATACCGATGTTTCAAAGAAAAGTTGTCTTTGGCATAACTTGAAGTACAGCTTTGGTAGGGGTCACTGCGTCTTGCCCTTCTTGTGGTGGTGCAGTAACTTTTTCCTCCATTTGAGCCTGGCAGTAGCAATAAAAGAAGTCAGCTATATGATGGGCAAAGGAGTATATAAAGATGCCTTATAATGTCCAATGCTAAAGAAAACATTTTGATTCACAGGTAGTAGCAATAAAATGACTCAGCTATAGCTACAGTTAGCTGTTTTATTAAAAAATGACCAAAATCAGGAGTATATAAAGATGTAAATGGTTTCAGGACAAATAGCAGCATACATACATATGTTAGCTTCTGAATGATTGACCAAAATCAATTAAAGATGTAAATGGTTCCAGACCAATAGCAGCATACATACATCAGCCTCTAAATGATGGGCAAAGGAAATGCTGCCAGGACTGCACATTGAGTAAATAAGCTATTGATTGACGAACTACCAACCATCACCATACATATATTCCTCTATAAGATTGACAGGGGCCAACTTAATTTCTCATTTCCTTTCATTTATTCTAGATCAATATAGCAGCACAGAAGTTCATCTGCTTAATTATTCATTTCAGGCACAATTCATTCACAGGAGCTGAAATGCCAAGAGCTAGCAGTAGCATGCTTAGCAAGTCACATAGATAACCAACACATAAATGACATACATGACCATTCATGGCACATAAGCATTCTACCATAAAAGTTGCTATATTTTTTTATTTTTTTTGCGACTCAAAAAAAAAGTTGCTATATTGAGCTGGTTCCATTCCACCAATCAATGAACACACAATGAAAATTAGAGGAGCTAGCCACTCGAGTAAACAATAGGCATGGAATATAGGTGACAGATTTCATAAATGTTGTTCATCACAATATGAGAGAAGATAGAGATAAGTACTCACAATAGCATTATGTGCATTCTCACTAAAACCTGTCTTGCCGCTGCAGTGGGTTCCCTTGAATACATCAACTGTTGTCGAGGGTGCATCCTTATATTTTTGCTTCTGAAATTACATCGAAACCACAAATTTATCAAGTGGCAAACACGGATAATACTAACAATTAAAAAAGACTAACTGAACAGACACTGATATTTATAGCACTTTTCACACCATGGCTAAATAAACATTCATAATAATCATGGATTAGAATCTTGTTTCAGCTCTATTCAGAATCTTACAGACAACGAGTCTTGAAATGGGAGCCTACAGTAATGAATATTAATTACATCTTTAGATTAGTTGACCATAGCTTTTGATTTGTCCCAGGTAGCACAAATATGCCCAGAATTGCATAAGCTTGCTATGTTGATAAAATTAATATACTACTAGATGTGATGTACGGCGTACGCATGCTAAAAGCAAAGCTAAGTCAGATCTCACGAGCTGAAAAAAGAGGAAATAAAGCAATCTTACAATGAGACTTGAAACAGAGGATTAGTAAGTGCAGAGGAAGACTGATCTGTTTATGACATTTAAAAAAACAGATTTCTCTAAACAAGAACAAAACAAATCGAGTAATGTGCACTTTAATCTTGTCATTTAATGCTTCTTTCCATGAGTAATGTGCATTTTAATCTTGTCATTTAATCCCCTAGAAATCCTTTCCAAACCTTAGCACATACGTTTTTTTTCCATACATGGACCTACCATAACATTTAGAAAATTATTAGTGAAATCGTAAACCCATTAACACAAATATGCACATCAATAAAAATGGAGATAAGAGGTACAATAACTTGCCCTGATGAGTCATGTTGTGGTTGTCAGATTGAGCATGAGCATTGGCTACAGTCAACTCTTGATCTGTGGCACCATCATTTGGGTTTGTAGCTGGAACATGGCAAACATTAGCAGGTTCAGATAACTCCCTTGCCCTCTTCTGGTGATTCTAGCTTCCGGTATTGCCGTCACTCTCTTGGATGTTGCTGATCCTCTGATTGTAGCTTCTGGTGATTCATGCTCCAAATCCAGCATTGCCTCCTGCACACAAGAAATTAAAACAAGATAAATAATTTTGCATATTAAACACAAATGAGTAAAGACAGTGGAACAATGCATATACCTTGTCAACAGCATCTGTGGGTTTTGCACCACCCATGGGCACACAAGCAATGGCTAGATTGAATTGAGCAGCAGAAGTAATGGCTATGTATTGAGCAGCACTAAAATACCTCTAAAGTACACCATCTGCACAAGATTGAATGCCTAGATTGAATTGTATTGGAAGAGTAAGCAGTCATTGTACTGCGCTAGCCTCCGAAGAATAAGCACAGTCACTACAAAACACTTGATGTCTAAGACTGCAAGACACTTGAGTTTTATATATGCATTGGCTGCAAACTTGCAATAACTAGAAGTTCATGTATACTCACTGGCACCATGAAAAAATGCCATTGCAGGAGTTTCTAAAACTTTGCATCAATATACTCCAAACACATGAAAAAGCTACAGGAAGAGCATAATAATGTTTATATGATCAGTAGTTCTCCATTTGCCATGCAGTTCAGAAAAAAACACCACTTACAGGCTAGTTACACTTGCATACCAATCAATCACAATACAAAGCACGTTGCGGTGGTTACACAATCTTACAGGCTAGTTCTCCAAAGAACATTCAGAAATCTTGCACAATTTAGTTCTGCACTCATTATCTTTTGCTTCCGGTTCTTTTGCTTCTTCCCAGGAGCCATCTCGGACGTTGCGGTGGGGCGTACAACCTAGTTCGGGGACAGATCGGACCAGCGTCGTCGGAGTGGGCCGGAGGGGCGAGCTTATGCCGGAGGGAGGTCCGTCGGAGGCAGACCGGAGGGAGATCCATCGGAGGCAGGGCCGGCGGAGGAGGCACGACTGGCGGAGGAGGCAGGTCCGTCGGAGGCAGGACCGGCGGAGGAGGCATGGCGGGCGTCGGAGGCAGGGCGGCATAATTTTGTGGGAGGGAGGGAGTGGCGGCGCTTCTTGTGGGAGACAGGGCGAATTTTTTAACCTTTTTTAATTTATTTTTTAATAATAATTTCTCTCGAACTAAATTTGTAAGAAGTAGTCTTTTTGGTCGCGTCACGCCGCATGGCGCGACTCTCTACTGAGTCGCACCACAATACCACATGTTGTGGCGTGACTGACCGGCCACGTCAGCCGGTGCGTGGGCTCGCTCGCCGCGCTGGCCGCTGATGTGGCAAGTGAGTCGCGCCACATGCCCTGACGCGACTCACTTATTATGCCCCAGGCCGCTGGGCCTCTTATTTTCTTCCTCCTCCTTACTTCTCCTTCCCAACCTGAGCTCCATGGCCTCTCACATGGCGTCGCCTCCCTCCTCCCCCCTCTAGATCCGGCCCATCCCTAACCGTCTGTTTGGTTGGCAGAACGAGTGAGAGGGAGTGGCTTCTGTGGGAGGGAGGGAGTGGTGGCGGTCTAGGAGGGGATCACGGTGGAAATTGGGGGTTCGGCAATGCCAAATTATCATACTACCCTTGGCCTAAGTGAAGAGGTTCAGAATATGTATGGACAAAAATATCATTTCACATCCAAAATTTCGGAGGGGATCACGGTGGAAATTGGGGGTTCGGCAGTGCCAAATTATCATACTACTTTTGGCCTAAGTGAAGAGGTTCAGAATATGTATAGATAAAAATATCATTTCACATCAAAAATTTCATTGCAGCGGGAAAATACCCGCCCAGGTTTTATGTGCAGCGGAAAGCCGCTGACCCAAGTCAAAATTTGAATTTTAAAAAATGATATGTTCACACTAGTATTTGAAACTCAAAATGGTTTCAAATAGAAAAGTCATGAATACTGTGAGACATGGGTACCTCTGGGTCCCCACCGATCAGTCTCACGGCCGTCCTCGATAAGTGGCTCCGGCCCGCCAGAAGACCTACTGACCTGGTAGTGGGCCCAATAAACCTGATCTGTGGCCCACACGACCTCCGGAAGATCTTATTGGGAACAGCTACAAGACTTGGAGTGTACGCAAGATGGCGGCAGAATCCGATAGGCATTCCGGGAATTGCGGGGAACAGTTGTAATCAACTAGAGTTAGGTCTCCTGGTCGGTTACGACCAGGACTCTGGGTGACCGACCTTGTCCGCTGGCCAATAAAAGGCGGGCAGGACGTCCCCCGATGTACGCACCAATCAATCCTCAAGCAATCGACACCAACAACTGGATGTAGGGTTTTACTCTCTGGAGGCCCGAACCAGTATAAACTCGCCATGTTCCGTATGCCCTCGCATAACCATCAAGTCCTTAGCTCTAGATCGCCCCCATCCGAATCTAAACCACCGGGGTTGACCCCCCTGTGGACTGTGCAGATCTAAACCTCTGACAGTTGGCGCACCAGGTAGGGGCAGATCCAGAGTTCTCCATGCGACTTTGATGGCTTCGTTCAACGGCGTCATCTTCCCCGCCAGCATGGCGGACTTTCTCGCCAACCCCGTCGACATCAGCTTCGACTCCATGCCATCGGGATCTGCCGCTCCAGCCGCCGGCCAAGTCATCCTCGACAACGCTACGATCAAAGTCGTTCAGCAGGTCGAATCCGACTCGCTGACAGAAACCCACTCACCCACACCTCGCGATCTCGTCGCGGGGTTCGACTGTGTCGCAACCATGCTTGCGAACATGATCAAGATCTGCGAAAGCATCAAGCGCTCTAGCAATCCGAAGCCAACTCCAACTCGCACGCCCTTCGGCCTGTGAAACACAGTCCGTGTGGTCTCTGACCACGCGAGGAAGCATATCCAGATCCAATCTGGGTCGGACTCGACCAAGCCCCAGGTTCCAGCCTGTGGGCACCACAGGGACCTCCCAGATGGTCCTTGCCATCTCCACAAGAAAGCCAAGCACACTACCCGTCAGTGTCGTGCTCTGAAGAAGCTTCGACGACCTACGCCTCCTACAACGACTCCAAGTCGCCCAACTCAACTTCTCGTGCAGCCTCCGGACTGTGGCGAGTTCCAGGTCGCCCGTGTCATCCTCACGCCTAACACCTACGGCGATGATGTCTGGGCATGTCACGGCTTCCCAGACCGCAAAACCCTTGTGGTCTCCGCGGATGTACCAACCCCGGCTAGTGAAACCGACGCTCAACGAATACAACATGAAGCTGACAACACTGGTCGAGCTCAACACCGCCAGGCAGAACTCGATCAGGCCAATGCGGCAGCTCAGGTCGCCGCTGCAGCTGATGGTGGTGCGGTGCCCCATGTCAACACCCAAAACAATGACAATGGCCCACCCCTTGCGGGCCAGGTCGTAGCCCAGCAGCAACAACAGCAACAGCAACAACAGATGCCACCACCACAACATCGCATGCGCGCACGTGACCTCCGGAGAGACTTTGAAGAAGCTGGCCACGAAGTGTTCAACTCCCCCCAAGCCAACTTGGGGGCTGCCTTGGCAGAGATCTAGCTAATGGCCGATACCCCGGAGATACGGCGAGCTATCACAAAGATCAGGGTCGCCACTACCCAAGTGGAGGAAAGAAGCCAAGGCTACAGCAGGTCGGCGCGCACCCAGCACTCAAGGAGTAGGTCGGTAAGACCTCAAAACAACAACAACACTAGCCAAGCTCCTCAACATCCCGCGGTTCAAGAGGGACGTGGTGAGAATGAGGTGGTGCAGCAACCAAATCCTGGCGCAAGACCTCAAGCTGCAGGTAACGTGACGCCCGAGGTTGCACAGGTCCCGCAGCCAACCAGCAGCAACCACGGCGAGACGAGCACGTGATCCAGCACCGTGCAAACTACGACCGCATTAATGGTTCCCCGGACCCTCTTAATGCCAACAACCCACTCCAAGCAACCGACCTCCGGGCAGGGTTCACATTACCAAAAATACTGGTTGGTTACCGCGAAAACCGGTGCTACCGGGCCGGCTCGGTTGCGGTACCGACCGGTTTTTTCCCCCAAAACCGAGCCTATAAAAACGGCACTTCTGTTAGCCGCCCCGGTTCACCGTTAACCAGTCCAGTTTTGGGGGTTCGAAAAACTGGACCGGTACCGATTTTGTGAACCCTGCCTCCAGGAGATGCACGACGCAGAGCTACAACGTCATGCCAACTATGACCAAGCCAATGGCGTGCCCGACGACCTGTACATCGTCCCCGAGGGACCTCGTACTACAGACCAACCATGCTCCAGCAACGTCAACAACTTCGCAGCTTTCTCACGACATCTCTGAACCATGCGCTACCCCAAGGAGTTCAAGCCCAACATCGAGAAGTATGACGGTCGCTCCGACCCGAGTATTTGGCTCAAGATGTACACCATAGATGCTCAGGCAGCAGGAGGAAACGAAGACCACATGGCGGGCTACTTCCCCCTGGCGATGGGCAGAGCGCCACTCCTGTGGCTTAATAATCTACTTGAAGAGTCCATTTCCTTGTGGGCAAGTCTGTCGCGGCTATTCACTACGAACTACCAGGCGACCTACAACCGCCTGGGCAACACACATCACCTCGCAAGGGTGACCATGAAGACTGGTGAAACCCTCCGGGACTACACCAATCGGTTCTTCGAGACCCGCAACGAGCTCGCTAGTGTCAAAGATGACGACGTTATCGACGCGTACAAGAAAAGTGTTACCAACATCAAGCTCTTCAAGAAGATCCACGAGAACGGATCCAAGACCATCGCTGACTTCATGTTGTATGTTGACAAGCTACTCTATGCGCGATTGCGTAGAGCTGAAGCGCGCTCTTGACGTACTAGAAGAGCCCAAGCTGACGAAGAAGGCCAACAACGGCGATAACCACTACAACAACAACCGACGCTACGACAACCGGTACCGCCGACCTGATTGGCGTGATGACCGAGACAGACGACCTTATCGTCGTCATGATCACCACGATGATCGCGCAATGACCGCCGTGACGATTGCTGCGACAATCACTGCGACGACCGTAGAGATGACCGCACCAACGACCGTCGTAATGACGGTGACCGGCGCAAGGAAAGGACTCCTCCACCACCCCCGAGTGGCAACCCTAATGGTGCCTTTCAGGCAGCCAATAGCGAGATCAACTTCATCGTCAGAGGTCACATGACTGCTCAAAGCCACAGACAACAACGCATCGGAGCGCGAGATCAGGCTTGTCAACACAGAGACTCCACAACCCCTGAGGTGGTCGGATTTCCCCATAACCTTCTCCATGGAAGACCATTGTGTGTATATATTAGACCCCGGGACATACCCGTTGGTCGTCAACCCCACGGTGGATGGAGTCTGCTTTCAAAGACGCTCATCGATGGAGGCAGTAGCCTCAACATCATATTCACCGAGACATTGAAGAAGATGAAGTTTGACTTCAGTAAGATGACAACCTGCGATGAGCCCTTCTACGTGGTTGTGCCCGGCAAGGCAGCATACCCTCTGGGGTGTGTCTGCCTCCCGGTCACCTTCAGCACTGAAGCTAACTACCGCACTGAGTGGCTCATGTTCGAGGTTGCGGACTTCCGCTCCTCCTACCATGCCATCCTAGGTCATCCGATGCTGGCTCGGTTCATGGCCATCTCGCATCATACGTACCTCATCATGAAGATGCCGGTGCCCAACAGAATCCTTTCCATCTACGGGGACATCATGGTCTCCTACAGATGCGAGGACGAGACTCTCGACATCACCACGGTGTCTGCATACGCTACTGCTGCTTCGATCATGGTCGCTGAGGCCGCCAAGGTCGACGTTACCATGCTCATGGTGCCCGAGCAAAAGCGCACCCCCACTGCCTTGGACGCTAGTCCAGCAGTGAAGAAAGTCTGCCTCGGCCTGCCCGACGTATCGAAGGAAGTCACCATTGGGGCCGACCTGGACTCGAAATAGGAATTCACGCTCACCAGTTTCCTTCGGGACAATGCGGACATATTCGCATGGAGTCCATCTGATATGCCTGGTGCCCTGAGGAATCTGGCTGAGCACTCCCTGGATGTAAGCAAGACGTTAAGACTTGTCAAGCAGAAGCTTCGTCGCTTGGCGAAGGATCGAAGGGAGGCCATAGGGGTAGAAGTGTGCAAGCTCTTAGCCGCAGGATTCATTCGTAAATGTAAACACCCGGTTTGGTTAGCCAACCCGGTGCTTGTACCTAAGAAGACTGGTAGATTAAGAATGTGTATCGATTACACCGACCTCAACAAGCACTGCCCCAAGGATCCTTTTCCTCTTCCGCACATCGACCAAGTCGTGGACTCCACAGTTGGCAGCACCCTGTTGTGCTTCCTCGACTGCTATTCAGGGTATCACTAGATACCTTTGAATCCCGACGACTAGGACAAGACGACATTCATAACGCCCAACAACATCTACTACTACAAGGTTATGACCTTTGGCCTGAAAAATGCTGGTGCCACCTACCAGAAGGCGATCCAAAAGTTCTTGGAGTCTCACCTCCATCACAACGTGGAAGCCTACGTCGACGATGTGGTCGTTAAGACCAAGAACGCGGAGAACTTCATCGCCGACCTTGAGGAGACCTTCGCCAACCTTTTCGCCTACCAATGGAGGCTCAACCCGACCAAGTGTGTCTTCGGTGTCCCCTCTGGATTGCTCTTGGGCTTCATGGACGGGCACCGAGGCATTGAAGCCAACCCTATCAAGATCGACGTGATACGCAACATGGCCAGACCATCTTGCAAGAAGGATGTCATGAAGCTCACTGGCATGATGGCGGCTCTAGGTCGTTTCATCAGCAAGCTCAGAGAAAAAGGTCTGCCTTTCTTCAAGTTATTGAAGAAGGCGGATAAGTTCGTGTGGGACGACGAAGCTCAACAAGACTTTGACAAGCTCAAGGAATCCCTTACCTCTCCGCCAATCATGACGCCTCCCAGGGCGAAGAAAACACTCCTCCTCTACATCTCAGCCACTACTAATGTGGTCAGCACCGTCCTCGTCGCGGAGTGAGAAGAAGAAGGGCAGGCCTATCCTGTCCAACGACCTGTGTACTACGTGAGCAAGGTCCTGACCGATGCTAAAGCACGATATTCACAACCTCAGAAGTTGCTCTATGCACTTTTGATCACATCGAGGAAGCTCCGGCACTACTTTCAAGCTCACTCCATTAAGGTGCCTTCATTCTTCCTGCTAGGGGAGATTCTTCGCAACCGTGACGCCAACGGCCGCATCGTCAAGTGGTCTATCGAGCTTGGAGAGTTCGACCTTGAATTCTGCTCCAAGCAGTCTATCAAGTCTCAGATCCTCGCTGACTTTATGTCAGAGTGGACTGAAATTCAGATCCTTCCATCCACGGAATGACCTGAACACTGGATCATGTACTTCGACAGCGCACTCAACCTTGAGGGCGCTGCAGCCTGTAACATCCATGATGTTTAGTTAATCTAAGCACATTAATTAGTCTTGTTAATTAAGTATAATTAGTTCCAAAGCATGATTAGTCTAATTGTGAAATCTTTGCAAAAGAGACATTGGTCAAAATCTCAAAATTGGGTCAAACCCTTAAGAGCTCTATAATGCTGAAATGGTTTTCTAGCACGATCTCCAAATTTTACTATAGAACTTCAAATTCTGCCAATATAAAAGTTTTTCCTTATTTCCGGAAAACAATTTTCATAATTGGCGGACATTCAAATTTTGAG